>CM065776.1:26128863-27378863 GCA_033296515.1 Macrochelys suwanniensis
CTTTAGAGGTTGAAGTCCCACATTTTTTATTCCAAGGTTATTTAAACAACCTGAAGAAAACTGGCTCAAAATCATGAATATTTTACTTTTTCCATTATTTTCTCCCAGTAGTAAGCATTATGCTAGTGTCTCTGAAAGCCTCTCTCTGCCCACTGCAGTGCTGCGATCCTGCAGTACAGCTCAGGAGATCACCCTCTTAGCAGAAAGAAAAAGTTTATGTCAAGTTTCCTCACCTACAGATCCTCTGAGCAAAATGCATCGATCTTTTGGCACCATCAAGTGCTGAATAAATCAGAGATAAGTGGGTTAAAATGTCAACGCCCACTAGGACTGAAATAAATCCACCACCTTTTTGCATTCAAGTGAAGTGCTAACTGCAGTGCCACCAGCATTTCATTCATTTAGCAGGTCAGATTAAATACCTTAATAATCCTGAGACCATGATTTTTTTTTTCCATGTCAGACCACGCTGGAACTCATAGTGCAAGAGGTTAAAACAGTGTGATGTGAAAGATGGTGTTAAAAGGTTTTCAAACGCTGTTTATTAATAGATATAACCCTTTCACCTCTGCTATATCCATCACAGCTAGGTTAAATACCATCTATCTCATCAGTCATTTGGATTATTCCTACTGGGGGGAAAAATGCCAAAATACTGTCACAAAATCTATTTCATAAAAATGCAAGAGAAAAATTTTGTGTAATAAAACATAACCTAACATGGAGTAACTTACAGGAATCAAGCGCAGCCTTTGGATTTAAAGCCATTCATTAGGCCATTGATCATTGGAGACAGCATTCAGTGACCTCAGACAAACAAAATGTAAACGTCCAAACTCATTGATAGCATTCCTAGTCCTCTGTTTTAATTTATATTGTCTCTCTGTAAATTGTTTGACATTGGCAGTGACAGATGGAGGTGGTAAAGGGCCTCAATGCTATGATGAACCTACCATTAAATACAGCTGGATGCAAGTGACTTAACTGCATCTTACTTTGATGTTCAGTAGAAATTCCAGGCATGGGTATGTCTTAATAGAATTTTTTAGAAGAGTGTAAAATATATTTTTCCTATTGCACACCCCAGAACACAGAATACAGAAATACAGAAATTCTTCTATGGGG
This sequence comes from Macrochelys suwanniensis, assembly GCA_033296515.1. Classification (NCBI taxonomy): domain Eukaryota; kingdom Metazoa; phylum Chordata; order Testudines; family Chelydridae; genus Macrochelys; species Macrochelys suwanniensis. Next base: position 26,129,989 of record CM065776.1, read on the forward strand.
AGGAAAAACAAGTAGCACGGTGCCTGTATCCTCTTTAATTGTGCAGTTATCATCGAGCAAAGCAAGGTGTGTGTGTGTATATATATATGTACTATGCTAGTGTTACTGACTGATACATGTCTATTAATGGTACTTTCAGCTTCCTGTCCCTACTGAACTCAAATGGTTCTAAATAACAAGGGGAGAAATATGTACCAAAAATTAAAATATCAACTAACCTACAAAGAAGTGGGGGGGGAGGAATAGCTCAGTGGTTTGAGCATTGGCCTGCTAAACCCAGGGTTGTGAGTTCAATCCTTGAGGGGGCCATTTAGTGATCTGGGGCAAAAATTGGGGCTTGGTCCTGCTTTGAGCAGGGGGTTGGACTGGATGATCTCCTAAAGTCTCTTCCAACTCTGATATTCTGTGATTCTATGACTTGCCCAGTAAAGCTCATGTTTGAAGATTATTGTTCCTAAAACACCACAGTTTGTGTATCATAGGCATTGCTGAAATGTTAAAACTCCATATAAAGTAAGCACTCCGTTCCTATGAGTAACATTGAAGTGGTGGGGAGGAGCAATCCTGATGGCATAGGTAAATCTAGTAGGACCAGAAAGGACTGTTTGGCTCCACCTCATTAGTGATCATAATGAAGCAAACCTCAGCAGGAACAACACAGAATTGGAACTGGCATGAAAGGAAATGGGAAACAGCAATCAATGATTTCAAAATAAATAACATGTACTTATCCTGACCATATGTTTTGTATCTATTTGATATTGTTACATAGGTATAGTGCCACCCTCAAATAGATGCTTTGTTAGGGAGTAAACTCCTTCACGAAATGGGGTGAAATAACTTAGGCCCTCAAAAGGATTTAGGTGCTTCACACCCATTGACCTGGCCTTACTCCCTCCCCAAAGCAAGGGTAGGAACTGTGAGTGTGTCACAATTTATTCTCTGGGCTGCTCCTGGGGCAGTGGAGCCAACACTTAGCCAGGGCTGATTGCAAATTTATAATATAGTCCATTATTAATATCCTGCAATTTCTGTGTGGTGCATGTGATAGCATAGAAGGATTTGTGTCACTAGCCTGCAGACTCTTGAAGACTATTGTTACTCAAGATGCAGACTTACAATAATTCTCATTCAGTCACAAAACTAATTTAAATGTCAGGAAAAGCATGCACTGACTATGTGGATGGGTCACACAAGTGCAGGTATTATACAACACATGTGGCACTGCCCTGCAACCTTCTGCAGACATACTAGGGGATTATTCCTTCCCTATGGAAGAGGGAAGGTTTGTATGAAAGTAAATGTCTTGAGAAAATCTGTTCATTTTACTACAGCTAAATGCCCCCTGCAGTCTCAAATAGGGTTGCCAGGTGTCCGGTTTTTTACCAGAACGCCCAGTCGAAAAGGGACGCCATTAAAAGTCCAATCAGTGTCGCAGCAGGGAGCTGGGACTAAGGCAGACTCCCTGACTGCCCTAGCTCCACACAGCTCCTGGAAGTGGCCGCCAGATCCCTGCAGCCCCTAGACTCATGGGCAGCCAGGAAGGCTCCACGTGCTGCCCCCACCCGAGGACCAGCTCTGCAGCTCCCATTGGCCAGGTACCACGACTAATGGGAGCTGCGGGGGTGGGGCCTGAGGGCACAAGGTCAGCACATGGAGCCTCCCTGGCCACCCATGCGTCTAGGGGCTTCAGGGACCTGATGGCCGCTTTTGGGAGCCGCGGTAAGTGCCACCAGGACCCTGCACTCCCTCTCGCATTCTAACCCCCTGCCCCAGCCCGGATTCCCCTCCCACACCCAACACCCTGCCCCAGCTCCCTCCTACACCCCAAACATCTCATCCCCAGCCTCACCCCAGGCCCACACCCCCAGCCAGAGCCCTCATCCCCCCCACACGTCCCAACCCTCTACCCCAGCCCGGAGCCCCTTCCTTCACTTCAAACCCCTCATCCTGGCCCCACCCCGGAGTCCGTATCCCCAGCCAGAGCCCTCACCCTCCTCTCGCACCTAACACGCTTTGCTAGCCCAGTGAAAGTGAGTGAGGGTGGGGGAGAGCAAGCGACGGAGGGAGGGATGATTAAACCAGAGGGGGTGGGGCCTCGAGGAAGGAATAGGGACAGAGAGCGGAGCAGGGGTGTTTGGTTTTGTGCGATTAGAAAGTTGGGAACCCTAGTTTCAAACTATTATTGCATTGTGTTAAACTTCGTGTCCAGATCTAAAGCCCACTGAAGCTTATGGAAGTCTCTATTGATTTTGACTGGCTTTGAAGCAGGCCCTGAAACTGTCATGTACTGTTGCTATATGTTCTTTATGTGTTTCTGTGTTCATCTCCAGAGCTCTCTGCTTTTATGTGGTAGGTCATCTGAAAAATGAGATCTCCGAGGGGAAGGAGAGAAAAAAAACAAAAACCCCCCGAAGCCCCGATATCAGGACAAATGGCATCCCGACCATGCATTGGTCGGGACGTGGGACAAAGGAGGACAAAGGAGGAAAAATCGGGACAGTCCTGATTTTATCAGGACGTCTGGTCACCCTACATGAGTCAGGTCCCCAAAATCATGAGGTTGGCTTTAAAATCATTACTTCTTATTTTAAAAAAAGTTGGGGTCTTTTTATTTGCCTACTGGTGCACTCAGGAGCCTTCCAGGTGCACTCAGGATGCATTTTCATAAATTCATATACTCACAGATTCCAGGGCCAAAAGGATTATCTAATCCAACCTCGTGTATAGCTCAGACCATTGAACCAGTAGCATAGCCAGGGAGGGAGCAGGGGGAGCAGCCACTCCCGCACTGAGCAGAAGCGGAGCCTTTTTTGTGCTCTGACGCCTTATGCTACTATGCTGCAGCCAGAGCGGAGCTCTTTTTTTGCTCCCAACGCCTTTTTTTGCTCCCGACTCCTTTTGCTCCTATGCTGCAGCTGGAGCAGAGCATTTTTTTTTTGCTCCCGACGCTTTTTGCTCTCGGCGCCTTTTTTTTTAGCTCCGCTCCCCCTGTGCTCTAAACCTGGCTACGCCAATGCATTGAACATAATTCCTAGAGCAGCTCTTTTAGGAAAAACATCCACTCTTGAATTAAAAATTGTCAGTGATGGAGAATCCACCACGACCCTAGAACCATTGTTCCAGTGGTTAATTATTCTCATCGCTAGAACTTTTCAAGCTTTTCACTGCAACCAGGCTGGCTAGACATTTTTTTTTAAATGAAAGCTAAGAGTCTCATATAATAAGTGCCTCCAGAAGCTTGATCTGTACAAAACCCATCAAATATTGTGGAGGCTCATGATGAAATCTCCAGAGTTGATAACACTGATTACAGCAATATTGAGCAAAATTTGCTTCCAACACCTGCAGTCTGGTGCAATAAAACTGGTTCTGCTTATGGCAAGCATCCTGAATGACCATTTTTTGTGGTGGAAGTAATCTTGACAATATCAGTGTTGAATTGTGCAGAGCTGTCTTCTGTACGCTTAAAAGGAAAAGGGGGGAATTATAATACCCAATGAGTGTTGTTCTTTTCATTTGTCCACCGCTGCTTCTCTTCTCAGCATTTTCCAGAGATAAGTAAGGTCGCAAGAAAACGATAATTGACAATAAATGGGATAGATTTACTAAGCTGATATTTAAAAGAGGATTATGTGAAACACAATTCTGAAGTTTTTAATAACAAACCTAAACAAAACTATTCCATGGTGTATGATGATAGGCATGTGCTTTCTACTACAAAACACATCATTTGGGAGATTACTTTGGTGGAGTACATTCCAAGAAATCACATGCCATGAAGATTCCCCATTAATAACATAGGACACCGTTGATCATATATAATTTAATCTCACCCTCTAAGAATAGCCTCTTTTGGAGGCAAATCCTGTCTGCAGCATGCATCTGCGCATTGCTTTACACACTTGGGCTTGGGGGAGAAGACAGATACTGTGCCAAGCCACAAAGCAAAGCCACTCCACAGCCTCTTCTTCAATCTCAGGGCTTCAGTATCAAGCTTCATGCCTGGGTAGAGGGACCAGTAATAGGTTTTAATTGGTTGCTGATCCACCAACCCCACTACTCTGATCTCTGTGCCACTGCTGTGGAACGAGCCCTTGCAGTGCTGGGGTCTACAATTGCCGAGGAGGGCAGCGTTCATACTCCCACCATGTTCTTGGTTGTACCAAGGCTCTCCACAGACATATGAGACAAGGCAGGATTTGGCCCTTTATATCTTAGATTAAATTCCTTGTAATCTGATAAAATCCCTTGTAAATGGAGCTTGTGCAAGTGACCTACATGATGTTAGGGAGATAGGGATAGAATTCTCTGCCCAACCTGCGAGCATCATCAACACAGATACTTAGGACCAGATCCTCAAAGGTATTTAGGCTCCTAACGCCTATTGATTGCTAATGCAGTCCATGGACTGGAGCAGGTGCCCTGTTTTATATAAAATATATTTTTAAAAAAACAGTACTTCTTCTACCTGGGTGTTTTAGCTAGTGGTCCTGTGTATTTTATGTCCAACTTATTCCACGTCCAACTATCTGTGTTATCACACACAGAATTGCCACAGAGCACTGCTGGGGCACAAGGGGGATGTGAAGGCCTCCTCCATTGCGTCTCCATGGTCTCTTCCCTATGCAACAGAAACATAAAACTTCTGCTGTATATTCTGCTCTACACCTAGGCAAGGGGTGTGCAGCAAGACTGCCTCCAAAAAAGGTGAAAGACCGCACTGATAGTTAAAGCTGTTTGAGTAGTAAAAAAATGTGACTGATGACTATTCTCAAATAATAGTGCCACATTCAGAATGCTACAGTTCTGGAGGTAAGATCATTGTCTGTCCATGAGCATTAAGACAACTACTGGTTTATTTGAGGAGTCCTTGTAGCACCTTAGAGACTAACACATTTATTTAGGCATAAGCTTTCATGGTCTATAACCCACTTCAGCTTTCGTGGGCTATAACCCACTTCTGGTGAAGTGGGTTATAGCTCACAGAAGCTTATGCCCAAATAAATTTGTTAGTCTCTAAGGTGCCACAAGGACTCCCCGTTGTTTTTTCTGATAGAGACTAACACGGCTACCCCTCTGGTTTATTTGAGATGACCTTTGAAAACTGAAAACTGGAAAGTTTCACAAATTTTAGCATGAATGATTTTTCCACACAGAATTTCATTCACACAGAAGTGCATTATTCCAGTCAACCAATACGTTGGTTGGAACTCGTCATATGCTTGAATTTAGGCATGTGTTTAACCACTTGGTTGAATCACGGCCTGTATGCAGTAATTTGTTCAATACATTTCATTTCTTTCTCTCTCACACACAGAAATCAGAAGCACTTGATGAACAGGCAGATCCAATTAACCCTCATTCCACCTTATCAGAACAAGAGGAGCATGCTACGGTAGCCTGCAACATTCCCTTCCTAATCTGGTTTTAATTCATAGGACATCACATGTCTGCTAGCTGTGAGCACAGTGCATCGTGCAGCAGGAGGAAGTACTTTAGAGTGGCATAATTAAAAGGATTCCTACCACACATGCAATTACATGCTCTCTGCTTCTCTTTATTAAAGGTTTCCTTTGTTTGAGTATACTGCAAATTAGTTGCATGTGTGAATGTTTTTGCTGCAACATCATCCTCAGCTATTTGGTACGAGGGAGTGCATCATCATATTAACCTCACAATTAACCCTTGTTACAAGGACTGCTCAGTGCAGGTGCAGCAACATTTCTTTCTAGCAGAGAACATGCCTCATGCACCGCTAGTGGCCTCTGTTCAAGACCAAGACTAACTACATATGCTTGTTGTTTATAGTGCAAGTTCTTTACTAATTGAATAATTGAGAGATTGAAGAGCTACAGTCAGTAGAATTCTAGAAGTCATTTAAATGTAAAAATAAAGTCTAGGTCCGAAACTGTCTTATTGGAACTGATTTTGTACCGTTTCCTGTCAGCAGTTTTCTGTCCAAAATACAGACCTTATGTAAATACGTTTCATTGTGCGGTACATTTCCACTGTGGGGGCAGCAAAATCCAGGGTATTTTGGTACAAATCCAAGCAAGAGGTTAAAATAATGAGAGGAAAGGATCCCAGAAGATTTCAGCAAAATTAAATTTTGCCATCTGAAGACAAGCTGTCTGTTACAGGTCATATATTTTATGGATATCTCCAGTAAACAAACAGTATTTAATCTTCAAAACAAACAGACATGGAAGTCTTGGAAAGGAAAAAATAGTCTGAAACATTGCCCAAGTGTGACATAGTGTTAGTAATTATAGATACAATAATATGGTCATCTGGAAGCCATTTTAATGGCTTTCTGCACTTAGATCCAAAAAACTTTCAGAAACTCATGCCTCTGGTTCAAGGCCAACTTCACACTTAAGACAATTTGGATAGAAAAGGATTTAACCAAAAATTAGAGCTATAATACAGGATGATAGACTTGCCGCCTTCGGTTACATGTGTAACAAATATCAGCTACTGCTCTCTCACAGTTCCTTCTTTCAGCAGCTACGCTCAAGGATTCACGCAAGGAAAGGGGACAATGGGTCTGTTTCAATTTCTAGACGAAAATGTTAAGAAATATGGAAACAAAAGGCATTTTGTCAGAATTACTTTTAGGTGGCTTAATGCTTTGCATTACTCTCTCAATCTTAGGGTACGTCTATACTTACCTCCGGGTTCGGCGGTAAGCAATCGATCTTCTGGGATCGATTTCTCGCGTCTTGTCTAGACGCGAGAAATCGATCCCAGAGCCGCTCCCCGTCGACACCGGAACTCCTGCTCTCCGAGAAGAGTATGCGGAGTCGACGGGGGAGGCTGCCTGCACCGCGTGGACCCGAGGTAAGTGTGTTTCAGTTCGAACTAAGATACTTCGACTTCAGCTACACTATTCACGTAGCTGAAGTCGCATATCTTAGTTCGAACTGCGGGGTTAGTGTGGACCAGCCCTTAGGCTCAAAGAAAAATGGGGAAAAGAACTTAGCCCTTACTATCACAACAGAAACCTGGGAGGATATCTGGCTTAACGTGAAAGATACTTCAAGTTCTTTATCCTAGTGATTCTTTCAGAACAAGATATTAAACAGGTACCACTGGACTCCAAAATGTTTGTTTAAAGCTAGATTGAATGTTGGAGATGCAAACAGCCACATGCCAACCTTTCACACAGCCTCTATACCTGTCATAGAATCATAGAATATCAGGGTTGGAAGGGACCTTAGGAGGTCATCTAGTCCAACCCCCTGCTCAAAGTAGGACCAATCCCCAATGTTTGCCCCAGATCCCTAAATGGCCCCCTCAAGGATTGAAGTCACAACCCTGGGTTTAGCAGGCCAATGCTCAAACCACTGAGCTATCCCTCCCCCCGAAATGCATGTCAAATGCATGTGTCCTGGAACACCATATTCAGTGCTCTTCTCAAACACTTTAAGGGCTGCTATCTTTCCTTCTTCGCGCTTATGTATATTAGGGATGCTGAATGAGTTGTTGTTACCATTTAACATTAAGAAATGGATTGCAGTAACTCTTTTAGTGGCCAAAAGAGTTATTTTGAGAAAATGGAAATCTGCAATTCCTCCTTCATACACAGACTGAGCTCTCTACTATTGCATTAATGGAAAAAATTACTATCTAATAGACACACTTGGAAAAAAATATGAGAATGTCTGGTCAGACATGAAACGATTACATACTTTTGCAGTTTAGTATATATTAGTCTCCAATACTGAGAGGTTATATTCTCAGTTATTTATCTCTTTAGTCACCTTAATAATTGATGTGCTCCATGACCTCTATGGGTTCAGATTGGTTTGTTTGTTTTTGCTTTGTTTTTTCCCCAGATTTTACAAATAAAACATTGAATTTTATTTATATGGTTTTTCCATCTTGTGGATGTATTTACATATGTTTTGTTTTGTTATATGCTTATATTTTATATCAAAATAATAAAAATAATGTTGTTGTTTTTTTAAAAAAAAGCTTTCAGAAGATGGACCCAATGTGAGTAAAATAAAAAAATTGATATTATGTTTATAAGAACCTACTCTGCCAAACCTGAGGACTTCTCTCTCTCAGTCACTCTCTCTCTGTACATCATCAGTCATTCTTTCCTTTAGGGCTTGATTCTGCAAGATGCCAACAAGAGGACCCCAATTCAGCAAAGCACTTAAAGGTCAATGAGACTATTAATATTGTTAAAGTTAAGCATGTGCTTAACTACTTTGCTGCATTAAATCCCTGCTACTCAGCACTTATCTAATCAAGTCCTTAATACCTGTTTAAGAAAAATAACATGTAGCCCTGGTCTACACTACGAGTTTAGGTCGAATTTATTAGCGTTATTTCGATTGATCCGTGCACCCGTCCACACGACGAAGCCCTTAACATCGACTTCTAGGGCTCTTAAAATCGATCTCGCCACTCCACCCCCAACGAGGGGATTAGCGCTTAAATCGATATTGCCGAATTGATGTAGGCTAGTGAGGACGCAATTCGACAGTATTGGCCTCCTGGATCTATCCCACAGTGCAACATTTGACCGCTCTGGACAGCAGTCTGAGCTCCAATGCTCCGCCCAGGTAGACAGGAAAAGCCCCGCGAACTTTTGAATTTCATTTCCTGTTTGGCCAGCGTGGTGAGCTGCAGGTGAGCGCAGATCTCATCAGCAGAGGTGACCATGATGGAGTCCCATCAAAAGGATTTTTTGCTCCCCCCTCAGTTGCTTTCACGGAGGGAGGGGGGAGCAAGGGTTAGGCTCATTTCCTTCTAGCTGCAGATGGTACAATATGCGGTGAGCAAGGAGGCGCCTTCCCTTCTAGCAGCAGATGGTACAATATGCTTGATATCCATCATCAGCTCCTGGCCCCCTCAAGGATTGAACTCGCAACCCCGGGTTTAGCGGGCCAACGCTCAGACCGCTGAGCTATCTCTCCGCCCGTGTTCCAGGCAGTACTGAATCTCCCTTAAACAAAACGTAAAAAAGAGAATGACCAGAGTCACTCTGGTCACTCCCATTTATGTCCAAGCGCCCCCGGCCAGCCACACCATAGGCCGCCGGCCAGGAGCACACGAATACCAATCATATTGTACAATCTGCTGCGAGAAGGAAAGGAGCTTCTGCTGTGTGGTCCCGCGACCACGACCATTTATGGCATATTGCACCATCTGCAGCTAGAAGGCAAGGAGCTTCTGCTGTGTAGTCCCGCGACTACCAGCCTCAGGCGGAATGGCCCCCTCAAGGATTGAACTCGCAACCCCGGGTTTAGCGGGCCAACGCTCAGAACGCTGAGCTATCCCTCTGCCCGTATTATAGTGTGACTGAATCCCCACTAGACCTAATGTCCAGGCGTACACTGGAGATGTACGGTAATTGTGAGCTGAGCAGGCTTCCGTAGCAAACACGGAAACCCCGGAAAAAAGGCGCGAAAAATATTGCTTTCACGGAGGGAGGGATGACATGTACCCAGAACCACCAGCGACAATGTTTTCTGCCCCATCAGGCTTTGGGATCGCAACCCAGAATCCCAATGGGCGGCGGAGACTGCGGGAACTGTGGGATAGCTACCCGCAATGCAATGCTCCGAAAGTCGATGCTAGCCCCGCTACTGTGGACACAGTCAATCGACCTCATGGTCTTAACGCTCTTTAGTGGGGACACACACAATCGATTCCATAAATTCGGGTTTTAAAATATCGACTTCTATAAATTCGACCTAATTCTGTAGTATAGACGTACCCGTACCATCAACAATTCTGTTTACCTTTAATAAGAAAGTTCATAATTGAAATGCAGTTATACTTTGGAAAGCGACTGCAAAAGAGTAACATTTTATCATTCCTGATCTACTTTTGGTCAGTGACATCCATATATAAGCTCATATTAAAAGATTTTTTTCCTTGTTGCCAGTATTGCAAACTCACTGTAGGATCTGAAAGTCATAGGTGGGTTGTTTCTGGCTTTGACATCTTCAAAAACAAAGATTCTGCCATTGTAACTTGGTCAACGTTTCTGATGTGGATTCCTAAGTTTTAATTTTGAATTTCCAAGCTAATGGAGTACCAGAATCCTTGAGAAAAAAGTTCAATAATCTCTCAACCATTTTTTCCTGTTAGTACCTGATAGACATGTATAACTTTGTTTAAACAAATATTTTTTTGCGTAGGATGAATGATAACTGAAAATAAGAAAGAAATACTTGTGGCACCTTAGAGACTAACAAATTTACTTCAGCATAAGCTTTCGTGGGTTTATATAACTTTATATAGTTTCAGGTTTCAGTGTAGTAGCCGTGTTAGTCTGTGTGAGCAAAAAGAAAATAAAAAAGAAATACTTGTGGCACCTTAGAGACTAACAAATTTATTTCAGCATAAGCTTTCGTGGGTTAGAACCCACTTCATCAGACGCATGGAATGGAACATACAGTGAACAGATATTTATACAGTCAGAGAAACATGATAAGGTGGAAGTGCCTATACCAACTTTAAGAGGCTAATTAATCAAGAGGAACTATAACAGCAGGGGAAACTAGATTCCATCAACTCAGGGTTAAATAGGGACTGGGAATGGCTTGGCCATTACGTTAATTGAATATATTTCCCTTAAGTTAACGATCCTCACTCACACTTTTGTGTCAACTGTCTGCAATGGGCCATCTTGTTTATCACTTCAAAAGTTTTTTTTCCCCTGCTGTTATAGTTCCTCTTGATTAATTAGCCTCTTAAAGTTGGTATAGGCACTTCCACCTTATCATGTTTCTCTGACTGTATAAATATCTGTTCACTGTATGTTCCATTCCATGCGTCTGATGAAGTGGGTTCTAACCCATGAAAGCTTATGCTGAAATAAATTTGTTAGTCTCTAAGGTGCCACAAGTATTTCTTTCTTATTTTCTTTTTGCTGATACAGACTAACACGGCTACTACACTGAAACCTGAAAATATATAAAGTTGAAGATTTAGGGCTTAGTGTTGCCTTCTGATATGGACATATGTATTACCCATAAAAATATCAATCTTTCAATATGAGAAGATAAGAGCAGCCTCTGTGCTTAACTGTAGATCCCTGTTGCTAATGACAGACCAGCATCACATGTTGTAGAACTGGGATAAGTCCAGTGCAGTATTGCCAACCCCAAGCATTTTTAATCATGAGTCAGGCTCCCTAAAATCTTGGCTTAAAGATAATAAATGTTGGGTTCTTCTAATTTGCCTTCTGATGTTTCAGCCTTTAAGGTCCACATTTTAAAGGGAAAGGAAAGGAAAGGAAACATCTTTTGCAATCACTTGACAGCAAGAGCTGGGGTTTTATGAAAAAAATAAATAAAACTTGCAATAAATAACAAAAGCTGACAATCCTGCCAACCAATACCAGGAGGAAGTAATCCCCACTGTCCTGTTTCAATATGAACTCCACTATGCTATTATGCAGCCGTTAATTTAGCAGTGTGGTTATCTTCTGAACAGGTATTATTTGAGTTTGATTGGGGTATGGATGTAGTAAAGGTTTTGTTTTAGCTGTTGGGCCCAGATAAGCCATTTTCAATTGTGATTTAAGTGCATTTCATAACAAGCACAAGTTCTGTGACCTGGATCTACATGGTTCTTCTTAAAATGACCCCAGAAGGCTGAAGATGAGTTCCTCCTTCAGAGAGTTTCACTAGATCTCAAAGATACTTTGAAGACAATAAAGTTTCTGTTCATGTGAAGAGAATAGAGGTAGAAGCAGTGCAAAACAAAGGAGGTTTCCAGTTTGACTGGAAATCAAAGCTTGGATTTGTTTATTTGGCCTTTCCTTATACAATATGATTGTTTTGTGTTTGCTTTGCTGGCTTGAGAAAGGGTAACACACTGTCATCAGAGTGGTATTCTTCACTTTCACTTTCATTGCTGTTCTGGATCTCCTCAGGAGCGAGAGGTTTTTATACTATCTTCAAATACTGCCTCCTCCTCACGACAGTCTCCATCCGTACCACTGCCCATTTATTGAGGGGAGGGGCTTATTTCTAATAGCAGAAGAACAGAAAGGTCTACGGAAGGACTCAGCAGCATGTGTTTAGAAAGAGGCCCACCATTCTAGCTGCTGTTGACTACAGCTCCTACTTTTTTACAAAGTTTTTAGCTTCCTCGCCTCCTACCCTTTGTCCCCATTCCTTGGCGGCTTAGGCTGCTTTTATTGAATATTTTCCACTCCCACATCCTCCACCTCAACATGCTCAATGGATGCTAGCAGGGGATTTGATTTTGAATGAGAACCAATAGGAAGTGACAGTGACTTCTAAATAGTAGAAGGACTCAGACTTGGTGGATGATGATTCAGAGGCTGGTTTACCAATATCCCCTTCTCTCCAACCACCCATTGTGGGGGATGGTTTCCTCTTTTGTTTTGGCTTGGATTATATTTACTGACTCAGGTCACAAAAATAAACCAGCTTTGACATTAGTTTTGCTCTAGAAACGTTTACATGTATATGGTGAATTAAGGCATGAGATTGAACATACTGTCCCATCCACTCTCTCTCTCTCTCTTTGGGAGTGTTAGAAGGAATGCCATGTGGTCCCAACATCATCACAAGAAGTGCTTCTTTCTGTCCAATCCATTCCATCGTCTGGGGGGCATGGGAGTTGCCCCTGTCCCCAGGAAGCATGAGCTCATACAGTTGCCATACTGCAGCAGGGAACTGTCCTACTTAGCCCAGAAGCCTTTGTGTACTTGTGGGTTCCCCACATGGATACAGCACAGAAGAGACTATGCCACTTCCAGCGACCTAGATGGGGGACACTTACCAGAGGGAGAGCCATTAGCTGTCAGCTCCCATTCCCTGAAACTCATACTGGGGGAGGGAAATGGTCATTTGGTCTTTGCTAAAGGGCCTGAGTAGAGTGGAAGAGGCGCAAGGTCAAAGACATCAGTAGCAAGCATTTCAATTTTGAGAGTGAGTTCCCTGATCTTTGAGTTCACGTTGCTAAAATTTGTTACGATAAGTCCTACTTCTTTGTACTAAATTCAGCACAATAATGCAATGCTTTTGTTTGGTGGTCTGTTTGGCTTTGCACATCAAAATCCTTTCCAAACACTTACTAATTCAGCCTTATACAGTTGAAATATATTATTATCCCCGTTATATTTAGGTGGAAACTGAGGCACAGAGCAGGTTATGGGGGGTCAAAAAAAGAAGGAAAAACTCAGCCAAATTTTATGAACATTTTCTCCTTTTCAGAAAAAATACAAAATTTCAAAACTATCGACCTGCTCTAGTTCAGTGACTTGGTCCAAGGTCATTCAGCATAGAGCCAGGCATAAGAACCCAGGTGTCTCAGTGCCTGGTGACCTGCCTTAACCACAAAGGTGCCTGCTGCCACAGTAACAGGATGGCTTGCATTTGGGCTGGAAAGCGAGGCTAAGCCAGCCCCGATTACAACATGAGCCACACCTGTGTTAAATCAGGTGTTGTTCCCAGTGTAAAGGGTAGCAAGAAGGTGCAGGGAGCGGGCTGCTGCAGTGAGGGAACTGCAGAGGGAAGCAGCAGCAGGGAGACAGGGTCTCCTTCAGTGATCTCTGAGGAAGAGACAGTCCCTCTGTGCCCAGCTTAAGCTTGGGTGGAAGATTTTCTTTGTTTGAGAACTTTGTTAACTTAGTTTAAAAAAAACCAGACCCAACAAAGGGCTGTGACTGAAAGAGAGACTGTGGTCTTTTTTTAAGGGTAAAGGGGGAAAGGGGGGCAGGACACAACAGGGGCACCCTAGCTACGAAGCAGCCAGCCCTGTTACAGCCACCTTCCTTTCCTCTTTCTTTTGTTTTAACCAATCCATATGCTACAGCCTAGAACATGGAAGTTTAGATTGAATGTGAAGGGATTTATCTGAAACCACCCTCAAAAAAAAGAACCAGCATATTTTACACATTTCTGTCATGACAGAGGAGCTAACTTTCCAGCAGCCTGTCAAAGGAATTTGACTGAGGGACCAGTGAAGCATAAACATTGGGGAAACTAAATGTTGAGCAATAACTGTTTTTATATATTGGCTACATTTATTTTGCATTCTCTGTCCCAATGGCATTTAGACAACCAAACACAGCCTATTAAAAATGAGGATGGACACTTGTAAATGCCAGACCTCTGCATAACTACTGCTCTGAGAATTGACATCTGCATTGGATCAGAGAAAGTAGTTCCCAATCATCATGATTATGATTGCTCAATAATTTTGTTGGGTGCTTGCTAGAAGGCACCGTGGTTTAAAAATGTACATTCATTTCAGGGGGACGACACCCAACCCTCTTGCACTCCTGCTCCAGTTTATATTCTTTGGGAAAGCCACCTTCAGGGCTCTGTCCTAACACCGTTCATTCTTGCAAATTAAGGGCTGTAAACTGAAACATGCACCAAAATAATTAAATCACTTTTAATTCACAGTTTTCATTACTTCAGTGTCGGGCTCTGTGGGATGCTTTGCCTCAAGGAATTGCTCAGCACCTTGAAGATATACACCAATGGAGCTTCGTGTGTAGACACTTACATAGACTGAAACCTAACTTACATTGTTTGAGCATTCATTGGTAAATGCAGGCTCATCTACAGAAAGTTGCATAAGTTTAACTTAAATGAGTGTAAAACCCGACTTAGTTAATAGTGTCCACACATAATATTGCACTGGATTAACTAAGCGTGTGAGTTTTTAACACATTTAGTTACATTGGGGCACCTTTATGTGTGGCTGTGGACGCTCTGATATTGGTCAGAACCTGGTTTATAATGACACCTAAACTGAGTGTCTAGATATCGGTTTCAATAAATCAGTTTAAAATGGCACCTTTAGTTGTACCAATTTTGTATGTAAATCAGGCCTGGGTGTAGACAAGCCCATAGTATAACTGAGTATTCAGGGCATTATCATCAATCGTACCCACTAGTCATTAAAATCGATGCAGGATTGAGTGTAATAATGCATGCAGAGGTGAAACAACTCTTGTTTGTGGCTGAAGTTAAAAATTGTAGAGACACAATTAAGGAGAAAGGGAAGTACTGGTGGCAAAAGGAGTTAAATGACACAAGGAGGGAGTTCATAAATACACTAGTGTCCAAGAAAAATGAGGGAAAGGGTAGTATTGCTTCTGAAGAAGATGAAAAACCAGGTAAGCCAAAGGTATATTTAGAATATAAAAAGCAAGTATTTTATATTAAGGTGTTTGTTTTTTGTTTTTTTTTCCACTATAAAAACCCTGCTGTCTGACTTGCTTCAATAGACACTAGAGGGCACTGGTAATATCTGTAAGTATATGTGAACTGGAAGGTATTGTGGTGATTTAGAATGAAATTTGTCTTAAAGAGGCAATGAAAAGTTGCCTACATTTGTAAATATTTCTTTATCCTATTTTTCTTGCAATTTTTATTTTGTCTTTTGTACTGACTGATGCTCAACAGTCTATTATTTTTAGTAATATATATTTCCTTGAAACTAAAATATAGATAAGATATGTGTCAATTCTATTTTTATTGCTGGCTAATTTTTTACTCTTTTTTTCAGTGAAAATACCTGTGAGTTTTCTGAAGGAGCTATTTCCTTTGCTGTTGAAGATACAGATAACTGATTATTCTAATGGAGAGCTATAGTTAGAGGCCTACTCTTGTTTCTGTGATCCCAGTCTGTTTTCCTTCATTGAATGAAGTCCTTATTTGTGGTGTATAGATACAGCAAATTTGTCAGTAAATTCGTGATGCTATTTTGTAGAGCTGGTCTGATAATGGGTTTTTGTTTCCCACACAATCTTTAACATTTTGTCCAAAAATGTTTTGGTTTGGGATTTTCAGTTTTCTGAACTGAAACAGAACATTTTTGAAGAAAAAAGATACTTTCAGCAAAAAATATCATTTTGTTGAAAACTTAACTTTCCATTGGAAAAAAGTTTCAATGGAAAAAAAATTGACTTTATTAGAGCTGGTTTAAAAAAGAAGAGCCTATTTCATGAAAAGAAAATCAATATTTTGAAGAGTTGGACCCAAACTGATTTTCTTCCACTTTTTATTAATTAATATTATTATTGCAGTTTTTCACAAATAATATTTCTATTGCAAATATTAGTGTAAATATTATCAAAATTATCAACATTTTTGTTTACCAGAATCTGGGGTTTTGGTAAATGAAAAATTTCCATAACCATTTTGATAAGTTGGGGGGGGGGGGGGGAGGAAAAATGGAGGGAGAAGTATGATATTTTTCTGGAAAAAAAATGTGTACAGTAATTTTTATTCTGGGATCCTGACTATTACAAACATTAATTTAACTCCACAACAGCCATGTGAGGTAAGGAAGCAGTTTGTGTTTGCACACACTAACTGAAGTGTGCATTATTTAATCAGTCTTGATAACTTATCAGACATGGCTTTCTGAAATGATTGCACCACTGAGTAATGCCCAGCCTCAGAGAAGAATTCTGATGGGCCCCATAGTTTTTCTGGCAATTAGCATTAGTGAAAAGGTGCATAATATAGACTGCAGTTTTGCTACAATTATTTTGCTAAATTTGCTGAATTATTATGTGTAAGTTTGACAAAATAGAAAATATAGGGAGCTCCCTCCTGTGCTAAAGTCCTCAAGAGCTCTTTGATCTTAGAGGAATGGAGAAAAGAGATTTCACAGTTAAGTGCAGTATAGATAGTCACGTACCCATCTAGTCAGAAGCAGGTAGGAGTTGAATGGCTCAGAGGATTGGTAATGCACTAAAGAGTTTTTCTCCTTCAGGAAACTGATTCAAATCCAGTGCCAAGTCAATAGTGATCAAAGATTTTGTGATGTTAAATTGGATTATGGGAAACTGGTTCTTTTCCTGAAACCAGTTCCCAGTGAATAGATGGGTACATCATAAGAAACAGCACTGTTGGTCCATACCACTGGTAGTAGAGCTGCTCAGGAACTTTTTGACAAACGATTTTTTCCATTAGAAAATGCTGGGTCCGACAAATTTGTTTGGTCAAAAAATGTTTCGAAAAAATTCAAAATTGTAAAAACATCCCATTTTGACACTTTCAATAATTATTTTTTCTTCCTTTTTTTCATTTCTTGGTTCAAAGTGACTAGAATTAAATTTAAACTAATTATAGTTTTTTAAAAAATTTTAAAAGGTCCAAACTGAAACAAAACCTTTCAAAAATGTTGAAATAAAGCCTTTTGACTGACCCAAACTGATTTTTCCCCAGATTGTTATTCCATGAAAACTTCTGAGATTTTGACTTCTCTTCCCTATTTCAGATGGGAAATATTTCAAAATCTCAATTTTTTTCCTTGGATGGGAAAACCATTTCCTGTCCTGCTCTAGCATCTGCACAGAGGCCAAGAACTGAATAGACGTGTAGAGAAAAAATTACTCTTTTCCCCATAGCTGCTCCTTGCATGTTTAAATTTTAGGCAAATTTATGGGACCATAGGGAGAAGATTGCATTGCTGCTACCAGTGCTATAAATAAAGACAAGATTTCAGTGGCTGGGGTATGTCATCTTTCACAAGCACTAATATATACACACACACACTTGAAAATTTGGTTTATCCCTACATTTTATACTAAGCATTCTCAAGGAATTTAGTGCAGCCTGGACTTGAAACTATAGAATAACATCAGGGAGGTATTTCAGATGAATCTGATCCATGCTAGGTTGCCTTGGGTAGTTTGTGAATGGCTGCCAATACCATCAGAACCATTTTTTTTCCCATAACTGTACTCAGGAACTGAATATCCCCTGTAGATTTAAGATCATACAGCAGACAATGCATATGAGGCAGCGGACATCCTTTACTGAACATACCTGGACAGAGTTATTTTTCTTTCTTTTTAAAAATAGCAGTGAGAGGACAATGCAGTTTTCAAAAATAAAGTCTGGCATGGAAACAAGAGGGATTAGCTAGTCTCTGACTATTACTGTAGCCAAAGTCAGACGGATCTAGAATACTTAGATTATTATTAAGAACAACGGAGATAAAGAAAATGATTTGCCCTGTTTTGCTGATGGAGGTATTGTAGCTACTCAAGCAGCTGCAACAATCTTTGTATTTGTTGTGTCTTTTTCTCTTTACACAAACAAACATAATATGAAGGAACCACACAGACACAGTGAGGTCCAAATAACTGTGTTAACTAACTATGTGGTACTTTCATGGCCTAGCTGCTGCTCTGGTTGGATTCTGGTGACTTCCAAACATAAGAATGGCCATACTGGGTCAGACCAAAGGTCCATCCAGCCCAGTATCCTGTCTACCGACAGTGGTCAATGCCAGGTGCCCCAAATGGAGTGAACCTAACAGGTAAGGATCAAGTGACCTCTATCCTGCCATCCATCTCCACCCTCTGACAAACAGAGGCTAGGGACACCATTCCTTACCCATCCTGGCTAATAGCCATTAATGGGCTTAACCTCCATGAATTTATCTAGTGCTCTTTTAAACCTTGTTATAGTTCTAGCCTTCACAACCTCCTCAGGCAAGGAGTTCCATAGGTTGACTGTGCGCTGTGTGAAGAAGAACTTCCTTTTATTTGTTTTAAACCTGCTGCCTGTTAATATAAGAACTGGGGGCCACCAAATGAAATTATGGGAACAAGTAAATAACTACTCCTTATTCACTTTCTCCACACCACTCGTACTTTTATATACCTCTATCATATCCCACCTTAGTCTCCTCTTTTCCAAGCTGAAAAGTCCTAGCCTCTTTAATCTCTCCTCATATGGGACCCTTCCAAACCCCTAATCATTTTAGTTGCCCTTATCTGAACCTTTTCTAATGCCAGTATATCGTTTTTAGATGAGTAGACCACATCTGTATGCAGTACAAGATGTGGGCGTATCATGGATTTATATAAGGGCAATAAGATATTCTCCATCTTATTCTCTATCCCTTTTGTAATGATTCCTAACATCCTGTTTGCTTTTTTGACTGCCGCTGCACACTGCGTGAATGTCTTCAGAGAACTATCCATGATGACTCCAAGATCTCTTTCCTGATTAGTTGTAGCTAAATTAGCCCCCATCATATTGTATGTATAGTTGGGGTTATTTTTTCCAATGTGCATGACTTTACATTTATCCACATTAAATTTCATTTGCCATTTTGTTGCCCAATCACTTAGTTTTGTGAGATCTTTTTGAAGATCTTCACAGTCTGCTTTGGTCTTAACTATCTTGAGCAGTTTAGTATCATCTGCAAACTTTGCCACCTCACTGTTTACCCCTTTCTCCAGATCATTTATGAATAAATTGAATAGGACTCGTCCTAGAACTGACCCTTGGGTAACACCACTAGTTACCCTTCTCCATTCTGAAAATTTACCATTTATTCCTACCCTTTGTTCCCTTTTTAACCAGTTCTCAATCCATTAAAGGATCTTCCCTCTTATCCCATGACAACTTAATTTACGTAAGAGCCTTTTGTGAGGGACCTTGTCAAAGGCTTTCTGGAAATCTAAGTACACTATGTCCACTGGATCCCCCTTGTCCACGTTTGTTGACCCCTTCAAAGAACTCTCATAGATTATTAAGACATGATTTCCCTTTACAGAAACCATGTTGACTTTTACCCAACAATTTATGTTCTTCTATATGTCTGAAAATTTTATTCTTTACTATTGTTTTAACTAATTTCCCCAGTACTGACGTTAGACTTACCAGTCTGTAATTCCTGGGATCACATCTAGAGCCCTTTTAAACTATTGGCATTACATTAACTATCTTCCAGTCATTGGGTACAGAAACTGATTTAAAGGACAGGTTACAAACCATAGTTAATAGTTCCCCAATTTCACATTTGAGTTCTTTCAGAACTCTTGGGTGAATGCCATCTGGTCCCGGTGACTTGTTACTGTTAAGTTTATCAATTAATTCCAAAATCTCTAGTGACAGTTCAATCTGTGACAATTATTCAGATTTGTCACCTACAAAGGACGACTCAGGTTTGGGAAACTCCCTAACATCCTCAGCCGTGAAGACTGAAGCAAAGAATTAATTCAGTTTCTCCGCAATTACTTTATCGTCTTTAAGTGCTCCTTTTGTATCTCGGTCGTCCAGGGGCCCCACTGGTTGTTTAGCAGGCTTCCTGTTTCTGATGTACTTAAAAAAACATTTTGTTATTACCTTTTGAGTTTTTTGCTAGCTGTTCTTCAAACTCCTTTTTGGCTTTTCTTATTACATTTTTACACTTAATTTGGAAGTGTTTCTATTTACCTCACTAGGATTTGACTTCCACTTTTTAAAAGATGCCTTTTTATCTCTCACTGCTTCTTTTACATGGTTGTTAAGCCACGGTGGCTCTTTTTTAGTTCTTTTACTGTTTTTTTTAATTTGGGGTATATATTTAAGTTGGGCCTCTATTACGGTGTCTTTGAAAAGTGTCCATGCAGTTTGCAGGGATTTCACTCTAGTCACTGTACCTTTTAATTTCTGTTTAACTAACCTCCTCATTTTTGCATTGTTCCCCTTTCTGAAATATAATGCCACAGTGTTGGGCTGCTGAGGTGTTCTTCCCACCACAGGAATGTTAAATGTTATATTTTGGTCACTATTTCCAAGCGGTCCTGTTATAGTTACCTCTTGGAGAAGATCCTGCACTCCACTCAGGACTAACTCGAGAATTGCCTCTCCCCTTGTGGGTTCCTGTACCAGCTTCTCCAAGAAGCAGTCATTTAAAGTATCGAGAAATTTTGTCTCTGCATTTCGTCCTGAGGTGACATGTACCCAGTCAATATGGGAATAATTGAAATCCCCCACTATTATTGAGTTCTTTATTTTGATAGCCTCTCTAATCTCCCTTAGCATTTCATCGTCACTGTCACTGTCCTGGTCAGGTTGTCAATAATAGATCCCTACTGTTTTATTCTTATTAGAGCATGAAATTACTATCCATAGAGATTCTATGGAACATGTGGATTCATTTAAGATTTTAACTTCATTTGATTCTACATTTTCTTTCACATATAGTGCCACTTCCCCGCTTCCCTGCCATCTTTGTGTAAAGCTCAATTACTTCAGATGTGGAGTGATCCGATGTGCTGTTAATGATCATAAATGGGGCCTCTGTGGTGCCCTTCTTTGCCACTGTGGCCAGCTAAAAGAAGTAGGCCATACTTGCAGACTGCACCCATCAGCAAGGGGTGCTTGGTTCCCTGGTGGACTTGCACAGTGCCCTTCCCTCAGCTATTAAATGGTTGAATGGTTGAGAGACTTAGTCTAACATTCTTGACTTGACCATCTATCGGCCTCAGGCTGATTTCTTTGGCAAATGTCAGCTAAAAGGGTTGTTTTGTCCATGTTAAAAAATTCTGGAGACCTTTTCTTTGAGTAGCTCAACTACTTCCCTCCCCTGTCCATCCAATGCTTTGGAGTAAGGCCCTCTCCATCCAATGCTTTGGAGTAGGGACTTGAAATTTGGCAGGGGCTGGCCATTGTTTCAGGAATGTGTCTTTTGCTAAGAAAATTCACCTACATTTTACTAACAATAAGCCTTTAAAAAAATGCAATTTCCACCTTCTTAGAGACTGGCTAGGGCTTGAGAGGAAGATTCCATTAGCACTGAGGCTGCTACAGACAGGGAATACTAGAGTTCAGTGCAGCTTTCCTTGTAACTTCAGCTTTGGTCATGCTGGGGCCAGGCAATGGAACTGAGAGCAGGGAGCATCTCTCTCCTGTGCTCTCAATGATCCACCTGCCAACACCCAGGCAGCATGGAGGAGAAAAATTCTTGATTTTGAATGCAGAGGGCAAGATCCAGTCCTTGTGGGGAGTAGATTGGGATATGGAACCTGAGGTGGGGGGCTGGGACTGAGGGAGGCTGGAGCATAAGAAATAAAAATTAGGACTTGGAGGTTGGGAGCCTGGGATTGGCGGAATAAAAAAACTGGGACTGGGAGCTAGGGGATGGGGGAAGACTGAGATCAGATGAGGAGCTGGAGTGTGGACACTGGGACTAGTTATGTAAAGAGACTAGGACAATGAGCCATGTATGTTGGTGGGGAAACACTGAGTTTGTCTGAGGATGCCAGGGAGGGAGACTGGAACTGAGAACCAGGGGGAACAGAGAACATGGAGGATGGGGAAAGAGGGAATGACAGGAGTCTGAGGAGGGGGAGATAAACAGATCAGGCCAGAAGCCAAGAGGGGGAAAATTAAAATGGCTAGGAGAGGAGATTGGGACTGAGAATTGGAGAGAGGAGACTGGGAGTGGGTGGGATCCTGGGTGACTGGGAAGGGGGAAACTAGGTCTGACTGGGCAAGGCGATTGAGACTAAGATGAGAAGTCTAAGGATTGGAGACTGGGACTACATAGGTGAGGAAAGTGGGATGAGGGTGAAGAGCCAGGGGTAGGGAAGAGACAGGATTAGAACAGGGACAGATTGAAGAGGATGGGACAGCAGGGGTCAAGCTGGGGAGAATGGTCAGAAGAGTCTGTGCCAAATATAACACATTCATGTCCAAGCCCAGGAATGGGACCTAGATTCCTGAGTCTTAACATCCTTCCTCTTCTATGAACAAATATCTGTGAAACTCACTGCCAAAGAGTCCTATGCCCCCCAGTGCTGGTCCACATACAGGATGTCAACCTACTACTGCTGTCAGTTATTCCATTAGCTCAAAAAAAGAGGTGTGTGCAATGGATCAAAAGGTTTCAACACTGCTGATGATCTATGTGGGAGTCAGTATGATGCCACGTGATGGAATTTCTGTTATTTCACTTAGCTTTTTTTTTACAAAAATGAAATTACAAACAAAAAAACTACATTAAAATAGCATTGCTAGGTTTGCAAAGTCAACCACTCAAAAGTTAGAAAATGCCACAGTTAAAATTGCCTGTTTGACCTTAATCCTTCCCCTTTGTTCTTATGCTTTATGATTTTCACATACTATTTTTTTCCACAGGACTTTTGCCTCATTCACTGCTGAGGATGGATGATACTCAATTAATGAGAAGTGATTCAATATTTTGTTTTCTCTTCATTGTTAAATGCGAGGCCCCAGACCTTACTACACACTAGTCATTTCCTGAGATGAAGACAAAATTATTATTTTCTCTTGGAAATTAAAACTTTCATTTGCAATTTGAATTAAACAGACCCCAAACCTTGTCTGATGTCAATAAAATTTGTTTCTTTTTTTAAGTTTTACCTCTATATGTCCCAGATACTCTAAGATGTCCTTGGGGTATTTCTAACCCAGCTGACACAGAGACATTGCTCTTGTTGAGCTACCATTGGGAAACAAGAATATGCAGGACACTGCAGTACTACTAGCGTCCATCCATGACCTTAATCAAAGAATCGGTGCTATTTACCCTTCACGCGACACCCATGGCCTCTTCACATAACACAAGAATCAGGGGTCACCCAATGAAATGAATAGGCAGCAGGTCTAAAACAAACATAAGGAAGTACTTCAACACATAACACACAGTCAGCCTGTGGAACTCATTGCCAAGGAATATTGTGAAGGCCAAAAGTATAACTAGGTTCAAAAAATGAATTAGATAAGTTAATGGAGGATAGGTCCACTTATGGCTATTAGCCAAAATAGTCAGGGACACAACCCCATGCTCTAGGTGTCCCTAAGCCTCTGACTGCCAGAAGCTGGTACTGGACAACAGGGATGGATCACTCAATAACTGCCCTGTTCTGTTTCCTCTGATGTTTCTGACACTGGCCACTGTTGGAAGACATGTTTAAAGGCAGGATGCTGGACTAGATGAACCATTGGGCTAGATGTAACTCAAGCTCCCCAAGCCCTGATAAATACTGCTGTTGCTGCTCCCCAGCACAGAGCAGTACTGTAGAATAAATGGTCTCCCTTGTTTTTTCCTTTCTTCCTTTGCCTACTATCTACATATAGTGAAATAACTGTGAACTTACCCATACTGTAGAAAGAATGAGGAGTACTTGTGGCACCTTAGAGACCTTTCGTGGGCCACAAAAAGCTTATGCCCAAATAAATTTGTTAGTCTCTAAGGTGCCACAAGTACTCCTCGTTCTTTTTGCTGATACAGACTAACACGGCTACCACTCTGAAACCTGTACCCTGTGATTCACTAAATGCATAGATTATTGTTAAGTACTTAAAAACAGTTCTAATACAAAGACATTAAAGTTGATCATTGAGGCCACTCCAAACAATAATGTCTGTCATTCTATCCCCACTGGAGGGAGAAAAGTGTGCAGTTGGTTTTAGTTCACAGGAGTTTCACATTCACTTTTCTTTATTTCAGTTCACATCGGTTAGTCTTCTATAGTTTTGCTCTGAATTTTCTGTTTGAATGAACTCAAAAGCATTAAGGGAATTAAGCCTAACCTGCTAAGCTTTGCCTGGTTTAGAGCTGAAATTATGCAAAAATCACCAAGTTTCACATTATTTCTCTCCAAACCCATAAATTCTTCCTCGGTGTCCACAGCTCAACCCAAATTTACTAAGTCTAGATTTGAAAATTTCATTAAAATTATGCAACAAACTCAGCCCATTTTCAGATTAGTAAAGAACCTCCAAATCAGGTGATTTTTCACCTGCTTTCAGGTCTATTTCTATAGTTAAGATTCCAGGTTGAAAGGAAAACAATGTACAATAGAACAGCCTTCAGAAAGGACCTTCTCTGCCTAAAACAAAGTATCTCATTTATCACATCACTTAGATCCAATCTAGCTAATTATTGACATTGCTGATTATGCATGTGAAAGCTAATACATCATTAACAATGCTTTGTAAATCTGTGGGCCTTGAAATAAACGGTTAACTTGTAATTTTGTTGTTAATAAACTGAAAAAATTTGCTGTCAGACTTTCTCCAAATTAAAAAAGATAATATTATTAATCAAAATTTATGAGAAAAAAAAAGACAACACAGGCACAGTACAAAATAAATTTAGTACAGCATTGGAAAGTACTCAGATATGATGGAGATGGGTGTGGTATAAGAAATAGCACAGAATGTAAATTACCTTTAGTGACTTTATCCCAAGTTCATCCCTGTTACTGCATAACTCTGTTAACTTAATCTTGAAATTACCAGGTTGACAAAAAGTGTGGTTGATCAAAAGTAGTAAATGTGGCCTATACTTACCTTGTAATAAGTGTGAGGTCAAATTATTGTATGTGAACCTCCAGTGCACAGCCACGCCATGGGTTTAGTGTGCAAGTGCTGGGTGGTGTTGGTGGCCTGTGAGATGCAGGCAGTCAGACTAGATGATCTGCTGGTCCCTCTGGCCTTAGAGTTTATGACTCTCGATGACTCATTGCACATGACTGTTACCATTACTGAGACAACTAGCAGTAAATCATTATTAATGAACTTGCACATTATTAATACAAACTTGGATAATTATTAATGAGTTACCTAGGAACTTATTAATGCAGTGAAACATAGAGAAAAAAGCCCTAAAAGCAGCATTAGGATACTGGATGGAAACTAAATGGTGGGAATGTTGACACAATGCCACCTGAGATAAATGCAGGCAATTATAATCAACATGTTTTTATATGTCTCTACTATTTGTGTACTGAACATATCAGACGTGAAAACTGTGTGGAAAGAAAGCTCATTTTCATTTCATACAAACTTCTGTACTTTAAACAGACCAAATCATCTGAAGTCCACTTGCAGGAGATTCAGTTAAATTGCAGAGGTAGTGTTAATTATCTAGGAAGATGGCAGAACTGAAGGAGGAGAGAACCAATTTGTGGTAGAAGACGTCGGCCTTGCCACAGGAGTGGCAGAACAGAGAAAAGTCAGATGCAGTGCTGCTAAAAAAAAAGCAGAAAAAGTGGGAAGGAAAAGGAAAGAGGGGCTGGAATCAGCAGAAATGGGAGAGAAAAAGCCAACCACCCCTAGCACCATCTGAGGGAGAGGACTTTGTAAGTGAGGGCAGCAGCAGAGGCAGGGTCAGACAAAAAGATCCAGGTCTCTGTGAGTGTGAGAGCCAGGAGTTGGAGGGAGATATAAACACATTGTGGATGGCTGTGCTCTAAGCAACTTGCTCAAGATCAGCAGGTCAGTGATAGAGCCAGGAATAGAAAATAAGGATAATGATTCCCAGACCTCCGCTAAAAATACTAACCAGTCCCTGAAAGGCCTATTAAAGATCTCTTGGTCATTTCCTAAAATCTTTTGTAGATTGGTAAAACTGGTGCCAGTTTAAGATCCTGAATTCAACATCTTATTTTGCTACTGCTTCAAATCGGGATAGCATTGCTCCCAAGAGTAAGTCTAATTTGTATGCAAAGCACATTAATAGCATAAGGACATGTACATCAGGTTGCATAGGATCACATGAGAAACAGAAGAGTCCCTTTTGCCTCATTTTCAGCATTCTACATAGAAACTCCAACTTGCAAAACTGTCAAGCTAGAAAGTAAATCAGTAATGTTTATTAGGTATTTGCTCATTAAATAAACTCCCCCTCAGAATCTATTGTAATGATAATAATATTTGGGGAAAAAACAGTTTCAATCATATGAAAACTTTTTCTAATGAGCTCTTCTGTCTGATCTTATGCAATTGGTCATTTTAAATCATTTACTATGACTGTTTTCTTTGCTGCTCTGGCTGATTTTAACATTACAAGTAACAAAATTATGTTTTGTTTACAAAGCTATCTGTTGCAGCCCTAGGGAGCTCATGGTGCTGATTGGAAAACTTTTCATTAAAACTCAGCTGTGGGATGGTGCTAAGCACCAGTGCAGGGGAATAAAGGGGGCGTTTCTTTTCTTCCGTGGCCTGGCTGCATTTCTAAACCCTGCATTGCTAGACCATGTTGCTACTCCTCCTCCCATATGGGTAAACAAGGAGTAGGCAGGGCCTTGGCTCCACCCCTGCCAATATATCAGATCCACAGCTGAGCTGGTGCAGAAGAGGAAGCAAGCTGCAACAAGGCTGATGCAGCCTTCTAGCCACATGAAGCAAGGGGAGAAAAAAGATCAAATTGTGACTCTCAGAGTTACAGTACCTCTGTATTTGGCACTGGTGTAATCACTACTGGAATACAGTGTACAATTCTGGTCTCCACAATTCAAGAAGGATGTTGATAAATTGGAGTGGGTTCAGAGAAGAGTGATTAAAGGATTGGAAAGCATTTCTATAGTGAAAGACTCAAGGAGCTCAATCTATTTAGCTTAAAAAAGACAAGTTTAAGAGGTGACTTGACCAGAGGTTCTAAATACCTCCACGTGGAACAAAAAATTGATAATAATGAGCTCATCAATCTAGCAGACAAAGGTATAACAAGATCCAATGTCTGGAAACCAGACAAGAAATAAGATGCATATTTTCACAATAAGGGTTATTAACTATTGGAACAATTTACCAAGGATTGTGGTGGATTCTCTATCGCCCACAATTTTTCAAACAAGATTGGATGTTTTTCTAAAAGATACGTTGTAGTTCTAACAGGAATGAATTCAGAGAAGTCCTACGGCCTGTTATACAGGTCAGGCTAGATGATCACAATGGTAACTTCTGGCCTTATATTCTATGAAGCCATGAACTCAGTTCCTGGTCTACTCCTGTGGAGCTGCTCTCAGATGTGTTGCCAGGTGACAACCAAGGCCTCAATTTATTTGGAAAGGGATGAGACCAAGGACAAAGTATGAAAAAATACAACCACATCTGGGGAACATCAGCATGAGACTGCCAGGATGGACATATTACTACTGGGCATATCTGATATGAAAATTGGGAGGAACTCTCACAGTAACCCTGCTGTGATGGCAACTTGATTCTCTCATGTGCAGTTAAAGATATTGAAGCTGAAAGGATAATATACAACAAATAATGTATTCATAACATTTCATTTTTTGTTCCTAGATTATCTACAAGTAAATCACAATGCAGTCAAATGCATTCAATATTTAAATGTATGTAGTCAATATCCTTTCCAAAGTTTTGCTGATGGCAAATATTTCAAATTTAAGGTGTGCTGATTTGCTGTGACTGGTTTGGCAAGGTACTTGGTATAGTTTCTATTTTCTTATTAGATGAGCAATGCAAACACTCCTGGCGTGAATACTTGTTTGTGCAAATGTAATATGTGGCATGACTGACATTCACTAGCCACAAATATTTTTGACAGTGAAACGTGGCTGCACAAATGTTCATTAAAACAAATCAATAAGAAGTAAAATCATCTCAAAAGTCAAATGAATATTCACAGAACAGTATTATTTTTATTATTCATCTATCTTTAAAAGATAGAGAAGGAATAGGGAGCTTAGACATTATAAAATTTAGGGCATAATAGAACATCAAAAGGAAATATTTGAATTTCATTCAGGAAATTCAGAGTATGCCCAAAGAATTCAATACAGCTCTGAGCCCGCACAGGGATTTTGAGTTTTTGAGTTCAACTTTTTTTTAAATCAGTCTGCAATTCTCTGACATCCACTTCAGATACTTGCCTGACCCATTCTTTATTAAATTAATCTCAATGAAGTCTCTGGTCCAAAGATAAAATCTCTTCCTGCCAGCCTCACTGAGAAATCCTTCCTTCATGTGTGGACTTCCCTGATATCATTATGTTGATTGTTGCCAGGGGCACAATTACAAATATTACTTTTATTTTATATAAAGAGAAAAAATGGTTTTGCAGATTCTTAAAGATGAAAGCATAGAATAACAATGCTGTATGTCTTTAGTTACCTATCTATGTGTGTGTTTTCCTGTGTTCACCTAAAAAGTCCAGGCTCCAAATTGAATCATGTTTGACATTATTGAAGCTAGGCTGATTTATGGCAGCTGAAAATCTGCCCCCGTACCATTTATGGCATAGATGTACTCTCCAAGCCAGCAATTAATGATTCATCTACTGCAATAAACAGGGAAATATGTATTTGTTTCTGACGGTGTGTGGTTTACTTATCTCACTAATCCTGTTGGGTGTTCAGAAGGATCAAGTAAATTGTTTTTTCATCATAAAGATTAATTTCAACTGCTTCACTGCCTACAAAAGAAAAGTCCAATCCTTCTCCTCCCACATAGATGGTGCTGTTTACCAGCTCGCTCGCTCTCTGTGCAGGAAGGAGACCAAAACCTACATATAATACAGCTGGTTCAAACTTCATCCAGGAGAAAGCTGAAGCTAATAAGAATGGCAAGGCAGTTTGCAGAGTTGGGAATTACCATGACCTCTCTGCCAGTCAAGGGCATAGATTCATCAATGGTCTATTTTGTGTGTAGCAGTGGGGCCTTCTGGTCTCCTCCTTGACACCGACTTTGCAGTGGTTAATAACAACATCTTCTCCCATTTTTGACTGAAAAGAAGACTTCTTCTTTTCCTCTCAAAGACCTACCTATGGTGAATAATGGGCTCATCACCTCCAGGTTGGATTACTGCAACTGAGCTTATATGGGACTGAAGGCAAGGGTCACATGGAAGCTGTAGCTAGTCCATATATGGTGAGGAAATCCCCAAAGAGAACAGGCGGGAGAGAGCATACTATGCCAGTACTCTGCAGCTCATACTGATTTCCTGTCCATAGCCACATCCAAGGGACGGTCTTGATTTACAAGACCCAGAATAGGCAGGGGCTCCAGGACTCCTGCACCTTCTGTGGCATGTCATCAGAGCTACTGTCAACTAGTGCCCTACTCTTTGCAGATGTAAAGGTGAAATTATCAGGAGCAGGTGATAGGGCAAAAAACTGTGTGACTTGCTACCAACAGGCATCAGGAGAGGCCCAAATCTTGTCATGTTCCAGCTACACGAAGCTCATTCCTTCATGAAGGCTTTCCCCAAACAGTAGAATGAAGGAAAAGGCTGGTAATATTTGGACTTAACAAAATACTTTTCCTATTTCCAAAATACAAACCTAATTTGGTAAGGAAAAGGGAAGTGCCACTGATGGGTTGAGCAATTCCATGAAAATTGACCCCTTCTTTACAAATGGCATGTATATATATAACGTCCTTTAAAACAATATAGAGGCACATGAAATAGGTTTGTGCTCTTAGAAGCTCAATACACTGATCTTTTCACAGCCTTTCAGGAGAGGCCGAATGTTGGTTTTACTCCTAACAAAACCTCACAGATTTTGCTTCAGGTGTCATTTGGGTATGTCAGACCATCATTTTCCATCCCTGCTACTGGTCCCTGCAAACACACTACGTAGAGACGCCATGCTCAACTCACTAAGGGGTAAAGGGCAGCATCTATCTTAAAATAAGCTTTTGATTATTGGTTGGTGTAGTGGAGTCAGGAGGCTTGAACAACGTCATCACTACAAGAAGTCAAATGGCTGATTCAATTTAGAAAAGTAAATAAGAAATCACACACACATGTAAGTAATTAGGTGCAGCCTTGAGTGTGGTCCTCTTGTTTACTCCTAGGGGACTACAAAAGTTGAGGAGGAAATGATAGAGGAAAAAGGTAAGTGCTAGGACTCATTGCAGGAAGGCAGGAATTTGCTGGGTTAGCTTCCAATCAAGGAGAAGAATCAGAGATAGTGGAGAATAATCTATCATTTTGGAGGATTATAAATTAATCCTACTCTATGGTTTGTGCAGTGCCCTGATGGGGCACTGTCTCAGTATAAATTTCCATGAATATACTTGAGGGCCTTGAACATACATGGATACAGATAGAGCTTCCAAGGGGACAATGCCACTGGGCAGAATCACGTTTAGAGCTAGTGTTCTATATCTGGGTCGAGTGTCAGGACACGTGTCTTCTTGTCAGGTTTGCCACCAGGACTGGGAAGACTATTTATATAGACTATTTATATATAAGACTATTTATATATAGCCTGTCATGTGGAGCACTTGTTCTTAGTGCTTATTATTGTTCTTAGTGATTATTATTGGTATGGACTATGTTTACTTTTCTGTCCATTATATCAGGTTGTGAGCATATGCTGAAATAGCTTCAGGCAAGATATGTCCTCAAGGACAGCATTTGAAAACTTACAAAGACTGGAGTAGTGCATGTTGTTGCCAGTTGGTTTTTGCTGGGTTTATCTTCTGCCAGTCAATGGCTGACAGCATTTTTTACAATATTAGTCATATGGGCCTATGGAAAAGTATCCCTATGGGGAACCTTGGAGTGGTAGGGAGCACATGGTAGTATCGAAATCGCCCTGTTCCTTATTACTGGATCTCTGTAATGGTTTGTAGGGTTGCTTCGTATACATGTTCCAGTTTAACAAAAATGAACGATCCAACCGAAGACAGCAATTCACCTACGCGAGAAGATCTTGGTAGGAATGAAAATGAAAAAAAATATGAAAATAATTGTGTAATATCTAAAAGATCAGGGTTTCATACAAGCCATAATTTTACATCCCCAAGCGTCAGTTCTTCTGTACAGTATTAAAACATTGGCAATCCTTGTCAGGCACAGTGATCACTGGATAAGATCACACAGATAAAGTGGCATTCGTTTTTCCCCCACACATAATTAAATACTGCAAAAGTAATATTTAAAACAGATAAGACTAATAGACAATGGGTAATTATGTGTTTGGTGCTCTCTGTCTTACAGTATACCGGACCTAATTAGACCTTATGGGATAGTGCGCCTTTGCTAATCGTTTGTGCCAGTCTAAGCCAATGTTTCATACAAAAGTTCCAGACTCCTCTATACAGCTGCACATCATTTACTTATTATTTTAAAAGCACAATTTCAACTCCTTAACATTCAGTTTTGATTGGTTTTGCCATATTAATGGGATAATAACATCATTCATAATCAGTGTTCTCCAAACATAAATTATTTTAATTGTTCACACATAATAGTGTTCTCTATTAAAAAAACCCCACACTGATGCCTAGTTGAGGAAATTAATTTGCAGTGTTTGTTACCATAATGAAATAAAAGTTGTTTCAATTTAATGAATTCAGCAGTAGATTTCATAACTTCATTATGAACGCAAACTCAATTTTCTGGGGGTAACTTACCATTAGTTCAAATGAAAAGATTCATTCTCTGGAAAATTCAGGAGTCACTGGTTCTATTTCTTGGGGTCATTCCAATTAATAAAATGAGAAATACTTTACAATGCCATAGAGTGAGTTTTGCTCTATGCGTCTGAAATTGTTCTTCCTGCATCGCAAATTTCAATTTTTCCCTAGCTGTATTTCAATAATTTATTTTTTTAAGTATGTCCATGAGGCGGGGGAGTGAGAAGGGGAAGGCAGAGAGAGAAAAATTAGCAAAAATGTTACACTTATATTTAACTATTGTCATACTAAAATTCTTAAGGTATTTTTGTAGCTGCTGTGCTGAACATAAAATAAATGATTGAGTTTATATTAGACTTGGAGTTCAGGAAAGACTCTCAACAGCAGATGTTAGCTCAACAGGTTTCTGGAGCGTATTGTGGTTTTACTGGTATTTAGCAGAAGTAAACACTTTGAAAGCATAGAAACCTGAGAAATATCTGAAGCTGTCAGCCCTGATGCTAGCTCGATGAATGGCATCAGCAGTCACTCCACCACCAATGGCCATGTGACTATGGTTGTTTGTGTTGAAAGGGAAGGGAAGCAGAAAATTAAAAAGGTTTGGGAAAGTTTCAGGGTAGACAATGCATCTCGTGTGATAATTGAAATCTGGCATACAGATTTAGGCCACACTCCTGCAAAGACTTATGCATGTGCTTAAAGTTAAGTTCATGGGCAAATCGTTGCAGCCAGGGTGTTAAATCCTTAACCTGTTTCTTGGTTTAGTAGGAATCATAGCCCAGGGCTACACTAGGGGCGGGGGGAGTCGATCTACAATACGCAGCTTCAGCTACATGAATAACGTAGCTGAAGTCGGCATATCGTAATCGACTTACCTGGCCGTGAGGACGGCAGTGAGTCGATCGCTGCCACTCCCACGTCGTCTCCGCTTCTGCCTTTCGATGAGGTGGATTTCCGGAGCCGATGGGGAGCGCTTTCGGGGATCGATTAATTGCATCTAAACGAGACGTGAAAAATCGATCCCCGATAGATCGATTGCTACCCGCCGATCCGGCGGGTAGTGAAGACAAGCCCATAGAATTATAGAATCATAGAAAAGCAGGACCAATCTCCAACTAAATCATCCTGAGAGGTGGGTGAACTTGACTGGATAAAATAAGAAATCCTTCTTGCCACCCTCATTTCCCAAACACTTACCCAATGCTGCATTCAAACATTTTCTGAGGTTCAACAAAGGTTCAGTTCACATTTTTCTTATTTCTTTTTCACTTGTTTTAAAATCATTTTCATATGTCTCTGTGATTCTTGATGCTGACATTTAAATCCTTCCTGGAAGAAAGGTCTAGTCCAGTAAAGGTTTTGGGTCCCAGTCCCACAAACAAATAGTTACACATGTTAACTTTATGCATGTTACCAGTCCAACTGGCCTCCCAGACTGGACCTCTTTCTGGAAGTTATGCTTTTGCCAGACACGTATTGCTGGGCTCAATGCAGGGGCATCTGGATGAAATTCTATGGCCTGTGCTATACAGGAGGTCAGACTAGTTGATATAAGATTTTCTGGCCTGAAAATCTATAGATCTATGTCATTCATAGCTGTTACAGATTGGAGCCTCAAGTGCATGCCTCATAATACACACATGTCTATCCGATTAAAGGCAATGAGTGAAATCCTGGCCTCATTGAAGGCAATGGGAGTGTCATCCGATGAGACTATTCATATGCTTAGAATAAGGCATGTGCTTAAATGCTCCACTAGTTTGGGGCTCAGCATTTTTCAGGCTAGAGACATACGTACATAGGAGGGATGGATGGATATTGTAAAAGCAAATGTTGTTCTTACTTTGATCTCAGCAGGAAGACACTGGATGTCCCACTAGAAATCTCATTCCCATCAGATTTCTGGCCAGTTTTGTAGATTCAGTAAATTAGGACAATTCAGATAAGAAGCCAAAGTTTTCAGTGCTTATTCAGAGTGAATGGAAGCTTCAAACATGCTGAAGTTTTCTCATCACTTATAAATACTTGAGACGAATGACAGTCCTGGACAACATCCACAGCTGGGGATTATCTACTTATTGAACATTATACTTCTTCCAAGTGCCATATGTGTATGTGGCACTTTAAGATTATTGCATTTTGCAGCCACCTACAATTATATCCCAGATTTCGCTAAATATCAAGATTTGGTTATTAACACCAGAACAATGCATTATTTATGTATATTTGAATTTTACCTCAGAACAATAATAATTATTAGTTACATTTTGAAAAAGTAAAAGTGATCCACTACTGAGTCCAGGTACAAAGGTAGAATGATTTAGAGTTCAATTGGCATTGATGCACTAATATGAAAGTGACTTTAGTTTTAATGTTTAAGTTTATGACATAAGCAGCCAAGCTTTGTTTGCTTCCACATTTCATTTGCTTTACTCCCATGTCTTTCCCCAAGGCATAAGAAAATGTACTCCAACTTATTATATTACCAGCCTTCTTTCCCCTCTCCAAATCCATCTATGAATGGCCCTTTCTCTTTTTCACCATTACAGTTCCACAAACATCTGTTTGCTTCTCCCTTTTTCCCATAGCAAGAATCCAGAATATGAAAAAAAATATTGAAAAGAATGGTTTTCATTCACTCTAATTAGCAAAGTGTGAGAAGAAATATATCCACAAAACCAAACTGCCTATGTTATAAATTGCATGTTAGACATGAGGTGAAGATTTTTAGCAAGATCTTTTTGTTTTGTTTTCTTCTAAGATATCCAGAGTTCTAGTTCTAGGATTCAAACAGAAAGAATGTTCTAGCTACAATAAGATGTAAAGTTACTAGTAAAGTTTAAATCTCCTCTGTGCGTTTGGGACATTTAAATACTGTTGACAAAGAGAGTACCATGAGTGTGGGAGATCAGATCACTAATGCTAAGGTTAATAAATGATTACTAGGACCATGATTCTGCAATAAGATATGCTCAGAACCCCAGTGAAATCTGTGGGGCTTCATATGAGTGCAGAGATCCATCTACAGTCATCTCATAGTAGGATCAGGGACAAACCTATCACCACTTTACATTAGTCACTCTTGTTAATGTTGCATCTGTTGGGTTGGATTCACCCCAGCTGGTGGATAGAGGTTTAAATTCTCTCTGTGTCCCAGGGAGAAGGATCAGCACTTGATTCTGATGGATTTCCAGCTAAACACCAGAAAACTTTTCAGGGGATTTTAAAAGTAAGTTGCATGTAGAATGTCTAATAAGGCATTTCAGGTCAATTCATTAACAAGTTCTCTTAGGAATGCTTTAATTACACTGTTCTGAAACTGGGTGGGGGGAAGTAAATACCGTAGAAGTAACAGAGCAATATCACTAATTGCTATGGATTGCAGCGGAAAGTGTTGAAAAAAAGACTTGGATGAATTCTCCAAGGGATAATACATTATAATCAAGTGAGATTTATTAAAAATAGGTCCTCTAACAATAATAAAATATTTTGCCATTGTGCAGCACCTTTTAGTCCAGGATCATAAGCTGCTTACAAATATTTAATTAAGACTCAAAACTTCACTGTGAGTTAGGTAACTATTATCCCCATTGAGGGGACTGATACTTATTGAAGTCAAGTGACTTGCCCAAAGGTCAAGAGGTTTGTGGCCCAACCAGGAGTAGAACCTATTTTGCCTGACTCTCTGACTTGTGGTTAAAGAGCTAGACCAGCCTGGCTATCCTTAAGGGCCTGTACCAAAGCCTACTGATATCAAGAAGAGTACTCTTTTCAGTTTTTCAGTAGGCTTTAAATCAGGCCCTACGAGATTTTTTAGACAGTGGAGCAGTTCTATTGCCAGGAAAATGACCAGATTGCAACAATAGAGTTGATGCAGAAAAAGCCTGAGGTATTGTGAGTTAGGAACATATGTTCTTCCTCCTACCTCTGGGGGGTATTTGTATGGCAAACCTAAAAGGAAATGACAGAGGGTTCCAGGGAGTGCAGGTTATGACAGTGTCTCCCCGAGACAGTACTGAACCAGTGCCCCAGTATGGTATACGCATGCTGTGTTTTTTGTATGAGACACAAAAGGGATGTTCTGATCAACTGTGGCCACTAAAGACCCCATGATATTGTTACATGAGTAGGGATGGCATCCCAGGGTCCTAGCTAAATTCCAGTTTTGCTAAATAGAATATACTCAGACCCCTGCTCCCATTTTCAGACTATTATTATATTGCTGTTTACTTAATCATTGTCATAATGCAAATGCCAATAGAATTGCTAGTAATGATTTAAGCTCCCTCTTTTCAACTGTTGTGTAGTGTCATGGGACACTCCAAAAGTGACTACACTTTGGTGCTGAGTGAAGTGACCCTTCTAAACATAGGGCCTGATCCAGCAAGTCCTTTATATGTGAAACTCCCACTGACTTCATTGTGGGCTCTTTAGAGATGACAATTATTTTCCCTCTTTAAATATAAGATACTAGAATAATATTGTCACAATTTTTACACATGGATACAATTCCTCTCTACCAAAACAGGGTTTTCTGTCATATCAAGCACCTTAACATCATGGTCCTTCCCCAATTTCAGTTTTGTATGAAACTGCCCAGAAACTTTGGCTACAGTCACATGATAGAATGGGAAAATCCAAGGTAAGAATGTAGGTGAAAATGAGTTCAGCCAATGCATACAGGTGATGGCCCATTATATATATCCAATCTACAAGACACTATGCCTGCATTATTAAAACTGATTAAAAATTTAGCCTGATCTGAGTATAAAATTAATTGCGACAAGTTAGACATCATGTCTATATCAGAAAGTTTCAAGCTAACGTCTCAAAATGAAGCAATAAATGGTCCCCAAAGGGCATAAAATGCCTTTGTATAATATAAGGGAGAAGTAGAACACAATTCACCAACTTGATTACCTAAAGTTAAGCACATAAAATCCATATTTAGGCACCTAAGTAAAATTGGGTTGATTTTCAGAGGTCCTCAGCACAAACTATAGATGCACAACTGAAAATTTTGACCTTAGGTTATCTCCATGAATGACCTAGCTGTTCAAATTAGTCAACAAATGGAGGGATTTTTGTTTTGTTGTTTTATTGTGTGTGAATTGTTTTCACGCTGATTCTGATTCCTTCAAATGTGTCCATTACTCCTAACTACTTGTGGAATAATTTATGCCAACAAATTTCAGCCTATGGGATATTCCCATTTTTGTTCCTCTGCTATTTGCAAGCTCCAAACCAGAGGGACCAAACTCCCAACATCCCAACTCACCCCTGTGCACACGCAAATAAGGGGAGGAAGGACTGTCACCGTCCCTGAAGTCTCCCAAGACTGGGACAAGTCTCAGGAGATGGGATTCAGAAATGGAGGGCAGAATTTATTTATCATTGCTTCCTTGGCAACAACACTATTATGAACAGTAATTACATGTTTGTTTTGTTTTCCTCCACTCCCCCAGCTACTGCAGCAGTGTTGGCGAGATAGTGAAAGACAAGGCTTCTATCAATAGCTGAGTGGCTACCAGCCTGAGGAGGAAGAAACGGAGGACCAAAGAAGAAATGTTTGGAGTTCTCCTCACATAAAAACCAAAAGATGATCGAGCGGTGGTGGTAGTTGCGAGGGGGTGGGGGTGGGGGTGTTAGTGGCTGAGAGTGAGAAAAACGGGCAGATAGCCACAGACAAAATGGACATCCCACAGAAGAGCATTTCCATGACCAAAGGAATTGTGGAGAAAGACTAGGACATACAGAGGCAGCTCCCGGAGGCAGAATATGCTGCAGCATATGCTGCTGTTAGGACAAAAGGACCCAACCGTATTCTGGAGTCCCTGGATAATGGGTCAGTGGAAAACCCAACAGATATTCCCTGCTGTAGTCCCACAACAGTGCTCTCAAATGGCATTTTCTTCCCCTACAGCCCCCACACAGGACAGCAAGAACAGCATTGCATGGGAACTAAGTAAATTCAAGCCCTCCAATGAATGCACTTGAAAGCTTTCAGCCCTGACACTCAACCCCAGAAGCCGGAGTGAATAGAAGGAAAAGCGAGCTCTTTACATGCCTGTGACTTACAGTCTGAACTCCATCATGCTATCCCCATGCATGCTATCCCCTCCCCATTGCACTGGATGTGAATGTCACATGTTATTTTAAAGCTGTGTTTCATACTTTTAAAATCATTTTGATGTAAGGTAGTAATATATTAGAAGTTTATATTTTTCACTGTGATTTACTGTCAAAATGTGTGTAATAAAAAACATTGAAAAGTCACATCAAGCATGCAGCACTGTTAATTAAAGATGAAATGTCACCTTTAATTTTAATTTCCTAGCATTTTCCAGATTTAGATTATCTAGTGGCAAAAGCCTGACTGGCACTTCACAGGCATTCATGAAGATAAGGTCTCTCCATAGGTATCACTGGACTCCTATGATGAACAGGGTAGCTGAAAAATGTAAGGACATAGGAAGAGAGGCGAGGATATACCAAATAACCTAAGAGCTGAGTGGTACATACCAGATTAAGACCAGCTCAGAATGGTTTCAGAGGTAGGAGACTATAAAGGCCACATTTGCTCTTCACTTTGAGCTGTGCTTTTTGGTCATATACAAGAATCTGCATTCAAATTTCCCACAGTTTGGGGTGATTGGAGTTAGCACATTATAGTTAATTTTTTTAACTGTGCATAGCTGGAGTGCAGATCAGGTTTCAGATTTGGGCCCATCATCAACGACAATAAAATAATACCTCTTTAAATACATGACTTGATAGATTCCTTAACTGGTACGTGCAAACCAAATAAATAAATTAATTAAATAAAATAGGAATGAAAATCCTTAATATCCCCAGCATTCAATAAATAAATAAACCCGCCACAAACCACTTAGACTACAATAAAAACAAAAAAGTCTAGAGCTTTGATTATATAACGACCACAGATCAGCTTGGCATATGTTGATGGAAGAAGAGCATCCAGGGTCACGGACCTTTGATGGAGAAGATAATGCTCCCTCTGTTGCCCTTCCCTGCTCCAGTTTTAAGATTATTACTCAGGACAATCAGCAGTTCAAATCAGGCTGATTTAAGTCGCTGTTATGTTTTCATATGCAAAATGTGTCCTTTTAATCTAGGTTACTTTAGACTAAAAGAAACAGCAAAGAAGAAAAGAACAAATATAAAGTCTCCATGACAGAGCACAGATTGTTGGACTCCCATCCTTAACTAATACACAGGGACCTCTGCAAACATGTCTCGTGTAGCATTTTAATACTCTGATCCTGCAAACTTTTATTTACATATTTTAACTTTACTTACATGGGTAGAATCATTGAACGCAGTACTACCCACTTGTGGAAAATTAAACATGTTTTCAGGATCAGGGATTTAGTCTTCATGGAATAAGATGGAGAGATAGAAAATACTGCAACCAGGCGATCACGTGACTGTTATATGATTAAAGGCAACAGACCTTTTGCAGTCTATTTAAAATAAATAGGGCTTAATATTACTTTAAAGGTAAAAAATGTGTGTGTTTGCGGTGAAACTGGACTGAGAAAACTCGAGGACATGCTGTGGACCTGATTCTTCTCTCACATCCTCCTGA
This sequence comes from Macrochelys suwanniensis, assembly GCA_033296515.1. Lineage (NCBI taxonomy): Eukaryota > Metazoa > Chordata > Testudines > Chelydridae > Macrochelys > Macrochelys suwanniensis. The sequence continues at coordinate 26,169,496 of CM065776.1, forward strand.
TTTAAACCTATGTAAATCCATGGAAGTCAATGGGGCAACACTGGTTTAAAACCAATGTAAATGAAATTGCAATGATGGTAGTTTCTGCTTTTTTTAAAAAAAAAACAACCAAACATCATAAAGTCAATTTACCAGCCTCTGAGTGTAGGAACTGAAGTGTATCCTGGTATTTCTGGTGGCTGCATTAAAATTCAGTTCTATGATCACCTATGCAGAAAACAGAAATGTGTTAATTATGAGACATGGCTATAGACAAAAAATAAGGACCTAGAAAACTCCATTTCCCCACTCTGCTGAAATCCTTGCGGTCTCCCAGAATCTTGAGATGACTTCCATTATTATTTTTTAAAGGTGATTTTTCTTTGTTGTATGTTTGCAAAGTCAGCACAACCCTCTCCAGGATGAACTGCTGCCTCCCTGCCACAGTAGGAACAACACTGTCTCTATTCATCTGCTTCCTGAACTGAGAATAAGATGAGCCAGAAGCATTCAAAGGAAAATTGTAATTGGAGCCTACAGTAGTTCGAAAAACAATTGAAGCTAGAAGGGACAACTCTGCTTTCACATAAAGATTCATTCTGGCTACACAGATGTATCGTTTGTTCTTCTTTGGCCCCATAAACCGGTACATAAAAACTTTTAGAAATATAGGAATGTTGGAAACAGAAACCAGATGCTCAGAACCCACAACACCTTTCCTTTATTTCCTCTAAATTACACCCCCCCACACACACACACACAAACCCTACCACTCAGTAGCCATTTGTGAATATAATCCTTTTAGTATTAAAAGAAAATAACATGTTCTAGTTGCTAATTGTGACAGTAGTTCCCTGTTTTTGAAGTGGCAAACTTCTATTACACAATACAGAAATGTTTTTAAATGCCTGTGCCTAGAAAACTGTAATGGTATCTTTCATGGACTTGTGTCTGAAAATGTAGATGTCCATGTAATGTGTCTGTGACAGAGTGTATAAACCCATCACCAGCATGGAAGGGGTTAAGGACATGCTTTGGGCTCAAGTTACCCTGCCCCACCATGCCTGCAAGTCATGCCAGGAATGGTGAAGGAATGTAAAAGGAGGAAGTGCCCCTCAATAGGGGGCAGCTTTGGAAAGGCAGCAGGCTGATGAACATCCCACCTCCCAGGCAGAGGCCTAGTAGCCAGCAGCCCTTCTGTCACCACAGAAAAGGAACACAAATCCTCCAGGCTAAAAAAAGGGGAAGAAACTGTATCCTATGACTTGTGCTGGAGACCCAGCAAACTTTGGAGTGGACTGTGGCCCATTTAGGACCCCTTTGAAAAAAGGGAGGCTGTCACTACGCCTCAGTGGGTCACAGCTGAGGATGCCACATTCAGGACAAACTGCTGAGAAATTGGACAGACTCACCCCAAACTGCAACTAGATCAGTTCACACCCTCTGAATTAACAGCTAGAGCAGGGATTGGCCTGCGGCCCACCAGGGAAAGCCGCTGGCGGGCCGGGACAGTTTATTTACCTGCAGCATCCACAGATTTAGCCAATCGCAGCTCCCATGGGCTGCTATTCGCCATTCCAGGCCATTGGGAGCTGCAGGCAAGGCCAGCTCCAGCTTTTTGGCTGCCCCAAGCAAAAAAAATATATATATATGGCCGCCGCCAAACTGCCGAAGCAAAAAAAAAACTATGGATGCCCCAAGAATCTCTGGACTGCCGCCCCTTACAAGGCGCCGCCCTAGGCACATGCTTTGTCGTCGGCCCTGGCTGCGGGAAGTGGCGTTGGCCGAGGGGTGTGCTAGCCGCTGCTTCCCGCTGCTTCCCACAGCCCCCATTGGCCTGGAACGGTGAACCGTGGCCATTAGAAGCTGCGATCTGCCAAACCTGTGGACGCTGGAGGTAAACAAACCATCCCAGCCCACCAGTGGCTTTCCCTGCAAAGGTTGCTGATCCCTGAGCTAGAGAAATTCTTCAACTGGTCAAATGGAAGCTTTTCAAAAAGACTGATAGAACAAAGGGTATATCACAGGAATATTTGTCATTGTTACTTTGCGAGGACTGGTTTACATAAGCAGCTGCAGCACTTCTGCTAACCCATATTCAATGCCTCAGACCTGGTTTCTGACTTCTTAAACCATCTGATAGAGGAGCTGTTTCTCCTTCCGTCAGATAAGAATATCCACAGGGAAAATGCAGCTGCTGGCATGAAGACAAAACTCTCTTCATCTAGCAATTGTGTATTTTTCTTCAGTTTTTAAAATGGATCTATGGGTGCCACCCAGTGCTGCGGACACCTATCCCACAAATTAAAAATCTCAAGATAAACATGAATAAAGGACTGCCCATAAATATATCTACTTCAGTTCACACCGTCCTCAGCAGCTTTAAGGACTGGAAAAAGATGGGTTATCAAATCAGGGTTTTTACATGTTGGGGAGTGACTTCCAGAATTGAGGAATACTCACAGAGAATGCCCTGCTAGGAGCTGCCTGTCAGTTATATTGAGGGAGCTCCACCTCTAGTGTCATCTGTGGCAGTGTATCATGAGAATAGAGATAACGTCTCACAGGTAACCAAGTCCCAAACCATCTAGGGCTTCGCGGGTGAATCAACAACCTTGAATTCCACCCAGAAGCTATGGAAAGCCAGTGCAGCTCCATAGCACTGGTCTAATATGCTCCCACATAAAACTCCACTTAGTAAGCAGGCTGTAAGATATTGTACTAGGTCCAGGAATGATTTATGTAGCTCACATTACAGCTATTTAATCTTAAAGTGACAAAGGCATGATAAAGTCCTCAACTGACAGAAACAGTTCCACTCATCTTTCCAGGTGCAGGTGGAAAATACATTCTTGGCTACAACCACTAGCTGGGCATCCAGGAGCAGCACAGGATCTCACATCCCAAAATTACCCATCTGTTAATAATTTGGTGGCTCGCTGGAGACACTGGTCTCCTCCAGGAGTTTCTGATTCTGAAGCCATTTCCAGTACACTAGGAAGGCAGAGATTTTCAGACGACCGCAGATCCCACGTGGCCAGATTTTCCAAAGAGTACAGCACGTTGGATGCCGAGCTCTTTTGAAAACCTATCCCTTATTTAGGTGTCTTAAATGAGAGCTGAGCTCGTCTGAAACTCTGTCCCCAGTTGTGGGGGCTGAGAACTTGAAGAGCTGGCTCCAAGTGAAAAAGACATCGGCTACCAATAGCAGTAACAACGCTAGCATAGCTACTTTAACATCTGGCAAAATAAGCAAAGTCCAAGAACCAACAGACTCAGCTGCCCATTCTTTGAGGAGTTACACTCAATCTATGTGAATTGGCCATCCTAGGATTGGAATGTTTATGTGAATAACAGCCAGGACCCCGATAAGGACTTATATAGAAGGAGCAAAACAAGGCTTAAGAAGGGTCTGTCTCAAGATCTGCAAACCAAATGGTAGAGGAGCATGGTAGTAATAGATCGGAGCTATTGGGAGACACAGGACCTGAGCAAGAAGTACAGAGCTATATTTAATTGTGGTGCATTGTATTTGCTTGTTGTTTCCTGTGTGACTTAAGGGATGCAAAGGTGGGTAAAATCAGAGCCTGAGACTCTACTCTGGATAACATTGATGAGAGTTGTGAGATAGATGATTCAGATGTCTTAGAACGCCCAGCACAGAATGCTCATAAAGTGAGCTTCATGAACAGACAAAAAAAATCCCCCCAAAAATAACTAAAACAAAATAAATTCCCTGAGTTGCTCTGTGGACATGCTGCAAGGACAAACAGTGCAACCAACAATTCTTACAATCAGCATCCCTAAAACGATACACAGCTTTAATGTAGATGGGATCTCAAAGACTGAAATATCTCAAGGGTTAGAAGGACATAAAGAGATATTCTGTCTGCTTGGTGACATTTGCAAAAAAAGCTTGTGATTTCCTGTCATTCAAGCGCAAATCTAAGCCATTTTTAGAATTCTGCACCTTCATAGGTGAAGACCCAGCTTTTGTTCAATGTACTGATTATCATGAATACTGACTGACTTATTGTGATATGCATAATAATAATGCCTAGGTCTATTATAGGGTTTTTCACCAGTAGATCTCAGTGTTCTTTGTAAAAGAAGGGCACTGTTACTACCTTCTATTTTACATATGAGGAAAGTAAGTGACTTTGCTTCTGTGCCCTAACTACAGTCATCGAACCCAGATCTTCTAGCTTGCAATCTAGTGCATGTCTCTAGGCCATATGGCAGGTCTTCTATAACTACCTTACTCCTGCTGGCCTCCTGGGGCAAATAGACACCAAGTTTCTATAGGCATGCTTTCCCAGAATGCTTTTCTAGAGGCTGGCCCTTTAAATTAGGCTGAACCGCTGCCCTCAGCTGGACATTTTGCAGCTAACTACAGCTTGCTGTATCTCCTTTTGCTCTGGCTGGTGAGTGTTTCTAACTCCTGTTACATATTTTTTCTTTCTTATTCCTGAAAAGGTGCTACATTTTCACAGTGAGCTTATTTGGTAACTGCCTTATCTGACTTCTCTTTCATTGATGCAGTTGAGGTAACTGGAAGTTCCCAGTACAGTGATTGCTCAAAGTTGTGTGTATTTTAAATTTTGTAATTGTGTTAGATCAGAAATTGGAATTTACTGGTAGTTGTTCCAACTGAGCTTCTCTGAAGGTGGCAACACATTGCATATGTAGAAAACTAGACCTAGATGAATTCCCCTCAACAACCATGTGGGAGAGGAGCCCCCAAACCAGAGGCATTGGGAGGAGGGGAGAGAAAAAGACTGACTTTTGCAGCCTTGATTTTTTTTTTGGCACTCCATGATGTGCTGCCTGTTTGGAGAAGGATGTTTCAGTGATTAGGTCACTAGTTTGGGACCTCTGAGAACTCAGTTAAATCCCCTGCTGCATGACAGGCTATTTTTATGACCTTGGGCAAGTCACTTAGTCTCTCTGTGCCTATAATAGTATTTTATCTTCATAACATTCCTGTACGATAGGGAATATATTAAAGATTGTGCGGAGCTCAGATGTTATGATAATGGGAGCCATATAAGTTCCTTAGGTAGATTTGTGACTCTTCACAGGAAATAACACAGGACACAGAGATGATGTCCCATTGTGGAGGAAAAACAAAAGAGAAGGAAGTATGTGGGAAACCAGACAGAAACTGTGGAAAGGAGAGAAAAATGCCCATGTATATCCATACTGTGGAGTAGCAGAAGCAGGCACCAGACTGCAGCATCTTCCCAGATAGCACAGACTTGATTTTCAGATGTTTTCATCCATATTTCCGTTAAATGTAAATGGGAGCCCACAGCACCTCTGAAAATCAGTCTTCATGTAATAGGAGTCTTTAATACTTTCCCTAGATGGTGCAGAACTGAGTCTGCAAGTATCTCCACTAGCCCTGGACCTCCTGTTACACAAGAAATTACTTTTCCTATATACACATTGTTTGGTCAGTGGGAGCTTTATAGATGGATTAAAAGGTTCTCAGCAGTGGGTTGTGGATGAGGAAAGGGAAGATGGATTGAAGGAAGAGAAGTTCTGGGGAAAAGGGATTGTTTAGGTAGAATTTTAATGGGCTGTATTTTTTATTAATTGTTTATAACCTGTCACGCAAAGGGAGTTGCACATTGATTCATGGTGAAACAACATCACATGAAATATGATGAGGTATCTCATGCTAGCATATAAAAATAGCCACTACGGGTACATCTACATAGCGCCAACCCCGCCCTCCTCCCTACCCCTACCCCCCCCAAAAAAAACCCCAACCCACGGTAGTAAGTCTCAGTTCCCGGGTTTACAGATTAGGGCTCATGTTAGGGTACTAAACATAGCCATGCAGATGTTTAGACTCCAGCGCCCAAGCTCCAGTCAGAGTCCAAACATCCACAGCTATTTTTAGTGCCTCAGAAGGAGCCCTGTGAGTCCGAGTCTATAGGCTTGGGCTCTGAGACTCGCTGTCGCTGTTTTGTTTTTTTGTTTTTTGTTTTGTTTTGCCACATAGATGTACCCTATGGGGTTTGATTCTCTACTGCCTTGCACCTTTTGTAGTCATATATACCTGGACAAACTGGGTACAAAATGTTATTCTCATGTGGTCATGTTGTGTGCTCACTTTGCACATATACAAATGGCTATACAGGAAAGAAGGCAGGGCAGAGTCAGGCCCCGTATGTGAAGGCTGGATTAACATAGAATGTAATGAGAGTTGGATGGATGATACAGGTCTGTATCATCTTTAATTCATAGGACTGAAATTTAATATTAAAGTCATATTCTTAATATTATTTTAGTGTAGTTTTTTTATTCATTCCTTGCCTTCTTTGAAAAAAAAAAGTGGATTAAAAGAAAAATATTTCCAGTAAAGGCTAGCAGATGTTCTTGTCATCCACAATCTGCAGCTCACTGACATAATAAAATATTTCAGTGCGCAATTCAGGAGCTTTAAAATATAAATAGTCCACATTTTAAAGCTGTGGACTATTGACACAACAGACCACATTGTCTCCTACAGAGCCATTATGGTCTATCTTGTCAATGGGAGTTTGCTTACTTAAAAAATAATATGCTGTGTGTGGGATCAGATCCAGTGGGTAAGCAAAATAAAGACAGATGGCAGTGGATTAACTCTGACATTTCATTGCAAGGCAGCCATTACAGTTTCAGACTCATATACTGCACTAAATAGAACTTTTTGTAATTACTTGAAATTGCACATGCTGGACATAATGCTGTATAATCCATTATATTATGGGTCATCATATTATCCATCATATAATCCATCATATTATGGGTATATAAAATTATGAGTGGTGTGGAGGAAGTGAACAAGGAAAAGTTATTTACTTGTTCCCATAATAGAAGAACTAGGGGCCACCCAATGAAATTAGTGGGCAGCAGGTTTAAAACAAATAAAAGGAAGTTCTTCTTCACACAGTGCACAGTCAACCTGTGGAACTCCTTGCCTGAGGAGGCTGTGAAGGCTAGGACTATAACAGGGTTTAAAAGAGAACTGGATAAATTCATGGAGATGAAATCCATTAATGACTATTAACCAGGATGGGCAAGGAATGGTGTCCTTAGCCTCTGTTTGTCAGAGGGATGTGACGGATGGCAGGAGAGAGATCACTTGATCATTACCTGTTAGGTCCACTCACTCCGGGGCACCTGGCATTGGCCACTGTTGGTGGACAGGATACTGGGATGGATGGACCATTGGGTGTAAACTGGCATAGCTCTATTGATTTCAACAGAACTATACTGATTTACACCAGTTGAGGATTTGTCCTTCTGTGTGTATATGCAGTAAAGAAGTGTACAATTGTAAAGTAGCGACAAAGAGTCTTGTGGCACCTTATAGACTAACAGATATATTGGAGCATAAGCTTTTGTGGGCAAAGACCCACTTTGTCAAACGCATGTAAAGTAGGTACTCATCCATGATTCAGTAGCTACTGCTTAAATCTCAGTATTTTACTTTCTCTCTAAAAGTTACTTAGAACATTTCCTTATTTTTAAATATTTAAAGGTAAAAAGCAGCCAAGATTTAATTTATTTATCAGATTGGTATTAAAATTTGTTCCATCTAACAAAATCAAGGACACATACCTTATTAAAATGTCCAGGTATAAAAAGGTATGTAGTTTCAAGACAAAATGGTAATTACTTTAAGAAGTACAATCACAATGCAGTGTTCCTAAAGAGAGGGTATTAGCCTAACATAAAAGATATTAGTGGTATTGGATACTACCTGCAAATCCATGCTCCAGGGACAGGCTGATTTTGGTAACTCATTCTCATGGAAAAGTCTTAAATAAATTAATAGGGATGAAACCTATAGTGTTAAATCATCTTCTGTAAAAATGTATCTTAAAAATATATAGAATTTAATAAAGAATCATATCCATGCTTTAGAAATTATAGGTTAGGTCAGACAGTCTATAGAGGAATTGTGATTTTCTGTTAAATTGTGTAGGACTTTTTCATAATGCCAGGGACAGTAAATGAGGTTATGTGGGGACATCAGTTTATGTTCATGTGCTGCTCTTCATTTAAAGAACTTCTAACTAAAGACTTAGAGGACTGCACTCTTCCAGAGGTCTGAAATGGTGTCTATTCTCTGAGGTTTTAGCAAATATCCGAAACATCAGATATGCATTTATGTGAATGGGCAACTACAAAATGTATGTGATACATATGACTTTTATGATAAGGAAACTAATTATTTATCAGTTGATTACATCACACTGGGGAAAATATCACACCTGCAAAACATGTTGAATGTTATAACATACATACAACCATGGAAGATTCCTAGAATTATTAGTAATAATAGCTTGACTTTTTCACAGGGAACACCCCTCTTTCCACACACACACAAACTCTTAAGATCTGAAGAAGTCTGTTATAGTTAAGAAAAAAGCTGTGAGTACAGGAAAGAAAAATAAAGTTAAACTTTTTTTTCCTCTGTCTTCGGCTCCATTCTCCATGTGTGGTACTAATTTAGTCCATCTGGAATCTCCCCAGACCTCTGTAGCATGAGGGATGCATAATGGATGGAAAGCAAAGCCATTAGTAGCAGTATTGGGTAGTCATCCAGTGTATTCTATTCCCACAAAAGAAAGGAGTGTACAGAGAAAGTTCTGGATGTGAATCCCTGTAAGTTAACTTCATTTTCAGCTGCTGGTGAATCAGACATATCTGTCCTGGCCATTGGGTCAAGTGGTGAATCCTACTCTTCAATTTGAGTTTTAACTGTGCTGAGGCAAACATATTAGTAGCTCTGAGCCTTCAATAGTATATCTTGATGAGTCACTCCCAGAAAATGAGCCCGGTTCAACAGAGGCAAAGTAATTTGCACCAAGGCATTAGAAAAGAATGTGTCCTATGATGTAGACCAGAGGAAAATAGATGATATAAGGTCTGATACTCTGATGATAAATGTACATGGATACAAATGGATAAACCTATGGCACACTGTAGAACATTCCTCCCCGTGTTTGCTTTCATGTCTGACCAGTACAGGGTTTGACCTAATTTGTCCTACATCTTGGTGATTTCAAGCTAATGGATGGTCATGCTAATGCGTGAGTAATAATATTAAGATGGATAGTATCCAGATCAAGGGTTTCTGTTTGGTCTATTTGAAGAAAAAAATTGATCAGATGATAGCTCTCCTTGTGTGGTCACTTTCTCTGGTAGTGGAAGACAGACTTTTCAGCATCTGTTTCAATGCTTGGAATGCCATTTCAACATTCCATTAGCTGTACTATTATATCATCCTTTTGTAGGTTTGTGAAGGAGCAAATATTGGCCAGACTAAATATGATAAAGTATAATGTCATCCACTTCACCAGTGATATTTGGACAACTACCAGTTTAAATCCTGGATATATGTTTTTGACAACAACTGGTAACACACTGTCCCAAAACTGATTGTGTGGTGTAGGTATAGGTTGCATACAAAGAGTTAAGAATATGTCCTGAAAATATGTTCTTAAGATATGTTTGGCAGGCAGTGAATAAACTCATTCTGCCCTAGATAAAGGCATGTGTATTTACTTGTTTGACCAGCTTCATCACAGGCAAAAGACAATGCAAGTGCATTTACATATAAGGCAAACAAAACCATTAACCTAATAAGCAGGGGAGAACAGCTTAACAGTCACAACAGGGAATGGACAGAATCAGCACCCCAAGAAGCCTTCCTGGCTCTTTAGACAGAGAAAATGAACTTTGTGGAATACATAGACAAGCAAAAAGCCATTTTGGTTATCCATCACTGAGGGGACCTATCGTTCGGCACCCTTTGAGCCTATGAAAGCTGAATCCTCTTGGCGTAAAAGAGTAGCTGGAAACCAACTATGAGTGAGAAACCTACTTAGACAAAGATAATAACTTGCTGAAATTAAGTTTTAGACACTAGAAAGCATGTTTTGTTTGGTTTTAGTTGTAACCATACTTGTTTCTTCTATTTTTACATATTATCACTTAAATCTCTGTTCTTTGTTAATCAACTTATTTTTGTTTTATTACAAAACCATCTTAGTGCTGTTCTATTACAGCTAAGTGTAAGTCTTCAGCTAAACTAACACAATATTGTGTTCTGTCTCTTCAGGGCACCAAACTTCTCTGAGTGTCCAGCAAGAGGGACTGGACACTGCAGGGAAACATCTCTGGGGAATTCAGGAATTGCTGTTCAGTGATTGTTGCAAGGCAAGATTTGGACTGGGAGAGTGTGACGTTTCCCTGGTGTTAGCTGGACCGGTGATCTGCTAGGTCAGTCCAATCCTCGACTCTGGGAGCCAGCCTTACCCTGCTCTGCTGTGAGAACCCCCACTCCTGGGCTGTTCACGCACAGCCTCTGGCATGTAAGCTGCTCCCAGCTACATGAGTGAGCACTTTTGGCCAGCCACTGCTTGCATTGTGCAACCGAATGACACTAGCCAATATCTCCGGTCACAGACACAACCCTGGGAACCTCTGTCTTGTAGTGTCCAGTTATGCCCGCTGGACGCTGCAAGCTTATTTGAGTTTGTCAGTTTAACAAAGAAATTGATATGTACCAGGCTTGTTATCCCAAGGGGAGATTCTGACACACTTCAAACCAAACGCACTGCTTTGGGTAGAATAAAACAAATAAATTTATTAACTACAAATGCTAGATGCTAAGTGATATTAAGTCAAAGCACAACAAGTCAGATTTGCTCGAATGAAATAAAAATAAAATACATTCTAAGTTGATCTTAACACTTTCAGTGCCCTTACAAATGTAGATGCTTCTCACCACATACTGGCTGGTTGCCCTTCAGCCAGGCTCTCCCCTTTGATGAGCGCTTTAGTCGATTGGTGGTGATGTCTGTAGATGGAAGTGGAAGAAAAAGAGCATGGCAAGACTCTCCCTTTTATCATGTTCTTTCTTCTCTCTTGGCTTTGCCCACCCCCTTCAGAGTCATGTAAGCATTACCTCATTGTAGTCCTGAACTGACCAAGGGAATGGGGGGTGACTCACTCGAGAGTCCAACAGATCATTTGTTGCTGCCTAGTCCAGTGTCCTTTGTTCCTGTTAGTCTGGGCTGGGTTTGTCCCATATATGCCTTGATGAGGTGTGAACTGCCCCTCTGCTTCTGGAGAGTTTTGCCTGGGCTTGTTTTAAGCCACGAGGACACATTTTCAGCCTTATAACTGTATAAATGAAAGTATAACCTATAACATTACTATAACAACAATGCTCGGTGTAGTGTGACCAGATGTCCCGATTTTATAGGGACAGTCTCGATATTTGGAGATTTTTTTTAGATAGGCTCCTATTACCCCCCACCTCCTGTCCTGATTTTTCACACTTGCTATCTGGTCAGCCTAGCTCAGTGCATCATGAGCCTTCTGAAGACACCCGCCATGACAAAATTTGCATTGGATACTACACAATCATATTATAAGGATGAACATGGGGGTGCAGGGTGTTCACCCAAGTTATAGAGTATCACAGAGTTCGTAAAATGTGTTGTCAAGGCAGATGAGCTAGTGTGTCAGGGAGCTGACACACAGTAGTTTAGTAGCAGCAAAACTCTCACTTGCTGAGGCTGACTGGGGTAACAAGATGGCTCACAGTTCTGGGTACCCAAGCAGGATGTCACATAAGTCAAGATGAAAATGAATCTTGGAGTAAGCCTAACACTAAGGCAAATATGACAGTACATTTTGTGATGCCTCTATATGACCATCCCTATTAAATGTGGCTTTCATATTTGTCCCGTTCACCCACTTTAGTTCAATGTGTTTAGAATAGCAAGTGATACTGTAGGCTTGCATAGGTCCACTTTGAAGCCCACATTAATAGAGTTGATAGTTTTCATTAAGGCCAACCTACTATTTGTTCAACTACATTCCTAAACTATGTTTGAACTTACCACCATAAATGTTGTGGCAGCAGCAATTCCAATAAGTGGAAATTTTGTTTATATATTTATTTGAAGAAGACTGTGCATTTGGTAGTTATTCCAATTGCAATGTTTATTTTTTATTGATTTCCCCATGTAAGCAACATATAATGTACACAGACATGAGAAAAATGTCACATTAGTTTTATTGCATTTTTTTCAGTATACAATATAACAGCCCATTAAAATCTTTAGAAAGAAATGTGGAGACCAAGACCTGAGACCCTGCTGCCCCACATAACCCAGGTGGGAATGCATATCTTTTCTGCACCCCATGACATATCACCATGCTATTAAGAAATAAGAAGAGAAGACATGCAAGTTAAATGCCTCACTAAGTTCAAGTAACTTTTCCAGTATGAATTTTATATCCATGCCAGCTAAGCTAAGCAAAATGTAACAGTTAACTTTGAAGGAAGACTTTAGCAAGGAATAGAAAAATACCACTGCAGTCATCCAGTCTCTCAAAATATCATCACTGTAATTGCCAGAATTATAGCTTGTGGTTACCTGCCACATTCTTTGGTGCTCAACTCATGGTCATTTTGCTGCCACAGTTTAAAACACCAGCTAAAATGTGTTTTGCAATCCACATAATGCTCAATCTGCTGTATACAATGCTCTACCAAACTTAATAAAAACAAGCCTTGAAGTGATGTGAAACATATCCACAGAACAAATGACATTTTGGATAAGTAAAAAACATGTCTCAGCGGGTGTTATTCCTAAAAGCTTGTCTGAACCCATGACAGTGACTCTCAAAACCAAACTGCATTTGCATCTTTTGTCTTTTGTGATCACAGGAGACGAGACACTTTCAAAAGCTTCAAGATTAAATCAATATGTGGCTTATTTCCCTGGGTCTTATTACCACAGATAATGAAGGCAATTGGGTAAAAATAGTGCGAGATGGCCAATTCATACATATGCCAAGTTTATCGTGCTGTCTGACTCTGCTGCTGAATATTGATTTTTTTTTTAATAGCAGCAGTACCAAACATTCTCTCAGAGTTGCTTCTCAAGAGAATCGACTTCTTGAAGTCTCTAAAAACAAATCTTTGGGAAGCAGGGATGTGGGAGGAGAGGGAGAAAGGAAAGCAATGTGTCCCTAGAGAGAAACGTAAAAGTGCCAACTCAGTAGGACTCATTTTTTCCCGTGCTGGAAAGCCTGGCAGAGCAGCAAGGAGCCATTTGTGGATACGCATGGGCAAAGATAATGAGGCTCCAATAACGTTTAGGCAGTGCAGAGGTACAGAATTCTTAGCTCATTGTTTTATTTTTAATGAATCCCATAAGCCAGATATACTGAACTATAGTGGTCAACCACTATGAGGATGGGATGGTGATTGTACTGACTACCTTTAGGATATGTCTTCAGTGCAGAGTTAACTTGGGTGATTGGCACCCGAGTCTGAGCACCCATGTTAGCCAAATCCAGACATGAGCACCCATGTTGCAAAGCCAGACCTGAGTTACTGTACCCTCACTAGTGCTGAACTCAAGTATGTGCGTTGCGAGGACTTCTGGGGGCATATCCCATGGTTCTTTGCACTGCAGTAAGGTGACTAGATCTATGATTTTTTTTCCAAGTGACATGTGGGAGAACTTGTCTGTCCTTCTGAACCCCTGGGGAGAATCGTGGAAATAGAACTGTGGGAATAGACTGCATCAGAGGACAATTGGCACACACGTGGTTTAGCCTGTGTCCTCACTGCAAAGCAGGCGAGTTACCAGCCCGAGTGAAACAGCACCCAGACTTTTCCCTTCACCTTGAGTAACGTTTGCTACTTACAGTCCATGGCGGGGAGTCCTCCCTCCCACCTGATTTCTGTTGTTGAGGGTCTCCATGAATTTCTCTTCCATTGACCTCTGGAACAAAAAAATATAAATCATGTATCCAAGGTGATCCAAAGCCCTTTGAAGTCATTGGGAGCCTTCCCATTGAGTCTAATGACTTCTAGATCAGACCCTTTATTCTGTGGAAAGGGAAGGATCCTAATGCATGGAATTATTCCTCTCCCAATAGCACACCATAGAAAAAACAGTAAATCAAAGTAGAGCAGTGTCAGAGTTCAAGGGAAGATTACTTCAATTAGTCGGTAGCAACTATTTGCTATCACTCTGTAGAAACAGCATGAAACCAAGAAATGTCTGAGTGTAACCTACAGGATGACATCTGCACTAGTGATTATCATCTGGCTCAGAGCAGCTACTGAGCTGCTTACAAGAAATCATTCACAATACAGCCCCAGTTACAGGCAACAAACTTATGTTTCAGTCATTAGACCTTTATTAAATGATATGGTTGAAATGATATGAGCTGCTTACAATCAACTCCTCCCTATACAATGGCTACCAATGATTTGCATGGACAAGTTCTCTTAGACTTGGTATAGTTCTGTTAGACTTTACTCTTCCCTATTTCCTTACCATACGACTGGCTGTGAAGCCACTCTAAGGGGTGGCAATGTGGACCAATGGATAGAGCACTGGACAGGGTTCCATTCCATTCCATTCCATGCTCTGCTGCTGACCTGCTGTGTGACTTTGGGCAAGTCACTCCAGTGCTCTGGTCCTCAATTTCCCCATCTGATAAATGGGGATAATGGTACTGACCTCCTTTTTAAAGCTCTTTGAGATCTACTGATTGACAAACGTTGTATAAGAGCTAGGTATCATTTATTTCTAAGCTTTATTTTGATCCTTGTTTTACTAAAATGAAATGAATTAGAAAATTCCTCTCCTTCCCCTGCCCCCAAATTACCACCATTGCACAAACAGAACCAGTTAAACAAACCACTCCTCATTTGATAGACTCCACACACATTACAACCCCCTCCCCCCCCTCACATGCAATTGGAACAGGATCTCCTCCATACAGGCAGCTCCTGCCACATACTGATGTACCACCCAACCACCCTTACACATACACACAATTGCTATCCCCCTCCTTCCTTTCCCCTATCCTGGGGGGAAGGGACAGCACTGGGGGGATCTTCACTGCCCCCATGACTGAATGGAGAGCAGAGGTGGGCAAAAGCTATTCAGGAAATGGGGCAGTTGTCCATCAGCACATGGAACAGCTCTGATTAGCTAGGTAGAAACTGCACTTTTGCTGGTATAACTGCATCTACACTAGTTTTTTTTGCTGACACAGCTATGCCAGTCACAAATTACATCTCAGCATTCCCCTGACCAACATTGCTCTGCTGGCAAAAGTTTGTCGTGCAGACCAACAGTCTCTTACTGTGTAAGTTGCCAAGTATCCATGGCAGGATTGGTTCTTAAGTGAGAGTGAATGAGTGGGTTGGGTTTTTTTTTCACATAATCTATTAGCTGTGTATTTGTTGCTGTTCAGTATTTTAACAAGGTTTGACAAATCTGAACAAACCCTCTAATGTATATGAGTCACATGCTGCAGTCAGAGGGGCCTCCATTACTTGAAGCTACTGAATAGTTCAACCCACATTAGGGTGACCAGATAGCAAGTGTGAAATATCGGAACAGGGGGTAGGGGGTAATAGGAGCCTATATAAGATAAAGCCCCAAAAATCGGGACTGTCCCTATAAAATTGGGACATCTGGTCACACTAACCCACATCATGTTATATATCAATGTATCCCTTGACAAATGTTTCTATATTACCAATCAGCCAGTCCATTATCATTTTATTTCTGTCTGTCAGCCTGGGAAACAAAGGCATTTGACATAACACAAGCAGTATCTCTTGTGTTCCCCTAAAAATCTGGAACAGTATAGAATGTCTCAATAACATGGTCCTTTTATCCTTACTAAAAGAATGTGCACACAGCATCCTAAGTCAGATCAGGTTAGCTTGAAGGCCTTTCTTGATCCTCTCTACAGCAAAGATATTCCTTTACAAAAAGTTCTGGTCCATTAGCCTCCATTTTGAATTAGCTTTGACCTGTGCATGTAAATTCTCCTGGGTAACTTATTTTAATAGCCCAGAATGCTATTTTTAAAATAGAGAGACAAGGTGAGTGAGGTAATATCTTTTATTGGACCAACTTCAGTTGGTAAGAGAGACCAAGCTTTTGAGCCTCAAAGAGCACTTCTTTAGTCTTGGAAAGATATTCCCAGCATCATAGCAAAATGAAAGGTGGAACAGATTGTTTAGCATAAGTACTTAGCACATATTGTAAGGGACCAAGGTAGAGTGGCCCATTAACACCTCTGCTGTCATAGGACAAAAATGGGGCGGGGGCAGTTGGTTACAAGTTGTAAAATAGGCAACTTTTTGGAATCTTGACTGACCCACATGCAGTACAGACTATGTGGGTGAGTCTATGCTGTTGGGTGAGAAAGAATGTATTGGCAACTCCTGTGAGAGGAAGGCTAAGCAGCCAATGCACCCATTCACTCCAGTCATGTATCAGAGCTTACTCCACCTGAAGATTCCACCCTTTGGGTAAATCATCTAGCTGGCTCCCAAAGATATCCTGGAATATATAAGGAGTCCGGTTACACCAGTGACCTCTCTGCCCCTTCCTCCTGCATACAAGAGCCCCTGCTCTGATGTCAGGCTTCACCAAGGAGAATCCCTGGAGGCTGCATAGATTCTGCTGGTGGCAGATTTCCACTGAAGAGAATACTGCCAGCAGGTTTGTGAAGATCTTTGACCCAATAGGAGATCTCTCAGAGGGCCCATCCATGAATATCTGGTGGGCTCCAGAAGATGTCATAGTCTGTGTGAACCTTTCTAGTGGTCTTCTTCCAAAGATGTAGCCACAGCCCTAAGGGCAATGCACTGTTGATGAATGCCCATCAAGGTTAATTATGCTCTATAAAACTGCTTACACAAGGGTAGTTTCTCCTTGCCTTCAGTGTGGATGTAGAAGGATAGAGTGCAAGTAGGTCTCCCAGTGCAAAGGAGCCAAAGGAAATTGCAGTACCAGCACGCAGAAGAGCACATGGGATGCTGTTTCTTCTGTGAGCACTAAGGTGTTCAAATAGCCCCACTGAATATGGGAGAGGGTGGAGACAATCCATGACCCTGCACCCTTTCCATATCATCTTGAGGAATTGGCTGCATTTGTTGGAGAGCAGGCTGCACCTTCAAAAGAGACAATGCAGCTTGCATATGCAAGGTGGGGAAGAAATTGCAGTCCCTCAATAATTGGGAGTATGCCTTTGTTGTGGCCAACTACTACAATCTGGTCCTGAAGGAGAAGGAAAAATGGGTGAGGTAAGAGGGCTCATGCACCCAAAGAAGTAGAATGAAAATATAAACAGAAAAACTGCTTCATTTATAACAATACAGGCAAATAGGCAAAGTTGTATTAAAGTCAAATTCAACTTGAAAACTAAATTCAGTTTAAGTTTCCTTAGTCCGACTATTAATAACAAAATAAGTAAGAAAGAAGTTGAAGGCTCCCTGAGCGTTCCTTTCATCTGTTTAATTTCCTTGTTAGTTGGAGGAGGTATGCAGTAAACAGACCTACTGCAAAGCTTTTTCTCTTCATGGTGTCCTTAAAAAATCTCTTTCAAGGGAGAAACATATGGAAATGAGCACAGGAAGCTCACATCAGATAAACACAGGAAGTAATTATTCAGCAGGAAAGTTTGCAGGAAATGGGTTGTTTTTCTGTCATCTCTGGTGTTCCTGGGGTTTAAGGACATCAGCAGTGATGAAGGAAATAGATTTGTAATTGCAGGGCAGTTATTGTTTATATAGGGTTGACACCAAATGTCACTCACCTTGTATTTACCATGTAAAAATAATCCAATAGTGTGTGAAATTAGAGTCCCTTTTAACAGTGATATGGACATTAGTCTCTCAACATCTATTCTCTGCTTATTGGATTTTGACAGGGGAGACATGAGAGGGAAAGAAGTAATCTGGCCAAGAAGTTATCCTAGGCATTTCCAAACATTGTTTTCCCTTTGTTTTGAGGTGACAAATTCTGATGCTGGGAGAAAAAAAGAAATTTCCAAGGTTCCCATTTGTTGTACTAGAAGGGGAGAAAACATCCCCAAATCCCAGTGAACTTTGGAAAGGATGGTTTTTTAATGGAAAAGAAAGGCAATTGTGAAAGACGTTTTCTTCCCCACAACCTACCATGTAGCCATTATTGTCCTTGACAAGACATCTGTTCTGATAACAAGCTGTAGTAAAAAAGGGGACAGGGAGCAGGGGAGACATCAAGAAGCAGCATTTTTAAGCATGCCATTCACCCTCCTATGGGAACAAATGTCTGCCCAGAAAAACAGGATTTCAGTAATTACTGCACTTTACTCTGTGACCCCCATTGTAAGGGTTACAAAGCATAGCTGTGACCTCTGCTGAAACAATGGCAGAACTGATCCAGCCATTCCACTATTCCTAGAGGCGTCCTGGAGTAGAATGAAGTAATAGAGAGCCTCCATGGTGCTTATCTGCTATTCACAAGTTGGAGCCATTAGCAGTTCTATTGGATTCTGTATGTTATTGTAATTGTTATTGCAATTGTGATTTTCCTCCCTTCCATTGATTTGATCGAAGTCATGGATACGTGATAGGTTGAGGTGGGTGTGTGCACTTGTTGCTCCCATAAATGGAAATGTGTCCCTACTCGCCAATGCACTTCACTGCATTTTTCCATTCTACAAAACCAAATATTAATTTATTTGTATTTCTTTGATGAACATCAAGGCAATACAAAGATATTGGCAATGTTCTTCAAGTGCATAAAGTTCAAATATGTGACTGTGTAAAAATAGGGTTACAATATGTCCAGGTTTTCCTGGATGAAATCTCTTTTTTTATTTCCTTTCTCTGTCCAGGAGGGATTTTAAAAATAAGGGGAAATGTCCTGGATTTTTTCAGAATGGACAAGCTGCAGCTCAGAAAGAGCCCTGATTGGTCCACTTCCCAATTGGTCCCTCCCCTGCATCTGCAGTTGATTGGTCCATTCCCCTGCAAGCCACAGCTGCCAGATCCTACCCACCCAGGCCCTCGCTCTCAGCCCTGGGGAAGGGGTCCTGCAGGAGGTGCTGGCTGATGCAGCATCCTGAACTTGCAGCAGCTGCTCTGCCCCCATGACAGGGAGAAATATTGCCCCTCACATCCAGTGAGTACCCCTGCCGTAGTTACCCCCTCCAGCATCCCCAACTGTCCCCGCCTCCACCTCCCTCTTCCTCCTCCACCTCTCCCCCATCTCCTCTCCCCCATGCAGTGCCCTCTTTTTGGACACCTGAAATATGGTAACCCTATGTAAAAAGGCATCTGCTTACTCAGCTGTGTATATTCAAGTCATATATGCTGACTTTAGTGACAAAAATAAGATTCTGCTACTCCATACTCCTGTTTAGCACCGTACAGTCAAACTTATGCCTCATCCAAAGAACCGTTAGCAGCTTGTAAGCTCACTGGAGAGTGAATCTCTAATATCAGTGACGATGTGACCGTGAGTTTCAGGGATAGTAGTTAAATATATATATATATTTGCACATGTAAATTGAGCCTATTCATACAGACTCATGGAGACATTAGGCATGGAACCCTGTGAATAGAGCTGCACTTGGGCCTAATTCAAAGCCCAATGAAACAGATGGAAACGTTCCCATTGGCCTCTGTGGACTTTGGATTTAACCCTTGAAGGCCAAGTCCAAACTGAATAAAATCATAAAATATTGTTTCCAGTGGGACATGAGCACAGGTTTGTAAGATTTGGCCCTCATTACGTGACTGAAATAATGTCAGGGGGGGCCCTGCTTGGGGAAGCTCGACAGAAGTTGGATCATCCATATCCTGTGTATCTTCCACAGGGGGAGGTGGATACATGAGATATGAGGCAGTAGGAGCTGCCAGTGATTACAGGGGCCAAGTAAAGGGAAATCTTTTTACACTCAGAAACTTTCAATAACATGGATGCCTTAATGGATTCCCCTCTCTACACTAGGATCTCAAGTTATGCCTGAAACTATGCAGTGGGCAGGCTGGAAGGTGGGCATAGTGGAGTAGCACTAGGAAGAAGGGTGGCCTGATGGTTGGGGTGCTAATAGGAGACCCAAGTTCAATTCCCTACTTCACCACAAATTTCCTGTGAGGGGAAGTTACTGAAGGTGGGATTCACATAGGGGACTTAAGTGCTGCAATGCTCAGTGTTGCAGTGTCTAACATTAGGCAGCTGGGTGCCTACATGGAATTCACAATCTCAAGTTAGATTCCGTATGCATTGTACAGGGCTCCTAAGAATGGGAGTCACAAAAGCCAGCATGTTAAACAGGGAGCTGCCTAATCTAGCCAATAGGAAATGCTGAGGAGAGGGGTGTGGCCTAAGCCTCACCCTTCAGGAATTAGGCAATTAGGTCCACCCTCCAGCCTGAATTTATCTCCACTTGGGATTCACAGCCATGAACCCTCTCCTGGAAATAGGCACCCAAGCCAGGTCTGTCATGTTTCAAGGAAAAATTAGGAGATGGTGCCCCTATAACCCTTAGCCCAGGAGCTGGAGCACTCAGCCAGGATGTGGGAGACATAGGTTCCCCCTGCCTGCCTGATATAGAGAACAGACTTGAATTTGGTTCTCCCTGAAGAGTGCCCTAACCACTGGGCTATGGGGTAATCTCAGGCAGGACTCTCAAGCTCTCCTATTGAAACTGTTTCATGGTGTATAAATAATAAAATATTCATGGGGATTTGGGGAGAAGAGAGCAAGAGGAGTCTCTCTCCACAGCCTACTGGTTATCGTGTTCCCCTGGGATGGGAGAGACTCATGTTCCAAACCTTCTGTTCTAATGACTCTAGTTATTTACATACAGTAGAACAATGTCAACAGGTAAAGTCCTGCCCTAGAATACACTATAGCAAAAGGGTTTGGAAACTGAGGTGGGTGACCCAAGTTCAAGGCCTTTTTCCACATCCTGAGTGTTTTATCCACTGGGATAGGAGTTGGGGACACCGCCACCATTTCATCTTCCTCCTTCACCCATTTCATGTGGGTGTAGACCTGTTCCAAGCACCTCTAGCAGAATTAATCCTAAAGGCAAGATGCGGGGGGGGGGAGGGGGGCGGGGGGCACGGTGGCGGGGAGGACACCTATTTTGTGAATGCTGCTATGGTTTAGGCATGAGTTAGGTACTGAGCTTCTCAACAGTGTCAGGACTGAGGTGAAATGTAGGCACCTTGGGGACTTCAACAGTGGAAACTTGGGTGCCAAGAGAGTCTAGGCACCTACAGAGTTAGGCAGCAGCTAAGCACAGTGTTTGTAAGGGCCAGTGTTGACTAAATGTTGAATTAGTGCCTAAAATAGCAGTTTTACTTCTATATTTTCTATCTATTTATAGCTTAAGTGTAGCAGCCTGCATGGCACTTGGAGGGAGCAGCACAGGTTGCAGGAAGGAAGAGTTTGGAGAAGTCACCCGGGAGCCAGTCTGTGTGCATGTGGTTGGAATGCTAACTGCAGTTGCAGAAGCTCTGTAAATAGCTCTCATAATAAACAGCCAGTTTAGTTTTAGAAACATGGAGTCCTCTTATATTATTAGCCAATACATGAAACAGTAAGCTCTTCAGAGCAAAGACTGTGGCTTCTTACATGTCTGTCAGTGTTTATCTCTCTGGGTGCTATCCTAATGGAGGCATCGGAACGGGGCGGGTGGGCATCAGTTTTAAAAGTGTAGCCCTCCAATTTTTACTGACCATAAGGGTGAGCAAAGGGTGTGAGGAGGCAGAGAGGAGCGACCAGGGGCGGCACAAGGGCAGGGCCTCCAGGGGGAAGGGGCGGCATGAGGCGGGATCTCGGGACCACGAGCGGGGCCACAGTTCAGACACTGATGCCCCCCCCCCACTTAAAGGGAGCTTCTGTCACCCCAGTATCCTAACATAAATAATAAATAATGGTAACAATGAAATAATATTGTTTTAGTACTTTGTGTGGACTAGCTTCAACTTTTTGCTAAGCCCTTGTTTTTTGTTAAATACATTTCTGTGCATTGAACATCTATTTTTTCAGGTGAGAGTTTTTCAATGTCTGATTTCAGAGCTCTGACTCTAGCCTCTAAGCTATCTTTTAAAGATTTCACAAACCTTTTGCCTCTGGGCCCTCTGTGCTTGTTTGTGACTTTCAGAAAGTTTTCCTTCAGATGCTGATTGCTCTGCTTGAAAATCAATAATGATAGCTTATTAGGTAACTTGGCTGAATGAGCAGATTCAAACATCTGAGTAGGTAAAGTAACTACAAATGAGAACTGTGACCCAAAACTACCTTTTGTCTTCAACATCTGATTTTTCTCTCAATAGATTCTTTTTATGTAACAAACAATATAGTTTAATCAGTCCTTTGATTTATGTTTGGTGATTCCTTGAAAAATTAATTATATTTATAGTTATGTACTGAGTTCCTAGAAATGATTGCAATTATTGGGCTAAAAGGCATTTGTTTCTAGCACTTCTTCCCATTCAAAATGTAAGGAATAAAATCCCCTGATACAGATTCCTTCCATGAAGCAGCCTCCATATATATCATATATTACAGTGGATGACATTATTGTTGGTGTATTACATTTGAGTTGTATAAGAATTAAACTAGACCTTTGCTCCCAAAATACAAACTAAGCAGTGCTTTAGCAGCAGCAGCAGGGGTAGCTGCCAGCAGTGCCCTGACAAGGGAGAGTCCTAGTCAAATCCCCATTCCCCTCATCAGTAGATCCAGTATTAGGGGGAGGCACGTGACTTAAATTCCCTTCTGATGCCCGTAGCCCTAGCGAGTGGCTGCTTTATCATACTTATAGAAGTATATGGGGCTGGAAGGGATCTTGAGACATCATCTAATTCAGTCCCATGTACTGAGTCAGGGCCAAGTATTCCTAGACCAGGGATCTCAAACTCAAATCACCACGAGGGCTATATGAGAACTAATAAATTGGCCCGAGGGCCGCATCACTGAAACCTTTTCACACAATGATACAAAAGT
Organism: Macrochelys suwanniensis; assembly: GCA_033296515.1. Lineage (NCBI taxonomy): Eukaryota > Metazoa > Chordata > Testudines > Chelydridae > Macrochelys > Macrochelys suwanniensis. The sequence continues at coordinate 26,192,334 of CM065776.1, forward strand.
ATAGTCAAAAATGAAAAAAATGAAGAGTAATATCGTATTCTATTAAAAGTCAATGTATTAACTTTTTAAAAACTATAATGCAAAGAGGGGTTTTAATAAAATATAAACACTCAGTAATGTTTGGAGCTTGGCTGCCAGTGGAGTCGGCGCCTATGGCAGGCTGCAGGAAATAACTCCGCGGTCCTAGACCATTCTTGACAGATATTTGTTAAGCTTGTTCTTAAAAATCTCCAAGGACAGGGATGTCACAACCTCCCTAGATAACCTGTTCCAGTAATTAACTATTATTAAGTATTAACTATCCTTATAGTTAGAAAGTTTTTCCTAATATCTAAACTAAGGCTACATCTACCCAACCACTTATATCGGTATAACTTTTGTCACTCATGGGTGTGAATGAGCTATATAACCCCCACCCCTAGTGTAGATACAGCTTATAATGGCAAAAAAGCACTTTTGCTGATTTAGGTTATATCAGATACCTGAATTAAATAAGCTATACTGACAAACACTATTGTCAGCACAACTATATTGATTAGGGGTATGATTTTTTAAAATTAATTTTTAGTATATTAATATATTTTAATTAATTTGATTATATTAGGCTAGCACCCAGAGAGCTAAACACTCACAGGCATTTAAAGGGTTAAGCTATTTCTGCAGCAATGTTGTCCCCAGAAGCCCTTTTAAGTGTGCCTTGAGAGGCAAAAAGCAAAGATCAGAGAGCTCATTGGTTCAGAGGATTAGTGTAGCACACTCTGGACCTATTGGGATTTTGGTATCATCCTAGTCTCATCGTAGTTTCTAGCGGACATAAAATTCAATAACTGAACAAGATATAGTTTTTGATGAGAGAGTGTGGGAGGGAGAAAGGAAATGCAGCATGAGCCCATTGGAAACAACATGGCTAAATTCATCCCAGTCATAAAACAATGCACTTTGGAAGAGATAAAATTATAGACTTGGGCCATGCCAAATTCATGGTCCCTTCTTGTCAATTTCACAGTCCTAGGATTTTAAAAAGCATAAATTTCATTATTTCAGCTATTTAAATCTGAAATTTCACAGTGTTGTAATTGTACAGGTCCTGACCCAAAAAGGAGTTATGGGAGGGGAGGGGGGTCATCACAAGGTTATTGCGGGGGGGATTGCAGTATTGCTATCCTTACCTCTGTGCTGCTGCTGGCGTCGGCGTCAGAGATGGGTGGCCAGAGAGCAGCAGCTGCTGGCTGGGAGCACAGAAGGAAGAGCCACCATCAGCAGCAGTGCAGAAGTAAGGATAGCATGGTATGGTATTGCCACCCTTACTTCTGTGCTGCTGCCTTCAGAGCTGGGCCCTTGATCAGCAGTCGCTACTCTCCAACCACCCAATACTACAACCTCCCTGTAACTCCCTTTTGGGTCAGGACCCCCACTTTGAGAAATGCTGGTCTCCCTACGTGAAATTGTACAGTATAAGGTAAAAGCACACCAAAGACCAGATTTCACAGTCCATGATGCGTTTTTCATGGCTGTGAATTTGGTAGGATCCTAATTATAGTGTATCAGTCTTCTTACGTTTATACTGCCCTTATCACAAGAGCACCTAATTGATAAGTGAATGGGATGTTTAAGGGATACATTTGTTATATTCTTAAAACTGTCTGCTGTATTCATGAAGCTTACAAGGAAAAAATGTATAAAGGTTTTTCTTAAAATACAAAGGTCCTTAATGTGAAACAAATAAAGTAATAAATTACAGTAAACAACCATTCACAGGCTGTATGCAGGCTTTTCTCTCTCAGTTCAGTTTAAGGTTATGACGAACTAAATGGAAAATTGTATTGAACCTGACAGCTTAATTTTTCAATATTTACCATTTGAGCAATTGGCCATCTCCATTATTCAATGTTTAAAGTGTACAAGCTTATAAAATACATCAGTTAAAAATACTGGTACTTTCTATGCATCACCAAAGTATAGAGAGAATATAAAACATCAGGATATCAGCTCTCAAGAGAAATGTCAAATAGCAATCAAACAGGGTTGCCCTCTGCAGTTGCTGAGCTTAATTTATATGCCACGATCTATTACACTTGAAAACCTTGGCATATGCAGCTCATAGGCACAAATTAAATAAGATTAATGTTCTCTTACTTCTTAAATAAAAATGCATTCACCACATAGCTTGTGTTTCAAATGAATTGGCAATAAAGTAGTTTGGGGATTGCAATTAGTTACTTAGTGGCTATGTTTAAATGAACTTTAAAAAGAACTGGTGTTGTAAATGAATCGGTATTCCCCTTTGGCCATCTAAAGCAAAAATTCTCCACCTTCATTCATTTCACTTTAAAAAAATTGCTTTTGCACTACTCCAATATCTGCTCTTTAAAAGTTTGAGAGTTACAAAACTCACCACCATCGCTATACAACACGATGAAGTGAAAGACCAATTCTTACATAAATGGCTTGTTGTACTTCTCTGCATGATCCAAGTCATGAATAAATTGTCAGACAACACTTGGCATTTATATAGTGTCTTGCACTAAGGCAATGGGACTGTGTTGGTGTAACAGAAATGAGAATTTTTAGTTTGCTGATCCTACATTTCACCACTTCCTCATCTTTCCAAAGTCCTTGGTGATTTCAGGGTGACGGGTGCCATACAGCAATGTGTTATTAATTATCACTGACTTGAGTGGGACTGCACCAGGGTAAATGACAGAAGAATTTGGCTCTCATGGCCAGATTGCTAAAAGTCCTCAGCTCAGTGGGAGCAACTGGGTGAAAATATGTCCCTAAATGACTTGTTAAAAGTCACACAGGAACTCGCTGGAAGAAATGGAATGAGAACTTTGGGTCTGATTCCCTACTTTGTTACACTAGTTTTGCACAGCTGGAAACCATCAACCTCAATAAGGTGGTACTGGCATAATGAATGGGTTGAAGTTTCAGGCTCCCTGATCTGTTCATTCCTGGTTTAACAATGAGATTGCACCATACTAGGCTTACACATTTATATCAGTGGATAATACTGCAAAACTACACTTGAATTTGATAAAATGTGCAAACATACCCACTATTAAATGATAATATATAGGCAGCCATGCTCGTTGTAATCTTCATTCCTCAGTGTTAGACAATAGATGAAACATTAGTCATTTTCACTGCAGCAGAATTTTTGCTAATTGAATATCAGATTAGAGAAAGGATGGTCCATGATTAGGGCACTAACCTAGAACTTTGGTGACAGGAATTCAATTCTTTGCTCTGCTGCAGGCTTCATATGTGACCTCTTACCTCTGTGTGCCCTAATTTCCTATCTCCCTCATGGAGATGTTGTGAGGCTAAATGCATTAAAGACTGTAAAGGGATCTACTGAGGTAAAATGCTATACAACAGGTAGGTATTAATATAAAGGATGATAATCAAGGTTTTAATTTCAGAATCAGATGATAAAATTGGTTTAGAGCTGGGTTTTCCTAAACTTTGCCCTGCTCAGCACATACAGGTCACTTGTCATCAGGATCCTGAAGGTCACACTCAGTTCATGTAGTACAATGAAACAAACTGTAACCACCTCACACCAGCGTGGGCCACAGAAACTACAGAACTCCATATGCAGTGTTCTTTCTTGGTGTGAGAGCCATTGAAAAGAGTTGGCATCCCCCTCTCTCTCTCTCTAGCTATGAACACTGAAAGCCCAGTAATGTCCACTTCAGCATTGGTCCACTGGGGGAGAGGACATTATATATGTCCTCTCCCCCAGTGGACCAATGCTGAAGTGGACATTACTGGGCTTTCAGTGTTCATAGCTATGCTATATATATATATATATATATATACACACACACACACACACACACACACACACATTTATGGACCATATTGTAGACCTCCCTGAATTGTATTTGGCTTATGGGCTGCATCTTTGACTTCATCATCCATGATTTAATAGACAACAGCTTAGCCCAGTAATGGCCACTTCAGCATTGGTCCACCGGGAGAGAGGACACAGCCATAATTTGGGGAGCCCAAAGGAAGCACAAGAGTGGGACAACCAGCTGCAATATCTGCCCAACAAGAGGCATGGCTGATTATAGGGACCCTGGCCTTACCTCGCACCACATGTACCCTAATAGGGCTGAATTCAGGGCTGTGTGAGGAACAGGCAGAGCAAAATATACCTATTGCACAATAGTCTCCAATTGCTAGATGTTTGTAGTAAATATTGAGGCAGGTTAAATAACCTGTATTGTGTGATCATGCCAAGGGTCTCATAGATCAAAGATTTCAGAGTAGCAGCCATGTTAGTCTGTGTCAGCAAAAAGAACAGGAGTACTTATGGCACCTTAGAGACTAACAAATTTATTTCAGCATAAGCTTTCATGGACTACAGTCCACTTCATCAGATGCATAGAATGGAACATACAGTAAGAAGATATTTATACATTCAGATCAAAGAACACACTGAACATACCAAATATTTTGTATTTTCCACTGGAAGAAAAATTAACCAACTCCCTCCTCATTCCCCCTCCCTCCGCCAAAAAAATAACTACAACCCTGAAACATCTTAAAAGAAAAAAAGCAAGTAATCCAGATAAAAATGCCTTTTCCTGCTCTACTAACTTCTTTAAACCTGGCACATGGCACTTGTTTTCTGCTGATTTTCCATGTTTACCCTCATTAACATCTCTTACTGAAAACAGAAGCACTCCTAAGATTATGATAGTCCACATATTTGCTCTTAAGTGATTTGTTTGTGCCTACATCTGAATAGGGAAAGATAATTGCAGGTTTGCCATTTACAAATGATTGGTCATTACTCCTACAAAAGGAGTTATTTATTAGGATAGTGAGAATAATGCTCCTTATAACCTGTTTATTTAGACTTGCTGAATGTCCTTGGGTTCATGAGTTGCTAATTATATGTTTCTTTCCTAAGCTGGTAGCTTTAGCTGGAGAGAGACAATAGTAATGAATTGCTTGAATAATTAGGGAATCGTTTAATTTGTCTGGTGTTGTAGTTGACTAAATATCTGTTGAGGTCTAAGGAATTTCTCATTATCACCTGTGTAACAGCAGTCTGTGGTGTCACTTTCATTTTTTCCCCTAATGTAACTTCAACATTACCAATTTTGCATTAGTGAATGCAATGAAAAGTGTGTTCCAGCATTAAGAACATTCACAGCAATTACTACTTTTTAATCATCACCAATGCAATGTAGTGGTGCTGTTCAGATACTATTTTGTTCCATCTCCCTTCAAAAGTTACTATTCCACTTGTTCTAAGCAATAGCTGTCAGTAGTAGCATCATTCACAGTCTTCCCTCAGCTGGTGTTAACATTGGTTTAACCACTAGAATAAAGAAGACATGACCATTTTTCAAACACTTATAGAAAGTAGATCGAATGGAATAGAATATAGTCTTGAAATCGTAATAGTCAAACTGTCCCCTCTACACTAGCAGTTAAACCAGTGGAGGGACAGATCAGCAGACCTTTTAGCTAACAGTATTTTTCTTAGTAAAAATTGTACTTGTAGGCATTTAGTTGACCTCTACCTTGATTTTAGTAAATGGAAGAAACTCAGGGTGCTAGATGAATCTAGATTCTGTTTCTAGTTTGTGTAACCTCTCAGTGAGATATGAGGCCTTGCTAAAAAACAAGAGTTGTGAGGGGCATAGAATTAACACCAGTTAGGGAAAGCTTGAATTCATGGTCTGTTGGCTCCTAGCCCACTGTATCTTCCTATATGCCAAACAGCATGTCAGTGAAATCTTTTTATCTGCTCCCCATCTGGAGTTCTGTGCTGCACGCTTAAGTGAGACATTGGAAATATGCTCAGTCCAGTCCATTGAGCGATTTTTTTTAAAGCATCAACCATCTTGCAAACTGGCCTGTGTGTAACACAGAACATAAATGGTGATTTTCAACAGCTTCTAACCTAGCCAAAACAAAATATATTGTCATGGGTACAAGAAAAGGCACATCTCTAATAACAGGACTATCACCCTGTCAAATTTCACAAAGTACTGCTGCAAACAATAAAGGAGTTTAGAATGCCTCAAAACAGCTTGGAAAAATTTTACAATGGGAAGTGCAAGGCAATCTTAAAATAAAATGAAAGATTAATTATTGTTTTAATTGTATTAGCCTAAATTCTTCAAAATAGCTAAAGTTACAGAAGACACGAGACCTTTATGACTCAATAAAATTATTTGAAGTGAAAGTGCTAGTACATTTTCCGGGTTCCAAAATAATTCTTAGATATTAAGACCTGATGCTGCACAAAAGAAGTCACTGAGAAGTTTGTATTGAATTAAATGATAGCGGAAAGAGGCACAAAAAACACCGCTAATCTTAATATATGAAGACAAATATCATTATAGGAAAGCAACTTCTTGTGGCACTAGATGAATCAGCAGGGCTTTAGAGAGATTTCATCCAGAAAGTGATGGAGTAGTATATTAAATAATTTGGTATGGTCTGTTATTGTGTTTTTAAAAATATTACTCTAAATATATAACGTAATTCAGGAATTCTACATTGACATTTAAGCGAGCTACTAATTTTTTGTGGTGCACCTCAAGAAGGAAGTGGTGTCATTTCAAATAGTAATTAAAATGTTTCTTTTTATCATCTTCAGCCTAGCCCACAGTGAATCAGAAGCAACTGCAAGCCTGTTTAACAAGATAAAATATGGTAACTTGAACATTCACTTTTCTGACAAGTAGTTTTCAAATTTTCATAATCCCATGTAAATAAACCCAGAAATCCATGCCAAGACTTGTGGACTCTCTAATGTGATGTAAAATCTTCCAGCAGGAGTAAGCAAGTGTGATAAGGCAATTAACGCTATAGCTGTCTTTGTTGACAATTGCCAAGTAAGATATAAAGAACAAATTATTCCAGGTAGCTCACTCGCAGAAAGATCAAGGCTTATTGTGTTTCCATTTAGCCTAGCCTATAATTATTTGCATTTAGAAAGGACCATGTAACTGAAGTGAACAACTTCTTCCTTTCATAAGCTCTATTTTAACAACAAATCAGAAGTGGATATTTTATACAGATCTATTTAATTATCTTGCAGTGGATATACTTCCAAAGAACAGGACAAACAAGTGATATTTTTACACATTTTACACTCACTCACTAATATACCTCTAGCTAGTTAGTGATACATCTTGGGTCAACTTCAGCCTGGATGTAAGTGGCCACATCACAACTGATTTCAGTGGGGTTGCATCTTCTTACATGAAGGGCTTGCCTCGGCTAGTTTTATAACGTTGGGCCAGATTCTCAGCTGGTGTACATTGGTATAGCTGCATGAGCTATGCCGATATACATCTGCTGAAAACTGAGTCCATTCGGTTTCAGATGGACATTGACCAGCTAAATTCCAAGTTGAACACAACTTGACCTGTTAGCATAAGGTTCAAAGTCCTTCTTAAGATCATGTTAGTTAAAATGTGTTAACTCTTATACGTCAAAACACATTTTTTTTCAATCCATGCATGCCATAAGACTGTGTCTACACTAAGACTTGTACAAAATTTTCCCCCATTGATACTACCAGTTCAGCTTCATCACAGTTAGCCACTTTGAAAGCACTAGTGCATCCAGGACCTCAGAAATCCACTGTCACTATTAGTGGTGGTGGGATTTGGTTTTTTCCCAAAAAAAACCCTTTCCTAATATAAACAAGGCCAGGTGCTGAAATTGACCCTTTCTTTTTAATTGCCTTTTGTGGACAGCCGAATCCTGCAAACTCATGATCCAGTAATAAGTCTTTGAAGTCAAAGGGAGTGATCAGTAGGCCTATTGCTGTGTGAAAGAGCTATTTGCATGGGAAAAGATTTGCAATATTTCATTCTTGTTTAGAATCACAACTGTGAACTGTTCTTCAATGGCTCCATCAGATGAGAGATTATATATTTAATATAATTAAACCTTCAATAAATTAAGGGCCAGAACTACTTTTGATGTTATTGAACTTTTGGTACAGTAACCATACCAACAAGCTATTACTGTGATCAACTGAAGATACAGCAGAAATATATCCACTGAATCAATTATTTTATATGATGCTGTTGCCTTTGTAACATAGGAGTCTGATCCTATAAGATGCCTATGAACCATTAACTCTCGTGAATTTCAACTGAAGTTAAAGGTATTTAGCACCTACCTGGATTGGGTCTAAAAATTGCCATTGCTTTTGTTTTGATTACATATCACATTATCTTGGGTATAACCTGATTCCTCTGAACATATTTCACTAGCTTGGATTAATAAATAAATAAATCAGATTATAAACCCAGGCAATTTAGAGGTATGTTTCCCCAAGTTACTAAAGATCTATTTACCTACCAATCCTAGAGATCTTATTGACTAAGAGCCTTTGTGGGTTTGGCTCCTCCATTTCTCTCATGATATCTCACAACATTGGCAGAATGTGGCAAAATGTGAATCGGAATCAGGCACAGTGTGTAGAGCAAATCTAGTCACCAATATTTTGTTAATCTTTCTACATACAAGAAGTTCTATTTCACTTACAAATGAGCTTTTTATGTTATGTTTTTCTCAGAGCTGTTATGAAAATCTGTAACTATGTACTGCTGAATGGTGAGTCTCAAAGTGCAATTCTACTCTAAAAAGTGACTCTGTCATAAATGGCCTTTTGGAGTTCCATGTTATTGTTATTTATTATTTGTATTACCATTACAATGACTAGCAGCAACCCCGGTGATGGATGAGGTGCTAGCTGCTGAACAAACACAGAAGGAGCTTACATTCTAAGGATAAAACAAGAGACAATCAATGGCTACAGACAGATAGGAGAGCATAAGCAAACAAGGAGAGCAGGGGGTTGGACTAGATGACCTCCTGAGGTCCCTTCCTACCCTGAGATTCTATGGTTCTATGAATACCGTTCACAGCATAACAGCCGCCTTGATGGTTTCCATATAAAATATAATCGGTAGAGACCCTGTGGGCCTGATCCTGCTTTCATTAACCTTAATGGGAAATTCTCCATTGATTTCAATGACAACAGGATCATGTTACCAGGGGTATTTAAAAAAAAAATCCTTTTAAACTCTGAATTTCACTTTTTAAAACAATTCAAAACCTTTCACTGCTGTTAAATCTTGTTTATATATTCACAGTTATTTCCTTCCAATGGAACATCAGGTTACAGCTGTATGACCAGACTAGCATGTTAATATCAGGATATATAAAACCCATTAAACTCTAGCATACTCTTCTATACTATCATCCCCAAATGACATAGGAGGAGATGAACTTCGTTAAATGCTAATTCCTGCTTAGCTTTGAATTGAATAAAATGTGTTGTTAATGCTCTGTTAGTGGTCTCTGCAGCTGATGCTGGGTAAAAGTTCAGATGACTGCCAACATTTAACAGGATTCATAGCATTTAACAATTACCAGTAATCCTCCAGCATGTTGTCAGAAATCTTCTATTGTTTGTATTTCCAAGAGACCAGAATTCGATCAATTCTGATTCTCTGGTTTTATTATTTTGTTCAAACATTATTAAATTAAATTATTTAACATATACACACACACAATCTTGCTCACTTCTATTGCTAATCTAAAGATTTCATGAAGAAAATATTTTTTCTGTATTTGTATATGTATATTTCTCCTTGTAATTTATGGCAAGACATTGATGGGTTTGGCACTGTTACTTTGTGTTGATGCTGGGAACATTTATTCAAGAAAAAGGGATTATAAACTGTAATCACTGTGATCATAACTGTTGCTTTCACGATTTGTTTGTTTTATGGTAGTGCCTAGATGTCCTAACCAAGACCAGGGCCTTGGTCAGCTAAGTACTGTGTATACACATAGTAGAAGACAGTCCCTGACCTCAAGAGACATCTAAATAGACAAGATAGAGAAAGGACGAGAGGAGAAACAAAGTCATTAAGAGGTAAAGTAACTTGTCTAATGTCACACAACAGGTCAACCGTTGAGCATTGAGTCTTAATCCAGGGACCTCTCTACTGGGCCATACTCTTAATATGAACAACAATGCTTATTGCTGTAATGTGCAACCTTGCAGTCTAATAAAAAGTGCATAGTATTCAGTCCTGCTACCATTGAATGCAATGGGAATTTTGCCATGGTCTTTCAATGAAAGAAGGCACAATCCCATAGAGCTCAAACCTGAGAGAAGCTGACTGGCTCCCACCAGAGATGAGGTCACTCTATCACTTCCAGGAAGCCCTAGTATTTTTTTAAGATTGGGACCAAAATTTTATGTCAACTTGGGGGTAGATTCACAATGGGATTTAGGCACCAAACTGCCACTTTAGTCACTTACATCCAAAAGTTAGAGCCTCAGAACCCCTGCTCAGGTGTCACCTAACCATGTAGGCACCTACATTCCCTGGGTACCTAAGGATGAAGCTACACAGCAAAAAAACACCCTGCAGCAGCGTGTCTCAGAGCGAGTCTACAGACTGGGGCTTGCAGGCTCACCTACAGTGCTAAAAATAGCCAAGTAAATGTTCTGACTCAGGCACACCTCCCTTCCCAGGCTTCAGAGACTGAGCTCCAGCCTGCCCTGCACCATCTACAAGGCTGCCGTAACAGGTCCTCTGCCCACCCCCCTTCTCCCTGCAGGCCACTGGCTGGCCCAATAAAGCACAGAGAGGCTTCCTGTTATGGAGCACCCGTGGCTTTATTTACACACACTGTTCACCCACCACCAATGTTGAGCTATATACAAAGCTTACAGGATTAGTTCCCTCTTTCCCAAGCAGTCAGCCCTCAGCCAGAAGATTGACTTTCCCCCTGGCTCCCAGGCCTTATAGCTGCTGGCTTGTCAGGCCCGCAGGTGGAGCCAATCCCCAGGCCAGGCATCAGGCCTGTTCCACCAGCCCCAATGTATTTCTCTTGGTTGGAGCTGGCCTAGCAGGGGCTAATTAGGTGCTTTTGCAGCAGCACCTGGCTACCGCTGCTTTTAGTGCCGTAGCACAAGTCCCATGAACTGGGGCTGAGACTCACTGCCCTGGGTTTTAAAACACAGTGTAGATATACCCTTAATCTCTCCTGTTAACACCGTTCCACTTTGTATGAAATGCTTAAATATTCATTGAGCCAGAGTGTGCGTGAGAATGATTCTATACCCCCATGGTTAGGACACTCCTCTGGCCTGTGAGCAACTCAAGTTTAAGTTCCTGATCCTCTCAAGAAGAAGGTGGATTGGAACCTGGGTCTCATGCTCTAACCATGAGGCTATTGGGTAAAAGAAAACTAGAATCACCTACTCCTTGTTTTTTGTGAGAAAGGGCTTAAGCACCTAACTGCAAGGGAGGGGTTCTGGCTGTGATTCTTGAGCAGAGATAGGCACCGCCTTCCAACCGAGAGTTAGGTATTGAATTCCCTTTGAGGGCTGACCTTAAGCTATTGTCTAGTTTAGGTGGCTCCCCACTCAGGTCTCTGGCTTTTCTGAATCCCATTTTTAGGGACCTTACTCTCCCCGTGCCTTGCACAGGATGCCTGGGTGCCTAACTCAGGGTGGGAAGTGTGTGAGTAGGTGTGAAAGCTGGTGATCCCAGAACTTCCCCTGACAGTTTCTTCTATTGCTATCCCTTTTCTAAAATTACTCTGCACTTAGTTTCTTTCATACCTATAGACAATCAGGATTTTTAAAGATTAAATGCCTAAGAAGTCACATAATGGTTTTATTCTCCCAAAAGAGAGAGCTGGCATATTTCACCTCAACTGAATCAAGCCTGAGACATATCTGGAGATGTTGAAAAATAGCTTAAATTACCGCCCACCCTCCCAACAAAATCATAGTTTGCATTAGCCCATTAAACAGATGTGTTTCTGATGGTGTTACTTTTATATTTGTCACACCACTGTTTATATAAACAGTGAAATTCATGCTGTTTTTTTATTTTCTCTCTAATCCTCATGGTTTTTGAAATCCATTAATGTCTCTTCATATAATTCAAACACAACAGATGTTATCAGTCTTCATAAAGGATTTGGGATTTTTTTTCATCAGGGACAAGAAATCAGAGCAGACCAGACCGGACAGCCTAGTACAAAAAATATTGAGATGTCAAGATCATCAGTACAGTCATTAAAGAATGTGGGAAATGTATATAAATATAGATGTATGTACACTGTCCCATATATTTTACAAATGACATTTTTTTCTGTATTTACTCTTTTTCTAATCTGAAATTCTATAGCATCATATACTGAAGGTCTAATTTAACCTGCAAAATTAGAGAAAGCTCTACCCTGTCACCTGCTTGTGCCATGACATGATTATCTTAAAATTGAAATAAAAAGTCATTTCACACTGGGGGTATGTCTACACTGCAATGTAAGCCCAGGGTTAGTGAGACTCAAGTCTGGAAAACTTGGTTTGAAAATCTAGGGCTTGAGTGGGACCTTAGGTGGATAATTTTTGATCCTGGGACACAATCTGGTTCTTTCGCATATACACTGCATTCTGCTGGCCTGAGTCTAACCAACCGTATCCCACACTTCCTAGCCCCATGAAAGGTGATTGCTCTAACACTTTGTTCCTGGTGCAGTGTGAGAAAACCTGACTGTCCACCTCCATGCATCACAGGAAGTTTGACCAATCCGCCAACACATCCTGCCGAGTCATGCACTCCCAGCAACCAGACTGAGCAACATGGAGGAGTCACCATTTGAAGAACTCTCACTTGTGCTTTCACTTTTGTTTAAGGGAATGGGCAGAGCTTCCATGAGACACCAGTGGACATTGCAGCAGCATTTTCTAACCCATCAAATGCACCTGACAGAGGAGAAGGAGGAAGAGAAGGATGACACAGATATGGCAGACTCAAACTGCCTGACGCTGCTCATAACACTCTATATAGCCACTGATGCCTCCTACATAGACCGGCACTTCTGGAGCAGGGCAGCAAGCACAGACTTGGGGGCTCAAACCGTCCTGCAGACCTGAGATAACCAGCAGTGGGTCCAGAATTTTGGCATGAAAAAAGCTACATTTTTGGAGTTTTGTGAGCAGTTTGTCCTGATCCTCAAGCATCAAGGCACACACGAGGGCAGCCATGTCGAACCAGAAGTGGGTTGCTATAAGAGTCAAGAAGCTAACTGTCCCAGACTGCTACAAATCTGTTGCCAGCCAGTTTGATGTTAGAAAGTCAACTGTGCGTAAAATGGTTGCAGACATTTCTGAGGCAGTCAGGTGTGCAGTTTACCTCAGGGTGGCTGACATAAAAGATATTCCTGACGAAATTACTGGCTTTGAAAAATGGGGTTTCTAAACTGTGCCACAGCCATTGATGGGACTCATGTGCCCATAGTTTGTATTCTTCAAGGAGCACTTGAATGCATAAACCAGTAAGCATACTACTCCATTGTTATACAGGTCTTTGTGGATGACAGAGCTTGATTTATGAATGCTAATATGGGCTGCACTGGAAAAGTTCATGATGCCTGAGTTTTCCCTTGATCAGGAGTCTACATTCAAGGACCAACTGGGACACTATTCCCACCAAATGACATGGTCATAAATTGAGATATTTTTCCCACTGTTATTCTTGGGTATTCAATTTGCCCTCTTTTTCCTTGGCTTATGAAACTATATCCTGATCTCAGAGGCCCTGGCAACAGAAGGTTTGATTACACTCTCAGCAGGTGTAGAATTTTGGTTGAATGTATGTTTGGCAGATTGAAATCTTGCTGATGCTGTCTGCAGACCTGTCATCAATGCTATCTGGATTACTGTGGCTTGCTGTGCTCTTCACAATCTTTGTGAAGACAATAGTTCATTTCCCCATGAGTGGACCTATGAAAGTGACAGATTGCTGAACCAGTACCATCAGCCAGAAAGTGCAGCTACTACCGCTGGAGCTGGATGCACCTGGACAACAGAAATTAGGTATGCTTTGTGCTCCCACATCATGGACTTGAATGGGCCAATGGAAGAGGGAGAATAGTACCTTTATGAATGTACTTGTGCAGTGCTTGCAGTACATTAAGTGAGGGGCAGGGGAGGTTGGTGTTGATTGACCTCCGTCACCTGCATTGTACTTATGAATGACCACTTATGGAATGGAGATGGGGGGTGAAGGTGGAGAACTGTGGGTTTAGATGTCTGTATTGACAAATAATGGTTGCATGCAACTTCAGTTGTCCCTTATCATGTGTTAAACTTTATTTATTTGAAATATACATATGATGTGATGCAGTGATGGTAATACAGTTTCTTAATAAAATAAAAAAAACCTTTATTTTTGGACATTGATTAGAAAAGCACAATATTAAACTATTATCAGGCAGGCCAGCTGCCACTAGCATATCAAAACACTAGTGACACCAAAACCTTTAACAAATCCACTGTTTTCTAAAAATTGCAGACCAGTTTGAGCTTTGGGAAGTCGCCATAGTGTTCTACATAAGCCTCCTTTACCATTTCAGGCATTCCATATTTTGGAGGACATAACCATTCTTGTGGTTCCTGAGTGGCAAAGAGAGGTTTTATTCAAGCTGCTGGTGGGAAGCCAGCTTTGTATGCCACCAAAGTAAACAAGTCTATAGTGAGTGAACAGCACATCTACATCTCCTCTTGGCTTCCAATGCAGCCTGTTATGACTGCATGCGAACACACGTTACTTTACCAGAATTCCAGTTTCCACCTCCCTGGCATGTTTCTGGACTGCATTCAAACCACCAGACCTATTTTGGACAAATGATTTCATCACCTATGGACCACGTAGCCTAAATTTAACTGAAATGGGATACCGTTGTAAATGGACTACATTTGAACATCCCTCCTCCTGCATTTGGTTCATTACACCGTTGGGTTGATAAGGAGCCATGTATTCACAGGGAAGGCAACATATGTTTCTTATTTTTAACAAACCAGCAAGTCCTAGCGAAAAATTGTGCTCTTCTAGTAAAACTTCATTTTCAGAGGCTTGTTTCACTGCTTGCGCTTCCTGGTCTCCATTTTGAATTCCATGTGGGGAGGCGGGGACACCAAGGTAGTGCTCTGCAAACCACCTTTAGTGGATACATACTGCTTCCCGTGGCTTGTAATAACTTTTGCATTCGTTAATGAAACAGAAATCCCTCCCATAACTATACAAATAAACACAAAAAATGAAGCTAGGAACTTACCCAGCGCAGGGTGACTTCTGTCTCTTCTGTTTGTGCTGCTAGTTCCATAGCAGGCCGCTCCTCCACTGAGACATCAAAAAGCTCCTCCAAGTATAGCCCCAGGATGTCCTGCAACTGCTCTTGTGGCAAAACCTCATCTGGCACCTACAGCTGCCTCCCATAAGTTCCCATGCAAGATTCTGGGGTTGGCAGGGTACCATTCCTGCTGACCAGGTCATTGTGTACCACTGTTGGCTCTGTGATAGGCACACTACCCAGCACCCTGTCAAAGTCTTCATGAGTTGAGCATAATGGTGAGTTCCAAGGGGTGTGTTTCTGGTATCTGGTTTTGTGTTAGTCAATCTTGAGCCATTTAATCCATTCCCTGCGGAAACTGGTCAGGTAAATTTCTAACACTGCCATCTTCTTCACCATTTGCTGGTAGGAGTAGTCATTTCTGGTACTCTTACTAAAATCAAATCTTTTGCTTGCCTCACACCAGAGATGCATCAAAATTTGTCTGTACTCTTATGACTAGAAGTAGCACACTTGGCAAACAAATTGGTCTGGTCAGTGTCCATTGCAAACACAGGAGAAGAATCACTTTGTTTGCAGCTCAGCAGTCACAATAAAATGGAAGGGCTAAATGCCATGCTGTACTTGAACGAGGGTGGATTGTCTCCATTTTTGGGGTGTCAGTTGGCAACTCATGGGATAGAGAACACTAGCCATGGGATTGTGGGATAGCATTGGCAGACTTCCAGGGCCCAAGTCTAGCATGGCCACATCCACATTTCAAAAAGATAGGGCTTGATCCCTGGGTCCTGTCTGGACTTGGGTTTGGACCCTCAACCCCATGAGGCCCTAGAACTCTGAATCTGAGCCCAAGTCCAAGAAATTTGTGTGTGAATGGAAGGGGGGTTAGGACTTGAGACTGAGTCTGAACCCAGGCTTACATTGCAGTGCAAACATTCCTTGGAAGACCAAAATGTTTAGTTTTGAAAATGTCAAAACAGGTTATTTCAACAATTACATATTTTTCTCAAATGTTTTTGAGTTGAGAAATTTGCTGAAACTGACCCTATTGGACAAAAAGTTTCCTTTTGGATGAATTGGCATTTTTCAACAAAAAAGCTTTCAGAATATTTCTGATCGGCTTTGCTTTCAAGAAATAGAATAACAAACATTTGTTCATTTATTTCCAGAAATGTTCATCAACAGAGAGGTTTTGGTGAGTATTAGCAAAAGCGAAGTTTGAACTTTAAATTTGAGGATTCACACCAGAAACCTGCTTCCAACAGTTACTCATCCATTCAGAAACAAACAACATCAAGCATCCTGCTGGTGAGGGTCCAAAAAATGCTAACCAATGCTTTTCAGATTTGGAATACTGAATAGCCACAATAAACTGCATGTGAATCATTCACAGTACACTAATTATGAGGTAAAATTATTCAGAAAATAATATAGAATTACAAATAAGTTCATGCAAATGTATTCATACAATTTGTCACTACCCATCCAGGCTGGATTCAATGATATTTCACAAGTAGGGGTGTGAGAGGATTGCTGAAGTCACTGACATATGTGAACAAGATGAAACATAAGAGAGGCTGTACTGAAATAAGTAGTTAGAGGTACTTATTGTGAAATAAAGTATATCAAGACTTAGGCATAAATGTCCTGAACCAAAGTCCATTGTACTCAATGGAAAGATTCCTTTGACTTCAGTGACCTCTGGAGCAAGCCATAAAGTCTCTGACAGTCTGCATCCTGTTTCAGATTGGTTAGTCAGTACAAAGAATGCTATAAAATAATCAGTACTAAAATGTATATGCAATTATTATAGGAAAGATGTTTTATCTAGGAGGGGGGAGGGTTGCTATGCAATAAACCTGCGCAAGAATCCCCCTCTCTCCTTAGGCCAGTAAACTAGCACCATCTACAATACCCCAAATATAATTAGTTACAAATTCCTTTTTACAATTTAATTAAACTTCCTTGCCTCTGTGCTGCATAAGCAACATGTAGAATCTTTTATGTACATGCCAATTAATGCACGGGGATTCTGCTTTGTAATTGAACTGGGGAAAAAAGGAATAAACTGAGCAGCACACTGTTGATATCCAGAATCAACTTTGTTTAAAAAAGAAAAGAAAAGTGGAGACAGCTTTAATGCTTCAAATATTTATCTCAATTGAAATTGATTAAATCAATTTGAGGTTCCATTAGGTACAGACACAACCATTTTATTAATGAGATCCATCTGGTCTAAGAAAGAAAATTAAGATGAACCAATTGAAATTTGGAAGCTTTTTTCCAAACACACATAATTCATACTGACGGAAAACAGAAGCCGCAATTCACCACAAACTGTCAAGTAGATGAATGTTTCATTTAGCTGGAATTTCAGATTTCACCCAGCAAGAGTCTATAAATGCTTGTAGCGAGGCACAGCCTGAGAAACAGAAAATCTGTTCTCATTTTACTGGTATCATATTAAAAGCTGGAGTACAACTTTTTAGGATTTATCTTCATGCAACATGAAACCACTTCAGCCTTTAAACACTTCTATCTGTGGATTTCCTGGTCATGGTTATTGGCCAGGATCTCTCTAGGCCCTGTGCAACACTGTGCCCAACTCTTTAAATTGCTTCTTCATTACAGTCTGCATTTCTCTCTTTCAGCTTCCACCAGGCATTGTTCTTGTGTAATACTATAAACCTGGTCTCCAGAAGGCTCAAACTACATCAGGCCAGCACTGAAAACTGGAACAAAGCCTCACAGCACTTGTCTCCTATGCATATATATTGTTATTATTTATAACAATAGGGCTCACTGACATCATGGTTAAACACATAGTGGACAAAGTGAACTCTACACTTCCAGTTTCCCACCTTGTCTCATAACTTTCTGAGTTGGTTAAGTGGGACTCACTTTATTTTTCATGTATTTATTCATTCTTTTATTTATGTATTCACCTATTTGTAAATTGCCACATCACCTCAGCATCTGGGTACCATACCTTGGAAAGAAAATGAAATCAATGCAATATACACAAGTTACAGGTACACGGTATAACACATGTTCCATCTCTAAAGTGATCTAGAGGCCCATTTAAAAGCTGCACTAGACACATAACATCTCACTGCTAATGTTGACATATGGTGGATTGCCAGAAGGAGCAGTTTCAAGAAGCATGGGTCTTCCATTGAGAATACCCTACTTCTATGATCAGGGCTTTTACCCCAGCAATTGTCAGCAAGTGCTAAGGAGAGAAGATCCCTATCAGATATAACTGGTTTCTAGACATATATAAACTTATCAGTTGCAAACACCTTGGAAGAGATGAGGTAGACAGTGCAGTACACAGAATACTGGTGTTCTCTGCGCATAGGGTCTGTCCCAACGCACATTTAAGTCAATGGAAAAAAAACCATTGATTTCAATGGGTTTTGAATAAGGCCCATGGACCCTGATTCAGCAAACGCCATGAGCACACGCGAGTGCTTGAAGTTAAAGTCATGCTTAAGTACTTTGTGGGATCACAGCCTGAAAGTGTAAACTGATGCATTCTGCAGCATCTGAAGTTTCTAGTTGCTTTTGAGCTAAAACCCAAAGTAGAAGTTATTGCTTTAATCTAATCTGGAGGAAAAAGTACAGGAATGAAAATACCATATTGGTGGAACAGTGAATACCACAACATCTATCTCTTGACAGTAGTCATTCATGTGTATAGAGCAGTATATGGGATGGGAGGGATAGCTCAGTGGTTTGAGCATTGGCCTGCTAAGCCCAGGGTTGTGAGTTCAATCCTTAAGGGGGCCATTTAGGGATCTGGGGCAAAAATCTGTCAGGAGACAGTACTTGGTCCTGCTAGTAAAGGCAGAGGACTGGACTCGATGACCTTTCAAGGTTGTTCCAGTTCTAGGAGATTGGTATATCTCCATTAAAAAAAAAACCAAAAAAAAAAAACCAGGAGAGGTGATAGGATGGAATCCCAAAGAGCCCCACATGGGAGACTATTTGAAGCAGAAAGGGTAAGTACTCAATACTTTGGTTTTGGTGCCTCTCAGTGAAGAAGGAAGGAATCTACTAAAGGGTTACTCCAACCACACTTACAAGATCCTGCAGATGAGTTACTAGAACCTTGGGACCAATAGTGTTAGAGGCTGTGATGACATATATAACAATCAACATGGACATGAGAAAACAAAATATTCTCCCTTTTCTTGACACCTCTACAACCAGACTCGTTGGAACTGAAAACACATGTAACAACAAGATGTAAGCAGAGTTATTCCAACACTACTGTCTTGGTAATCTTTCCCCAAAGTAGGAGCTTAGGCACTGGTGAATGAGTGGCAAGGCTGTTCAGGCCAAGGAATGTTCTTTTGAGCAGGAGCTTCATCAATGCATTTAGCAACTAGCATTTTAAAGGGAGGAAGTTAATCATTCTCATCGACTTACTCCCTTGGCAAGGATTGCCAGCCATGAGGGGCGATACATTGGAAAGAAACTTGGATTACAAGGCATAAAGTGTACCTTTCCCATCTCATCTAAGATTACGCTGAGCAAAACAGAGAAATTCAGACAGGCAAGTTTACAAACTCCCCTCTGGACACCATGCGCAGAATGACACCCAGGTTTGACCAGATCAGACTGATATTTCCAGCAAAGCATATGGAAAATTCCTCAGCAAGGAAAACTTGACTCTGACACCCTGATCAGTTTCACATAATTTTTTTAAATATCCAATATATTCCAAGCACTTAAGCACAAGATAAGGCCAGTTACAAATACCACTAGAACTGGTTAAGTCACACTAATGACTAATGACCATTGTGGCTTCCTGAACAAAATATGCCGTTCATTTATTGGATAAACATGCTTTAGTTTTAACTGGATCTGGGTCAATAACTTGTAAATTGTAATTTATTCAGTGGTGGGAATTTTCCTGAGTTCCTAAGGGACATAGGACCATGAGTCCCACTGAAAATAGGACATATGCTCCTAAATCTCTTATGCACTTTTGAAAATCTTCCATTCAGTGAATATCATTCCTTGCTATTTGCAAATAGATTGCAATTTTCTTGAATTAAGTATATCTGAAATTATTTCCTTCTAATTTCTGAGAGTGATTCTTGATATGCAGATTTTTTGGGAGCTGTTTGTTGCAAGTTTTTGATATTTAAAAAGAAAATAAGAAAGAAATACTTGTGGCACCTTACAGACTAACAAATTTATTTCAGCATAAGCTTTCGTGGACAACAGTCCACTTCATCAGATGCATGGAATGGAACACTCAGTGAGAGGATATTTATACAGTCAGAAAAACATGAAAAGGTGGAAGTAACCATATCAACTGTAAAAGGCTAATTAATTGAAAGGAACTGTTAACAGTAGGAAAGAAACTTTTGAAGTGGTAATCAACATGGCCCATTACAGACAGTTGACACAAAGGAGTTAAGGGTATTTAACGGGGTGGGGGGAAAATAAATTCAATTAACGTAATGACCAAGCCCTTCACAGTCAATATTCAGACCTAAGGTAATGGTATCTAGTTTGCATATTAACTCCAGTTCAGCAACTTCAGGTTGGCGTCTGTTTTTGAAGTGTTTCTGTTGTAAAATTGCTACCTTTAAATCTGTCATTGCGTGATCAGGGAGGTTGAAGTGTTCACCTACTGGCTTTTGAATGTGATGATTCCTGATGTCAGATTTGTGTCTATTTATTCTTTTGCGTAGAGACTGTCCAGTTTGGCCAATGTACATGGCAGAGGGGCATTGCTGGCACATGATGGCATATATCATAGAATCATAGAATATCAGGGTTGGGAGGGACCTCAGGAGGTCATCTAGTCTAACCCCCTGCTCAAAGCAGGACCAATCCCCAATTTTTGGCCCAGATCCCTAAATGGCCCCCTCAAGGATTGAACTCACAACCCTGGGTTTAGCAGGCCAATGCTCAAACCACTGAGCTATCCCTCCCCCCCCCCACTTTGGTAGATGTGCAGGTGAATGATCCCCTGATGGTGTGGCTGATGTGATTAGGTCCTATGATGGTGTCACTTGAATAGATATGTGGACAGAGTTGGCAATGGGCTTTGTTGCAAGGATAGGTTCCTGGGATTTTGTTTTTGTTGTATGGTGTGTGGTTGCTGGTGAGTATTTGCTTCAGGTTAGGGGGCTGTCTGTAAGCGAGGACTGATCTGTCTCCCAAGATCTGTGAGAGTGAGGGATCATCTTTCAGGATAGGTTGTAGATCTTTGATGATGCGCTGGAGAGGTTTTAGTTGGGGGCTGAAGGTGATGGCTAGTGGCGTTCTGTTATTTTCTTTGTTGGGCCTGTCCTGTAGTAGGTGACTTCTGGGTACTCTTCTGGCTCTGTCAATCTGTTTTTTCACTTCAGCAGGTGGGTATTGTAGTTTTAAGAATGCTTGGTAGAGATCTTGTAGGTGTTTGTCTCTGTCTGAGGGATTGGAGCAAATGCGGTTGTATCTTAGAGCTTGGCTGTAGACAATGGATTGTGTGGTGTGTTCTGGATGGAAGCTGGAGGCATGTAGGTAAGTTACTAAGTAACGCAAAAGAATAAATGGACACAAATCTGACATCAGGAATCATCACATTCAAAAGCCAGTAGGTGAACACTTCAACCTCCCTGATCACGCAATGACAGATTTAAAGGTAGCAATTTTACAACAGAAACACTTCAAAAACAGACTCCAACGCGAAGTTGCTGAACTGGAGTTAATATGCAAACTAGATACCATTACCTTAGGTCTGCATATTGACTGTGAATGGCTCGGTCATTACGTTAATTGAATTTATTTCCCCCCCACCTCGTTAAATACCCTTAACTCCTTTGTGTCAACTGTCTGTAATGGGCCATGTTGATTACCACTTCAAAAGTTTCTTTCCTACTGTTAACAGTTCCTTTCAATTAATTAGCCTTTTACAGTTGATATGGTTACTTCCACCTTTTCATGTTTTTCTGACTGTATAAATATCCTCTCACTGAGTGTTCCATTCCATGCATCCGATGAAGCGGACTGTAGTCCACGAAAGCTTATGCTGAAATAAATTTGTTAGTCTGTAAGGTGCCACAAGTATTTCTTTCTTATTTTCTTTTTGCTGACACAGACTAACACGGCTACTACACTGAAACCTGTTATTTGATATTTAAAATTCAAGCTGTGTTGATTAGATATGTTTGGATATGTCATTTCTATCTCTGGGGTGAATTATTATTGTTAGTCATTTGTGAAGCAGTGACCATGTGCCTGGTACTGTATAAAATAGGAAATAGGCCCTGCCCCAAAGACCTGAGAATTTAAAGAAAGACATCAGGAAGAACAGACAAGGTGTTGCCTGATTTAGGAGGTTAATAATATTAATTTGGATAGTAGGGGTTTTAGGCTCGCCAATCTGTTTGATCAGAAGATAATAAGGTTCTTGTCTCGAATCAGGCTCCACAGAATTTACAAAGGACCCTCGGGGGTCTGACAGGAAGCTCACACTGAGACAGATATAGCCTTAAAGACTTTTTATTAAGAGAAATGAGTGATAAAATAATCAGTTACAAAGTTACAATTGAATTACTGCTATTCAAAAGATACATATGGTATTATGATAATATATACTACCAAGCTTTGATTAATACACTCGCGCCCTTCCTTGATAACCTGGTGGTGAGAGACACAGGACCAGCCTGGCCTCTGGCTGTTCAGGTTCCTCAAAGCTTAGAAGAAGCTAGAGCTAAGAGCCATCAAAGCTAATTTAGGGTTTACTTAACTAACTTAAACTTAAAATTAAAACCTAATAAACAAAACTAAGAACAAAAGCTTAGGGAAAGCAAGCTTAGCCTAGTCCCCTTGTAACTTAGAAAGTTTAAGAAAAACAAGTGCAGCCTACTTTAGCAAGGTGGGTCACCTCTTTTATAGGGCACAGGTGCCTGAAATCCTTCTTCCTATGCTCAAACTTCATTTCTCACCCACAAAAATGTTAGGGTACACTTACTCCATACGTATTGATGACATGTACATACATATTAATGACATTAGATCATACACACATATGTTATTTTTGGTCTCCCGGTTATTTAGGTTCTTTCCTTGT
Source organism: Macrochelys suwanniensis (assembly GCA_033296515.1). Classification (NCBI taxonomy): domain Eukaryota; kingdom Metazoa; phylum Chordata; order Testudines; family Chelydridae; genus Macrochelys; species Macrochelys suwanniensis. The sequence continues at coordinate 26,215,576 of CM065776.1, forward strand.
GGTGTACCTGTTAAGTTTGAGGGTACAGACTTGGAAACCCTATGCCATTCTACCATTATCTATCTATCTAGGTGAAAGGTCTCAGACATATGTGTGTGTGTGTTGCCTTTGCTATCTGGGTGAAAGGTCCCAAACACATGTAGGCCAACTTTGCTATCTGGGTTAAAGGTCCCAGACATGGATATGCTAACTTTGCCTTAGCTCAACATACAGGATATGGCCTGTAGGTTCCTTGCATTACAGCCTAACTTACTTTAATATAGATCTATAAACTATTACAATAAACCAAATACTTAAACTATAAGAAGATATATATATATATATATATATGCAAGCAAGCAGGTTAATCTATAGACTACAAAGGTGAGGAAATCCAGAGGAAGGAATCATTAATATTTTTGTTTGCAGTGTTCACCCAGCTATACGAAGAATTTGAGAGATTGCAGTATTTGCGTGGAAATTATGGGTTGTAACTGGTACTCTTTAACATAAAGCTGTTGGTTAATCAGCATTATCATTTAGAATTAGGAATGAATAATCAATAGTAATTGAAATGTATATAGTGCCTATCCCATAGTGATGCCCCACCCCTTAAAGAGCTTGATCATTTAAACTGATTATAAATTAATTTGAGTACAGCACATACCAAGGGATGAATTCACCCTGGACTTCCCTCTCAGAGGTGGAAGGGAGCAGCCTATAAATAGAGCAAAGCAACAATACACACCATTCAGTGTAGAATTGAAGAACACCTTTTCCTAGTGAAGCTATAAGGAAACTTTAAGGCAGCTAGCTAGGATGTTGGGGCAATAATACTACTAAAAATGTGCCATGGGATTTTTAATGATTACAAGTGGTCAGGTCCTCAGTTCTATGTCTCATCCAAAAGACATCTTGTCTTTCATGCACCCCAAAATTTAAACCCTTTCTAAAATGGACTATACCATGACAGTCTTGTTTTAGTCACTCCTGCAACTTTTGGAGAATTATATTATTTACCTTGGATAGTTTGTGTGAAGTACAGTACTAATCTTGGATAGCTATAGTGACTTCTGCAGTTATTCTTTATAATGTTAACTGTGCTAGTCTCAGGAGCAAAAGGCTTAGTTTGATAACGAGGCAAGCAGTTTGAAGAAGTGTACATCTAAGTACTGTGTTATGCAGGTTGCAGTTAAGATACACCAGAATTAAAGGCAAAGGTGGAATGGAGACTAGGGCTAAATTTTTCAAAGGGACAAAAATGTATCACCACCCAGGGCAGGTAAAGGGTTTGGGGATCCCTGGGTAGCTCCTATCACAGCCCAGCTCCAGCTTCTGGCCTGACCGGCTGCAGGGCCTTGATGGGAAAGGAAGGAGCAGGGGGCAGGGCCCCATGGCGAGGGGGGCTAAGGCCCACCTCAACCCCACATTGAGGAAGAGGATGGCTGTGCTTCATGGCAGGAGAGCTGATCACCTTATCAGCTCCCCCACGACAAAGCACAGCCCCTGCCACCATTGCTGCATGCTTACTCAAAGCTACTACACCTATGTTAAAAAGTGGGTGGGCATGGCCCTCCCACTTTTAAAAGTAAAGGGCATGGCTCCCCTGCCCTCCACAGTTCTGGCACCACAGTTTGGGCATGGGGCAGGGAGAGGGGGCTGAAATGTTCTTTGTGCCCAGGAGGATCCCAACAAATCTTAATCCACCTCTGGGTTGAGGGCACTCTGCACGTTGCAAGATCAGGTCCTGTAGAAGGTATTATATAAATGAATTATTAGCCCTAGGTATCAGGCTGTCAACAGATTCACTTTTACTACTTGGCACCGGAGCTGGGAGGTGGTTAGTCATGAGTTTCAGAATTCACCCAACTACAGAGAACTGCTCTACAGCAAATGGAATCCTCAAATGTCAGCAGCCTAATATCATTGCTGGAATTTCAGTGTAGAGTTAGGAAAGGCTCTTGACTAAATGTTGATAACTGCTGGTCACAATGTTTAAAGGTTTAAAAAAAAGTTTAAAGATTGATACTGCCTTGATTGAAGTGAGTGAAACCCACTGGAATCTGTAAAATTATTAAAGTCTAGTTCTTAGTGTGCAAGAGTGCCAATCTAATAGGGCCAGATACTGTTGCTAATTGGGGTACATCTTGGAAGGCCATGATTTTCACAAAATAAGAACAGGAGCAGAAAAGGAAGATACCAGATAAAGTTCTAAAACATTGTTCTAGTAAATAATGATACTTCAACAAATACATTCCTATAGAATGTTGTGGTGACTCAGCATTCTTCATCTTAAACTCTGATTAAGAATCTTGTTAAATTCTCACTAAAAAGAAGTGACATTTTTTAGTTCAATTACTTTCAAGAAACCACCAGTAATTCCTAGTTCTATCGCTTGTTTGTTTGTTTTTTAAAGAGGAGTTAGTACAACAACATCAGGCAAACCAGACTTGTCAAAGGAATATAATGATTACAAAGAATTATCATCCATCCAGCAATGAAGTTGAAACTGGCAAATGGACACAACATAGCCTACTTAGTCAATGAGTGACAGTGTTATTTCCTAAAATATAGGCTACATCATTAATCTAGATAAAAATGAAAGAGCAATGTCTGTGTGTTTACTCTCAGAAAAGGAAAGATTATTTTTCTCTTTTTACTGAAAACAGGCGTAGAGATTATTAATACTAAAATTGTCTTATTTTCCAGCTAACATGTAGGGCACTGAGCTGTCTTGCCTTCAACTTATTATTTTTATCAACTGTTTACAAGTAATGAAGAAGCCTCAGAAAATCCTGCGGTTTGGTTCAGCTTACCCAAAGCTTTAGTATTGACCTGGATGTGTCACGAGATAATGCTTTCCTGGGGAATTTACAATATTACTTGGTTTTGATTGGCCTTCCAATACCTCTCTTTTGTTTTGTTACTATACTCTCTTCCAGATACAACCAAGAAGTGGAGAGACACAAGATCATTTATTTAAAGGTAACAAATGTTTTTTGAACATCACAAAAGGTTGAGGTGTGATTCAGTTCCAATTTGAGGCAAAGGTTCAAGATGATGCATATTTCTGTTGGGTTCATCTTTGGTGTCCACGTGTGTCCACAAACCTGTGAACCAAATCCTGCCCTGTGTTGTGCAGGTGCAGAAGAGGGGACTGGGAATCTTTTACCTCAGAATCCCCAGGTAGTAAAGTGGCAGAAATCCTACCTACTGCTTAACAGAACGCTAAGAGATAAGTCTGACTATTATGTCCACTATTGCCCCACAGGCCCAAGGAGGTGTGTTACGCTAACTGGATACAGCTTGTATACTGCAGCATGCCACCCATGCTAACATGGAGTGTGCACCCCTTCTTATTAAGGAAACATTCAAGAGCAACCCAACACACATTTCCTGTATCCATTTATCCAGGCTACCCTGCCATGAGCTCCTGGAATGTACGTGTCACTGGTACTATGCCTCTATCCTCTAACTTCCTGGCACAGGTCTCATCCTAAGGGTGATTTGGTCCAAAAATTATTAGTAAGAAGATTATAATATGAATGTATCCTATTGAAATAACGTTTGTTTTCTTACTTAAAACCTGTTCATGTTACCCAATAAAGCACTAATACCCAGTAAAGACACAACGATTTTTGTCATGGTCATTACAGTGCTGTGAAACATTTACACAGCTGCTAATCTCCCACCAGCCCTTCATAACATTCTTTTATTTATATGCTAACCAGTAACCTCAGTAACAATTAAGAAGCATGTTCCTGTCAGCTGGATAATTAAATGCCAAAAAACCTCACCACTCAATATGTAATTGACTCAATATCTTGTTGTTTGAAGCAACTAGTGTTCACAAATAGGATGGATTGAATTCCTAACAACATCTGGCATGAGCAATGGACTTGGCCCTTACAATAATAGCATTACGGTCATGGCAGGAATGACAGCTAAATGTAGGGAGATGGATGGGGCTTTTCTCTGAAGAGGCAGATTCATGGTTGCAGTCTAATGAATCAGTATGTTGTAACCCCTAGTCATGTACGTACTGGCCTGTTGGAAGTGACAACCTACATCAGGAGGTCCAGAGTAAATTGTAGCTGTCAGATCTAATGGAGAAGGATGCTGGCTTCTAAACTACTGGGAAAGCTGAGTATAGTTTCCATTCCAATAATCTGGATCAAAACACTTCCTGATCGCCTTGGTCAATTTATTCTGTCACTTAATTAAACAAAAAGCATTACCAATTTCAGTAAGAAAGAAGGGCAGAGAGAATTTTTAACCTTGAGAATCAGGTCTAGATGTTATCTATCAAGTTAAGTTACTTATATTGTGGGACCTGGATTTATTTATCCATAAGTAAGCCCAGGGTTTTTTTCCCTGACACTCAGTGGCCTGATTCTGCAACATACCAAGTACCTTCAACATTGAAGTCAATGGGAGCCAAGAAGTACAAGCCAGAAGGTACTCAGCAATATCATAGAGCTGAATGCATGAGGTGTTATTGAAATTATCCCTTAAAGCACAAACACTTCCGATGACGATGAAATTCTTGAAAAAATGTTTAAATTAATATAATGAAAATTATATTTCCTGGCCCCATATAAGCTTCCAAACAATGAAGAAAAAGTGTATCCATGACATAACAACAAAAGGAAATGATTATTTTTTAATTGTTCTCAGTTTGGAAATTTAGCTATCAGATATTGCTGGATTTTTTAAGGGAACCTAGGAAGTAGAACAGAAATAATAGATTTTTCTATGTGTAATATTGACATTTGTCAATATGATTCTTATTTTTTTTTCTTTTTTTTAACTGAAGTACATTTATTAGCTGAAGTCCAGGAGTAACAATGAATGAGTAGTATGGGTTGAATAGCCTTGTCCCTGGATAAATTAATTCAGTTTATATGTGTGTCTATTATTAATATTCCTCTGCTTCAGTGAAATGTATTGTACTGAATTGTAAAATTCCTAAACCATAATCCATTATTCTGTCCATCATAATATATGCCACAAACCTCCATAGAGTATCTGTTAACCAACCTCGGGATTATACAAATTTGTAGGTGTCTGCTGATAATGTGCATTGACTGTGTGATGCAACTCTGCCCCTTGGTTTCTCTGTCTCTCAGCACTCTCTTAAAAACATGATGATGTGTCTCGGGAGAAAGGTTGTTTCCTAATGAGATGGATGGATGGATGGATGGATGGATGGATAGATATATTAGACATATAAAGGAAATGTACATAAATTCCCGAGGGATACAGAAAGTGTGGTTTCAAGAAGACTATCATATTAGGATGCATTATATAGTGACTTCATTTTGCCACATAAACTGTAGTATTGGCTTTGTATTTTGAAAGAGCCAGACAGTATTAGGGTTTTTTTTTAGCTTCATTAGTAGTTATTCCTCTAGGAAATAATCCTATATCAGACATTATCTTACAAATTGCTACATCGTGAGCCAATATGTATTTGTTTGCAGGGAAAATTTGCTTTTATTCATAGTCTGCACTACAAACCACAAGTCTCATAAAACTGGCAAAGGTGTTGGTTATCATGAAGAAAAACTTTTGTTGGCTGTTTTTAAAGGTTCGTTACATTGTGTTGTGTTCATTGCACTGTAATTAAAGTGTCTAAAAATATGTATCTTTAGATCGTGAGGTCTCTGGGGCAGGGATAGTCGTCTATTTTTTAATTTGCCTGTACAGTACCTAGAACAATGGGGCTCTGTTCCTTGGTCAAGGGAATCAAAAGTAAATAAACCAAATATTAAATAATATATATAATACATATATTCAATTAACAATGTCAACAGAGGTGGGCAGAGACAGGGCCGGTGCAAGGAAGTTTCGCGCCCTAGGTGAAACTTCCTTGCACCAGCCCTGCGCCCTCCTCCCCGCAATGCCCTCCCCCCAGCCAGCTCCCCTGCCCGCGGGTGCTCAAACCCCTCCACCTGCGGGCCACAGGTGCTCAGCCCCTCCCCCCACCCATGGCCCGCGGGAGCTGAGCACTGAGCAAGGGGGCAGGGGGGCGGCTCGCCACAGCTGCCTCCTGGTTCCCTGCTCAGGTGCTGAGTGGGGCGCAGCAGGGCGGCTCGCCGCGGCTGCCTCCTGGCTGTGGGAGGCGGGGGGGGCAGCTTGCTGGTTGCCTTCCAGCTTCCCGCTCAGAGGCTGAGCGGGGAGCCTGGAGGCAGCCGCTCGCCACCCCCCAAATCCTGGCACCCTAGGCGACCGCCTAGGGTCGCCTAGTTATAGCGCCGGCCCTGGGCAGAGAGCAAGTGTCATGAGGCATTCAATAGAGCTTGTCAAAAAACAGATTTTCCATTTTACCAAAGCTTTTGACATTTGGTTTACTGGATAGAGCACTGGATTAGGACTGAGAAGGCCTGGGTTCTATTCCTGGCTCTACCACTGGTCTCCTGGGTGTCCTTGGGCAAGTAACATCCCTGTCTGGTGTCTCAGTTTCCTTATCCATAAAACGGAAATAATAATAATCCTGACCTCCTTTATAATGCACTTTTGAGATCTACCAATGAAAGTGCTATATCTGAACTAGGTATTACTATTATTTATTAACTCATCCTGTACTGGAATGAAAGGCCTATTTTAAAAAATAGGTTCAGATCAATCAGTGTTTCACTTTGATTTCTACTTTTTTTTTTTTAAGAGAGATTAAATTTCAAAATAAGTGTTTTGAAACAAGGAAAATTTTCCAGAAATGTTGAAATGGAACAGTTTGACATTTTTCTTTTTTTTTTCTTTTTTTTCTCAAAATAATATGTCCTCAATTTGGTAGGATTTTGTGAAAAAAATCTGTTTAATTGAAACAGCATCTTCCAGCAGAGAACTGTTTCAGTGAGAATGTTCTGAACAGCTCTCGTGCTCAGCACCTGGAGAGATCAGTTACCGTCATTGTATTTTCCACAGTGACAAGTGAATCCCATTAAATATCACTAAGCTCCTGTTTAAAAAAAACCAACCTGATGGTTATGTGAAACCTTAGGGCTAACAGGAGTGTACAGGGCATGTTATCATAGTTTGGTCTTTCCTCTTGCCTCCAGAGAGATGGGTCTTCAGAGGTGTTTTTGTTAGTTCTTCCAAGGTATTGATATAAATGGGAGTAAGTTTGTGACAGGACAATCTCACTGAGGGACAAATGGCTCTAGAATTCACTCCCCAGTTTGACTCACCAGAGGCCAGATACAGCAATATTTTAGGCATGCTTTCTGACACACCAACTTTTTAGGCTATTCTGGGAATGAGAAATGAAGGAGGTTGGACTAGACTGTAGAGGATGTAAAAGGCAGGACTATGGAACAGTAGTCTGTGGCAGGGACTGTCTGCCTTGTAGAGCTTTGTTTGAAAATGTCAGCCTAAAACTACAAAGCTGCCTATGGGATTAGGACGCCCAAAGGGATTTGGACAGTCAAATCCTTGAAGGTATCTGAAAATATCAGCCTTACATTTTTTGGTATCATTTATGGTTTTCAAGCTTTGTGATATGGGTAGGGTGTGAGATAAACACAATCAATAACACCAGCATAAAGGATGCAGCTCAGCACTGGTGAGGCCACTCCGTGTGCATGAATGCTCCCACTGAAGTGAATGGGAGCTCTGTGCATAAGGCCTGCAGAATTCAGTTACATCATGTGCTGGTGAGGTCACTTGTTCCAAGAAAGAGACAAGAACCCAAGGGCCTGAATTCAGATCCCCAACTGTAATAACTCACTGCGGGAGCTAGAAGGGAGAGAGAGCATGTTGCCAAGTAGATTATTACGATAAAATGTTGTGTGAATTATTTATTAATGCAAGATTAGTGGGTCAGATTCTGTCCATTAGCTCCACATGCTTTGCACTGATCTGAATTTTGATGCCTGGCTTTATGCAGCTGTATTTGAAAACTTTGGCTATTGGGTGTGAGCTCTGGGGGAAATGCAGCCATTAGATCATGACTTTGAAGAAGACATAGCTCCTGTGCCCAGCCAACTCCCCTTAAAGTTCAGCCTTAAATATAGATAGGATCAACTCATGGCGGCCAATTTTTTGAACAGTATCTTGTGTAATCATAAATGAAAATATTCTGGCAATCATCTTTGGGAGCTGTGAGAATTTTTCCTATATCCAAATAAAGGAGTGATTGTGTGTTATCTAATACATTTTAATGGTTGTAGTCATATAGGGGCTGGAACTAGAGGTGCTGTGAGTGCTGCTGCACCCCCTGGCTTGAACTGGTTTCCATTATTTACGGGGTTCACAGTTTAGTTCAATGGCTCTCAGCACCCCCACTATACAAATTGTTCTGGTACCGCTGGTTGTAGTTGAACAGTAACATGAACAATTTTGCCAATATCTTTAAAATGCAGAGATTAAAATGTCTTTAACGCTGATCCGACTTTAACTGTCCACACTTCTTCTAATCCTTGAAGTGGATTATTGTAATATTCCATGGAATGGCATCCCGGATCCTGTTAATTGAAAATTGGAGTTTATTGAAAATGCCATGTCTACAAAATTAAAGAGATTAAAGTCCAGGAGTACTTTGAACTGCTTCTTAAGAACTTACATAAGTTACCAATGCAATTTCTGAATTGTTAAAATTTCATTACATTCCAAATGCCTTATACTGGAATGGAAGGGAAAGGTGACTTTACTTCTATATATCCTTCTACCATTCCTTGAGAGGGACTGCAGAGTTTTAAAATTGTAAAATAACTCTATCTATCTATCTATTTATCAAATTCATGCCTGTATCCCCACAGGCAGTGAGAGGTAATGACTTGCTTCTCACCTATTCAAGTATTGTTGTGAGAATTTAGAGGGTGTAGGGCAGAGGTGTCTCTTTATTTGGTAGCAGTCTTGCTGTGCTAGGGGAATTGACCTTGTAGAGAGCATGGTGGTCTCTTTCCATTTATAACTAGTGTCAAGTGGTTGCCACAGAAGGGCAAATTCCTCCCAAGATGTCCTGCTGCATGTATTGAAAAGAGATTTCACAGTATGTCATTCCTCAGACTTTCTTTAATGTTTTGCTGCACAGTGGTCACCTGATCGTATCCAGCATAAAGATCCAATGTAATTATTTGGATGTGGACTCAACTGGATCGAACCAGGAGACAGATAGACAGGACTAGGAGGTGGCACAGAGAGGTCCTGCAGGGAATGTCCATGCTTGAGGTGTAGAATGTAGTCCAAAGTTTGATTTTATAGTCCACTGAAATAATACCACCACAACAAACTCGGGAATGGGGGAAGTTTGGATATAATGTGTATATACTTTGTTCAGAGCAGGGAAGCAACTTATTCTGCTTACAGCTAAATAACTTGATTTTCTTACATTTCTAATATACAAAATATACATATAATCTTACATTTGTAATATAACATTATTTGTATCCTTCTGTACTGATTTCAACTATTCAATGGATTTTTAGGAGGATCAAGCTATGCTGTTCCAGAATTCAGCAGTTCCAGTTAGGTTTAGGATTGTGCTCTTACAGACATCTAATGACTTGCATTTCATGGGCCAGCTTCATACCTGTTGTACAGAAGTGTGTGATGCAACTGTAATTGTTGTGGCTTCCTTTTCTCTGCACTGCATCCACCTACAAGGGCAATTTCTGGGGTTATTTGGAGTTATTTTGCAAGGCAGAAATGATACACATTACATAAAGGATACACACTGTGCCCTTTCATGGAGACACTACTTTTGTTCTTTCTTGTTTTGCTTACCTTAATCTGAAGTTAACTGTTAAATTCACAGCATACACACAGTGATAAAAACATAAATATCCTTTCTGGAAGGCTGCACTGTAATACTACTTTATTTCTTAGAATTCAGAAAGATAAACACAAGAACCCAAAAACAGAGAGTTCCCTAAGACAGAGAGGCGCAACTCACCAACCTTATTTTTAAGCTGTCTCTTTCCGCACTGTCTCTGATCACACACTTCCCCAATGAGCCCCCTAGCCTGCAAGCAGGGCCAAGAACCTACCTCACCTGAAGGTATGTCTACACCGGTGGTTCTCAACTGTGGTCCACCGCTTCTTCAAGGAAAGCCCCTGGCGCGCCGGTCCGGTTTGTTGACCTGCCGCGTCCGCAGGTTCGGCCAGTCGCAGCTCCCACTGGCTGCAGTTCGCCGCTCCAGGCCAATGGGGGCTGCAAGATGCGGTGGCCAGCACATCCCTCAGCCCACAATGCATCCCGCAGCCCCCATTGGCCTGGAGTGGCGAACCGCAGCCAGTGGGAGCCACGACCAGCAGAACTTGCGGACGCGGCAGGTCAACAAACCGGACCGGCGTGCCAGTGGCTTTCCCTGAAGAAGCGGTGGACCACAGTTGAGAACCACCGGTCTACACTATAGCTGGGAACATACTTTCCAGAGTGGGCAGATAGACACATGTTAGCTGTGTTCAAGCCAGTGCACCAAAAATGTCAGTGTGGCTGTAATGGCTTGGGCTACGTCTCTCGTATAGTCCTGCCCAACCCTGTGGGAACATACTTGAGCAGCTAGCCCAATCTGCCACCTGTGCCGCTGCAGTCACCCTGCTATTTTTAACATGCCAGCTTGAGCGGAGTTAACATGTCTGTCAACCCTGCTGGGAAACATGCTCCCAGCTTTAGTGTAGACCAGTGGGTTCTCAACCGGCAGCCCACGAGTTGCTTGTGGCCCAATCAGCACACAACTGCAGCCCATGTGACATCCTCAGGGCCATACAGGTAGTATATATATTGTGTGGATGCTGCCCACATAACACAGAGAGAGCTGCATATGCAGCCCATGATGGTAAATAGATTGAGAACCACTGGTGTAGAAATACCCTAAAAGCGATAGCTTGCAATTCCAACATAGTCCTCCATGCAAACTATTCTTACTGAAAGTATAGTGTTTTTCTTTGTGTACTGGAGAATATAGCAAGGAGACTTCCATTGAATTTAATGAAGTTGCATCCACTTATGCCGCACTTGCATTTTTGTCCTCTGTGTGGATGTGAAGTACTGAAAGAGTCTATTGGCTCTACATTTGGGGTTAGGCTCAAAGATATTTGGTCCAGGAATATGTAAACTTTATTTGACATCTTGATGCATGATTTTTATAATATTGCAGATGCACATTCAAATTATCCTTTTGGGAACTTGCTCACAGACTGAAGGAAACAAGTTAATTTCTGTCTTGGATTCACTACAAAATCCCATGAAGTGACACCAAAGATGAGCGTCACACAATTTAATTATTTTAACTGGGAATATCAGCAGTTGGAGGGATTTAAAAACATTTACACTTAGAGCCTACTCTATATGAAGTAGACCTCGTTCATGCATTTGCTGACAATTCCTGAGATCTGCTATATCACTAAATTTCCTCTCCCCCCCAAAATTAAAATGCTTCAGGACCTGTTCCTGGCATTGCTGCTCTCCGGTGCAGAATTACAGCATATTCCAGTTTAGCTGAGAGTGTCATCTCTTATTGCAGTGCCAGCAACAATTTTAAATAAATATTATTGCTTGCAGTCTTTTGTGTGCAATTAATTGAAAGCTACAGGGGAAAACCTCATCTCCCATGGTGTTCTGAAAGAAACAATTGTCTCTTTAAAGGTTTTATTCCACTGTTTCTTCTGTTGCTGAAAAAATTCTGGAAAATAAAGCTTGAGTAACAGTCCTAATTTCTGTTCTGAATATGGGTGTGGAGAGGGTTGTAATTACAGTGATTTGTTGAAACTTTTTATCATCTAACTTAAAAGACTGTATGAAAGCAGTAGAAGGACATTTTAAATCCAGCATAAATTGCCAGTATCTATAATTTTAAAGAGAAACTGTCAAGTACCATTTTTATTAGTTGTGCTTAGCATCCTGTTGTAACACTCTCTGAGAAGCCTCAGCATAAATATTTGTTTCCTTTAATAAGTGCCATTCCTTTCCGTCTCCTCTCTTATTCCCAATGGAATTTGAAATTTATGTAGCTTTGCTATTTACTTCCCCCTTTGTGTACCAACATTATCAAGATGTCAGCCTGTTTCTGGGAATTGTTTTGTGTTAGGTAACTTATCGTGCTTGTCCTTTGGTTCCGCAGCAGCACAGTATAACACGTTGCAGGTCATGCAATAAGTGGGTAGATGCACAATGACAAAGAGTATATTGAACATTATATTTAGTTTATTACAACTGTAGGTGAAATCAAATTTGGTACTCAACCAATTTCAGTGTCCCTTTAAGAAAATACTGTATTTTCAGAGTTAACTAGTACAAAAAATGGGGGAAAAGTATTTTTCTATGTTGCTAATTATAACTGGGGCCAGATTGTCATTTCCTATTGGAGAAACACACAGGAAGGGACTAGGGGGCATATAGAGTTTCGTGTACATTGCCAAACCTTTTCCCTTTGAAAGGGCAGTCCCTGGAGTTTGTCTGGGTGAGGCCTCACAGCCCTGCAGAAAATGAAGACAGACATCTGTATGAAAGGCTCTGTGCAGCTTCACGGGCAGTACGCTCATGTAAAAGATGGGCTGGTAGTTGCTGGGTTCCTCCATGAGTGCAGTGTAGCAACCACAGAGATGCACCTAAAGGGAATTAGTTCAATCTGTATCACTCTTGACCAGATTCCTGCCTGCAAATCTGGAAGGGCTGCAGGGGATAGTGCTACTGAGATCAGCTAGTCCACAGCTATTCCCCACTCCAGACCTTCATGCTGTCAAAAGGACATCCACCCTTTGACCAATAGAAGGACATCTCTGGGGCCCACAAGGAGAGGAGAAACCCCTACTTCAGCATAGAGAAAGACCTCCCTGGGCAGGGGCCCCTCTGCACATGTAAAACGACAGTTAATTCAAATGGACAAGGACTGCGTGGTCATGGCCTATATCAGTGGTTCCCAAACTCGGTCCGCGGCTTGCTCGGGGTAAGCCCCTGGCGCACCAGGCCAGTTTGTTTACCTGACACCTCCGCAGGTATGGCTGCTCGCGGCTCCCACTGGCCAGGAATGGCAAACTGCAGCCAGTGAGAGCCGCAAGCGGAGGCAGCAGGTAAACAAACCGGCCCAGCACGCCAGGGGCTTACCCTGAGCAAGCCGCGGACCGAGTTTGGGAACCACTGGCCTATATCAATACAGTGGGTGTTTTATGACACCTGTGACAGATTTTTCGTGACTTTTTATAAACAATGTTAGCAAATATTCTCACATTCATTACTGAAAAGGTTATGAAATGTTTTATTGAAAAAAAAGGTTTTGAATAAATAAAATATTTTGATCATCTGAATAAAAATTTCATGAAAGAGGAAAATTGGCCCATTTTGAACCCTGCAAATATTGAAATATTTTGCAAAAATTTGTTTTAATTTTTCATCAAGTTCTAGAAAAAATGTATTTGTAAATGCCTTATTAGTTTTTTTAAAAACCTCATAATATATGTTGGGTAAATTAAAGAATCAATTATTGCTACCTAAAGAGGATTTGGTCAAGAAAGTCATATTTTGCTTGCTTAAATAGGATCTTTAGCTTCCATAAGAACATGTAGAGACACTACTCCATCTAACTGTGTCTACACTGCTATCAGAGGGTGATTTCAGCTTGTGTAGGCGCATACCTGTGCTAACATTAGCTAGCATGGCTAAAAATAGCAGTGAAGATACAACAGCATGGGCTTCAGCATGGGTCGAACAAGCCTGCCCAGAATCTAGAGTATATATTTGCATTGCTACCCCATGCCTGTGTTCATGCCACTGTGTCTTCACTGAACAGGTTATTAATATGTAAAGTGATGCAATGAAGAAATCTGGGCTCTGAAACTCAGTTTTCTTTCAACAGACACACAGAAAGAATTTTTTTAAATCTGAATTTTGTTACCTTTATTTAAGTCTCTCAAAAGTGTAGAGATGACATGCACGTTGAGGGTAAAAGTTGGGAACTCAGTCACAAGTCCACCTAATTTAGGTTAAATAATTTTTCACATTTATTTATAAAATTTCAGACAGAATTATTGTCACGTATAGTGTCCTGACATATATTTATGCCAGACAAATAATAACAGACAAGACAGAATTGGTAAATGGGCCCAAATTACCACATTCTGGGGCATCGGGAAATTCTTCCACCTTCCTTGATAGTCATCCCCTTTTCTAATCCCTTGATCTGGTCCTTCAGTCCTGTTCTTCAGTTTCTGGTCTGGTATTTATCCAGATTGTGCCCATGTTCACTTAGATCTTTTATACATTTTTACATTACAGATTAAGTAATCTTTGTCCAATTGGCTTTTAGCACATCAGTCCTTTGGATTGTGGATAACCAATGCATTACTAATGAACAGGCTTCAATTATCCAACTTCTGTATTTTTCCTGATGGTTTTGCAAGTTCTGGGTCATGTTGTTTTCTGTCACCCTGCTCTAAGTTTTCCCAGGAAAAGTGTTTTTAAAATTTATTATTACACGTTTGTGTATCTTTTACTTACATCTTCCAACACACAACATGTCACTTTTGGTCTCTCAGCAATAACATTTTAAGCAGATTAGCAATTCTATGTAAAAGAATGATTGGCAAAACCACACTTATGCCATCAAGGACTTGGTCTCAGTGTTTCCTCATGAATACTCATTCACTATAAATAATTACAAATCATTAAATATATAGCTATCAAAGCTCTTAATCTTACCATTAACATTCTTCATTTTATATTTCAATGTTTATGTCAGTATATGTTACTCTGAGTTACCCTTAAGACAGAAAAGGGAGGAGGAGTTATGGAAAACATGCTGATTCTTTCATGACAACATTTCTTATATTCTTTAAACATGTGGTTTTTTTTAATTTCAAAGTCCAGTTTTGTTTGTGAATTATTACAAAGAAATGTTATTCAACATTTTCATGTGAATGCAATTTGAGGGGTGGCTCAGTTTTAGGACCTTGATATTTAGTTGCTTTTGGCCAATGTGATGCTGAACTTGTCAGAGCTCATATATCTTTACATTTCAGTTTTAGGAGGCATGATTGAGTCATTTCAGTACACAGGCAAGGAACCACCAGCTCTTCCTGCAGAAAGTATAAAGAATGAGGTCACTGATTAGAGAGTTGACAAAAGTAAAGGGAACTGCTAATAGATTAGCCAACCTCTGAAAGGTGTACCAGCATAAGGAGTCCTTCTCTCTAACCCATGATTGCAGGCTACTTGGTTTACAACAAAAGCAGCAATTCAGACAAAATCCCTGCCTTGTCACCGAACACAAAAAAGTATCTCCACGACCATTTATGCATCTTACACTCCACCCTTATGAAATGACTGAAAAATTCACTCATTCATACAAAGTTGTATGACAAAAGGTTGAGTAGCAAATACAATGCGAAAAATACTACACATTAAATGTTTCGGTAATTCACAAGTAAAATTATTTATATAAAGTTATTAAAATAAAAGGTTAACTTTTGCAGGACTAAAACCACCAAAAATATGGAGATGCACTAAATATGAATAGCTGTATTTATCAGCAATTTACTTGTATAAAATTATTTTTTCTTATGTTGTTAAATGGAGTCATAGTTCTGATGCTATTCACCAATATGGAGTCATTGTTCTGATGCTATTCACCAACACTGAGTTCCAAAATATTGCAGGTTCTTTGGGGCAAGGACCATCTCTTTGTCTGTGTTTGTAGAGTGCTTAGTAAAGTGGGGCCCTGCTTTATGACTGGGGCTCCTCAGCAGTAGCACAATACATTAATATTTATATCAGTGGATTTGGGAGGATATGAACTTCAGAGCAGAATTCAGATATGGTGAGTGAAGTATGATAACTTCTTTTGACAATATAATGCAATGTAGCACTTAATGACAAGGAATAGAATTGGATATATACACAGAGACAGCCACAGTCATCAGCAGGGATCAAATCCAGTACTAAAAGCCCACTTGATGAAGGGAAATTCTTTAGGTGTGAGAAAACAGCAAACTGTAGCCCTGGACTGTCACTCTAAAATTTAGACACCAATTGTGTTACCTACAAATTTTCATGGGGCTCTTAGCCCCTTGAGCACAAGCCTGCCAATTATGTTAGCCTATGATAGCGCTTCTAATTTAACCAAAGGGTAACGAGGTTGTGGCCCTCTCTAAAGGAATTGTCAGGGTGTTACCCGGGGGCTTGTCTCCGACCCGCAGAGGGCTCCCCAGATCAAGCTAGTCTTGCTAACCCCTGAAAGGACACGGATACAGCGTTCTGCTCAAGGATTAACACACACACAAGCAGGAATTCTTCAAACACAAAACAATTATTTATTTAACAGAAATAAAAAACATACAGAGAATTTAATAAAGCAAGAAAAGATACATGGGATTTAATAAAACACAATAGAATTACATTTAAGAATTATACAATAAAGCGGTGCACACACACAAAAAAAGACACAGACGGCATAAAATACCTAACATACAGAGAGAATACAGTAGTTTCAATGCAAAATGCATATCAAGATCCCGCATACACAAAGGCTTTTAGTCTTAGTTTTACAGTCTAACCCTGTACTTAATACAATGTAGTATACGTGGCCTCTATATAGACATATGAGAAACCATCATTATATACACAGATTAAAAAGAAAACATTTACTCAAAATTAACACTTAACACTAAACATTTAACATTTAATATCTACCATTTAATATTTAACATCCTGTGAGCACTGGCCAACCGGTTGCAGGATGGCCAGGGGAGATCTCATTCAGAAGCAGGCATCCAACTTTATTAACAAACATACCCAGGCACTCTTAAAGAAAATAATTTATAAAATTAGATTTACACTCAGACCAAAATAAAAAATGATTCATCTTAGGTCCTTCTGCTCTGCCAATATAAACGATGAAGATGTCTGCGCCTGGAGAAGATGGTTGTTGCGGATGGGTCATGGTGGACATCTGCCAGAACTGCTGCAGTGAGGTGGTTAGCTGCTTCGTAGCTGCCTTAGACGATGCTGCCCTCTAGAAGGTTCTCTGCTCTTGCTCCTGCCGCTTGATTGAGTTGCTATGGAAGCCATTGCTGTGGTGACTTTCAGAATTCTGCTGCTGTTGCTGCTGCTTCTTCTTGAGGCTCCTGATTTTCACAAACCCTCAAAACCCCCACACCTTCAGCCTGCTAGCTGTCACCTTATATACTGGTTGCTCTCGCAAGGTCGGCTCGTCTCAGCCAATCAGCTTCTAGCTTTTCTAACTCCTCTCTATTACATCATACCTACTTTTAGATAGTAGTGCTCCTCCTTCTGAGTTGCTGGAACCTTTTGGAATTTTCCACTCTCTAAATTTGAACTATGTCATCTCTGTCTCTGCCATTTTGGTCCACCATGTTGGATTTTCTAAATGTAAACTATCATTAATTTCTACTTAATCTTAGAACTAATTACTGTTTTATGCAAATCAAAGTGTCCTGATACTGTCATCACCTTAATTATGTCAACTGGGAGAAGTGAATTTCACAGTGTTTTTAACACCCCACCCCCCCAAGTTTTTTCTGCAAGCCTGTGTTAAGGTGCTGCAAGGTATTTCAGAACATTCAAAGCAAAAATCTCTCGTTACAGTACTAGCTACTAGAGAGAAAGCTGAACTCAGACACTTGGCTCCTTAGCACAGAAAGTTCACTTCCTTCTATGTCTTCCATAAGTTTAGAAACAGCCTCTAGACATGGACTCTTTTCCATTGTGTTCTGTTGTGTACAAATACTGCTTGTTAATGTTGATATCATTTCTGGCACTCCTGAAGCTGTTTTGTCTGTATCCTCTACACTTGTGCAGAGAATGACCAAGAGCAGCTTATAACAAACAGGAAGAAGGAGAGAGAATGGCTGTCAGCAAAAGGATTCATGCCAAAGCAACAAGAGTTTAGATCAAGATCCCACATGCTCGCAGCATCCTGTGATAATATACATAGGGTCCCTTGAACCTCAAACCCAGTATATAGATCTCTGGAGGTCTAAGTAAAGGGAGAGATTATTGATATGGTACAGATGGGACATTTACAAAATGAGCAAAAGATGCCTCCAATGTCAGGCTTGTTTGTTTGTTTTTTCATTTTCTTTTAAATTATCACAATAAATGTGATTATGCAGATAAATTAATATAATTCATGCTGAAGGATATATGTGTGAGAGAGGCAAGAGAGATGAAGTGATTTAACCCAATAGAAATCATTTAACTTGATTTGTATTCACAAAGTCTATTTTTTTCTAAGATACATCTTTTAACTCATCTGCAACCTATGTAAATTATTCATTTGAATTTTTTTCCCTTTACTTTCACCTCTGAATAATTCAGTTCAGACTTAATGGTTACTGTTCATGGACAAGAAACTAACTTTGTTCAGCATCTGGGCCACTAACTATAAGTTCATGCCAATTTTGTTTTGGACCTGTTTCTGCTGCCGTTAAAATGAATAGCAAAATTCCCACTGGTTTCAACAGTAGCAGGATTGGACCATTTGTGGAATTCTCTAGGCAGCTCCTATTTTATGGGCCAAACTGAAGAAACGCTGATCACCTGTAATCCTATGGAATTGGATGGTCCATTTCTGAGGTCCCGCCTCAGGGCCTGGTTTTGAATGGCTGTTGTCTTGGCACACAAGGTTGTGAGGTGGTGTAAGAAGCCTTCCCCGCTTTCCTCATCTCACACAAGAACCAGAGTAGCAGCCAGTCCTTGTGCTTGGAGGAATGGAGGGAGTGCTTTCTTTATGCACATATGGACCATGAGCAGCAGGTGCCTGAAAACACACCATGTGCACCTTGTGCTTGCACACAGTCCTTCCCGGAACTCCCCCTTGGGGCAGTGTCTCTACCCTATCACTAACACCAGGCTGTGCATATCTGAGCACATGCTAGGCCTCAGTTTTAATGCCTTCCTTTCTCCAGCCAACTCCCACTGACTACAGCATGTGTGGCAGGTACAGTACTTAGCACCTCTCACGATTTTGCCCAATGTTTTCCACCCTCTTTGTGCTTAAATCAGGAATTTCCACACACTCTGCAAAAGCCAGCTTAAAGACGTTTTAATAATGTTTAAAATCCATTAGTCAACTATAAACAAACATTTCCTTTCAGAAGTATCATTCTCCTTTCCTGACCACTACTTCTAATCCAACTAAATTGATTTTCCAATCTTTGTTTCTAATCTACTTTGGAATCTCAAAATTAATGTTCTCATTAACAAAACTTCAAACTCTCTCTGTTACTCCCCTCGCAACCAGTGAGAAAGCAAAGCCAGATATAATAACTTCTTGTACAGACTGTGCTATTATTTGTTTTGAGGCAGTCCACACAGGCCCCAATTTCCCAGTGTGCAAGGTAATGTAAAAAAATATACAAGACATAGTCCATGGTACAAAGCAATCACAATCTAAAAAGACAAAACAGAAAAAGGGTGAGAAAAAGGAACACAATAGGCGAGCAAAGTGGCCAGGATGAAGACGGGTACATAGCTGGTTAGTTCCATCTGAGTAATGTGGCCTTTATTTTTAAATATGGCTTGAGGTGGAATGGCATAAAGGCATGAATAAATAGGAGTGAAAATGGAACGAATGCGGTGTGAAAATAGAAAGAAGAGGAAGAGGGAAACTGATGATGATGATAAGAAGTGGAAGGATGGAACATGGAGGGCAGGGAAAGTGAGGTTGGCAGCAGGGAAATGTGAGGAAGGAGTCTGGAACAAACTATTAACAAACACAGGGAAATAATGTCCAGCACTCTAATCCTATAAAGTAAGTCTGCTGATGTAACCCCCACACCTCCGGGTGTGGTACTCTGTCCCATCTAGTGGCACCGAGACCACTTAGAGAGAGATTAATGAGTCTGCTCTACAGCCTTAGCTAAGGGCCATATGGCTTTTAGCTCATGCAGCAGAGGCTCGTGCATTTAGCTCCAGAGGTCCCAAGTTCTATCCCGCCCACCAACGACTGGGGTCTGTCTGTGTTACACTAACGTCACTGGGGACCAAGGACTGTGAAGTGATGGGAAGAGTAGGGGGCTCTGGCTGTGCCTTTTCCTGCTCCTCTCCTCTTCAGTGTTTCTGATGAAGTCCTGGCTGCCTTTGGGACTGGACTCATGTGGGAGGAGGAACTGCAGGGAAAATACCCATGTCCTGCTGTTACCTCCACCCCCCACCCCGGTGAGTGCTGAGGAAGTCCCAGCTATGCCTGGAGAGGGCAAAGGAAGCAGGAGGAAGATATGGGTAGGGCTTAGCTCCACCATAACAGAAAGTGAACGGAGGGGGCGTTTTTCATCAGAACTCCAGGACTGTAGAAACAACTGGCAACC
Source organism: Macrochelys suwanniensis (assembly GCA_033296515.1). Lineage (NCBI taxonomy): Eukaryota > Metazoa > Chordata > Testudines > Chelydridae > Macrochelys > Macrochelys suwanniensis. The sequence continues at coordinate 26,235,820 of CM065776.1, forward strand.
ATGGGAATGGACTGCAGGGGTTTGAGATAGAATTAGGGTTCTCAATTAGATATACTACAATATTGGGAGTATTAAAGATAATAATTATTATTAATTATTATTTTGGTATCACATATGAGCCAGAGTCACAAACCAGGATCCCCATTGAGCCCCCAGGGCAAACACAGAAGAAAGAGATGGTCCCTGACCCAAGGAAATTACAGCGTAAATATAAGATAACAGACAAACGGATGGAGGAGTGCAAAGAAACAAACAATGGGACAATATTGGTCAATACAAATACATGATTATTTAATATTTATATTACAGTAGCACCTAAAGGCCAGAACCAGGTTGGGCTCCTCTGTGCTAGATGCTATATGAACATTTAATAAATGAAAGTCTCTGGTCCCATTCTGATGTTCCCTGTCTCAGCTTGTGAGCTGTGCAGGGCAGCTGTTGTAGTGGATAGCACTGACCTCGCTGTGGAATCTACCAGTATACAAATCATCAGGAATAATTCATTAGTATTTTACTTACCTTACCAGCTGCTGCTATTGCTGTTAATGTTTTTGGCTGGCTGGAGAGACACTTGTGCCAGGAACTACTGTATTGTGATGGCAGGAAGAACTGCAAAATATTTTAACCTCTCAAGTTCCTACTTCAATCTCTCTCAAAAGAGCAGACAGAAGAAGAATCCACAGATCCTCCAGTGCCTTTGATTTAGCCCAAGGTAGCCACATCACTAATGGATTAAATGACAAAAGGAATTAAGAAATTGAATGGTGGAAGTAAATCAGATGTCCAACACTGACATTAAATGAACGTATCACTTGCAGAAATGGCAACTGGATTTGATTCTTCACATTTTCTGTGTGTGACCCTGAGGTTAATAGATAGATAAATACATTGTGTCAGCTAGCCACAGCTCTGAGTAGGGAGAGCCCGTCTGAAGCTTCTCTAGACCCAGGGGGAATGGGAAAGTTTGTGCATCAGGGAGGCACATAACCCTCCTCAACCTTCCAGGTGTGACAGGGAAATACAGAGGCTGCATATGGGACACATGCACACATTGGATCACTCCTGAACCCATCTGCTGTAAATGTCTGTGTCTCTTGTGCAGGAGACACAAACAGAGGTGGCTCCATGCATTTTAAACATTCATTTGGGGGTCATGGGACTTTCTGTCCCACACCACTGCATAAGGCATCTTCAAATAAATGCATGGGGTTTTCTCTCAAGAAATATAAGTATCTGCTTATTTGACAATGTCTGGCTTCAGAGCCTCATGTCTGGGTTACATAGTATAAGATATTTCATTAATTGATTGACTATGCCAAGCCACATTGACAATTTAGAAAGACTTGCAACTGAAATATCTGTAATAACTTCAGGCCCACCAAAGCCTCCATAAAAAGAGAGGAGAGAGAAATCTAAAATGCAGCACTATCGAGCAAGTATTGCCTATAGGCAATTTCTTCTTATTTGTCATCTTATATCACTCTATGATGACAATAGTAAAAACAGCGATATTTTAATAAAGCACTATACAAACTTTTGCAACACTCAGAAGGTAAGATTTATTCTCACAGTTAATATGCTTCCCCTCCTACCCTCTCCTCCTAAACCACCATAGCCCCACTAAATTAATTTTCCATTCCAGCATTCTTCATTACTTTCTAATCTTCTTTGGCATCTCAAGTCTGGTTTCTTATCAGCAAAACTAACTTCTCTTTCTCCCTCTAGTGCTCTGAAAATATATTATAAGAATGCCAAACTACATCACCTAGTGTCTGAAGTATGCTGGACAACATTTAATAAATTACAGGGAGAAGGGGATAGAAGTAAAATACTCCAATGAAGTGGTAGAATTCAGTATGATCATTTCAAAGTGTTGCTCAGCAACTTGTTTGTGTTCAACATGCGGAATCCAGCACTATCCAGTGACAGCTTTGGATTTACATTGTTACTGGACACCGTCCATTCTTTGCTAGGCAAGAGAAATATAATTAATAATTAATATTACTATTGTGGATGTCTGAAATATTATGTATTGGAAAGAACCCCAAAACCCATTGTGCTAAATTGTTCCTTTTCCAGTGTTGGTATAATAAAAACAGTTGAACAAATACATTTATTCAATATTTGCCCAATTCCAGTTTCTGCTCATCCTTGGGACCCGGGATTGTCAGTGCAAATTTTGGACATCTATCATTTCGCCCATTTTTCTACCTATCTCCGGTGTGGAATATAGATTCAACTGCTCTTTGACAGCATGTAGTAACAGTACACAATAGCTCAAATGCGGAATTGAAAAAAGTATACTGAAATGAATTGAAACCATGGGGTGGATTTATTTATATGTTAGTAAACAATGTTCAGTAGTTGCCAAAAGTGAAAAATGCCCATGACAATGGAGCTAGCACAATGCCAGCAGGAGCAAGGAGAAAAAGAGGAGTGGTACATCTATATGTTGGGACTCTGAAACACATTTATATCAGCTCTTTCCCATCTTTATGTCCTCTGAATAGGACCTCTTGTCCCAGCCCTACTTCAACCTATTTTTGCAAAAAATAACTTTCTGAATCAGTAGTGATCACACAGCCATTTGACTAGCTTCCAGAAAATCTCCCTAATAACTTCCAACTGGCTTTTCTGCACAACTTGATCTCCTTGCTAATTATTAAAACAGGTGCAGGTTACAATATTAGTTGCAACAATATAGCAACTTTCTTGTTCCTAGGCAGAAATTAATGTGGATGTCATTTTAATTTGTATGTTAAGAATTTATTACTAGATTAAAATGAAACACTGCAACACCTAGGAGCTGCTGCATTGCAGATAATTAATAACAAACATTGTGCTAATAGCTTTTGATTAGGTTCTTTGATCTTAAAAGTTCAACTTTTTATCTTTTTAATTATTTGTACTGATTCGATGGTAAACATATAGCTAGTTATGTCATTTTTGTTTGAACTAACCCAACACTTTGATGTAGAACAATATCAATGGATTACTATGGTGGTAATCAAAAAACTGCAAATCACCAGTCATTGTAAAATGGTGTGTGTGTGTGCGTGTGCATGCGTGCATGCATGTGCATATATATATATTAAATAGAAACATAAGGGAAAGAGAAGGTGTTAAAATTAATATTAGGAAACTAGACTGAATTAATGCCTGGTGTGCCCTGGTATGGTAGCTATGCAGTATATATGACAGTATAGAGTGACTTAGTTGGTACAAAGTAGTTGTTTAAATGCTGCCAAATACTGAACAATTAAGTGAATAGATCAGGTTCAGGTGATTAACCCCCCTTCTCTATTCATTTCCCACATATGACTTTTTTTTTCACTAACTAGTTGGATCTTTTAATGTACTTTCCCATCACTTATCACTTGTAGATCAATTACATGGTCCATTTCAACATTCCAAAATTATATGATCACTATAGTGTCTGAGTATGTATCATAGGACCTCAAAAACTCAGACGTGTGTAATATTTTCTGCAGCTACCAAAAGTCAAATAATCTTCCAGATTTTGGTTTTAAGTATCAAAAAATTAATAAAATATTAATTCAGCTTCAATTTTCAATGCATGTTGAAATGCTGCCAATAATTACATTGCTTTGGGAGAGTACTCAGAACGGAAATTGCTATTGCAGATTTGTTTGAAAAATAAACCCTGAGCCAAAAGCTGCAAACTTCATTATACAAGAATATGAAAATCTTTTTTCCCTTCCTTCTCTCCAAAGAGCTCCCATAACGCAGAACCTCAGCGCATTTTGGGACAATATTATTTTATCTATTGATAATCACTTTGTCTATTTTGTTCCATTCCTTATTTGATGAAAGGGGTAAGCACATGTCACATGGGATCTACAAAGTTCCACCATGTGCGAAGCAAAAGTTAAACCACCCACTCACCCATCAGTAGCTCTGTGTTTTACTTGCTAACTCATGTTGCAGGATGAATGGATACTTAATCACATACTCTCTCTATCCTTTCTTATACATCTCCTTCATGTGGTCATTGTCCTAATTTGCTAAAATTAGATGTATGGCTTGGTTTTCAGAAGTAATAAGGAATGAAAACTTTTGACTTCAATGGGAGTAGAGCTGGCCAGAACATTTTTTACTTAAATTAAATTTTGGCCCAATATGCTGATTTATCGCAAACAGGAAGTTCTGTGGAGATGTTTCAGTTTTAACATAGACATTGTCAAAAAGGGGGGCTGGTTCCAGTCTCTGAACACAACACCATCTTGCTACATGACTTTGTGCTTAGGACTCTGGATTGGGATGTGTATGATTAACGTTCAAGGTTTGGACCTGGGTCTTCCACATCCTTAACTGCCAGGCTCTAAAACACACACAAAAATTTAGTTTCTATTGGAATGAAACCAAATTTATAAATCTCAAAAGGTGCCACAAATTGTCATCCTCTAGTCAGCTGTAGTTATGAGTGCTTAGCACCCTTGAAAATCAGGCCACGAGTTTAATCTCGGTATGGAAAATTATGACAATGCCAGTATCACAGTTCATTGCAGCTGCACGTGTATTTCCTCTCAGTGGTCCAGCAAAGGCACCCACTCTCATGCTTCCAGCTCCCCAGCCATTGCCTTCCTGGGCAGAGACCCACACCTCTTTCCCTTCTGACTGGGGTATTTCCAAGCTACACAGTTCCCTGCTTTCACTGTGCTATTCCCAGCACAGCCAGGTTGCCCAAGAACACCTGCTTGCTTTCTCTTCGGAAATAGTTAACAGATGCCATTGCTACAGTTATAAAGTACAACACAGCATGTCCTATGCAAGTCTACTTTATTCTTAAGGTAAACATCATGTCACCTCACCTGGATCGATCGGACTTCAGCTGTCGTTAAGACTGCGCTGATCACAACACGTCTGCCATTCTTCTCGCACTCTTGCCTTTCTTCTCCACGTTCATCCGAAACATTTAACGATGTCATCTTCCCATCTTCTTGGAGGCCGACCGGGGGGTCTTTTCTGTTCTCGCAGGTACCACTCAGCAATGATTGCAGTCCACCTGTTATCCGTGAGCCGTGCTGTGTGGCCCACCCATCACATCTTGTTATGTCTGCTTTCCACGACAATATCTTTCACACCGCTGCGTTCTCTGATGATTTCATTTGGTATACGATCCAGAAGGGAGATTCCCAACATAGCTCGTTCCATTGCCCTTTCAGCTACCAACAGCCATTGATCTTCTCTCTTCGTCAGTGCTCATGTTTCACTGCCATACAGCATGGCTGGCAGCACTGCTGAATTGAAAATATTTTTACATGTGGTATTGTCAATTTTTCCTTTGAGGACGTCCTCGATGGAATTAAATGCACACCATCCTGCCCGAATCCTTCGCGAGAGTTCTCCGTTCAGGTCTTGGCACATATTAACTTCTTGGCCCAAATATATGTACTGTTCCACTTCTTCGATGTCTTCTCCTGTTACCGTTATTCGGGCTTTTCGTAAGACGTCTGATCACATATATTTCGTTTTGCAGCGGTTCATTTTCAGGCCGACCTGACTACTTTTCTTGTCGAGTCTTCGTAGCATGCTCTGCAGTTGGTTGGTGCTTTCGGCAATTAGTACAATGTCATCTGCAAATCTGAGATGAGATAATCTCTCTCCGTTGACACCACTCCTCCAATTGATCTTGTTCATAACCATTTCGAGGCAGGCGGTAAATAGGTTTGGTGAAATTGTATCTCCTTGCTTTACGCCTTTCTCGATTGGGATGCAGAGGGGAGTTTCAAGGAGAGTAATGTCTGTTGTACATCCAGTATTCGCTTCCTTCAACAAACTAATGTACTGCGTGTTAATGCCCTGCTCTGCGAGCGCCTTTAATATTGCGTTAAACTCAACGCTATCGAAGGCCTTTTCATAGTCGACAAAAGCAATGCACAGCGGGAGTTTGTATTCCCTCGCTCTTTCTAGGAGCTGGCTAAGGGTAAATATATGGTCGATTGTACTGAAATTTCTTCGAAACCCTGCCTGCTCTCTCGGCTGTTGTTCATCCAGACTCTGCAAAAGTCGATTCATTATCACCTTTGTGAAGAGCTTGTAGATGTGAGAGAGCAGGCATATAGGGCGGTAGTTCTTAAGATTTTCTCGATCACCCTTCTTGTGCAGCAAGATGGTATTCGACTCCTTCCAGCTTGATGGTATTTTTCCTTCTTCAAGATATCGACTGAATCTTAAAGCGAGGGCCTTCCAAAGTTTTTCGCCTCCTGCATAAATCATTTCTGACGTTATTCCATCTTTGCCTGGAGTTTTTCCCTTCTTCATCTGGTGTAGTGCGCTTCGGACTTCGCTGACGATTATTGGGGGGACGCGTTCTTCTGACTCTTCTAGGGTTGGGAGGGGGATGTTGATTCTTGATTTGAACAGTTCTGTATAGAAGTCCTTGCAGACCTCCTCCATCCCTGCTCTGTCGATTACTGTCTCTCCATCCTTGTTCTTCAATGCTGTTACGCTCAATCTATACTGCGTCAATTCCCACTTGCATGTCCTGAGGCTCTTGCGTGATTCAGCTGTTTTAAGGAGCTTTTCTTTCCGGAAGTTCTTGAAGTCATCCTTCAGTTTTTTCCGTATAAGCTTGCACAGAATGGAGTACTCGGGGTTGTAAACATCATAACAGAGAAAACCTATTAAAAACAATAAAAGAACTTACACACATGCTAAATAGCTTACCAGAGTTCACCCTAACATGGATTCTGGCAGGAGCAGATTCCTCGTGGTTACAAGTTCCTCACAGCTTCAGCTCAGAACAAGCACCCAGGCTTATAGGCCCAGTCCTTCGAATTCCACCCGAAGGACAGGGGTCCTGTCTATTTTCTGGATCAGGAAGAAGGCATTGAGGCAGGTTAAAACTTGGCTATTTATCGAACAACCCTTTCTTTGTCTCTTGGTCCCTGGAAAATATTATTTGACCTAGTGCATGCACACCTCTCTGGGGTGGCTTCAAAAGGCTGATAACAGAGGAAGTACATTAGCATCCCCTTTCCTACCAGAGAAACTACATACAATGCCACAATAATGCATATGCAGTTGAATTTTTAATACAATGTACCCCAAAGGTATTAACCCTAATTCAATAAGGTTTAACTTAATCCCATGAGGTTTGTTCAGGATATTACAAGATATTGTCAGTCTGTCACAAACAGGATGAAGAGAAGTACTAGAAATCTACTGAAGGTAACAAAACCTTAGTATCGGTCTTGAACAATAACAATTCACAATAATTCAAAAATAAAGTAAATCTCAGGGCTGTTAAGTGCCAAGTTAATTATCTGAAAATGGCACTGGTTGGGGTATTTCCAAATCAGCATTCAGAGCCACTGTTATAGTTTGAATTAGATAAAACCTCTACAAACTAGAGAAGCAGTATTAAAAGGAGTGCAGTAAAAGGGAAAAACACATTTTATTTTGTTTATTTTTTTAAATTAAATGTGCAGTAGACCCTTGTGTTAGCCAAATTCTGGTGCTGTTGAAGTCAGTGGCATTTTTGTCATTGAGTACAATGGAACTCAGTTTTGGTCTTATTTGAATATCCTTTCAGAAAACAATGGGTTGTATTGATAGGAAGCTGAGTTTTGATAGAAATCATCCAGAGTTGTTCAAAACAGAGGTGCCGACTTTCTAATTTCCCCAGGGGTGCTCAGCCCTCAAGCCCTGCCCCCACTCTGCCCCTTCCTCCAAGGCCCCACCCCACCCTGCCTCTTCCCACCCCCGCTCTACCCCCCACCCCACCTCTTCCTGCCCTGTTCTTCCCCCTCTCCCCCAGTGCCTCCTGCATGCTGCTGAACAGCTGATCCATGGTGGGTTGGAGTGCCGGGAGGCATGGGAGGGAGGGGAGGACCTGATTGGCGGGACCCTCAGGCAGGTGGGAGGTGACGGGGGGAAGAGGGAGATCTGTTCGGCGGGGTCGCCAATGGATGCTGAGCACCCACTGTTTTTTCCAATAGATGCTCCAGCCCCGGAACACCCACGGAGCCAACACTTATGGTCCAAAATAAAGAGAGCAAATAAAGATCCTTGGCAATAAGTATCCTTCTGCAATGGACCAGTGTCTGGGTTTGAGCCATTGCCTCTTCATTTATGGATTAATTGTGTCCCCAAAATAACTCTTTGTCTCCTATATAGTACAGTGGGAGCTCCTAACCCCTCAGATTTTCACATCTAGGGTAGAATTTGACTATTATTCCTCTCTCTTTCATGGTTCAGAGTCATCGATGGACTCCATAACCTGCTCCAATGAGAAGTGTTGAGGAGGAAACAGCTTAGATTTTAATTTGACTGTCCCTTGGTTTCTGTCTCTTACCAGTTCATTAGTTGGAAGAAGATAAGAGATAGGCTGCCATTTTTCTTGTCACAACTCTCTAGTAATTGGTAACTACAATGTACTCTGATGTTCTAGTCCCGATTCTGACAGAGTTTTGGGTAAGTGATGTTGTCCCTCCATGCTTAGAGTCTCCATCTGTAAAATGTAGATAGTAGTTCCTAGGTTAATAATGTCTGCCTGACAGAGATTAGTAAAAGTCTTTACCATGCTTTGAATATGGGAAGTGATATGTACTTGCCAACTATTCATCTAGTCCGTTTTTATTCTTTGTGATGCAGTCATCGGTGTGGCAGTGGACTACAGCTGGTTGGGAAACTCTTTTTTTCCTGCAGATGATTTTGATGGAAATGAAAACAATTTCATTTTTGTCATAATTTTTCTACCAAATCTGTGTGTGTTATTGATAAAAACCTTCTTGCAACAGAAAGCTACTTTGCCACAGTTTGATTAAAACTGTGTGGAGGCACAAGCACTTTAGCAACGGCCTTCAAAGAAATAAACAGAAATGGGGAGGAGTATTATTCTATGGAGTTAGAGGATCTCTACTTTTTTATTACACCTATGCCCTAGAGCAGTGATACTCAGACCTCAGTGGTTCAGGAGCCAAGTTAGTGATCAGCATTACCCAAAAGAACCACAGTTGTGTGAATTCATTGTTTCATTTACTACAATACTATATATTTCATATATAGATATATTAGTCTCACAGCAAGTAAGTTAATCACTTAGTGCAAGTTGATAACTTAATTGGTTAATCGCATAGTAAAAGCATCCTGATTGGTTAATAATTAAATCACACAGTGTTTTAATATCATGTTCTGCAAAGAGACCCATTAAAGAGCCCCTTGAGGCTCAGAAGCCTCAGCCTGAGTATCACTGCCCGAGGGACTATTTTCAGGGAAAGAAAAATGAAGTCTGGCCAACAGAGCAGTATTACTTCAAAAGGCTGGTATTCTTGAGCAATTTTTCAAATGGGGGAATAATGGGAATAGTTTAAAGGGCTTTAAAAGTACTTAAAGCTCTGCTTTGCTGTGACCAGGGAAGCTAGAGCTATGGTTAGAATTGGAAAACCTAAAACTCAAGCTTGGTTTTAGTTATTGTTATTCATATTTTAGTAGCCTCCAAAGATCCTTACCCAGATTAGGCCGCCATTGTATGAGGAACACATAAAGTTACATCGAGAGATATGATCCTTGTCCCAAAGTTTATAATTCAACTTAACACTTTGTTGAATGAGCACTTTTCACATTAAGTCCTGCCATCCAGGTGACCTGCAAAGGAAAAAAAAATAGTTATATGCCCTTTTTTCTCTTAATGATTTAGAAAGAAGGCCTGAAAAGGTTGCGTGGGGTATTTTTGTTTTGATTTGGGTTTTTTTGGGATGGTGGCGGAGGTGTTGTTTTGTTGTTGTTATTTCTTCAGTGTTTTTCCTGCTTGGTTTTACATCAGGAATTCATTTGTGATTTGCCATCCTTTTCTTCAAAGATCCTACCTCGCAGATTCTGAAGGACTGAGACCGAGTTAGTTGAGGGGGGAGTGCTTCAGATAGGTTCTTAAAGATTCTGCACCCCTTTTTTCAATTACAAACAGAGAGAATTCCTGACCTACATTAGGGCTTCATGGGAGACCTCCAATAAAACAGGGAATACAAGACATAACACTCCTGATTTTTCTAAGGTAAAAAATCTTGCATGTCTTTTTTGTATATCACTTATGGTGTTAAAATCTAATGGCTCATTTGTGATCCAGGCTATGGGTCCATGCAAGGGAGTTAGGGGAGTAACGAATACCACACTTCATACAGCCAGTCACAGCACAGGAGAGACAGAAATCTTCACTGGGATGCTACTCTCTCTCCCACCCGGGTGGGTGGGCAGGGTCGCAGAGTGAGTAGATCTTTGATGCTCCCTTCCCCCAAATGATATGCTAGCCAGGACAGCTGACCTAGCGTATCAGGGGAAATAATCTGCAGCAGATATAGGGCTGGCACATATCACATCCCCCCTATATGTCTGTTCCAGAGACAGCAGGACAATCTTGGCCTTTAACGGGGGGAGGGGCTATTTTCCTCCTCGGGTCATCTATATAGTAAATATATTGCCAGAAGGAGGAGGAGGAGGAAAGTTTTGTTCTAAGGAAGGGTTCACAATTTGACATCCCCGATGTTAAAAAATCTAACTAAAGGTTTTTTGTGCCATTTTCAGTATACTTTGTCTCAAGCTATTTCATAGTGCTGTCATTAGTATCAACATTCATACAACATTAAGGCCTGCCTCTGGAATAGCTGACTGTTGCACATGCTTGAGTAGGGAAATTCTTGTTATTTGCAACTTTCACTTTTTGTGGACTTTTTCACATAATGGTCAGTTTTTGGGGACTTGCGGTGCACTCAAGTTACTTTACCTGCTTCCAGGACAACAGCAAAGACCGTTCAAAGTGTTGCATTTTGCTTAGTAGCTGACAGTCAACTGTGATCTTTATACTTCCTGGTTTTTTTCCCCTGTGCATAAAATATTGGCCCATGGAAGTACTGAAGGATCTCCAGTCATTATCTAACTATCCCTCATCCACTGTATAATTTATGTGGTTCTTTTAGAATTTTTCTCTTAGCTGACAAAGATGCTGCATTCATCCCACCCTTGTATGCTGTTAGTTGTCTCTATAGCAGGGCTCGGCAACCTTTGGCACACAGCCCACCAACGAAAGCGACTGGCGGGCCGGGACGGTTTCTTTAACTGCAGCGTCCACAGGTTTAGCTGATCACGGCTCCCACTGGCCGCGGTTCTCCGTTACAGGCCAATGGGGGCTGTGGGAAGCAGCGCGGGCCGAGGGATGTGCTGGCCGCCACTTCCCGCAGCCCCCATTGGCCTGGAACAGCAAACCACGGCCAGTGGGAGCCGCGATCAGCCGAACCTGCGGACGCGGCAGGTAAAGAAACCGTCCCGGCACACCAGCGGACTTCCCTGATAGGCTGCGTGCCAAAGGTTGCTGAACCCTGCTCTATAGGAATAGAATACATGATACAGGCTTATGGAAGCATCTCACACACACACTGTACAGCTGAAAAGTGTTGCAAGACCACATACTGCCTTTTTGATTCTTTGAAAAAGAATGGGACATCTTGCAGTAATTCCAAATACCAAGTTTCTGTTGAATGTACCTGATTATTACTGTAAATGAAACTATTTAAACTAGATATAACTGCAAAACTGTAATGTCACGTTTACAATATTCTTGATTTCAGGAATATACATTCAATGGGCAGGTTTTTTCCTAGGTTTTCAGCTTTAAACTATGCATGTATAATACCAGGAGGCTTTTACTGTGCTTTATACACATATTGTTGGTGTTTAACAATGCACAATGATGATAATATCATTTAAATCGATGACAACAATATCAAATGCTGTGTTTGGGCTGTCCCATGCAGATTACTGAAAATATCCATTCCAATACATATGAAACTAAGTGTCAATATTTGTCTCTGAAAAAACCTCATCAGTTTATAGATTAAAGGCTTTTCTGCTTGTGGTTTAACTAATTGTAGCCAGTGAACTGCTGTAAGGTACCTTGGGATGTGGTGAGTATGATAGGCAGTGCATACAATATGCTGTTCTCTCTAGTTATAAACCTATATAGGTACAGTGCACCTATTCAGTTCTGTATCATAGGGTTTAAATTCCACCTTTCCTATCCCATTATTTTGTCTCTACTCTAGAGAACAAATTTTACCTGGGCTGAGTCCCTTGGGTTTATAATGAAAACACTAACAGGCTCTTTACACTTATGACCACTACAATAAATATAACTGACCAGACAGTCACACCTTTATTCCTCTCTCTTTTGAGATTCTGATGGACACATTCTAGATAAGTGGATACAATTCTGCAGGCTCCCAAGTTAAGTGGCTCTTTAGTCGCTTCTGGAAGTGTGAGACATTTGTTCAACAAAGAGCTTAGCTTGGAGACTGTGTAAGTAAATACCTCTAGGACACTAACACAGGGTCAATACTTTCACACACTGAATGATTCCACGGAGTGTTTTATTCTGTTTCTTAATGCCTGAAACCTCTTTGTATTTCTGTTTACTTCAATTATCTGTATGCTTGAGCTCCATCAGAGGCTGTCACCTTCTCACCAGATTTTTTAAAGATTTTTTTCCAACTTTGAATTCATTTGAAAGAAAGAAAACAAAAAGCACAGTACAATATTTAGGGAATTTTATCTCAGACAGGCACTAAGGTAAGAGCTGGGCTGTCTGACAAACATAATTTTGGCCTAATCTTGCTAGCCTAGACAAGAGACTGATTTAGTCCACATGTTTGAGCTAGCGTTACTGTAATTCCTACAGTAGCTGCCATACAGTTTGTTTCACTAGTAGGGAGCAAGTTTGTGGTGATATAGTTACAAATGACAAATATCTATAGGTAGTTCAAAGTATCCTCATTAGTTCATGCGAACACACCTTGCTAAAATCAGGGCTACAATGTGTCCAGAGTGAAAAAGTTTTGTAATAAAACACTACTACTTTGCACTTATATAGCTCCTTTTATCTGAAGCTCCCAAATTATTTTACGAACATTAATGTCTAACATCACTCCTGTTGTGATATATTCTGTATTCTCTTTTTAACTGATTTATCATAACAAGATGAAATATAACATAGTCTACAAATGACATGCTGTGAAATAAATTACAAAGGATGAATATAGGCAAACAACACAGGAATGCAGGGGCAAGATTAGAAAGGCAAAGGCACAAAATGAGCTCAAACTAGCTACAGGAATAAAGGGAAACAAGAAAACTTTTTATCAATACATTAGAAGCAAGAGGAAGACCAAGGACAGGGTAGGCCCACTACTCAGTGAGGAGGGAGAAACAGTAACAGGAAACTTGGAAATGGCAGAGATGCTTAATGACTTCTTTGTTTCCGTCTTCACCGAGAAGTCTGAAGGAATGCCTAACATAGTGATTGCTAATGGGAAGGGGGAAGGTTTAGAAAATAAAATAAAAAAAGAGCAAGTTAAAAATCACTTAGATAAGTTAGATGCCTGCAAGTCACCAGGACCTGATGAAATGCATCCTAGAATACTCAAGGAGCTAATAGAGGAGGTATCCGAGCCTCTAGCTATTATCTTTGGGAAATCATGGGAGACAGGAGAGATTCCAGAAGACTGGAAAAGGGCAAATATAGTGCCCATCTATAAAAAGGGAAATAAAAACAGCCCAGGAAACTACAGACCAGTTAGTTTAACTTCTGTGCCAGGGAAAATAATGGAGCAAGTAATTCAGGAAATCATCTGCAAACACTTGGAAGGTGGTAAGGTGATAGGGAATAGCCAGCATGGATTTGTAAAGAACAAATCATGTCAAACCAATCTGATAGCTTTCTTTGATAGGAAAACGAGTCTTGTGGATAAGGGAGAAGCAGTGGATGTGGTATACCTAGACTTTAGTAAGGCATTTGATACGGTCTCGCATGATATTCTTATCAATAAACTAGGGAAATACAACTTAGATGGGGCTACTATAAGGTGGGTGCACAACTGGCTGGATAACCGTACTCAGAGAGTAGTTATTAATGGTTCCCAATCCTGCTGGAAAGGTATAACGAGTGGGGTTCCGCAAGGGTCTGTTTTGGGACCGGCTCTGTTCAATATCTTCATCAATGACTTGGATATTGGCATAGAACGTACGCTTATTAAGTTTGCAGATGATACCAAACTGGGAGGGATTGCAACTGCTTTGGAGGCTAGGGTCATAATTCAAAATGATCTGGACAAATTGGAGAAATGGTCAGAGATAAACAGGATGAAGTTTAATAAGGACAAGTGCAAAGTGCTCCACTTAGATAGGAACAATCAGTTTCACACATACAGAATGGGACGAGGCTGTCTAGGAAGGAGTACGGCAGAAAGGGATCTAGGGGTTATAGTGGACCACAAGCTAAATATGAGTCAACAGTGTGATGCTGTTGCAAAAAAAGCAAACTTGATTCTGGGCTGCATTAACAGGTGTGTGGTGAGCAAGACACGAGAAGTCATTCTTCCGCTCTACTCTGCGCTGGTTAGGCCTCAACTGGAGTATTGTGTTCAGTTCTGGGCACCGCATTTCAAGAAAGATGTGGAGAAATTGGAGAGGGTCGAGAGAAGAGCAACAAGAATGATTAAGGGTCTAGAGAACATGACCTATGAAGGAAGGCTGAAGGAATTGGGTTTGTTTAGTTTGGAAAAGAGAAGACTGAGAGGGGACATGATAGCGGTCTTCAGGTATCTAAAAGGGTGTCATAAGGAGGAGGGAGAAAAATTGTTCATCTTAGCCTCTAAGGATAGAACAAGAAGCAATGGGCTTAAACTGCAGCAAGGGAGGTTTAGGTTGGACATTAGGAAAAAGTTCCTAACTGTCAGGGTGGTTAAACACTGGAATAAACTGCCCAGGGAGGTTGTGGAATCTCCATCTCTGGAGATATTTAAGAGTAGGTTAGATAAATGTCTATCAGGGATGGTCTAGACAGAAATTGGTCCTGCCATGAAGGCAGGGGGCTGGACTCGATGACCTCTCGAGGTCCCTTCCAGCCCTAGAATCTATGAATCTATGAATCTATGAAAATATACATAATTCCCAGGGGGTGAAGAATTCTTGAATGCAATAATGAGTCTCCGGACCTGGCCTGCATCACAGAAACCTTGAGGCCCTGTGTCAGCTCATCTTATCCTCCAAGACACTTCATTCACCACTGATCCATATCCTAAAAGGACAGGTTTGGATTTGGAGTAGCCAATTTCATTCCTTTCTGGGCTCCTGTGACAGAGGGCTGGGAACCAGTAGCTGAGCCAGCACTCTGGTCACTTAAACACCAATTAATTCCCCCCATGGTGGACCTGATGGAGTCTAATTAATGGATTAGAATGGGCTGGGGGAGGACTAAACAGCAAATTGGCCCATTAACACAGGAGGTATGAGAAGACACAGGAAGGAAGTGACAGGCTAGCAGAGCCAGAACCAGGAAGGATCTCCATGTAGAGAGATCTCTTCCCTTTCATCTTCTCTCCTGGACAGAGAACTAAGGAGAAACTGGAAATAATTATGAGGTATGGATCAGAGAGGTGGTTGAAAAGGACATTGTAAATAAACCTCATGAGATAATATACCAGAAGAAGTTCTCCGAGCCATTTGTGGAACTAGAAAGTAGGTAGGAGTGAGTCCACCCTGTTACAGCTCCAATGGACTAAAACCACCCTTGAATCTAAATGTGTGAGTGTATCCCCTTAATTTGTGACACCAGAGACAGATGAGCTTCCACTTCCTGTTGAATCTATAAACACAAAGAAGCTGGTAAAGACATAATCTAATATGATGATGAAGTTCACAAGACATATCTTCTTTGGAGACAAACATTTGCGTTGATAATGCCTCTATTACAACAGCCTAACCAAATCCTCCAAGCAATATTCAGACCCCAGGGGGATGTAAACATAAGAAATACAAGACCAACCCTATTCTGGTCAGACCTCATCCACCTCCACACAGAAATAAAAACTGTCTGATACAAGGAAGGAAGAAATCAGCAACATGGTCTGTCCCACAATACTCTTGGCCCCTGCCATGTTTCAAGATGTGCTTGTAGAAAACTGTACCCAACTAAGGTATGAAAAAGGAGAGGAGTTAATGTAGATGTTACAGCCCCTCCCTGACTAGCACCAAAGTGCCCTCTTCCACTTTATGGCACACGCAAATGTCCTCTGTCCCATGTTTCTCAGATCATCTGCCACAGAAAAAGTGAGAAGGAAGAAAGTTTGAGTGCTAGAAAACACTGGAAAACACTCTGATACAGTCAGACTTGGGCACAAAGACTTTCTCTCAGGTTATGCCACTGCTGTGAAGGAGCCAAAGAACCTACTTCTTGTCTACTATAGAAACTGTAGGAGTGATCAGAAATGCCCTGTAATGGCTCACGTCCTTCCTCTCATACCAAACCGACGGTATATTATGGCCAACTGTTGTTCTACCACCAAATCCCTCCCTTGCAGAGTCCCACAGGATCAATCCTCTTCCCAATATTATTCAATGTCTATGTGAACTGTTAGGGGAGCAGGTGAGTGAAAGTGGATTGAAGTGTCAGTAGTATGCAGATGATACCCCACTTCCAGCTCCTTTACATTAAATATAAATAGGACCAGCTCCCAGCTTTCTCAATGCTCAGCCAAAATCAGTGCCTGGATGAAGAGTAGCTGGCTACAGCCATACACAAGTGAGACAAAGGTAATATGGTAAGAAAACAGAAGCACCTTGAAGAACTTTCTTCTCTGTACCATCCCCCCACTATTGAAAGCATTTGCCAGCAGACTGGTAAATTGGTCACAGCCTGGGTCTTCTGGACTCCTCAGGACTGTTGTATTCCTTAAACACCAAGTAAGCAGAAGTCCTAATCACATTTATTTATATTATATTTAGAGATGTGAAGGAACTAAGTTTTTTGTTTGGAAGTTTGTTTTGTGACTTTGAAATATATTTCATTCTAGAACAGAAATAAATGACAAAAAAAAGGAAGTTTCCAGCCAGCTGAATTTCCAAAGGAAAAAATATTGCATTTAATATCAATTTAAATGCATTTAAGGTCAATTGCAACATTTTTTTTATGAAATTGAAATGTTGCGGTCTGCTTTCGACCTTGCTGATTTTATATTATAATGTGAAATTTAAAAAATTGAAACAAAAGCAATTTCAAAAAACAAAAACTTTATGTTCCAAAAGGTTGAAATGAAATGTTTTGACATTATCCAAATGTTTCCTCCCCCCGCCCATGCCTCAATTTTTGATTGTAAATGAATTATCATGAAAAGTAGCATGTTTATTGAGTAACATTTCACTTTCAATGAATCAGCATTTTAAGACCAAAACATTCTGACAGGAAATTCCTGACCAGCTCTCTTTATATTATTATAGTGATTGTCATATTTATTGCTAGTATTTATTGCCTTCATACTTTAACATACAGTTTGAGTGAGGTTTGAGCGATGTGTTTTGAGCAAATTCCAGTAGGTGGAGCTAGAGAGCAGCAACAAATATCGAGTGCTCTCAAATAAAGTAGCCTGGTTTTCATCATCTCAGAGTTTGTGTGGTAAGTGACACCACTCGATAGAGAAGGCTGACTGATTCACTGCTACAACCACTGCCACCCTTAGTCTGCAATACTAGTAGACTCCCTGGTGCCTCGGTGCTGATGGTTCCATTGGCTAATCACACAATGGCAGCTGGCCTACAGGATGTTCCAGGACTGAGTGAGCTATTCTGATTCACTGGTTTGAGCTGAAGTGTTTAAAATCAGTAGCAGTGCTGAAATAACAAGTGAGACACAGCAGTAGAGAAGCTTTCTGAACACTCCTAACCTCATGGGAGTATATTTAGCATTTTGTTTGTTTTTGCCAGCAGACTGACAAACCAGTCAGGGTCACTCAGTTCATACTGCTTTCCTGGAGACCGCGGTGCTGAGAAACATTGGTCCCTCGCAGGGAGATCTTATCTGGGAATAGTTCTCTGAGAAAACTTATGACTTTGTTATTGTATTATACAATAAAAGAGGAAGATGAATCTGTGATGGCTGTCACCTTAGTGCTCTCAGCTATTTATGGTGGATGGAGACAGCAGGAAAAATTAACTCATTTCCTCATAGCCAATGAGTACTGACAAGCTATATATTCTGTAATGACAGACATGTTGGCAGTAGTGACGATCTATGTACTGCATAAAAACACCAGTGTTGACTGAATGTAAGGAAATCAACCAAAAAATAATGCCCCATAGGAAAAAAATAATAAAGGGGAAGAGATGCAGATCAGGATAAATAAAGAGCATGTCAGAGATATTCTGACCAATTTGAATGATTTCAAATCAGTAGGGCCTGATGCTATTCACCTGAGGTTACTAAAGGAATTAGCTAAAAAAATCTCAGAGCCACTCATGATAATATTTACAAATTCATGGATGACAGGAGAGGTCCCAGAAGACTGGAGGAGGGCTAAAGTAGTGCCCAAAAGGGCAAAAAGGAGGAGCCAAGGAATTATAGACCAGTCAGCCTGACTTCAATACAGTAACTCCTCACTTAACATTGTAGTTATGTTCCTGAAAAATGCGACTTTAAGCGAAACGATGTTAAACTAATCCAATTTCCCCAGGGAAATTTTTTTCACCAGACAAAAGACTATATATACACACACACACTATAAGTTTTAAACAAACAATTGAATACTGGTACACAGCGATGATGATAGTGAAGCTTGGTTGAGGTGGAGGAGTCAGAGGGTGGGATATTTCCCAGGGAATGCCTTACTAAATGAGCTAGCACGCCACTGAACCCTTGAGGGTTAACTCTCACACTGTACAAGCCAGCAGGAAAGGAGGGAGGGCAGACAGACAGATGTATTTCAGAGATAGAGATGCGCATTTCCAATTAGGTATCAAGAGTGGGGTCAGAAGTACACTGCTTTGTTACTATCAGCAAGCCCAGCAGCTGCAGCTTCTGCCTAAGGCAGCAGCTCCCTCCCTCGTGTGTCCCCCCTGCTCTATGGAAGATGGGGTAAGCAAGGGACATTAGCCCCCCTCTCCTTCCCCTCCCCTCCCCACAGCAAGCAGACACCCTGACATTAGCCCCCCTCTTCTTCCCCTCCTCCCCACACAGCAAGCAGGCAGAAGTCTCAGGGAGCAGCACATGGCAGTGGGGGAAGGGACAGCTGAACTGCCATTGATCGCCTGCAAATGACGTTAGAAGGGAGCATTTCACAACTATAAACGAGCATGTTCCCTAATTGATCAGCAATGTAAGAACGAAACAACGTTAACCGGGACAACTTTAAGTGAGGAGTTACTGTACCTGGGAAGCTACTAGAGCAATGTATACAATTTTCAATTTGCGAATACCTGGAGGATACAAGGGTAATCACTAGCAGCCAGCATGGATTTATCAAGAACAAATCATGCCAAACCAGCTTGATTTCTTTCTTTGACAGAGTAACTAGTTTGGTGGATGGGGGAATGAGGTGGACATAATATACCTGGACTTTAGCAAGGCTTTTGACACAGTCCCACATGACATTTTGATAAATAAACTGGAGAAATGTGGGCTTGGAAGAACTATTATTAAGTGGATCCATAACTGGCTAAACAACCACAGACAAACAGTAACTATAAATGGAATGATATCAGATTGGAGGGAGATCTCAAGTGGGGTTACACAGGGATTTATTCTGGGTCCGGTGTTGTTTAACATCTTTATTAATGACCTGGATGTAGGAATAGACAGCATACTGATCAGATTTGCAGATGACACAAAGCTAGGGGGAGTTGCCAACACTTTGGATGATAGAGCTAAGATTCAGAGAGATCTAGATAAATTGGAGAACTGGGCTATAGACAACTAAATGAAATTCAGCCAAAATAAATGTAAGGTGCTACACTTAGGGAAGAAAAACCAAATGCAAAAATACAGAATGAGAGATAACTGGCTTGACTGCAACACTGCTGAGAAGGATCTGGGAGTTGTGGTGGATTGCAGCCTCAACATGAGTCAGCAATGTGATGCTGTGGGGAAAAAGCAAATTCAGTTTTAGGTTGCATTAACAGAGGCATAGCATACAATTCATGGGAGGTGATAGTATCACTCTACTAGGCAGTGGTTAGGCCTCAGCTGAAGTATTGTGTCCCATTTTGGTCACCAATGTATAGAAAGGATGTAGAGTAACTGGAAGGGATCCCGAGGCAAGCGACAAAGATGATCAAAGGGATGGAATGGAAGCCATATGAGCAAACTGGGTATGTTTAGTTTGGAAAAGGATAAATTAAGAGGGGACATGATAGTGATCTTCAAATACTTGAAAGGCTGCCATAAAAAAGATGAAGACAAGTTGTTCTCTCCTGCCACAGAGGGCAGGACTATCCCTCATGATCAGACTATCCCTCAATACAGTTATCTGTAGCAATTATTATTTCAATCAATTCCTTACGTCAATCCATATTGTGAATAACCCCACCCTTAATTTCATAAGCGCTCATGTCATTCATAAGTACACTGCCTGGCACAAAACTCCCCCCCTCCCCAATAGCATAGCTGCGGGGGAGCAGGGAGAGCAGCTGCTCCCCCACTGAGCAGAAACGGCGCCTTTTTTGTGCTCCTACACCTTTTGCTTCTGCGCTGCAGCCGGAATGGAGCATTTTATTTTTGCTCCTGGCATCTTTTTTTGCCCCCGACGCTTTTTACTCCCGGCGCCTTCTTTTAGCTCCACTCCCCCTGTGCTCTAAACCTGGCTACGCCACTGCCCCTCCCCAAGCACTGACTCCCCCTCCCCCCCCATTACTGAGCTCTCCCGCACATTCATAATGGTATTTATAGCAGGAGCAGAGAGAATTCTCTTGTGCCTCCTCCCCTGCAACACCTTGAATGTAGCTGACGTTGGTGTTTTCAGAGCTAAGTGTGAACTCTTTGAATGCATGTGACTTGCTCTGCCACCCTGACTGGTGACTTGAGTATTGAGCGTTTGCCTCACTGATTGTAGGACTGAGTGTTCACTGCATGTTTTTACTGTATGGTTTTATTGTAGAACTGAATAGTCTTCATTAGGTTTTCTTTCTTTGCTTTCTCTGTCTCTCAAGTGGGCAGGTAAGTGTTAACAAATGTTTTAGCAGTTGCTCTAGCTGATTGTTGCTCGTTTGAATGTATCATTAAAGTTGGCAGGAAATCTCTCACTGCACTGATCATTGGAAAGCTATAAATAGTGAAGGGGGAGTGTGGCCGATGGAAGAAGGATCCGCCTGAGGAAGGCAGATTCGAATGGTGAATTTATCTCAGTCCATCTTGCTCCCCAGTCACTGTAGGGTCAGATTTGCTTTGGCTGTTACAGATAGCTAGCTTATAGTCAGGGAAATTACTGTATAATTGCCATTTGCTGTTAAATAAAGGTTTGAAAGATGGGGGGCTCTACCAATGTTGCCGCCCCAAGCAGTCACCGCCGAATTGCTACCACCACAACAGCGGCAAAGCTACCGCTGAATTGCTGCCACAGCAGGAAGAGCAGCAGAGCTGCTGCGAATTGCTGCCGCGGGACATGGTGTGCCGCCCCATTCTGGATGCCGCCCCAAGCACCAGCTTGGAAAGCTGGTGCCTGGAACTGGCCCTGTTGAAAGAAGACCTACACTCTGTGTAGTCAGCTCACACCACCACCAAAGGGTAAGTCCCTGGGAGAATCCTGGATGAGTTGGTAACAGCACTATTCCCCCTTTCCCATTGGGCTACGCAAGTCCATAATGTGAGAGCACAAAGCATCCCTGACTTCTGCTGCCTGGGTGCATCCAGCTCCAGCTGTGGTAGGGGCGCTTTTTGGCTGAGTGTAACGGTTAAGCAGCCCCTCACTGTCTAGGTCTAGTCAGGGGGAAATGACTCACCTTTTTTGTGAAGAGCATCATCACAGTAATGCACTGATTACACTGGAATCCAAATGGGTGTGTAGACATCTGCAACAGGCTTTCAATCTGCCAAATGCACATTCAATAACTATTCTTTACCTGCTCAGAGTGTAATTAAACCATCTTTTGCCAGGGATTCTTAAATTAGGGTGCAGTTTCATAAGCCAAGGCAAAGAGGAGTACGTTGGTTTCCTCAGAATAACAGTGGGGACAGTAACTCCATTTATGACAATGTCGTTTGGTGGGAATCGTGTCCCATCCTGTCCATGAATGTAGACTCCTGATCAGCAAAAAAACATGTCATCACAAACTTTCCCAGTGTTCATAAATTGCCCTCTGTGGTCCTCAAGGGTCACCCTCATCACAAACTTTCTCAGTGCAACCCATGTTGATGTTCATAAATCACCCTCTGTGGTCCTCAAAACTCAGGTTTGTGTGTTTCAGTGTGGACCCTGAACCCTCAGGTTCAAGCCCGCATCAGAAAAACCTTAACATAGGGTTAACAATCAGTATAGACGCTCAAGCCCTGGGTTCTCTAACTCAACGTCAGCTGACTCGAGTCCCACTAACTTTGGGCTTACACTACAGTGTAGACATACTCTAAGACCAGAGAAACTCCAAGCTGGTTCAGCATACTCATTATGGGGTCCAGAAGAAAGCCTAACTTATACCAGCTAAGAGTCAGGAGTTTCTTAGGGCTGGTCCACACTAGGGGGCGGGATCGATCTAAGATACGCAACTTCAGCTACGTGAATAGCGTAGCTGAAGTCGAAGTATCTTAGATTGAATTACAAAGTACTTACCTCGGGTCCACACGGCGCAGGCAGGCTCCCCCGTCGACTCTGCTTACTCCTCGCGCCGAGCTGGAGTTCCGGAGTCGACGGGGAGCGCTTCTGGGATCGATTTATCGCGTCCACATGAGACGCGATAAATCGATCCCAGAACATCGATCGCTACCCGCCGAATCAGGTGGGTAGTGTGGATGTACCCTTAGACTCACTTGTGCTTACCTGTGCATTTGCCCCATTATGAAGAGGCAGTGAAAAGAACCTCTATGAATGTCTGTATAAAAATGATATTCCACTAGTGATCTTCTTGAGTTCAACGGAGCTAGTGACATGCATGTTTTCGGGATCAAGGCCATAGTGATAAAAGATATTTGTTGCCATCAGTCACCAAAAAAATCCAGTAAATCAGGTCATTTCCGTAACACCATAAAACAGAATTTGGGCAACATGCCCCTAGAATAGCTTTTGGATCAGTTTTCTAACATGAGATCAAAAAGTTTCCATCAGAAGACACAAAGGTGATAGCCGATATCATGGCCTTCCTCCAACAGTTTGCTGTGAATTTTATGTCTGTTTTGTTTTCCAAAGTGATGAGTGGAAATATTTAATTATCACTTGCTACTCACATTATCTCCATAAGGGGGGAACGTGTATTGCACTTGAGTTATGAGCATACAAGTCACTGAGCAATGTAACACTGGTTTCCATTATGTCCTTCTTATCCTTTGGTGAGGTTTGCTGTTTCATTTCCATTTCCTACCTTCAAGTTGTCACTATTGCACTGCAATTCTGTGGAAGGGTCCATGCAACTTACTCTCTTTGCTTGCTTGCTTTTCCTAAAGCTCTGATTATCTTAGAATTTCCTTACATCCTCCTCTGATATAAATGTAGTTTAACCTGCCTCCAGAACTTCTGATTTTGTAACTAATCTCTCAAACGTAAAAAAAGATGCACAAATTTCCCATCTCTCTGTTTTAGACTGCTCTTGTAACTGTGCAAGAGATTTGAGCTTAGCTTTGTCAGCTATACAGCCCCATCCTCTGTATGCTTATTTTTATCCTGCATCTTTTGTGAATTGAGGTATAACATTTGGGATGTGATACGTTGTAGTCATTATTGAACTATCCCTTGAAAGTACTAGTCATTTTCTCATATCATTTTCAACATTCTGGCAATCCACAGATTATTTCCTACGATTTTCTTTGAGATTTGCATGACCAATAAATGATAGTTCTTTTAGTGGTATTAAATGCCTATAACCTCGTTTAGTGCATATATATATATACAATAAACCACAGCACATGTTTTTTTTAAAAATATTAAAGCTCAAAATATGTATATGGTTTGCTTAAGAAGAAACAAAGGGAATATATGTCTATCAGGTTTTAAAAGCCTGAAAGCTGTTCCCCTTTTCTCAAGGTACATTTTTGTGGGTGGTCCTTGGTGTTGCTGGGTTAAAGAGCACTAAAGGTTTCCATTGAAACAAAGTTGTCTTTAGTGTTCGGTAGCCTAATTCTTTTTAAATAAAAAAAGGCAAATTCATTTGTAGATGTGTGGATCCCAGACAGTTTGTTTATTCTCCTAGTCTATCTGTGATCATAAACTCTAGGTAAATATTTGTTCTTCCGAGATTAGATTTAAAATACTTGCATTTACAATCAATTAAAACATTGATGACCGGTGCATGGGCTGTTGTATGTCATCATTGACATAACAGAATGTAAAGATAAGAGTTAGATAGAAGGAAGTCTGTATTGGGTAAGGATATGGTCTGTTTCTGGAATGAGCAGTGAATGTGGCAGATATATTTTGGATACTTTAGCATTTCTTTAAGCTCAATGCAGTTTGACATTATGAGACTCTCCAAGTGTAATTATTTTTCTGTTTTCATTTGCTTTACAAAAATGCCCTTATTTCACAGTGCCGCACATGTTTACTGAAGAACAAATGCACTTTTCTTCTTCCCTTATATGATTTATTGACTATTATACACTGAACACTTCCAAATTATTTCCAAAGGCCATAAAGTAGCAGGATAAATAGTGAGAAACAAATGTATGATTTAAATTATAGAATTCAGTTGTTGACTCTAAAAACAGAAAATTCAGTATTAATGCTGTATTTCTTTGTGACATTTAAGGTTTTCAGACTAAATGCAAAAAGGTCTTTTTATTTCTCTATCCTGCATTAGTCCAAAGGGATTAGCTTAATACACAGGGGATATTTATGATGCGAGGAATAAAATAGTTCTTCAGTAGTTCCAAACTTGCAGTAGTGCTGCACTTTGGTATTTGCTTTCATGGGCTTGTTGATTAAGTCGATATATGTGAATTTACTGACTCATTGCCTAGAGCAGAATGTGTTTTTACAGTCATCGTAATAGTATAGTAAATATTAGGAGATAATGTTTATATAGTATGGGCCATATCCTCAGCTGGTATAAATCAACTTAACTCTGTTGACTTCAGTACAGTTACCGTGACGAATACCAGCTGACAATCCAGACGTGTGTGTTTGCATGCGCACACGTACTCACTCTATACACACAACACATATAGGCCTACATTTTCAAAAGTGATTAGTAATTTTGGATGCCTCCATTTTTGATTTCACAAATTGAGACCCCTCATAAACAGACCCCTTTAAGATATGTCAATTCAGACACCAAAATCACTAGCCATACTTGAAAGTCGAGGCTATAATTTATTTTTGGTAATAACACTTATATTCTCAAGAAAGAACAGACATTTCATTTCTTAAGCATTTATTTATCTTTTTCTCAGTTTCAAATCAACAATTTGTTTTACATGCAAATTGAAGGGTATTTGCTTCACAGCTCCAATATACAGAAAGTAGGAATGAGCCAGTCACTCGGTATTAAATTCAGTTCAGTTCAATCCATTGTGGTAGTAGTGCTAGATCCGTGAGTCTGTAGAATAAAGGAAAGCTGAAATTAGATTTCCCCCCACTTCTTCCCCCACTTGCGAAACCATAATTTTTCATGCCACCATCTCCAGCTTCCTCATCTTATATCTCTCCTTTCTAAATTCGGCAACCTACCTTATCTTTATCTCACATTGCAAAAACCACATTTCCCCCTTCTTAAATCTCTGCAATGACTCCTCCTCTTCTTCTGTATTAACTTCTCATCCCTTTTAAAGCACCCCACCACCTAATTCCAATCTACATTTATAACCTAATTTCTTCCTGCACTTCCCACTAACTCTTCTCTACCCAAGATTCTTCACTCATTATTTCCTTCTTCCTCTCCTGACTGCGTGTGTCCTTTCAGAGCCTTCTAAATCCATCTCCAGTCTCCTCTTTCAATCATTCCTAAAAAGCTACCAGGCAATATAGTCTGCATGTAATTCAGCTGATGTTTACTTGCATGGACAGAACTGCATGTGTTTTATATGCCAACAGATAGTAATCCCTTCAAGGCTAAGTCCTTGTTTTCTGTTTTTGATGTGCATGTTCTTATTACTGTGAAGTAAAGTTGGCTGGGAATTTTCTGGATAAATGTTTTGGGAAATGTTTTTCATCAGAAAATTCTGATTTATTAAAATGGAAAATGTTCTTGGGAAAGGGTCTCTGTCAATGAGTCTCCAGATTTAAGAAAAATGTTTTGTTTCAAAATTGTCAAAACAACTTATTTTGAAATTTTTTAACAAAGATTTATTTTATTTAGTTTGAAATGATTTTTCATATCAAATTTTGGTTAATTTATACCAAAAAAGGTAACAATTTTAAAAGATCAAAACCTAAACAAAATGTTTTGAAATTGTCTAAATGAAACATTTTGATTGACCCATTCCAACATTTTTTTTTTATTATTGGTTCACAAAAATGTTTGAGATTTTGACTTTGTCATAGGAAAAAAAATTCAAAATCTCAAAAATTCTCATAGGAGGGAAAAGAGTTTCCTGGCTAGCTCTAATATAAATTACAATATGCAACCCTTTTTAATCCTGATGTTGAGTCTTTTTGATTCATTGCTTGCTTTTGAAACCATTGACCTTTTCATACCATTTTGTTGTTGAAGTTGCCGACACTAGCAGGGATAGATGAAGTGGTGCTTAAATATTGCAGTTCTTTCCTGTTGAAAAGGCCCAGGTTTATGTTGGATGATGGAATTTCTCTCTCAAAGGCATCTGCATGGAGGATGGTGTAATAATGTTCTATTCAGGTAGAAGAGATAGTTATTTGCACTGATATCCTTTCACTATGCCGGTGACACTGTGTTCTACACATCTTTTTGATTTGATCTGATTGAGGCAATCTCCCAGTTATCCTGAGATTGGGACTTGAATAAGGCCTAGCTTGCAGAAGCTCAGTTGAAACTAGGTAGAGTTTACATTGGTAGGCTGGAGGAAACAGCCAGAGCAGATGCTGAAATCAGTATTTGCCTTCTTGATTGAAAGGATATGTCTTCCTTTTATTTGCAATGTGTACAGTCCAGGGAACCTGTTGGATCCACAGCTGCTTCAAGAAGGTCAGGCCAATGTGGAAGGCAAGAGCTTCTTTTTTCTATCATTGGCTAGAAAGGAGAAAGAAGAGAGTGAGCCTAATTTTCAGAAGTGCGGAGCACCTAAAACTCCAGCTAAATTCAAAGGAAGCAGCAGATGAAAATCAGACCCTGTGATTCCTGCCTTTATCAATTTAAAGCTGGATTACTACAGTACACCGTAAATAAGCATCACCTAAGGACTACTTGGAGAATGTGGCAACCTGCTTTCTTAGTTGTCTGTCTTGCAGGGTGCATGTGACACCCTGTGATTTGAATCCTGCATTGGCCCTCAGTTTTTTCCAAATGTGATGCAAGATTTTGGTTTGATCTATACAGCCTTCTATTGTCTGGATCCTGGCTACTTAAGCAATTCTTCTCTCCTCATTTGTTGTCTCAACAATTCAGATTAGCTAAGTCCCCCAGATCAAAAATCAAGCACGTGGTTTAGGGTCCTTGTTTCTGATTGGACAAATCCTAAATCTGTTGAGCTTCAGAACACATTGGAAGGCCCATGTCTGACAGGGGGACGTTTCAGATAGGGATTAGTTCTGGGGGGAGATTTTGTTAATGTCTTTAATTAGGATCTTGTTAATAATTGCAAATTCTCCAAGGCAATGTCAGTTTTAAATGCACCTTAAAAAATGATGAAAAGCCCAAGCTGTATATTTACAAGGTTTCTTTGAATTTCAGTAAGCAATACACAAGATTTGTTCATGCTTTCCTGCTATTTGGCTTAAAATATTTTGGTTAACGAAAAAAAAAACAACTTTGAGAAGCATTCTTATTTTAAAAGAAGATTTTTAATACAATTTTTAGAATTACAATTGTTTGTGTCAAATTTTATCTAATTGTATCTTATAAGTTTGTTTTTATTTAACAGTATTAAATAAATTGATTGCACCTTCTATATTTCTATTAATTAATGAGTGCTAAGAATCATTGTGAGACAAGGAGGTAAGATGAACAGCCCTCATGGTATCAATGTCACAGCCGCCTGTCACATCTGCCAAAATGTAGACTGAAAGTTACTATAAAATAGTGAGATACATTATAATGAAGACTTAAGGGAGAGAAAGAGATGAATGCTGGCACTTTTAAATATCTATATCAGCCCTTGCAGAGTTGATGCCTGCAAGTGGGTGTAGCTGTCAACTAATATTCTTCGAATAACTTTATTACCTAGGGAAATCAGAGATTCTAGCATTTATTTTATTTTCACATTATTGAAAATAATATACTCACACTGTATATTACATATACTGCACACACACAGCATATTATAAATGTGTATATATAATGTACAGTGATTAAAGTCTACTTTATTTGTAGTGTAAACATCTGCAAAAGAGCCATCGATCTTTGGTATTTCATTTCCTCATTAATTTTGAGTAAAGACCACAGCCTGATCCCTCTCTGTGGTTTGGCAGCACAAAGCCGAAAATTTACTGTAACCCACTGTTGTAAGAGGAACCCTTATGTTGGTTTATTTCACCCGCCTGGCCACCAGCATAGAGTCAACAGAGCACCTCTCTGATCTCCAACTTTCCTACTTATGGCTTTTGAGATGCCACAACCACAGAGAGGCTCAGTGGCTCCTTCCTCAACTGCCTGTCAATCAACTGTTCAGCAGGAAATAGAAGCCACTGCCATGCTCTACTGGACAGCTGCTCAGTAGGGATAGGTGAAAAGCCAACTGGATACTTTGCAGCTGCTGGAGCAATGACCATGATGGTCTGGACACAGGGGTAAGAAGCTGCCACCCAAGTTCTCCAGCCTTTAGCTCTGAGTTCAGTGTCTTCTCCCTCTCTTTAGTGTCCTGGGAGCACCACCTTTTCCTGTTCTCCTGATCAAACTCTTGGAAGAACTATCACCATCTTATCATGTGAAGCTTTGGAGCAAACCTGCAGCCATGGCATAATGTCTAAGTATAAATTATGAGTTAAAATGTGGGAATACATAGTGGATTTAGGAGCTACTTGAGGGATTTAAGAAGCAGTCAGATACCACAGCAACAGGTTCTGCAGAAGAACCACTGTCCTAAAAGCTATCGGTCTTTCAGTAAGATCTGAAATGGTAAGAATAGCAATGGGCCATCACCCAATGCATACCTTATTGTGGTTTATCCTGATTTCTGCTGCTTCACAATATTTCTCAGTACTATCCTCCTTCAGAAACATTTCTGGGCACCTTTTTAATTTCTAATTAATAATCACCTTCCTTGGTGCCATATGTTTGTTTTCCCTTCCATGAAATCACTCTTTGACTTCCCTATCTCCTTCCTCTTGTTCCGTCATCTCTGGAGAACTGATCCTTGATTTTCTTTCCCTCTGTAGAGATAGAAGCAAAAGAACTATTTAACAGTTCTACCAACTCTCGTCCCCAGGGCACATCCTGAGTGAAATGAGCTGTTCAAAGGAGACATCCACCTTGTCTAAATGTCTTCTGTTTGTCTTCTATACTTTTGTTTTCTTCTCTACTCAGCCATATTATTTTCTGTTACTTTTAAAGTTTTTTTTTATTAATTTCTTTTACATGGATGAATTTTTATTGTAGCCTCCTTGACTGTATCTTAAGGAGTTTTCTTACGTTACTGAATCCCAGCTAAATCTCTAACTCATTTCACATTCATTCAAGTAGCTAATACTGTCTTACTAATGAAGAAAAAAATAATACTGTAGTGCACAAAGAGGTTGGACAGCTTCCTGTCCGATTAATATAGTGGTTAAAAATTCAGACTAACATCTTAGGCTGCTCTATTTTCTGAATTTACAGGAACTATTTAGATCCCTCTGTTTTAACAAATAGCTCAAAATATAATTCCTAAAAATGTAACTGTTGCCAAGTCTTCCAGCTACAGTTTATCAAACCAGTCAGGGTTTTCCAGTTCAAGCTTTTATCTTTCTGCCAAATCTAGTTTTGTCAATAAAAGCTCCTTGAAGCACCATTTTAGCCTAGAAGAAATTCATGTTACAAATTGCACCTGTTATCATTGTATATTAGTTAATTTCAATGAAAAGTATGTAGAACTCCCATCTCAAATGTTCAAATAACCACTAAGGGCCAGTTACTCACCCGAGTAGTCCCTATCACTCAATGAATTGCTGCTCACCAATGTGAATTAGAGGTTCACAATCTGGCCCCAAAACAAACCAGCTTGGACTCAGGCTTTTGAATTCAACTTACCTCTGAAATATTCTTAACTTTTGTTTTATAAATAGAAAATAGTATCTTAAGGATTTATGCAGTGGAAAGTCAGAGCTCTGTAAAAATGAAATAGTTTCCATCCATGGCATATAAACTGA
Source organism: Macrochelys suwanniensis (assembly GCA_033296515.1). NCBI lineage: Eukaryota > Metazoa > Chordata > Testudines > Chelydridae > Macrochelys > Macrochelys suwanniensis. Next base: position 26,266,212 of record CM065776.1, read on the forward strand.
ATGTTTGCATTTGTAGCATAAACACAGTGGTATGGTAAACAGAGAAACTCAATCTAACAAAGTATTTTTGTCTTTCTATATAGCAAACCCTCAACCTAATCATCCAAGAACCGGATTTCAAATCCCATCCAAATTTCTAAAGAACAGGCTGGCAGGCTATGGAAGCAAGTTCTATGGCCTTTGGCAATGTAAGCAGTGCATTACATTTTGTCTGAATGGTGCTTTAAGTAACTTCCCGAACAAGACAATTCTACATATCTAATTACAGCACTGGTGTCAAAATTGTTCCAGCTGTCCAGAAGGTTTTGCTATTTTATGATGAAATAACCAGGGAGTTATTAAATCACACATCATCTGGATTTTTTACTCCAATTACACAAGGATCCCACTGAGATATCTGGTAGTGATGGATTTCCTGCATATCTCTCAGTGAAAAAAAAATATCCACTCTTAACAAAGTTAATTCTGCAAAATTTCTTTAACAACAAATCTACATTTACATTTGAATCCACTTTTAAAAACTGGTCTATAAAAATACAACCTGTTAGTAAGCTGGTTAGCATGTGTAATTAGGTAAAACATTCTTTAAGTGGGAAATCAAATTCACACTTTAAGCATGTCAGTTACCTTCTAATTAATATTTTAAAAAAAACTAAATAGAGGAAATAATCTGGAAACAATAATGAAGGATTTAAACTCAGCAGTTTGAAAAAAGGCCATCAGTATTATGTAACTTCTAACATCCCATCATGGGATATTAGAATTTACTACAGAGAACTTTTTCCTCGGTGTCTGGCTGGTGAGTCTTGCCCACATGCTCAGGGTTTCAGCTGATCGCCATATTTGGGGTCGGGAAGGAATTTTCCTCCAGGGTAGATCGGCAGAGGCCCTGGAGGTTTTTCTCCTTCCTCTGCAGCATGGGGCACGGGTCATATGCTGGAGGATTCTCTACATCTTGAAGTCTTTAAACCATGATTTGAGGACTTCAATAGCTGAGACATAGGTGAGAGGATTATTCCAGGAGTGGGTGGGTGAGATTTTGTGGCCTGCATTGTGCAGGAGGTCAGACTAGATGATCATAATGGTCCCTTCTGACCTTAAAGTCTATGAGTATTATGTACTATTATTGAGAAAGACTGTATTTTCCTAACATTATTTTGAAAACTGTTTTGTTATGGCTGTAGAATATAATGTTCTTGGTTAAAAAAAAAAAAAAAAGACCACAAAGAGTTTACCAGTCTGAACTATCTACTTTACCATTACAATTCATAGATTCATAGATTCTAGGGCTGGAAGGGACCTCGAGAGGTCATCGAGTCCAGCCCCCTGCCCTCATGGCAGGACCAATTACTGTCTAGACCATCCCTGATAGACATTTATCTAACCTACTCTTAAATATCTCCAGAGATGGAGATTCCACAACCTCCCTGGGCAGTTTATTCCAGTGTTTAACCACCCTGACAGTTAGGAACTTTTTCCTAATGTCCAACCTAAACCTCCCTTGCTGCAGTTTAAGCCCATTGCTTCTTGTTCTATCCTCAGATGCTGAGATGAACAAGTTTTCTCCCTCCTCCTTATGACACCCTTTTAGATACCTGAAGACCGCTATCATGTCCCCTCTCAGTTTTCTCTTTTCCAAACTAAACAAACCCAATTCCTTCAGCCTTCCTTCATAGGTCATGTTCTCTAGACCCTTAATCATTCTTGTTGCTCTTCTCTCGACCCTCTCCAATTTCTCCACATCTTTCTTGAAATGTGGTGCCCAGAACTGAACACAATACTCCAGTTGAGGCCTAACCAGCGCAGAGTAGAGCGGAAGAATGACTTCTCGTGTCTTGCTCACCACACACCTGTTAATGCAGCCCAGAATCAAGTTTGCTTTTTTTGCAACAGCATCACACTGTTGACTCATATTTAGCTTGTGGTCCACTATAACCCTTAGATCCCTTTCTGCCGTACTCCTTCCTAGACAGTCTCCTCCAATTCTGTATGTGTGAAACTGATTGTTCCTACCTAAGTGGAGGACTTTGCATTTGTCCTTATTAAACTTCATCCTGTTTACCTCTGACCATTTCTCCAATTTGTCCAGATCATTTTGAATTATGACCCTAGCCTCCAAAGCAGTTGCAATCCCTCCCAGTTTGGTATCATCTGCAAACTTAATAAGCGTACGTTCTATGCCAATATCCAAGTCATTGATGAAGATATTGAACAGAGCCGGTCCCAAAACAGACCCTTGCGGAACCCCACTCGTTATACCTTTCCAGCAGGATTGGGAACCATTAATAACTACTCTCTGAGTACGGTTATCCAGCCAGTTGTGCACCCACCTTATAGTAGCCCCATCTAAGTTGTATTTCCCTAGTTTATTGATAAGAATATCATGCGAGACCGTATCAAATGCCTTACTAAAGTCTAGGTATACCACATCCACTGCTTCTCCCTTATCCACCAGACTCGTTATCCTATCAAAGAAAGCTATCAGATTGGTTTGACATGATTTGTTCTTTACAAATCCATGCTGGCTATTCCCTATCACCTTACCACCTTCCAAGTGTTTGCAGATGATTTCCTGAATTACTTGCTCCATTATTTTCCCTGGCACAGAAGTTAAACTAACTGGTCTGTAGTTTCCTGGGTTGTTTTTATTTCCCTTTTCATAGATGGGCACTATATCTGCCCTTTCCCAGTCTTCTGGAATCTCTCCTGTCTCCCATGATTTCCCAAAGATAATAGCTAGAGGCTCAGATACCTCCTCTATTAGCTCCTTGAGTATTCTAGGATGCATTTCATCAGGTCCTGGTGACTTGCAGGCATCTAACTTATCTAAGTGATTTTTAACTTGTTCTTTTTTTATTTTATCTTCTAAACCTTCCCCCAATTAAATCTTTCAATGAAAGATTCTACAGCCCTGATCCTACAAACACTTATATGCATGCCTATCTTTAAGCATTTTAAATTTACTTTGACTTCAATGAGACTACTCAGGAGCTTAAAGATATCAGTGTTGCCAATTCTTGTGATTATTTCAGTGTTCTCTTAGTGTTTGTCTTGTAATCATATTCTAACCAAATCAATTTAAAGAAGAGTTTCTAGCTCTTATGACTGTGGAGAAAAGCTCTTACTACTTCTGTTGGAAGGCTGTTGATTAATATGATATTTTTCTGCACTTCAAAAAGTGGGTTTTGTCTTTCAGTCATTAAATATATAGACTCACTTGATTGGAAGCTGACATAGGGCTACTTATGACCACCTACTCATACCAGAGAAGGCACCAGACAGATATTAGAGGATTCTGACTTGCAATCACTGCTGACCTTGGAAAGCTTAGAAACCACTGTCTTGGAGGAGAGTGGCTCTGTTTTTGAAAGAAGCAAATTACTCAGCTATAAAGAACTTAATGCAATGAGCTACTGTAGCTAACTTAAATATTGCAGAAAAAGGGAATAGTGACTGTATGAACTCACACGCAGAGAGCCAGAACTAGAACCCTGGTTCTTCAGCTTCCAATGCACAGGCCTTCTCTACTTCATTTAGAGAAGAACTGCAAAGTAATGCACATTGGGAAAAAATAATCCCAACTACATAAAACGATGAGTCTAAATAAGCTGTTGCCACTCAAGAAACAGATCTTGGAGTCATCATGGATAGTTCTCTGAAAACATCCGCTCAGTGTGCAGTGTCAGTCAAACAGAATGTTAGAAACCTTTAGAATTGGGATAGATAATAAGATAGAAAGTATTGTAATGCCACTGTATAAATCCATGGTACGACCACACCTTGAATACTGTGTGCAGTTCTGGATATATTAGGGATATAGAACAGCTTCTATATGAGGAGGGAGATTAAAGCGACTGGAACTGGTCACCTCATAAAAGAGATGACTAAGGAAGAATATGATAGAGGTCTATAAAATCATAAAGTGTGTGGAGAAAGTGAATAGGGAAGTGTTATTTACCCCTTCACATAATAGAAGAAATAGGGGTTACCCAATTCAATTAATAGACAATAGGTTTAAGGAAGTACTTCACACAACACATGGTCAACCTGCGGTGCCTTCTCCTGGTCGGGGGATTAGATCTGGCCAGGCATTGCACTCTCCTCTGAAGGTGTCTCTCCTGTCATCCTCTCACACCCTCTGCAGCTCAGGGTGTTCCTTCTTCATTACTTGGCCCTCCAGCCAGGTCACTATGCATGTTTCCCCTCAAGGGGTATCAAAATACCATTATACAAAATGGCAGTGTTTCCTTCCCTGCTCTGACCATGCCATTCCACTAGTGGCTGGTAGGGGAACCCAGGTCTGCCCTCTACTCCGGGTCCCAGTCCAGGGACCCTATCTCTAGCAACAGTGGCCTGCTCACTCCCAGACCATGTTGCTCTTCCTGGACTTCTTCCTACCTCACAGCTCTACCCTCTGGTTGCCCCCACTCCCTCTCCTTGGGTTTGCCAACTCAGGGAGTGACTGCAGACTACTCCCCCACAGCCCCTTCCTGCTCTCAACTCCTGGGCTTTATACAGGCCTCTCCTGTGCCTGTCCAGCTGAACCTCATATCTAATCAGTTCCCTGCTCCCTGGCTCCTCCTTGACGTGCAGCCTGGGCAATAAATTGCTCACCTAGCCACCTTAACCCCTTCAAGTCCTGTGTGGTGTGGACACTCCATCACAATTTCCTTTGAAGCATCTGGTACTGTCCGCTATTGAAAGACAGATACTGGGCTAGCTGGGCCATTGGTCTGTCCCAGTATGGCCAGTCTTATGTTCTTATGCTAGCAGCAATAACAGATCTTCCCTGTGAGTCAGGCAATATGACACACACAAAGACAGGACAAAATACAAGTCACTGAAATACATAGTGTACACACCTAAATGCTGATACACACCCATCCCCTTGCCCTGCTTCCCCACCATTAGCATTAACCATTTCTTCCTATACACTTTTAGTTTTCTCATTCCTGTCCCAACCTCCTATCCTAGATCTTTCCCTCTGTATCGAGAGAGAGAGAGAGAGAGAGAGAGAGAGAGTAAAAATAGAGAATAAAAAAGAGTTGGTATGGAAAAGCTAATTTTTCCAGACTTAGAACTTACTTATGGTTCTGTATTTACAACAGACCTGGAAATTTTTGAGTACTGGGCTGCTACATTTTTTATTTTCTTTTATTCCCCTGGAAGCAGAGCAGAGAGTTTTTTTCAAGCAAGAATCGTTGCTTGCTAGTACAGCCTTACATTAAGACAGTAATAAATGTTTTTAACTTTAAAAGGGAGGAAATGTGGCCTCTGTTCGGGAGTCAGGAATCCTGGGTTCTGTTTCTGGTGGCTCTGGATATTTTCTGTGGCAAGCAGGGCCCAATCCTGAACCCCTTTACTCACACAAGGAGTCCTGATTCACGTGGGTAGTTCCCGCCTACATCACTGAGTAAACATTACTCGCTTGACTAAGGATTTGAATGTTCAGGCCCTTGCTCCCTTTTTAGAGATTAATACTGCAGACCTACCTCACAAGCGCAGCAGCTTGTCAAAGAGTAAAGCATGTCAAAATCCTCCTGTGAAAGGTGCTATGGAATTGCAAAGTAATATGCATCGTTATTACATTTCCTATGGGAAAACAATGGCTTACATTAAAGAACAAACATAAAGGTGCTCGGGGTGCTTCAAAACCCCAAATTCCATTGAGCTTTCACATCCCAGTGAGTGGGAAAAAAACAACCACTTTGGCCTAGACTGAGATTTAAGACTCAACTCAGAATACAAGGTAGAGCGTAGCTGTGCCACCCAGCAAGGAACCCCTTGATGGAATTGTGACTCTGTGTCAATGTCTTTGCTGCTCCCTCCTTGCCCAAGGAAGAAGCAATTTGATGCAGCCTTGAGAAGGGTACAGTACAGCTCACTCCCCAGCTCGTGCATTGAGGGCAGAGCCCTGATTGTTTCTCACTCTCTCCATCTCTTCCCCAGGCACCAACAGTCCTTCCAGTCCTGAGTCTCCCCAAATCCGCTTTCCTGAGTTCTTCACTATCAGACACTCAAACTTCAACCCTCTGGTTCGTCACCTCCAAATGCATGAAACTAGCCCCCCAGTTATCAGCTTTCTTTGTCATACACACGCCACCCAGCTTGCACACACAGGTCTACTAGGGGTGAAAATGAATAAAACATTTCCTAAACAGAAAAACTGCAGATTCAGAAATAAACTAGTAAGGCAAAGCAAAGAAATACAGAAAATAAACATAAAGACGCAAACTCAGACTTTACACTTTCATATTACATAAAATCCCTTTTCCAATATGTTACCTATCACCTTGAAACAGTTTCCCAGTATACCTGCTAGGTCTAGGGAGGGGATCAAGTATTCTCAGACAATCTCTGGCCACGAGTCTGTCCCTCAAGTTCTGGATAAAAAAACCCATCAGTTCCAAGCCTGCCTTTAAAAAGGCTTTTTCCTTTCCCCATCCACCACCTCCCACACCCTGTGTTCATGGTGACTACTGGTTATTCAGAGTGAGGGAAATTCTTTTTGACTTGAGAGCTGGGATGTCTCAATATCATCCCATTACTGATCCATCCTTGTCTTTTCCTGGGCCAGCCAAAGGATACTTACTTGAAATGGGTTTCGTGTAAACACCTGGCTTGAGAGTTGTCCCTCCCCACTCGACTGCTCACCACTCTGCCCTGAGGTGTAGTTGAAGTTGCATTACAGATTATGAGCACACTTTTCTGTATACACAAATACATAGTTTCATAATCACAGTCTGTATACATACCTCATTAAGACCATCAAGTTCAGAACATTACAAGCTTCCATAAAAGACCTTATTCAATATGTTTTTATAGTACAATAGTATACTATGTCATCAGTTGGTTTAACAGCTCATTTTTTGGGTTTAAATCTTCTGTTCTCCCCTTGGGGTATCTGGAACCTGATTGTACCAATCTCCACAATTACCAGATAGTTGTACTCACTGATACCCCTTCCTCTATCCACACAAAGAGTTGCTCTGCTAAGTTAGACATGACAACCTTTCAGATGGAAATAAATTTATTTAAAGTGCATCAGGATGAATTTTCACTGAACCATTATTAGCCTGTATGCTATACCTGTATGCTTCTAGCTTGCAGAGTTTACATTATCATTTTTAAAGGTCCATTTGTAGGGCTAGATTTACAAAGGGACTTTGGCATGGTGATGCTGAGCAACACAAGACAACTTTTAGGCACCAAGAAAATCACTGGGGTTCACAGAGCCTGTATGTCTACACTTAGAACACTAGAACAGCACAGTTGCAGTGCTTCAGTGTAGACATTTACTGCAGCACCAGGAGGGTTTCTCCTGGCATGGTAGTTAATCCATCTCCCCAAGAGGCGGTAGCTAGGTTGACGGAAGAATTCTTCCCTTAACCTAGTGCTATCTACACTGAGGTTTAGGTCAGCTTAACTATGTCTGGATTTTTCACAGCCCTGAGGTAGCTATGCTGATGTAACTTTCTAGTGAAGATAAACCCTCAGTAATTGTGAGTTAGGTTCTTAGGCTTCCTATACAATGAAAGAAGGGAGATAGATAGGTGCCTGAGAATGGGATTCACAAGAACCATCAGGCTAGGTAGCTCCGCACTTAAACAAATGATGGGAGCTGACAAGGAGAGGTCTGTATCCTAAGTCCTGTCTTTCTCAGGGTATTTGGTACATATATCCAGGCTGGAGGGAGGAGCCTCTCTCTGCTTGGGATTCTCAGCTGTGAGCCATCTCCTGGAGTCAGAAGCCTAAGGTGTTCTTTGTGAGGAGTAGGACAACCACTTCCCTTGTTACTGTTAGCCCAGTGGTTAAAGAGCCATTAGACCAGGGGGCTCATGGATCTCCCACATCCTGGGAGTGCATTCTAGCCACCAGGCTATAGAATTATTCTCATGCTTGGTCTCTCTATCTGGCCTAATGACTCTTTATTTAATCCAAAGTGGAACAGATTCAACAGGAGAGACTGAAGGACCTTTCCACCCCACACTCACATACATACAGAATATCCCATAGCACTCTCTTGAGAGGTGGCAGAGCCCTGTACACATCCCTTCTCTCACATCCCAGATGAGGATCCCAACCTGGGATGTGAGAGAAGGGATATGTACAGGGCAATAGTTATGAGGAGGTTCTCTTCTTCCCCCTCATTTTGCATGGAGGTAGGTATGCTCTGAGCTCACCTACCAAATGGGCCCCACAGGCGAGTTAGGCAGAGGAAACTTATCTTCCACCAGTTTGTGAATTGCACTGGGGCTTAGGAGTCTGAACACCTAGAGTAAGGCTGCAGTGCACATGCGTCGAGGCAGAAATATAAGCATCCGGGGAGTTTTTGCTGCCAACACATAGGCACCAAGTGAGTTTAGGCTGACAGATCTGATCCCTGATATCAAGCATGTCAAGACTGTAGAAGCCAATAAGGGATAATGGTATTATTTTGTATACGTTTTATTTATTCGCTATACTCTATTGTTTTTATTATTGTTCCTTAGCGCTGCTACATAGTATTCCTAGTGTGTAATGGCTGCTGCCCAGCAGCCCTGATGTGGTTGAATTTCTACAGAGGGGTTGGAGTTCAAGCATCATTTTATACACTTTGTAAATGAGTGTGTGTTTGGGAATTCTGGATTAAAGCTATTATATAATGTAGATACTAGATGTAAGCAGAATCCAAATGAGCTCTCGCCTGACTTCTAGTGGTAAGCCGTGGAAAAGGACTTTAGTAGTTGATCTCATTTGCATCGGCACACCCACCCTGCCTAGTGCTCATCAGTTTTTGATCTCGTTTGCATGGGCACACTCACCCTGCTTAGGTGCTTCATCATGATGGGATTGCTTGCCTAAATGATCACTTGTGGCTGGTGTTGTATCCCCAGTCTCCTTGTTATTGGGGCAAGAGTAAAAAGGGGTGTTATCCTTGTTGTGTGAATCAAGGGCAGCAGAACTCTACTTGGCATACCCCAATGGAGGGACTCACCCTCAAGTGAACAGCACTCACTAAACAGGGAACATGGGTTCCAAAGCCCAATGAGAGAGAGGGGGTTGAGACAGGTACTTGTACCTGGTGGAGTGGGCAGGGCCCTGTTTAAGGGTCCTAGACACCATTTGACCCTTCATCTCTCCACAGTATAATAAAAGAGCTAATTTAGACTCAGTTGAGAGTATTGTTACACGCTGCAGAGCTGAAATCACTCATACCTTTGGGACAATGTCTCTGGTGCAAGAGTGCACCAGTAGTGAGGCTCTCCCACTAACAGCTGAAATCACTGAGAGTTGTGTTAAGTGGTGGGCCCTGAAGACATCTTGGTGAGCGGGCAGCTGGCGGAGAGGCATGGCAAGCTGCCAGGAGGGCGGCTGGTGGAGAGGCATGGCCAGCAGGGCAGCTGATCGAGAGGGCCAGAGCAGAGCCCCGCAGAGAGGCACAGAAATCAGCTGATTGGGGGTGAGCGAGTGCCCGAGCAGCGGAGCATATAAGGTGCCTCCTTATCCCCCTTCCACCCAGGGTGGTAGGTGAACTCTGCAGATGAACCTCTGAACTCTGGGGCTGCACTGACCAAGGACAGCAACTGTGAGTGGGGTGCAGAGAAGGGATGGGCACATTAAAGGGACTTTTGGGTTGCTGGACTTAGGAACCTGGGAGGAAAGGACACTGCCCAACTTACTTAGGGGTGGGTCTTTTGCTCTGAGTTTATGTTTATGAACCCTAGCTGCGGTGTTTTCCCAAATTAATGCTTCCCCCCCCACACTTTATTAAAAGTTTTTGCTACACTCAGACTCTGTGCTTGTGAGAGGGGAAGTATTGCCTCTTAGAGGTGCCCAGGGGGTGGTGTGTAATTGTCCCAGGTTACTGGGTGGGGGTTCGAGTCGGTTTTGCATTGTATGGTTGAAAAGGATATTGAATCCGGTCCTTATTGCTGCCAACTCTGACTGGCAGAAGGATTACATACATAAGTCGTGATATGTGTCCTGAGTGCGTGTTTTATTTCCATGTTAAAAAAGTCCCTACCACTTCAGTTCATTTCTCCCATTACATGGAAGAATTACCAGTACTGAAAATTATATGCTTCAAAAGAAATGAAGCATATGTTCATAGATTTGTAGCCATAGATTTTAAGGCCAGAAGTGACCATTAAATCATCTTGTCTGGCCTCCTGCATAACACAGAACATCCAATTTCTCCCATTTACCCTGGTTTTGAGCCCAGTACTTGTGTCTGACTAAAGCATGCCTTCCAGAAAGGCATCCATTCTTGATTTCAAGATATCAAAAGATGGAGAAAGCACCATTTCCCTAGATAATTTGTCCTGATGGTTAATCACCTCACTGAGAAAAAAAATATGCTTTTATTTCTTATGTCCATTTTACTATGACAAAGTCCAATATGTCCGGCTTTAAAAGTAGCCTGCCTATTGTCAAATCTCATTTCCTCACTGAACAATGAACCATGTTTTATATATTCTTTGCACTCTGTTAAATCCCACATTTCCTTCAATGCATACTGACATCTCTTCAGTGGCTAAATATGAGTGATTTAAGACAAGTAATTACTTTGTGAAGATAAATGATTGCATTCCATTGCTCTGGCTGTTAAAAGTGAGGCCGCAAACTGACTCACATGTAAATTGTTTTGATAATTTTCTTTCTGTTTATCTGAGTTTGTCATACTATTTGAGCAGATGTGCTCAACTACCATTTTGGGATTTCAGCCCTGTATGGCATATAAATGGTGGCAATTGCTTTTTGGGACAATCATTCAGGTAATATCTATCACTGACTTCTGATACTGTACAACAGTAAACATCCTTCCAATAGAATTTTGAAAGATAACACTGGGCCAAGTTCCCTGCTGACAGAAAGAATTCAGCCCGGTTTACTTAAATAGAGTTTGTAGCAGCAGCCAATCTGTGCAAATTTCCCTCCACATTGCTCTACATTAACTTTCCAGAAAGAACAATGCACCCTGGTTGTTTGCTAGTTCAATTGCATTGCTGTATAGGCTACACTCATTCATTGTGGTAAAACCATAATACTTACTTCTCCTTAATGATCACACCACATCAGTGCTGTTTTCTGGTCTGTCCATTGGCTTCCTGTCAGGTTTCAAATTGATTTAAAATTTTTACTATGGACTTTTAAGGTATTTAGGGATTTGGACCTTTCTACATCATTGAAAAGCTTGTTCCCTGTAGACAAAGAGGCGCTCTAATCTTCCCTCACTGACTTGTTATGGTCTCTAAGTTTTTGTTTTAAGACTTTTGGCTACAGGGCATTTTTGTGTTATACAGTACACTACACCCTTAGAATCCTTTTTTCAGTGTAGTAGCCATGTTAGTCTGTGTCAGCAAAAAAAAATAAGAAAAGAATACTGGTGACACCTTAGAGACTAACAAATTTATTTCAGCATAAGCTTTCGTGGGTTAGAACCCACTTCATCAGACGCATGGAATGGAACACATAGTGAGCAGATATTTATACATTCAGAGAAACATGAAAAGGTGGAAGTGCCTATACCAACTTTAAGAGGCTAATTAATTAAGAGGAACTATATCAGCAGGGGGGAAAAAACTTTTGAAGTGATAATCAAGCTGGCCCATTGCGGACAGTTGACACAAAGGTGTGAGTGAGGATAGTTAATTTAAGGGAAACAGATTTAATTAACGTAATGGCCAAGCCATTCCCAGTCTTTGTTCAACCCTGAGTTGATGGTATCTAGTTTGCATATCAGTTCAAGTTCCACAGCTTCTCGTTGAAGTCTGTTTTTGAAGTTTTTCTGTTGCAAAATTGCCACCTTTAAGTCTGTTACTAAGTGATTAGAGAGGTTGAAGTATTCACCTACTGGCTTTTGAATGTGATGATTCCTGATGTCAGATTTGTGTCCATTTCTTCTTTTGCGTAGAGACTGTCCAGTTTGGCCAATGTACATGGCAGAGGGGCATTGCTGGCACATGATGGCATATATCACATTGGTAGATGTGCAGGAGAACGAGCCCCTAATGGTGTGGCTGATGTGGTTAGGTCCTGACATCCACCTCCCTGAATCACTGACTGCTTTTTCAACTCAAGGTTTAAAATCTATTTTCTCTGGATAACTTCTGCTAATGAATTAATGTGGTAGTGTTCATTGTTTCTAAGGTAAAATTCAGTCCCAACTCAAAGAATCTATATACACTCTGAACCACTTTAGTGGTTTGACCTCCAGAAGCGTGTATGAAATGTCACACAGGTGGGCCTCCACATACTCCAGAGATGAGGGCTTCACTCTTGCACCAAATAGACCAGATCTGAAGGAGTGTAGGGATGGGTGGAGACTAACAGAACCACCCTTAAGTGGGTTAAGCAGTCCAAAACCCATGCAGAGATGGCACTGAAGCATATAGGCTGGAACAGAAGCAGTGGAGGGGCTCACTGGCAGGGGTTTATTATTATTTGCATTACACTGTCAACTAGAGTCCTCATGGCATCCAAGTACCATTGTAGACATTACAAATACAAGACAGTCCCTACTCAGAAGAGCTTACTGTTTAAATAATGGGGGAGGATTCCATTCCACCATCCCTTGAGGAGATTCCAAGACAGAAATGGATTGATTACTTGGGATTTACACTGAGAGGGGTGAATTTCATCCTAAATGCAGCAAGATACCACAGTACAATGCACTATAAACGAAACTATGTTCTGCTCTACATAATCCAAAAGGAACTTCTTCAAATTTAACCTATAAAACAGTCTTCAAATTTAACCTATAAAACAACCTATATTGGAAATGCGGTTGTATCTTAGAGCTTGGCTGTAAACAATGGATCGTGTGGTGTGTCCAGGATGGAAGCTGGAAGCATGTAGGTAAGTATAGCGGTCAGTAGGTTTCCGGTTTCCAATTTCCATCCCACCATCAACCTCAGCCTAGACCAGTCCACACAAGTGGTCCATTTCCTAGACACCACTGTGCTAATAAGTGATGGTCACATAAACACCACCCTATACCGGAAACCTACTGACCGCTATACTTACCTACATGCTTCCAGCTTCCATCCTGGACACACCACACGATCCATTGTTTACAGCCAAGCTCTAAGATACAACCGCATTTGCTCCAATCCCTCAGACAGAGACAAACACCTACAAGATCTCTATCAAGCATTCTTACAACTACAATACCCACCTGCTGAAGTGAAAAAACAGATTGACAGAGCCAGAAGAGTACCCAGGAGTCACCTACTACAAGACAGGCCCAAAAAAGAAAATAACAGAACACCACTAGCCGTCACCTTTAGCCCCCAACTAAAACCTCTCCAGCGCATCATCAAAGATCTACAACCTATCCTAAAAGATGATCCCTCACTCTCACAGATCTTGGAGGACAGACCAATCCTCGCTTACAGACAGCCCCCCAACCTGAAGCAAATACTCACCAGCAACCACACACCATACAACAAAAACACTAACCCAGGAACCTATCCTTGCAACAAAGCCCGATGCCAACTCTGTCCACATATCGATTCAAGTGATACCATCACAGGGCCTAATCACATCCGCCACACCATCAGGGGCTCATTCACCTGCACATCTACCAATGTGATATATGCCATCATGTGCCAGCAATGCCCCTCTGCCATGTACATTGGCCAAACCGGACAGTCTCTACGCAAAAGAATAAATGGACATAAATCTGATATCAGGAATCATAACATTCAAAAACCAGTAGGAGAACACTTCAACCTCCCTAATCACTCACTGACAGACTTGAGGGTAGCAGTGTTGCGACAGATTAACTCGAAAAGCAGACTTCAAAGAGAAACTGTTGAACTCGAATTGATATGCAAACTAGATTGCATTACCTCAGGATTAAATAAGGACCTCGAATGGCTCGGCCATTACGTTAATTGAATCTATTTCCCTTAAGTTAACGATCCTCATTCACACCTGTGTGACCATCTTGTTTATCACTTCAAAGGTTTTTCTTCCCCTGCTGTTATGGTTCCTCTCAATTAATTAGCCTCTTAAGGTTGGTCTATGCACCTCCACCTTATCATGTTTCTCTGACTGTATAAATATCTGTCTACTGTATGTTTCATTCCATGCATCCGATGAAGTGGGTACTAACCCACGAAAGCTTATGCTGAAATAAATTTGTTAGTCTCTAAGGTGCTACAAGTTTTTCTTTCTTATTTTCATTTTGAAAATAATAAATATTGTTATAAATGTTTTCAATATTTTAATTAAAATATCACAGAAAATTTCACAAAATACAAAATATTTAGAAAACACCTAACATTTGTAAAAAAATGTTTGCAAAAAACCCTATTTTTGATTAAATATTTTCTATAACAGGTTGTTTTCCAAGCAGCTTTAATCAAACCATTGCTTAAATATCATATATCATGAATGTAGATTCAAATTACACTTTGTAACTCATCTTTATACATTCACATCTACCACCAGATTTTTCCACCACACTCAACCAGTTGTATTTTACACACATTACAAAGTTGTATTACACCAAAGAGAATCAGGTAATTCATACAGTAGATGAAAACTTGTATTTCTGCTCTCCTGTATAGCACTAGACTTTCACTCAGTTTTCTCCCAAATTAGCTGATCGTTTCCATTATACAAATGTATAACAGCTGTAGTTCTCCCATCATGACTAATATAAACTCTCTCAAGTCCGTCTTGCTTTCACAGCCTCCCTGAAGTTTTACCCAATTGATTAACTGCAATCAGTTTATCACAAAACCATTAATTTAATTTAGCAGTCTGCAAAAGCTTCAAATTAAATTCTGCAGCTACCATTCTTGGCCTTGTAATAATTAACCACATCTGCTACACTTATACATCTAGTCAATGACAATAAGCAGTAAGTTGGTGATAAGACATGCTTTCACATGTTTAATCATATTTACAAATTTTGAATTATTTGCCAGCTCGCTATTGTTTATTTCCATTCCAGCATTATCACCAAGTAAGTGTTTCATCAAGTGAAGAAGAAAATGTCATAAATGGCATAAGGTATGGTAACTTTTTTTACTTTCGCTCTGTTTGCCATTTCTTATCAAACGCAAGATTTCAGAAGACATCTAGTTTTATGTTCCTTCATTTTCTTTCACCTCTTCTTTCTGTTACAGTAACACCTATTTTTGGTCCCCATGGTGCTAGGCACTATACCTACACATAGTAAGAGAGTATCCCTGCCCCAGAGAGTTTACAATTTAAAGAGACAAAATAGTGGTAGGGGAAACAGAGTCACAGAAAGGTCAAGCAGCTTTCTAAAGGCTAGACAGTAGGTCAGTCACAGGGGTGGGATTAGAACCCTAGTTTCTTGAGTGCTAGTACAATACCTGATCTACTGGATAATGCAGCCTATCCAAACTTTCACTCTTTGTTTTGCCTATATAGGGCAGCATTGTGGCTCACAAAGGCCATAAGTCTCAAGGCGCTTCCCTTTCTCATCCATAGGCCCCTGCACAGGGCTAAATACATTCCTAACTAAGCATAAAAATTGCTTAAATTGAGTGTCCCAGTGCCCAAAGGGTTCATGATACTGTCCCCCTCCACGGTGCACAGCAGAGCTGGGCTGAGCTGGGGTTGGGGGATGCACATACTGGAGTTCTAAAAGGACATTGCCACTCTGCTTTGGCATGCTCTCCTTCCTTTCTGAGTTATTCTGAGTCAGATAAAACATCTCCATGAACTATTGTGCCTATACACAGTCCCTCTACAATATGACCCATACTTTCTTTGAGCTTCTTCATAGTTAAAATATCAAAAATGGTGATGATGATAATAATAGGGGACAGTGTATCTTACCTGCTTAGCCTATTTTAGAAGCACAGCATCTTGTTTTGCCTCACTGAATCACAGTGACTGACTTTGCTGGCTGGAGAACAACAATTCCACATTGTGAAAAGTTTTGAGGTTTCAAAGTTTGTTTTTGTGTGAAAAAATGAGAGAGAGACTGACTGAGTTTTAAAACACTTACAATAAAATCAGTACAGAAATGCAGTAAAAACAAAAAAATAAATTACAAATTCTAAAATGATGGGCTATTCCAAACAGTACAAAGTGCGTTTCCAATAGCCCACTGCTGAATAAATTGATCCAAATTGCTTATAAGAGTATAACATCTAAACTCCAAATGAAGGTGTAAAACCTAAACATCTAAAAAAGCCTGAAGAACATCAGCAACCCCAGTACCAAATAATTACATCATCTACTTTTTAAAATGGCCATATTTGCTTGACCAAAAATAAAGTTTGCAAGGCATACCACAGACCTATTTGTGAACCTATACTTAACAATAAAAATAAATACAGTAGGAACAAAATCAAGGAACAATAACCAAAAAATATCCTGAAGTACAACAAATAATAGCTGTAACCTGGAATAAGTAAGAAACATATGAAAAATAGTCTCCTTCATGTCACAAAAGGACACAACACAGACATCTCCGGGGTCAAACAATGCACAAACACATTCATTACAATAGCCCAGTAAAAATTCTCCATTGGAGATTGGACATCCTCTTTGCAATCAGAGGCTTGTATACAGTTTGCCAGGCTGGCTGGCTGGCATCCATCACCAGAAGCTGTCTTCTCCATACTGGGGGATACATACATAGGGATAATCATCAAGTGTTCGAAAATGACAAATCTTTACCACAAACATGTACAATGACTTATGGCCTAAGCTATTAAATGTAAATTCGGAAGACCCATTGAAGCAAAGCAAGCTGACAGGACTGTCAACATCTCAATCCATAGCAGAAGCCACAGGGAAGAAAATAGAAACATTAATATAATCAGGAATGGCTCACTCAAGGAGGCAACTGTCTAGTCTGGCAATACTGCCCCTAGAAAGGGCTGATTCCACCTTTGATAAAAACCAAGAGTCCCAGCAAACAAAATGAAAACCAAGCTTGACGTAAGAACATAAGAACAGCCATATTGTGTCTGACCAAAGGTCCATCTAGCCCAGTGTCCTGTCTTCTGACAGTGGGCAATGCCAGGTGCTTCAGAGGGAATGAACAGAACATAAGGGACAGCCAAGATAGACACTGAGACCCATAGAAACAACAAGGAGTCTGGTGGCATCTTAAAGACTAACAGATTTATTTGGGCATAAGCTTTCTTGGGTAAAAAACCCACTTCTTCAGATGCATGGAGTGAAAATTGCAGATGCAGGCATAAATATACTGGCACATGAAGAGAAGGGAGTTACCTTACAAGTGGAGAACCAGTGTTGACAGGGCCAATTCAGTCAGGGTGGATGTGGTCCACTCCCAATAATTGATGAGAAGGTGTCAATACCAAGAGAAGGAAAATTGCTGAGACACATGTACATTTAATAAAATCAATTGAATAAACCAGTTTTGTTACACCTGCTGCAGTAAGGGAAGAGACAAGCCTCCTAAAAATAAGATTAGGAATCCTCATGGCAGGGTTATAAACCAGGGGCTCTGCAAGCAGCCCTGGGAACTCCAGCCTTCTATCCTATAGTCTCAGCTTTAAAAACATCCAAACATTAAAAAGTCTTTGATAAAAGCTGGGTAACACTTCAAAATTGAGGTACCCAGGGTGCAATATAAAAAGTTCCTGATCAAAACCCAACCCACCCACCCCCACCACAACCTGCTGAAGAAAAGAAAATGCCAGTTGCTTCCAAGGAACAGGCTCATCCTTTAACAACAGCAGTTGCAAAGACTGTAACCAAAAAGTAGTTACTCTTTTCAAAAGTTTAATGAGACCTGGACCACCTTCCACAATAGTCAGATACAAAGTATCTCTGCCACAGAAAAGAACCTTTTGAACTTTTTCTAAAAAGAGTGGAGGGGAATCCAAAACAATACATGTACGCCACAACATGGAGGCAATTAAATTATTAATTCAATTAGTAATGACTAATACCTGCCCTTGGAAGGAAAGTTGAAGTATACATCACTTCCACCTTTGCGACCTCCCCTCCAACTCTTCCATAACTCTCTCCCAATTGTAACCCAAAATACCATCCACTCCCAGAATTATTCCCAGTGCCTTATAGCCAGTTTAGCGCTACAATAGCACTTGAGATCACCCAAGCCATCAGCAGGAGAGTGTCACCCAAGCCATCAGCAGGAGACTGTCACTCTTCCCCCAATTTATGCAAACTGAGGAAGTCTGCTCAAAAGACATTCAGTGAAATCCTGGACATCATGATCATGAGTAATAAACAGTCACATGATCAGAATATGCAGAGACTTTCACTGCAGGACAAGCTGGAACAGGGGGAGAAAAGACAGAAAGTCACTTTAGCAACATGCATAGCAGAGGCTCGACAGAAAGTGCATACAATAACCCAGACAGGGAATAACCTGGAAAGGGGGTGCTCAAAACACCAGCTACCTTAAGTAGACTATATATTTCATTATAAAGTAACTGAGTCCAAAACCAAAAGCACAAAGGCTGAGAAACAAATACCCACAATCTACACAATCAAAAGCCTTCTCTTGATCAAGGGAAGTTAACCCAACTCTCAAGTCTAACATTTCTCAGGCTGAAATTACATTCTGCAATCGGAAAATTTATCAAAAATCGACTTTTTGGGAGTGCAAGATCAAACCAGTCTCAGTTTTTAGTTTATTTGTCAAGACCTTTGAAAAACATTTATAGTCACAGTGAAGTAGGGACACAAGTCTCCAATTTTTCAACTCCCCAAAGTCTCCCTTCTTAGGCAACAGCGTAAGAAACACTCAGCAACAACTGAGTGGCAATATCTTATCTCTGATGCTTCCATGAAAAACCTGGAGCACGTTAGGCCCAAGAAGGGTCCAAAAGGCCTATTAAACTTAATAGGCAAACCATCAGTACCAAGTGCCTTTCTTGGAGCAAAGCCATTTAAGACAGAAGTCAATTCTGAGAGTCAGGTCCTGTTCAAGTTTGTCTACATCCAACGTTGGGATCCTAGGAAGATCCTTATGGAGCCATCAAGTCTCAGATGGACACACAGGCTCTGCAGCCTACAGGTCTGTGAAAACTTTCACAGCAAATCTCCTAATCCCCATGGTGTCTGAAAGCTCTCAGCCCAATGACATCTTGAAATGGCTAATCACCTTCTGCTCTGCATATTTCTTTTCCAGGCCGAAAAAAAACTGAGTAGGTGCATCCATTTGAGAAAGGCCTTGAAATCAGGCACTAACCAGTGCACTGTGAACCTTGCTATTCAACAGGTCCCACAAGAGCTATTTTTTGTATTTCAAATTCTCATGCAACCCAGCATCATTACTGACATGAAAGGCTTTTCCATAATCCCCAACTCTAACTCCTGCCAGTGTTGTCTGCTGAGAGTATTGCTGACAAAAAAAAGCTTTAATATTAACTTTATCCACCTCCTACCAGTGCCTCAAGGGAAAACATCCCTTTGAGGCAACCTAAGCCCCCCGCAAAATAACTGAAATAGTCCTGAAAGTGAACATCTTATAAAAGGCAAATGTTAAAATGCCACTATGGATGGCGGTCTTGAATTGAAGGAAGAGACAACACCAATAAGACCAAACCATGATATGAAATCCCCATGGGGACAATACAACTAGAAAGCAAATGACACAAATGATGAGTCAAAACATAAAAACAGTTCAAATGGGCCATAGATAAAGAGCACTCAACCAGGTGGACTGCTGTGTATAAGGGTGAAAATGTTGCCATGCGTCAATCAGGTCAGAAGCCTATAAAAGAGTTGCACGTCACTGAGCTGACAGTGAACGCGGTTCCAAATTATCCCTATCCAATTTCTCAGTACAATTAAAATCACCTCTAGAAATTATAATGTCACTTGTCAAGTAATTGGTCAAAAGACCATCCAAATGCTGAAAAAAAACCACTTTATCTTTCCCTTCAGTAAGAGCATTAATAAAAAAAAGATGATATTGCACAAAAGTAGCTCGAACTGTCAATAAACATTGTGGAACAATTTCCTTCACAACCATCGAATCAAGCTTTAACCTGCACACAATGAGAATGGCAACCTCTGTGCTTGCAGTGGAACCTTGACTCCGAAAAACCTCCCCTCTCCAGTCAGCAAGCGGATCAGTTTGGCTGAGGTCTTTAACCAGCTGCTCATTTCCAAAAAAAGAAGGAATATTAGAGATAGTGACTTTAACAGCAGATGTTGAGAGGGGCTTGACAGGGACAAAAACTCCCTGCACAAAAATCCCCTGCACAGCCACCTGCTCAACCAGGCTAAGTGTGGCAACAAACACAACAGCCTTGCTCACGCAAGAGGTATACCTCATATTCTTAAACCCAGTCACCTAACCCACAGCTGGAACACACTCCTCCACAGAGGCAGAGTCTGGAGGCAAAATCCGCAACCGATGGCCATGAGTTAAACCCTCAGAATCCACAACAAACTGAGGTCTCCATCCCCCTTGGCTAGCCAGCCCAGCCCAGAGGACAGACAAAAGGCTACTAAAACAAAAGAAATCCTGAAATTAAGCCAACAAAAACCAGAAAAGTAAATAAACACAAAAAACCAAACCCCTCATTTCCCCAACAGAAAGACACGCACAGCGAACAGCAGAGCACGCCCACTCCCAGCCACACTCCCACAATCCTCTGAGACAGAGAGGGCACCTCAAAATAGCCAATAGCCTGGTGGTTTGGGCACTCACTTGGGAATTTGAGACTAATGTTCAAGTCCTTGCTGCACTTGTTTCAGAATCAGGCAGGTTCAGATTCTCTCAATCTTTGCTGTTGGAGCTGTTCCACTTTGTCTAAATAATTAAATATTCAGTGGGACCCACCACAGCAATGTCTATGCTGTAGTCCTGATAACTTCAACAAGACTATCTGAGTTAGAACTACTCACGTTAGCGGAAGTTGTAGAATAAAGCTGTAGAGAGATTCAGTGGCTGTACCTTTTCCCGTTTATAACCCAGAATACCTAGACATTCAGAACCAGATTATTTTGGCACAGCCATTTAGCTGACACAACGTCTGAGGCTACATAGATAGCTATGCACATACCCTCCACAATCAGTATCAAATATCTGTCACATCTGTTTAAAAGAACTCAGTTGCAGCAAGGACGAGTTTTTTTTATTGTTTTGCCACTTGAAAAAGGAACATGTTATATGGTGTGTATGGGAATCTTACAAACACTTTTGGATTCCAAGACAGTCTATCTTTAAATGCTTTCCTTGCAAGTGTTAACATGTTTCTTTAAGGAAAAACATCAGGTATGTAGAGATACATAGTCTGTAAAAAGATAATGATAGCAACACATCATGATAGAATTTGTACCTAGTCTGGTACTTAAAGGAGAAACTTCATTTTCTTTGATTTTTGTTTGCAAGAAAACAGCATTTCTTTTGGCTGCATATGGCAACTGTTAAAATTTGCTAAGACTGCAATTGAAAATACAGCAGGATGATAAGTGGGAGAGGGTGTAAAATTGTAAAACAATGTGTTCAGAGTGCAGCTTGCTCTGAAAAGAAGTTTTGCAGTGTCACCAAGTCAGAAATCACACTAGCATCAAGAAGGAAATAATATCATATGTGTATGTATATGCTAAATGAAATAATAAATTACATCAGATGTGCAGTGCTTGTTTCTTCATAAGAGCTCATTTCATAAGGTCATTTGATTAAGGAGAAAATCTAACAGCAATTTTAAGTACAGTTCTTTTTTGTGTTTCAGAGACAGGAGGGTAGGGTGGGGAGAAAACGTAGACGGTAGCTGTCTGAGCCATCAGAATGGCCAGGGAAGAGGGATAAAAGGGTTAGAGGGACCTTAGGGACCTTGAACTCATTACTGTGATTACTAACTGGTGTGCTCTTTCTTGAGTCCATCAAGACAATGACTTTGACATTTATTTGTTTTTTATTGCAGGGTTGTCTTGTGGCCTCCTCTAAAGCGAAGAAGTATAATCTTCTTAGCCACAAATAAAAGCCAGCAAAAAACCTGCCAAGAAGGCAAAGTTCTCTGGGCCGGCCCCTTCCAGGAAATTTGCCAGATGAAACATTTCAGTTTTGTACAACATTAACAAGAATGTGGCTCTCTCGTTTTCATAAGCATCCACGTTTGTGTTTCTTCACTGGGTAGGGAAGTAAGCAGTCATTACTTTACATGCCTTGGTTATTTAGCTTTAGTATTAGTCTTTAAAAGAAGCATGGTAATAATCTTTGAGTTTTCTCACCAGTATTGTATTGCACTGTTGTAGCCAAATTTTACGGTTGCAGAAAGCATTAGCAAATCAGGCCAAGAGGCACTTTGACTTTGATTTAATATGAAATTTTATGCTGCATCCCCAGCTATTTCCATCATTACAGTAATTATTTGGCATGCTTTATTTTTAACACTTACTCTAAAAAGGTTTACTTTTTTCCAGAAAACACTAGTGTCTGATATAAACAGAACATTACTCAGACCGACGGAGGCTAGTCAATCAACAGCGTGTTCTTACATGACACAGTATTATTAGCTGCATTTCATAAATCATGGTAGTGCAGACATCTAGTCTAAACTCCTCCTTGTTTCTTGCCAGTATTCCTGTATCTTTTTTTGTCCTGGTTCATACTGTATGCCTATTTCAGAAAGCTGTTACGATATTTTAAATATTTCTAGGGCAGTATACATGTGTATGCCTCTTTACAGATCAAGTAAAGACATATTCCCTTCCCAGAACAATTTAGGGCTAGTCTACACTCACCCGCAGCGTCGGGGGCATCGGATCGATCTTCTGGGTTCGATTTGTCGCGTCTTGTCTAGACGTGCTAAATCGAACCAGGAAGTGCTCCCCCGTCGACGCTGGTAATCCTGCTCTGCGAACGGAGCAGGCGGAGTCGACGGGGGAGACTGCGTGCCGCCGTGTGGATCAGGGGTAAGTACATTGACATTCGAAATAAGATACTTCAACTTCAGCTACGTTATTCACGTAGCTGAAGGTGCGTATCTTACTTCGAACTTGTGGGCTAGGGTAGAGTCAAAGGGCTCTGTCATGCCATTTAGGCAGAGCCCTGTGTTGTGAGCAGTGTGGAGCTTTAGGGAAGCAAAATCCCCTAGAGCTTCAGGGCGTGCACAGAGAGAGTGACCTCTCCTACTTCCCTTTGGAGGCCGAGCCCGTAAACTCGGCCTGTGCTATGGACTGTTGAAAGGGGAAGCATGGACTCACCCCTACTCTAACCTCTTGGCAGCAATGTGTGCCCAGTGGTTAGAGGAGATTACAAACAGAAAGGGAAGTTTTCAGTAGTGGAGCTGTGCGGGAGTGCTGCTTACCCAAGCCAGGGACAATAGGCAGCTCCTCTCTGTTTGTAGGAGAGTGGGAGCTGCCTTCTCATAACTCCTCCTTACTCTAATCCCTTGTGCATTCCTGGGTTGCACAGAGGGAGGGGTCCCTAATCTTCCCCAGGTGCAAGGGCTGAGATTATAACAGGCTTTTTCACAGAGTGCATGATGGGGGACACTGTACATGCTTCTTCACTTTACCGTAGGCACCTGTGTCAGAGCATCTGGTCATCATTTAAGATCACATCGACAGGAGGGGATAACAAACATGGGGAGTGGATATGGAAGGTTGATAGAAAGCTGAGGCCCAGAAGCTTACGCGGCTATTTGATTTAATTAGAACAATAGTTTGGAAGCAAGTGTGAAGAAGTAGGTTATGAAAAAAGACAACAAAGGGGAAGGAGGAAGCCTAGTGGATGGGGTCTGGAGTTCCAGGCATAGGCAGCAACAATAAGTCTTTACAGGATCAGGCCCAGTGTGGCAGTATATGGGAAGATGTTTGAGCATGAGGCATATGTGAAGCATCCTTCATAGAATCATAGGAATGAACCTATGATTCTATGAACAAGGAACAAACCATCCCGATGTGTAGAAAGAAAATTAAATATGGCAGGCGACCAGCTTGGCTTAACAGTGAAATCCTTGCTCGTCTTAAACACAAAAAAGCAGCTTACAAGAAGTGGAAGATTGGACAAATGACCAGGGAGGAGTATATAAATATTGTTCAGGCATGCAGGAGTGAAATTAGGAAGGCCAAATCACACTTGGAGTTGCAGCTAGCCGGAGATGTTAGGAGTAACAAGAAGGGTTTCTTCAGGTATGTTAGCAACAAGAAGAAAGTCAAGGAAAGTGTGGGCCCCTTGCTGAATGAGGGAGGGAACCTAGTGACAGAGGATGTGGAGAAAGCTAATGTACTCAATGCTTTTTTTGCCTCTGTCTTCACAGACAAGGTCAGCTCCCAGGCGGCTGCACTCCGCAGCACGGTATGGGGAGGAGGTGACCAGCCCTCTGTGGAGAAAGAAGTAGTTCGGGACTATTTAGAAAAGCTGGACGAACACAAGTCCATGGGGCCGGATGCACTGCATCCGAGGGTGCTAAAGGAGTTGGCCGATGTGATTGCAGAGCCATTGGCCATTATCTTTGACAAATCATGGCAATCGGGGGAGGTCCCGGATGACTGGAAAAAAGCTAATGTAGTGCCCATCTTTAAAAAAGGGAAGAAGGAAGATCCGGGGAACTACAGGCCAGTCAGTCTCACCTCAGTCCCTGGAAAAATCATGGAACAGGTCCTCAAGGAATCAATTCTGAACCACTTAAAGGAGGGGAAAGTGATCAGGAACAGTCAGCATGGATTCACCAAGGGCAAGTCATGCCTGACTAACCTAATTGCCTTCTATGATGAGATAACTGGCTCTGTGGATGAGGGGAAAGCAGTGGATGTGCTATTTCTTGACTT
This sequence comes from Macrochelys suwanniensis, assembly GCA_033296515.1. Classification (NCBI taxonomy): domain Eukaryota; kingdom Metazoa; phylum Chordata; order Testudines; family Chelydridae; genus Macrochelys; species Macrochelys suwanniensis. Next base: position 26,290,920 of record CM065776.1, read on the forward strand.
TAGCAAAGCTTTTGATACAGTCTCCCACAGTGTTCTTGCCAGCAAGTTAAGGAAGTATGGGCTGGATGAATGCACGGTAAGGTGGATAGAAAACTGGCTGGATGGTCGTGCTCAACGGGTAGTGATCAATGGCTCCATCTCTAGTTGGCAGCCGGTATCAAGTGGAGTGCCCCAAGGGTCGGTGCTGGGGCCGGTTTTGTTCAATATCTTCATCAACGATCTGGAGGATGGTGTGGACTGCACCCTTAGCAAGTTTGCAGATGACACTAAACTGGGAGGAGTGGTTGATACGCTGGAGGGTAGGGACAGGATACAGAGGGACCTAGACAAATTAGAGGATTGGGCCAAAAGAAATCTGATGAGGTTCAACAAGGACAAGTGCAGAGTCCTGCACTTAGGACGCAAGAATCCCATGCACTGCTACAGACTAGGGACCGAATGGCTGAGCAGCAGTTCTGCAGAAAAGGACCTAGGGGTTACGGTGGACGAAAAGCTGAATATGAGTCAACAGTGTGCCCTTGTTGCCAAGAAGGCTAACGGCATTTTGGGCTGTATAAGTAGGGGCATTTCCAGCAGATCGAGGGACGTGATTATTCCCCTCTATTCGGCACTGGTGAGGCCTCATTTGGAGTACTGTGTCCAGTTTTGGGCCCCACGCTACAAGAAGGATGTCGATAAATTGGAAAGAGTCCAACGGAGGGCAACAAAAATGATTAGGGGGCTGGAGCACATGACTTATGAGGAGAGGCTGAGGGAACTGGGATTGTTTAGCCTGCAGAAGAGAAGAATGAGGGGGGATTTGATAGCTGCTTTCAACTACCTAAAAGGGGGTTCCAAAGAGGATGGATCTAGACTGTTCTCAGTTGTAGAAGATGACAGAACAAGGAGTAATGGTCTCAAGTTGCAGAGGGGGAGGTTTAGGTTGGATATTAGGAAAAACTTTTTCACTAGTAGGGTGGTGAAGCACTGGAACGGGTTACCTAGGGAGGTGGTGGAATCTCCTTCCTTAGAGGTTTTTAAGGTCAGGCTTGACAAAGCCCTGGCTGGGATGATCTAATTGGGGTTGGTCCTGCTTTGAGCAGGGGGTTGGACTAGATGACCTCCTGAGGTCCCTTCCAACCCTGAGATTCTATAGAATATCAGGGCTGGAAGGGACCTTAGGAAGTCATCTAGTCTAACCCCTTGCTCAAAGGGGGACCAAGCCCCAATTTTTGCCCAAGATCCCTAAATGGCCCCTTCAAGGATTGAACTCATAACCCTGGGTTTAGCAAGCCAATGCTCAAACCACTGAGCTATTTCTTTTCTCCCCACACCCCCTTGTTAAAAAAAAATCCTTGTTTACCCAAGGTAGAGGAAAATGTGTGATTTTGTTTTTTTCCATCTGCACTATAATGTGCTGTCAATACCATATAATGATTGGTATATATACCATATAATAATTGTGCAGCCAATGGCACTGTGAGAAGCAAACTCTACTACAAACTGGCTGCTATTTCCACTAGTCGAGAGCCCTTCACAGAGAATACCCCCTTTTAGACCAGCAGATTGACAGTTGAAACATCTCTGCTGATGGAGGTATCACACTGGGAGAGAGGTGGTCTCTCAAATAGGCAGGGTTCAAACCACTTTATAACTCAAAGCCAGCATTTTGAACTCCACTTGGAAATTCTACCAGTAGTTCCTTGTAGTTGTACTGTCAGTATGATTCTCCACTTTGTAATCTCACCTGCCTCTCGGAGCACTGGCAGGACATTGCTAATACACAGATTAAAGACTTTTCACTCACTAGCATGTGACAAGTTCACACCATCCATCAAATCTTACCTTCTTGGTTAAACCTTATTCCCACCCAAGCCAGTGAACCCTGCACCCCCCCCCCCGAAGTGATTTCCAGAGGTCCAGCATTTGAGGTGATTAGGCAAGATGTTGACAGAAAAGAGAGGAAACAGAGCTGTATGTTCTGTCATTAAGGAGTCTTTTAGATCTAGATGATGGACATTTCCTTTAATGAAGAATTTTGATATTTCAAAATCTGGCTTTGCACTGAATTGGAACAAAACCAAAAAAACTGAGATTCTTCAAAGGAAAATTTTGAAAAAATTGTTTTGGGTTGATCAAAACATTTCATTTTGATTTCAACTTTTTTTGTATTATAGTAGAATAAATAATATTAAATTTTAAAAATTTGAAATGAAAAGTAATTTTAAAACAAAAAATCAAAATGTTGAATTCCGCAAATGTCAAAATGGAACATTTTAACATTGTACAAACTTTTTTTTAAATTTTCTTCCAAAATGAAATTTAGACAAAATTGACCTGATTTTTAGCAAAGTATTTCGATTTTGATGGAACTGCATATTCCAATGGAATATGGTTCTGTCGAAGTTTCTCTCAGCAGCTCTACTCAGATCATTTATAAATATGGTGGATACTGGGTCTCACAATATAGATTCACACTTGCAGACTAAATAATTTCCCCATCCAATCTAGAAACTCAGTGATCTAGCCCTGCTCTGCTTCTTCATGTTCCAGGGCATCAGATAAAGAAATATGCATAGTACACAGAAAAAGAGAAGCAATTCAGCATAGTACTTCTTGATCCACCCCCTTTCACCAAAAATACCAATCAATTTGAGATAAGCTACTCTATCCCAGTAGTATTACCATAAAGTAAGGTGTTCATTATGGCTTTTGGTAGCACAAATTGTCACTAGAAAAAATTGGCATCATCATGACACCTGCCTCCATAGTAGATCTCCCATGCTTTGTCTTTTGCTTTATATGAACCTGGCATGTGTTATTTGTACCACCTGAGGATCCTTACTGAACTCCTAGCGTTAGTCTTAATATTTTATTATTAAAAGATGATGTGTTCCTCCCAGATAACTGCTTTCACATAAAACCCCCCTCACCCACAAGTTTCTCCTTCTTCTTCATGGCCCACTGTCACGTCGTATGGTACAGAAAAAAATCTGTATCACTGGGATGGTTATTTAATATTATATTAGAGCAGACCCCCAGACCCCAATCATGTTCAAGAGCCCATTGCATTGTGCACTGTGCAAACACACGTGAAGACATGGCCCCTGCTCTGATGGGCTTGCAGTGTAAAACACGTGCATGGGGTAGTGGGCAAGAAAGATATAATCAAATACGTACACCTATGTAGATTTGCAATTATTAATATTCGAAATCGATGAAGTAAGTTCCAGCTACTCCCATTAGCCTTTCAACTTAGCCATCATTAACAGACTTCTTACATATAAGAGAGACAAAGTGGGTGAGGTAATATCTTTTATTGGACCAACTTCTGCTGATGAAAGAGACAAGCTTTCGAGCTACACAGAGCTCTTCTTCAGGTCTCGGGAAGGTACTGGGACCAACACGGCTACACCAACACTAATTATATATAGGCACAGCAGTAGAGGTGAACCATCAGTAATCTGAATTGTGAGGTGGTAATAGCCAGAGGGTTTGTCTACACACAGGTTTTGTATCACTTTATAACAGTACAAAACCTATGTGTAGATCAGGCCAATGGCTCATTTAGAAAGGCTGTTTCATGCATAAGGGGTGTCACGGACGAAAGCACGGAGATGTTGTAGGAGATGATAACCAACTGGATGGTAAGTTTCTCCTTGTGGAGGAGGTGAGGAGGTGATATGAGATACAAAAGTAGAGAAGAAGGGAGGGGCAGAGCTATGTAGGGACTTGCAGGTGAGGAAAAGAAGTGAAAACTTGTCCTGCAGAATGAAAGATACTTTAGAAAAACCAAGTTCTGTTACTGAACCCAGTTAATGATGTCATAGTTAGAGATGCTGGAAACGTTAAATGATAACTCCTCCAAACCTCCTCTAACATTTCCCCCAAAAACTAAAAACCTTTCTTTGGCCTGAATTTTCTCATGATTAGTGCCAGGTCAGCAGAATTTTCTTTAGCTTGAGAATACACAAAGGATTTTTCGAGTTAAAAAACTGTTAAAACAGAGAGATTTTTGTGTGAGTTCTTACAGGGAGACTGGGAACAACAAACCTTCTCATAACTCCAAATGTGTTTATTTCTAAATGAGGGGAGGGAGTGTGCCATATGGCTAGAGCACTTGACAGGGACTCAGGAGACCCTAGGAGACTATTCTGTTGTGTGACCTAGGTCAAGTCCCTTCACCTCCAGGCTTCAGCTTGGCTATCTGTAAAATTGGAATAATGATTCCACATCTCCTTTGCAAAGGGCTTTTGAGATAGATGAAAAGAGCTGAATAAAAAGATTCAGTTCTACCTACTTACATCTTCTATGTCAACGGAGTAACAGCAGTGATTAATGTCCTACTGTCCATACTGAGGACATGTACTTTTTGTAAGTTTGAAAAAATTAGTTCAGATTTTTAAAAGGTCTAAACATTTAAAATTGGAACTTCAAACTAATGTGCACAGCTTTGGTTAGAGACAGCCGTGTGTGTCTCCTAATATGTGCATCATAGCAGATGTGCCTGTCACTGCATAGCAGGGAGCATGCATATAATAAGTGTGAGTCCCTCTCTGCCCCCTCCAGCATGCCTTTGGCCAAAGAAGCCAAAATCTAACCCTAAATTAATAATTAGCCCCTTTAATTTAATCTCTTCAGGAAATAGCATGAAGATGTCACAGACAGTGGAAAACATTAGATGGCAATGCAGAAAGAAAATTGCAAAATATGCCCGGGATTCTTGAGAAGCCATTACTGAGTAACTGCATGCTGTACATTACAAGATCAAGGCCCTAGAATGACAATAGCTGGACATGCTGTCAGTTGCAGGATTTGGGACCTTAGTTGATAGCAGCAGTAGTAGCTATTTATCCTCTAATAGACTAGGTGCTAGAGAGGGATGCAATATTCCATGTGCTGGTGGTCCACAGAGGTCTATCTATACAGAGAAGGACCAGAGCCTTATTTATAAAAGGTACCTGCCTATCTCACACTCTAGGTAGCTCAGACAGCTGATTAAAACCATGTACAGTGTTATTTGTACATGGTGAGGAAAACATTTGTCATATTGCAAAAGCATAAATATATATTTTTTCTAGAGGCAGAAAAAAGAAAATGTCCTTTCGTTACTAGAATCCGAGTAAATTAAAACTCAGCACTGCTTCCATGCAATAAAAAAATCTATACTAATTATTTTAGTGTTTGCACAGATAGCTGTGGAGCACAAATATAAAGCCAAATTCAGAGATGCTGTAAATTAAATCCTATTTGATTCCTTTGCTCATCACTAGAGTAGGCCTATGGAGGTCTAAATTATACCATTTTGCTTGTACTGCCCTTCAGTCTGGGCCACAGCTTTCACTTAATCTGACCTTTGTCAAAATCAAAGTAACTGATAGCCACACTGAAAGCCCAACCTTCTTGCAATTATAGACCTTGAAACTATTCCTTAATTATTATCAAAAATCTATATGTTTGTTGCTGTAAATGAGAAATGAGCTAAATTGCCAAGAAATATGATTGTGTGGAATAACACACACACACACACACACACACACACACACACACACACAAGGATCTGGTGCTACCCCAGTTACAATGCTGGAGCTGTTGGTTTCAATTGAGTTACAATGGCACAAAACTAGTCTGAGCAAAGATTCAGACCCACTAAGATTATCAATCGCTAATGACCAGCCTTGTGCATTAACAACAGAGCTGGCTGGAGGAAAACAGTCCCATTTTGTGGCAACTTTTAAGGTTTTGAAATTTGTTTTCATTCCACATGGGACATTAAATTATGTTGAAATTTTTGTTTTGGGATCAGAAAGATACAGGTTTCAATTTGGGACTGGGTCTCTCTCTCTCTCTCTGGAAATGACCAGAGAGTCCACCCTTGAGCTAAGAAACATTCCCACCAAAACTTTGTCAAATTCTGCGCACATGTGAAACATTTTGGCTTCAACAATACAGCATTTTGCAGCAAAAAATATTTAGTCAAAGATGTCCCAACCAGCTCTAATTAATGATAACATTTAGTAATGTATAGGAGTATCCAGTATTAAATACCATGGGACGGATTTCTCAAAGAGCACTCAGTGGTTCCGGTGTAGGCACCCAACTACATGGCCATATTTTCTAAAGAGCTAATTCTCATTTAGGTACCAAAATAACTTCATTTAGTTGCCTAAGTAGGACCTGTGCTCTCTGCAAAAATCTGGCTCCAATTGTGGGTCTTAGCACTTTTGAAAACCTGGCCAGTAAATGTAAGCAAATACTGATCCCTTGCTGAGTTCGGAGTTCTAGTGCAAATAATCTGAGATTTCATAAAAATACACAACTTTTCACTTATCCCCTGTTTTGCCTTATATTAGGTCACTAGCTGAGAAGCCTCTTGCCAGCAGAAAGTTTAATAGGGAGAAGAAAACAGTCTTATTAGTTAAGTTTATTTATGATGACAAAAGGAAAATCATGAAAACCCCATGTTGTAAATGGTAATTTATTCCTGATCAGTGGTAAATCAGCAGGATTTCACTGCCCACATGGGGATCTGCAGTTAAATAATTAATGATAAATAATGAGCCTCATAAATGTTCACAGTGTTTTTGGAGCTGCTATTTATACATGAGCTCATTCTATAAACTCTTCTGCTGTTATAATCAAGATAACCTGATGTCCTTACTGCATATAAAATATAATATGATAACACTAACCATCTCTGTGGTTAAAGTTTACAGTGTTCATTGCCAGGTTAAACTAATTATTCACTACCTTCAAGGCCTTTCCTAAGTACTGGGTTAATATTTCAATTTGATGTGTCTTCTGTCATGATTAATTTAGTTCATACCATATTGTCAGGCATTCCACTGGCTTGGTCTTTAAAACAAGAACATGCAGTGTTACAATAGTAAGGATTAAAAGAATAAATAAATGAATAAAAAAACCAACAAGTTTGAAAAGGAGTAGAACCTTCATGTTTCATGCCATAAATCAACCTCTAACGAATGAGAATTAGAAATAAATGTTTCTTATGGATAGATTATTCCATAACTTTTTTCTACAGGGTTTCTTGCACCTTCCTCCACCACCACCTTGACAGTGCTCACCGCTGGACTAAATGGAGCCCTAGTCTGATACAGAATAGCAATTCCCATGTTACTGCAGCCTAGAAATTCTGAACTAAGAACTAGGTCGTGCTCTTACAAGGTTCCGAACACTTCTTATGAATGTCCCCAACTCCCATTAACTCAGAACTTCGCAGTGCCATCCAGTTCCTCACATGACGGGGGAGCTTGATAATTTTCTTTCCAAAGTTTTAATCTTGTTCTCTTTGAACCATCTGACTGTTTTATCATGGACTTCAATGGCAGCAAGATCTGGCACTGTGATGATAATCCATCAACCTATTTGTCAGGGACGAGTGCATTTTTGTTGCAGTTTAAATGCATTCAGTGTGCCTACACAGTGTGTCCAATGTATAAGAAAATGTGCAGTTAATGTAGCTGTGTTTGGTTTCTGTCTAGGAATACCCAGGTTATACATTTTCATGTTTTTAGAAATTATTGTCATTTTTAAACCAATGTAATTGGGAAATAATGAAGTAAAGTGAGCTGAAAAAAGCATATTATAATATTGCTGCTTTCTACTATCTTTTAAGATAAGGTACCCCAAGAATATGCATGTCTGAACATAAAAGAGCATCACACAGTGGAATTGTGTAAGATAGTTGAGATGAGCCATTGCTATCCACAGAAATGGGGAATAACCTATTCAGTTTTTCCACCCTGGAAAGGATCTTCCACTTATGTTAAATGGAGTAGAGTTAGTTGGAGGGAAGGGAAACTTCCAGAAGCTGAAAAAAATGTCCTGCTTGTAGAATGAGTGATGGCTGGCAATTAAATATAATGGCAGAGCAGTCTTTCAGAGCTCCCAAGATTGCATTTCCTTTTTAAATAAAAAATCATCACAATTCTGACAAATATTTGGCAAAGTTTATTTATACTTCCAGAGTCTTATTCCCCATTTACTCAGGTGACCTCAGTAGAATTATTCACACTGGTGTAAGTTGTTAGAGAATCAGGCCCTACATCTTGAAGGATCGTCTCATTGGGATATACAAGTATTCTTTAGGTTCTTTGTTTCATGTCCTAGCTGAAGGTTTGGTAATTCACTCAGCCCTGACAAATATCCCATCCTCTGAGAACTGAGAAAAATGTAGTCTAAAATATTACCACCAATTATGGTTTGGTCACTACTGTTATGGCAGGTACTATAAGATGGCGCTGTCACACATCTTCCAAATTCTTTTTCTTAGCTGTGAGCAAATGTTGAGTCTTGGGAAGAGGTACTCTGTGCTGTTAGCTTGGTTATGAAAGGTTGTAGTAGAGGGATGTGTGTGAGCAGTCAGAGAGTTTGCTCTCAGATTGGAGTAAATCCTTGAGGCAGACTTACTCCCTAGGAACCAGATGTCGGTATGGGGCAGAATTTCCTGAAAGAAGGGACTGCCTGCATGCTTGCCCACCTCTGTTCCAGGACTGGTGTACATGTGTGAATAAAGGAAGCTACACGTAGAATATGCCCAGACTCTGCATCACTGATTTCTCCTCCACAGGGAAGCTAATTGACAAGGCCTTGGTCATCTAGAGGAGAGACAATATTGAAGACATGCTGGCAAATACACAGGCATATTTGGGACCCATATGTTTTGGCCATTCAGATCTAGTGCTCCCCCAACTTTACTGCATCTAATTTTAACTAAACTGCAGATTATTTTGGGGCTTCCTTTATCATACACCCTTACTCTCCAGGAGGTGCCTTCTTCCTCTGCAACAGGGCCTTGGAACTGATGCCAAGCCCAGGGTTCTGATGGATCACAAGGTGGAAGTCTAAAGGGATCAGCATGGTCCTAAGAGCCTTTGGCATTATCTGCACTAGGGATTTTTGGAGCCCTATAGTGCAAACTCCCAGTGTTGCAGCACTGCACCAATGTAAAGTGTGAAAACATGGTAAAGCCCCTTCACACCAGTTCAGCGCTTCTGTGATGGGGTTTGCACCAAGTTAGCTACAGTAGTGTATGGATATTCACAAAACCCCTAATGTAGGCAAACCTGTTGTTACAAAACCCCAAACAATATGGAACTCCTCTGGTTTTGGTGCAAACTCTAAACTCAGCCCAGGTTTTCCAGAAGATTTGTGAGGTTTAACAGTGAATGTGAGATCAGATTTTAGAGAGCTAGGAACAACTAGAGATACTTCTGAGGCTTTTTTGACTGAATTGCATTTTGAAGCTTGGAGTTCATTTGAACTTGAAACTTAAAGCTGGATTAATTTCATGGAGCAAGCCAAATAAAAGGCTCTTCTGTGACTGGAGCCTGCTATATTACACCTCCCAGCCCTGTAGTAAAAGTGCCAGGGCATGTCTGCACTGGAATATTACTATGGCAGGAGCTGTAGTGTGCTATATTTTGAAGGTTGGTTGGTTTTTTAACATACATGGAAACTGATGTTCAGAGAAGTTACAGCAGTTTGTCCACTGGCAGAACCAGGACTTGACTTCACATCTCCATGTTCCCAGTCCTGTATTTCATTCTGCATACCATGCTGCCTCTACAAAGACAGCTTACAAACTGCAAGCTGTGCCTGTGGGCCACATCTTGCTTTATTGCACACTTGAAATTAATGAGGTGTACACCGGAAGTGAGAGCAGAACTTAGCCTCATATTTTCACTTTGGGGGAAAGGGTGGGGCAAAAGGGGGAGCAAGGAAAGGCAAAGAGAAGAAAGAGAAATTGTGATATTTCTGTGCCAGAGAGAAATGGCTTGAATGTCCATTAGCAAAGCAACATTACAGTGGGAAACAGAAAGAGGGAAAATGGGGTAAATTAATTTAAATATACATCTACAATCTATCAAATTCTGAATGTGTGGGGGGAAGCAGTTGTGTGAGTTTATGATGCAAAGGTTGCTCTGAGCCTCAGCCTTTTCCCAGGCGCTGGGTTAAGCTGTTAGGTTGACAGACGGGGCCCAAGGGGAAGAGGTTGGAGGAGGAGGATTGATAGGACAATTTTTTGGCTCCCTGCCTGGGAGCACTCAAGCATTTCCGCAGCCACAGCAGAAACTTTCCCTGGAGCAGAATATGGGGCAAGGGACCTGACAGACCATGGAACCCAGTGCTCTCTCCCTCCTTCCCCTCCCAGCTTTGTTCCAGCTGTGACTAAGGCCCAAGGCAACATTTAGCGCTTATGTAGGGGAGGAGGGAGAAGAGAGGGCCCTCGGGCTTGTCTAGCCAGAGTCCCCTCGCAGCGTGTGTGCAAGGTTTTACTGCTGGCATGGACAAGCCATTGCATGTTTGATTATGTAGCAGTTGAAAGGCAACACGCTGGGTTGGAGCTGTCTCCTCCCAGCCCTTGCTGGTCTTTTGTTTGCAGGGAGCGAGTGAGTGAGTGGGGGCACTGTTCTCCTGCCACTTAATTCCTATCCAGCTGACAGGCTCCTGCCTCTCACGCTCCAGTTTCTCAGGCATCTTTGGCACACTCTGTTTGGGGAGGGGACAGGCTGCAGGTTGTACACTCCAGCTCATACCCTCCCTCCTAACTAGCCTCCAGGTCTGTGAGAATGTGCCCCAGTCCTCGCGAGCCCGTCCCCTATGACACTGGCCCACATTAAACCTTTTCCATGGACAACTCACCCTGTATAATCTACAAATGTGCACATCCCAGAGAGCACGTCTGAGACCACATTTCCCTAAACTTGCACATCTGCTTACCCCGGCCCACACATGCACCCACCCCGACCACCGGCTCTTCTGTCCTTCCTTTCTGCAATGGGCCCTCGGGCGCAGGTTAGAGTGGGCTTCCTGGAAACCTCAAAGCAAAGGTCTTTTTCACTCCTTCCACGATATCAGGAATGTTACACCAGCCTTAAAGCTCTGCTTACACTGGGTGTGAAGAAAGGACACACAAACACAGGGCTTTCAGGTATCCAAGGCTGTGTGTGTGCGTGCGTGTGTGTACATTGAGCTGTGACATTTTAAATGAGGGACAGTGTTTTAAAAAATAATTCATTTTTAAATGTCTCATTGAAACTCATTCCAAAATCCTGTGTAAGGAGGAGATGTTTTAATAGCATCTGTAGGACTAATCCAAACTGAGGGGGAACCCCTCTCCAGATGGCTGAGGTTTGGCAGGTGTGGTGTGTGGGGGTCGTGTTCCTAAAACATTCCTGTTTTCACATGTAGGAAAGTAACCTCTATGCACATCATTTTCGTATGTGTAGATGTACATGTCTATATGTAGACACTTTATATATGTCTATATGGAGACACTTTATTATTTCTTCATCAAAGACCAGTTCCATCAGAGCCCAGCATGTAGTGACTTGCCTCAAACAAACAAATTTTTAAAGGCAAAAGCAGACAAACAAGCTACGTAACTGTCATCTGACAACACATTGCTGATTCTGGATGAGAAAGAGTTGCTTCCCCTGAGAAAATTTCCCCTTTTGATATAACAACTAAAATCAGGCTGCACATACCTGCCTGCATAAAACCATGCTGTCAACTGCAACCCTGTCTTCAGAAGAATTGCTTAATAAACTGAAAGGGATTAGCATGTGGCTTTTCACAATGTATCAGTGGAAATGTAACTTGCATTCATTCTGTCTTGCTAACACTCCATGTTATATTAAGAGGAATGTGAACTTTTGAAGATGTATCTATCAGTTTATTTAAAATAAGTTACGTGTGCTTCCTCTTTTAGCACAGAACTGCTTAATGATCAGAATGCAATGTACTATAAAACTGAGTTTCTATAGCACAGAATATAGATTAATCACTGGCAAAATAACATTTTTGCTTCAAGTCGTATCACAGTTCTTCCATCAAAGTATTTTAAAGGAGCACTTAGGTTTGTCAGCAATAATATGTGCAAACCAAGGACCTGGTCCTGCAACTCCATCCACGTGGGTGCACCCAAGTGAAATCAGTGGGGCCCCCAGACAAGACCAAGGATATGACCCCATAGATGCATTTTCAGCATTGGGATCCAAGTTTGTTACATAACAATTACTGTTCCACTTCAGATCAGGTCCATCAGTAGCCAATACCCAATCCTTCAGCAGAAGAAGCAAGAGATCCCTCAATACACAGTTATCTAATCACAATGCCTAAGTGAAAGCTTCTTCCTAAATCGTCAGTGGTTGACTTGGGCCCTGAAGCATGGTGGTTTATTTTCCCATCTAATGTACCTGTGGATGGTTCTCTGTCATTATTCTTCTGCATGGGTAATTCTTTTCGGAATTCTGGTTGGCCTCAGTATTTTGTTGCAATGAGTTACTGACTGTTTAAAAGAATGTTTCCTTCTATCAATTGTAAATCTGTTGCCCTTCAGTTTTAGTGAATGTGCCTGTGTAAAACTAAATTAGGGACTGTGATGAGGCCTAAGCTTCCCAAACAGAGAGATTGAGCAGGGTGCAACCAGTTGAAACGAGACAGAAGAAAACACAACTCTTGCAAGCATCTTTATCACTGAGTGATTATTGAACACCACACATATTGGAGCTCCTGATTTAACTTCTGTGTACCATTCATTTGTTATACATCTTTATCTTGTCCCCTCTTCTTTGTCTCCTGTCTAAACCAGTGTTTCCCAAACTTGGGACGCCGCTTGTTCAGGGAAAGCCCCTGGCGCGCCCGGCCGGTTTGTTTACCTGCCGTGTCCGCAGGTTCGTCCGATCACGGTTCCCACTGGCCGTGATTCACTGTGCCCGGCCAATGGGGGCTGCGGGATGCAGCGGCCAGTACATCCTTCACTGGTTTAAACAAATAAGTCCCAATGTTTTCAATTTCATAGAAGGCTTTCTGAACCTCTAATTATTTTCATTGCCCAATTCTGAACTACCTTTATTTCTGCTATACATTCTTCAAGTATTGCCTAGAGTTTTCCCTGGGAGAGCGAACCATCGATGTTTATAATTGCATTATAATATTTTCAGGTTTATTCTGTATTCCATTCCATAATTATCCTAATATTTTGTTGTTGTTTCTTGTTTTTATACTGCTGCTACCCAATGAGCAGATGCTTTCATTGAGCTGTCCACTTTGATGCTCAAGTCATTTTCCTGCGTGGTTACAGTCAATTTAATTGATCAACTTGTGATCAGAGTGGCAAGGGAGAAACAAACGTTGAGAATTTCATTAGTAGTATCATAAGTATTTTTCATTAAGGGTTTCATTAGTCCTGCCTCTGTGATGATTCTTTGGTGGGGAGAGAATGTGCAGGGAGCCCTTTCCCCCAAACAAGAGCTGCAAAGGGTAGAGACCACAATGAAGGGAAGTGGCTATTGTTATGGGTTCTTAAAGGAGCATGGTGAGGAAAGTGTGTGGCATGACTTAGGCCCCATACACACAAGGGATAGCGGAGGCTGCACCTATTTAACCATATAGCAAGAACTGCTTCTCACCTCACTCACCCCACAACTGCTAAGGAGATTTTAGGTCTTTGTTAGGCATAATGGCAACCAGGCCACATCACTCAGAGTACAGGCTCAGAGAGGTCATGTGGCTTATCAGAGACTGGGCTGGGACTCAAGAGATCCAGGTTCTATCCCTGACTCTGCCATTAACTTGCTGGGTGATCTGGGGAAAGTCATTTTACCACTCTGTGCCTCAGTTTCCCCATCTGTAATATGGGGATAATGCTATTGATCTCCTTTGTAAAACACTGGGAAATCTACCAGTGCAGCCCAGCCTCATTTGGCCCTCAATATACACTGCTATTTTCTACCAAGTGCTTGCTGTCAGTGCTGTATCTGATTTTGTAAGATTTCCAAGGAATGCCCAGCACATTTCCCTTGTAATTTTAAGACCTTATGGTTGCTACAGCAAGGGTATATACTGGTCACCACAATGATATTTCACTGTTTACCATGTGAACAATAAGAAACAGACAGATGTCTGTTACTGAAATAAACCACCCTTCGGAGTCTGCTTGTGTTTCATGAACCATGAAGTGAAAGTTATCCACCGATACACCAGCTATGGATTATCTCACCGAAAATCATAAAACAACAACAAACTATTAATTATCTTTCCTTACTATAAACTACTGGAATAGTTCTGTAAATGTTTTCTTTTAAAAGAGATAAACATTTCTGTCAGGTAGTTGGTTGTCATTAATCTTTTTAAAAAAATGTACAGGGACTCTCATCTTCAATGGGAACCAGTTTATAAAAATACTCAAGTGTGAAAGATCTCTCATAAAGTTTTCAAAGTATAATATGAGGTTTAGAGTTAAACAATCATTCAGTATTGTGGTATGTTTTCTATTCACATGTTGATAGATGATGGTGCAGCAATATTTCACTACAGAGCTTTTCAAAAAATTGCTAAATTGGGGTCTGTCCGATGAGTCTCAGTTTAGCTCATCTAAAAGAAATTAAAAATGGCCCATGGCTAGAGCGTCTCGGCGTTTTGACAATAAGAATAATAGAAGAATGGCAGTTGGAAGCAGCGGTGGAGGGGTGAGGGTGGAAAAGAGGGAATTTGAGGGAATCTAAAGGCTTTGGTTGCGCTTCCTCTTTGTAATTGGGTGTACTGGGTATTTGATGCCCCCTGCTGGATGCACCACCACCTTGATGCATCCAACCAAAAGGGTGTCTTTTTGAGGAAAAAGCAGTGAGTTTAGACCTCAACGAACTGCCTAGAGAGGCTACCCAGGACCAGTTGCTGGCAAAACCAATGAGAACTGGTCAGTCCTCCAGCCTCTAACAAGCCTGAGAGCAGGCAGAAGATAATCAGGGCCCAGTTGGCAAGATTAAAAAGGGCTGGCTTCTACGTCTTCCAGGGGCCAGTTTTGGATCAAGCTGGAGCAGAGGAAGAAGGATCACCCCTGTCTTAACCGAAAGGCCCAACCTAGTGAGGGGCGTAACTTTGCTGCTCTTTTTGGTTGAGACATCAAAGGATTGTCGTTTTACGTTAAAGTCCAGGTGGCCATCTTGAAATGCTGTGGTGCCTCATGGGAGTTGTTATTGAGGTGCCTCATGCTCCTGTTCTCCTCTGTGGGCCAGGCTCCCGGGCTGGACTATATCTCCCATGACATACTGAGGTCTCCCTTTGATCTGCCCCAATATATTATGGAGATCTTGTCCTATAGAGGAGAATGAGGCATGCATCTCATGAGGTATCATGGCAGCTCAGGAGGAAACAGATTGTCAGACTAACCCAAAATGAAACATTTTGATTTGGGAATGTAGAAAAGTTGGACTTTGATAGAAAATATCAAAACAAAATGATTCACAAATTGATTTTTTCCTGAACTTTCGACTCTGTAAAATATTCTGAGATTTTGACTCTTCATCCAATTTGAGATGAAAACAAACTTCAAAATACCGGAATTTCCCATGGGTTTGAAATTCTGATTTTCAACTTGCTCCATTATTTCTGTTTGTATGTATGTATAAACAAACACCATCCACACTTTGTAAGTGACTAAGAGGGCCCCAAAAGGTCTCTGTCCCACGTGTCACTACTGTTGCTATTTCTGTACAACACATTTAATTTTAAATGGTGAAAAAACTGCTTTTTTTTACCAGTCTCATCTCACTTATTCAATAGTACCTAGTAGTGGTTTGATCCCACGCCAAGCAAGTATAAACAGTTGTTCATATACTAGCAGAACAGACTGCACAGGAGAAGCCAACCTTGCCAAAATGAGAGCACAGGTGATCCTACCACATTCTTCCTGCCTTGTAGCAGGATTAAGGCCTAAGAGTACCTAGCTAAACAACTTAATGCATGCATTAAAGATCACAACGAGGATCACATTTAAACGAATGGCGTCTCTTTGTGAACATCTCACATTTTGTCTTTCCTGAGATCTTAACAGCAAAGGTGCTTCCACTCAGCATGGCAGCACAGTGTTTTATCGTACCTGATGCCCATTCTCACACTTGTACTGGCACATGAACCCTTGTATTCCCAGCTACACACCACACCAGTGCTATCAGAATTAAACCCTCAATGAGAATATCTGGAGGCATTTTAAGGGAGATTTAACCAATGACAGTTTTGGACGGCCAGTGTCCAAACAACATATTATAAAAATTGTTTGAAAATTCAAATGTATAGATACTGTTCTACAAGGTGACTTACACCTAGGGTACTTTTACACTGGGTCCAAAATACTGCTCAGATGCTTGATTTATAATCACTTCACCCTTGCTCCAGTTCTGTGTAAAGCAGACACTGATTATAATGAACAAACACTTGGCATGCTGATCAATTCATTATGAGCATACATGGGTAAAGCATTACAATAGTGAGGTGATGCTTGTTTTCATCTCACAATGATGAGCATCCAAGGATTGCCAGGTGAAGAATTTGTATTCATGCCCCATCCATCCCCCATATAAATAGGAATATTGAAAAGCTACAGAATTGGATACAGGCTATGCTGAAAACTGTCAGTTCTAGCTTATCAAAGCTTTCATTACACATGTCATGTGTGATGACATAAGAAAAATATCTTTGATCTTTCTAGGGGGGGGGGAACCCTAAACTGAATGTGAATTGTAGTACGAGAGACCTCACACAGCTTTTTAAAAGGCAAAGGATTCCTGAGATCACCCATTTTATCCATTGTCAAGAAAAGTCCACCTCCATCCTGGAAGCCACCTTTTCTGGCATAAATGGGGAGATATCATCTCAGAGAAACCGGGTAGATTTTTCAAAGGGATGTGCAGGAGGTGCATGAACAATTGCCTGTACTTATCAATGGGTAGTTAATAAATACACTGCTTTGAAAAGGTACCTCTGTACGTCCAGTCTCCTTTCACTCATACAATGCTAGCAGCCAGCATTCGAAAGAAGCTCCACCCAGCTGGCCTCGCAAGCTGGGAGGGCAGGAGGACATCTGTCTCTAGAGCTGATGTCAATCATATCTTAACAATCAGTGTTTCTTCTTAACTGAATTTATTATTTTTATGATGACATCTGTTTCCATGGGACTCTGTTCTCTGAAGGTACTATTCATGAAATATAGAAATGGCCTCTAATAAACTGCACAATCTATCACAATTTCCCTAAAAGCCTCCCCCTTCCCATCCCCATTAAAGCATTTTTATCACATTCTTTATACACAGGGACCCAAATTCAGCCATGGTATTACACCAGGAATAGACCTGGCTCAGTTTCTGTTTTTATAATACTGATCTCTCTGTAATTGTGTCTTCTGCTTTTTTGTGCAATAAGCCTCAATAAGCTTGCAAAGTATCTGTCTAATTATGACCATATGCTCTTTCAGGCAGGGACCTGGCTATCTTCTGTGTTGATAAAGTGCTGTATACATCAGTGCTGTATACATCAATGACACTGTAAGAAGCAGAAATAACAATGTTGAACTACATTGATGGATTAAAGAAGAGAAGGTATCTTAAGGAAGAGAAGCATAATTTGTAATATTCAGAATAAACCAAAATCAAATCCACTTGTCCCTTGCTTAGCTAAAATATTTTATTGTTAAATCTATTTACATTGTTTTTCACCAATAAAGTTGCACTAGGGGTGCAATCCATGAAGGTACTTGGGCACCTAAGTCCTGTTCTTAGGTGCCACTGCAATCCACATAACTCCTGCTTGGTTGCTGCCTACTCCTGTAGGCACCTACATTTTTGCCTTTGGCCATGCACACAGCACTCTCACTCTAGGCACCGGGGTGTCTAGCACATACACTGCTGGATGCCCATCTCCCACCAAACTCCCAGAGCAATTCACGAAACAGGAAAGATAGATGTTCAGCTGTCCAAGTCTCATGTGGGGGGCTCCAATCTGGTAGGTGTGCTCACAGGACACCTACTGGATTGGACCTCTCAGGGAAGTTCACACAAAACAGCTGCAGGCAGGGGGGGAAGCTACTTTCTAATCTTTAGTGTAGTAGATAGAGTATCACCCATGTTTTTGCATGCTGTTGTAATCAAGGTAATAAAGTAGGAAAATTAGGCAATCTTGCATGAGCAAATGCGTGGACAGGTATGCCAGTTAGGGATTGTCACGTGAGCAATTGTGTGTGTGCGCACAGTTCAGGAAACCAGGCCCTGCAGGATTAAAGGCTTTGTTTTAGCTTTTAAATTTTGTATATTTCCTGTGCGGCATTTTAAAAAGAATTTCCATAAATACTAGGCAGCAAACTTCCCAAATATAACAGCTCAAATCAAAGCACATATACCCTCCTGACCCGAATGTGATATTCACTTTTCAAATAACAAAAGCTGGCCCTTTCACAGATCTCCTGGACAGGAAGTTCCTATTGATATTTAGCCTAAGTTTTCCTGTTCTTAATTTCAGCCCATATTTCTGTTATTATGCTAAATATTTCCTCCCCCTCACTTTTGTTAACACCAGGCTTCGTAAGTCATTTTGGGTCTTCCTTAGTTGTCACTTAGTCTACCTATGCCTATTTAAGCTCCTTCTATAAATCAGTCTTTCCATCTTATATTCCCTCTATTACTTCCAATTGGCCTAGTTAACTGGGAGGTTTTATCCATACATAAAACAAAACTATAAGGCAAAAGCCCTCCCGCCACACTCCAGTAAGTTTACATCAGTTTAAAAGTTCTCTTCCTTTAAAGACATGTACTTACATTTGGTTATTTGTCAGTTCAAAAATGCTATGTCACTGATACACAAGTTGGCAAATGGAGAGATACAAACTCAGGTTATGCTCTGGAAATCGCATATGTCCGCAGCTGCCTTAGATAAAGCAATGTTTATATGAGTGCAACGCTGCGGTTTGCACATGAATACTGGACAGGATACGGTATGCTGTCAGATATTTCAGGACAGCTTTTAACTCCTTCTCTGTTAGATAAAACTAGAGGGAAGATCAGGAGAGGGAAGGGAAGGAGTTTAAACAATATTAATAAATCATCTTTCAGAAGATCCATACAACAACTTTTAACTATCTGAATTAATTCCTCTAGACAAGGCGACATAGTAAGGACAAATTACTCAGTGGGACTAATCAAGGAGCAAGTTATTATGAGTAAGGTTGGAAGAGACTGGTCCTAAAAAGAATAAGTTGCAAAATGACAAAAGTAGGTAATCAAATAATGGGACAAATTCAGCAGTGGCATGTAAATTATAATTCAAGATGTGAGTTAGGGAATCAAGTTGTTGTAACACAAGGGCCAAAAGAAAGGGATTTACAGGAATAGCAGTGGCAGGAAAGTAAGAAGGTAAAGGTAAATATATACCTTCTGACCCAATCATCCATTTCCAAATTAACTCCCTTATGCTAACTTAGAATCTATTATGCCTACTTACCCACGTGTTTCTTAAACTGCCTTACACATCACCCCTGAAGTTGTCCCTACATTATAGTTTCTGTGTAAGCTACTGAGCTGGGGAAAAAATACATTCTATTTACTTTCTCATCTTTCAATCTGGTTTAATCCTTTAACTCATCAGAATTAAGTTTTTGCCTGCTGAAAGCAGTGAGTTTAATTCCATTTTCTTGTGTTATCGTCACATCAAACCATACCCTGCTATTAACTTGCAAGTATAACTTCCTATTGCAACTAAGTGTAAGGGGATAACAGTCCCCTTACTAACATTCAGAGCTCCCAGTACCAAAAGGGGAAGGGTCGATGGGACTGACAGTCCCCAGGGGCAATGGGGAGAGGCCAATGCTCCAGGTCAGCCTGATTGACAGGGCGGGCAGGCGAATCAGGGAGTCAGGAGGTCAGGGGTGAATCCCGTCCTCCGTGTGAGCTGAAGGTGCCTGAGTCTGAGTGAGTGGGGCCGAGCTGAGGAGAGGGCAGAGCTGAGCTGGGCCAGATCTGGAGGGGCCAGAAAAGCAGCCCAGAGACACAGACCTGCCCTGGGAGCAGAGCTGCAGCCCAGAGACAGACCTGCCCTGGGAGCAGAGCTGCAGTCCAGGGAGACAGACCTGCCCTGGGGGGGAGAAGCTGCAGCAGCCAGAGCCAGAGGGGCCAGGGCAGCAGCCCAGGCAGCTGGAGGCAGAGCAGCAGCAGCAGCAGCCGTGCTGAGGCAGAGGAGCTGGAGCTGAGGCAGAGCGGTGGAGCTGGGGCTGGAGCAGTCCGGAGCCGGGTGCGGTGAGCAGCTGGGGAGAGCGAGGGGAACCCTGGGCAGTGGGCCCAGCGCAGGGAGACGCCTCAGCCAAGGGGCCCTGCAGGCCAGACTTGCAGGGGGATCGTAACCCCGACAGGGCGGGGGCGACGCTGGGAAGAAGGGTCCTGCCACCCAGAGCCTGCGAGCGTGTGGCCACCGCCAGAGCAAGTGTCCAAGCCACAGCGTCCCTGCAGCACAGCCAGGGCCTGAGAAGGAGCCTGGGACTTACACAGGAACAGACTGAACTGCCCTGACATTGCAGAGACACTGTTGGGATGTTCCCTGCCACAGAGCGGGGCGATGTGTTTTCATTAGTCTTCCCCATTTTTCCTTATTCCTGTTACAAATTAATTGTTAATTAAATAATTTGCATTTGCTTTCAATTGTATGCAGTGATCAGTGGGTCAGGGAAGCATCCTGTTTAGAGAGAGTACCCCGGAGTGGGGACACCCTACCCCCTGACCTAGGTGACCACAGCAAGGTTGGGGGTCGAGCCCCCCAGGAATCCTGGGCCCAGCCTTGTTGGGGGTTACGAGGACTCTGCCAGACAGAAGAGTGCAAGGGGAGTCCTCGAGGGCAGGGAGGCCTCTGGGTAAAGGAGGTGGGAGCGAGGACTGAGATCCTTCCGCTAGCCCATTTCACCGGGGTAGTGCAGAGACGAGGAAAGTTCCCCACAAGAGCGGGACTATTCCCCCGCTTACATAAGGAGAAGCTCTGCTTTAAAGCTAAATAGCACAATTTGGCCCATATGAAGAGTGTCATTTCTGCATCTGAAAATCTTGTCACTTTTATGATATGCTGCAGCACATGGGGAGAATGTGGACATTTTAAGCTGATATGAATAACTGTCCAAATGTTTGACTGGCCCCAGATCCTGCATTGTAATCCACCCCTGCAAATCACAATGCAGGAATGGGACCACAGTCAGCCAGGTATGTCTCATTCAAGGCAATTTGAAGCTTGACTATGTTAACCTCTCTGTCTCTTTTCTGTGTCAGTTAAAACAAATGACACTGTGGGACTTCTTTAAGCTGTCAGTTATGCTGCGAGCTGCACCTCTGGGAATTCTAATGCCATGTGGGATGTCAGGTGTTCTCATGTAAATATGAATATGCTGAATGCTGTTCTCACACGCACTTATTTCAGAACTAGAATCTCAGCTTTGGGAATAAGCCTAAAGCTACCAGTATGATTGCGGGTTCAGATGGGGACATTGTCGATGGCGCCACCTCTCTTGCGCTGTTGTACAAGTCTCAGAAAGCAGCTGAATAACCATGATTCTGTTGCATGGGTGTGGGAACAGGCTGTGGAGAGGCCCCACAGGGGAACTCCACACCTACTGTATACAGAGGAATGCTGCTCCATATCAGCATCAAGAAGGGGCTGGGAATGAGAAAAAGGGTATGGCCAGTGAGCTGGCAAACTATATCATCGGTAGGTTATAGTTTACTTCACCACCCCTCCTGGAGCTTAAACACAAGCCCTATAGAAAAGCACACAGAGACGCAGTCATTGAGGATTTTCAGCATGGATTGCACAGGGTTAACCTCCCCACAATCAAGTCCAAAAAGAACACAAGGCATTAACTTAATTTTTAAGTACCAACTTTATAAAGTCTTCTAATGATAAAGAAACATATCAATAGCTTAATTTTTACTCTATAACAGCTATTTAATAATCTGGATACACTGTCTTCACAGCGATACCTAAATATCAACAGGTCAGTCCCTGCCCCCCCTACTCCACCCCGCCTTTACCCCCCCCACATAGTGAGAAGTAACTCAGAATTCCAAAAGCATAGGCTGAGTTCACCTGAATCTCAGCTAGAATCTTCGTTCATTAACTCTATACCGTCTGCTGAGTCAAAAGCACTGCAATAATATCATCCCACCTCTTGCTTGCAGAAATCTCCAACTGGAACCCAGGCAGACTTTCTCTCCTCCTCTGCCAGAGCGCGGAATCACTCAATTAACTAGTCAGCTAACTAATTAACCAACCAATCAGTATTAAGAACATAAATGAAAAACCCTATTACCAGAAAAATACAAAACAGAGAATAACCTAATACAGAAGACTGTTTGCCCATCACATTTAAATAAGAAAGAGCTGGTGAACCAGACTGGTTAAGACAAATTAACTAAAACAGTTTGGCTAAAAGCAAATTAACCTTCAAAACATTTATTTTCCGGACCAGTTTCCTCTTTCTATAACTGACACTTCCAAGGCTTTCCTCTTGAAAAGTTAATGATAGCACTAACCTACTGCAAAATGTTTCTGAGTTAGGGGGAAACAGCCTCCTTTCTCTGCTTCTGTGGCCAGGGTGTGCACATGAATAAAAATTTGGCCACTTTTGGAGGGGCACTTTCTGTACTCCCCACAGCCAGAGGAACTACCTCTCCCCTCAGGGGCCCTGTGGCCAGAGGGGCTGGCTCTCCCCACTCCCCCTGCAGCCCCGGGGACAATGGACCTCGCTCTCCCCTGGCAGCCAGAAGAGCTGGATTCCCGCCTGGCCCAGAGCCAGAGGAGCTCACTCTCTTCCCCCCACCCCCGGAGGAGTTCTGTGCCCCTATTGATTCAGGGGTGGACATGGCCCTGCTTGCCCCAACTAGTGCACACCAATGTTCCCTCTAATGTTTGACAGTCTGTGTGCGTAAAAAAATTAGGATCTGTGTGCACATGCACACGTGCACAGCTTAGAGGGAACAGTGGTGCACACCCATGTCTGTGGCTGAGCTTTTCCCAACCCATGCAGGCTACATGTCTTTTTTGTAAAGCAGCTGCATTGACTCCTTGCCTTCAATGAAGTCTGAGTCAAGCTACAGGGAACCTACTGAGCATGCCCCAAACTACCATACCCAATTCCAGACATTTCTGGGCTAAAATGCTCATTGTGCATTTGCCTACCCCCACTTCTCTCTAGAGCTCTTAAAGAAATATCATCCTATTAGGAACATGGACAGGCTAATGCTCCTGCCTAGGGAGAATAGAGCTTGCTACAGCCACTACTGTAGGTTTCAGTAGTGGCTATATAATGTCCTCTCAGATGTTCTTCACTGTGGCTTCTGATTGGGAAGGTGAAAAATACCGCAGTGTAGGTCTTGTGAGCAAACACCACATTACTCAAGTCTGGCATGGCAAATGAGAATTTGGCCTAAAGACTTTTTTCTTCTAGATTTTCTTCTAGATAGTGGGAATGGTGGTAAGGTTTCCCACTTTGAGATTCCATATATGTACTGAGTATTAATTAGCTAATGTGTGTGACTGCAGGTTCCTATCACTATTTCTAGGTGCACTTTAGAAATTAGAAAACAAAAATGACTGCCATTGAAGTGCACACAATAGCAGCTAGTAAACTCCTCTCTCTACCACTAAATCTACCCCCAAAGGCAAATGGATAGGCCTTTTACTGTGCCCAGAAGGTCAGCAAATTCCAACAGGAAGCAAGTTCTAAAACTGAGGACTTTCCCCTGAAAATGATCTTCCATGTTGTGTGGTGATGCCACTTAAAAATTAGCTTTGGCCCATATTTTTCACACAGTTGTTCCTTTTTCCTTGAAATGTAGTTGGTCATCTTACTTTCAGTGCTGACCTCCCCAGCCACTCTGTCTCCACTTCCCATCCTTGAACTGTTGCCCTGTGTTTTAGATGTGTTTTTGAGCTCTTTGGGATGCAGAGGACCTTGTTTTCTAAAGTGTCATGAATATTTGTTACCTTTATCGTTTACATCGTGTCGGTCTGTATGGGTGCTTATATGGTCCTCTTCATTGTAGCATCTGAGCACCTACTTGCAGGAAATTCAGTCTCTCTCAAAACAATGGGTAAGATTCAGATTCTTCTGGTGTTGATCCTGGCAGAGGCCCTGAGCCATGGAAAGTCTGCCTGCAGAAAGGAGATTTCAGCACAACAAAAATCTGAAACAAAATATCACAACCTCTCTACAGCTTGGGTGGGCATGGAGAGAATATAATGAACCAGAGTATCCTAATATATGAGTTGATGTTGTGAGTAAGGAGGGACGTAGATAGGGAAACAGAGGAATTCAGCTCTTACTTCCAGCAACCTACAAAAGGAATGCAATAGAACAAGAGCTATAACTTATATTCCTTTGCTCTGAGAGATCATCAGTGAAACCCTCATCTAGGATGGGACAGAAAGATGTATAATGTACATCTCTCTTACACTATGTTAGGTGGATTTGGCCCACTGCATTATGGGATATTTCTCCTACTCAGTCAGCCTTTTACAAATGCTTCAGTTATCATTTGTTACGTTTAGCCAATTCAGCTCTAGTTTGATGGCATTATCTGGGGTTTGTCGTATTGCACTGTTTGCAATAATTTGGAACAAACTGTTGACATGTAGTAGCCTTCAAAGGAAAAGAGAGAAATTGACTCTAAGTCTGTGGGGCCACATACTTTACACTGGATAGAGATGAAAGCCATGCTGCTGCTTGAGAATATAAACTGGATTTCTCAAAGGTTTAAAGGAGAAAATTCAGTTGCTAGTTACTAGAGTGACAATGAGTCCAGTGGCACGTTAAAGACTAACCGATTTATTTGGGCATAAGCTTTCGTGGGTTAAAAACCCACTTCTTCAGTCTGAAGAAGGGGGGGGGTTTACTCCACGAAAGCTTATACGTTTATGCCCAAATAAATCTGTTAGACTGTAAGGTGCCAACAGACTCCTTGTTATTTTTGTGGATACAGACTAACACAGCTATCCCCTGTTACTAGAGTGAGTAATCTAGCAATTTGTCCCCATTTCAGTTGAGATAAAATGATATAGAGACATTTGGCTGTCCACAAGAGTTTTAGTT
This sequence comes from Macrochelys suwanniensis, assembly GCA_033296515.1. Lineage (NCBI taxonomy): Eukaryota > Metazoa > Chordata > Testudines > Chelydridae > Macrochelys > Macrochelys suwanniensis. The sequence goes on from CM065776.1 coordinate 26,315,815, forward strand.
TAATTGAAGCAAGCCTTATTTCTTGAGTAAAAACAATGTTATCAATGAGATACCCTTTCCTGCTGAAACACTGATCCAAATACTCTGCATTCTATGCAACTAGAACTATGTTGGCCATGAGAATTCAAGATCCAATACTGAAAGAGGCTGACCACTTTCAGGTCCCATTTGAGGTTGGGGTGAGAGGGAGGTGTTTAGAATCTTGCAGGAGGTTCCTGGCACCCTACACAATCAGTCCCCAATCATTGTAGTGCGACACTCATAATTCTCCCAAATGGCAGAAGGTAGCATGGCAGTCCTAGCCTAGTTAATGTGTTCACACAAATTCCTTCTGGTATTTAATGGATGTACAGAGGTTAACACATTTAATGGATGTACAGAGGTTAACACACTTTCTGTATGTGTGTCCAGACAACATAGCCATTTATCTATTAAATTCAGTTGGGGATGAATGGTTTCCTTTGCTTTCTGATAACTCTCTGCAGTTGTTCATCTTAATGTTGAATAGGTTGGACATTTCAAATCCTGAAAATAGCTTTTCACTCTTACAAAGAGAGAACTGAGTGCTGACACTGCATGCTGTTCAACATTCTCTCCACTTGTATTTTTGTGTGAGCTGATTTCCACAAGGTGTGGGGTATGTGAGAAGTAACATAAGAATGTCTGTTCTGATGTCTGGACTTAATAAGAATCATCTGAAAATGCAGCACTTCAGGTGTCTTTGTAATGGGTCTAAACAGGGTAGAATTCTACAAGTGCTTGATGTAAGGGCTGCTATCAGTCAACTCATTTAAACTGCTCACAAGGAAAAGCAATTATATGTGTGCGATAACTTTTATGGGAAGAAAGGAAGATAATGAAAGAGTGAACTGTGCTGGACAAAGTAGCTTAGCCCTCAGCAAGTTACTGTTCTCACCAACACTGTTTAATCAGTAGCACCCAGAGAATGCTGATCCACACGCTGAGTGCCTTTAGTGTTACATCATCAAGGTCCCAAAAATTTTCGGTGTCCTGCTGGGCACTGGTATGTTAGCAACTGAAGCACTTTCAAGATATACACTTGGGTGCATAGTGCAGTGTCTCTTCCAGCCCCTCTGGAACGTTGTAAATTGGAACTTATAATTGGACGTGTACAAGGTAAATATTTGAGTTGATTTTTCTTATCTTGCTAGTGCATTAGTTAAAAAAAAACACAAGAGGTTGCCAGGCAAACTGTTCCAATGTTATTTTTGAAGCAGAAGTACTCCCAGTTACTGTAGTATAAATACAAACATGGCTGCTCCTAACAATAAACTGTAAGAATAGAAACAATGTGGGCATTCCATTGGATACTAATGAATACAATACAGGGGCTATTTTTCTTCTCAAAACCAAGCGTCCTTAGGGAAAACTACTGCTTCAGTTTGAATACTTGGTAATTAAATTATCTTAAGGTTTAATTTTCACTAGCAGTCATGAACACACTCTTTGTTTTGCAAGCCTAATCTCCACCTATAATTATATATCATTTCTTGTAAGAGCTATGGGTTTTGTGCATTTAATGGATTCACAAAATAGCCTTTTTTAAAAAAAAAATCTTATGGCCTAGATTATGAAGGCTTTACTCACACTTTTGAGCACTTACTCATGTGTGTAGTTCCACTCAATTACAAAGAGAAGACAGGATTTACCAGCATTTTTTGTTTTACCATTGCATTAAAACATGAGGGGTGAAATTACCCATGATGCATAAAATCTTCCATATATCAGAGGGGTAGCCATGTTAGTCTGGATCTGTAGAAGTGACAAAGGGTCCTGTGGCACCTTATAGACTAACAGAGGTATTGAAGCATAAGTTTTCGTGGGAAAGCTTTCAGGTTATCTCTAGCCTGAATCTTCCCTGCACATTTATATCTACCTCTGGACATTTCCACTGCTTGCATCCGAAGAAGTGGGTATTCACCCACGAAAGCTTATGCTTCAATACCTCTGTTAGTCTATAAGGTGCCACAGGACCCTTTGTCGCTTCTAAAGTCTTCCATATCACATTTGCGGAGGAGTTGCACACAGATTCTGCGGAGACCTGCGTATCACTGTGTGCTGCAGAAATTGTCTCCATGCCATCACGCATAGGTCAACACAGAAGGCCACATTGGGGCCAGAGCCACAGAGGTACCTTTACATGGAGCCAATGGCCAGAGTAATCTATGCAATCAGCATAGAAGTGCTTCCAGCTCACATGCTGCCGCTGGGTTACAGGGATGTATTTCACTTCACCAACCCAACTCCACACATGTAGAGCCCAAACTCCAGCTTCCTGTGCATGGACTGGATTTCACTCAGAGCAAAACGATCCACAATCCAGGCTGGAGTTTTCAAAAGCACTCAGTGTTGCCCAGATTCTACTCCCATTGAAGTCAATGGTCATTTGACTTCAATGGGAGCAGTTGGGCCAACACTGAGCACTCTTAAATCCCCCTACCCCCCATTTACTTTTAAGTGAAAAGACAAACCTATGTTTGGGGGGTTTCTTTTAATTGGAATGTTATTCAAGAGCCCACAGCACCATATAGTGAAAAACTCCCTTAGCTTAAATAGCGGGGAGCCAATTTCTTTTATAATTGTCAACAATTCAGATCATTCCTAAAAACATTTTTATATGCTTCAGGAAAGGGTACATTGTTACAGCTTAGTCACCCACTGTGAAAACAGGAGCTTAGAATGAAAACACGGATACTACCAAACAGCTAGTTTTGGCTTTCTAGCCTGGAGGTATATATCCCTAGTATTTTGGCTGTCCTCAGGAAAGCCCATACTGCATGCCTCAAAAAAGAACTACTCTCACCACTTTATTTTAAACATTAAGATTCACTAGACACCAGTTATTAAGAAGGCCAGAAAATTACCAAATCAATTTCTGAGTGCTGTATTTAACTCTTATACCACAAATGTCATATTTCAAAGGGGAGGCTAGCTCAGGAACTTTGAGCACTGACTGTACTGTTGAACAAGGCATCTTAAATCAAAATAACTAGGCCCTCTCTATACTAAAACCTCCACTGGAGTAGCCACGGATGGAGCTGCATCTGTTGGGAATGACAAGCCTTCAGAATCCTACTGTAAACACAGCCCAAGTGTCAATGAATCTATGGACAATTAGACATGTCAGAGGACAATTTACATATAGATAGAGGGACAAATTCTTTGCTAACATAACTCCATCGAAGTTAATGGAGTTATGCCAGCAGAGAATTAGGTCCATAGATACAGTTATAATCTGCGGATAAATAGCTGTTTATGAGTCCACTGATTTAATGACTCTGCAAAACTACTGGGGTGGCTAGATAAGCCAAAGTGAGTTTGTGGAGAATCCTGGGGCATGTATCCCCAGATCTGTGGAGGATAATTAAAATCAATTCATACTGATTTTGATATGATCACTTCCATGGGGATTGAAAACTGGCTGAAGGGCAGTAGAGTAATGATAAACAGCAATGTATCAAGTTGTGGGAGGCGCTGTCTGGGGGAGGTGCCGTATTATTTAACGTCACACAGCGTTACTGCTCTCCTACCATCTTGCTTGTTTCCATTCTTTCAAATTACTATATATATATATATATATACAAAATGTAATAAAACTTTTAAAAATAGAAAGATTACCTGCAAGAAAGCTGTACAACCAGAGCATCTTTCAGTCTCTCACTGTTGTTGACCTCAAAGTTCCTACAGACTCCCCTCACCCTAACCCTAACCCTTGCTGCGCAATGTTTAAATTAGAATCTAAGTCTGACTAGGGCTCAGATCTGTCTATTTAATTTATCTGTAAAGAATCACAATCACCTTTGGTCCTGCAAAAACAATAGATCTAATTAATTAATAAATTTATGTTAATGAAGTTCATCGTTAAAAAGTAGGAGGAGTTGTGTAAAACAAGTGAGCACACAGCAATAATGCAAAAGGGGGCTTAGACAGATTTGAAATTATGGCAGGAAATAAAATGAGATTCATTGTAGAAAAATGAAAGATTCTCCCTTACATCTAAAGGGAAAAAATCAGACTGAGAGATACTCAATGGGAAAATAGTATATAGAAGCCAGTTATTTTACCATGTTCATTTGTGGTGCTTTATAAATGAATAGTAGTAATTCCACTAAGGAGCCTGCACCTGAAAAACTGCATTCAGTTCCACACACCTCTGTAGCAGAAAGATCTATAGGTATTGGAGAAAGTTCTGAGAAATTTATGGGCCCAAAGGGGTTGATATATAAGGAAAGATTAAAAGTTAAATGTGAATAGTTTAGCTAAGCAATCACCAAAGGGGATAGAGGATATAAGAATCAGCTCTAGGTCTGGGAAGGGTGAAAAGGACAGAGAGGAATTATTTATGCTAGTGCATGTGGAACAAAGAGGTACAATGGAATGAAGTTGAGAAAAGAACACTCAAGCTGAATATCAAGAAAAATGTCTACTAAACTGTGGAGAAAGCATTGGACCATATATCCCAGTGGACAATGCTGTCTCAGGGAGAGAGAGATCTTATCCATCTCTAATTTCTATGGCACAGATTGTGACATGGGTAAGCTCCCCCACTCTCGGAGCAGCCAGGGGAAGCATTCTGTTGCAGATATGCCTATTGAGGCACTTTCAATGCTTTCCCTTTACTCTGGAGGGTAGTATACTTTAGTTCTGACCTAAACCAGTGGCAAATTGCAATATCCCACACACCAGCTAAGCTTTACTAGCTAGTGCCTGGGGGCAGATGGGGTGGGAGAAGAGCTTTCTACCCCAATCTGCCGTCTTCCTGCTTTCTCCTATATATGTGGACCCAAGATTCAGGTAGCCCATGCAGAGAGTATGGGAGTTCAAGTCACAGTCTAGCCCTTTGCTCTGATAATGGCTGAATATGCTTCAACAAATCTGTAGAGAGCTGGCTGTGTGTGAGTGAATCTACACAGGAAGGCTGGCTGTGTCACAGTGAGTCTGCAGGAGTATACTGGATCTGCAGCAGTGAATTTACAGAGGGTAATTGAATGTGTCTTATAGAGTCTGATGATTTTATAGGGAATATAAAGACAGCACAAGTTAACAAGAGAAAATATTCATAGGCAAGCTTAATAATTCCCTAACTTTGGCACAGTTAGCCTTTAAACTGTAAAGCTCTTTAACAGTAGCTTTGGAAGGTGAATAGCTTAGCAAGCTGACCTGAAATATAAAAACATTCCTGTCTGAGAATGTAACTAACACATACAACACACAAGACTGAAGAAAAGCATGTTGTGTCCCAAAACCTCTAATGTTCTGTACATGCACCCCAGAGTTGATCCTGAGATCCTGGCCTGTATTCCAGCAACATTTTTATGCTGTGGGATATTTCAACATTTGAGAGAGTGTTGTTTTAAGTAATTAAATAACAACTGATAAGATTAGCCCATCTGATAATTCCCAGATTCTTGCTAGTGTCTGTGTGTGGGCTTAAAAGTAATTTGCATAGTACAATCTGTATTAGTGCAAGATGGGGCTAGCAAAGTGTGTTTACTTTGGTTCGACTCCTGTTCACTCTGTAGCAAAAGAATAAGGTGGGGCTGGTTCCTACCATTTCTGGTCATTGCTTAACTTGTTTGTTGTATAATTGTTATGTCATGATCTCGTGGCATGAAGGTAAAAATGTTTTTTTTTAAACTATAGTAACCTCTGAGAATGGTTCCTGTCACTTTTTTCTATTTAAATTGTGAGCCAAATCAGCGGGTGTACATCAGTGTAGTTCTATTGACTTCAGTGGAGTTATGCTGATTTACTCCAGCTAAGAATCTGTCCCTCTATTTGTCATAATTGCAAACAAGAACAACACGAGCAAGATATCGGGTGGCAAGTTGCAAAAGTCAGTGAGACTGAGTAAAATGTTATACAAGTGGCTTGGGTGTTGCTCTCTATCCACAACCCTTAGATGACCAATTACAAAACCATTCACTCCAGAAAAGTTCTGAGAAGTGGTGTTGGGGAGAAATTAGAGACCACTGGCCCCCATTGCTGTAGCATCTGAGCACTTCACAGCCTTTAATACATTTATCCTCCCACCACCTCTGTGAGGCCAGTCAGTGCTCCTATCCCCATTTTACAGATGGGGAACTGAGGCACAAACTAAGTGACATGTCCAAGATCACACAGAAGTCTGTGGCAGAGCAAAGTATTAAATCCAGGTCTCCTAAATCGTAGGCTAGCACCCTAACCACTAGATCATCCTTCCGTTCCTCATGCCACTCACTGCACTGTATTGGTTTTTGTGATTGATTTGAAGAGTGATACGTGTGCCTGGGACTGCACAGGAATCAGGGCAGTGGGTCAAAGGATCATCTTCTGTTGTGTTACAGCCACAGAGCACAATTGAGTTCAATGGGGTTCCCCAAATGCAACCAAGAGAAGAAATTACCTAGGGGTGAATTTGATTTTTTTTAAAAAGAAATCTCTTGTGGAGGGAGAAGGAAGGAAAGATAAAAGGACAAATAGTGCCACAGATGCATAGCTCTGAGTAAAGGGCACTGCACAGCTTCCCAGGGAGAGCTTTTGTACAGAGTATGTATGCCTCATTGAGCACAATCCCTCCCGAGAGCTCAGTGGGAGATCGTAATCTGCCGTTATTGCACCAGACCAGCTCCACAGCCTGTATGGAGGTCAACCTTCTTCTTTCCTATCACCTTTGGGATGATTTGTACCCTGGACCTGCTAACAGGTGGTAGACTCTTTACTTCTCTGACCAAGGGAAATGCTGTTGTGCTTTTCCCCTCTTTCTCTGCCCCACTCGAATCCCTGCACACCCATTCTAGAGCCAGGTGCGATCAGGTCAAATAATTCTTAGCGTTCTCCACACAACCACTGGCCTACAATTAACATCTGTGGGTTGTGAGCAAGCTAGGCGGTAGATAGCACAGTATGTACTTTCTGAAACTAGAAGTGTGGTAGTATGCAAAAATGGCCACAGTGCATTACTGAAAGGAGGGAGTGTTGTCTAATGGTTAGAACAAGGCATAGGCATTAGGAATCCTGTATGCTGTTCCAAGCTCTGCCATTGACTCTCAGTGTGGGACAGATTGGGCTACCCTTAGTGAGGCTGAATAGTACCATTCTCTTGATGGCTTGGACTGAGATGTTATTCATCATGAGTAAGGGTGGCAGCATCTGGCCTCAGGTGATCGTAACACACCATATACACCAATGTTTTTCAGTAGCAGATGCTGATTTGGGATGTCTCCAGTTTTGGCTGTCCAGCATGAGACACCTAGGGCTTTGTTTTCCCTTATGGAGTGAATCGAAGCACTTCTGAATGTCCTTGATGTCTCAGGTTGGATTCCCAAGAAAGGAATGCTCAGGCCAAAATCAGTGGCCACTTGAAAATTTGAACTAAAGCATTCTGTGCTTCAGTTCTTCTCTTGGCCCAATAGTACCCACTGCACTGCACAGTGGTGGTGGAGTGAGGCTTAATTAGTACTTGTAAATAATGTAGAGATCCTCAGATAAAAAAGGTCAATGTATAATTATTATTATACATAGGAGCAGCCCAGAATAATGGAATGAGTTAACATCTCTTCCCCTCCTACAACTGCGCCAACCATCTGTTTTTTTCAGTGCCCTTCTCTATTTCTCTAAAAGTTAGAAAGAGGGAAGAAAATAGATCCATATTCTTGAAACATTCAACCTGCCTAGTGCCAAAAGACACTTCAAAAATGGAAGTAAATGTTCTCAAAGTGAAGTGCTCTCTCTTTCATGATCCTGTCTAATTGTGGGACTGGATAATCCAGGACTTTACGGCTTCCAAAAATGAATGCAGTGTATGGCCTCTTGCTTAACAGGGGATTACAAAATACGATATCTAATAACATCTATCTACTCATCCAATTTAACCTAGTTACCTCTCTGTGGGCTGAAGCACAAATTATATAAATGTGTCGTTGTATCATAAATTAATTATGTTTTTGCCGTGGTACCAGTCTCTAATACAGGCTTGACAGCTATGCAGAATGTCATACAATGGTTTCTGTGGGGCAGTAATCGTTACAATTGACAACACTACAAGTGCCTGTTCATGTTGAAGGACTTGGTCTTCTGACTTTTAAATATAGATCTAATGGGCCTATTCTTCAGCAAGGGAGATTTAGGTTAGATATTGGGGGTGGTGGTGGGGGCGGGGTTTATAACTATAAGGAAAGTTAAACTCTGGAACCTGCTTCTAAAGGCAGTTGTGGAATCCCAGTCACTGGATATTTTTAAGAACAAGTGGACAAACACCTGTCACAGATGGTCTGGGTTTACTTGGTCCTGCCTCGGTGCAGGGAGCTGGACTAAATATCCTCTAGAGATCCCTTCTAGCCCTACATTTCTACGAGTCTATGATACATATAACAATAATGATACAGAGTAACATAGTACCAGCAAAATGAAGGGCAGTAGAAGCAGAGCTGGCTCACTCACTCGTAGTTCCTGCTTTGGTTAGAAAGTCCTTACAGGCAGGTAATGAGCCAGATCCTTAGCTGGTGACAATCACGATAGTGCCAATGACATAAATGGAGTTAAACCTACTTACAACAGGGATTTGGTGGTCAGTCTGTATATAGAGCTGAGAGTTCCTGCGATTTATCACGAGACTGGCAGAGTTTGGTGTTTTCTTCAATCCTCTGCTCCTGAGAATCTCAAATTTCATTTTAAAACGTTTCTAGCCCTCATAGCTGCTGATTAACCTTGAAAATGTGAAACTAAAGGCTTCAAAACCAGGAGGCAAATACAGAGAATCACAAACATTTTTTTTTCCAAAATCTCACCATTTTAGAGGGCCATGATTTTCAGGGCCTGACTCATGAATTGTATATGCTTGGGGTTAGCAAAGCAGACATTAAACTCCTTTCTGTGATGTAACACTCTCCTAGTGACCAAGTAAAAGCCTATCCCTTTATAGTGATGGTAGGAAGCAAGTATGTCATGCAGAAAGGGGTCACACCTTTCTGTTCTTTGCCCACATTCAAGAGAGATTCAATATGCATTAAAATAACAGCAAGGATATGGCTAAATTTGCCAGTGTGCTACCATGTGTATTGTGTCTTCCCCTAAGTTAGCACCTTTCTTTATATATTTCTCTCAGAGTACTGTGATTACATACCTGTGAGAAGCAACATGGTCCAGTTGATAGGATACTGGGGTTCTATTCCTATCTCTGCTACTGACTTGCTGTGTAACCTGAGACAAATCATTTCATCTCTCCGTTTCCCCTTGTATATTCTGATTGCGAGTTCTTTGGGGCAGCAATGCTTTTAAATGTGTGTTTTTACGTATGTACAACTTGGGCTCTGATCTTGGTAGTGGCCTGTGGATGCCACCACGCTACAAATAATATCTGATTTCCATATCTAGAGCTGTCTCTATACTAGGTACATAAGGCTTGGGATAAACCATTGTGTATCGCACCTTAAGCATGCACACATGATGATGGCCATCCCAGGCATTTTCAAGTGTTTGTCATACTTAGTTAGTTACCACACTTGGCATGAGCTCTTTATCTCAGGTCCAATTAGTGTCTGATTAATGTGGGCAGGAAGCCTCGAGCGGATGAACTGGTTGAGCCAGTCATCTTAATTTTATGCAACTGTGCCTCCCCTTTGGAAATTATCTCCTAAACCCGTGTGCCAGCAAAAGTGCTAGAGACACTATAGGATTGCTGCTTCCAAAGTCTCAGAATGCACTAATGCAACAACTGCTCTAAGACATGCTGTGAAAAAGGTGTTGTTGGGAAGACCTGACACTTTGCAAGGACAACTCTATCATGGAACTGATGGCCCTGCACCAGTTTTCTCAGTTAATAGAGGCATACTGCTCATGCTGGTCCTGAAATGGCTCCATTCAGTGCTATAGCTAGCTAATAAAAAACAAGCTATGTTGAGATTTGTGTTAATTAAATGTACATTTTTGCAATGAGCTCCAGAGCAGGACCCTAGAAGCCCTCGCCACATAGCTTTGGCAAAAAAGTCCAAGTTACGCTTCAATCAATTTCTTGATCCAGTTTATCAAAATCTACATAGATTGTTTCAGTCTGGCCTTTCTGAAGACAAGAAGCACTGTCCAACTGACAACGTTGAGATGAGACAACGTTTATGGCCATGAATACTACAGTGAATGATGCTTTAAGAACTCTGGTGCATTTGTGTTGGTTACTGCAACTTTAAGTTCTGGAGACTCAGTGTGGTAGCATTCAAAAAGACTTCTCAGATGTTGCAGCCACAGTTGAAGTTGCAGGATAAGGCAAGGTTCCTTAGTGGATAGAGCACTAGTTTAGAATTCAGTAGACCTCAGTTCTATGCCTGACTCTATCACTGGGTGACCTGAGGCAAGTCACTTTTCCTCTTTGTGCCTCAGTTTCCTCATTTGTAAAAATGGGGATAATAATAATTGTATAATCCTTTGTAAAGTGCTTTGACATCTACCAATGGAAAAACACTATATAGGGGCTGGGTATTGTTTATGATTAAGTTAGAGACTGAGCGCAAGAATGAAAAGTTGCTGGATGTCGCTTGTAAATAAGGAACCATTTACTGTGCTACCTTGATTTATTTTTGTTGGTTTTTTTTTCTCTTGTTCACAACCAAAAAAGTCAGTTATGTCTTTTAACTAATGCTAATGATTTTAACTGGACCAGTAGTCATAACACCCATACACACAGTGGATTTGGAGTCACATACTACAATGATGAAACAAGCAATGCCTAGGTCAGACAGAGGAATAATGATACACAGTTTTAGCTGTGTTGTCCATGAAGAAAGTATTACTGCACGGATGATGAAATCCACATCCACCCATAATTAAGGATTAGTTTCTGTGCATGGAGATATACCATTTGGTGAGGCACTAATGTACCTTCTGCATGATACTTTGGAAAAGTATCAAGAAATGTTTGCAGATTTCCTGCAGATAAAAAAGCAGCTCAATTATACAAGAAGCCTCAAATATAAAAAGGGATGAGCCCAGACATCCATCATTTTCTCATTCTGTCTTTCTTCTTTCTCTTCACCTTTCTTTTAACCACCATTTAAACCACATTGTTTTCATTACACAATTTAATGATATTTAATTACATACATTATAATGCTTATGCCCTGACTATACAGTAATTTGACAAAGTATCCTTAAAAATAAATGGATTCCAAGAGATTCTTTGGATTAATCTGTATATTCGCTGTATGTCTGTTATATGCCAGTGCTATTGTCTCTTTATAGTTTTTCTTTTTTTAAATGCAAAAATTGGAAGTTTCAGTACATAAATAATTATATAAAACATATGTAAATATGAGTGAGTATATCCATAGATCCGTATTGTAAAGAGTAATTACATATATGCCTGTAATTTTGGTTGTAAATAATTTGTTTGGTTTTATGTTTTATTGAAATGCCATAAAGCATTTCTGTTAGGAAGTTCATACTCTCTTTGGTTGAGTTAATTTGCTAAATTAGGCCCCAGTCTTACAAATATAGGCACACATGCTTAATTACATTTTATCTAATTACATGCAATGGGATTATTCACACGAGTAAAATTGAGCATGCGAATAAGTGTTTAAGGACTGGGAAGTCAGCTTGGATTGAATTAGGTAGAAAAACCGAAGTAACAAGGGTATGGGCAGAAGAACTGCCTAAATCCAGAGAAAGGGGCCATATTGATATCTGGGTATAGCTTCTCATGTGCATTTATGTGTCTTGCCAGTCGCTGCACTCATATTAGTACTTGTGTGCCTTGTCCCAGCTGACGATCCACTCTTCTCTAAAATTATTGGATGCTTTGGGCCACATTTCCCCTATATGGGCTATTGGAGCACAAGAGATGGAAATCTCTACAAGGCTCCTTTCATAGAGTTTCCTGTGAATTCTAAGGGGGCTACTCCAGAAGCAGGAGTTTAATCCCTCAAATCACCAAATAACTATGTCTACACAGCTCCCCTGTTGAGAGCCCCACCACCAGTCATTGGAACAGGAGCTGCCTCTGGATTTAAAAGTGTTCAAGGGAAAGGTGGGTGAGCAGCTGAGTCAAATTTAACTTATCTGCAGAACTCTGACCAGTCCATGGTAGCCCTCTGCCCAACCCACACTCAACCATGTGTGGATCCCAGTCCTTACAGAACCACCTCAGAAAGACATCTGAGGAACTGGGTAAAGTCTAATATTGTAAATTCCTGAGCACTTCTTGAGAAGTGGTCAACATCCTCAATTTCCAGTGATTTTCCACAGCAGGACCCAGCCCTAGCTGTATGATCCTTGGGGCATAGGTCTTTCTAGAAATGCTCTAAAATGTGTTTGAAATATTTTTCTCTTTTTTTAAAATTCAATTGTTTAAAAAATCAAATATTGAGAAGTTGTGAAGAAAATGGTACCCACCTCTGTAATTGTTCAAAAAACAGGAGAGGAAATGTCATCGCCATGTTTCCTGATTGTGGAGTTAGGTAAAATTCAAAAATAGTAAAGGTTTCAGAGTGTGCCCTGTTTTGTATTGGGCCTCTTTTGTTTACAATGCTAAGGTGATATCAAAAAGGCAACAATATTATAGTTTTTAATTTTACTTTATAACATCATTGTAAAAAGAATGGGAAAAAACTGAAACTAGCATCAAAAAATTACTTGTGACCACATATGACCCAAATTCCAGAATACAAAATGTACTGTTCAAATACAAAATAATTTAAAAGTACATAAAGTCATAGATTGCATAGGTTTATAAGGCTAGATCATTAGATCATCTAGTCTGAAATCCCATATATTCCAGGCTATTACATTTCACACAGTTGTCCCTATTTTGAGCCCAATAACTTGTGTTTCCCAAAAGCATAACCTCCAGAAAAGCATCTAGTCTTGATATGAAGCAATAAAGAACTGGAGAATCCACCACTTCACTTGGTAGTTTATTCCAATGGATAATCACCCTTGCTTTGAAAAATGTGTGCCTAAATTCTAATTTGAATTTGTCTGGCCTTACCTTCTAGCCATTTAGTTTTCTGTGCCTTTCTCTGCTAAATTAAAGAGCATTTTAATCCTCGATATTTTCTCCCCATGAAGTACTTGTACATCGTGATCAAGTCACCTCTCAATCTTGTTTTTGATAAGTGGTTCACTACTCTGTGTCAGCAATTCTTGTCAGGACTGCCATACTGACTGCACCTAGCACACTGTTATTATAATCTGCATAAAAAAGGAGTAATGTAAGGTATCATATACAATCTTGTAACACACTGGTAAAGTGTGGTGTGTGAACAGGGTGTGTACACAGTTATACATATGTGGGATAATTATGTTCTTAAAATGTGTTTGGCAAACATTGCATGAGCCCAGTCTGTCCTAGCCAAAATAATGTGTATTTGTTAGTCTCACACCAGCCTCATCATCAGAAAAAGACAATGTTGGTACATTTACATATAAGGTAAACAAAGCTAACAAGCCAACAAGTTGGGGAGAAGACAGCGTGGCATCTACACCCCAGCAGAAGAGAAAAACTTTGTCTGGGTTTACTTTTCAAAGACTACATTTCAAAGGTTTGCTGGACTATAAACAGCACCCCATAGTTGTCCATCACTTGGGAGATTCAAGGGACAAGAGGTTTTGGAATCACAGAACATTGGGTCATTCAACCAATGGGGGTGTTGAAGTCTCAGGGAACTGAATGTAGATGAGAAACCTTCTTAGGCAAACATTGTAACTTGCTGAAGTTACGTTTTAGTCTTAGAAGCAGATTTTTACTTTTGTTTGGTTGTGAACCTCTTCTATCTTTATTCCTTATACTTGGTATCACTTAAAACTATGACTTTTTGTTTTATAAACTTGTTTTACTTTTGCAATAAACCAATTCAGTGCTGGGACTGAAATAAGAGTGTTTGTCACACACCTGCTACATTAATGAGCTGCAGTGTATTGTCTCTTTAAAGGAGCAACCTCCTCTGGGTGTTCCAGGAGAGGGCTGGATACTACAGAGGCTGATAGGTTTGGGGAAATTCAGGACTGGGGTTGGGTGTCGAGATCACTCTTCAAAAAGTAACTAGGCGGTAGAAGCCTAGGTGTGACCTGCATGCTTGTAAGGTTGGCTATTGGTGTCAGGGCTGTGATCCTCAGCAGTATAGCATTTAAGGTACTGGTTGGAGATACCGTTCTGGGCTGAACTCCTAATCATCACACCTGGCGAGACTTTTAAATCCCCTGGGCTCTACCAGAAGCAACTGCAGTTGTTACTAGATGAAAATGCATAGGGGCGAGTCTCTCTGAGCAAAATCCTAACTTCAACTAAGTGAATGGCAAAACTCCATCTGGACTTATGTATAGTTAATACACATACTGCAAACAGACTTAAAAATCATACACATATACTACACATCCCTGGTTCTTCAGCTTCAGAAACAAAGGTGTCTATCCAGATACTCATTTAGTTAAATCCAGTAGTAAAAATAATGATAATTAGCTATTAAACAGTGCATTAGGTCCTATAGCATGTCTCTTGCCCAGCCACTAGAAGGCACCAGTCCATTCATGCTATCTGCCCCTGAAGTCACTCTAGCATTGGAAAATATCACAAATCACTGTATTTATGTATTATTTGTATAGTGATAATGCCTAGTCTTCCCAGTTGGATGCAAGGGCCCCATTTATTAGGCACTGTACACATATATAATAACAAGATGATCCCTCTTCCAAACATCTTACAATCTATGTAATCTTAACCCTATTTCTTCTTGCAATGCCCCTGTTATAGGTGGGGCGCTGAGGCACAAAGAGAATAAATGATTTTTATCTGTGTCTGTGATACAGACAAAAATACAGACAGAAATCAAAACTTCAGTGACTTAACCTGAAGGCCATCCTCTTATCACTTATGTACACCAAGCCAGTACATTATTCTGGCATAACTAAGATCTGCATTTGCACATTGGTCTTGCTTACCCATATGACTACCCTCTGGTCGAATGTTTCTTTGCAGTAGTGTCATTAAATTGAATTCTGACCTGGGAATTCAAACATATTGGAGTGTGATGTAAATGCAAACATTAATCTTCCTGATGACGATTATGGGGTATGCATCTGTACCTAGATAAAATGCGCCAAATGAACATATTTGATGTGTGATACCTGCAGTCTTCTGCTTCCAGTAGGCAAATAGATGCAGGACATGACCTAAGGATACAAGGAGGAAGCTTAATTAATAATATTTGTAAATGGCTTCTGATTTTTGTTTCTTAAACAAAAACAAATGAAGTTGCTTGTTCTTTTAACTTCCATCAATTGTAAATGTTTTACTATGAGATTTCCAGGACACTTGAAAAGGAAACTGGACCATAACAATGGCTAATATAAGCATTTATCTCCACTGGCCTGCACACTGATAAGAAAAAGCCAACTAAATGTTCTGTCTCTCATCTTTATAACTTTCTGTTGGTTACCTCCAGCAGTCAATTGCTCCATTTAACACAGAAAATGTTAAGGACTTGTCTACACTCACAGTGCTTCAGCTAGGGTGACCAGATGTCCCAGTTTTATAGGGACAGTCCTGATATTCAGGGCTTTGTCTTAGCTAGGCATTTATTACCCCAACACCCTGTCCCAATTTTTCATTCTAGCTGCAGTGGTGCAGCTGCACCAGTGAAGCTGTGCTGCTGTAGCACTTAGTAAAGATGCTACCTACGCTGACAGGAGAGCTTCTCCCATAGGTGTAGGTACTCCACCTCCCCGAGAGGCAGTAACTATGTTGACAGGAGGGATTATCCTGTCAACCTAGCAGTGTCTACACTGGGGGTTAGATTGGTTGCTCAGGGGTGTGGATTTTCCACCCCTCTAAGCAATGTAGTTATTCTGACATCAGTCTGCCAATATTTTGTGATCAGTTTCCAGGTTTTAAATTGACTGAAATGTCCTGCCTTGGGTGAGTAATGGCACATCCTTAGCACCTAAAGCCAAAAACTGCCCTCAGGAATGTAGAGATGATCCCCTAAGATAATGGAGGTCTTCTTGCAAATGAAACTTTGAATCTGGAGGAGCACCAATGGTTCTTAGCATCTGGCAGATTGGGGTTGCAAATGGATTGCTTGGAACAAAAAATGGATAGTGGTCATCAGGGGACTAGTGTTGGTCCCACAACAAAGTGGGATGGTTTAAGGACAGTAGTGAGAGCTTTCTGCTCCAGTTCACAGTACTCATTCTTGCAGGACAAGGCATCTGCCTTCCCATTCTTAGTCTCAGCATGGTACATAACCATAAAGTCAAATCAGGAGATGAAAAGATCCCAGCAAATATGACATTGGTTAAGTCATCAGGTTGTCTGTAGATGCTCCATATTCTTTGTGGGGTCCAGATAGGTCAAAATGGGGACAGAAATAAATGCCTTTTTCAAGTGGTCGAAAGCCACCTGCATGTCGGGTGGACTAGGTGAATTTAACCACCTTCTTGAGGATGGACATTATGGGGTTACCAGATCAGAAAATTCTTGGATGAATCTCCAGTAAAAAATTTGTCAATCTGAGAAATCGCTGTACTCCTTATTTATTTGAGGGTGCCTTCCACTTAGTAATCTTATGACCAGGGCTTCTAAGTGGATGTCTGGCATGTCAGAATTCCAGAGTTCAATAGGGAGAAAGGATGGGGTAGTGGGCTGCATAGAGGTTGCCATGATTCTGGTGGATAAGCAGCAGTATGGTTCACTGTGGGGAAGAGTGAAGTGCAGACCCAACACTAGCCCCTTGGCTGGGGCTGGGCCCTGGTATTTCCTGACCTGGAGGTGGGCTGGGCACCCTTCTGTGATGGGCCCAGGCATCCCATAATATAGGCACAACCCCAATGACAATTCTTTTAGTTGGCAGAGAGATGGGGCTGGGTTAAGTCAACTTGCATTGCTTTGGGGTCTGGTAGGGCAACTGAGGCCTCGGGAGCTGACAGGGGTCAGGTAGCATATCATTTTCCTTGGGCTCGCTCCATTAGCGGTTCATCAATCCTAATACAAAGATCAGTTAAAGTTCCCAGGCGAGGCAGAGGTTCCATCCATGCTAATTAATCTTTGATAAGGTCATTGAGTCCCTGCCTGAAGCGGTATCACTGCACAGCCACATTCCAGTGGATGTCTGCAGCCAGACATTGACATTTCGCTGCATATTTGATGACAAAACAGGGACCCTGCTGGAGGGTTGGACAGCAACTTCTGCAGTATGTTCTCAATTAGAGTCATCTAAGATGCCTGCCATTGCATGTACAAAGTTCTCAAAGTGTTCAAGAAGAGGACTGGACCCCTCGAGGAGTGGAGATGCAGGGCCTCTCCAGTGAGCAGACTGGGTACTAATCCCACTCAGGACCGATCTGTCGGGTATGACTGTGGCTGCAACACGAACTGCAGATGACTTTAGTTAAGGAACCCACAAAAAATGGCACAATCCCTGTTGAATTTATGAGGTAGGGGCAGCTTGGGCTCATGGAAAGCGAATGTGAGAGTTTGGGGGACAGAAGATGCTTGTACAGCCTCATTCAGGTTACACAGTGCGGTGACCTGAGCCTACAGTTCCTGCAGGACCCCAACAACATCTGAGAAGGTAGGTTGGGCTCCTGCTGGAACCCTTCTAGTGGGGAGCTCCATGCCTTGGGGCAAAGTCCCTCTTCTGTTAGTGGGCTGCTCAAACTGTAGCGCACCAAGTTGTAGGGCAGCGTGACCTAGAGGTCAGAGCAGGAGTCTGGTCTAGTGGTTGGAGCAGAATCAGAGGGCAAAAGGGAGTTTTGGTCAGGAGACCAGCCAAGGGTTAGAGACAGGATTTAGAAATCAGGGATTCAGAGGTAGGCAAGGACAGAGGCTAGAGCAGAGCAGGCAAGGAGTGTAGCCAGGGCTTGGCAGGAAGCAGCTCTGGTAACACATCGAGCAGTCACTGTGCTGCTTTGCTACCAAGCTTAACTAGGGCTCTGTTGGCTGTTCTGTCCGATTAGTGAGGGTTTATTGGGCCCAGCTGAGCTCACAGGAGACTGCACCTGGAGCCAGCTGAGTTCCTGACACCTGTTCAATAATAATTCCCCATTTAAAATTACATTTTGAGATCTATCAGATTGTCAGCTTGTAATCCATTTGATGTGTGCCATGTAATTTTAGAGTTTTTTAGTCAAAATGCTGTGTGGTACCAAGTCAAACACTGTACAGAAGTCCAGGTATATTACATCAACCCTTTTACCTTTATCAACCAAACTTGTAATTTCATTTTAAAATATCAAGTTAGGTTGACAGGATCTATTTTCCATAACCCATGTTGCTTGTCATTAATTATATATTCTCCTTTAATACTTTATTAATTGAGTCCCTTATGAGTCACTGCATTATTTTGCCCAGGATTGAAGTCAGACTGACAGGCCTGTAATATCCTGGTTCATCCTGTTTACCCTTTTTAAAACATTGGCACCTTACCTCTCTTCCAGTCTTCGGGAACTTCCCCAGAGTGGCAAGACTTAACTAAAATCAACATTAACAGTCCAGCAAACTCCTCAACCAACTCTTTTAAAACTCTTGGATGCAAGTTATCTGGAACTGCTGACTTTAAAATGTCTGACTTTAGTAACTGCTGTTTAACATCCTCCTGAAATACTAGAGGAATGAAAAGAGTGTTATCATATGATGATAAAAACTTCATCTATTTTTTCGCTAAATACAGAACAGAAATACTTATTGAACATCTCTGCTTTTTCTGCATTAATATTAATAACTCTACCATTTCAATCTAATAATACACTAATACCAATGTCAAAATTCTTTTTGTTCCTAATATACTTTATAAAAAAAACCATCCTTCTGACTGTCCTTATTGTTTTCCAAAATGGAATCAGGATTGGCTAACTGAACTCATATGTGCTGCCCCAGGATACTGAAATTAACGTAATAAATCGTACTGTGAATGTATAAAGTATATTCCAGTGGTACAGGATTACTATTTGCTGCATTAAGGACTGTAGCCAGAGCATTAACATTGCCTCGTTTTTGTTTGTTATATATATCTGATAATAACACTGGTTGTTTAAAAACAGGGTGGAGGTGAAAATCCTTTCATGCACAAACTAGGGACATTTTATGCTTTCAGCAGTAAAATAATTAGACACTTTAAATGGTGGCATTGTCTGTTTATTACTATACTGTGTAATAAGAATAAAAGAGGATCCGTGAGCTTGTAGAGCCAAAGGCACAGATTCTTCTGAACGCTCATCACTCAGCACAATTTGGAGGGATCAACTGCAGCCAAATTTAATGTTTTGTGACTCCCTCCTCTGTTTAACCTTCCTTCAGTATGTATGTAATGACTCATTTAAATCTTGATGGAACACCGCATACCAAGACAGTATTATTTCTATGGACTAAACAACTGTATAAGCTAATCTGTGAGCCACACTGTAGAACTCTCTGGGCTGCATTTGCTCAAACAGTGATATTAAAGAACCCCAAAAAGGTTTCGAATAGAAAGTCACAGGCTGTTTCCATACACGGGCCACGGCCACCTTGCAACGTGATAATTATATCCCAGGTGAGACGAGCCTATGGCACTCCTTATAGGGTCAGTGGTGGGAGAAATTTTAGAAGAATGAAAGCTTTTGGAGTCTACTTCAAAGACAATATAACTATAAACGCATGTTCCCTTGTCACTTTGGTGGACAGGTATGTAACTAACACCACTGAATTTCCAGAATAGAGTGACAGGGGGCTGGAACTCTTTTGTCTTGTATGCAAGGATTTTATTTTATTTTTATTTTATTTTGCAGGTGACAAATGAACCCACAACAGATAGTATCTGTGAGCGTCCCTTCCATCATGTAACCTCTTGTTTAAGGGTTTGCCATTTGTTGACACCCACCAAGATTATGTCTTCAAGTCTCATGGTTGAAGACTGTTAAGAAAAAGTTATTAGGTCTGTGCTTTCAACTTAGTTTTGGGTGACAGTCAATAATCCTTAAAGTGTAAGAAACTGAACTTTTAATGATAGTGATGATTTTATTTATATAGCAATTTCTTTCCCAATGGATCTCAAACCACTTTACAAGCTGTATTATATATAGCCACTTCTGAAAATATTGCAATCTATGTTTCTTCCTTGTTGTCAGGAGTTACAGTTGCCATTTGACTTGATATCATGCCTCAACAGATTCTTACCTGAAAAACTCATGTGAATTATTGGACTATGAGCACTGGGCTGAAAACTATCTGACAAGTAATGACAACCAAAGCATCAAGTGGAGTGCTGCAGAAATCACTGTTTGACCTGGTTTATGAAAGCCTTTCATAATTATCTGGATTTGGGAGCAGGGTGGGGGATGGTAAACAGACTATTAGTTACATTCAGAGATGATATTAAAGCAGGGATCGGCAACCTTTGGCCTGCAGCCCGCCAGGGTAAGCACCAGGGCGGGCCGGGCTGGTTTGTTTACCTGCTGCGTCCGCAGGTTCGGCCGATCGCAGCTCCCACTGGCTGCAGTTCACCGCTCCAGGCCAATGGGGGTGTGAGAAGCAGTGGCCAGCACACCCCTCAGCCCGCGCCGCTTCCCGTAGCCCACATTGGCCTGGAACAGCAAACTGCGGCCAATGGGAGCTGCGATCCGCCGAACCTGCAAACGCAGCAGGTAAACAAACCTGCCAGGCCCGCCAGGGTGCTTATCCTGATGGGCTGCATGCCAAAGGCTGCCGATCCCTGTATTAAAGGATTGGTTTGGGCTTTCTGCAGCAGCCTCACATTGTGGATGCCTGGTGTAGAGGTGCTGGGCCCTAGCAGGAGGTCTATGAGGCATTGTATCTCACGCACGCACAACACATTTTCCAGATCCATGGAGTACATGTGACGTGCAGCTGCTGTGCCACTTCTGGAAGGGTACAGAGATCTTGCTCCGCTATCTGTGGGGATGTGGTGGGCATGGAGCCAATAGGAATTCTTGCTGACTAAGGATTACTCAAATGAGCCCATTTTGGTGGCACAGCCCCTTGGCCTTCAGTCTTTATGCAAGGAAAAACTCCCATTGCAGTAAGTGGAGAGGGTTCGAAGAAGAGCTAGTAGAATGATTAAAGGATTGGAAAACATGCCTTATAGTGACAGACTCAAGGAGCTCAGTTATCTTATCAAAGAGAAGATTAAGGAGTGATTTTATCACTGTCTATAAGTACCTACATGGAGAACAGAAATTTGATAATAGAGGGCTCTTCAATGTAGCTGAGAAAAGTATATCATGATCCAATGGCTGGAAGTTGAAGCTAGACAAATTCAGACTGGAAATAAGGTGTAAATGTTTAACAGTGAGGTTAATTAACCATTGGAACAATTTATTAAGAGTCATGGTGGATTCTCCATCACTGACAATTTTAAAATCAAGTTCGACCACAACTATAGGATTTGAAGCAGGACTTAATTAAGAGAAGTTGTATTGCCTGTGTTATGAAGGAGGTCAGACTAGATGATCTTAATGGTACTTTCGGCCCTTAAAGATCTGTGAGTGAGCCTTTTACCCACGTTAAACTACTTCAGGATAGGGCCTAAGAGCAGGAAAAAAACAAACTGAAATTTCGGAGATTTGCACTGTGGAAGTGCATACTAATGTAGATCTGGACAAAAGCTCTCTCTCTCTCTCTCTCTCTCTCTATCACTCACTCATATGATCATTGTATTTCAGCAGTGTGTGAAAAATGCACAGGGAGGTGATTATTTCTTTATATGGCTGTGGTGAATATTATGTACATTTCTGGACACTTCTAATCCCAGAAAGATATTAACAAAATAACATGTCTTTAGAGAAGGACCACAGAAATTATTAATGGATTGAAAGGGTTCATTTTGGAGGAAAGAGGAAAACTCTAAACGTAGTTTAACCAAATGATGACTAAAGATGACTTGCTAACCCTCTACAAATATTTGAAGGATGAAAATACAAAAGAATTGCTTATGGTGGTCCAGGGAGTAACTGGATAAAACTGAGTAAAGAAAAAGGTAGGAATAATTTCCTAACAACGAGGTCTATTATACTGTGGAATAAGTTCCAAAGGGAAAAAGATGAGATTCATGGGGCACATGCAATAGTAGAATAGGACCTTATTAATGGTGCCTACTCAAAGACAAGGTGCCATCTTAAAAGGAAACATGCTAAAAGGTTATACCTGAAGTCAAGTGGCAATTTCTACTACACATTAGAGATGCAATGCACACTTCTGGCTGAGGATTAAAACACTCTGTAAAACAAACCTCATCACTGCAACACAATGCCCTAGATTATACTTAATCTAAAACAGCTGTTTGTTTACTCTTTGTATTATTTTTGGTCTTGTATTCTTTGAGTGTTGTAAATAATAGAAATCATTCATGCAGATCATTGGATTGCCTGCCTAGTTTCTGCATCCAGTTTGACATTCTTCCTGAAAAAAAATGCCTAATGCCTAATAGAAACTACCCCAACAAGGAATCACAGGCTGACCCTGCAGGTTAAATGTTATATGAACATAGTTTTGGCCATTGTCTATCTGTCCCCTAAGTAAAAGGCATGACAAACCAAAACATTTCTGGCATTACTGTGTCAAAGGCATTGAAACATGTACACTAATGCCATCCACAACTTAGAAATCTGGGACTGAGGCCTGCCTATTGGTACCTAGATACCATAGTTTGCAAAAAAAAATTGACATAACTGCCTTGTACAAGAGTACTATTGGTTGTCTGCATTGTTTTGAAATGGGACCTACAAAAGAAGTTGCTATTTTCTGATATAGAGGAAGCTATATGGCAACATGATGCTTCTTTTTTAACTCTGTCATATGTGTTGCCGGGGCACAGGATATTTTGGGTTTAATGCCCAGAGCAAATGTGTGGATATTTTAAACAGCACCATTGATAAAACTAAACTGAATTCCTTTCAGCTTGCTGAATGTCTGTTGGCAGCTTCGTAGCTTTTTAAAGGCATAGTGATCCTCTAATGAATGTCCCTCATCCCTAATTTCATATTGCACTTTGTGGACAATTTGTCCAAACCACACTTTCTGACTCATAATTGCTGGCATTTTGGTGAGCGCAGTCACTGTAACTGGTGCATAAATGATATGCTGCAGCTACTACTATGTGTATCTCAACATTTTTGTTCCATAAAAAGAACATCCATTTCAGTCTTTTGAAACAAGTATGAGTTAGACACATTAGATTCAAGTTCTCAACAAGCAGGAACCACTACTAGATATCTCAAGGGACTGATGGTTAGATAGAGAACATTCTACACCTACGTCACTAGTTCAAATCCAGTTCACATCTCTAGTGATAACTAAACACCTGTTTGTGTGGTATGTTTTCCATACAAAAGGAGAAAAATATGTATTTTCAGTCTGTGAGGCTTATATTTTAGACTAAGGCAAACAACAAACAGAATTTAAATGTCCATGGGAGAGAGAGTGCATGCATAGTGAATGTCTCATTTATAAGAACTTCCAGCTTGAATCATCTCATTGCTCTGCCCCCAGAACATAGTTATTTTCGTTATTTCTTCAGTTAGGTGTACAACTCCATAGATGTATAGTGCTTTGGAGAAAATATGAAGACAGATTGCCCGTTCAAAACAATGCACAATCCGAGGCTAGTTTTGTTATTTAGCTTCTGGCTGGAGTAGGAATAGTTAAGGTCCTAGGTGTAAAGATGGGCATGGTGTAAGAAATTCCTACCTAAGGCCCAGCTCCTGCAACTGGATGTGTGCAGATAGCTCCTTACAACTCATTGACTTCCAAGATGCTTCACAAGGAGCAACTTATGTAGATTCAGTTGCAAGATTAAGGTCTGAGAACCTATACTGAAAAACACTGCATGATTTAACCTGGGTCTCCTAGTCATGTACCTGATCCTGTCTGATCTGGTTTTACTGCCTGTGGATAGAGTTGGCTGGGTTTTTGACAAAAAAGCGTGACATTTTTCACAAAACATGTTGTGAAACTGTCACCATTCTTTCCACCAGCTCTGTCTGTGAATTATGTTTAGCTAAAACTGGTGCTACAATTGCACACACCATTTTTAAATCTGTGTACAGCAAGAACATGTTGAATAGGAAGCACATTCTGCTGAAATTTTATTTTCCTTATCACTGAAAAAAAATTGCTTTTTAAAACAGTTGTGGTGAATTCCCTGTCAGAAGCAGAGGTCTTACTTCACCAAAAACCCTCTAAAATTGAAAGCCACATTCTGTTAATATTCTGTAGTGTACATGGGGGTGCGGAGAGAGACACCCTGACACCCAAGCCAGCTGTCTTTCCCTGAATTAGAGCACAGCAAATAATTCCCAACAAATTAATGACTCGATGAATTTAGCTTCTTTTTCTGCTTACAGACTATCCTGGAGTGTCATTTCCTCAGTTTAATTTGTGCATCAAATTTACTTAATCCTCTCTTTCCAAATTTCGCTTGCCCGTGAATTAATTACCACCATTTAAAGGATTGTAACTGATACTTGGTTTTAAATTCAAGCTGTTTTCCTTAACTATGATTGGCCAAATAAGTCACATGATATTACTTCAGTTTCCTAGTAGGAAAAGCATAAGGGCCTAATCCAAAACCTACTTAAATCAGTGGAGGATCTCCTATTGGTTTTTGGGGTCACTGGATCAGGCTCATGAACTGGAGTAGGGCTTAGAGGTGCTTTTGAATCCAATTGAGAGAATGAGAACTTTGAGAGGTAGCAGATAAACAGGATTAGGCAATTTTGTAAGAATCTAAGCCTCTTCCTTTCTGGGCCAGGCCTTGCCTAAGATGGTACGAAAATATTAAACGGCAGTAAACTATTTTGTAGCTGGGTGCAGAGTTTAGCTCCCTCCTCTTACATTCACACACAATAATTCGGGGTGGGAGGTATGATGCTTGCAGTTCAGTGTGAGATTTCATCCTTGCCAGGCAGCTTTAATGTCCTCTGCTCCGGAGCTCTGGCTAAGGATTTTTGTGACCATTCCCCTATGGCTGTGCTGAGCAGTGTCCCCACCCATGTCAAACATACCAGCTGCCTTTACTGCTCTGTAATTTGCTGTCATCACAGCAGTCACTGACACAAGATAACAGCATCTGTGTCTGCAATCCTATTTGTGATGGATGGAGTAAGGTCTTCTCTGGTTCGTTTAATTTCCCCCCTGCACCAGGGATCCAGCAAAGGGCTTGCGGACCCCAATCCTAGTAATGCCAGGCCATATCAAATATATCACTTATGGGGTGAGTGCTGGAGTATGTGGGCTTAAACTTCACTAGTTGCAAGTGTAAGTGCCAAAGAGGAATGAACATGACCAAAGTGACTTAATTTTCACTTACAAGCAAATACATGAGGAAAATGTATACAAGATCGACTTACCTCTGTACTTAATAAGAATCTAACCTTCCTGGTCAGCTGCTGGGGTGGTTAATCTGTCTTCCTGTCTAATCTATTTCAGGGTTTTGTATTGCTGCCCATCATCATCGCATATGAGTCCACAATAAAAAAATTGGCAATAGTAAAATCCCTAGTGAACTTCATTGAGTCTCCATTTCTTCTCTCTTTTCAGGCTATAGTAACTCTAAATGGAGGAGGGGCTCATTTTGGGAGAGGAAGTGGGGAATGGGTTGATGCTGTGACTATGGGCAGCTTCTGCCATGTCTCTGTGACTCAAGGACTTCTTGTTGCCAAATGGCAGAGGGCACAGGGTCGCATCAGAGTTAAAGGGATCCCCTGGGTCTAGTGTTTACATTCTAGTTCACAAAGAGTGTCAGGTAAGGTTTCTGCTATGTAACGAGATATGTATATCTAGGAAATTATCTTCTGAAAGCTTTGACGTTAAAGGCAGGTTAGCCAGAGGTGACATACCTTAAGGTTCCACTAGACAGGAAGTAGGAGACATTTATCTCAGTAGCTGCCCATTGTGTGTCTTACATAGGAAGTCTAATTGCATATTGAATCAAATGCTAATGAAGAGATTGTGGTGACTTCAGGAGAAGAAATTAACAGAAAAAGGTGAACAGTAAGGAGAGGAGCCCAGTTGTGCTCACAGTGGCCAGGAGTGTCAAGGAGCTGACCCAAGGCAGTAACAACAAGGTTACCTCACACTAAGGGCAGGAGGTAGCATGGTGCCCCACAACCCTGGTTACCCTCAGAAGCGTTGCAGTCTCCTAAAGGTGGTCAGAATTTGGAGTTGTGTCATGTCCTCTGGAAGTTCATTCCACAGTTGGAGCACCTCAATTGAGAATGCCTCTTACCCAGCTGTCATTGTTTCGTTCTATGCTTTGCTCTCCACATTGTCCCAGAGGAGTGAAACCTCTTTCAGCATGACCATTAGGACACACATTTTTTTGTTCCACTTTAATTACATCCGATTAGAAACTAGTACAGGTATAGCAATACAACCCTCTAGCATGTATTCAGTTCTAGCGGTATAAAGGTTAATATACCTTAACACTAAATTTACTGATCTAAACACCTTTATATCAGTATAAATGCATCTACAGTAGGGTATCATATTGTTATAACTACACTGATTTCTAAAGCAATATAGCTAAGCAGTACAAAAAACTGTGCATGGAACAGCTGCTACACTTACCAGTAAAACGTAGGTCATTTCCTGGATCTGATGGATATAATCTTGCATAATAGAATCCTCAAAAATGTGGCTTTGCTCCATCATCAAATGCACCATTTAAACTGTAATACATTCAGTTTAAATTATTAACGGTATACATCTTGCTGAGATAACTAAAGGATGAGACGACATCACCCTTCTCCTCACATCCAACTTTAATTAAAACGAGAAAGAAACTACTCTTAAATTGCACACTACCTAATGTAAAGCCCTGGTGCACCAAAAGTTAAGGCAAAAATGTTAGTATTTAAAGGAAATAGATGTTAGGAGGCTTAGTTGTACTGGATATGTGAAAATGAGAATAAAAGAATTACTCTAGTTCAAAATTAAATTCCACCACAAATGGCTGGTTTTTAGGTGTATTACACACACAACGTGCCAGGCATTTGATTTAGTGCCTGATTTTTAAAGGGTCTTTGACCCAGCTTCTTTTTTCAGTTGGTGCAGATTTTCACCTGTTAACAATTGTACCACATTCTTGCATCGGCAATTAATTCCAGGTTCAAGTCTGACCAAGTGGCACAGTCAGCTCTGTAAGGGTAGTAGTTGTATAAACAGTGAACAGTGGGTGTAAATGTCAGGCACAATTAGTTGCAAGTGCAAACCGATGCCCACAGAAATGAAAGCCTCTTTTAACAATGAAGGCCACAAAAAAAGAATAGTTAGTTCAGGAGTATGAACAATGAATAGGATTCCTAAGGAAAACATGAATAAAAATTGGGCACTGATAGAGCTTAATACATCATTTTATAATCATATAAAATTTGTTTTCCCTAAGGTTCATCTTTCCTGGATTGTGTTACCAAAGCAAAAGTTTTTACTGTAGGATTATCAATGTCATAATTATTAAACTAATGTTTTCCCATCAGGAATCAAGTAAAGTTTAGCCAGAAACGGAACAGTAGTGTGAATTCATAAAGGAGCACACTCTGTTTTAAGGCTCATTAACTTTTTCCTCTGGGGAAAAGCAGTCGCGCAATCAAATGCTATTAAAAATCAGCTGCCAGCCCACATTTTATGTCAGTATTGAAAACATGGGCTTCAAAACCTCATCTCAATATTCCGTTGAGCTGTTTTTAATGAACGGTGTTTGTTTTATATTAGCTGTGTGTGAGTTAGTTACACTCGTGAGTTTTGTGGTTGGGGAGCATCCCATATACATAAGAATAAAGTGGGGAGTATGGTATTATTGGATCAAATTCTTCTTCTTCTTCTAATAATAATAATAATAACAACAACCATTAATAATACATATCTCTTAGATAGCAGTTTTCACCATAGAGATGAAGGTGCTTTACAAAGGGGGTCAGTATCATTATCCCCATTTTAAAGGTGGGGAAACCGAGGCATACAGAGGCGAAAGCAATTTGCCCAAGATCACCCAGCAGTGATCACCAGCTGGAAATCCTCTATTTTAGGCCTCAATCCTGCAAACTACTCTGCACCAGTGGCTCCTGGTGCATGTGCAGAGCCTGGTTAACTGAGATGGGGCTTTGGACACATTCAGGCATCCGCCTGTGTAAATTAGTCTGCCAGATCTGGGCTTTAGTTTGGTGTCAATCCAGAGTAACTTTCTTGGCTTTAATGATATTATTCTGGATTTACACTTGTGTAGCTGAGAGCCAATTTGACCCATGGTGTCTGGAATTCTAAAGCCAATAAAGGATACAGAATTAGCACACACTACTCGTGGCACAGAAATATCAGAGAACCTTCAAAAATCATTTGGTGTGTTTTGGATCCCTACCTATTCCAATCATCCCATTACATATATTTGCATTTTCAGGTACAGATGCCAAATTATTTACTTTATCTTCAGCCCAGTTAGCAATGTCCCAGTCCAGTTCCCATAGAAGTTAGATGGCTAGACTCCCATTGACTTCAGTGGGAGCTGGATTAGGCCCTAAGTATGATTAGTGTGGTAAAGCTAGTGGAAGGTAAAAGATAATGACATGTTCAGGGTCATGTCCCAGGGGATTGCGAGGAATAACAAGCCACCTGCCCATTCCAATCTGATTATTTTTACAAACATGACATTGAAATGCAGTCTGTCTTCAATAATAAGCACACTTTCTGATAGATTTCCAGAGGTCCCTTCACTGTCCATCAAAATGGATTATCAGCAGATGATTGATAAAGACATGATTCTCTTCTCACATCTCCAGTGAAACTGCATTAACTATGGTGGAATTATTCCTAATGTTCACTGCTATGGAGGAGAATCAGGCACACACTTGCTGTGAAAATAAAGTTGTCAGAAGTCACTTAATAGAAATGGGATATCAATAACCACACAATGAAAAGGATTGACATGGGAAATACTGGTGAGAGGGGGGAAAATTCAGTGAAACTGCAGATGCTTCAGAAATTAAGCCAGCAATTCTCTACCTTCTGCACCAAAAAGAAAACTGCAACTCTGCTTAGTGTAAATGAAGCAAGAAATTCTTTTGTGGGAACAGAGTAAAGAAATAAAAGGTCCTGGGGCAGAACAATTTTACAAGACAAGGTAGAAATACAGGGAAAACTGTTACTGAAATTGCATTTGAGCCCACATTGAAGATCTCAAATCAACCTGTTCTTGGTCATCCTACCTCAGGAAATTCAGTGAAACTGATACAAATAAGAAAAGCAATCATTCATGTTCCAAGTGCTTTCTTGGTGCTCTGGGGAGGAAAAAAAGAAGAAATTATCATGCATTCCATAAACAAAGGGAATTAAGGCATTGTTGTTGATAGTTTCATAGAGTTGCAGAATCACAGAAATGTAGGGCTGGAAGAGACTTTGAAAGGTCAGCGAGTCGAGCCCCCTGCACTGTGGCAGAACCAAGTATAACTAGATCATCTCTGATAGGTATTTGTCTAGCCCGCTCTTAAAAACACCCAATGATGAGAATTCCACAATCTCCCTTGGAACAATATTCCAGTGCTTAACTATCCTTATAGGTAGAAAGTTTTTCCTAATACCTAACCTATATATCCCTTGCTGCAGGTTAAGCCAATTACTTCTTCTCCTACCTTGAGTGTACATAGAGAACAATTGGTCACTGTCTTCTTTATAACAGACCTTAATATATCTGAAGACTGTTATCAGGTCCTCCCTCAGGCTTCTTTGCTCAAGACTAAACATGCCCAACTTTTTTCAACCTTTCCTCATAGGTCAGATTTTCTAAACCTTTTAACATTTGTTGCTCTCCTCTGGACTCTCTCCAATTTGTCCACATCTTTCCTAGAACTCGACACAGTACTCCAGTTGAGGCCTCATCGGTGCCAAGCAGAGTGGGACAACTATCTCCTGTGTCTTACATATGACACTCCTGTTAATACACATCAGAATATTAGCCTTTTTCACAACTGCATCACATAGCTGACCCATATTCAATTTGTCATCCACTATAAGCCCCACATCCTTTTCTGCAGCACTATCACCGAGCCAGTTAGTTCCCATTTTATAGTTGTGCATTTGATTTTTCATTCTTAAGTTTAGTACTTTGCACTTATCTTTATTCCATATTATCTTGTTGATTTCAGACCAATTCTCCAATTTGTCAAAGTTATTTTGAGTCCTACAAAGTCTTTGCAGTCCCTCACAGCTTGGTGTCATCTGCAGATTTTATAAGCATACTCTTCACTCCATTATCCATGTCATTAATGAGAATATTGACTAGTAATGGACCCAGGACAGAACCATTTGGGATGCCACTATATACACCATCCCAGTTTGACCCAAAACATTGATAATTACTCTTTGAGTACAGTCTTTCAACCAGTTATGCACCCACCTTATGATTGCAAATACACCACATTTTTGTAGTTTCCTTATGAGAATTTCATGGGAGACTGTATCAAAACCCTTACTAAAAATCAAGACATATCATGTTAACAGCTTCCTCACATTCACTAGGCCAGTGACCTGGTCAAAGAAGGAAATTAGGTTTGTTTGGCATGATTTGTTTGTTATTTAGTATTAATGGTTAGGTAGCGGTGGTACTGTGATCCCTGATTTTTAAATGAATCATTACTGTCTTACTGTTACATTTTGCTCCCCCTCATCTGTTTGTCATATGATCCTGTTGACTCTTATCTCACAGTTAGATAGTATGCTCATTGGAGAAGGAGCCATCTTTTCATGATATGTATATTCACAGCCTTCATCTCTTACTGGGCCCTCTGGATACAAATACAATACAAACATCAATACAAATGATTAATCATTAATATTGTATTTTACAAATAATAAAGTAATGTCCATCGCATTGCAAGGGCCTAATATTGGAAGGTTCTCATAGAATCATAGACTCTCAGGGTTGGAAGGGACCTCAGGAGGTCATCGAGTCCAACCCCCTGCTCAAAGCAGGACCAATCACCAACTAAATCATCCCAGCCAGGGCTTTGTCAAGCCAGGCCTTAAAAACCTCTAAGGAAGGAGATTTCACCACCTCCCTAGGTAACCCATTCCAGTGCTTTACCACCCAACTAGTGAAAAAGTTTTTCCTAATATACAACCTAAACCTCCCCCACTGCAACTTCAGACCATTACTCCTTGTTCTGTCATCTGCTACCACTGAGAACAGTCTAGATCCATCCTCTTTGGAACCCCCTTTCAGGTTGTTGAAAGTAGCTATCAAATCCCCCCTCATTCTTCTCTTCTGCAGACTAAATAATCCCAGTTCCCTCAGCCTCTCCTCTTAAGTCATGTGCTCCAGCCCCCTAGTCATTTGTGTTGCCCTCCCCTGGACTTTTTCCAATTTCTCTGCATCCTTCTTGTAGTGTGGGGCCCAAAACTGGACACTCTAGATGAGGCCTCACCAATGCCAAATAGAGGGGAATGATCATGTCCCTCGATCTGCTGGCAATGCTTCTACTTATACAGCCCCAAAGGCCATTAGCCTTCTTGGCTACAAAGGCACATTGTGGACTCATATCCAGCTTCTCATCCACTGTAACCCCTACATCCTTTTCTGCAGAACTGCTGCCTAGTCACTCGGTCCCTAGTCTGTAGCACTCCTTGTTGAACCTCATCAGATTTCTTTTGGCCCAATCCTCTAATTTATCTAGGTCACTCTGTATCCTATCCCTACCCTCCAGCGTATCTACCACTCTTCCCAGTTTAGTGTCATGTGCAAACTTGCTGAGGGTGCAATCCATGCCATCCTCCAGATCATTAATGAAGATATTGAACAAAACCGGCCCCAGGAGAGACCCTTGGAACACTCCGCTTGATACCAGCTGCCAACTAGACATGGAGCCATTGATCACTACCTGTTGAGACCAATTATATAGCCAGCTTTCTATCCACCTTATAGTCCATTCATCCAGCCCATACTTCTTTAACTTGCTGGTAAGAATACTGTATGAGACGGTATCAAAAGCTTTGCTAAAGTTCAGAAATAACACATTCCCTGCTTTCCCCTCATCCACAGAACCAGTTATCTCATTGTAGAAGGCAATTAGTCAGGCATGACTTGCCCTTGGTGAATCCATGCTGACTGTTCCTGATCACTTTCCTCTCCTCAAAGTGCTTCAAAATTGATTCCTTGAGGACCTGCTCCATGATTTTTCCAGGGACTGAGGTGATGCTGACTGGCCTGTAGTTCCCCAGATCCTCCTCCTTCTCTTTTTTAAAGATGGGCACTACATTAGCCTTTTTCTAGTCATCCGGGACCTCTGTTGATCATCAGCTTCCCTGAGCTGATTCAGGGAAGCACTTGCTTTCACTTTGATTTCAGTGGGATTTAGGCATATGTTTAGATGTTTTGCTGAATAGGAATGAACTGAAGCATTAAGTTAATGTTAAACATGTGCTTAAGCACTTTGCTGAATCAGGGCCTCAATGCTCTCGGGACCTACTCTCCCACTGAGCTCTTACATGTAAGTATGAAACAAAATTTTAAAAACACCATTGTAAAATGTATACAGCCCTAGATGCTATAATGTGTTTATACTCTTGAATTGCCTTGCTTCATTTAATTATAGGTACTGGAAAGAAAACAAAATAAAGTTGTTATGAGGGGGAGGGAGACAGCCAACAAAACAAACTAAAAACTGTAAGTGTTAAATATACATTTGTATATATTTGCAAGAAAGACTAGAGCCGCTTATGCTTATCAATTCAATAATTTGTTTCTCTCTGTCTCTTGAAAAGAAAACAGAAGCAAATACACGATGATGGCTAAAAATCATGGCTAAAAAGTATGTGCAATGGCTCAGTGTCTGTCTGATAATGATACAAACCAGGAAATTCAATGCCAAGGCCAAAATCGCCATCTTAACTCATTTTAAATTGAGTGTAAGCCTTCAATTTGTATTTTTTCAGGGTTTTATAGTCAAACCAGACTTTTCAGGTAAATTATACATATTTTGTCCATACATTTTCTGAGGGGAGGGGTAATATTTCATGGAAGGATATAAAGCACATACAATACATACCCAACAAAACCATTAATCTATATTCAGTTTATTTGAAATAATTTGAATTGGTGAATTTTTTTTTTAAACAGTGGCCATACTCCTAATAACATTGTTACAACTACATAATAGGAGACTGTAGCTGTCCTAATTCCAAGAGTCAACACGATGTACGGTAGCATTGCCTGTTATTACGCACAGCATACTTTGAACTTTCACATGCCTATATTTATTCAACAGATGGCAGAGCTTGCAAAAGGATCAAACGTCTTCCTGACAAGAGAGCATCTCATTTTGTGCAGGAAAATTGCCAGGTATACTTACTGGCTGGTAAACAAACTGCTAGCCTTACTCTTTCCAAGAGGAATTAACTGCTTGCCACAGCCACAGAGGGGCAGGGAGGCATGAACAGCAGAATCATGCAATCTTTAATTTAATGGTTGGCAAAAAGGAATTGAATATAATATGCAATACTGTGCAAATTTATGCCTAAAACAAAAAACTCACCTCTAAGCCCATGGGTTTCACCTGCATAATAATCTGGAGAGTAAGAACCTTTCTGGAGACTTTTTACATGAATCTAGCTCTTTGGGGCAGGGACTATCATTTATTATGAGTTTGTATGATGCCAAGCACAATTGGTCCAAATTTGAGTGTGTCCTCTAGGTGCTACTACAACATAAATATTAAATAATAGTAATAGTAATAAGGATTTGATAGCAGGGATATAATTCTCTATTAAATTCTATGGGATCATTTAAAAGCACTATATGAAAGATTATTATTAAATCTATACATTTTTGAGCAATTTTTATAGAATCCTATTTAATTTCCATAGAACCCTGCAGGTTTCATTCCTATTAAATTGTGTAGGATTTTTCCATAAAAGATGATACCCCAACCTAAGTTACTCACAAAAGTTTTCAAAAGTCACCTGATTTTCCCTTTCATTACACCAGTTTTTAACATGGCTTTTAACTGAATTATGCCTTATAACACTGGTATAATGGAACTGAGAACCAAGCCATTAAACAGAAAATAATAATAATACTTAAATCTCATATAGTGCTTTTCATCAATAAATCTCAAAGAGTGTTATAAGGGTGGTAAATATCATCTCCATTTTACAGATGAGCCACCAGAGCCAGTGTGAATGCCTGGGAAATGCCATATGTAAACCCAGCAAGGTCCAATGAGAGGTATTCAATAACAGCTAGGATTTCTCTGTCAGGTACTATTGGAAGCAGTGTATCGTGCTCATGGAACAATATTTATAAATGAGGCTTCGCCATATTATATGCAAATACTTCTGTGTACTTTCCACAATTTCCTATGACATTTTTCTTGCACGCAGACCACCCTAGAAACTCCCCCAGATTGACTCACTTTGTGTTCTTATCACTAGTTCATGAGTTATTCCCTTAGTATATGTTCTCTTACACTATTATCTGTTTCTCTTGTTCATTTTGAAGTTGTCCATAATTTTTCACTGAAAATGTCATGGGAGAATGTTACAGTTCTCTTACAGGCATAGTATTGACCCCACCCTTAGCATCCTGCAAGTAATATTTTTTTCTTTTTGTCTGTCCAACCATGTCTGCTACCTGGTTCTTCTGGCCAGCATCAATCTTAACAAATATTTTCCTACCAGATCAAATCCATCTACAGATACATGCACCCAGGATGCAACTGTTAATGTTCCTCTTAAGGTTTTTTTGTTGTCTGAAATGTCTGCTCAATTGGTGATTGTGGTCAACTTTTTATTATGACTTATGTTTCTAGCATGGATGGTTGCTAGTGTTTTCCTTGAACTAGTTGGATGGATGGCTACTTGGTATAATTTGGCTTGCAATAAAAATATTTTCAAGCATGAAATAATTCAGTGTGTATACCGGATGTTTCTTGCTAATATTAGCCACAGCTTGCACACTATTGTCATGTCCACAGCCTAAGGGACAAGGGAGACACTCCACAGAAGCTACTTCAATCCAGTTGCTGAAGCTAGGCGAGGGTGAGGGCATGACAGGCACTCTTTTGATTTGCCTTCCCTGTTGATAGCCACTTCATCCCTGAAGTGGTTTGTCACCTTCTATGGCTCAGCCCTCCGACTGGGCCACAAGTTGTGCCCACCCCTTCCCGAGTATATAAAGAGTCCAACAAAAGGCTAATTCCATTGCCCAATGAGGGGCTTCAGGCTTCACCTGGTCAAAGTTCCAGGCTTGGGACCTTCTAGCATATGGGCTCTCCCTACTCTTAAATCTCCCATCTCTGAGATACTAGGCCTTTTGCCTCCAACCTTATGAGGGGGTGGGTAGGGGAACCTAGACTCACCCTTTCAACCAGGTTCTGATTCAAGGAACCAAAGATAGGTGGCTAAGTCCTGCACCCTGTTGCTATGTGTCTGCGTCCCTGGATCACTCCCCACCAGTCTCCCCACACAAGAGGGAAAAGCAAAGGCTTATAAAAAATAAATCAAAGGTCAGGAATACCACCAGTAATTGGGGCCCTGGCTGCTAGGCTTCCAACTGTGCTCCTTTTGCAGAACTTCAGAGCTAGGTCTGCACGTCTTCCTGGATTGTCTGCAAGTGAGCTACTCTGCTCCCCTTTTCAGCTCCTTCTCCAGCCTGTGTATGCATTGCAGGTGTGGGGGTGGGCCCAGAGCTGCTCCTTAACCCTTTCCTTTCCAGTGAGGGTTTGCACAGCCCATTACAAGGATCCATGCAGAAGTACTGCTTCTGGCCATGTGCATGCCAGAGTGTCTGCATCTCCCACACTGAACCCCTTCAAGCAGGACTGCCCTAGCTGACAAAATGGGTGTTATACAAACAGAAATGACTGAAACCAGTAATGAGGAATCACCTTAACCCTATGATCCTAGTGTGATAGGAAAAGATAAAGAGAAATGGCTAGTTGTCCTCTTCCGTGATGTTTTATGGTCTACTGTCATAATCCTCTGCCATGCTTATCTCTTTCCAAGCTAAGTAGTTGTAGTATTTAAAATCTCTTATTGTACAGCAGCCACACCCCCAAAACTGTACTCACTTTCATTACCCTTCTCTGCACCTTTTGTGAAACTGCTATGCTGGCTGACAAATGCCAATGGTACCAAAGGGACAAAAGTAGGAAGGAGACAGCAACTGAAAATAGAACAGACACCAAATGAAATCATTTTTTTCTCTTAGAGGGTTATAGTTTTCTAGAGAACAAGTAAGGTGCCTGTGTCCATGCAGTTAAATAGGGGAAACAATATTTTAAAAAGTAGTGCAGTCAAATTTGTTTTCAGTAGCACTGGTCAGAAAATTTCCACCCATGTTTTTTCAATGGCAGATGCAGTTTCCATAAAATGGACATTTTTTATTTTGCTGAATTTTTTTGATTTTCCATTTGGAAAGTTTAATTATTTTCTGTCAGATTGACCTGAATCAATATATTTGGGGGTTTTGAACCAAATCGAAATGATGGGCAGAAATTCCAATTTTCAACCAGCTCTACTTTTTATTCTTTGAAGGATGGAAGGGAGAAAATTCTTTCCAGCCCACAGTGTAGAAAAGAATTCAGGGGAAGTGCTAGACGTCAGCAGGGGACAGACACTTTAACTCCCACCAGTACGCAGGCATTTAGAAGCCTTTGCCTTCATTTTCCTTATGAACTGACCCCCATGGGGCAGCTGAAGGCTACATGGATGATTCAAGGAGCTGCTCATCCTACATTACCTGTCTTCTATGCATTAGCAAATAATTCATTGTTTCACCTGTAAAAATATATGATTTGTCTTCAGTGGATATAAACATGAGGTTGAAACATAGATGCCACCATTGCTTTTAAAAATATAAATTATTTGTAAGTTCTATAGATCCATCCTGTTATTATTCTTCGGGGATCTTTCTTTGGGTGAATTCTCTTAGATTAGGGATGGGCAAACTACGGCCCGCAGACCGGATCTGGCCCCTCAGGGCTTTGGATCCGGCCTGCGGGATTGCAACCCCCGTGGCGCCAGCCGCTTCTCGGAGCGGCACAAGGCAAGGGCAGGCAGGGAGCTCCAGGTAAGCGGTGCCGGGCCGGAGCCCGCACTCCACACCCCTCCTGAACCCTGAACCCCTGCCCTGAGCCCCCTGACGCACTCCTCCTGCACCCTGAACCCCTGCCCTGAGCCCCCTGCCGCATCCTTTCTGCACCCCCGAACTCCTGCCCTGAGCCCTCTGTGCACCCTGCACCTCTCTTGCACCCGAACCCCCTGCCCTGAGCCCCCAACCCCCTAGCTCTGAGCCCCCTCCCACACTGCACACCCCTCCCTGCACCCCAACCCCCTGCCCTGAGTTCCTTTGTACACCTCGCACCCCTCCTCCACCCCAACCCCTTTCCCTGAGCCCCTTCCGGCACACTGAACTCCCTCCAAGACCCCGCACTCCTTCCTGCACCCCAACCCCCTGCCCCAGCCCTACATTCATGGCCCTGCATGCAATTTCCCCACCCAGATGTGGCACTCGGACCATAAAGTTTGCCCACCCAGTCTTAGATAGTCTATTTAATTGCAGTGCTTCTTTTGCCAGGCTCACCTTTGGTATAACAAGCTAATGATCTGTTGTTGCTAATTCCACAGATCTGTGTCTCCAATTGAGGCTTCACATTTCTGAGTATTAATGTATAATCAGGATTTTTTTAAAGAAAATCCCCTTTAGAAATATGTAGCCCCAGTTTTTGGAAAGAGAAAACAAAATCCCTCCATAAAGATGTGACCCAGTGAATCCTGCAAGTCCCTCATTGTAGTTTGCATTTAAGAATGGCTTCATGTGCTTTTCTTGGAACTGCTGTCAAGTAGCAACTTCCCTCCTGCCCTTGAATTGTTTCCCGACAATTGAGAGTTGTTCTATAGCCTATATGATGCCAGCTTGTGATAGCAAGTATTTTAGTAATAACCACAGGATGAATTAGCTTTAATCCTAACATTTCATAAGAAAATTATACAAGAGTGAAGGGGACTAGTCCTCATCACATTTTCATGGGCATTTCTAATGTAAACCAAGTCCCTTCCAGCACTTGGTTTACATTAGTCTCCACTAAGGAGATGGTTAAAACCAGCAAATCCTCCTCGTCAGCAACAGTCAGAAGTAGAGGTGCCAGATTGAATTACATACATTTTCACACAACTGTTACTGGAGAAGTGTTTCTGGTGTTGCAGAGGTCAAAGTTCAATATGCAGCGACATCCAGACCTGATGCTTCCTATGGCATGATGTGGGAGCTAGTGTCCTTTGAGGTGGTGGAAAGTTTATAAAGCTTTGTTCTCTTTTTTCAGGTACATGGGAGCTTTT
Organism: Macrochelys suwanniensis; assembly: GCA_033296515.1. Classification (NCBI taxonomy): domain Eukaryota; kingdom Metazoa; phylum Chordata; order Testudines; family Chelydridae; genus Macrochelys; species Macrochelys suwanniensis. The sequence continues at coordinate 26,354,117 of CM065776.1, forward strand.
TAGGGTGTGGACACTCTTTATCTTTGTGTGCTGTTTAGCACCAAGCACGTTGTCTATGCTGAAAAATAATAAATGCAGCAATGAAAGTAGCAAAAAAACAACATTTGAGTTAAATATAACAATGAGGTAATGATGTATACAAACAATATATCAACAGACATCAGAGTTGTAGCCATGTTAGTCTGGATCTGTAGAAGCAACAAAGAGTCCTATGGGACCTTATAGACTAACAGACGTATTGGAGCATAAACTTTCATGGGTGAATACCCACTTCTTCAGATGCATCTGAAGAAGTGGGTATTCACCCACAAAAGCTTATGCTCCAATATGTTTGTTAGTCTATAAGGTGCCACAGGACTCTTTGTCGCTTATATCAACAGAGAAAATGTTAGCTTTGTGTTCTTCATGTATGCAAAAGAACTATAATATGGTTTCATAGAGTCCAAGGCCAAAAGGAAAACTGTGGGCATCTAATATGACCTCCTGTCTAACACAGGCCATAGAACTTCCCCAAAATAATTCCTAGAGCAGATATTTAGAAAAAAAACATCCAATCTTGATTTTAAAATGGTCAATTATGGAGAATCAACCATGACCCTTGGTAAAATATTCCACTAGTCAATTACCCTCACTAGTAAAAATTTACACCTCATTTCCAGTCTGAATTTGTCTACCTTCAATTTCCACACATTGGATTGTGTTATACCTTTCTCTGTTAGACTGAAGAGCCCATTATCAAATATTTGTTCCCCACGTAAGTACTTATAAACTATGATAAAGTCACCTGTTAACCTTCTCTTTGTTAAACTAAATAGATTGAGCTCCTTGATGCTATCACTATAAGTCATATGTGTGCTGGGATTCAGATTGGCTGATGGCTTTTTTACTTGTTTATTATTGTATTACAACAGCGCTCAAAGGCGCCAGTGAGAAAAAAGGACACAATAGTGCTAGGGGCTGTAAAATTACATATTAAAATACAGCCCGTGTCCCAAAGGTTTACAATCTTAAGGGCTTGTCTACACTACCCGCCTGATTCGGCAGGTAGCAATCGATCTTTTGGGGATCGATTTATCGCGTCTAATTTAGACACGATAAATTGATCCCAGAACGCGCTCCCGTCGACTCCGGTAATCCACCCCAATGCAAGGAGGAAGCGGAGTCAACGGGGGAGTGGCAGCCTTCGACTTTGCAGGGTCCACATGGGGAGGTAAGTCAAGCGAGGTACGTCAACTTCAGCTACGTTATTCATGTAGCTGAAGGTGCGTACCTTACATTGACCCTTCCCGCCCCGTAGTGTAGACCAGGCAGAGTGCGTGGGTGGGTGTGAAGTAAGGGGCAGGACTAAAGTCTGTTGCAGTCAGTGAGGAAATTCCCATTGACTACAGTGACTTTTGCTCTGATCCTAATATTGTTAATTCTGGTTCTAAACTGTGTTCACCTATACATACTAATTCCAAAGAAGTTACCAGAACACTTAGGAATTAATCATTTCATGGATTAGAATATTTCAGTTAACATAGTAACATTATTTTTGCATGTGAAGGAGTCCTCTTCCCAAGTGATACCAGAAAATATTGGATGGTTTCTTCATTTCCCTTAGTCAGACCCTATATTTAGCCTCAGTTGACAATTTGAGAACTCCTGCTTTAGAGTGACACAATAGATTGATATCCATGAGACCAGCACAGAAAGGGACATCTATATTTTCAAATTATCATGTGATCAACTAGCCAGACAGTTATACATTTGGGAAATGCAAGGAGATATATATAAATGCAAGGCTGAAGATTTGTTTTATTTATTGTCATGCTCTGCAGTGCCTCCTGATGGACAATAAATAGGACAACACTGTCCTATGCTGCAGAAGTAAATATTTTACTGCTCCAGTGGCAATGCTAAACGGGATGAGTGCTTTATAGGGATACAATCAATTTACATATCACACTCATGTCCGAATATTTTTCACTTACTATGGTTACAAATAACACATGAGATAATGATAAATAAAAGAGATTAGAGAAAAAATGTTTCTGGTCGTTCCCCCTCCCCCAGTTTGTTTACTTTGTGCATCAGACAATACTTTGTCTGTCATAGTCTAGGGTATAGTAATGCCTTTTACAGAAGGAGAACTGCACTGAAAGAAATGGTTTGCCTGACAGATAGGAGTTACTTTGGATAGCCAGAGTACTGGCTTGAGCAAAACTCATGGAGGTAGGGATTGGAATCCTTTATAGACGCAAAAAGAGAAGGGAAGATTCAAATGGACTACATTAAATTCATCATGGAAATACTGCAGTAGAAGCAACTGACTATTTGTATTGAATTGTATTTTAATGAGGTTATTTGTAAAAGTAGAACAGTCTTTTCTGACTCCAGGTTTTAAAAGACAACATTATTGATGTTTGTAGAATTCTTTAATATCTCTCTCCTGCATACAGAACCGTGCAAAGTCCTTCCTGGTACTATAAGGGGGAAAAAAACCCTAACTCTGTCAAAGAAGTACTCAGAATGATACACTCCAAACCACTACTCTCTCAAGACAGGGTTAAGCTATCAGTGCTGTCACCATTTCTAGGGGAGCCTCAGTACATATAGGAATGAAATGCTGAAAATGTATCAGCTCTTACACCAATTAGTGTTGGAGACTTGGAGCTGAGCTATGTATCCACCCACCAGTCAGTAGTATGAACACCAGGTAAATAAATGATAGACCTATCCTGAATACTTCTGTCATTGGAAGGTTCGGAACATGCTCAGACTGCTCCACTAGGCTGCTGATACTGAATGGGCAAATGGTTTGATTGTTAGTACAAATATCAGCATATATCATACCGGCTGCTCAGAACAAATGATATTCTAAGTAGTTATTGAAGTTATTGCCAGTTATTTGAAGAATACAAAATGATGTTGAGGTTTAAATAAGATTAAATAATGAGTCAAATTTCTATATTAATAACATTCCGTTAATCGTCTCTTCTTCTGTAAACACACGACACACATATACATCTCCAGACATTTTCTATGATAAGTTCCATTCCAAGTAATAGAAGTGTTCTAAGACCTGTTTATTCACCAGCTGGAACTGGTTTAAGGGAATATACACGATAATTCAACTATACACCAAAAGCATGTAACTACGTAGAAAATACATCACATGCCATGAAATGATGTTACACTAGTGTTAGATCCGTTTTAGTGTATGCTCCGTTTTCATGACAGTCTGGGACATCCACCAAGAGAGATTAGAAATTCAGTACTGGGGCACATCAGAAAGGAAACAATTTTGTGGATAAGATATTGGAATGGGCTTCAGGAGGAGACCTGAATTCAGTTCCTTGTTCTGCCACAGAGTTGCTCTGTGACCTTGGGCAATTGATTTAACTTCTCTGTACCTCAGTTCCCTAGCTGTGAAATGCAGCTAACTCCTCCTTTCTCCCGCCCTTTCAGTGACATGTCTATTTAGACTCTAAACTCTTTGGTTCAATATGTAGCACAATGGGGCCCTGATCTTAGTTGAGGCTTCTCAAATAAAAATAATATCAAAACTCATTATTAACATGGCATATGTTCTTACGTAACAAGGTTCATGACATACAGCTCTGTAAAGCCTCCCAACTCCCCGTTATTTAAATAAAGATGTTGTGGTCTGTAACCTGCCTCGTGCTGATTGTGAGGTGTGCAGGGTCACATTCTCCCCTGATGCCAGGCGGCATAACTTGGGTCAACTGTCAAATGCAACTGAAACATTCTTCCCCACTACAGCCCTTTATGAAAATGAATGAGTTAAATGTGCCTTCTGAGTTCAATGGCCTCACACCAGGAATAAATCTAGCCTAATACATCTGATCTGTGATTTCCAAAGCTTCCTTGAGCAGTTACATGCCCAGTTCCTATTCACTTTAGCAGGAACTGTGTGACCAACACCCCCAACTCCCCAGGCAACTTTGAAACTCTCAGCCCTGTTGCTTAGTGCGTATGTCAAAGGTAAATATGTCTCCAATGGAGAGCTCCACTTTAGGCTAAATAAACTTGTGCCAATCCCTTGCTTTTATGCATTCTCCAACAATATACAACTAGATGCTGTATCCCTTCCACACCCAAAGCCTCTGATTAACTTCACTAGGAGATCTGAGTGTGCAAAGAGTGCCATTTGGAACTCATGTGGACACACCCTTTATTGTTTCCAGAGGAAGATTGCACTGGGACTCATACATAGTATGGAGATAGTATAGATACATACTCATTATTACAGTACAGGTTCTGGCTTCATTTGAGACAACGACTAGGCAACACTTCAGATTGCTCCTCATGAAAATCCATTAAATATAATGGTTTTGAAAGAAAGGGTGATGCCAGGGTCAGATAAGTGTAAACCAGTTCTACTAGGTAATGGAATCACTGGGGGGGGGAAAGTGTGTGAATTCAGTTTTCTTATGTGGTTAACGTCACTCAGTACAAAATTTGTTCAGAGTTTGTTGCATAGCTTAAATAGTTCTAGGTTCAGATGAAAACTATGTCAGTTGTTTCCAAAGCTGCCAAGGGCATATATATGTCAGTTTTCATTAAGACTAATTTCCCCTAGGACCTTTGGCTTAGGTTAACCTTCAGACCTTCTCTGACCCTGGCTGAACCATCATGGTTTCTTTTTGTGTTTTGTTCTCTGGATAAATGTACCTGACAAAATCTAAGCACCTGCAGAGGAATATGTTGACTGAATCTCTGAGCAGCTCTCACATCTACCAATTGTTTCTGAAACCTACAGTAAAGATTTCTCCTCCTTTTCTTCCCCTGAAAAGATTTATTCCCCCATTGCAAAAAGGATGGGCACCTTAGAAGTGAATACATTTAAAAATGAATAAATGTCCTTCACATTAGACTTATTTTCTAACGGCCATTGATTTTTATGCACACGTCCCCATTGATTTCCACAGGGAAAGTTCTGCTTATAAACCACTGGTGAGATACGTCCCCAAGAATTCTTGACATATTTTAAATGCATCAACCATGTTTCAGTCGGTTGATTAACATCTTAACACAGAGCCCTATTTTAAGGCAGAGAATCCAACACATTCCTACTAGCACAGCTAATATAACCCTTTTGGATATAGCAAAAATCCTGTATTACTTCACAGACAAGAGATGTTTCCCAGAGACTGCAAAACCCTGTGGATGCACCACTCAAGGCTGATGTCGGAGTCCTCTGCTCTACTCCTTGCTAATGATATTGCCCACCCATTTTCTTAAGAAGCTTGGTTTGTTCATTGTTCAAATGTAACAAATAATTTAAAGGTTAAGTCACTCTTGGCACGCACAATAAAGCTGGTGGGAAAAGGAAGTTTCCAGGGCAAAGCAAAAGCTGACATATTGTTCCAGAACCTTTTCCCTAAAAAACAGGAGGTTGTTGTAATGTATTATTTTAGGTTCACACGATTCACTGATATTGATATGTATGGCATGCTGAACAGTTTTGATCTGAAAAGGATTTAAATATATATTGGAAATGAATAATTTACTTAATTCTACACCCAAAAGTTGAGACCTACTTTGGAATAGGCACTTCACATCAAACATTTTCTGATATAAGGCCATATATCTAAAACCCCATTCTGTGATTGTACGGCACCAAGCATAACAGGGTCCCGTATCCTAAGCCTTATTACAATACAAGTAAGACACTTGTAGCAACAATATTTCTTAATTATGCACTCAGATACTACAATGATCAGTGGCACTATAAAACCCTACAAGAGATAGAGGGCCTGTCTCAATGAACGTTTAGTTGACAGCAAGCTGGGGTGTGACTATACCCCACACTAGCCTGCAGTGAACTACCTGTCTGTGTGGATCCTGCTGATGTGCATGAACAGTCTATTAATGCACTTTGATCCAGTCCTGTTTCATATAGCAGGTCCATTTGGACAGATAATCCACAGAAGGCCAGTGTAGGGTAGATTCACACCCCACCTTGCCATGAGCTAATTATTCATGTAGATGAGCCCAGAATCTTTCAAATATGAAATTTATGTAATTAGGCCACAAGGATTGTTTTGCTGGATATGGATAGCATGTTTTTTTTGTGTTTGAAAGTAAATTACAAGTTGCCAAACAATCCAAGAAGGTAAACCAGATCCAGTACATTGCAGTGATGTTGATGTGTGTGCAACCTGCACTCCAGTGAAACTGGTTCTTAGATTGTGACCCTTGTTATCCACAGGCAATGAACCAAAACTAAGTTTAGACCTCCCGCTTGCCTGTTTTGTTTTTCCTAGCAGGAAGAAATTATTATTAACCTTTCCATAACTGTTGCTCTTTGAGATATGTTGGACATTTCCATTCCACTGTAGGTATGTGTGTGCTGCAGCGCACAGTTGTCGGACAGTTTTTCCCCTTAGCAGGACCCACTGGGGTGGCATGAGCACTCTCTGGTGCCTCACACACCGTGCACAAGCATAAAGGGCAGATCCATTCCTGCTCCCGCTCAGTTTCTTCCTTCCACAAGACTCCATAAGAGAGGGGAAGGAGAGTGGGTCACGGAATGGACAAGAGCTGATCCAGAGAACAGAAGGGTGTGCTGTCTACCGGGTGCTAAGATACGGGATGTGGACCTGAGGTTGAAGAGGATCCTAAAGGGAGCGGGAAAGAATCCATTGATCATCCTTCACGTAGGAACAAATGACACGGCTAGATTCTCACTGGAACGAATCAAGGGGGACTATGCCAGGCTGGGGAAGACGCTTAAGGAAATCGAGGCTCAGGTAATCTTCAGTGGGATTCTGCCTGTTCCTAGAGAAGGGCAACAAAGGTGTGACAGGATTATGATGATCAACAGATGGCTCAGGGATTGGTGCTACAAGGAGGGCTTTGGGATGTATGGCCACTGGGAGGCATTCATGGACAGAGGACTGTTCTCTCGGGATGGACTTCACCTGAGTAGGGAAGGAAATAGACTTCTAGGATGGAGGCTGGCACAACTGATCAAGAGAGCTTTAAACTAGGAATTTGGGGGCGACGGTTGGGAGATGTCCAGGTAATCTCCACGCTGGATTTTAACATTGAGAGGGAAGACAACCAAGTAAGAGACGATATAGCCGGGGGTAGGAGAATGGACATAAGGAGGAAGGGCAGAGTGGATACTAGTCAAATAGGTCATACTGGCAGTACAATGTCCATACCAAATTGGGTAAGGAATGTGAGTGAGGCCAAACAGCAAAAATTAAGATGTTTGTACACCAATGCGAGGAGCCTAGGTAACAAAATGGAGGAATTAGAGCTACTGGTCCAGGAAGTGAAACCAGATATCATAGGAATAACCGAAACATGGTGGAATAGTAGTCATGACTGGAGTACAGGTATTGAAGGATATGTGCTGTTTAGGAAAGATAGAAATAAAGGTAAAGGTGGGGGAGTAGCATTGTATATCAATGATGAGGTAGACTGTAAAGAAATAAAAAGTGATGGAATGGATAAGACAGAGTCTGTCTGGGCAAAAATCACATTGGGGAAGAAAACTACTAGAGCCTCCCCTGGGATAGTGCTTGGGGTGTGCTATAGACCACCGGGATCTAATTTGGATATGGATAGAGACCTCGTTAATGTTTTTAAGGAAGTAAATACTAATGGGAACTGTGTGATCATGGGAGACTTCAACTTCCCAGATATAGATTGGAGAACAAGTGCTAGTAATAATAATAGGGCTCAGATTTTCCTAGATGTGATAGCTGATGAATTCCTTCATCAGGTAGTTGCTGAACCAACAAGGGGGGATGCCATTTTAGATTTGGTTTTGGTGAGTAGTGAGGACCTCATTGAAGAAATGGTTGTAGGGGACAACCTTGGCTCGAGTGATCATGAGCTAATTCAGTTCAAACTAAATGGAAGGATAAACAAAAATAAATCTGAGACTAGGGTTTTTGATTTCAAAAGGGCTAACTTTAATAAATTAAGGAAATTAGTTAGAGAAGTGGATTGGACTAAAGAATTTATGGACCTAAAGGTGGAGGAGGCCTGGGATTATTTCAAGTTAAAGTTGCAGAAGCTATCAGAAGCCTGTATCCCAAGAAAGGAGAAACAATTCATAGGCAGGGGTTTTAGACCAAGCTGGATGAGCAAGCATCTCAGAGAGGTGATTAAGAAAAAACAGAAAGCATACAAGGAGTGGAAGATGGGAGGGATCAGCAAAGAAACCTACCTTATTGAGGTCAGAGCATGTAGGGATAAAGTGAGACAGGCTAAAAGGCATGTAGAATTGGACCTTGCAAAGGGAATTAAAACCAATAGTAAAAGGTTTTATAGCCATATAAATAGGAAGAAAACAAAGAAAGAAGAAGTGGGACCGCTAAACACTGAGGATGGAGTGGAGGTTAAGGATAATCTAGGCATGGCTCAATATCTAAACAAATACTTTGCCTCAGTCTTTAATGAGGCTAATGAGGAGCTTAGGAATAGTGGCAGCATGACAAATGGGAATAAGGATGTGGGGGTAGATATTACCATATCCGAGGTAGAAGCCAAACTTGAACAGCTTAATGAGAGTAAATCAGGCGGCCCAGATAATCTTCATCCAAGAATATTAAAGGAACTGGCACATGAAATTGCAAGCCCATTAGCAAAAATTTTTAATGAATCTCTAAACTCAGGGGTTGTACCGCTTGACTGGAGAATAGCTAATATAGTTCCTATTTTTAAGAAAGGGGAAAAAAGTGACCCGGGTAACTACAGGCCTGTTAGTTTGACATCTGTAGTATGCAAGGTCTTGGAAAAAATTTTGAAGGAGAAAGTAGTTAAGGACCTTGAGGTCAATGGCAATTGGGACAAATTACAACATGGTTTTACAAAAGGTAGATCGTGCCAAACCAACTTGATCTCCTTCTTTGAGAAAGTAACAGATTTTTTAGATAAAGGAAACGCAGTGGATCTAATCTACCTCGATTTCAGTAAGGCATTGGATACAGTACCACGTGAGGAATTATCGGTTAAATTGGAAAAGATGGGGATCAATATGAAAATTGAGAGGTGGATAAGGAACTGGTTAAAGGGGAGACTACAGCGGGTCATACTGAAAGGTGAACTGTCAGGTTGGAGGGAGGTTACTAGTGGAGTTCCTCAAGGTTCAGTTTTGGGACCAATTTTATTTAATCTTTTTATTACTGACGTCGGCACCAAAAGTGGGAGTGTGCTAATAAAGTTTGCAGATGACACAAAGTTGGGAGGTATTACCAATTCAGAAAAGGATCGGGATATCCTACAGGAAGATCTGGATGACCTTGTAAACTGGAGTAATAGTAATAGGATGAAATTTAATAGTGAGAAGTGTAAGGTTATGCATTTAGGGATTAATAACAAGAATTTTAGTTATAAGCTGGGGACGGATCAGTTGGAAGTAACGGAAGAGGAGAAGGACCTCGGAGTCCTGGTTGATCACAGGATGACTATGAGTCGCCAATGTGATGTGGCCGTGAAAAAAGCTAATGCGGTCTTGGGATGCATTAGGCGAGGTATTTCTAGTAGAGATAAGGAGGTGTTAGTACCGTTATACAAGGCATTGGTAAGACCTCATTTGGAATACTGTGTGCAGTTCTGGTCTCCCATGTTTAAGAAGGATGAATTCAAACTGGAACAGGTACAAAGAAGGGCCACTAGGATGATCCGAGGAATGGAAAACCTGTCGTATGAAAGGAGACTCAAGGAGCTTGGTTTGTTTACCTTAACCAAAAGAAGGCTGAGGGGAGATATGATTGCTCTCTTTAAATATATCAGAGGGATAAATACCAGGGAGGGAGAGGAATTATTTCAGCTCAGTACCAATGTGGACACAAGAACAAATGGATATAAACTGGCCATCACGAAGTTTAGACTTGAAATTAGATGAAGGTTTCTAACCATCAGAGGAGTGAAGTTCTGGAACAGCCTTCCAAGGGAAGCAGTGGGGGCAAAAGACCTAACTGGCTTCAAGATTAAGCTAGATACATTTATGGAGGGGATGGTTTGATGGGATAACATGATCTTAGTCAAAGGTCAATTAATTGCCATCAGTGGTAAATAGGACCAATGGTCAATGATGGGATGTTAGAAGTTACTACAGAGAACTTTTTCCTGGGTGTCTGGCTGGTGAGTCTTGCCCACATGCTCGGGGTTCAGCTGATCACCATATTTGGGGTCGGGAAGGAACTTTCCTCCAGGGTAGATTGGCAGAGGCCCTGGAGGTTTTTTGCCTTCCTCTGCGGCATGGGGCACGGGTCACTTACCGGAGGATTCTCTGCATCTTGAAGTCTTTAAACCATGATTTGAGGACTTCAATAGCTGAGACATAGGTGAGAGGATTATTCCAGGAGTGGGTGGGTGAGATTCTGTGGCCTGCATTGTGCAGGAGGTCAGACTAGATGATCATAATGGTCCCTTCTGACCTTAAAGTCTATGAGTCTATGAGTCTATAACACATCTCAAAGAACAATTACTTCTTCGAGTAATTGCACATGTCTATTTCACTATAGGTGACTCACAAGCAGTCCCAACTGGAGATAGGTTCAGAGTCTATTTGAACAGGGACTGGAAGACCACTCATCCAAATTTAACATAATCTCTAGATTGCTGAGATACAGCATAGGTCACTAAAACAATGAGGAGTGCAGTGGCATCTTAAAGACTAAGATTTTTTTGGGCATAAGCTTTCGTGGGTAAAAAACCCACTTCTTCAGATGCATGGAGTGAAAAACCAGCATAGGTCACTGCTTTGCAAATGACCAGTATGGGAACGTTAGCCATAAAAGCTACAAAGGTCACTTGAGACCTAGTTGAATGACCCAACAATTTATCTGGCAGCATCACATTAGCCAAGTGGTAACATAGGCAAATACAACGGGGTATCCATGTTGATAACCTTTGCATGGAAAAGGGACTGTCCTTCATTCGGTCCGCAAATGCAATGAACAATTGAGTCAAAGATCTGAAAGGTTTTTAGTCTGATCCAGCTAAAAAATGAATACTCTTCTAACAGCCAGAGTGTACAGTCTCTCCTCTTCCTTATTACCATGAGATTTTGGGGAAAAGGTCAGTAAGAAAAGTGCTTGGTTAATATGAAAACTTTTGTAAGAAAACTTGTGTGAGGATGAAAGTAGACATAGTCAGCATAGAAAACTGTATATGGAGGATCTGATACTACCGGCCTCAACTCCCCCACTCTCCTGGCCAATGAAATGGCTACTAAAAATGTTACCTTTATCAAAATGTTCAACAGAAAGCAGAGCACTCGGGGCCCACAGAGGGGACCATCAGCTTTGTTAAGACTAGACTCAGGCTCCATGGTGGAACAGGGTTCTGTACCTGCAGAAATAATCTGTCCAAACCCTTTAAAAATCTTATAGCCATTAGATTAGAAGAGAAAACGTGGTTATCCATGGGTGGGTGAAATGCCTATATATCCACTAGGTGTGTTCTGATCAAACATGGACCTGCACCTCTGAAGGAATGCTGTTGCCAGGACCACATGCTTTGTAAATACCCGCAGGGCAGCCGAGAGACCAAAAGGGAGCACTGTGAACTGATAATGGCAACCGCTGATGGTATATCTCAGAAATATTCTGTTGTTCTGATGAATCAGCACATGGAAGTAAGTGTCCTTTAATTCAAGAGCACTATACCAGTCCCCTGGCTCCAGGGAAGGAATAATGGAAGCTAAAGTGACCATATGGAATTTTGATTTTAGCGGAACTTGTTTAACTCCCTTAGATATAAAATAGGCCGGAGACCCCATTTTACTTTTGGAATCAGGAAGTATAACAATAAAATCCTTTTCCCCTGTACAAAGGACAGATTTCTTCTCTAGCTCCTACAAGAGTCATATGGACAAGCCTTGGGACCAAGGTCTTCTGGTCACCCAGCCTCGGCAGCATTTTCTATACACTTCCCTCTCTATTATATTAACCCTTTCAGAAGAGATCACTTCTAAAAGAAAGAAGGTAATTTAGTTCCATGCTCGCTCTCCCCAAAGACTGACAGATGGTGGTTTCTGTCATGTGGACACCAGCCCATTAGTGAAATCATTAACTCATGTCACATAAGCTACAGAATAGATTTCAAAAGGTAACAACTTTTAGCCATTCCCATCTTGGAGCCATTCCCATCCTGAACCAACATGCTTTTTCGGTGAAATGTTCTATATGCCACTGCCAGCTTTGAAGAGTTATCATTGGAACTTTGCAAAGCAACCTAGTGCCCTACCCAGATTTTCAGCAGGACCAAAGATTCGGATCTGAAAGCATAGTTTACAGCATGCTCTTTTCCATTTGGTGGGATTCAAAATTAATGTGAAATAATCCCTTTCAGAATTCATCTGCATTTCCAATTGGTACTAATTATAGCACATCATCTAGCTTATCCTTTAAGTTCCATGTCTCTGGCTTGCATGGAGCCACATATTGTAATTGGTGGTTATTATTTTCAGCTGGCAGACAGAGGACACAGACTACAATAAAGAAACTCACCTAAGACTTTACAGATGAATTTTCATTGGACCTAAAGATTAAATGCAACTATTTACATACATCAGAGGGGTAACCGTGTTTGTCTGGATCTGTAGAAGTGGGTATTCACCCACGAAAGCTTATGCTCCAATACGTCTGTTAGTCTATAAGGTGCCACAGAACTCTTTGTCGTATTTACATACATTAACAAATTACACATCATCAAACCAGCCCAGTTTGGCTGTAATGTTATCATACGAGTTAACCTGTACATCACCGTTTGTTCTTTATTGTTTTATCTTTTATGCTATCCGGCAAAGTTCTGAGGGCTCTCAAATCCCATTTACTTCTGTGAACCTCAGGGGGAGTCGACAGCACTCAGCACCATGCAGGATCAAGTCTTGTGTCATAAAACAGAACACAATTCATCATATGCTTAGCATGCAAGTGGTGACAACAAACAGTTACACTTCTGTCGTGCATGAACCAAATTATCCCATCAGAGGAAAAATAAAAGACACTGTTATGGAAAAAGACTCAAAACTCATCCAAGTCAGGGAATTTGGCTCAGGGGAATCATACCATGGTCCTGATAGACCCTCAGATTACCACCCAAAAATGGAAAGATAAGGCTCAGTCCTTTCAAAAGTGCATCATTAATATAATCTATAGCTTAACTGTGTGCTACACTCAGTGCTGGTCCCTGCACTCAGATTAGTCTTCGTTTGCCTGGGCTGGGCTGTAGCCCCTTCTATACACACACACACACACACACACACACACACACACACACACACACACACACACACACACACACACACACACACACACACACACACACACACACACACACACACACACACACACACACTCTGTTTTATAGGAGTGAGGCACTTCACTTGGCCAGTCCCACACCGCCTCAGGCTAAGACTTTTAAAGGAGTTTCGCCCAGATCTTACCAAATGGAATCTAGGAGCCTATATTCTTGTGAGGATCTAGGTCCCAAATGCCCAATTTCCACTGAATTTCAATTGGAGTTGGGATCTAATTCGCTTACACTCGTTTGACAAGTCCAGCCTTCAGTGGGAAATTCCAAAGGGCCTGTTTGAGGAGATTATTAATATTATACGTTTATTATGGTAGTGCGTAAGGGCCAACCAAAAATGGGGCCCCATTTGCTAGGTACTTTATAGACACAGTAATAGATGGTTCCTGCCCTGAAGAGCTTACAATCTAAATAAATAAGACAGACACAAGGTGGGGGCGCGAGGATAACACAAAAGCAGAGTGAACAATGTCATGGTGGCAAACATCATGGGTAGTTCCTCTGGTTGTGGGGGATGGGGTGGTGGGTAAGTGATTCTACGTCCACTGTTCCTAAGTTCTGAGTGCCCTGGTTTTAATCATGTTTTTCAGCTTCACAAATAAATGGCTAGCTTTGGTGATTGAACAAGGGAAAACTGCTCATTTTCTGCCCTTAAATAGAAATACAGGATGTTGTAAGTGGCTTATATGATTAGTGGAACCTTTTCTCATAGATTTGTAAACAGTAGGTAGAAATGCACCAGACAGTCATTTCTTGAATGGAGTCTAATTTAACAGCTCCGGTAGCTTATTGTTGTCTGGAAGGGTGGTGAAAAAGATATACAGAATGTTACAACCTGCCTTATTTCACACTACTCTGGCTTAATGGAGCAGCAGAAGACTTGATGGTGAGCTGTGGGACTGCATTTGCAAGCGTGTTTACAGATACAGTATTGATTTTGTGGTTCACTAAGAGCAATTCTGTACTGCCGCTGCTTGCAATAAATAACCCTGCAAGAGCCTACATGGTTGTGAAGCAGTAATACATTATTTAACAGGAGCTAATCAATATAAAACAAGCATTCCCTTTGTTACAGGAGTGGTATTGACAGAATGGCTCTCCCTTTTAATTTTTTATTATTTAACATTGATTGCTGAAACTCAGTCCTGTCTCTTACTCTTCTCCATCAGCAGCTGTATACAGAACCAGACCTGATCAGAAATTTAACTTTCTTTTTATTAAGAATAAATTGCCCAATTTTAGTTCAAAATTAATTTGGGGGATGATCCTGCACCCTCTGAAATCAATAGGAATGTAGCCATTGACTTCCATGGAAGTAGGGCCAGGCCTTTGGAATAAAGGATCCGTTCTAAAACAAATCCCCAAATAAGTCTTTATTATTTCACTAGAAAGTCCACTGAAAAAGAACACAGAAGTTGCATTTGAACTCCTTTGCAGCTATTAGGAGAAGAAGTTTTTGCCACATGTAATCTGAAAATTAGTTTTCCATTTTCTTTCCCCCCTCCAATGAAGTCTCACATTTGACCTTCAGCCTTAATGTCACAGTCTCAATGATCATACAGGTAACTTACAGGCTAAATAGTATAGGAGAGGATTTTCAAAAAGCCCTCACCATTGGCCTACCTCTGCCTCTATTGAAGTCAATGGTAAAACACCCAAGGGGAGTCAATGGGAGCAATGTTAGGCCAACGATGAGCACTTTTGAAAATGCTACCTGTGAGGTTTTGCACCTGTTGCAGAAATGTAGTAATTGATACAAATAAGTTTAACTTGGGCTTGTGCCTGTGAAGTGTTAAGAATCTTCCCACTGAAGTCAGTATGATTTGTTGGGACTCACTATGTCACGGGATTATCCCCTTAAAAAGGTATTGATTAATTTCCAACAATGAACTTACTTATATAAGTTCCTGAGATATACTGATTTGTTATAATATTAAAAAAATACCAAGTTAAAAAATGTGCAATTTGAATGTTATGCATTTTATTTCCAATTGAAAGTTATCTTCAGTTCTACAATCGAAGGACAAACTCCACAGCACCTGTGTCATGGCTTCAAGGCAATAAGAAAATTGCCTTATATTATTCATGTATTTTATTGTTTATATAGCCAGAGTGTAATAGGTGCTTTACGGACATTAGGAAGTCAAAGCTGTGGTTTGAATGGCTTATAGTCTAAATAGCCTAAAGGAATGGTTTTCAACCTGTGGTCCATGAACCCCTGGGGGGGCTGCAGACTATGTCTAAAATTTCCAAAAAGGTCTGCACCTCGATTTGAAATTTTTTACGGGTCTGCAAATGAAAAAAAAGGTTGAAAATCGCTGTTCTAGAACATGTAATGATTGTGCTTAAATGGATTTGTGTGGGAACAAGAGGATACAATACACCTGTCGTACTCTACCACCCCTTCACAGCATCCAGACAGTTTCAGTCTACGGACTCAAAATGTGCAAGGACTTTGCAGATCTATTATTTTCAGTGCTCTATCAATCTGCAAAAATATGTTGTTTTTGTTTTTTGAAATAAGTCTTGCTACATTTCTAGATGAAATGTCATTTCAAACAAAAAATCAAAATGTTTTGTTTTGAAAATGACAAAACAAAACAATTCAGCTTCTCAGTTTTCTTCTTTTTTTCAGCCAAAATTATTCATGGAATTCATGAATAGTTTCAGTCGATCTGAAACTGCATTTTTTGGCAAATAAACTGTTGTCTTAAAAAATTCCCCCGGCTCTGCTGCAAAGAATAATTATTTCACGTTCCTAGCAGCTGCAGACTCGTCTTTCAGTTAGAATTGTTACATTTTATAACCAGTGTGACAGACCCAGACAAGTGGGGTACAGAAGTCTGATAGAAGGCAAATATACTGGCCATTGGATGAATAGTTTTCTGTTCCCTGAGTGACCAGAGCAGGAGCTGCACTAGAACAAGCAGGAACTTTCTGGAACCAATTTAAGGCAGGCAGGCTAATTAGGACACCTGGAGCCAATTAAGAAGAACCTGCAAGAATCAATTAAGACAGGCAGGCTAATCAGGGCACCTGGGTTTAAAAAGGAGCTCCCTTCAGTTTGTGGTGTTGCGTGGGAGGAGCTGGGAGCAAGAGGCACACAAGGAGTTGAGAGTGAGAAGAGTTGAAGGACTGAGGAGTACAAGCATCAGCAGACCATCAGGAGGAAGGTCCTGCAGTAAGCATAAAGAAGGTGTTGGGCGGAGGCTGTGGGGAAGTAGCCCAGGGAGTTGTAGCTGTCACACAGCTGTTACAGGAAACGCTATAGACAACTGCAATCCACAGGGCCCTGGGCTGGAACCCGGAGTAGAGGGCGGGCCCAGGTTCCCCCCAAACCTCCCAACTCCTGATCAGACACAGGAGGAATTTGACTGTGGGTTCTACCAGAGGGGAAGATCTCTGAGGCGATCAAAATCCGCCAATAAGCGCAGGACTCACCAAGGTAGAGGAGGAACTTTGTCACACCAGGTATAAAAACAGCAAGTATAAATAAAAACAGGAATTGAACTTTAGACAGGTACATTTAAAAATGATGATGTCATTTAGGACTAGATTGAGCCTTTGGACTCTGCCCTGGTACATGGAGCCATCTGAAGCTACGTCACCTCAGGAGGAGCCAGGGGAAGAAATTGTGACCCAGAGACACTCTCTAACAGTCCCTGTGGCATTACTTCCAATTTGGGCTCTTTTCTAGTGCAAAAGCAAGGGGGTTGCAGAGAGGGCCACACCAATCTGGTATACAGTTGTGTGTCAGGCCGATTAAGAGTGCCAGAATGGCAAAACTTCCAAAACCAGCCCAATAAAGGATACTATGTTTTTAAAATACAATATTCCTGTGACTTTCCTCACCAGCTCTCCCTGCTATTCAATCCACTCACAGTGTTCAAAAAAAGCCCAGAAATTGTCATCTGTGGCCAAACTTTGTCTGTTATAGCCAGAGAGGAATGTCTTGAATTTAATATGCTTGGTTTGGGAGATCTGTTTTTGTCCGCTACAACCAATTGTCCATTATAACCATGACCATCATAAGTGGAGTGTGCAATATGTAATTTAACAGCAGTGGTTAGTGCAGCAAAAGCCAACTGTTGAGGCTGGGTGGGAAACCTGAGATATTTCGTTAACCAAATATGTCTTAAAATACTTTTAATTTTTTGAGAAACTATCAATCTCTGCATTCTTGGCGAAGCATTGTTGTTACAATGTTAAAATGGTCTATTCATCTTGAAATGTACACTTCTCCAGGAAAAGAGGAGATTTGTGTATTCCTTCAAAGCACTGAATGACTTATACTAAGGAAGAATTCAGCAACTGTAGGGTTTTTGGAAAAAGGGGTTAAAATAGGAAGGGTTCATATCGCATGGACACTAGGGGAGGGGAGATCCTTGAAAGGACAATCACAAATATTAGAAAGACAAGGTGGGTGAGGTAATATCTTTTATTGAACCAACTTTGCTTGGTGAGAGAGACAAGCATTCGAGCTATACGGAGCTCTTCCTCAGGTCTGGGAAAGATGTTCAGAGTGTCAAAGCTAAATAGAAAATAGAATAGATAGTTTAGCATAAGTAGTTAGAACATATTCTAAGGGACCATTCAAGTTGAAATAGTCATAGGACAAGAAGAGGGGGTTAGTGTCTTACAGATTGTTGTAATAAGTCATAAATCCAGTATCTTTATTAAGACCATGATTTTTAGTGGCTAGCAAATGTATGAATTTAAGCTCCCAGGCTTGTCTTTTTAAAGTGTTGTGCGGGTTTCCTTTGAGGATGAGGACCGATGGGTCACATACAGAGAGGTTGCTTTGTGAAAAGTGTTTACCCACAGGTGATATGGTGTTTTTCTCTTGTATCATTTTCCTGTGTGAGTTCATTTGAGAGTGTGGTAATTGTCTGGTTTCACTCACATAACTCCTTATTGGGGCATTAATGCACTAGATGAGGTATGCCACGTGTTGTGATAGGCATGTGTAGGAACCAGGGATATTGAAGGGGGTGTTGTGGAGGGTGTTGATCATTGGAGCAGTGGAGATGTGTCTGCAGGTTTTCCATCTGCTATTCTGGCAGGGTCTGGTGCCACTTTGAATTGGTCTATCCTGGTCTGTGGGGAGCTTGGAGAGGTTGGGGGTTGTTTGAAGGCCAGAAGAAGGGATTCAGGAAATATTTCTTTCAGGATGGGGTTCCCATCAAGTATGGCTTGTACTTGTTTGATTCATAACTTTGCTAGACACTAAAATTCATGGTTTTAATGAGGACACTGGATTTATGGCTTATTATAACAATCGGTAAGCCACTAACCCCCTCTTCTTGTCCTATGACTATAGGGATGTGAACAAGCCACTTCACCTTGAATGGTCCCTTAGAATGTGTGCTAGCTATTTATGTTAACCTGTCAGTTCGACCTTGTATTTAGCTGTGACACTTAGGCTATGTCTACACTACCCGCCCTATTAGGTGGGTAGCTATCGATGTTCTGGGATCGATTTATCGTGTCTCATCTAGACGCGATAAATCGATCCCAGAGCCGCTCCCCGTCGACACCGGAACTCCAGCTCCACGAGCGGAGGAAGCGCTGTCGACAGGGGAGCCTGCCTGCTGCGGTGTGGACCGGGGTAAGTACCTTTTGAAATCGATCTAAGATATTCGACTTCAGCTACGTTATTCACGTAGCTGAAGTTGCGTATCTTAGATCGACCCCCCCCCCCACCACCCTAGTGTGGACCAGCCCTTGGAGTACCTTTCCCAGACCTGAGGACGAGCTCTGAGTAGTTCGAAAGCTAACCTCTTTCACAAACAGAGGTTGGTCCAATCAAAAATATTACCTCATCCACCTTGTCTCTCTGATATACTGGGACATAAACGGTGACAACAACACTGCATGATAACAAATAGTAAAGCTGATTGTAACTTAAGTGTAGAGAAGCAATATATAATGCACCTTGCCCCTTTTAATGTAAGTTAGACTAAGCGTTTCAATAAGAGTCCCAATTTGGGTCTCGTTGCAATAACCAGGAGTGGAGAAAAATCACAGTATGGTGCATTTTATCTTCTGAACACATCAGTAAATCATTCATCCAAATTTTTATCCTGCTATCATTGGTGAGCCAGAAGAATTTATGAGTGCTTATATTAGTCTATGAACATAAGAACATAAGAAAGGCCATACTGGGTCAGACCAAAGCTCCATCCAGCCCCGTATCCTGTCCACCGACAGTGGCCAATGCCAGGTGACCCGGAGTGAGTGGACCCAACAGGTAATGATCAAGTGATCTCTCTCCTGCCATCCATCACCCCCCTCTGACAAACAGAGGCTAAGGACACCATTCCTTACCCATACTGGTTAATAGCCATTAATGGACTTAACCTCCATGAATTTATCCAGTTCTCTTTTAAACCCTGTTATAGTCCTAGCCTTCACAGCCTCCTCAGGCAAGGAGTTCCACAGGTTGACTGTGCACTGTGTGAAGAACTTCCTTTTATTTGTTTTAAACCTGCTGCCCACTAATTTCATTGGGTGGCCCCTAGTTCTTTTATTATGAGAACAAGTAAATAACTTTTCCTTATTCACTTCCTCCACACCACTCATAATTTTATATACCTCTATCATATCCCCCCTTAGTCTCCTCTTTTCCGAGCTAAAAAGTCCTAGCCTTTTTAATCTCTCCTCATATGGGACCCGTTCCAGACCCCTAATCATTTTAGTTGCCCTTCTCTGAACCTTTTCTAATGCCAGTATATCCTTTTTGAGATGAGGAGACCACAACTGTACGCAGTATTCAAGATGTGGGTGCACTATGGATTTGTATAAGGGCAGTAAGATATTCTCCATCTTATTCTCTATCCCCTTTTTAATGTTTCCTAACATCCCGTTTGCTTTTTTGACTGCCGTTCCACACTGCATGGACGTCTTTAGAGAACTATCCACAATGACTCCAAGATATTTTTCCTGATTAGTTGTAGCTAAATTAGCCCCTATCATATTGTATGTATAGTTGGGGTTATTTTTTCCACTGTGCATTACTTTACATTTATCCACATTAAATTTCATTTGCCATTTTATTGCCCAATCATTTAGTTTTGTGAGATCTTTTTGTAGTCCTTCACAGTCTGCTTTGGTCTTAACTATCTTGAGCAGCTTAGTATCATCTGCAAACTTTGCCACCTCACTGTTTACCCCTTCTTCCAAATCATTTATGAATAAGTTGAATAGGATTGGTCCTAGGACTGACCCTTGGGGAACACCACTAGTTACCCCTCTCCATTGTGAAAATTTACCATTTATTCCTACCCTTTGTTCCCTGTTTTTAACCAGGTCTCAATCCATGAAAGGATCTTCCCTCTTATCCCATGGCAACTTAATTTACGCAAGAGCCTTTGGTGAGGGACTTTGTCAAAGGTTTTCTGGAAATCTAAGTACACTATGTCTACTGGATCACCCTTGTCCACATGTTTGTTGAGCCCTTCAAAGAACTCTAATAGATTAGTAAGGCATGATTTCCCTTTACAGAAACCATGTTGACTTTTGCCCAACAATTTATGTTCTTCTATGTGCCTGACAATTTTATTCTTTACTATTGTTTCAACTAATTTGCCTGGTACAGATGTTAGACTTACTGGTCTGTAATTGCTGGGATCACCTCTAGAGCCCTTTTTAAATATTGGCATTACATTAGCTATCTTCCAGTCACTGGGTACAGAAGCCAATTTAAAGGACAGGTTACAAACCCTAGTTAATAGTTCCGCAATTTCACATTTGAGTTCTTTCAGAACTTTTGGGTGAATGCCATCTGGTCCCTGTGACTTGTTCCATTTAAGTTTATCAATTAGTTCCAAAACCTCCTCTACTGACCCTTCAATCTGTGACAATTCCTCAGATTTGTTACCTACAAAAGACGGCTCAGGTTGGGGAATCTCCCTAACGTCCTCATGCAAATTCCATGTTGCCAAGACCCCCTTGCATGAAGACATATGGGTTTGAGTACCTGCCAAACTAAAGGGAATCCTATGGTAGTTTTGCAAAGCTGTGTGTGAATTAGTAGTAATCTGTATAGCATACATTAGAGGAGGTTTTCACAACATGTTAGGAGATTGGAATCGTAGACATTGGAAGCCTGGGGAAGGAAGAGTTCCACAGCTGTTATGGGCTGCAGAGAAGAGTTCTTTGTTTTCTGGGACTGTAGGAGTTCCAAGAAGAATGTATCACACAGGAAAGACAGGTGTAGTTGTACCCCTTTCTGGTGTTAATTGAGTGGGACACACCAGAAACATGGGGTCATTTTTACAGCTACACACTTGGACCAAGATTTAAAACAAAATGGGTGCCCGAAGTAAGGCCCAGCTCCTCAATGGTATTTAAGTGCCTAACTCTCATTGATTTCAATGGGAATTAGGCACCTACATACCTTTGAGGAATTAGGCACCTACATACCTTTGAGGATCTGGATCAAGACCATGTTTGGCACCTAAATAAGGGGTCTGATTTTCAGGGGTGCTGAGCACTCACTGCTTCTTTTGACTCCAACTGAAGATGCAGCTGCTCAGCTTTTTGGGAAAATCAGGGCCCTTTTATAGACATGTGGAGAGAAATGCTCCCTCCAGCCTTGCGCAAGATGTATAAAGATAGAACACAACTGTAATACCTGTGAGCAGGGACCAATCACCTTCTCCTCCCCCTACAAGGAGGATCACCCACAAAGATGTGGCCACAAAAAAAGGCTATGGTTCCATCCTTTTCTCTGCTGTTCTAGGGAGCTGAGCAGATACACAGTGGGTGGGAAAGCAACCCACACCATCTTAATGGCTTGTGTAGAAAGTGCACCCATCCATACACACCAAGCAGCACTGGGAAAGGCTGAGCCTGATGTACATTCCCTTCTAGTGTGGTGGAAATTACACAACCTAGCCCTGTGAGCATTCCAGAGGAAGAACTGTAGGATAGTTTTTAAATGAGCTTTAAAGTCCCAAAACCTTTAACCACTCCTGATTTAAACCCCTCCTGAAGATTCTCCTCTACTATAATGCCCCCAGATGAGAAAAAGAGTAGTTTATTTTTAATATTCCACCATGCTGCACCCATGCCTTTGCTGCAACCCATGGCATCCATCTTACTGGTTTTTTGGCTGTCTTTGTCTAAATTATATTGCAAAGTGTCTAAATTATATTGCAAGCTGTTTTGGGCAGGAATCTTGGGTTTTTAATCGATATTAAGTCACCTTCTGCTGCAGCAAAAATAAATATATAGCTCCTTTCATCATGAAGGATTAGGTAACTAGGTTAGTTATTACTTAGTACAAATTACAGGCCTCTTGGGAAACTCTTTTTAAGTCACCATGCTAGCTCTTACAAATGAGGTACATTCAAATGCAGCAGTCCAGAATTAGAGTGAAGCTTCAGAACTATGAATTCCCTGCATAATAAAATATGAAAAAACCCTGTGATAGACTCCAGCCTCACTCGGTTCATCCACAATTAAACAATCTGCTGAAAAATTTACGATGAATAAGAGGTCAGCTCCATCCCGGCCTTTAAAATGGATGAGCAGTAAAGGCACTCCTTTGTCCAGTGATGAATGCAGTGCTCATTCCAAGACTCAGCTCTGCCAATAAATTATAGTTGAAACTGTTGGGAGAGGAAAAATTGTAGTTGAAAAATGAATGTATTATGTGTGAGTGACAAGATATTTGTGTGTGTATGTGTGTGTTCTGAGCAGAGCCTTATGATGGGTAAAATGATAAGAATGAAGAATTTATAAGTTGTCAAGTGTTTTTCTTTTTAGAGCTTATAGTGATATTGACACCATCTCCCTGGACAGCTCTTGTATTAATCAGAGAGGAAAAACTGAAGAGAAATTTGAAGAATAATGTAAATTTGTTCAGTATTGGAAAGCAATGTAAATAAGTTAACAGTTTGCATCTGCAATGATGTGTATCGTTCATGTATTTATGAAGGAGTCATTCTAGTTAATGATGTGGGAGACAGTCTTGATAATGTATAATCAGTTAAAATTGGAAAGACCCCCTATAAATTATATAAGCACTGCACTCTGTGTGCTTGGGCTTTTGAATGCTAATACTAATAAATAAGTAGATTGCATGAAGCATCACAAACTGAGATGTCACGGTATACTGTAAAGTGTGCGTCAAACTAATGCCTTATGTGTATTATTGTATAAAGTCTTCATATAACTACTGGATTTCTACATGGCTGGCAAATACAGAGAGAGATAGACAAAAAAGATTTTATTTCTCTTGATAGTTTCTAAATAATTTTGGGAACGCAAAGGTCTTTCTCTTCTCTCGCTCTCTCTTTTTCATCTTCTTTGTTTAAAATACTAATGTATTTTATAGAACGTGCATTAAGATTATATTTGGCTTTTTGAACGCAACAAAAGGTGGCTGTAGTCCTGTTTTACTGTATACCAATGAAGTAAACTCCAGCTGTCAGTACTCTGATCAACTCTTCAACATGTAGCTAACTTTTTTGCCTGTGTTGCACTATTGAAACTTTAATCACTTCCCTGAACATGACAAAATCAGAAAGGCAAAGGCACAAAATGAGATATACCTAGCAAGGAACATAAGACAATAAGAAGATGTTCTTTAAATACATTAGGAGCAAAAGAAAGATTATGGAAAGTGTAGGAGAGCTAATAACTGATGACCTCAAGAAGGCTGGGGTGTTTAATACCTATTTTGCTTCAGTCTTCACTAAAAAGGTTAATGGTGACCAGCTATGCAAAACTATTAATATTAACAACAAGGAGGGAAGGAACTCAAGTCAAAATAGGGAAAGAACAGAAATATCTAATGGATATTTAGAAAAATTAAATGTAGTTTAAGTTGGCAGGGCCTGATGAAATTCATCCTATAGTACTTAAGGAACTAGCTGAAGCAATCTCTGAACTGTTAGCAATTATCTTTGAGAACTCATGGAGGATGGGTGAGGTTCCAAAGGGCTAGAGAAGGGCAAACATAGTACCTACCTTTAAAAAGGGCGGGGAGGAGAACCCAGGGAAGAAGATAGGTCAGCCTAACTTCAATACCTGGAAAGATACTGCAACAAATTATGAAACAATCAATGTGTAAGCGCCTAGAGGATGGTAGGGTTATAAGGAATAGCCAGACTCGATTTGTCAAAAACAAATCTTGCCAAACCAACCTGGTGGACAAGTGTGAAGCAGTAGGTGTGAAATATCTTGATTTGACTAAGGCTTTTGATACAATCCCACATGACATTTTCATAAGCAAACTAGGGAAATGTGGATTAGATGAAATTACTATAAGATGGGTGCACATTGGGTTGAAATACCATACTCAAAGAGTAGTTATCAGTGGTTCGCTGTCAAAATGGGAGGATGTACCTAGTGGGGTCCTACAGGGTCAATACAGTGTCTGGTACTATTCAATATTTCCATTAGTGACTTGAATAATGGAAAGGAGAGTATGCTTGCAAAATTTTCACATGACACTAAGATGGGAGAGATTGCAAGTGCTTTGGCGGAATGGATTAGAATTCAAAATGACTGTGACAAATTGGAGAATTGGTCTGAAATCAACAAGATGAAATGCAATAAAAATAAGTGCACAGAGCTAAAATTTATGAAGAAAAAATCAAAGGCACGACTACAAAATGGGAAATAACTGGCTAGATGGTAGTGCTGCAGAAAAGGATCTGTGACTTATAATGAAATTGAATATGGGGCAACAATGTGATTGAGCTGAGAAAACAGCAAATGTTATTCTGGGGTTTATTGACAGGTAGTTCTCTCACTCTGCTCAGCAATGGTGAGGCCTCAACTGGAGTACTGTGTCCAGGTCTAGGAAAGATGTGGACAAACTGGAGAGAGTCCAGATCAGATCAACAAAACTGATAGAAGGTTTAGAAAATCTTACCTGTGAGGAAAGGTAAAAAAACTGGGCATGTTTAGTCTTGATTGAAAGAAGACCTGATAACAGTGTTAAAATACATTAATGGTCGTTATATAAAGGACGGGGATCAACTGTTCTCCTTGTCCACTGAAGGTAAAACAAGAAGTAATGGGCTTAATCTGCATCAAAGGAGATTAAGGTTAGTCAATAGGAAAATCTTTCTAACTGTAATGGTAATTAACCCCGGAGTAGGCTTCCAAGGGAGATTGTGCAATCCCCATCATTGGAGTTTTTTAACAACAGGCTAGACCAGGGGTAGGAAACCTATGGCACGTGTGCCGAAGGCAGCATGCGAGCTGATTTTCAGTGGCACTCTCACTGCCCGGGTCCTGGCCACCGGTCCGGGGGGGGGGGGGGCGCTCTGCATTTTAATTTAATTTTAAATGAAGCTTCTTAAACATTTTTAAAACCTTATTTACTTTACAGACAACAACAGTTTAGTTATATATTAAAGATTTATAGAAAGAGAGCTGCTAAAAATGTTTAAATGTGTTACTGGCACGCGAAACCTTAAATTAGAGTGAATAAATGAAGACTTGGCACACCCCTTCTGAAAGGTTGCCGCCCCCTGGGCTAGACAAACACCTGTCAGGAATTGTCTAGGTTTAGTTGGTCCTGTTTCAGTGCAGGGGGCTGGACTTGATGACCTCTCAAGGTGCCTTCCATCCCTATATTTCTAAGTATTTATGATTCTATGAGTGAAATCCTGGCCCGACTGTGAAGTCAATGGATGTCTTTTCACTTTCCCTTATTTTTTATTTACAATATTGTTATAGCCATGTTGGTCCCAGAGAGACAAGGCGGTGAGGTAATATCTTTTACTAGACCAGCTTCTGCTGATGAAAGAAAAGTTCTGTGTAGCTCAAAAGCTTGTCTCTTTCCCCAGCAGAAGTTGGTCTAATAAAAGATATTACTTCACCCACTTCATCCCTTTAAAAAAACCAAAAACGTTAACTTTTCAAAAGTGGAGGAAGTTTTTAAAAGTTTCTGAGTGGCAAAAGGAAAAATGAAACTCTAATTCTAACTTTTCAGAAGTTGGAAAAGGTTAGAAAAGACAAAGTGGAAAAAGAACAGTGGTGGAAGGAAGGAAAAATGGGAAAGTGTGGGATGTGGGGGATGTAGTTGGAACCCTAGACATTATTTGTTTTGTTGTACTGAATATCAACAAGGAAAAAAAGGAGGGAAAAAGAAGGGAAAACAAATGTGAAATTATTACATGGAATTTTCAATTTTTTTTCCAAAAAATGAAGAAACTGTTCCATTTTGAATGCTGAAAAATAGTAACTTTTACTTTTTTTCCTGATTCCCTTCCCCCTCATTTTTCAACCAACTATTTTAAACACCATTGTGTCAGTAGTTCAAACTCAATAACATTTTCAATAATTTTATAGATTTTATAGTTCTAGCACTTTGGGGTCATTGGATTTTCTCTTCCTTCCCCTGCTTCCTCCCTGGAGAAAAAAAACAGCTAATTGCACAAGTAAAGCACATAAGGTGAAGACCATAAAAGGCTCTGAGAACACTGAAGCAATGAGTAGACAGAGAGAAAATGTTAAGTCCCTCAGCTTTCACATCATGTATGATCATTATTAAATGGATGGGACACTGTTTGAAACAACAGAGGGACGGGATTCACCCAACTTCTCACCAGAGCCCTGGCACAGAAGGGATGGTTTGCACATACTGGTTCAGGCCAGGTTTCAAGAGATGCAGGAGACAAAGAATGAACTTGGGTTAAAAAAGGCCACCTTGAACTCACAGAGGGTCTTTATTTTGCTCCAGGAAATGGACATGACCTTTTATCCAAGGAGAGCCCAACCCTGCTGAAGTGTTGGAAGCACTTTGACCTGCCAGACTCCCCCACATGAAAGATGGACAACTTTTGGTACATTCAGTATGCTTTTAGGCCTTTTTATTGTCTTATTTTTTCTCTGTATGATTTTGGCCTTAAATAAATATATTCTGCTTTGGAAGAGTTCTGTGGTCACTTGTAACCACTGAAGAAGAAGCAGAGCACAGGGGATAGACGCTTGCTCAGACAGTGGGGGATAATCACAGTGAATTGCAGGAGAGATGTAACCTAACGCCCCAGTCAGAAGGGAGTGGGCCATGTGTCCTGCTCAGAGAGAAGGGAGGGCTAGTGGCCTGATACCTAAAAGAGCATTCCTGGATCAGACAACAGAGGGCAATCAAAGATGCAGCTACCTCAGAACTATGACACTGTTCATGGAATCGCCATAAACCAAAAGAAGGCCCCCAAAGTTTGTTATCTGATGTGAATTATTTGCTCAGCTCTGGGTTTTAGTGTAGTATTTAGTGTAATTATGGAATAAATAAATCATATGCATGTTCTTGCAATTTAAGAATCTCCAATAGAGTGTTGGTTTTTTGTGCAACCAGTAAAATAAAATACCCAGAATATATTAAAGCAGCAAAGAGTCCTGTGGCACCTTATAGACTAACAGACGTATTGTAGCATAAGCTTTCGTGGGTGAATACCCACTTCTTCAGATGCATGTAGAAGTGCATCTGAAGAAGTGGGTATTCATGCATCTGAAGAATTCATGCATCTGAAGATTCATGCATCTGAAGAAGTGGGTATTCACCCACGAAAGCTTATGCTCCAATATGTCTGTTAGTCTATAAGGTGCCACAGGACACTTTGTCGCATCTACAGATCCAGACTAACACGGCTACCCCTCTGATACTTGACAGAATATATTAAGTGCTCAGAACTACTGTTAAGTACTATGAATATAATTCTTCAGTATGCTACTGCTGCTGTGAGTCTGAGTTTAGGACTAGCCATTTGAAATAGTAGAGGATACGTCTAAAGAAGCTGACTATTCTGATTTATATTTCCATCAACCATTGGAATAATCATGGAGAGTTAGGTGCCAACCTGCCTAGGCACTTCTGAAAATCCTACTAGGTGGCTATCTATATCTGTAGGTGTCTAAATACCTTTGAAAATCTGATCCTAAGCTCTCTAGCTGGAAGCCATAATATACTCAAATCCTTTATACGGATCAGCCATTAGAGGATAACAAAGACAAATGCTCTCTTAGTGTGGGTTACATAAACACACTGGGTCAAATTCTGCACTGATTTACATGCTGTGTAGTTTCATGGCCTCCAATATGGCTACAGATGTCACAAGACAGCACAGAGCTTACCATCTACAGGGCAACTTCTTGTGCCAGATCAAATGGGTTGAAAGTCCTGAGAAAAACAGGTTTGTGATCCTCATAAGGTAGTTTGTGAGGCTTTCTAAATCAAAACCTCACACTCCATAAGGTTCACCTATCTCTAATTGATGTACACATACAATGGCCTCCTTGTAACTGTGTGGTGCAAGGCACACTCCTTTGTAAGGGCTGCCAACACAGCCATCCAAAGGAGAGATGGTGGCAGGGGCTTGATAAAGGATGTTCAGGGCATTGAATTCACAGGTATGCAGATCTGCTGGCCATACAGAATGGAGGAATAGCTTCCACAGTAGGAGGCTATAAAGTGGAGACAATTCAGAGAAGAACCACAAAAATGATTAAAGGATTAAAAATCATGCCTCATAGACAGAGACTCAAAGAGCTCAATCTATTTAGTTTAACAAAGAGAAGGTTAAGGGATGACTTGATTCCAGTCTACAAATTCCTACGGGGGGACAAACATTTGACAATGGGTTCTTCAACTAGCAGAGAAAGGTATAACATGATCCAATGTCTGGAAGTTGAAGCTAGACAAATAATAAGGCATAAATATTTACCAGTAATGGTAATTAACTATTGGAACAATTTACTAAGAGTCATGATGGATTCTCCATCACTGACCATTTTTAAATCAAGATTGGATGTTTTTCTAAAAGATTTGCTCCAGGAATTATTTTGGGGAAGATCTATGGCTTGTGCCATAAAGGAGGTCAGACTAGATGATCACAATGGTCCCTTCTAGCCTCGGAATCTATAGTGGCCATAATCGGTAGAGAATGTCTTTCCTTTTGCCCCTTGTGGAATCTCCTAACACCTAGCCCAGAAACTCAAGCCATGCACTTAGGGATGGATTTGTCCATTAGCGTCAATGTTCAGTTTTGCTATAACAACCTTTTTACAAACCCAGCATCTATCTTTTATGGCCTTTGCATTTGGGGAGATGTGAACAGTTTTGCAGCCAATCTCGATTTATTCTACTAAAGCAACCCATGAGCCACATCTCAGAAATGAAAAATCGATGTTCAGCTGTATTGCAGCCGCAGCCCCGTGGCCCATGAAGCTATTGATAATAAATTAGGAGGTTTTTATATTTTTACATTTACATAGAACTGAAGTCTGCACTTGCCAAAGTGGCAAAATACAACCATTCCAGTTGGACGACTGTGGCAAAAACGATTGATGCATGTGTCTAGCTTGTGTAATCACTCTGTGTGAGGTCTGGAGTCTGGGTGGGGGGAAAATGGAACATTTTCCAAAGTGAAGAAGATTGGTTTAAATCCAAAGCAGGCAACTGAAAAATTGTTTTGGTTTAAATCCAAATAACGCAATTGAAAAATTGTTTTCCTGTCAAATCTCTGAAAAAAGATTCATTCGAGTCTGTACGACTAGGCCTTTCTCTTCATTATAGCACTCACTGAATAGAAACAGAATGTTCTACCATAGTCATCATTTGGTTATGTTTAATATTTATTCCTCACTTAAAGGATATTCTGGTAGAGATCAGGCCAATTGATACCTGGTTTATTTCTGCTGTCATATCAGCCCCTGTGTTCTTCTGATGAAAATGTTTTTTTGTAAACCAATGCCAAAATCTGAGGAAACACAAAGACGGGATTTTTTCAATAAATCCCAAACAACCGTGAGACTGTCAATGTTTGAAGACTTCTGCATTTTTGAGTGTGATTATATATGGTATGACTTACAAGAGAGACAATTTTATAATGGGAATGTTATATTTTTATTACAAGATAACAAAAATATTCTTGTTAATTAAATAACTAAAAACTAATCTAACCATCGAACTGATATAGTTCACATCAGCTTCATTCCAAAATAGTTTCATTTGAGCAGAGTTACATTTGTTCTTGTTTGTAAATTTTACTCCTATTTATATGAGAGCAAATCAGAAGAAAAAAAATCAAAATGCTGCTTCAGGCTGGGTCATACCACTGTGACACCTACAAGACATCAGCCAGTGTATGGTGGCAAGGCTGAGGCATAGGTCAATACTTACTACTTCTCTTATTGGCATGTGATTGTAAAAAATGTCCATACTTGGCTGTTTCCTCAGTCTCCATTCACATGTTTCTCTTTAGGGCAGGGACTATATTTTCCTTTCTGTTTGCAGAATTGATCCCCAAACAGGGCCTCTGGCTGCTACCATAATATAAATATTAACTAAAAATAATAAACTACATTGGGGAAATTCCACTTGATCCATAGCTAGAGGAGGGAACTAAGGCTACACTTAGGCTACTGTATAATTAACACCAAAATTGGAGGCAAAAGTGGCTTCATTTTGCCTTTATTTTTTCCCTGGTGCCAGAACCAGACAGGGATTTGTCAGTCTCTGGCATAAGTAAAAGCAGGTTCAGGGCTGCTCTAATCAATTGTATCCTTCCAACAGCCAGAGACTGGCAGGCCTTAGGGATGTCCCATCCAGTTTACCAATTCAAAGCAGCCAGAACAGTGGGGAAGACCTGGACCAGTGACTGTAATTACACTGTAATTGAAATATGAATATGCTTTTGATACGTGTAATTATCATTATTTCATACAAATGGAAGGTTAACTACTGGTACCTGATTGAGCGTGAAAGCAATTTAGCTAGTGTACTTGGATTTTAAAAATGCACAGACTCAGTATGAAACTAAAGAGGTAATAAATAATTCAGTCATGTAGCCAACCTTCCAGTTTCATGAAGCAGTGTTAAATACAAGTGTCAGAAAGAATAATTACACTGTAATTACAAGTATTGTATCATAAAGTGCAACTCACAAATTACCACTGAGATTCCCCTGCTTCCCCAATATTTTGCTACAGTCTCATTGTAGCTAATCCTGCTTCATACCATCTGCCCTCAATGTCCATAATCATGGGTTCTCTCTACGCTACTTTCTCATTCTTAGGCCCAAATCATACTCTGTCATCAGTGTTCTATCCATTTTCTGGGCTCTGTCTCCTTGCGAAAGAGGGCGGAGCTAGTAAATGAAAAACTCCCTTGCCCCACGTTCACAAACACCACTCCTAGATGCACCTGTCTCTAGAATGTCCCTAGAACGAGTTCAAAGCCACCCCTTTGTGCACACACAAAGCTCTTAACTCTCCACTCTCACATGGCTGCTTCTCCCCCACAAACCAGCTCCAGCTCATTTGCTGTCCCCCCTACATTTGCTCTTTCTCTCCAGCTTCTGTTGTCCAACCCCTGCTAAGACTGGCGGCTATGTGCTTTCCTCTGGCCTTGGATTGCTACAGGTGTGGTAGTTTGTCGGTTTGCTGCTTTTTTCTTTCTAGTGTGGGGACTTGTGCCCTTTCTTCCTCCTCTGATCATACAGGAGAATGGAGATAATCAATGTAGCATTCCCTACGAGCTGGTGGGGTAACATTTCAGACACTAGCTGCAGAAGTAGCAGTAGTTAGCTCTGAGCTGGTGCCTCAGGCAGCCTCCCCAGTTACATGACGGGCCTGAGGCTATGGCTACACTTGCGGATGCAGAGCGCTTTGAGTTAAACCAGCCTTCGGAGCGCGTAGTAGGGAAAGCGCTGCAGTCTGTCCACACTGACAGCTGCAAGTGCAGTGGTGTGGCCACATTTGCGGCCCTTGCAGCGGCATTGGGAGCGGTGCATTATGGGCAGCTATCCCAGCGTTCAAGTGGCTGCAAAGTGCTTTTCAAATGAGGGGGTGGGGTGGAGTGTGACAGGAGTTTGTTGTGTGTATGTGAGGGGAGAGAGAGAGTGGGTTTTTTGGAGTGCTGAGAGTGTGTCAGCACGCTGTCTTGTAAGTTCAGACCTTCCTCTCTCCCCACTCACTCACAGAAAACATTTACTGTTGCAGATAAGCAGCTGGGAGCAGATAAGCACACGCTGTTTGAAACGGAGCTTTGAAACGGCACTTCCGTCTTCCTCAGACGATTTCACAAAAAAGAGAAGAGGGGCCACTTGATTTAAGGGGATTATGAGACATTTCCTGAGGCCAATCAGAGCACATTAGGTGTCCACACTGGCGCCACGGCGCTCCAGCAGGAGTGCATCAAGCGTTATTCCTCTCGGGGAGGTGGAATACCAGGAGCGCTCCAGCCGCGGAGTCAGAGCGCTCTATGTGCCTTGCCAGTGTGGACGGGGAGTAAGGTAGAGCGCTCTAGGCGACTTTACTGCGGTATAAAGTGCAAGTGTAGCCAAGGCCTGAGGGACCCATGTGGCCACAAAGGTTGCTGGGCTAGCTTTGTCTGTGACCAATTCCAGTGAGGCTTTGGGCAATCTGTATTCCCTCCCCCACCCCACATCACCACTTTTAACCATTGGAAAAGGGTGATAAAGACAAAGGGAGAGAAACCATGGGAGGAAAAACTATTCTTTTACTTTCCTTTTTTTCCTCTGGAAAAGTGGAGACTTTTTTTATGTTACCTTTTTTTGCTCCTTCTCCAGCTGAACCTCAGCTGCTGCTCTAGGCAGGCCAGCTCACCAGCTTGCACTTTTGGTTCCCCACATGCCCCTGCTGAAAGTTGGATTTTATTTCTTGTCTCACTGTGCTGCCTGGCTCCAATAAACACTGGAGGAGCATGCAGGGGACCCTGATCAACATTAATGTAGTAGCTCACACCTCTCTGAGCATTTATTTCAGGCTCTCAACAGATTCAGGCAAGTATCACTGTATCAGTTTACACTCACCTAATATTTTCAAGGTTAACTCGCTAACCATAAGGACTGAGCTGCTGGAGCATTAATTCTGCAAGAGATGAAGTGTGAAGCAAATTCTGCACAATTGAAAAATACATAGGGCACTGGTAATAGCATAGATGCTCATTATAGTCTACTTATACCGCACTGCGTATGGCTAAGTCAGATACTTATTTCATTTACTTAGGAATGATGAGGTTGGTCACATGTTGGGTGGGAGGAGCGTAAGGAAAGGGGAACTGGAGCTGGAGTTGCTGTGTAGGGTCGATGTGGAGACTGATTGGTAGAGGGAAAGAGGGACTCTAATGTGTGTGTACATTTTAAAAAAACTCAAAAGACCACAGAAACTTATAAGAAAGGTACCTATTAATCAACTTGATCACTCTGCTTGATTGCTGTATCATCCTTATCAGCATCCTCCAGGTATTTATCTTTGTCTTTTTAGACTACAGTAGAACCTCAGAGTTACGAACACCAGATTTACAAACTGACCGGTCAACCACACACCTCATTTGGAATCAGAAGTACGTAACCAGGCAGCACAGCAGCAGAGACAAAAGAAAGCCAATACAGGACAGGACTGTGTTAAACGTAAACTACTCAAAAAATAAAGGGAAAGTTTAAAAAAAAATTGACAAGGTAAGGAAACCATTTCTGTGCTTGTTTCATTTAAATTAAGTTGGTTAAAAGCAGCATTTTTCTTCTACACATTAAAGTTTGAAATATGTATTAAGTCAATGTACAGTTGTAAACTATTGAAAGAACAACCATAATGTTTTGTTCAGAGTTACGAACATTTCAGAGTTACAAGCAACCTCCATTCCCGAGGTGTTCATAACTCTGAAGTTTTACTGTATATATTCTCTGGTACAAGAATTGTGTCTGTATTTGGAAAGTGCCCAGCCCATTTTAGACTCAGCCACAATATAAATCACTCTTATGCAGCATCCTGTATTCCTCAGTCAATAAATTAGCTTGACTGGCTTCATTCTCTATCACCTCTTGCACTCTCTGGGGTTTGCACTCCAGGTCTTACAGTTCATTGCCCACTACACAGGGATGTTTTATTAGCTCAATCTCCAACATCAAACATGCAATTTCAGAAAAGTGTTTTGTTTTGTTTTTTAATCTAGGAAAATTAGATAATGGCAGTTTTAATGACCTCACCGAAGAATGGCCTCTATACCGCCCACCATCAGGGAGCCTCTGTGCCTTAGTCAGCAAGCCATGCTGCAAACAAAAAAGTAAACTCCACTGGTGCAGCTGCTCAGTGTCACATTGCTAGCCAAATGACCCTAATCTGAGAACAGTCACAAAATCCAAAAGGTTGAGTTCATAACTCTTAGTGAGTGAGAAAGCGGAACCCAAACATTCATTATTTTCTTAGCACATGGGACTAGAGTCAGAAGACCTGGATTCTCTCACTCCCCATTGCCACTGGCTTGCTCATCTTGGGTGAAATGCTGCCCCATTGAAGTCAGCGGAGTTTGGCCATTCAGTGGGGCCAGGATTTTATCCCTTGAATTCAACAGAAGTTGAGGATGTTCAGTACAGTAACTCCCCATTTAATGTCCTCTCGCTTAACGTTGTTTCGCTCTTACATCCCTGCTCAATTACAGAACATGCTCCATTTAAAGTTGTGCAATGCTCCGCTATTGCGTTGTTTGGCTGCCTGCTTTGTCCGCAGCTGGCAGCTCCCCTATGCTCCCCCTCCCCCAGCGCCTCCCGCCCACCGGCGGACCCCACGGATCAGCACCTTCCTCCTCCTCCCCCCTGCCTCCTGCCCGTGGCAATCAGCTGGCTTGTGGCGTGTAGAAGGCAGGAGGGAGGGGGGAGGAGCGAGGACTCAGTTCTCAGGCTCCCCCTCCCTCCCCTGCCTCCTGAACACCGCAAACCAGCTGATTGCTGTGGGCAGGAGGCAGAGGAGGGAGGGGGAACCTGCGCGCCGAGTCCTCGCTCCTCCCCCCTCCCTCCTGCCTCCTAAATGCCGCAAGCCAGTGTGCCTCCCCCCTCCCTCCCCTGCCTTCTGCCTGTGGCAATCAGCTGCTTGAGGTGTTCAGAAGGCAGGAGAGGGAGGGGGAGGAGCGAGGAAGCAGCGTGCAAAGTAAAGGGGGAGGACGTGGGGGGGAGAAGAGGTGGGTCAAGGGTGGGGCTTGGCGGAAGGGGTGGATTGGGTGGGCTGAGGGTTGAGCCCCCTGCCCCGGGTGCTTGCAGAGTAGGGGAAGCTGCCGCTGCTGCTGCACAACGTGCTTCTCCTAGCCTACAGCACCTTCAGCCTCCTTGCTTGCCTCATTGTCGCCAGTGCCAGTGGGCGGTGCCTTTGTGAGGTAAGGCGGGGGAACCTCCCAACTATAGTACTGTACCGTACTGTATGGCAAAAAAAAATTTCCTGGAACCTAACCCCCCTATTTACATTCCTTCTTATGCGGAAATTGGATTCGCTTAACATCGTTTCACTTAAAGTCGCATTTTTCAGGAACATAACTACAACGTTAAGTGAGGAGTTACTGTATGTCGAAAAACCAGGCCCCTAACTTCTCTGCTTTAGGGAAGGGATAATGATACTTACCCAACTTTATAAAGCTGTTTAAGATTTATGGATGAAAATCTTTATATAAACTATTACAATTAGTTCCTGCTTGTTAATTCAGAGGCAAGCATCTATCTAAACATTGTACTATCTGGGACAGGTATGTAGGCAAATACAGAAGCATGGAGACTGGCTTTTCCAGTCCATAATGTCAGATACCATACAAAATATATACAACTTTTAAATGTCTTCTGTGTATTTGTTTGTATTCAACTCGGTTATGTATGTGTGTGTACATAACTGCTATACTGTATATGTATATGTACAATTCATACATGTGCATATAGGAATTTAACCTGTAGATATAGCACATTGATGGCCTCCTTTCAATTTAAAATGAACAAACTCAGGAATTAAGATGCTATTTTTTCATTTTATGCTGATCATGTAAAATTAATGCACTTTTAAAATATTGGTATTGAAATTCTGAACTGCATAGAATGGATCATTAGAAACATATGGTTCTATGGGCTTAACCAATAGGTATAAACTAAGTTGTTTTCCATCTTTGTCATTGCTAGGGTATATGATGATTAATT
This sequence comes from Macrochelys suwanniensis, assembly GCA_033296515.1. Lineage (NCBI taxonomy): Eukaryota > Metazoa > Chordata > Testudines > Chelydridae > Macrochelys > Macrochelys suwanniensis. The sequence continues at coordinate 26,390,341 of CM065776.1, forward strand.
AGAATACTTATTCACATGTGGTAGCAGCCCTGGTTTTTTTAATTTTACAAGAAACACGGACAGAAGGATTGATTCCCCAGAGTGTCCTTTTGGTTCTGTCATTGTGGATTAAAAATATACATTCATAAACTCTGTAGGGGTTTTGCGGTGCCAAAGCGTACAGCAGACACAATGAATGAACCATCAGATCTCTTAACAACTATTCTCAACTTATTATTTTAAAGAAACATAACCTTCTTGTTTGGCCTGATATACATTTGTGGTAAAATCAAATGACCCTGTTTGTGACCTGTAGGCACAGTGTATTCTCTACACATCTCTGTGTCAGACTTCATTTCTGCAAATAGAATAATTGTTTGTGGCCTTAGGGAACTCTTAATTTCCCTCTGTTCTTCCTGTTTGGTATGTCAGTTAAGATGATGTGGACCAAATTCACATCAGAGTTCAAACTCTGCATGAATCTGAGGCTTCCAGGAACCTATAGATTTCAACTGCAGCAAGAAACATACAGAATATCTTCATTTCCTTTCTATGTCGTTCTAGATGGAAGAAGCAATAAAGTGACATACTGTGGTTATACAATGGTATATGTGCATGTATATAATATATAATTACACAAAAAACTACATTAAAAGGTGGCAAAGTCAAGCACTCAGAAGTTCAGACATGCCAGAACTAAAGAACTGTGCAACTTTAATTCAGTCACCCTTGTGCATATGCATTATGATACAGTCTTTAATTACATGATCAAATACTAATTTTTCCATAGGAACCCAGCCTCATTCAGTGCACAGGACTGATCTGCTTTGGGGATGAATCAGGGCTGTGTAGTGGAGACTCATGTCTGTAGGTACTGTCTATAATATATAAAACATAATAATGATAGGATACTGTAATTACTATACTTATGGCTACCATTAAAGTAAAACTATAAAAATAATACATCATACTTTATAGTGTTTTACATCTGGAGATATAAAATAACTTTACGTCGCGGATAATAGAGTTATAATCTGTTTTACCAATTGGGGAACCTGACACACAGACTTGCCCACAGTAGAGCCAGGGGCAAAACTGGGTCTGTTGGGTCTTTGCTTTGACCATTGCAGCACACTGTCTTCTGTACAGGAGGAATAAAAGTCACCCACTCCTCCAAGTTTTCTTTTTTCCCCTGACAATTATCCAAAAAGAGTGTGGGTGTTAACGCGGGCTTTCTGGATCATATTATTAAGCTACATACAGCTAAGCATTAAAAATCTAAGTTTTGCAGCACTCCTCAATGGTTGAAAGGATACTATCTGCATTTATATATTTTCTTTTTAAAGCTTCTTTATTCTCAGCTGGGAACAGCAAAGCCTCTTTTATTCTCATCTGGAAACAGTTCCACAAACTTTTCAACTCCACCTGACTTCATCGGGGCTTGTAGATTGGATCACACCAGCATTTATACTTTACTAATCACCTTTTTGGCACTAACATCATCCTGGGGAGTTTCCTATTCACCTGACATCAATTACCCTACTCTTTGCTGACATTTAATTTATATCATCATAGTTAATTCAACATGAACCCCTTCATCTTAAGTGTTCCATAATTATCACTTATTGTATGCATAAAAAAGTTAATCAGATTTTCCTATAAAGGTATCATTAGCTTCCATTTAAAAATGAGCGGTGATGTACAAACTTGTCCCATGTTACAGAAGGAGCATTACCGCTGAGGTTCATCTACACTTGGAAAAATTAGTACCCTTATTCCAGCAGCTTCCAGACACATTGCACCTACACTACTAACATTCAAGTGGCCTTAGCACCATACCATAAAAGCCTGCTCTGAGAAAAAGGAGTGCTGCCAAATTACCTTGTATTGCTAGCGTGTAGATGAAGTAGCTCAAGAAATAAGTAGAACTGGTCAAAAATCATTGAATTTCAACATTTTTTCAAGCAAGAGAAAATGGACAAACTTTTCACAAATTTTTGTGAAAGATATTTTTGGCCATTCTAGAAATAGAAATAGAAACTATGCATTTCACACAACGCACAGTCAACATATGGAACTCCTTGCCAGAGGATATTGTGAAGGTCAAGTCTATAACAGGGCTCAAAAAAGAACTAGATAAGTTCATGGAGGACAGGTGCATCAATGGCTGTTAGCCAGGATGGACAGGAATGGTGTCCCTAGCCTCTGTTTGCCAGAAACTGGGAATGGACGACAGGGAATGGATCATTTGGTGATAACTGTTCTGTTCATTCCTACTGGTGCATTGGCCACTGTCGGAAGACAGGATACAGGGCTAGATGGACCTTTGGTCTGACCCAGTATGGCCGTTCTTATGTAAGGCTATCCTGACTATTTATGACATTTAAAGTAGACCTTAAATATTGGTCAAGAACTGGGTAAATAGTCCAGTAGTAAAAATACAAATTTAATAATGAGGGTATTTTATAATATTTAGGCAATATCAGGGGTACTGTAATCAGAGGATATTTTGCTACCTACAAGTGATTACAATTATATACCCAACCTAAAATCCCTGTGTGTATTCTTTTTTGTCCAGACAATTTAATCCATTTCTATCCATAGAAGTCATAGACTCATAGAATATCAGGGTTGGAAGGGACCTCAGGAGGTCATCTAGTCCAAACCCCTGCTCAAAGCAGGACCAATCTCCAACTAAATTATCCAAGCCTGGGCTTTGTCAAGCCGGGCCGTAAAAACCTCTAAGGAAGGAGATTTCACCACCGCCCTAGGTAACCCATTCCAGTGCTTCACCACCCAACCAGTGAAAAAGTTTTTCCTAATATACAACCTAAACCTCCCCCACTGCAACTTCAGACCATTACTCCTTGTTCTGTCATCTGCTACCACTGAGAACAGTCTAGATCCATCCTCTTTGGAACCCCCTTTCAGGTTGTTGAAAGTAGCTATCAAATCCCCCCTCATTCTTCTCTTCTGCAGACTAAATAATCCCAGTTCCCTCAGCCTCTCCTCTTAAGTCATGTGCTCCAGCCCCCTAGTCATTTGTGTTGCCCTCCCCTGGACTCTTTCCAATTTATCCACATCCTTCTTGTAGTGTGGGGCCCAAAACTGGACACAGTACTCCAGATGAGGCCTCACCAATGCCGAATAGAGGAGAATGATCATGTCCCTTGATCTGCTGGCAATGACCCTACTTAAACAACCCAAAATGCCGTTGGCCTTCTTGGCAACAAGGGCACACTGTTGACTCATATCCAGCTTCTCATCCACTGTAACCCCTAGGTCGTTTTCTGCAGAACTGCTGCCTAGCCATTTGATCCCTAGTCTGTAGCAGTGCATGGGATTCTTCCGTCCTAAGGGCAGGACTCTACACTTGTCCTTGTTGAACCTCATCAGATTTCTTTTGGCCCAATCCTCTAATTTGTCTAGGTCCCTCTGTATCCTATCCCTACCCTCCAGCATATCTACCACTCCTCCCAGTTTAGTGTCATCTGCAAACTTGCTGAGGGTGCAGTCCACTCCATCCTCCAGATCGTTAATGAAGATATTGAACAAAACCGGCCCCAGCACCGACCCTTGGGGCACTCCACTTGATACCGGCTGCCAACTAGACATGGAGCCATTGATCACTACCCGTTGAGCCCGATGATCAAGCCAGCTTTCTATTCACTTTATAGTCCATTCATCCAGCCCACACTTCAACTTGCTGGCAAGAATACTGTGGGAGACAGTATCAAAAGCTTTGCTAAAGTCCAGGAATAACACATCCACTGCTTTCCCCTCATCCACAGAGCCAGTTATCTTGCCATAGAAGGCAATTAGGTTAGTCAGGCGTGATTTGCCCTTGGTGAATCCATGCTGACTGTTCCTGATCACTTTCCTCTCCTTTAAGTGGTTCAGAATTGATTCCTTGAGGGCCTGCTCCATGATTTTTCCAGGGACTGAGGTGATGCTGACTGGCCTGTAGTTCCCCAGATCCTCCTCCTTCCCTTTTTTTAAAGATGGGCACTATATTAGCTTTTTTCCAGTCATCCGGGACCTCCCCCGATCGCCATGAGTTTTCAAAGATAATGGCCAATGGCTCTGCAATCACATCTGCCAACTCCTTTAGTACCCTCGGATGCAGTGCATCCAGCCCCATGGACTTGTGCTCGTCCAACTTTTCTAAATAGTCCTGAACCACTTCTTTCTCCACAGAGGGCTGGTCACCTCCTCCCCCACACTGTGCTGCGCAGTGCAGTAGTCTGTGAGCTGACTTTGTTCATGAAGACAGAGGCAAAAAAAGCATTGTGTACATTAGCTTTTTCCACATCCACTGTCACTAAGTTGCCTCCCCCATTCAGTAAGGGGCCCACACTTTCCTTGACTTTCTTCTTGTTGCTAACGTACCTGAAGAAACCCTTCTTGTTACTCTTAACATCTCTTGCTAGCTGCAACTCCAACTGTGATTTGGCCTTCCTGATTTCACTCCTGCATGCCTCAGCAATATTTTTATACTCTTCGGTCATTTGTCCAATCTTCCACTTCTTGTAAGCTTCTTTTTTGTGTTTATGATCAGCAAGGATTTCACTGTTAAGCCAAGCTGGTTGCCTGCCATATTTACTATTCTTTCTCATCCTGGAAAAACTGTGGGACTGGTCAAGTTTGTGTCTTTAGGAGGGGGTTTAGAGGCAAATGGCATCATACCACTCTCTAACCAAGTGGATTCTGAATGGTCCACTTGAGTATGGAGTGAGGGACAGGGAGATGCTGGGGTTTAGGCAAAAACAGAGGTCAGCTCTTTTTTGTGGCATTAGTCCCCTCCAAACACGCGGGGGAAATATCCATTAGAATTAATGTCCACTCTTTCAGCATTATTTTCTATGGACTGTTCCTTTCCACCTTCAGACCTCTTTGCACGGTTGTGTTTGGTGCTTACCGCCAACAGGGATTCCACTACGTCATGCTGCTTTGGAACATGGGAGCCAGGTATTGACACAGAGAGTGTGTCAGTAGATACTAAGCTAACCACAAATTAGTAGGCCCACAGTACCCCCACATTACCCATGCTTGTTCCAAGGAGGAGCAAACCACACATCCCTGATTAGATGATTCCAAGACATATATAATCTGGTTTTGGTCCATGATTTTGCTTTAAGAAACAAAACAAAAATCAAGCACTCTATCTTCCATAGCTCCCGTGGGGAAACCAGTGACACCAGTCTATAATTTCCTACAAGATCTGTGGGTCAGTGAGTCAAATCCTCCCATGGTGTAAACGAGCATCTCTATATAACAGTCAGTGGAGCTACACTAATTTATAACAACTGAGAATCTAGTCCAATGTGTCCAGAGGATAATATATCATCAAAGGCACCTTTTGTTGCAGGAATGGAAGGGGGCTAGCTTATATCTAACAGTTGGAAAGAATCCAAGCTCAGTTGGTTGAGAGGTGATTTCTACAGACTCTTGCTAGATGGTATTTTTGAAAATGTTAGTAGAAACAAATAGTGAATCCAAAGAATAGGGTGAACTGCCAGAGAAAATGAGATGAGCCTGAGCATCATTAAACTGTTGCAACAAATGATCTCTTTCTCTCTCTCTCCAAACAATTGTGTCTGCAAACTTTTGGCTGCTTTCCTTGCATGGTGTCTGCAATCCTGCCTTCCATACTTAATCCACCTGGATCAATGACACTTTCTAAAGAAAAGACATTGACATGAACACTACCAGAGGGTCTTGTAATGATGAAGCTGGTGTCATGGATGTCCTAACGCCAGTCATCACACTGGATGTGGAGAAGGGCTTGATTAGATGAAGTGGAGCTACCTCTCTCAGTGATTAGATGCATGCGAGTTTGTGGGAAAATCCATACAGGACAATGGTGTTTATTAAAAGGAATTTTATTTGACATATGCTAAAGATATTTTCTCTTCATGCTGCTCTTTCTTCTGGCAATACAGATACTAGCTAACGCCCCTCGGAGTTCTGCTTGTATGGAATGTCTTGGTGCCACTCACACTGTACACAGTATCTTCAAGATACTGTGGTTGGAATTTGCAAAGGAGCCCAAGGGAGTTGGGTATTTAGTACTAAATATATACACAGACATTAAACCCCCCAAAACTGCATTAAAATAACATTATTAAGGCTGCAAAGTCAAGTACTCAGAAAGTTAGAAAATGCTAGAATTCAGGTTGCCTGTGCAACCTTAATTTGGCTCTCTTGTCCAGATGTATTATTATGGCACAGACTTTAACTGCATAATTATATACCTTCCCCCCTCCCCACAGGATCCCTGCTTCATTCTGTGCACAGGATGGACAATACTCAATTAATGAGCAGCTATTCAATATTTTGTTTTCTCCTTATTGTTCAATATGTGGCCCAGGCCTTTTTTACTGCACACTGTTCAGATTCTGCTCTCAACACAGAATTATTAATTTCCTCGTGGGCTTTCCTATGGTAATCATCAATGTAGTATTTTAGTGTCCATTAAGTGAGCACCATCCATCCTGGGTTCATTTGTATTGCATTTAAATAACAATACAGTCACAGCTTTCCTTCAGTCCAACTATAGTGTAAAGCTTAACTAATCATTACAAGACAAATCCCCATCTATTACTGAAACCAACTAATGTCATACAATTGACATTTGCTAGATTAAAATGCACTAAAAACCGCTCTTTGAACTACCACGCGTTGCAGACAAATTATGTGTTGATTACTGACATACCATATATACTAATGTTATTAATGAGAGAGCTAATGAGGTAATATTATATGCCCCTCTGCCTGCACCCTCCCCTCTTCTAAAAACAGCTGCTTTCTACGTTACTCCCTGTTCTGGTTGGCTGGAATGTTTATCAGCAAACTAATTTACACTCATTACACCTACTGGGCCACTCACTGACTATTCTTCTTTCATAATTTGTCCATAAAAGTCTCTGATGAATCCAAAACTGATTTGTTAAAAAGCTGGGTAATTTGGCAAGGTCTGAAGTGGAAGTTTTTGTTTATGTTTGAACAAAATTTATCCTAAGAGGGAGAAAAATCCTACCACACAACTTGTGTCACTGGAATGACAACAGGCATAAAGAACATACTGGTAGCAGGGAATGGGAAGTCTGATGATTCCCTTGCTGCTTCAGATTTAGCCATTTTTTGTCCCTGTTAATAATAGACCTGGAAAAATGTGTGAATCTCATTCTGTTAACTCCTAATCAGAATCCAAATGCTCATTCAACATAATTATGTCATACTCTGAATTTAATTTTAGTTTATTAGGGGCTCACTCTTTCAGACAACAGATAACTTCCTTTCTTTCTTACCAACTTTCTAACATTGTTTGGCTGAATTGAATTAACAACCATTTCTAAATTTCAACACTGTTTTGTTCACTGAAAGCTACATGGATTGTGACAATCCAAAGGATGGAAATTATGTGGCGAATTAAGTTCCCATCTTTATTGCTGTGATAGTTTAGCTAAAAACACTTCTCGGGGTGGATCAATAGAGCAGACTAAAAAATAATATTCATTCTGAATAAAGAAACTACAGATATTTTTTTCTTTAGAGTTTTTTTTTCCCCGTTGGGATTTAAAACTGTGGATAAAAAAAACTCACCTAAAGTGTTTGAGCAGAATTGCAGCTGGACCAATACACTGCTCTGACAGTTGTCATTGTCTGATTGATGGGTGACAACTAAAAAATAAATTGTAAAGTATATTTCTCTTAGCAGTCGAGCAGAAAATAGTAGGCTGGTGCAGAATAGAAATAGTAAATGGGAGGCATACGTGGGTTTGGCACTATAAAGATCCCCTGATAGGACTAGGCAAGCAGTTTCATTCCAAACCCTGAACACCAGCTATATAATTATGTTTGGATTTGGCTCTTTACTGCCTGTAATATTTTTCTTGGCTTCTGGACTGTTTGGAAGTTAGAATTTTTTATGCTGTCTATTTACTTACAATGTTCAGAGCTGGCAAAACTAGTGCACTTATGAGCTGCAGTACTTTTAAGTTCACAAGTAGAGCTGGATAAAGGTTTGATCATAAAAGTTTTTCAGTGAAAAAAATGCAGGTTTGGCAACACCAAAACATTTTGTGAACTCACATCAGTTTTACTGATGTGTTTCAGTCAGGAAAAATAAAATAAAATTTAAAAAAATCCCCTCTCCCCCAAACTTTTTGTTTCACCATTTTTTAAATGGAATGTTTCAGTTTTCGGTTTGAAGAGATTTTCATTTCAAAATTTCCTGCAACTTGATTTTTTGATATGAATAACATATTAAAATAGTTGAAACTGAAACAAAACATTTTGATTTTGTCAAAACAAAATAACATTTTATGTTTCAATTCATGGAAAATTTTGAAAAAATTCATTTTTTTCTGATTTTTCAGAATTGCCAGAAAACTGAAAAGTCAGTTATCCATCCAGCTCTATTCACAAGGATGTTTGAACACCACCAGTGTTGCTAATAAAGTTCAGCTACCCTGGTGATGAGGGCCATATCAAGGGAACTGGTATTTTCATCACAATATATCAGTGTCTTAAGTTTTCATTTTCTTATGTTTCTTATGTAACTGCCAGCAACGAGGCACAATTAGGAAGCAAGTCCATTCATTCTCATTATTATGTGCAAAATAAGTCAAAGCTACAGATGTTTGACTAATACTAATGCTTCCCATGCTCGCTACCAGAATTGGATTTTAATCCATATACAAAGTCAAATCCGTTAACCAGGGCCGGGCCACAACATTTTGGCATCTGAGTCAGGGAGCTCAAATCACACCCCCACACCCCCTCACTTGGACCAAAACTTTGAAAGGTCTCAATTCTGCCTTCTTCCTGTTCTACTCCTCTCATGGTACTCCTCTGCTACCTACCCCAATAAAGGAGAACTAACAACTTAAAATGCCTTGTTCAAAAATTTTAAATAACACTTAACTTTCAAATGCCTGAACAGTAAATGTAACTTTTCTTGTCTGCATAGTAAACACTGGCATTTTTATCTGTTTGAATAATCAAAGTGGTGCTTTCCGTGCCTTCTTGGTTGCAAAGATTTGAACTACTTCCTAAAGTCCACAGTCTGGGCCAGCTCATGCTCTATTGAGATGGTTGCAAGGCTGACCTCTTCTGTGTAATTGTGGAGCGTAGATGTGTTTTTATTAACTTCAGTTTGAAGAAGCTGCGTACTCCACTGACAACTTTTACAGGAAGTGTTAGAAGTATGCGCAGAGCAACAAAAGCATTTGGAAAGAGGGTGGTCATCTGACCAGTAAGACTGTAGGTATGACTTTGCTTTGTCCAGTTGTTCCACTGCTCCAGATATATATCAAGGCCAATACCTTGGAGTCTCTTGCTTACATCATTTAATTCAAACAGTATGTCATGCCACAACACTAAGCCACACAGAAATTTGAAGTTATGTATGTTTCTGGTGATTCCATTTCTCTCTGCCACTGTTCTCCCACCAACAGTTCCTGTCATAGCATTATCCTCCATAATGGCAACTATGGCATCATTTATCTTCCCAATTTGGTGTTTGATAGGCTTTATCGCCTCCACTTGACTTTCCCATCATGTGCACTCAGTGGTTTCAGTGTCAAAGAGGATGTTCCCAGACGTCGCTTCAAAATTTGCCATTGATGAGTTGATGCAGAGAAAAATACATAGATGCTTTGAATTAAGTTAAAAAAATTCAGCAACCTCACTAGAAGCTGATGCTGCATCACTGACCACCAAGTTCAATGAATGAGAACTGCATGGGACAAAAAAAGCTTGAGGGTTTAATTCTCGGACCCGTGTCTGCACTCCTCTGTTCTTTCCTCTCATGTTGGCACCATTATCATAGCCCTGACCTCTCATGTCAGCTATCACAATTCCCACATCTTCCAGCTTTTTAAGAAGCACATTTGTCATACCAGCTCCTGTAGTATCATCAATGTCAATAAATTCTAGAAAATGCTCTCTAACAGTCACCATTGCAGGGACATTTTCACTAGCTTCTGTTGTTGTTACAAAACGCACCATTAAAGTAATTTGTTCCGTATGACTGATGTCAGGTGTGCAATCCAGAATAACAGAGTAATATCTTGCTGACTTCAGATCTGCCGCAATCTTCTGTTTGACTTTTGTTGCCAGTAACTGTATGATCTCATTTTGAATTGTTTTTCCAAGGTAGTGATGTGTGTACATGTCTTGGGTGGTGACTCTTCTTAGATGCTCCTGGAGTACAGCATCAAACTCCAGCAGCAGACACAATTTTCTACACTCTGGGTCCTAGTGGCGCTTCCCACCTCCCACCCCTACACACAAAGTCTGGCACCTGAGGCGGCTGCCTCAGTTCACCTCATGGTAAGGCCAGCCCTGCCATTAACTTCAGTTGGGATTTTTGCCAAAGAAAGATCTAAGGAGTCTAGGATTTGACCCTTGAAACCTGATCCAAAGCCTATCAAAGATAACAGAAAGACTCCCATTAACATCAGTGTACTTTGGCTAGGCCCATGGCATGTAATATTCCTGATACAGCTGGTTGAGAAACCAACTTTGTGTGACTTTTTCACAAAAAGTTTACTGTCTTTTTTTAATTTTAAAAAAGGATGAAATTTCAAAATCTTGACATTTTCTGATCTTCCAGTTAAATTTTTTTGTTCAATAGCTGGTCAAAATTGTTTTGACATTTTGACAGTTTGAAGGGGGGTGGTTGCACTCACTTCTTTGAGCACCCCCCCCCCCATTGTCCAGGCACAGTGCTGCCACTTTCTTCAGCTTATGTGGGTCTTCTGTGGTTCAGCCCTATGGCTGGGTCACACAGTCCAAACCCCTTCTGGAGTACCACAAACTCAAATAGAAAAAGTTCCTTTCCCTGCAGGACCAATTATAACTAAAATGGTTTCTTGCCCATCTGTGCTTAATTCTCTTTCCACAGTTAACTCAGCAGGATTCCTCCTGCACTCCTCCATGCAATTGTGGCTAGAAACAGACCCAGGCCTGCCCTGATTTCTTTGGCTTTGGCCTAGGGAGCATATTTCCTGTCTCTAGCATCTTCAGCCAGGAACTGTCTTGCTAGCAGCAAGCAGCTCCTTTTATTTTGGCCTGCTGGGCCTTGATATATTGCTGGTCCCTAGGCCTTCTAGCTGTAGGAGGACCAGATATCAGTGGTTCCCAAAATGACTGCTCCCAGGTTGCCTTTCTAGCAAATCCTGAGGTCTAATACTCACTGCTCTTTTCCTCTCAATGAACCATTTGCTGGGGCAGGGTGCAGCAAACAGTAGGGCCTCTAGCAGGAGGCAACAAAGGCTTGAAACATCCTGCCAGAGGGGGTTGATTGAAATAAAATTTTCAACAGAATACATTTGTGAAAATTCCAAAAATTTCATCCAATTCTAATCCCAGATAATCAAGCCTCCAATAATTCAATTTCAGTTTCCATGATTTCTGATTACAAGGGAAAGAATGGACTCCAAGCCTAGATCTTTCTTTCAGTAAAAGAGTAATGAGTGGACACAGAAAAAGATTTTTTTATTGATAGTCTAGTTTATTGCAAATATCTACAGTCTTCAACAGGGATTTTGATGGCAAAAGCAGAGCTTACAATTCAACTTTAAGGACTCCAACGAAAGCAGCTACATTTGAATAACATCCAGGAGCAATTTCTCTCTCTGCTTCTTTTCCCAAGATGTTGTTCCCCAAACTACTGTCTTCCTTAACTCTTACCCCCAAAGACATTAAATGGTGTCTGCCAAATCCTCAGCTGGTGTAAATCAGCATGGCTCCACTGACTTCAATGGAGCTACACTGATTCACATCAAGAGAGGGCATGGCCCAATACGCATTGCATATTCATCACCCTAGTCCAAGGATTGAAATGGTGAAGAAAATAATTAGGAACCATCTAGAAGATATTAAGGGGCCTAGCAGCACACTATTGGCACTATGCAAAATATAATAATTGAAAACAATCAATAAACATTAGAATAAAATAACTGAAGTGGGATCAGCAGGGGTTCAGGGGCTAAAGTAGGTACAACTAATATATTATGCACTGTAGAGAGACACCTGAGCAGTCCTTGCCACTTACTGTCACAAAGAAGAAGTCTACTTTGTATGAATAAAGTGTGAATGCACTCTTATTTTTCCAGATACATCAACTCTGTCACTGTGCCAATTTTTGATGGCCTGTGACCCATGTGACTAGGGCAGGGATCGGCAATCTTTGGCATGCAGCCCATCAGGGAAATCCACTGGCGGGCTGGGACGGTTTGTTTACCTGCAGTGTCCGCAGATTCAGCCGATCGCAGCTCCCACTGGCCGCAGTTTGCTGTTCCGGAAGCAGTGGCCAACACATCCCTCGGCCCCCGCCACTTCCCACAGCCCCCATTGGCCTGGAGCAGCGAACTACGGCCAGTGGGAGCTGCGATCGGCTGGACCTGCGGACGCTGCAGGTAAACAAACAGTCCCAGGCTCACTAGCGGATTTCCCTGATGGGCCGCGTGACAAAGATTGCCAGAGTTGATGTATCTGGAAAAATAAGAGTGCATTCACACTTTATTCATACAAAGTAGACTTCTTCTTTGTGATAGTAAGTGGCAAGGACTGCTCAGGTGTCTCTCTACAGTGCATAATACATTAGTTGTACCTACTTTAGCCCCTGAACCCCTGCTGATCCCACTTCAGTTATTTTATTCTAATGTTTATTGATTGTTTTCAATTATTATATTTTGCATAGTGCCAATAGTGTGCTGCTAGGCCCCTTAATATCTGCTAGGTGGTTCCTAATTATTTTCTTCACCATTTTCACTACAATACATGCAAAAACTAGGACATTTATGCAAACTTCGATGACTTAATGGGTCTTCCCCACACTTTTAATAGAACCTCTGCAAGAATGGCCTTTTCTGATATCTCTTCGGATATCTCCATCTTGTGACCAAGACAGAAATATTGAATTACTACAAGAGAGGCTCTTTTTGCAGTAATTTAACACTTCCACTACTGATTTCAGGCCCCAATACAGCAAGGTGTTGAAGCACCTGCCTCTGAGCATGGGAATAGCGTCAATGGGACTACTTAAATACTTAATATTAAGTACATGCTTAAACATCTTGCTGAATCTGGATTTCAGATGGGACTTTAAAATGCTGAGGTCTGCAAAAACTGATTAACTATTGGTAGGGGGAAGCTAAGAGAACATTTCTAAAGTTAAAAACATGTTCATTTTTTGGTTTTTGGAGAGTAGAAAGGAGGAGGCATTCTTATTTTATCTGCATCTGCCTCTCACCCTTACCCCTAGGTAAGTGGAATCCTACAACTATAGTAAAACTTAGAATCATGGTAGAGAGCTGGCAGCTTTAGCAAATGTATCCTATCCGATTACATCAAACTAATCATCCCACAGATCCTTTCACTGCAGTGCTTCTTGTGTAAAATGCAAGATGGATTCGATGGGGACATACTTCAGTTTGTCCAAAGCTCTGGTTAGGTAGGAACTGTGAGGGAATCTTTCCAATACTTTACACAGTGACCTTTCATTATAACACTATAAAGTTTTCTGAGTCCAATGTGGGAAAAAATATGTCTGGCTTCCCTATTGTGGAACCCAATCCAATTTTGTAAAAAAAACCTCCAAAACTGGCTCACGCAGCAGCCAGACGTCTTATTTTAGCCATCCCTTATTAGTCATTAATATAATTAAAGCTGTGCCAGAGTTTCCATGGACAAATCCCATTTTTCAGGGGGTTATGATTCAGCTGTAAAACTTAACTCTGGGTGAAACTTAACAAAGAAGGTCTCAGACTAAGAACAATTTTCTATATTTTTTCACACAAAAAAACAACAATTTGTTCTTTTTAAGCTACACAAACTAATTACTGTTTATTTATTTCCACAATGACTGGTAGGCACTTTCCAATGAGGAAAGAGGGCCCAGTTCCTGCCTTGGGGAACTTGCACTGTAAAGATGGATACGCGGACAAAGCATAGGGGAGGAGGATACAATTTATATATATGTGAACAATTACCAAATCTTCAACCTTATTGCCTGTTAACAAGTTTTGTACGGGCACCACTGCAGAGGTGGATCTTCAGGATGGACTTAAATGCAGAGATAATGGTAGCACTGGGGAGGGACATTTCTTGGGATAGCGCTGGCAGGAGCATTCCATGCACAGGAAATGACACGGAACAAAGTACATAAATGTTTGTGTGAGAAGCTGACAAAGAAGCAGGTGAGAATAGGAATTTTGGAGGATGTGGAAGGTGACATGAAATGAGAAAAAGATCAGTAGAGAAGGTCAGAGCTACCCAGGAGGTAACGATAAGAAGCTTTAACTCCAGGCAATGGAGTTGGGGAGGCAATCGTGAGACATCAGGAAAGGAGTGATACTGTCAAAATGATGTTCAAGGAAGATATTAGTGATCTTTTCTGGGGACAGGAGTGGACACAAATATGAGCTAGAAAAGAGAAAGGAGGGTACAGTAATTTAGATGGACATAATGAGAGTCTGGGATTTTTTTTTTTTTGCTGTAGAGATGTAATGAAGAATGTAATTAAAAAAACAAAACTAAAATTTATTTTTTGCTAAATAGAAGTTTAAAATAATTGTATGTTGACATGGGACCTTATCTGCACCCACTGTTATCATAGAATCATAGAATCTCAGGGTTGGAAGGGACCTCAGGAGGTCATCTAGTCCAACCCCCTGCTCAAAGCAGGACCAACCCCAACTAGATCATCCCAGCCAGGGCTTTGTCAAGCCTGACCTTAAAAACCTCTAAGGAAGGAGATTCCACCACCGCCCTAGGTAACCCATTCCAGTGCTTCACCACCCTACTAGTGAAAAAGTTTTTCCTAATATCCAACCTAAACCTCCCCCTCTGCAACTTGAGACCATTACTCCTTGTTCTGTCATCTTCTACCACTGAGAACAGTCAACCACCGTTGATGGTTCACTGAACACAAGTCTGTTGGGTTTGTTACTATTCCCAGTAAAAAAGAAAATTTGTTACATCGTTAGTCTGTTATTAATAAGGCTACGATTTTGTCATGGATATTTTTAGTAAAAGTCATGGACAGGTCATGGGCAATGAAGAAAAATTCACGGAAGCCATGACTTGTCCTGACTTTTACTAAAAACATCCGTGACAAAATGGGGAGGGAAGAAGGTCCAGCACCCTGCCCCACTGCATGCATGGGCAGGGAGCTGTGACCCCTCGTCCCTGCCTAGTGGCTGGGGAACTTTGGCAAGCATATCTCCTCTGCCGCTGGCGGAGGCAGCTGGGGACCTCCGGGGGAGGGGGCGAATATCTCCCCCACTGCCTGCGGGCTGGGAAGCTGCAGGGGATTCTCCACAGTCCTGCAGGGCTGGGAGCTGTGGTGGGGGGCACAGCTGGGAGCTGTGGAGGGTCCCCTCTGGGCACGGCGGCTGGGCTGCTGCAGGGCTCCAATGTCACAGAGGTTGCAGAAAGTCACGGAATCCATGACTTCCGCAACCTCTGTGACATACTCATAGCCTTAGTTATTAACCTTAGGGTTTAGGGAAAGTGTGAGATACGATGAAAAGTTAATAGTGGTGGCTCAAGAGCCTTTACTAGGACTGGTAGGTGTCTCCCTAACTACCCAGAAGAATGAGGTATTTACCTAAGATTGTTAAGTAAAACTAGAAACATTTAACTTGTACATGCAACTTTTTATAATATTTCAATTGCAAATGCTGTTATTGTTCCGAAATTGCCTAAATAGGTACTTAAGGCCCCCATTCGGCAAACCTTACCTATTCAGCAATGCACTTAAGCTTGTGCTTAAGTGCTTTCCTGAATCAATACCGAAATGAAGTATTGGTTCATGTATGGTATTTATAGGGTTTCAAAATGGCCATTGGTGGATGTAATGCACATTCACAGTTAAAATCAACATTTAAAAAAAAAACGGGTCTGTTTTGTAGCTTGTCTAGTCCTGTCTGTCTGTGCAAAAACAAGCCAGGCTGAGGGGAATTACACCCACATTTCCACACACACATACACAGACCTCAAGCCTGCAAAAAACAAGATTAACACAAGAAATCTGTTACTACAGTCACTGCAATACAGATGTTTTAAATGCAAAGTTGCCCTACTAAAGTCTATTCCAAATGCTTCTGCTAAGATCATCTACTTGGGTCATCAGTCTGAGAACTTCACCTCCCTCTAAGGTACATCTGCATTTGAGCTGGGATTCCCAGCTCTTGTGGGTGTACCTGTGCTTAAAAATAGCAATGTGTCTGCGGCAGCACAGGCAGCCACTTGGGCTAACCTCCCTGAGTACAATCCCACTCACGTACATACTTAGGTGACTAGCCCGAGCCGCCACCCGTGCCACTGTGGGGACACAGCCTGTGAGCAATTTTTAGGTGTTAGCTTGGGCAGAGCTAGTGTGGGTACATCTACACAAGCTGGGAAACACACCTGCCAGCTCAGGTGTAGACATAGCCTTAGTCCCTCCACTGGCTCCTCCTTTCCCACTGCATTAAACACAAACTCTAGATCAGGGATCGGCAACCTTTGGCATGCGGCCCATCAGGGAAATCCTTTAGCAGGCCAGGATGGTTTGTTTACCTGCAGCATTCGCAGGTTCGGCCGATCACAGCTCCCATTGGCCGCGGTTTGCCGTTCCAGGCCAATGGCGGCTGCGGGAAGCAACGGCCAGCACATCCCTCAGCCCGTGCCACTTCTCACAGCCACCATTGGCCTAGAGTGGCGAACTGCGGCCAGTGGGAGCTGTGATCGGCCAAACCTGTGAATGCTGCAAACCATCCCAGCCCGCCAGCAGACTTCGCTGACGGGCCGCGTGCCAAAGGTTGTCAATCCCTGCTCTAGACCTTACTTTCAAAGCACTGAACAGTTTAACCCCTTCCTACCTATCTCACCAATTATCTGAATGTAACCCTTCTGCTGGATGGTTAGCAGCAATAAGGGCCAGGGTCACTTATCCAGCCCAAGCACTCACCCAGAAAACTGGTAAAACTAATGCACCCTTCTTGGGTTCCCTTAACAGGCAGAATTTCCCCACTAGCAGGCATTCCGAGACCAGGTACAAACAAGGAAATCCTTATTAAGGGAAAGGGAGCACAGTCAGAAACTTGGGAAAACACAGCAACAGAGTAGATATGCAAATAATGAGCAAAATATACCTTCCTCCTCCAGTGACTTTGACATATTCCAAGATCTACTCCCACTTCACTCTGTCATTAATGCCAGTTTTACTCTCCCAATTCTCTAATTCTGCAACAAACACTTTCATGCTTTCTCCCATGGCACTCCTTGTGAGTCAGGGAAGCTCCTGGTCAAAACCCCTAAAGCCCCCACCTAATCCTCCTTCAAGACCTTACTCAAAACTCACCTCTACATACAGCAAAACTGCAACTTGATAACAGCTACAGAAATGGTGAGTTGTGATCATTGCTACTGACTGGCTAAGAAATGCAAACATCTTTTTGGCTACCCTGTTCCTCCACCCACCACTCCAGCCCACTTATTTGTTTCAGCCACCTATTAGATCTTGTCTTTTAGACTATAAGCTCTTTACGGGGGGTCTGTCATTTATTAGGTGTTTGTACAGCACCTAGCACAATGGGACTCAAGCTTGTTGTGCTTTTTCAGTGTTACCATAATATAAATGCTAAATAATCAAAACATCTATAACAACTCTTCCAGCTATCTTTAGGGAACCACTGAGAAAGAATGTACAGACAAATGTTAAGAAATTAAAATTCTTAATAGTAAGCATGGAGGCTCCTTAAAAATACCACATTAGAGTCACAGAAACTATGAATAGTCTTAAACAAAAAAGTAAAGCAGAAAGGCAAAGAAAACAATGTTCTTGAATGGATTTCCTGTCAAATTTTATGGAAGAGTTGTAGAAGCTCCATAGTTAGTATATTATATTAGCACTATTATGATTGAACATGTATATTGCAGTAGCTCTCAGGATGAACCAGGGTGGTGCTGTGTGCTGTATAGATAACCAGGAAGACACTATTTTAAAACTTGGGTGCCTATTTAGGTACCTAGAGATCTTCATTAATGCATGAGAAACAGAATCCCAAATCAGGGCATGGAAGGTAAATAAGGACAGAACTGAACTGCAAAGGTTTTAATTCAAAGTGTGTAGTTAGGCCCCAATCTAGCAAGTATGGAAGTAGTTCCACTGCTCCATTACACAGTGTGTAAAGTTAAGCAAATACTTGCATTTTTGCAGGTCTGGGCCTTAGGTTGGAGGATTCTCCTGGTAAGTGACTGTGACTTCCATTTTTTTTCTTGCAGAGAGCCAGTCTCTGCTGGTCCTTAGCACATAATAAATATTATGTATTCTGCAACTATTAAAGGCCCTGACTTTTCAAGGAGAAGCATGCAAGTGAATTCTTGCACCAATATGGCTCTTCTTGAATGACAGGAGCCTAAATCTGCACATATTCTCCTAATGATTTGTGATCTTAAAAGTGTTTTTATAAATTATTTGTAGAAAAGCTTTTTGATCTACCATTAGAAGTGTTTTGTTCTGTTTTTAGTAAAGCTACTGCATTTGGTCCCCATGTCCCAGACCACATACTCCTTATTATAATAAGCACAAATTCTGAAAAGGATCACCTTTTAGAGAAATATTTGTATCAGCATTTGGTAAATCCTTATCTTAAAATGTAGCTCTGCTCAGGACTCCTCCTCACGTATCACACTTTTTAAAAGCTGCAATAGTGTCTAAAGCATGTCTATGCTTGCCAATTCCCAGGCCCGCGTTTAGTGCAATTGCCTAATGTCTGTGAGCAATGTTTAAATATGCTCCAAAAATATTATATGCATACTTCTACTAGTATTTTTAATCTAACCATTCAAGGAAAGAAGTAGCTAACTTTATAAGCTGTCCTTCTTCCATGTTACTATAACATGGCGCTGTTGGTTCATTCAAAGCTAGAAGTATCATTTTACACAGTTTTTCATTGTACTCAAGGGAAGTATATGGATATTTTACAGCAATAAACTACAAATGGGGAGCTGGACTACAGCCAGTCTGCATCCTTCTCATGCCCTTATAGCATTTTTCTTCTGCACTTAGTGTGTTCCACAGTGTATAAAATATTTATGTTACTAGGCTATTATATTTGTTTTCAAGGTGCAAAATGTATTAAATAGGCCTCTAACTATGATGTCTAAAGGACTAAGCTGACGTTTTCCCTTTATGTTTCAAGAAAAGTTCAGTAGATTTTTTTTAAATCCTCAAAATTAGATTTAGTTTCATAGTGTGCAGTTTTTGCATTCCAGCTTTCTTCCGTGTTAGCTCTTTTGCAAATTAAACACAATTGCTCTTATATAGTTCAATAAGACATAGCTTGACTATAATTGTATATCTTCGGAAAACTCTAGACACATCTATACATGGAGATGCTGGTTTGACTGAACAGAAATCTCACTTAAGACCAGATGGGTTTTAATAATATAAAATAATAATTGTATCAAGGAAACATACTTAAATCAATATACGTAATCTGGTGCTTTATCGTAGGTTGTTGATATATCCATGTTATTTCTGTATGTTATAAAAATGCAACTTATAGTCATTTATTTTAAAAAATTATAATATTCATTTATGGTTAATAAAGTATTTGTTTATGATGCCTTAATTTAAAGTTTAACAGCAAGAACAGTTGGCAGTCAGAACTCAGGTCCATGGTTCTGTGTTTCTTTTGCAACAGTTGATCACTAACAACAAAAACTGCACTGGGAACTATATTTCCTGCATTCCTTGTACAGTTTTAGGTGTGACAGCTGTCATCAGCACAAGCCAGGGCCTAGAGGATCCTACCCCAATACAGGATTAGCAGGTAGGTAAAGGAGGAGCTGATTTTCAGTTAGATTGTTTAAACATGTATACTGCATATAGCATTTGTATGTTTAATCCTACCCACATAAGCTATTAATGACTCAGTTAGTTAATTTATTTCTAAAAACAGAGCTTTACAGTTCATATTTAAAGTGTTTTAGCACACAGGCCTGCCTGCACTCATTTCTCATGATCATTGAGGAGGAAGGTGTGAACTTTTAACCTCCCACCTTCCCAGCACAGGGCCCTATTCATAAAAAACAGAAGACTTACACACTTGCAAATGTAATATACATGTTTTTGGTTGCCTGGCAGAGAGCATTCACAATTTATTCTTGGCTCAGAAGGAAAATTTGGCAAGTAAGAAATTGCAGACAATTAATGCAGTCTTTTTTTTTTTAACTAATGTTCTTCATTAAAAACAATTGGGTTTCTGTCTTTTAGGTGTAACATACAACACCACTAAATATTCATTTGGAGGGACTTTTTAAAAGCTGCAATAGTGTTGCAAAAGCTGTTAGTATATGCTACTAATTTATTTTTTCACCCAAACACCACAGGCCCATATTAGGAAAAGACATACAGTACATGCAAAAATTATGAAAGGTCAAATTCTTCATACTAGAAAAGATGAGTTCTCATTTATTCCTTGAGAGTTTTGCTATTGACTTCACTGGGAGCAGGATTGCTCTTGTTGTGTCTGTTCATTGGCTAGCGGTAAGGAAATTGCTTGAAAAATTAAAAAAAAATTGAGGGCCCAATGCTTTGTGTTGTTGAGAACCTGCAGCAAGAAACGGAAGGTCCTACACTCTCATTAACCATCAGCTGAGGATCGGGCCCAATAAAATGTGAAGATGTCTCACAATGCCAGGTCAGGTCAGTAGTGAGTGATGATCATTTAATGTATTCTCTGAGGGAACAGTCACTGTTGATCCTGCAAAGCCTTAAGTACATTTTGAACTTTGTACACATGAGTAGTGAGAATATTCATGTGCCTCGTGTACCATATATTTTTGGCTTTTAAAAGTAACTTCTTTAAAGGGAATATTCTGCAACTTGAGGGAGCTAGTACAATTGCTCCATGTACTGCTCCACCTACACCTATTAATTCTCAAATTGTCTAGGTCACAGACTCTTCTTCCCTTCCACATTCCCTTATACCTATATCTAGACCAGAATTACAATGACTAAAGATGAATGAGTGGTTCCACTCCCCTGTAGCTCTTGCGCTGAGTCACCCACCCTTATATGACCTCGGAGAAATTTTAGCTGCTTGCTTTTCCCTTTTCCTGTTTGTTTGTTTTTTTTAATCACAGAGCTCTCTGATCATCTGGGTGCCTGCTTCCCACCAACAACATGCGTTGTCTTCTTATTTTGTACCTGCTGCTTCGATGCTTTGATCCACACCAACTCTAGCACGTCAACTCCACAAAAGCAGTCTGGAACATAATTATATTATATTTAACCAGAGCTGGCAAAAAAAAGTTGAAAAAATTGAGAAGAATTTTACCTTTATTTTGTACATTTCCACACATCTCTAGAATGAGTTGAAATACTGGGGGCGGGGGGAGTTAAATAAAGAACAGGTAGAATTTTTGTTTTCAGTTTTATGTGACAGCAAGAGAGTCTGCGCTCATGGAGGAAAGAATTTTTTATTCCTCCAGGCAAGTAGAGCGAAAGGCAGCAGTGATGCTTTGACACAGAACCATGTGATGTGTCTAGTGCTGTGCGTTGCATAGTGTAGATTGCCTTCTGCTTCTCACTTCATACCCAGCCACCAGCTACCTTTGGCGAAAAGAAGGCAGAGTGTGTAAGTCTTTCTTGCTGTACATATCCTCTCCACGTTCAAGACTCGTGCAGTGCCTCCTCATGGCACCAACTACAAACTCACCATGCCTTGAGGCTTCAAGCTAAATGTACAAGGGATCCTGGAGCAACATAGGCCCTAGAGATGCAGTGTGCAGGCCTGCCTGCACGTACATACGCCTTGGCATTCATCTACCATCCCCCAGCTGAGGGGAAATAGTCCCAGTCATGGATTAAATGGTAAAGGTGACTATTTTTCAGCGCAAAGAAGTACAGCTTTTCAAAGTAGCACATTAGCCCCTAGCCTATGGTTTAAATAGCTGCATCCCTGCCAGTTGCCCTTCCTGTTGCAGGCTTCTGGACCAGCCAAGCATTTGTCTGACTGGGACAAGAGAGTGAGATCAGCCAATGCACAAACCCCTCTCACTTAAATCCACTCCATTTTCAGGCAGTTAGTTTGTCTCACAAGTCTCAAGTCCTGCAGCGATGGAGGAGTGGCAAGGGGGGGAGAAAGAGGATGCTGTTGGAAGCCCCCAGTCACCAATCTGCATGCATGGTGGTGTGGGCACAATGGTTGTTCATCACAGACACTGGTGCAGCTGTGTCATATTCTGCCTATGAGTCAGAGCATCCCTTGTTAAGGGCAGGGCTGCTTTCCCCAATCCAGGAAAAGGGGAGAAAATGATCCCTAAACAATACTTGCCCCATTTCCTGACCAGCCAGTTTACTGCGGTTGGCTGGTCATCCAACTCTGCAGTCAAAATACAAAGACTGTGACGTATATAAAATACACCATCAATATTGCCTGATGGAATGTCCAGATGGTTCTGGACACTGACAATTGAGCAGAGATAAGGACTTCCATCATCTCCTTGGAACCAAAGAGATATAACATTGACATGGCTCCTTTTAGCTCAAATTTCAGCTCAAAGAGGTTAGTGCTGGATATACTTTCTGTTGGATTGGTTTGCCTGCTGTCGAAAGATGACAATCGGGTGTTGGTTTTGCCATTCGAACATGCATCTTACAGAATCTGGATTCTCTACCAAAAGGCATCAATGATAGACTTGTGATTCTGCTGTTGGTCTGTCTGGTGAAAGATATGCTATGCTCATTAGTACATAAGTTCCCATGACAAACACCTCAGAAATTAAAGAAAAATTCCACGAAGACCTAGAAAGCACAATCAGATAAACTCCACTTAATGACAAACTTGTAATCCTTGGAGATTTTAACACCAGGGCCGACTGTAATACAGCCTGGAAAAACATCATTGGCTATCATGGTGTGGGCAGTGCCAATGGACTGGTCATTACCAATACTGCATTCTAGAAAGTAAACAAATTTAAAACAACACAGATGCATCCTTGTTCCCACCATTGGCATTTGACAGATTTGTCATAGTGCACCAGCGTGATCTGTGGGATCCCAACCTGACCAAGATGATGAGAGTTACTGACTGTTGGTCTAACCATAGACTGGTGTGGACCAAAAGGCAGCTAGCCACCTTTTCCAAGAAGTGTTGACAGAGAGCCAAAATCATAAAGAAACTTAACGTCCAGAAGCTCAAGTTTCTAGATAAACAGAAAGAACTGCAGCTAACATTTTCAGAGGTTTTTTTCATCATCAGACAACCCTGTAATGGATGTTGATGCTGAGTGGATATAATCCTCAGTTCTGCCACTGACATTCTATTCTACAGCTCAAGAAAACATCAAGACTGGCTTGATGAAAACGACTTAGGGATATGCATGTATTTGACTTGCTGCATGTGGCACATAAAGCATGGTTATCTGACAAGACTTCGACCACTAAGAAAGCTGCCTATTATGGCTTTAAGCAATCTTCCCAGTCTAAGCTGCATATAATGAAAGATCATTGGTGGAAGCACACAGTAGAAAATATCCAACAGACTGCAGACCGAAAGGCCTTAAATGTTTTTATGATCAACTAAACATTTTATCCATAATCCACTTTCCATTTGTTGTTTTATGTGTCTCTGGACAATACTGGAATATGGTGTAGTACAATAGAGAGCAGGACACTGCCTGCGTATCCATAGACACATACTTTTTTGTAAAACTGTGATCTTTATATGCTGGAACTGAGGATAACTTGGGCAGAGCTGAAATCCTGCAGAAAGTGTAGGGTACTCAAAAGCAACCATGGCCAGGGCAAGCAAAAGTTAATTGGTGATATGAATGCATGGCTAAGACGGTGATGGTTGGGACAGGGTATATAAACCCCACACTGGAACTGAAGGGGCTAAGGAACAATTCTGGACCCAACCGACCCAGCCCAACTGCACCTGCCAAGCATGCTCCAGCTGGAGATGGAGCTTAAAGGGAACCAAACAACTCAGAAGAGCCTTGAGAGAGCAGGGAGAGAGACCAATCCTGGGAGCTCCTGGGGAAGGGTGCTGCAGAATCCTTCTCCCAGAGAGAAATAACCTGCCTGCTGAGCCCAGAGGAAGTGAAGGTTCCATTATTACTTTTTTGTTTACTACTTTGATGTAAACTGTATGACTCTGGCTAGACAGTGAGTGTTAGGCAGTGGCCCAGGGTGATAACCTTAAGGCACCCCTGGTGCTGGACAGTGGTAGTTCTGGAACCTGGTGGAATGGGAGAGTCCGGGCTCTCCTACCTACACCCCCACCCCCCGCGGTTAAGAAAGGCACAGACCCCTCACTTCTGGACTCCCCCTGAGGGAAGGAAGGAAAGGGTGAAGAAATCCCCAACAGGGATTGTACATCCACAGGGGTGAATAGGTGGATCCCGTACCTTTCTTGGAACCCCATCACACAAGAGAGACAAAAGACTGTTTGGTGACCTGAGCAGGGGGCCGGATAACCGTCTCCCCTCCCATCAAAAGACAAACCACCACAGGGCTTGACAATGCCCCAGGGGAAAGATTAGAGTCACGGTGAATGGCGGCCTAACCCCCTAACCATTCAACGATGCCACCAGTGAACACTGTCAATCACAATGATGTGAAGAGAAGTTTAGATTCCTACGACACAAGGGAGCTTTTCCAACATAAGCAGGCTTGGCTACAGCTGAACAAAGGACAAGCAGCTCATTGGAGCCTCAGGACTTCATTTTTCCTTGTTCTCAAACTCAGTGCTAAGCACTTGAAGCAATGCTGAACCGCTAATTCCTGGGCTAAAGGAGGTCCTCTTCATTCTTTAGCTTGACTTTAAAGGGATCTTGCTAGAGTTTCCCATTTGAGTTCTGGGGAGGAGAGATATCAATTCACTCTTTTAAAAAGGCCACAGGCACCTACTGACCATACTTTATTTTAAAAATTCTCCTGTAATACTTTGGCTCAGCCGGACTATAGGTTCTTGTACTATGCTGAATCTTAACTGACTAACAGGCAGTGCTACTCTGATGGGTGCCAGTACAGCACTGCAGGGACCCAGCCCACTGGGAGGAGGCCAGCTAGGCACTAAAAACTGCCAGTGATGATCCATCAGCCATACAGTTCTTATTTGTAGTGAGTCTGCCATTAGGGCAAATAGGTCACTGGTCCTGGAAAATCAGAACAAAATAAATGTCTGTCTCCCCATTCCGTGCACCATTTACAGATATTAATTTAGGAGAATAGCTCTTCCATGTGAGGAATGCATTTAAGAACACCCTCTTCTTTGTCCTGAAGTGTAGTTTGCACATTCCAACTAGACCCTGAAAATAACAGCCACTTTCTTAGTTGGGCATCTGCACTTCAGTGAACAGCCCAGCAGTATAACAGGATGACTGAGTGCCCTGAATCATTAGGACATATGGTAAGTTCTGATGTGTTTAGCATCATCAGGATGCAGTTGCGAGGGGAGATTTCTAGGTGGTCTTGTGAGAAGGAAAGGTATGTGGCCAGAGAAAAAGACGTGATTCCATCTCCCTTTCCTACCAGGCACTGCCTTCTGCTTCCTGTGGGGAAGCCGCTAGTGGCTCTTAGCAGAGGTAGTAGTTTTGGTATCGATATCAGATGGGACGGTTTGGCAAAGATCCCAGAAGGCGCTCTATTCCAAAGATCTGGCCTGAATGGAAGCTGAAGTGAGAAAGGAACAGGAGGCTCTCTGATCTCTTCAACCTTGTCTACATTAGGCCTTTTGGTGATCAATTTCTCGCAGTTGCTAATACTAGCACAGCCACACCAGTAGTAACAACTGTGGTAGGAGGACTACTGTGAGCAAGATGCCAATGTAACAGGGACAGGTAGGCTTGCCAACCCTCCAGGATTGGCCTGGAGTCTCCCAAAATTGGCATCCATCTCCAGGTGACAATTGAAAGCAATCCAGGAGATTTTAATAGGATATTTTTTAAGAAAATGACATTACGTCATGTTGAGCGGGGGAGGGGAAATCCCAGAATAGCTTCAATCAGAGTTGACAACCCTAGGGACAGGGGATGTTCAGGCAATATTCTCTATAACTATACATTTCCCTTCTTCCTGCATGTCCACTTAACTCTTTTGCTGAAGCACAGGCCAGAGTTCTGTCTTTTCAGGACTTTTCAGAAAGCATTACACCGAGTTAAACCTCAAGGCTGTTTTATGTAAAACCCTGAAAAATGGCCCGTAATAATTCCCAGTTAGTTTTCAAAGACAGCACCATACACTTTCTTAGTAAAACAAACATTAGATGCACACAAAACACATTGTAAATAGTATGAACACTGTAAATAGTGTTTGGAATACTATGGATACCTTTTAAACAAAAGCTATTAGATAGCAAATCTATTTGTGTTCCTCATACAGACCTCCCCCTTTTTGTTTCTTCTACACACATTCAAATACAAGGTATCAACATAACATTTTCTATATTTTAGCACACACCTCAGAACACATTCCCCTCTGACCATCTCTCAGAGACAGGTTCTTTACAGTGTGACCACAGTATGCCATGTGTGGCATCTGGACTTTTCAGAGCTTGAGAAATGGCAGTGTCTCAGGTCTTTCAAACACTTCACAACCCACACAGTCTGGGGAGCTTCACAGTTAGCAACAGTCCAGCCTTTGGGTTATAGCTGCCTAAGTGGTACAGGGACTGGGACCAGCATCTAAAATATCCATTCCCTGGATCTCAATAAGGCTTTGACATTATAGGGCACCACCATCTTCCATAAACCAGCTAAGTCAGACAAGAATTCACAAACCCTCACCTCAATAAGTGCTGCCCTATTCTCCCTCATTCTCTGAGACAGAATCCCAGTTTAGAGGAGTTTGCTGATAGTTCCATGTCAGTTCCACAGACTCTGTAGCCTCTAGGAGTAACAAATATTCCCCCAGCTCACCCTCTAGGTCCGTAAAACACATCTCAGTGGACCAAACATTATCCTTATGGAGGGTTTCCCTAGTAAATAAAGCTGGAATAGCACTAGCCTGTATCCAAAGTGGTACAAGGAATGGGACCCAGCCTACTTGGCAGACACATCTTTTGGCCCTGCTTCAATCAGCTGCTGAGTCCACAGGACAGGCCTGTCTTTAATTCCTGTATTTATAACCTTTCCTCTCTTGCACTCTGATTGGCTCAGCTCTGAGTGTGTGACTAGGGTGTGTCCAGCTAGGTGAGCTGCCCACAATCAAAACTTCCTATACAATTCCAGGAACAGCTACTGAGCATGTTGGTTAACTCCCACACCCTGTGCTGGATGTTTCTGGGTCCTTCTAGTTGAGTTGCCTTGCCCCCTACTCTGTGTATAAAGCCCGTGGGTTATACCAACGTTCATCTGATTTTTTATCACTGTGCCTCATAGACCTATTCTAAGCAAATTTAGGAGACACTGGGAACACCTGTAGTCTTGTCTTTACTAGACTTTAACGTTTGGGAAGCTGGAGCAGAAGGAGGGTTGTAATAACCCTCCCTTAGGAAGAAATAAGGGAAATGATAAGGTTTTGCCACAACACAATATTTTTCTCCAGTAGTGTAGCCGGGGGGAGCAGGGGAAGCAGCCGCTCCCCCTGTGAGCAGAAGCGACGCCTTAAAAAGGAAGCAGCGCCTTTTTTTAGCAGAGCTTCTTTTTAAGCGCCGCTTCTTTTTCTTGCACTCACCCGGC
The DNA here is from genome assembly GCA_033296515.1 of Macrochelys suwanniensis. Taxonomy (NCBI): domain Eukaryota; kingdom Metazoa; phylum Chordata; order Testudines; family Chelydridae; genus Macrochelys; species Macrochelys suwanniensis. The sequence goes on from CM065776.1 coordinate 26,418,013, forward strand.
AGCGCTCCAGGTCTTCGGCGGCATTTCGGCGGCGGGTCCATTGAAGTGCCGCCGAAGACCCAGAGCGCCACCGGAGGCACGGCCGGGTGAGTACAGGGGGAGCCTGGGGAAACGCCTTTTTATAGCGCCGCTCCCCCTGTGCTCCGGACCTGCCTACGTTACTGTTTTTCTCTGAGCTTTCATAGATTGCCATGTCACATATCTTGATAGCTGACTTTTACTCACATTATGCTGCTGACAGAAAAAAATGTTATAGGAACTAATCATTTCAGTGCTGAAATCTATATAGTTAGACACTGCTGAGTATTTGCAAGGCGCTGTTCTGGTCTGCACTGCTTTGCATTCATCCCACTGTGAACTAATGGTGCACTGGGAATGCTCTCAGAATTTCTCAAATAGTTTTCAGCTCATAACAGAAATTCTTCCCATTCTCAAAGAAGAGATTTTTTCCACCATATTAATAACCAATGTGATTGATGGAAACATATCATGAAGAGGCAAAAGAAGCAGGTGGCTGAGGCTTGACAGAGCACCTTCTACCCCCAGTCATGTTCCCCCAACCTACTCTCCCCCCCCCCCCAAAAAAGTATGATAAATCTGAATAAGCCTCAGAACTTGTATAAAGGACCAGAGCTAACTTTTGGAATCTGGATGTAGTTCCAGATCAACAGAAATGAGTCGGCGTTTTGTCTCCCCCTCTGCATGTGGCATCCCCAGACAGACATCAGTAACCCAGATGTGTGAGAGTGGGCTATCACTGGGGTTCCTATCACAGATAGCATGGAGTGTAGACTGAGGGGTTTGTTACGAGCCATGGAACGTTGGACCTCCAAGTTCATGTTTTTTAATATGTGGTTGAATATGGTTACTGACAGTTTCAGGTTCCCTAAAATTATAACCTATACTGCATGGCCATATGCTGGCAAATGCAGAAGGCTGGTCCTCAGAAAGAATAAATGGTTGTAAATCTGAAGGACCCTTATTAAAATAACAAATTTAGAAAGACAAATAACAAGGCCTAGTGCTGGCAAACCTCAAAATGATCGGGGGTTCAAGTGCAGATAAGAACCTAAATGTCTAATGCCACAATTGCACCATCAGAGCAGCACAAAGGATCTGAAGTGGATTTAGGATGGATGCCCAGACTTTCAAAAATATTTAGGTGCCTAACACCCATTGATTTCAGTGGGAGTTACAGGAACCTAAATACCTTTCGGGCTCTGGGCCTGATCCAGGATTTTTAACTAAGGGAGGAATTTGGAACTAGAGGATTCTAACTAGAGACAGACAAATCAAGAGTGTGCATGCTACAAGGAGAACAGGAGAAATTTCCATTAGCAGCGGCACAAAGTGAGTGACATTATGTCTTGATTTGGTGTCAGGAATTTAGAAGCCCCACCTTCCCTAAAACTGTATAACTGGAATTGGGTCTGAAAATGTGGCTGAAAAAAGGCTTGTTAATATCGTCTTCTAAAATGCTGATGTCTGGTTCATTCTGAGGTAAAATTATTATACTTCATTTAATCTGGAAAGACAAATGATTATTGTTGCTTCCACTATTGTACAATGGTTAAAAGTTCAAATGTAAAGTACTCCATTCCTTGACTGGGCACATTTGCTTTTAATTAGCAACGGCTGTGTGAGCACTACCAGAAGTTAAGTCTTACACCTAGCAGAAACAGGTTAAAGTAACACATCCTTTTAATTTGTGGGGGAAATAATTTTAAAAAACAAATTCAAAACAGAAAAGAAAAGAATAAAAACCTCAAGAGCTTAATTCGTTTAAAGTTTTTCATACTACTGAGTAACAGCTGAAAAGCCATCCGCACTCCAGGCCAAGTCCTTCCCTGGCAATGACAAAGAAGCACAGCGAGTGGGAGCAGAGATGTTGGCAGGCCTGTCTGCTGGCAAAGAAATTTTGCTCTTCTGCCATAGAGCAACTTGGGGCAATGCACCATGGGGAGCACTTTGTTGTTCCCCCGAGCAGCAGCAATGTGCAGGACCATTCTTGGCTGGTGAGAGTTTACTGCTTATGGAAGCAGAGCGATAGCCAGCTGGGTAGCCAAACATGATGGCCTTTGTCTCAAAGACTATATCCTTTGGCAGGAGGGCACGGTGTGCAGCCCAGAAAGTCAGTCTGGTGACTCCCCTCATGTTCTCTCATTAGCGCTTTGGAGAGATACTGCATGATAGATACTGCAATGCTATTTGCTGGTTATTGTGACTGCCTACACCCTTAATTCTCCCCTTGGCATCAATGCAAGCAAGGGAAGAGCATAGTGCTCTATGAACATGCCTTCAGCTGTAGCTAAATTCACACCCCTCATTATCACTACAGTTATGTCTCCTCATAAAACTTTATTTAACTTTCCTGACTCCTACTGTCATTATACCTTGCTGCCCAATCCGTTGAATCGCAAACAACTTGCTGTGCATTAAAGCACTGTTCTTCCTCATATGTTTTCTTAGAATATGCTTGTGTCTGTTATGTACCTTTCACCACATTTTAAACACAAGTGGTTTAGTACATTTTAATGGTTGAATTCTCTGGCAAATGCACTGTCAAAATACTGTGGCAATACCTGCTGCCAATTGTATTTATAGAACTGAAAATCATCAGAAGGTTATCATTTCTGTTTAATAAATCCTGAATATGCCTGGCACACAGCAAAGCATAGTGTGTGTTCTGGGTGATTTTTCAAACATGTCCCCATTCTGAAGAAATTCCCAGTGCTCTCATGATGGTGTACTTCTGATATTGGCATAGTCTTGTTGGTTCAGAATGACTTATTGCCTGAGCCTTATGCAGTGATGACAGACACAACTTTCTGGCATAAATAAAGGCCTTTTGGCTGTTTGTCTATTAAATTGTATCACTTTTACTATACCTTTTCATCTGGACAAAGACTAACGGCCAAATCCTGCTCACAGATACATACGTGGCATTCCCTTCACTTTTTGCAGAGTTGAGTTTGACTCTGAAAGGCTCAAAACTGCTCTTATATAGAGCTTCACTATTCATTGTCTTCTGTGGGAGTTGAATCTTTGTGACTGAGGGCAGAATTAGGCCCCAAGAGGGTTTCCAGGTGTCCAGTTTTCGAATCCTGGCAGCTCCGGTCGGCACTGCCAACCAGGCCATTAAAAGTCCAGCTAGCGACGTAGTGGGGGCCCGGGCCTGAGGCAGGCTCCTTGCCTGCCCTAGCTATGCGCAGCTCCTGGAAGCACCTGCTGGGTCCCTGAGGCTCCTAGGTGTGTGGGCAGTCAGGAAGCTGCCGTACGCTGCTTGTGCCCTGAGTGCCGGCTAAGCAACTCCCGTTCGTTGGGAACCGCAACCAAGGGGAGCTGTGGGAGTGGCACCTGCAGACACGAGGGCAGCATGTGGAACCACCTGGCCATACCTCTGCCTAAGGGCCGCAGGGATCTGGCGGCTGCTTTCTGGGAGCTGCGATAAGTGGCGCCGGGATCCCGCACCCCAACCTCTTGCCCCAGCCCAGATTCCCCTCCCGCACCCAAACTCCCTCCCGGAGTCTGCACACCCCAACCCGTCTCATACCCTAACCCCCTGCCACAGCCCTAAGCCCTTTCCTGAACCCCAAACCCATCATCCCCGGCCCCACCCCAGAGTTCACACCCCCAGCTGGAGCCCTCCCCCCCCCACACCCCAATCCCCTGCCCCAGCCTGGAGTCCTCTCCCACACCCTGAGACCCTCATTTCTGGCCCCCACTTGAAGCTTGCATCCCCAGCCCAGGACCTATACCCACCCCCACACCCCAATCCCCTGTGACAGCCCAGAGCCCTCTCCCACATCTCAAATCCTTTATCCCTGGCCTCACCCCAGAGCCCTCACCCTCCACACACACCCCAATCCCCTTCCCCAGCCTGGTGAAAGTGATGGAGGGAGGGGGATGCAGCATGTGGGAGCAGGGCCTCGGAGAAGGGGCGAGGCAGAAGTGGGGTTTTGGGGGAGGGGGCAGGACAGGGGTGTTTGATTTTGTGCAATTAGAAAGTTGGCAACCCTAGCCCCAAGTGTTTTGTGGATGAATGCAACAGAGTATTCAGGATTTTAAAGCCTATTCTAAGTATGGAGGGGGGCTTAAATCACCCCCCCAAATCCAAATTTCCCCGTTTTTTTTTTTTTTTTTTTTGACTGTTCAGATTCAGGAAACAGATCTGGACCAGTTCCCTTGGTTTTTGGATCCAATATGGAGACTATTTTTTAATAAAGGGGGGAAATATTGTGAGAAATTGGTTTCTAACTACTTTATCCTTGCTCGGGCCTGGATTCACCCATGTCCTACTCTCAGTTTGCCAAGCCCCACCTCTCCTATACTTCATAGGCCAGGCCACTCCTGGCTCCTCCCAGGTGTGGTTTTTGATTTTGTCCTTGAAAACTTTAGGCACAAAGATCGAGGTTTTGGCAAAACAAACATCAGAACACAACACTTAATCATAACTCTAATAATATGCTTTGAGAAAGATTCTTCCCATTAGTTAAGGTATTGGAGAGGTTAGTTATATTCCTTGGGTGTCTTCTAATTCTGTCACTTTTGCGGAATATTTTGATCAAAGCAGTCCTCTCCACTATAGTTCAAGCAGATATTTTTGTTTGTTTGTTTGTTTTGTTTTGTTTTTCCCTATTAAATTAAACCCTGGCTTTAAAAAGTTTATTTTCTCGTCCTTGCAATCTGTGGTATTTTCCTTTTCAAATGTGGAGACCAGAATGAAACCAAGCATTATAAAGAGATTCTTGCCAGAAGGCTGTATAATTCCCATATGACTTTCTTAGACTTGTATTCTGTTCTTCTCTCTTTCCATCCAAGTTTTCCAGCTGTTTTTTCTAGGTCTCTTGACACTCCAAGGAGTCCATCATTCATCCAAGAGTCCTTTTAGAGCATTCTTGCTTTATTTCAGTTTCATTCATCCTGTGATAGTGTTTCTGGAGCCTCTCATACCCTCCCATGGAAAAGCCTAGAGCAAAAGACATAATTTTACAGATGCCCCAAGATCTGTTGCTTTTGTGCATCTGCAAAGACAGCTGGTCCTTCTGCACTACTCTCAGAGCCTGTGTCCAAAACATTATATTTCACTTACTACATCAGTTACTGCCTGATAGAAATTCAACTGGTTTAATGCCTCTTAAAGCAATTCCCCCATATCCTGCCCTGCACTTTTTAATCCTCCCTTCTCCTGATGTAGCGGGGCTGAATAGAGAGGTTGAATAGTTCTTCTTTATAGACTCTTCAGTCCCTTCTACACTTATCTGCCACATTTGTTTTATTCCCTCCATTTCTCCCAATGGAGATGATTTGTCTGTTTTTCTAAAAAAAACCCGCACCATATCACCTACATCATTTTGCCATTATAGATAATGAACAACTAGTTTAGCAAATATTTTGAAGCCACAGACTCCTATGTGAATCCTGTAATATTAAAAACATTCCATAGCTTTAGATTTATGCAGAGAGTGTATGTGTATGTGTGCATGCGTGGGGGTGTAACTCAAATCTACTGCATAAATCAACGGGAACTTATGAAAATGACAGTTTACATTATTTATTTGCCTATGTTTTGTGATTTTATTTATCTCATCTATCTAGTCCTGCAGCCCTTACTGATGTCAATTGTCCCATTAACTTCTCGGGGTGAGGAAGGGCTGAACAACTGGAACCTAAGCCTGGAGTTTTGGTTCTAGCCCAACATATTTCCCATCTCTGATTATACATTGGTAATGTAAAATATTATGCACGCCCTTGGACAATTGCTGTTTTTCCTGAAATGCAGAACAAAAAGTTATGCTTTCCTCTGTGTATTCTCATCTTTTGGCATTATATGCACACTTAGTCATTTTCAGATCTGTATTTTTACGGTGTGAATTTGACTGAGTTAGAGAATGCGATCCTTCAACCCTACCTCACATGAGTAAATCATAATTGTGCAAGTAGTCCCATTAAAGTCAATGGGACTAGTCACATGAGGAAGGATTGGTTTCAGAGTAGTAGCCGTGTTAGTCTGTGCCAGCAAAAAGAAAAGCCACAAGTATTCCTTTTCTTTATGAGGAAGGATTGCTCATGTAAGTAAATGGTTGCAGTGGTGGGTCTTTTATTACTCTTTTTATAAATGCAGGTCTTTATCTTGTAAACCCTTCATATCTTTAACTTCCATTGAAATCATTGTGAGTTTTACTGCTGCTTGCAAGATTGGGCACACATAATGATGGGCTTGCAACACTGCTACAGGTAGACTAATGAGAGATGATATTTCATCTGACTTTTTAGTATTCTGTGGCTTGTAAATTAAGGATAAAAAAGCTTGCAAAGGTAGCAAGCTCCCTGGGGGAGGTCAGAATGAAATAGCCCATAGCAGAAAGCAGAAGCTTTTCAGGAAATATGCAATTCCATCTGCATTAACCCTTGCCATCCCTTGGATTATTCTTGTTTCACTCTGTAGATCTGGTCACTGATTAAAATGTGCTCCTAAATGATTGTCTTATCCAGGTCACATTTCAAAAATCTTAGTGCAAGCTGCTGAAGCACTTTGTGTACAATGGTGTTTCTGTCAGAAAAATGTGGTTTAATACTGATGGCATTTTTAAGTGCTAATTAGAATTAGGGTAAAGCTTTTCACAGTGTAGATAATAAATGGTTCGAGTTGCTATGTGTCTGCTGCCTGTGTTTCCTTGTGACAACAAGGCCTTTCACTGTTTAGTCAATTTAAAATCTTCAGAAATAAAGCTGTGAAATTCTTCCCTGGACTGCAAAGTGACAAACACTAGTAGATTCACCAAGCCTTAACTGACACGTGAAAGTCCCTTTAGAATGGTAGACTACTGACAAAGTTTGCATATGCCATGCTCTGAAGACTATTGATATAGGGGGAGTGAGATTTTTTAAGTGTTCTCAGCCTTGGCTTAATTTTGCTCCCATTGAAGGCAATATCCAGATTGGATGTCTTTCAAAAAGATACAATGTAGCTCAATCAGAAGTTATGGGTTTAATGCAAAAATTACTGGATGAGATTCTATAGCCTGTTTTATGCAGGTTGAACTATAATCATGACATCTGGCTTTAAAATCTATGACAATTTTTTTTATTGTTTAAAATATCTTGCTTTCCAGTACCATATTTTTATATAAGACTTTCCCATAACTAATGGTAATTTTACTTGTGTTCATATTATAGGAGGAGCAAAGCCTATATCTAGATTGCCTAATACTTTGTATTATAATGGATTTTTGAGACTTGTTCTTTCAGAGCTCTCACACATACATTTTCAGCAGCTAGAAAATGCCAGCTTTAGAGTTTTCCATGCAACTTTAATTCTACCCACTTGTGCTTCCATCCTGTGCACTGGCACTCAGTGGGGGAAATCCTCTCGGCCACCAGCAGGGCCATTTCTTTGTCCCAGGAAATTCCATTCAGGTTTGGCCAAGATATACAGGGCTCAGGGTTCAAACCCTGCTGATGATCATAGCTGAAGGGAGGTTGTTACAGCTGCACACAATAGAATTTTTCTTTACAGTTTTGTTTTTTTTTTAAAACCATGAAATTACACACATACAAACTGTGTTTAAAAAAGCATTATTAAGGTTGTAAAGCTCAGAAATCAAAAGTTAGGAAATGCCACATTTATGATTTCCTGTGCATCCTTAATTCTGCATGTGCATTGTGGTAAAGTCTTTAATTAAGATTGAGTACTATTTTATCACCAGGAGCCCTATCACTTTCAGTGTACAGGATCCATGCACAATAGACAAACCATAAAGCTGGCATTTCCAACTTTTAAGTGCTTGACTTTAAACCTAAATAAAGTTATATTAATGTTGTTATTGATTTACAGTATTATGCAGTAGTGAGTCTACTAAAATGTTCCTTTCTCTAGTCGTAAGGACTAATTCAAGCTTATGCCCCAATAAATCTGTTAGTCTTTAAAATGCCACCGGACTCCTCGTTGTTTTTGTGGATACAGACTAACACGGCCACCTCTCTGATACTTAATTCTCATCTCAGTTACACTTATGTAAATCAGGAGTAAATCCACTGAAGTCAATGGAGTTATAGTGTATAACTGGTGTGCGATCAGAATCAGATCCACAGAATTTTTTAGGTACCTAAACCTGGATTATTTTATTCCCCCACCTTGTAATTCTTTGCTTTTTGTTCCTCATTTAATGCCGCAATCCACACTCTTCTTGCAGAAGACAGTATTATTCTGACACATTTTCTCCAATCTTGAGACCCAGTAGCAAAGTGTGCCATGAGACCAGCATTACCATTGCACCATGAATCACCCATTAGAAAGTAATCTAGGGCTGTGACTTTCAACAGATTTCATCCCAGAGAAATTCAATTCTTAATATGCTTCATCTGCATGGCTATATTTCCAATGAGCTATTTTCCCCCATTATTGCACTGCTATGATTTTGACACCAGTAGTTGGAGCAAGAGTGGGATCTTTGACACTCACACCATGGTGAATGGTTATGCTTTAAGAACATAAATGGAAAAAAACAGAAAAATGTGCCAACATTTTTACCACCATATTGCGCAAGAGTGAGTGATATGGAGATTAATCTGTCAGAAGCCACTCGGTAATACTTAGTCCTACCATGAGTGCAGGGGACTGTACTAGATAACCTCTCGAGGTCCACTCCAGTCCTATAATTCTATGAGCCTAGGAAGGGTAAATGCTGCTGCTTTATAACACAAGTCCATGCTTTTGGCCTCACATTGCAATGTTGGAACAGTACAGTTCTGCTCTATCACGGCTCTGAAAGCATAATTTATCTCACCGTGTTTACACAGGTTTGGGCAATAATATGTTTTTAATAGCATACTATGTCATCCACATTTATTTCCAGTTCTTGAGTTCGAGTCTCAACATGCAGTTGAACCAAAGAAGAATTTTTTTGTATTTATTTACAGTCTTTTTGGTGATTCTTTCTTTCTCCCCCCATTGAAAGCACAATAATTCCATATGTCCAAATTTGGATGTATTTGCTACTGATGGAAGTAACAATAACAATACTAAGCAATACCATATGCTTTTTTTCAAAATGAATTAAATCAAAGTCATAAAATTCATCATTCATAGTCAATTTTGGACTCGCTTTCACATATTTGGGACTTAAAATATTTGAAAATTCATGTTAACTGAAGCCCTGTTAGAAGCTGTTTATGAGTAACTTCTAGAAAACCAGTTATTTTTAGGATGTTCAGAGTCTGAACTTCTTTAATTCTTCATTTAGCCCACCCTATGCCTTGTGACTCTCTCTGAATCACTACAATATAGCTTTTGTTGGTATTAGTATTATAATCCCCCTATTTTGAATGCAGAGGTTGAAAATATGTATTCCAGGATTAAATTTAGCAAACAAGTTCTTGTCTCATGAGGAACATATTTTGTTTATATAACTAAATGGACAATGTCAAGTTTAGTTGGCGGAAGTACAGTTATACCCCAAATGTTGTTTCCTAAGAAAATAGCTAGCATTAGTTTCCAAATGTCAGCACCCTAATGGAAAAACCCTTTTAGAATTTAATACTAATGAATGATTTCCTTCCTGCAGAAAATGTAAACCAACCTATGGAATTCCACAAAAGGAATTCTATATTCAAATATATAGAAAGGTATTGCTTTCTCAGTAGTCAAAGAAAGTAATACAGTTAAAAGAAAAGGAAAAAAGATCCTAACTTTTTATTTCCACACCAATGGTGAGATTTATAGCTTTAGTGGTAGTTTAATAACTATCACTTAGGAGCTATCACTATACAATATATTAGTGGTATAAGAAAGGGAAGAGGTAGCCTATGGCTGCTGTAGATGAACTGCTGTTATTTTATTCAGTGAGAATGCTTTTCAGAGGTTAGCTAAAGGACTTGAACAGCAAATCTCCTGCTGAGCTCCTTAAAAGTTTGTATTCGTTTTCCAAATCTTCTAGCCACAAAGAAGGGAAGAAATCATGTGTTAGTGTTTTATATGAAGTACCTTACTCTGGAGACCATGCTATGGAACATTTCACCTGTAAGTTACTGGTTTGAATCCTGCCCTGGTCAGTACTAGTGACCTAGATTCATGCCCATCTGATAGTTGTTTTCTGGCTTATGTGGAATGAATTGGTAACCTGAGTCCAGTTCATAAGAAACAGGTGACCATAACATAAAACTATCACTACACCTGGCATTCATATACAACCTTATTTACAAGTCAATGGGAATTGACTTCAGTGGGCTTTGGATCAGACCTATACGGCCTCATTTGTTAACTCTGTGAAGATGTAAAGGGAGAGGAATGAACTACGTTTTCACCTCAAGAACTAATTCCTCCCAGTCAGCACTGAAACACATTGCCAGGGCTGCGTGGGAACAGTGAACAGTAGCAGTACCTGGGCTATGAATTAACAGAGGGACTGAGTTTCCAGAGCTGCCTGTTCAGCACTAGAGCTGGTCATACATTTTTTGTTTGGGACCATTTTTAACAAGAAAAGGCCCTTTCTCCAAACAAGAATGTCCTGTGAAAGTTCTCATTTTTTAGAGCTTTTCAGGTTTTTTTATATTTGTAAACATTCTGCCAAAAAAATATTTTTGATCAGCTCCGTTCAATCCGTTTAGTGAGTCAAAATTAGCTTTACAAAATCAAGATGCAAGTGTACGTACAATGGAAAAGAACACTGTTACTTATCTGGAAATGGTTGCGAAGTTAGAAATTCATGGAGCTGGCAGCTTGTTGGTTTTCTGCAGTTTGTGCTTTAAGCTCAGAAATTGTCTTTCAGGAAATATTACCTTTTTTTGCTGATGCGGTGGATTAATGTCCTTTAAAGACTCATATATTAAACCTTCTGCCCTTGAAAGCAGCTTTATTTTTGCTGATGAGATTTTGGCCTGGTCTACACTAGTGTGGGGGATCGATCTATGATACGCAACTTCAGCTACGAGAATAGCGTAGCTGAACTCGATGTATCTTAGATCGACTTAAATTCACTTACTTCGTGTCCTCGTGGCGCGGGATCGACGGCCGCCGCTCCCCCATCGACTCCACTTCCGCCTCTCGCTTTGGTGGAGTTCCGGAGTCAACGGCAGAGCGATTGGGGATCGATTTATCCACGTCTACACTAGACACGATAAATCGATCCCCGATAGATTGATCACTATCCGACGATCTGGCTATACAGATATAGCCTTGTCATTTCAGGGTATGTCTGGATGTTAGCTTGCTTAAATGAAGGTAACAACACTGCAGAGAGAGACTGAGAGAAGGAGATCAGAAATTGGGGATTAGCCAAACCAGTTCACAAATGTTTGTATAGCTAGCTCCAAATGTAAGAGGTACACTTGCATTAGACAGTAGAAGAAGCGGTTTTCATCAGCTTCACATCTCTGATGCTCTTCAGTTGAGTGGTCCACAAAGTCTCTTCAATTTAGCCTTGCAGGTATAGTACAGAGGAGCCTTGGCAAAGGCTATCTTTATCTTAGAAGTAATGTGTGTGTGTGTTTAGTACTTGTATGCTTTTTATGAGTTCTTTGCCTCCTGCTGCAAGCCATCCATTCTGAGATGCTGAATAATCCCAGACTCATCCTTTTCCCCCCATTTCATCCTGGGAAAATGATCACACATTTACATCAGAAATAATGTCTATTTCTTATTCCATCTGGGATTATAGAAAGTATTTTTGCTTCCATCTAAAGAGGAGCATTACCTGCAATAAACTTTGCAGGAGAGGAACTTGGCTACCAATTGTCCTAATCTTCCATTGATTTTAAAGGAAGCAAAACTATACCAAACTCTTTTTTTTTATGCAGAACAAGTGGACGCAGTCTGTGGCAATACTCAGTCAATGGCCTGATTCTTTACTGCCTTACACTTTGCTTTGTTATGAAAGTCAAATGGGAAGAAATTACATTTAATAAAAAGCATCCTGGATTAAATGTCATGGGGGAAGTAACTAAATGTAATAGAAACCATGATTTGTAAATTAAGATATTATATGATCCAAATTCTTAGCAGGTGTAAATCCCTGTAGCTCAGTGACTTGATCCAGCCCATTCATGTATCATGTGTTTGATAAAATGTGTTGCATATGCATGGGTGTAGTAGCTTTTATTAATATTATTTATTTGCCACTGGTACTGGACAGACACACAAGGAGCAAGTTCCTTTCCAAGAGAGCTTACATCTAATATAAACATGAGAAACCAATGAAGGACTAAGAAGCTAGAGACCATGTTGGAGAAGAGATTCATGCAGGGAGGTTCCAGGAAACTAGTAAGTTAAGGAGGGTTTGCAGTAGGAGATGGAGAGAGATAACACCGATGGGAAAGTAAAGTATGGCCTGAGAGATCTAAGCTACATACAGAGAGATTGTTCTTCAAACTAAACCACAGTGTATCAATATATACCTTCTACGTGGCATTTATTAATGGGGAGCATGGTATCCCATCCTGGTCAGCAATTTGCTTTAGCATTTTAGATTTTCTACTCACATAAAGATACTAGTTCAAAAAAAAAAAAAGAAGTAACTAAATAACACGTCTCAACATGTCCAGGGGTGAATCATAGACTCATCGAATCTCAGGGTTGGAAGGGACCTCAGGAGGTCATCTAGTCCAACCCCCTGCTCAAAGCAGGACCAACCCCAACTAAATCATCCCAGCCAGGGCTTTGTCAAGCCTGACCTTAAAAACCTCTAAGGAAGGAGATTGCACCACTTCCCTAGGTAACCCATTTCAGTTCTTCACCACCCTACTAGTGAAAAAGTTTTTCCTAATATACAACCTAAACCTCCCTCTCTGCAACTTGAAACCATTATTCCTTGTTCTGTCATCTTCTACCACTGAGAACAGTCTAGACCCATCCTCTTTGGAACCCCCTCTCAGGTACTTGAAAGCAGCTATCAAATCCCCCCTCATTCTTCTCTTCTGCAGACTAAACAATCCCAGTTCCCTCAGCCTCTCCTCATAAGTCATGTGCTCCATCCCCCTAATCATTTTTGTTGCCCTCCGCTGGACTCTTTCCAATTTATCCACATCCTTCTTGTAGTGTGGGGCCCAAAACTGGACACAGTACTCCAAATGAGGCCTCACCAGTGCCGAATAGAGGGGAATGATCACGTCCCTCGATCTGCTGGAAATGCCCCTACTTATACAACCCAAAATGCCATTAGCCTTCTTGGCAACAAGGGCACACTGTTGACTCATATTCAGCTTTTCGTCCACCGTAACCCCTAGGTCCTTTTCTGCAGAACTGCTGCCCAGCCATTCAGTCCCTAGTCTGTAGCAGTGCATGGGATTCTTCCGTCCTAAGTGCAGGACTCTGCACTTGTCCTTATTGAACCTCATCACATTTCTTTTGGCCCAATCCTCTAATTTGTCTAGGTCCCTCTGTATCCTATCCCTACCCTCCAGCGTATCAACCACTCCTCCCAGTTTAGTGTCATCTGTAAACTTGCTAAGGGTGCAGTCCACACCATCCTCCACATCGTTAATGAAGATATTGAACAAAACCGGCCCCAGCACTGACCCTCAGGGCACTCCACTTGATACCGGCTGCCAACTAGACATGGAACCATTGATCACTACTCGTTGAGCCCGACCATCTAGCCAGTTTTCTATCCACCTTACCTTCCATTCATCCAGCCCATACTTCTTTAACTTGCTGGCAAGAATACTGTGGGAGACTGTATCAAAAGCTTTGCTAAAGTCAAGAAATAGCACATCGACTGCTTTCCCCTCATCCACAGAGCCAGTTATCTCATCATAGAAGGCAATTAGGTTAGTCAGGCATGACTTGCCCTTGGTGAATCCATGCTGACTGTTCCTGATCACTTTCCTCTCCTTTAAGTGGTTCAGAATTGATTCCTTGAGGACCTGTTCCATGATTTTTCCAGGGAATAAATGATATAATCTAGAGACTGAATAACTGTGTGAGGGAGGATGTGCTGATTGGTGCATAATGCTCAGATGCTAGGCTGCAGCCAAGGAGGAGGAATGCAAGTTTCCCTAGTGTACCTCAGAGAGCTTTACATTATGCTGGTCACAAACTGCCCCAAAGGGCTGATACAGCAGCATGGGATCAGCAGGCCTCAGGAAAACCCTGGCCTTTCCCCTGGGCATACATCCTATGATATCTGTACAAGTTATGCCATAGAATCCACTATGCCAGCCACCGGAGAACCTCCTCTACCCTGAGGTGACCCTCCCTGGCTAGTTGCACCAGATTCTGCCAGTAATGCAGCACCAATCAACCCCACCACAGCAAAGGACTTGGGCCCCCGCCCCCAATATGTTAAGGTTTGTAGGTGGTAATGATACAACACAACCAACTACATAAGCAAGACAATATTTTAGGAAAAGATACAGAGTGCACCCTCTTATTTTACATAGTGAAAAAGAACTTTATCAGCAAAAAGACATTCAACATGTAGAAGTGACTGATGAATGTTCCAAGGGGGAAAGTGTGCCCTTTCAAACCCTCTGTTGGGCCCATTCCTTCCTGTATGGGGATGCTTAGTTACTTGAGGTGGCTGCTTGCTCGCTTGTTTTGGAAAGCAAGCTGTCCCAGGGAAGTGGGTTAATGCATAACCCTTCCCCTCCAAAGACCTTAGTTTATATCTTGGCTTAAATCACAAACGGAGACTGCAGGATTGTTTCTGATGGCCTGGTGTCCATATCACATACCATTACAGATACATGCTGTATGAGAGACGCCCAGGCATTGGGAAAGTAGGAGGTCTGCAAATCCAAACTGAAGCTTTCTCAAAGTCTGTGGCAAAGTGGTTCTATTACGTTCTGTATTTCAATAGGCACCAAATTCACCAAAATTCTATTTTAAAATATGCCTGTACATTTAGAAAATACCTTGAGCCACACTTTTCCTTTACCTATTATTTGTATCCACTGTTATAATTTACCACTTCACAGACTCACTGACTGCCCCCCAGGCTTCAGAAGGGCAGCAGTGTTCAATTTTAAAAAAAAAAAGTGTTTCCAAGTGCCTCTTTTCTCAATAGAGAAGAATCGTCACTGTCCTCACCTACTATATCTTTATTGCTGAGTCTTTCCCTCCTTGTATACTCCCCTCTGCCTCTTTGTTTGAATTGATCTATGAAGCCGCAGCCTTGGTTCTGATAGCATGACACAATCAAAGGCAGCAAAGAGAAAGAGATTGATAGGAAGCACTCAATAGTTAGACTGGCCGGAAAACAACAATTCTATTTCACAGACATTTTTGAGGTTTTATAATTTGGTTTCTTTCCACTGTGGAATGAAACTGAGACTTTTCAAACTTTTTTGTGAAAAAACAAGAGAGGGAAACCCAGCCCAGAACAACAGCTAATAGCCCAGTGGTTAGGGCACTTACCTGGGATTTACTCAGTCCTTACTCTGAATCAGTAAGGTAAGCACCCTAATCACTGAGCTATTGGCTATTTTGGTGCGGGGCACCCTATCTTCTCCTCCCACCTGCCCCTGACCTTCTGGATCCAAGAAACC
Organism: Macrochelys suwanniensis; assembly: GCA_033296515.1. Classification (NCBI taxonomy): domain Eukaryota; kingdom Metazoa; phylum Chordata; order Testudines; family Chelydridae; genus Macrochelys; species Macrochelys suwanniensis. Next base: position 26,433,496 of record CM065776.1, read on the forward strand.
TTATTGGTGGGGAAAAAATCATTGAAAAATTTTCAACCAGCTCTAATCAGTAGTAAGGTAGAGGGGAAGGCAGGAGCTGTATTGGATGAGCTGTGGTCTGAGGAGGGGAGGTTGGAAAACTAGAGGAGAAAGTATGGACACTTTTTCTGTGATGTATGTGCTCCATGTCACCTCCCCCACTCCTCAGTAACAACCTCCAGCCCTCAGTGACCCCCTCCTCAGTGACCCCTCCTTCCCAAAATGTCACCCTCCTTTCCCATCAGTCATGGGAGGCAGTAGGAGGCAGGCTGGGCAGGGACCCATCAAAAGGGAAGGGAAAGTCCTAGAAATGAGAACAGGAGCTGTCAAAGAAAGGGGAGGGGGCTTGGGAAGGCCCACTTTGAGTCTTGCCAGCAGGAAGGGGCAGTCTGGTATTTATTGCCATATGCCTGAAAAATCTGAGCTCTATTGAAGGAATGGCTTAACGAAATAAGCCTCAGTTCCGAAATACCGAGAATCCCTAGAAAGAGAGGCTCAGATCCTGGCAGTGCGGGTGCTGTCCTTCAGCTCCCCCCCACTTTCAAGAAGTTATGAATAAGCTCCTTAGTACTCATGTGAGGGGCTGTTGGATGAGAACTTAAAACTCAAGGTGCAGTCTGGTGTGCAGAAACATTAAAGATCCCAAAGCAGTTTTCCAAAGAGTAAGGATTAGTCCGAGTGTTCATGCAACTCTCACCCACCCCTCTGTTGTGGAATGTGCTGACCTGAAGGGTCATGGTGAATACTGGAGGGGGGGAAGAATCTTTTAATATGTATTCTCACTTGCAAGTGAATTTATTTCAAGAGTGTTCATACCCTTTTTGGCATTCCTTTTCCAAGAATAGAGCCAAGGCATGCATTCTAACAGTGAGGGCAATTAACCATTGGAACAATTTATCTAGGGATGTTTTTGGATTCTCCATCACTTGAAGGCTTTAAATCAAGACTGGATCTCTTTCAAAGAGATATACTAATACTCAATCAGGAGTTATGGGCTCAAAGCACATATTACTGGGTGAGGTTATATGGCTGATATTTGCAGGAGGTCAGAACAGGTGAGCATAATATGTCCTTAAACCCTGTGAATCCCTGAATATGCTAGCAAGTGAGGAGGTTTGCCAGACCCACCATTTTTAAGTGGATTTTATGAAATAATCAAAGAAAGGGTTTTGAATTTATAATTGCTAATATTCCCACTGGCTTCCAACAGTAAAGCTAATCTAGTTGTGAAACAGAAAGGTACACTACATCATGACCTCCATGTCCAATAGCTTGAATTTTTAGTGTCAAATAATCTCAATTAGCTGCTCGGGAACCTGCTACAGCTCAAGAATGTATTGTTAATCAATGAATAATTTTGAAAAATGAATACTTTCAAGAAAATTGTGCTGAGTTTGCAGACAACTCATCAACAGAAAAAAATAGGAAAAAATCATTAAATAGTATTCTTTATGAATTATTCACCCAGCTCTAGACATGTGTAACAGCAGCAGAATGAATGGTTTTACCGTGCTGGAGAACAATCATGCAGTTAAATAAAATCTCACTGATAGCTTTTATTCTGCCCATTAACTTATATGTTTGGGCATCTGTTTCTTATGCCATCACTAAAAAGTCAAGTTACACAGTGTTGACAGTAGATACACTTCTCTAAACCCTTGGAAAGGCCATGGGATCAGATATTTGTTTCAAATTTGTGAAATTTTAAGCCCATTCCCTATCAAATGGGACTGGTCTGTCTTTTGCAAAACTATATCCTGTCACCATAATGGTACATTAGAGTCAATATTCTGAGCTTAATTTCTCCAAAGGCTGTGAATTGGAAGCATTTATCAGCCATTGTATTTTTTTTTAAATGGACTTTCTTATTTTGAGCCTTCTGCATGCCAGCCTGGAGAGGTGGAAACTTTTTTTGTTTGTACTTTGGTAATTTAAAAATTGACCATTCTATTGGAAAAGGGAGAGGGAAGGGAGGGTTTTACTCCAGCTGTTAACAACAATCTTGGCTCTGAAAGAGTCTCTAATCCAATTGTTGCAGACTGGAAAAGTCTGACTTAGTGGCAGTGAAGCAATCCCACAGCGGGCATAGCCTCCAACTGTCCTGATTTTTTTTATCAACAATCCTCATTGTTCAGCCTCAGTCTGGGGATTTCCCTTCAGTAAGAACCAGGATTAAAAGCATGAAAAAAGTTGGGTTTTAAAGCAACAGCTGAGTTCTCCTTAGACATTGCTTTCAGCCACTCCCAAGTCTCTCCCGCCTGTGCTCCCATCACCTAATCATATTTTATTTTTAATGTTTAGCCTTTATTAGTTCTTTTGCAAAACAGTCTACTTTTTCCTAGTGGTTTTGTTTATTTTAATTTCATGGCTCTGATTTGTCTTATGAGGGACACTTGGGAAAACTGAGCTTGAACTAGCCTTGAAGAAGTGAGCAACAAGTGGTACATTTACATTTCTTTCAGCAAGCACAGGGGACAATGGTCAGACCAATTTGTGGAGCTGTCACCGCTACACAAACTAATTGAGCATAAAGTACATTTGCACACAGAGCACTCGAAAATTCACAGTTGGCATTAGAAATAACAAGAGAACTGATGGCAGAAAACAGACACCTTTTGGGGACCAGAACCTTCACTCAGAGAAGTCAGTGGAAAAGCTCCTATTGGTGCAAAAAGGAGGAGTATCAAGCAGTTTCTGTATGATAAACATAGCTACATTATTTGATTTCTAAGGACCAAATTCTAGCATTGAGCCCCTCTGCAATCCCAGGGAGTTAACTGGATGTAAATGAGGGCAGAATTTAGCACTACAACAAATGTTCTTTTATTTAAATTGCCTGTAATCTCTTTGGGGCAGTGGCCATCTTTTTTGTTCCGTGTTTGTGCAACACCTAGCACCATGGTCCTAGGTGCTACTGCAGGATAAATAACAACATTGTCAGTCCTTTCTCAGGAAAACTCCTGTCTAAGGATTGAGTGAGGGTTGCGAAGTTTGGGCCAATGGTTTTCTACACCCATCTCTCTCAAATGTTTAATGCTCATGTATTTCAACAACAATGGTAGGCTACGTTTCAAACAAACAAGTGGTAGAGTAGTCCTGGTGTTTAAAAGCTATTCACCAATTAACCACATGGTACAAGTGAGTTGGATTTTGGTTTGTCTCAGTAGCATACAGAACATGCATGGCTCCTTCACAGAGACGTCATGAGGAATTTGCGCAGACTCTTTTCGTGAGGGAGAACAAATTGCTCCTAATCCAAAGTTAGACAAAGGAAAATGGTGGGTTAGGGAACAAAGTTCAGGCACCCAGAGGACAGAGCATGAGAGCAGCCAGACTCAGACAGCAGCAGAGCCAACTATACAGTCACTCTGCAGTGCAGCCAGCAAATAAGCCAGCAGGGAGATAGCCAAGGAGGCAGACCCAGCCTAGCTGTAGCTGTTGGAAACAATATATTCCAAAACAAGACTCGGGAAAACTATAAACTGAGTAGGGGGTGCTGAACATGCCCTGTATGATTAATTCTTTCTGCACAAGAAAGAGTTGAGAGAAAGGTCTATCCCTTCCCCAGCGCAAGCCACTTCTTATGACTGATAATATTTATACAGAAAGGTAGATAGGGAATTCCTCCCATGAGGCCAACTCTGTGTATCTTTGGCATGCCCACGCTGGTGATACTTGTTAAGGAGTTATTCCCATTTTCAGGGTACATTTTCTCTGCAGGCTCTCCCATTTACTTCCCTTGGTGGGTCCCATGGAGTCGTACTACTTCTAGTCTCCTTGGGTGAGATTTTCAAAGGTCCAAATGGATGTCCATTTCCCATCCACTTTCAGTAGGAATTAGGAGCCTGGCTGCCCCTTTACAATCATCCCCTTTGGAATCAGATGTTGGGGATAACATATATTATCTACAGCGGGTTTCACAACAACAGTACTTTGAGGTACTTCTTTATAATGGTGTTAGACTGAGGCTTTGACAACCCAAACAAAATATAGAGTAATAATAATGTAGTATACTGACTATTGTTTTAAGAAGCTGAGATTTTCATACTAAAATAAGACAATTTTTTAAGGAACCGTACCCTCAGGCTTAAATATATATAATTATGGTTTATTCTGTTACTCCAGCAGATTAAAACATTCATTATACAAGCCACGGATAAGATATAATCTGGGCAGCTGATGATTTTTTGCAACATCACAGCTGATTAAAGAGGAGCTTTTGTTGTAAAACGGGCTTGATTGTGCAGAAGCAAATCACGTCCATTGTGTGCTGAAAGGGTTGCTGTCACTTTCAGCTTTGGCCTTTCTTTTCTTACATCTATTTTTCCTCGTCTCCCTGGCTGTAAATCTTTAAAATTGCATAATGCCAATTAAGAAAAATAAAGAGCAAATTGAGATACCCGTATTCATGGAGGAATGCTGTTGGCAGAGGCCCCAGATATTTTCTGTGTCTCTGGTGATTTGCCTGTAACTGTTCCAGGAAGTTTGGGGAAAGTTTTGCATTGACATCATGCCGCAAGCCGTGGAAAAGCTTTACCATGGGAAAGATTTGAGGCCTAGTTCAACATCCCAGGGAACCAATCCTCTGACTTTTGTGGACATTCTCAATGTTGATGAATTTTGCAGAAACCTTACCCCATCGCTCCCCTCTTTAAAAGCTTTCTATTGAGGGGGAAGTTAATAATTTGTTCATGTTTTTGTTTTATTTTAGCTCCTGCTTTCCTATCTTCCTAATTTTTTTTAAGTAAATGCTCTCCTGAACAACCTTATGGAAAAGCACTTAAAATAATCTCCATTTTTAAAAATAAAGCCAGCAGCAGTTACGGCTATTATTCCCAAAATAAACAGGCTATTTTGGTTCTTTTGGGTTCTTCTAATTCATATTTGATTAACTGGTATTTTACTAGCAATTCACAGCAGGCACCAAATGGTGGATACAATTTACTGGAGATGCAAATCTTGTCTAAAAATAAGGGACATCTCATTTAAAAATCAGACCCTAATGGCTCAGTTCAGCAAGGAGATTCCTTTGTTGGACTGGGCCCTTTACAGCTGAACTCCCAACTGTTAGCACCTGATAGAATTGGAACTTAAATTGATCATCATACTTGTAGTACATTTGGATGGTTAATTTTCTCCCCTTTTGTCCTTGGAGTGACAGCCATAGTGCAGTACGCAAATTCTGCATTCCTTGATAAAAATCTGAGATTTCAGTGGGTCATTTGCATGCTTATGCAACATAAAACCATGCCACCAGAAGGACAACTTCAAGAGCCATCATTGGTAAACTCGTTGTAATACAACCAATTTTAGTCAGTTGGAAAATATTAGGGCTGTCAAGCGATTAAAAACAATCGCAATTCATCGCGCGATTAAAAAAATTAATCGTGATTAATCACACTGTTAAACAATAACAGAACACCATTTATTTAAATATTTTTGGATGTTTTCTATATTTTCAAATATATTGATTTCAGTTACAACACAGAGTACAAAGTGTACAGTGCTCACTTTCTATTTATTTTAATACAAATATTTGCACTGTAAAAAACAAAAGAAATAGTATATTTCAATTTACCTAATTCAAGTACTGTAGTGCAATCTCTTTATCGTGAAAGTTGAATGTACAAATGTCAAATTATGTACAAAAAAATAACTGCATTCAAAAATAAAACAATGTAAAACTTTAGAACCTACAAGTCCACTCAGTCCTTCAGCCAATCGTTCAGACAAACAAGTTTTGTTACATTTGCAGGAGATAATTGTGCCTGCATCTTGTTTACAATGTTATCTGAAAGTGAGAACAGGTGTTACCATGGCACTGTTGTAACCGGTGTTACAAGATATTTACGTGCCAGATGCGCTAAAGATTCATATGTCCCTTCATGCTTCAACCACAATTCCAGAGGACATGCATCCATGCTGATGATGGGTTCTGCTTGATAACAATCCAAAGTAGTGTGGACCGATGCATGTTCGTTTTCATTATCTGAGTCAGATGCCACCAGCAGAAAGTTGATTTTTTATTTTTTATTTTTTTTGGTGGTGGTGGTGGTGGTTCAGGTTCTGTAGTTTCCACATCGGAGTATTGCTCTTTTAAGGCTTCTGAAAGCATGCTCCACACCTCGTCCCTCTCAGATTTTGGACAGCACTTCAGATTCTTAAACCTTGGGTCGAGTGCTGTAGCTATTTTTAGAAATCTCACATCGGTACCTTCTTTGAGTTTTGTCAAATCTGGAGTGACAGTGTTCGTAAATCAAACAACATGTGCTGGGCCATCATCTGTGACTCTTATAACATGAAATATATGGCAGAATGCAGGTAAAACAGAGCAGGGAACATATAATTCTCTCCCAAGGAGTTCAATCACAAATTTAATTAACGCACTATTTTTTTAACAAACATCATCAGCAAGGAAGCATGTCCTCCAGAATGGTGGCTGAAGCATGAAGGGGCATACAAACGTTTAGCATATCTGACACGTAAACACCTTGCAACACCAGCTACAAAAGTGCCATGCAAACACCTGTTCTCACTTTCAGGTGACATTGTAAATAAGAAGCAGGCAGCAGTATCTCTCCGCAATGTAAACAAACTTGTTAATCTTAGTGATTGGCTGAACAAGAAGTAGAACTGAGTGGACTTGTAGGCTCTAAAGTTTTACATTGTTTTGTTTTTGAGTGCAGTTATGTAACAAAAAAAATCTACATTTGTAAGTTTATTTATTTTAATTGAGATTTGGTGCAGAGGTCAGGAAGGAATTGTATTCCCAATGTACAGCCCGGGTCAGATGTATTATGCAGAGTAGGGGTTTACCAAATCATCAGGTACTAGACACTGCCAGGGATAGGATACCAGTTTTGAAGGACAATAATCTATCTGTTGTACATATATGGCCCCCATTACCATATTACCCAAGCCCCTCATGGTCTTTTAATTGATTTCTTAGAGTTAGTCAAAAACAAAATTACAATTTTTTTCAATCAGAAAATGTTGTTTCATCTAAATTCATGGGACATTTTAATTTTCTGAAGGAATATTTCAAAACGAAGCACTGAAATGTCAGTTTGCACCAAAACATTTTGAATTGACATTTTGATTAAAAACGTCATTTAAAATATCATTTCAAAATGGAAGATTTTGTTTTGAATGGGCATTTCATTTAAATCAAAACCATCACAAATTGTTGAGTCAACATTTCCCAATCAGATTTTTTTGTAACTTTTTGTTCTGTGAAAATTGTCCACATGTAGACTTTTAATCCCAATTTGGGTTGAAAAAAAAAAGTCAAAATATCAGAATTCTACACGAGATGAAAATTTTGTTTGCAGCCAGCTCTCACATTTATCCTCCCAATACCACTGTGAGGTAGGGCATAATTATCCTCATTTTGCAGCTGGGGAACTGAAGCAGAGAGGCTTAGTGACTTACCCAAGATATTGGAAGTCTGTAGTAGAGCATGGAATTGAACTGAGATATCCTGAGTCCTAGGACAGAGTCCTAACTACTGGATTATCCTTCTCTCATGAGCTGATTTGGTATGACAAATCTTATATTCCTAAAGTTCGCACACAGAAGGACACCTTTACTAATGTACTAAGTTGTGCCTGCTTAAGATATGTAGTGTAACATCCCTTTTGGTAACTAACATCTCAATCCTATCCTATAGCCAGTAGCGCAGCCAGGTCCGGAGCGCAGGGGGAGCAGCGCTATAAAAAGGCGCCTCCCCCTGTACTCACCCGGCGGCGCTCCAGGTCTTCGGCGGCACTTCGGCAGCTCACTCCGGGTCTTCGGTGGTACCTGCCGCCGAAATGCCACCAAAGACCCGGAGCGCCGCCGGGTGAGTGCAAGAAGCGACGCTTAAAAAGGGCTACTGCCTATAGCCCTTATTCACATGAGCAGTCCCTTTTATGTGAATAAAGTTTGCAGGGTTGGGCCTGAGGGGTGGGGTGGGAGGCAAGGTGGAGAAGAAAAGGAAGTAAATCACTTAAATCTGAAGGTTTAAACTGACCATGGCAAAAAAGTAAGAATTCCAACAAAGGATGGGGGAAAAAGGATGTAAAAAAAAAATAGGATGTAAAAAAAAAAAAAAGTAAGAATTCCAACAAAGGATGTTCTTGGAAGCACACTCAACACATCCTGCCACAGCCACTGATGGTTGTGGTTATGAAAAGATGCAGACTAAATGCAGAAGCTATGTTGTGGAAAACCAGCACCTATACAGAATCACCCAGACTGACTGTGTACAAGCCACAATGCAGCTGTAATATAATTCAGTAGGAATCCACCAATGGCCAGCTAGATAGTGCAAATCTGCAAGGTTTTCCCCAAAACCTTTCTATTGTGCCTAGGGACTACTGATTTCAGTCTATTCTTTATATTCTGAAATAATTATTGCAACATTGTGAATAGAATCAATGCACAAGTGTTTGCTGCTTAAGCCATTCTTAACCATGATTATTGTTTTCTTATAATACCTGCATGATACAATTCCATGTAAATATTTCACCTCACTTTTGAGCAAGACATAGTCCATTTTTACTACAACTCTTCATCCACTGCATGCTACCAGTTTTATTTCAATATATCAATACCTTATGATTAGCATACTACAAATTACTGAGTACTGGATCTCAGATGGGCCGAACGGTGGTTTGGGTGACTATTACATTGTGATCAATCACTGCACGCTCTTGGATGAAGCTTATGGAAGCATACATCCCTAAGTGTGTTTCATTGGCCTTTTCCAATACAATTTCTCAGCACAGGCACTTTCCACAACTACGGTTAAATACTGTTTTGTGCAGGCAGACATATTTGAAAAGACTTTCTGATAAAGGCTCAGGTGAATGTGCTGTAAAGATGGGCACTGATAGACTCCAATAATTAAAGACTTAATCATACCTCCTAGCATTTTGATACTACTAAATCTTTGTCACGATTAAATATGATCCAACTTTAGTTTGATTCTAACCTGCTACTGAAGTCCATCTGCTGGGACCCATAGGCATGGTTACAGGGGAAAAAAATTGACTCAAGTCAGCTGCTAATTGTTTGAAGTAGAAACCAACACGATGAAAATGAGAAGTGAATATTTACAGGGAAATCATGCAAAGTTCAAGAATCCAGGTTTACTATTCTTTTTCTGCGCCTTATACGACTGCCTCACTGAACCACATGCACTGCACAGCAGCTGACCCTACCTGTAAACACAAATGCTTTACTTAATCTACTACAATAAATTATAGTTATTAGAAAGCAATCTATCACAATAGAATGTATCATATTTTAGGGTCTAGTATCACTTCCAGGCATTCCATTATTAAGTACATTTTTAGTAGAGTATGTAAAGTTGAGCCAATATAATACAACCTACTTGAATATTTCTCTGTATTAACAAATGACAATAATATTTTTAATTTTACCAATAACCGTGCTTCTTTTAAAACTACAAGACCATAAAAATTACTGTTTTAATTTAATTTTTGCCTTAAATTTCAAAGCAATATCATTTTTCTTCACTGCTTGTTAGTTACAATGTCAAGTAAAGAAATAATTATAATCATATTGTTATATATTTGCAAATTACAAGAAGCATCTTCTTTTTATACATATTTGCAATAACATTGTGAGCAGCAGCTATCAATTTTTTGGAAATCGTTTTAAATGAAATACTAAACCTCATTGCACTTTAAGTGCTCAGATAGCAGTGTTACTTATATTGCATTTGTTATTAAATGCATCAGCTTATCTGAGTTCTTGTTCTTGGGTACATTTATTTCATAAATTTGCTGCAAAGGAAAAAAAGTATTTTTATAACCTCTCACCTCTGAAAAATTCAAGTCAGACTGCATCATTTTCCTCAATTGATATTTTACAGTCAGGGTTAATAACCTTTTAGAAACAATGTTAAGGCTGGGTGTGTTGTTCTTTTTAATAAAACTGTCATGTATTAAAAGTAAGTGCATATGCATATTTATAGATTTGTTTTCTCCAAATGGGTAGCAAGATTTTTTTTAAGTTACATTCCAGAAACTCTAACATGTAAATCAAAAATTTACTACAGTTAATTATAAAGGATACACAAGTTACTGCAGGTTAGGGATAGAGATAATTTGCACATTTGCAACAAACCTCCAGCAAAATATGTGTGTGCTATAAAGCAACAGAATAGAATAGTTTAAAAAATATTTCAAACATTCTTTAATGAAAAATGGCATTTTTAAAGGTTCTGATTCTGAACATGTTCTGATTTTTCAGCAAGAAAAACAAGCCAAATTTTCATTTTTGTTTTCTTTTTGAGTGTGTCCCCCTGTGTCTCTATCCCCCCTTTTTTTTCCTTTTAATGTTGTCATTTTAAAAAGAGGGGAAAGGAAGAGAGTGAAGGAAAATCCCCAAACAAAAAAAAACTTCAGTAATTTTTGTGTGTAATGTACTTACACTAGTTCAACTAGTTCTACATATTGAAACTACCATTATTCAATATTATCTGCCGTGAATTGCGCCTTCAAGAAGCAAAAAAGTTCCAGTAAGCTTGTGTGGGATGGATTCACTGAAGGGATAATAGATTTTTTTTTCGTTCATATTTTGACAACTGGATGTTTTTACTATGTTGAAATTCACAAAAAGATGAAGAACGAAAATCTGTAGTGATAAGTACCATGATGATCAGTGCTTCTTAAAGTACTGAAGTATAGTATTTTTCCTGGACCTAATTCAAAGCTCACTGGGAGTCTTTCCATTGATTTCAGTGGGTTTATATATATTTGCATGTTCTAAAGGAGAAATTGTGATCAAGCAAAGGTACCTCCATCACTGTTAGCAAGATGGGAATGGAAGCAGGCTCTGAAAAGCAGCTATTTCCTCCTGGGGTGTATGGAATGGGGAATGGTCCACCCTTCACAATGCACTGGGTGGTGTAGCTGTATAGGCACACTGGTGTACATTGTACCAGATATGCTCCATCCCTGGAGCAGAAGAGGAGACAGGATGCAGATTGAAAATAAGAAAGAAAAACTTGTAGCACCTTAGAGACTAACAAATTTATTTCAGCATAAGCTTTCGTGGGTTAGTACCCACTTCATCGGATGCATCAACCCATGAAAGCTTATGCTGAAATAAATTTGTTAGTCTCTAAGGTGCTACAAGTTTTTCTTTCTTATTTTCATTTTGCTGACACAGACTAACACGGCTACTACACTGAAACCTATCAGGATGGAGATTGGGACTCTCAGATTCCCAGGCTGTCCCATGAGCAGTACAACAGTGAACTGCTCCTTACCCAAGGCAGATCATTAACTCATGATCCAGGCCTAAGGTTTCAAAGCACGTAAGCATTAGCATAAACTCAAAACCCTAGTGAGACAGATAAGTATTATTATACCTACTCTATAGGTCCATAAACTAAAGCATGCAGAGATTAAGAATTTTAAGCCTCAGTACTTACAATTAGGCATATTGATTAATGTATAGTATACAGGGCCCCAAATCAAACTCACCTCATTTTCAGAGGTTTTGAGTACTTATAAATCCCAATTAATTTAACAAGCTATAGGTGCCTAAATATTGACTAAAAGCACCTAACTTCCAGCACTAGTTTGAAAATGTTGATCTATATGATTTGTCCAAGGTCACAAAATGAATGAATGACAGATTCACCAATAGAACACTGAAATCTTGATTCTCAGTCTACTGATCTAGCCACTAGATATGTGTGGAATTCCTGTTGACTTCAGTGGATCAGAATCAAACGCATAAAGAGAAACAAAGCTTCTATAAAATGCAATATATTCCCCATAAAGAGTTAGTAAAATAAGAGAAATGCAGTACAGTTATGGATAATTAATATTATTTAATTCATGCCAGTCGACATGGTTTTATGTAGCGTAGGCCTTGCCAGACAAATTTTATATCAGTTTTTTTGTGAGATCACAAGTTTAGTTAATAAAGGTATCTATGTAGATATATAGCAGTTAGACTTCTGTAAGGCATTTTATTTAGCCCTTGATGACATACTGAAGAAAAATTGCACTATGTAAAAATCAATTTGGTCCATATTAAAAGGTTTAAAAATTGGTTAACTGATAGATCTCAAAATCTAATTATAAATGGGGAATCATCATATGAAGATGTTTCTAGTGTGATCCCACAGCGATCTGCTTATGGCCCAATGTTATTCACTATCTTTATCAATTATTGGAAAGGAGATATAACATCATTGTTGGTAAAAAATGTGTAGAGGACACAAAACTTGGTGGTGTGGTAAATAATGATGGGGAGAGGTCAGTTGAAAGATCTGGATCTGGATCACCTAGTAAGGTGGGCTCATTTGAACAACATATATTTTAATACAGCCAAATGCGATGTCATCCATCTAGGAACAAAGAATGTAGGTCACAATTATAAAATGGGAGACAATATCCTGGAATGCAGTAACATTAAAAGGGACTGGGGATCATGGTAGATAGCTAACTGAATATGAGCTTGCAGCACAGTGCTGTAGGTAAAAGGATGAGCATGATCCTTGAATGCATAAGCAGGAGAATATCAAGTAGGAATAGGGAGGTGGTATTGCCTCCGTGTCTGGCATTAACAAGGCCTTTCCTGGAATAGTGTGTCCAGTTGTGGTGTCCACACTTCATATAGGATACTGAAAAATTTGAAATGGTTCAGAAAAGAGCTAAAGGAATGATCTGAGAACTGGAAAACATGCCTTATAGTGTGATACTTTAGAAGCTCAATCTTTTTTGTTTATCCAAGAGAAGGTTAAGAGGTGACTTGCTAAGGGCCTATAAGTACCTAGTTGGGAAAGAGGTTTTGCTAGTTGATGGTTCTTTTATCTAACAGAAAAAGCATAACAAGATCCAAAGGTTGAAAGCTGAAGCCAAACAAATTCTGACTAGAAATAATTATTAAGGCACACATTTTTAACAATGAGGGTAATTAACTGTTGCAACAACTGACCTAGGGATGTAGTCAATATTCAATGACTTGAAGTCCTCAAGAGTGGACGTGTTTCTAAAGTTATACTATAGCTATAGTAGTATACTATAGAAATTATGAGCTTGATGCAGAGATTACTGGATGAGGTTCCACTAGATGATCAGAATGGTCTCTCTGGGCTTAAAATCTATGAATCTGTTTACTTCTTTGAATTCATCCAACATGAGGATGGGTTCAACAGAGGGAGAGTACGTATACTGGGCTTGATAAAATGCCCATTTGTGTTAATGGACAGACTCCCTTAGATTTCAGTAGGCTTTGAATTAGACTTATACAAAGTAATGATATATAGTGATTACATCATTTGTTTGGAAGTCAGAATTCCTTATTTCTGTTGCTGACTTGATTACTGAATCTCCTTTGGACTGTGAGCAAGGCGTATAAATTATACATTATCTCTCTATGCTAAAGGTTACTGTCCTGCACAAGGGAACAATAACTTCTATTGAATTCTATAGGCCTTGACAATGGCCAGGTTACACAGGTCAATATTTTCAAAGTTGGCTGCCATATTTAAACACTCAGAGGAAATGGTGTGCTCTTCACAGGTGCTGAAGACCTATAGCTTCTACTGGCTTCACCAGAAATTACTGGGAGCCAACACCTCAGAAAATCAAGGCATTTTTATGGATTGAGGTGACTCACTATGGACACTCCAGTTTGAACATTTTGGCCATGGCCTTTCCTTTAGTCAAGTTTCGCACCTGTAAACTGAGTGTAAAAATGTTAATGTTGTGTTATTAAATGATAAGTGATTTGAGATCATAGATGGTATAGAAGAGCCATTGCAAAATCAGGGCCTTGCAAAAAAATCAACAGAGGATAAAAAATCAGAGGTGGAATTTTGAAGCTGTCAAAGGGAATTAAATGTCCAAATTAATGGTAATTGTGCACCTAAAGTCATTTAGTCTGCTCTGAAAACCTCCAGCTACATGATTGCAGATGGGGGAAAACTGTTGGAGAAGTTCCTTGTGGCTCTCCTTTTCCATATCACTATTTTGGTATTATAATGGGAATGTAGCAAGAATTGCTGCTGCTATTATAAATAGACATTCCTGTGTCAAGTCTGCCTTCTGCCCATTTGCTCATATTTTAAACTGGCAGAAAGATGAACTTTCCAATATTCAGATTTTATTGCCTTCATTTATTTCCAACCATGCATGAATCCACATTCATGTGAAGCTTGACCACTAATTTTGGAAAATAAAACTCACAAAAACCCGTGACTAAAGCCATTTTTTTACAAGCAGTTTTAAAGCCTTAAAAATAACTGTCTTGTGTTACAGTTCAACCACACAATATTAGTCACTGTCCATTAAACAGTTTCTAAAGAGATATTGATAGCAAGAAAAAAAGAATGAATACCTTAACTACTAAAAAAATCTACATATTTATCTTTACATTAGTTTGTCTCTTTCAACAGGAAATGTTCCAGAACTAGGATTACCAGGCATTCAGTTTTTTAACTTCTAAAATACAGAAGAGAGCGGACAAGCTGTGGGGAGGAAAAGGCAAGCATTGTAGAACACAACAGCCCTCCTGTCCCAGAGAGATTTATTTATTGGAAAGTTATTTTCCTCTCACTATAATTTAAGTCCCTAGTTATTATGCCATACGTAGCTGCATTGTACAATACAGCCACAATCTGCGGTTTTGTAAACTGAGCTGTCAAACACTTGTTATTTTAAAGCTGGAACTTGTCAGGGTCTTCTGACAGCCCAGTGGTCCCAGCTCCCAGCCTGATTCACGACTGGCTCTGAGACAGAGGAAGTTCGCGTCTGCTATAATCTAAACACTGTGCAAATGGAACATAGACACAGTGCTGAAAGAAGAAAAGAGGCTAAACCCCATAACCCAGACAAGAATCATACAAAGTTTTTTTTTTTGGGGGGGGGGGGAGGGGGGGGATCAAGTCCAGCAGCAGAGACTGCAACATAAGCAAATGCAAGTATTTTATTTTAAACCATCAAGTTGGTTTTTTTAAACTAGTTAGCTGTAAAGCAGGGAAAATTAGTCTTCTTCAATGTGTGGAAACAATATCCCACATGTGTACCTTTGCCACATCTGTATTATCCATTTAAAATGTAAACATAATAAGGTGCATTCTAGGAGGAATTTTTTAGTCCCTGTGGTTGTGTGTCTAGTGCTTAAGCTCAGGGAAATACTTTTCAGGCTGTTGCTTCTCATTCATTAGATGATTACGAAGGATTACAAAGCACAAAGGTTTCTATATTAATTTCAGCTACAATTAAATCTGGATCCACTCTTTAAAATGCAGCATGCAGTCAACGACTGCAAAAATATTTTCTCCAGGCAGTGGAAGTACGTCTCTCGGGGGGATAGTCGTTCTTTTCCCCGATTGTTTTTCCAAAAGAAAAATCTAGAAAGAAACCTTTGGTTTTCTGAATTTGTAAATGACGCTCGGAAAAAAAACTTAAATTAAAATGTAAAAAAGGGAATGTGTGCAATACACTGGGGCTAGATTGGAACTCTGCAATCTGCAGCATAAAGTCAATCTGCTCCAGGACTAGACCTTGTAACTCTAAGAATCACAGTTCCTCCCCAATCCCCACTTGAACAGAGAGGAGTAAAGTTATAACACCTATCTCTGTAGAGAAACTTACTCCCAGGGCTCTGGCTGTTCCCCAACCATCTTTTCCCACTCCCCGTCCACTTGCTCATAGGGGAAAGTGTCAGATGAGCAGCCGCTGCTTTTCCCACCACAGTTGGATTCTTCGTCTAGATTCTCCAGCAGGGCCCAACAGGAGAATAAAGGGGACCTTGCCCCTTTCCCTGACTGAGTAAGGGATGTGATGATCTAGCCCATTATAATTATTTACATTTATCTTAAATTAGGATTAGAGGTGGCCTCAAATCAAACTGCGAAATTTTAGATTCCCCAAACTTTAGAAAAAGTCGGATTCTGGATCCAAACTGTGGCTCAGGGGTAACATGAATCAAACACGTCTGTTTAGTTTATGCTTGGTGGATTATGTCTCACTTCTCTTTTTACATTCTTAAAACAATCACTAATGTGAACAAGCAGAAACTCTTGCATGAGGTAAGAAGTTGTGGAAATGAATCTTCAGGAGTTCATTTCAGATACATTTTTACAGAAAGATACAATGAAGACGATTTTGGCCGTTTACTTCAAATGCCTTACAGCACCTATTTTTGTTTGCGGTGTATTTAGTTGTGACACTCTGGTTACCTTTTCCAGACCTGAGGAAGAGCTGTGTGATGCTCAAAAGCTTAGTCCAATAAAAGATATTACCTCACCCATCTTGTCTCTCTTAAGCATCCATTGTATTTATCTATAGAGAAACAACTAATGGGTGGTTGAAATTCATATGGATCACCCTTAACCTATACTGAAATCAAGGCAGTTTTCAGCAGGGATTGGGGAACAGTCTCAAAAATCATCTCCCATCTTGTGCCAACATTATGGACCTTGTCATCAGGCAGTGGAACACTTTTCTATTTAAACTACACTAATTAAATCTCCCTGCTCTCATTTAAAAAAAAATACAACTGTCTGCTGTTGGTCTGAAGAATTGAACCGAGTGAATGTAAATTTTAATTTCATGGTGCAAGTGTTAAATCAATGCTGTCTAAGCTGTCTGCCTGTACTTCATGAAATCCCACCACATTTTAATAGTTCTCCTTTTGTGCTGAATGGAACTACACTTGGAAATACTGTGTCTGTGTGTGTGTGTGTGTGTGTGTGTGTGTGAGAGAGAGAGAGAGAGAGAGAGAGAGAGAGAGAGAGAGAGAGATTGGGGCGGAGGGTAATGTACAATTAGGGCCCTGAAAACCACAACATAACCACATTCTATTCACCTAATTGGGCCAAGAGAAAACTATCATTTCTTAAACAGTTTGTTTTTATAAACACGTACTTTCCCTACCAACTTCAGTTAAAATAACATAGTGGCAATGTTTTATATAGAGCATTGTATTCCATGTTGACTTTAAAAGCCATTGTTCGAATGCGTGTCAATAAAACATGTAGCCCTTCTTAACCTAGTAGTCCCCATTTTATTATGAGTCTTTACTTGTTAAGTGACAAAATCACACTAGTGTGGATTTGTTTTGCATTCCCTTTTTTTAAGATTACTGACATTTTTAAGATGGTCAAATTTCTATGGGTCATAATAATATGCTTTAGTTTAGCCTAAACCTACTCACCCTGCTTTCAGGATTGCAGAAGCAGAGATAAACCTGACATTGTTCACATGGTTTTAAATTTCATTAACAACAGGTTGAGACATGCCCAAAAACTGTTGTTAGGTTTAATTCTAGAATGAAATGTAGTATGTGCTTGATTCTGTGAGCTTGATATTTTGTATTTGGAGGAGTGCCCCTATATTTCATATCTTTGCCTTGATGTGATTTTTATCATATCTGGTGTTACGTGACAAACATATTTCCATTATATCTTACAAGAGTCACATCACAGAGACCATATGATGCTAATGCATATTCTAAAGCCCATCCATGCTGCCCAGGACAAATTGGCTAGTCATATCACTAGTTTGCAAAGAGATTGATTGCTTCCTATTGAATTATAGCTATGTGCGCCACTGAAGTGAGAGTTGCTTCTGCATTTTTATTACAATCCCCAAGCTTTAACAGTGCTGTAAATTAAAATGCAACAGGATGAACATGGACAAAGAAGGTCTCAACCTCAGGAATGAATATTTTTACAATTTTTTATACAACATCTATTTTCAAATCCTACAAATGAAAAAACAAGAAAAAACAAGAGGAAATGTATAACTTAACATCTTTTTACGCTTATATAGCTCTCAGTATATCAATATAATTCATGCAAATAGCCTAAGAAATTGAGTAATCACGTTGTATATTTCAAAAAAAAATTGTGGATAAGGGCCAAATCTTACAAAGCCCTACTTCAATGGAGAAGTCAGCAGAACTACTCTTGTGTGTAAGAGTTTGCATGACCAGTCTGAGATCATTATTTTTAAAATGTGATGATGGGGATACATGGCAACTACTCCTGTGAGGGTTTGATGATGTATGCTATACATATAGTCTATCACAGAAATACATGGTGACTCAAAAGAAACAAACATGGTATATTGTACATGGATAATGATTCAAAATGTTTAAATCATCATATATTATAGTAAGTCATAATGCACTATCAAATATGTAGTACACATAATTCATGATTGTTTAAATGTATACTAACATGACAGAGGGGAACCATTGCAGTCTGGCATCTTAACCCTTGTAAATCTTTGCAGAAGACCCTTTTTTCCCCCTTTATCTTCTTTTCCTTAAATAAATATTTGAAAGAAATGGAGCAAACAAAATTTATATTAAAATAGTTCTATGTGTCTAACAGAAATAAAAATAAATAAATTCTTAAAGCGTGGTTATACACTGAAAAATTACTTCTAAGAGGGCATCCCAGTGTCCCGGGTTATTTGCTCCCCAGGATTTCATTACCGATATTTTCACACTTTACACATTAAAAAAATGTTTGTTTTAATTATCAGGACAACAAAGTCAGAATGAACTCAGGAACCCATGCGAAGTTATTTCTGGCTTTTACATCTTCATTAAAGATAGGACTGAATAAAATTCCTAAATCCAAACTCTGAGGAACTTTGTGATTAAAACCCATTTCTAATCTTTGACAGTATTCTGCTCTGACCAAATTCTGCTCTCCGGTGTAAATCTCGAAAAACTCTACTGATGTCAATAGAATTAATGGCATTCCAACGTAACTTTTTTGACCTCAGTGGAGTTACTCCAAAGGGTCACCAAGAGCAGAGGTTGGCCTTAGTTACTAAGTCTATTGTCATGAAACTGTGTGGCTATGATACAAAATATTCACAAAGATCAGATCTATTGAAAAAAGGTAGGATTTCTTTACACAGACACATTTCTAACTATAATTGTGCTAGGCTTTTGTTTTAAAATGCACATTTGGCTTAACAGAACAAATTAAGGAAGGATTAACTTCTCTAACTTTGAATTTCTTGGGTGTTTTTTTTTTTTAATTTTAAGACAGATTTTTTGACATTTACCATTGGAATTGTTTATTTATTTATTTCTCATACAAGAACATTTTGATGGCAAAATAATCAAAGTGAGTGACAGATTTCAGATCACAAGCAGTGAACCTGTTAGATTTCAGCATAATTGACATTTGTCCTCTTCTGACAAATTATATAAATGACTGAAGAAAAGATTCCTCAATAGACTGAAATCATGCTCTTTTTCCTAAACTCTTCCCTCCTCAGTGGTTTCCCCAGGCCCAATCTAGAGCCTTATCCACTCTGCCTCTGTGCTGAATCTCTTTCCCGAGGAATATCATTCTCCTCATCACAACTCATTGGTAACGTTATAGGACAAAGCATTTGGACTGGAAAATTCCTGCTTATAACCAACCACACCAATATTTTCTGTATCCCATCATATGGCACAGACATATACACTCATATGATTGATGTTTAAGTTGTAGAATTTCCTACTGATTAATTATTCCAGAGCCCACTGTCAAGAAACATGCCATTTTGAGAGTAAACTCTGATTTCTTTGTGATCAATGCTTAATATGATGCCCATAAAACACAGAATTGAGAGATGGGGAAGACCTACTTCTACTTCATTCAGCTAATCCATCACCTTGCCTGCTAGTGCAGGATTTGTTGTACTGTCTATTTTGTAGCCTTGTGGGAAAGTCCTGTAAGAATTTAGTAGAAAATTATAACCTTTCTATAGGTTTCTTAACGTTCCTATCGAATTTAATAGAGTATCATATTCATTCTATAGAATTCTGCAGGATGGTTCAAAATATTATACAGCCAATATCATTCTCTATTAAATCCTGTAAAATGTTATCGTAATTTCTAGGGAATCTTGTTGGGTTCACCCTCTTACACCATATAGATCTTCCCAGAAGGTTAGTGCCTTCCTTACAATGCCACAAGTTCTTGTCAGAACTTTTTCTTTACTGAAATTCACCCAAATATTCTTTTTTTTCTCTCTCTCCTGGTGTTTAAACATATCAAATATGTAGAAACTGTTATGTTCCCTTTTATGCATCACTGAAATAATCTACAGTATACATATTTTGCTCTTTTACTCTTTCTTCATAAATCAGTTTCTCCATCCACTTCACCGTTATTGTTGCTCCTCTCTGAACTCCCTCCAGTATCAGAAATCTTTCTTTTATTCTTTCATTTTGCCGTCAAATCCTGTCCTCAAAAGAATGCATAATTTTAAAGCTACTTCAGGCTCAAGGGGATAATGCCAAAATCGGGTCAACACTCTTCATCATGCCAAGTGTCTAATGTAGTCATAAAACTATTTCAAGTTCTATCAAATATACCTCATATAAGACAATAAAATATAAGCAAGTTATTCCCATTTTTAACCTTTATATTTATTTCTTCTTTGGATTTTGCTAGCATAACACCCATAACCCTGCAGTTTCAGGATCTCCAGTATGTGTATGGTAGGATGCAGTTTTCTGCCTGACTTCTCAGTCTGGACAATGCAGAGATGTGAAAGTCCTCAGAACTCAGATATCAAGACCCCAAAGCATTAAATCATTCTGTCAAGGAACAGAGTGCTTGAAATGTTAGTATCATAGTCAAAATTTGCACAGAGAGACACATAGTCACAATATAATTAGAAGATTAAGGTGAAATTAAGACACTGCCTTTGGGAAAGTCTGTCTCCTAATTGGGAGGATGATGATTAATCCTGCCATGACAGAGACTTTTAGTAAATTTTAAGATCGTAAGGAAACTCTCTCTTATTCTACTTCTCATCTTAAACTCCTATAGAAGACAACCAATTTCTTGTCAAAATCTTGTGATCTAATACTAAATTGTTTTTATTCCACCAAAAAAAAAAATTCTGATTCAGGGTGGGGCTTGCTTTCAAAGGGTAACACCCTGTTTCTTGGAGAAATATTTACTTCCCAGCAGCTTCTGTCAAATATTCAATTCCCAACCAATGAACATTAAACCTTTTAATTGAAAGTGATCTAAGAACCCTTCACAAATTCCTTGTAATGAGTGAATGGCCATTAGTAGTAATGAATGTAGCCACCTTTTTGTGACCTCAACTGTTTAAAAGCATTGCTGCTGATGTGGCTGGGGCAGGGCAGTGAACTTCAGCTGTTAACCATATAATGCCCATCTGAAGAGTAGATTTTAACTCTTTGTAACCAGATCTTATCATGGCTGAAAGCGAACCTGGCTTGCATCCACAGAAGCAGTGTCTACCCTGAAAATCTGGCCCTCAGTTTTCTAAACTGCCAATTTAGGTGCCTAGGTCTAACATTTAGGATCCAATGGGTATGTCTAAACTTCAATTAGACACCCCTGGCTGACCCATGCCAGCTGACTTGGGCTCACGGGGGTCAGGCTGAGGTGCTGTTTAGTTGTAATGTAGATGTTTGTGCTCAGGCTCACACGCAGACTATAGGGTCCTGCATAGATGCCTGACCCTGAACATCTACACTGCAATTAAACCACCCCTTAGCCCAAGCCTTGTGCACCCAAGTCAGCTGGCACGGGCCAGCTGGGGGTTTCTAATTTCAGTGAAGACATATCCAATGACAGCCTCAAACCACTCGCTCAGCTGCCATCCATCCCTGTAGGCCTACTTTTCTACTGGCAAAGATCCTAGTGCCTAAGTGTCCATGGGTGGCATGGGCAAAACCAGGGGAGCTGGAACAGTTTTTATAGTGGGGGTGCTGAGAGCCATTGAACCAAACTGTAGACCCTGAATATATTGGAAACCACTTCAAGCCAAGGGGTGTGGCAGCACCACCAGCATCCCTAGTTCCAGTACCTCTATATCCAGTACCAAAACCCTCTATATCCTGATACCACTGAGCTGCTCAGCACCCTTGTTCATGCCAATCCCTGGCAGGATTTTCAAACTAGGCATTGTACCTGCTTCAAATCAGGCAGAGTGGGGATTTGAAAGCAGATGGCTACCCTAACCCCTGGAATATTGGCCATAAAGGGGTGGGTCTCTCTGTTGTGGAGGAAGGAGTCTCCTTCTGACCTGGAGTTAGTCACCTAACTACATTTGAGGGGAAGGCCTTAGCATTTCCTACTGGCTAGCTCAGAGGGTTCCATGCTCAGCTTCCTGGCTTCTGTGAATCCCATTCTTAGGCTTTGTCTACACTACGCACCATTTAGTGACACCGCTACAGCTGTGCTGTGTAGCTGCTGTTTGTAACCAGGAAAGAGCTCTCCCGCTGACAGAAAACATCCACCCCCAATGAGCGGCGGCAGCTTTGTCGGCAAGACACACACACACACACACTTTTTCCCATAGTCCCACTGAAGGAGGAGGAAGGAGACAAAAAAGAGGAACAGAAAAAAGATGAGAAACAAAAATAGTCTACATTTTTTTTATTTCCAAGAGTTTCAAACAAACTATTTTTTTCACAAAACATTCCAAATTCTGTAGGCAATTTTTAATGGATGAATATTTTGTTCCAAAAATGTTGACCAGTTCTGCTTACTAGTACCTAATGTGACTACTTGTCTCTCTCGCTTACATAATTGCAACATACATTTATTTCCTTAGGTTATCTACATTTATTAAATCTTTCCTCATAAATTGTATTTTCAAAACACTTTGCTCACATTTTTCAACAGGCGTGGTTTTTGGGTGCCCTTAATTTTGTGATTCCTTAATGGAACCTGATTTTCCTTCTTTATTTTGTCATCAGTTTTCATTGTTATAGTTTAAATGTGGTGGCCAGACTTTGTACAATATTTGTTATTTATGAAAGGGGATAAATTGGCCCCCCAGGTCAGTCAATTGTTTTCTGTTTTGATTTCCGGTCATGACATGACTGGAGATGGATGTGGAGTAGGACAAAGCATTTAAGTAGTAATGACTTATCCTTCTTAGGTTTGTAATTAGGATTGACATGAGGCCAAAAAAAGAAAAATAAATACAGGCACTAAATATTAGCAGACCACATTTTAGCAGATTGTGATAGATAGTGGATGAAACTGGGATACAGCAATAAACGGAAAACATGTAGAGGAAATGGAATGAAGTTAAAAAAAATAATGTATATCCAAGAGTAGTGCATTCCACCTAACAATAAGTGTTTAGGAATAGCAAATGTGCTATATGGATGAACAGAGAAGTGCAAAGAAGAAGCCAAATGTAAGGAATATGAAAGGGAAAAATAAAAAAAAGTACAGAGGCAGAGATTGCTGGAAAATGTAAATGAATTTTTTGCATCCTTGTTCACAAAGGAAAATGGATGACAGATGGCAGAGCAGGTATGTGTTTCCTTGGGGAGGGAGAAGAAGAAACATTGGAAGAAATCAGGACCATGCCAGACAGATTATAGGTGACATTTAAAACATCCAAAACCAGACAAGACTCCAGGATCAGGCAATATCTATTCTGGAACTAACAAAAGGGCCAAATCCAGCATGCTTTCTCACACATTTACTTCAGTGGGCCAAATTATGCTTGCCTTCCACAAGAAGTTCCAATGAAGTCAATGCCACTTCTCACATAAATGGGGCTATGGGATTTGTCCCTTAAAATGTCTGGAAACAACGGATGTCCTAGGGGATCTAAGAGAAGCTAGTGGGATATTAACATGAAAGAAGACGCATACGGAAGGAGCAGGAGACAAGTGTAATTTTCTTGCCATGCAGCACCATATATCTACACTGGAGCTGAAAGGTATGAACTTCTCACATTAGAGCTGAACAAGTGAACATGCTAAAAACACAAGTGTAGTCATGGCAGCGCAAGTAGAGGGAGAGGCTAGTCACCCTGAGTACATACCTGTAGTCTCAGATGTGATTGTATTGAAGGTAGCTAGCCCCTCCCGCTGCTTGTGCTATCACAGCTACACTTCTGTTTTTAGCATGCTTGTTTGATCAGAGCAAGTGTGGGGATGTCTCCTCGAGCTGGAATTTATTCTTTCCAGCCACCAGGTAGACATTCCCTCAGATAGGAGTAAGGGCTGGGTTCAGTTGATACAATAACACCTCTTTCTGGTGTTATTGTATCATACTTTAAGGGCACCTTTCTTAACTAAAAAAAAAAACCCCAACAAACAACAAAAAACAACAACAATTTGCCTCTACACGAACCTGGAGACACATGCTCACAAGTGCTGTGCACTAGGAAAATAGAAGAGAGAACCTAACTTACCAAACTAGTGCTTGGTCATGGGGTAAAGTGTGATCTTAAAATGAAAACCAGAGAGTTACAACTCTGAGAACAGATGTAATAAACAAAGGGGAAAGCAGTTATTACAAAGAGCTGTTACAACAGTAAGTGTACATATAGCCTTTTGGTCAGTGTGTGTTATGTATCCCCTTCTTTGCCTGATTCACAGAGGCTGTAGGTCAGCTAAGCTATCTGGCTCTTTAGCACATACTATAAGAGCTTCTTTTAACTCTAGAAGTTGCTGGTTCAATCCCCTCTGTTAGCCAAAATCGCAGCCACAACCCACACACATGGAACAAAGCAAAATATACATTTAACTATAATGCTACGGACTCCAGCCTGCAGGGTATAAAAGTCGAGAACAACACAAAGTCACCTCAGGAAGTACAACAGTGCCTTTGGTGCATATGAGTATTGGTTTGAGCTGGGGCCCTGAGGAGGGTAATGCTGCTGTTGTTTAACTCCATAGCCCATTGGGCTGTATAAGGAGCAGCATGGTTGGGAAAATGCTGACTGAGTCTCATTGCTGGTACAGTTAACAAAAAGTTGCAGCTCAGCACTGCAACCCCTACGTCTTGGAAAGGTGAGCCAATGAGGTGCCTATTCTGTAGCTATAGATTCTCTAACCACCACCAAGACCTAACTGCACCTTGCTCCTCGCACTATGCCCAAATAAATGAGTTAGTCTTTAAGGTGCCACCAGACTCCTCGTTGTTTTTGTGGATACAGACTAACACGGCTACCCCTCTGCTCCTTTGCTCCTTGCCATGCTGTTCCTCCAGCCTGAGAGAAGTAGGCAAGGAGAAAGGGGTAAACAGGTGTCTCTTTCTGTGTTGTGGAAAGGGGAAACTCTGTGGCTGTGTTTGTATGTAGTGTGTGTTATGGGGTAGCAGCAACTATGCAGCCATGCTGTGGTGTGTGTTGGTGGTGTGGAGCTGTGTCAGCTCTGTGTTGCGGAGGGCAACAAAAATGATTAGGGGGCTGGAGCACATGACTTATGAGGAGAGGCTGAGGGAACTGGGATTGTTTAGCCTGCAGAAGAGAAGAATGAGGGGGGATTTGATAGCTGCTTTCAACTACCTGAAAGGGGGTTCCAAAGAGGATGGATCTAGACTGTTCTCAGTGGTAGAAGATGACAGAACAAGGAGTAATGGTCTCAAGTTGCAGAGGGGGAGGTTTAGGTTGGATATTAAGAAAAACTTTTTCACTAGTAGGGTGGTGAAGCACTGGAATGGGTTACCTACGGAGGTGGTGGAATCTCCTTCCTTAGAGGTTTTTAAGGTCAGGCTTGACAAAGCCCTGGCTGGGATGATTTAGTTGGTGTTGGTCCTGCTTTGAGCAGGGGGTTGGACTAGATGACCTCCTGAGGTCCCTTCCAGCCCTGAGATTCTATGATTCTATGATATGCAGTGGCTAGTGTGTGAGGAAAGCAGGTGTGTGTGGGTGTGTGTCATATTGCCTATTGAGAGAGCAGGCTTCAGAAAAAAATGGAAAAGGAAGAGATGTGGGACTATAAATAGAAAAACACAGGAGAGAAAACAGAGGCAATTTTTAAAAGGCAGAAAAGGGAAAGTCTTGTAATTAAGGTAATGGCCCCGCATGCGGGAGATCTGGATTTAATACTCACCCTTCTCACAAGATTTCTTTATGATATTGGTCAGTAAGGGTTTCTGTGAGGCCACATCCATTAACATGAGTAAAGAACTCTTAGATTTCCAGGGGAAGTGGCTATATAAATGCAAAGTAGTATCACCTTCCATACAGGAAACAGGGAAGGGTTAGATGTTTGCAGATTGTTTTGAAGATACTGTAAATGCAAAGCAGTAGCCAAGCCTCCATTTCTATATTTTATTTTTTTAAAATCTACCGGAAAGAGTGTTTTATATAATCAGTGTGTGTTTATCTAGCAGCCACCCCCATGATTTTTTACCAACAGTTATACCAGAAGGGTTGGCTGAACAGGTGCTTGCATAAGGTAGCAAAATATTAGGGGAGAAAAATGTTCAGTAATTGTTAGTGTGGGTGCCCAAGAGCTGGAAGAGGCAGAATTTTGCCTAATGCAGAAGTGATAAAGAGTCAGCCCTGCACAGCACCATATCAGCTACTTCTTCAGCCTGGGACATACTGTTGGTGAAGTTTTGGACTGATGGGGATGGGTGGGTGGATGTGTTTAAAAACAAAACACATGGAACGAACAAGATGACCAAATGATGACCAGACATCAGACTAACCAGTGTGTTTGTATGTTGTGTCCCTTTCCTCCAGCCTTCATGTTGTTTTTTGTTACTTTGTGGGCAGAGACTGTGTTTTTAGCAATAAAAATAATAACAGCAGAGGTTATGATTTGATTAATAAAAAGAGGCGCTAAATTGCTTTTCAACTCAGATGTTCGGGATAGCCCTTGATGATCTCCTGAAAAAGACTGCCATCCCCTAGTTAAAGGGCATGTTTGGTTTCCCACTTTGTGTAAAAAAGTTCTCTCTCTACCTAACTGTAGCTAATGAGTATCCTTTTGGGACAACCGCAGCAATGAATCATTGCTTCTCCCACAAGCCAGTGGTCAGAGAGTGTGTGCATGCGCCTGGGAGCAATGACTAGAAGTATTGTGATCCCAACACATGTTGGTTATCTCTTTCCTAAGTGTCCTAAATGTAGATCTTGATATTATGTCAATGAATATTTAATATAAAATGTCACCATTCAGTGGTAAATTACAGCTAGATCTGACCAGGAGAGGATTAAGCCCATCACTTTGCTTAGCAGCTCAGATGGTTGGAATAATTGGATGATAGCTGGAGGGCATCCATTCGGTCTATAATTAGGTCATTTCTTTCTCGTCCCCTCTGTGTGTATAATTACAAATTAATTTGAAATCCCACTGTGAGAAAAAAAATTCATTTTAATATAATAGACGAGACAAGAGCCACAGGATATTATTTTAAAAGAGATTTTCAATGTTTATGTCAAAATATGCTATTTGGCCAAACATCTTATCCACATTGACTGCAGTTCTTGTATTTGATTTCTCTGTTTACTTTTTAACATGTCTGGATGCATTTTATTCCTTAATTTAAATGGCTTTTCCTATAACCATGATGATGCCCTCAGCTTTTAACACCACTCCGGTGATTCATCGTTGGGAATCAACTACACAAGATGTTTTAAGAAAATGAAAAGCAATACTGAGCCCATTGAAAGGCACCATGCCCCAGATCCTCAAAGGTATTTAGGTGCCTAACGCCAATGATCTGAGCCCATATTATAAGAAGGTGTATGTGCAGATCTAAACAGGCGGATTTAGTCATCTGCTTCATTCTTTAGTGGAGTCATGCTTAAGTTACTCTTTAAAATGTACATTTCTGCCTTCACAATGAAAGTATTATATGTTACACCGCACTAGATAGAACGCCCGCCCTTATATGCACTCTGGTAGTTTATTCTTCAAACTCTTAGTTGTGATATGCTGTTGTCAAATTCTGTTTGTCTTGCTTTATCACAACAGTGCGGTCAGATGCATTAGGCTTCCTGTCTTCATTGCTGATAATACAAGTAAAAAACCACGCATTTCTGACAACTAGATTACCTCTGCCAAAGCTGGCAAGACAATGTTTTGACTTGCAAAAACTTCCTGTTTCACTCAAGGGATAAGTGTGATTTCATTTTTCCTCATGAATCTTTGGAGAGGCTGGGGAGAGATCCACAGGTGTGATCTAAACTTGGGTAATGTGAAGAGCAAGCTTGACTGAGCTGAGCTGGGTATATGCATTCAAGAAGAACAGGTGAAGAAAGGACTGTCACGAATGAGAAGAAGGCTATCTGGATCAGATTGTTTTTCTAGGTGGACTGTAAGGTACCAGACAACATCCCATGCTGTTTAGCATGATGAGATTAGACTTCCTACGGAAAATGAACTGCCTAGAGATAGATCCCAAAGTTCATTTTATAAAAAGGTATTTTCCCACAGTGCTCTAAAACCAAGATATATGGGGGCTAAAGGAAAATTTAGGAAACAAACAAAGCGAACACAATATTTCTGGGCTTCAAAAAAGGTTCACAGTATTTCCGGGCTTCACATTCTAGTTTTATTTTATCCACACTGGATCATCCAGGCCACCCTGTGATTCCACATTCAGGCAGGAGAAGTGGGATAATCAGAAAGGAGAGCATTTTTTAACATAGCAACGTCTTACTAGTAATAGCACTTTGTATTTTCATAGCACCTCTCATTTGAGAATGTCAAAGCACTTTACAAATTAATAAAGCCTCACACTTCTTGGAGTATTATGGGAGTGAAGTGATTTACCCAAGGACTTTCAGCCACTGAAGTAGAATGCAAAAATATTGAGTCACAGAGTCTTTCAAGCATTAAACACACTGCTGACTATGGACCAATCTAAAGCCCATTGAAGTCAACAGGAGTCTGTCCACTGACTGCAATGGGTTTTAGATCAGGCCCTGGACAATCATACAGAAAGAGCATGAGAAAGTTTGAATCACTATTTGAAATTTTGACTTTGCCACTAACTTTTCAAACATGTCTCTTCCTCTGCAACTTTTCTGAAGTTGGAGGTTTTGAAAGCTACAGTAGACGAAGGAGTAAAAAGGGGAAAAGTGGGAGGCACCATTT
This sequence comes from Macrochelys suwanniensis, assembly GCA_033296515.1. Taxonomy (NCBI): domain Eukaryota; kingdom Metazoa; phylum Chordata; order Testudines; family Chelydridae; genus Macrochelys; species Macrochelys suwanniensis. Next base: position 26,462,356 of record CM065776.1, read on the forward strand.
GGTCTTCTGCACTCATTGCCAAGAAAGGGGGCAAATTGGAATTTTTTTTTAGAAAATGGCATTTTTTGAAACCCCAAACTAAACAGATTTCGATTTGAAACTAAACAAAAATGTCATTTTGAAATTTCCGATCAAAAAAATCTATCATTAATCAAAAAATGATGCTTTACTATAAAAAGTGTGTTTTCAATAAAACCTCATATTTTGATGGGGAAATATTTACTCTACAATTTTTCAGTCACTTCTACTACCTTCCAGTTCAGAGGATACACCTTACACGTACACGGAGTGAAAGGACAAAAACAACCTTTTTATGTGGTTTAAATGAAATGTCTACTTTAAAATATTGTTACTGTGAAAAAAACAATGAAAATAAGTCTCTGAAATACATATAATATATGTGGGGTTTTAGCCTTACTGTGGCATTTGATAGGTAAAAGGGGCTAACCCATTAGAGATCTACTAAGTGTAGATTTTCAGATATGATGGTAAAGCGTTTGTAAGTAAATCATTGCCATCGGCAAAAGCTGGAGGTTGGCAGTGAGAATTCTTTATAGAAAAACAAATGCAAGTGCTGAAATGGAATAATAACTGGATCACATAAACCCAATTTTTGGGGTTTAGATTTTCTACCCTCTGAAAGCCACCATGTAAGAATGGGTGGTCTCTGATTAGCTCTTGGATACTGGAATTTAAATTATATGAGCAGTGAGTTAACTCATTTCCTTCTAAATCCTTACAGATCTTTGTGGGCTATGTACATAATATATTAGATTTTATGTAATGACCAGCTGGAACAAAAACCCATAACATATCATATTTTAGTCTGCCATCTGATTACCCCTCCCGCGAGAATGCTAACAGCATCAAATATTCTACTAACATATGCAATTATCTAAAAGCAAAAAGTTTATCCCTACTGTAAAGTTAGACTATGATCATACCTCCTGTTCTGATATACTTAGAATATGCTCAGAACAACTGAATTCCGCTCACTAATTCTCCACACTCCACCTCTCGGGATCTTACCTGAGCTGTGCACACCATTCACCCCAAAACCACTTGAATGTAGCTTGGTTTGATGTGTTTCTGACCTTCAGCCCATGATTGCAATAGTTCAGGAAAATGAGTTGAGGTTTCCTGCACATCTGGGAACACCATGATTCCCCTTGCCATGACAGGCCTTTCCAGATGACATTCCTTGCTCTTCCTTCTCCCTTTTCTTGGTTCAGCTGTCTAGGAAAGGAGGGGTGAAACATACTAACAGCCTCAAAACATGCCATGGAAATGCTCTTGTTGGGCGGAAAAGAAGGTAAGAACACTAGAAAATAAAGCTGACTGGAGGATGAGAATTCAGTTTTGTGTCAACTTCCAAGATTTTGACATTTGTTTTGGTTTTGCATTGGCACAAAAACAATACCTTGGAATGTTTTGGCAAAAACAGCTTTCTGTTGAAATGTCCTTTTCTGATTCAGGAAGAGATGTCAAAATGTCCAAGGGTGAGTGTGTGGGGCCAGGGCACTGGTATGGAAGGTGGGAGACTCAGGTTCAAGTCCCTGCTAGGCCTGATTAACAGCAGATTCTTTTCAGATCACTCCAGGTCACGCTGATTCGGGCAGAGTAGAGACTTGCACCTAGGTCTCCCAATCTCATGCAAGGACCCCAACCACCAGACTAGAGAGCATGACAGTCTCTCCGTGCCTGCACCCCAAAAGCATTTTGACAAAGTCTTTATCTAAAGCAAAACATTTAGGCTTTTACGGAAATTTCATTTAATCAAAATGTATCCAACCAGCTGTACTACAGAACCCGTATATCTTTGTGATACCCCAGAGGCGCAGGGGATCACCTCCATCTACTCTGCCACCTCCCTGTGACTGAGAAGGTTGAAATGTACAGGATTTCTGCCCTGAGGTTTTCAGGCAGAAGGACCCCTGTTCATTTCAATATTCTGCCTGTTCATAAGAAAGTGGCAGATAGGCAAAGCCAAGGCACAGTTCAGCACACAGAGTGCAGTGTGTCTACAAATCCAAAGCACACCTGGTAGGTGCTAATTTTAAACCTACCACCCTTGACAGTATCCCCTTTAGGGTTTACAATTGCATTACCTGAACCTGCAGTTAACATCAAACTTTCTAGCAAATTTCTTGCTTAGAGTCACAACCATACGTTTATAAAGAATAAGTGTGATAGAAGGCCAAGACCACAACCGTAGATGCCTTGGCCAACCACAGCTTAGGAATAAGTCTGATAAAACTTGCTGGCTGGTATTTTCCAAGAACATTTCCATGGCTTGTGTAATAGGATATTAATATATTACCGGACAACAGCTTCTGTGCTCTTGGCCTCATTGTAGTGGGAATTAGTAGAGTGCCTAATCATACTTGCCTTTCAACTGTAATAACATGGTTTTGAATTCAAGCTGGACTGAATTTACCTCACAGATCTTGTGGCTGCAAATGAACACATATCAGCTGTGGTCCTGGATTAGGAGAGGCTTGGGGATGGAACTGAAACTTAATTAAACTGTGTCTGCAGACCTGCTGAAAAATAGATGTGTTGTTAAACTCCCAAGTGCAAAAACTGCTACTAAAAAGCGGGCTCAGCTGAATTGGCCACTGTTGTTTTAATGAGTTCACTTTCACAAATTTTAAGGCCAGAAGGCACCATTATGATCATCTAGTCTGACCTCCTGAATATCACAGGCCACAGAATGTTACCCAGTGATTCCTGCATTTTGCCTAACAATTCACAGTTAAACTAGAGCATGTTTTTTCAGAGAGACGTCCAGCCTCTATTTAAAGACTCCAAGTAATGGGGAGTTTCCCACTGTCCATTCTACTAGTAACACTTGATGTAATACTGCATACAGCATAAGATCACATTCATAAAAATATTCCATTTTATAAGTTAGTGCCGCTACCAGGGGACAGAACTCCTGTCTAAGGTGTTTACGGCACACAAATACAGAAGTTGGAGAAAAACAGAAAGACTCTTGCTGCAAGGTTGCAATGTAACACTACTTTATTTCTTAGAATTCAGAACAATAACACACGAGAACTCCAAAACAGAAAGAACAAAGCAGGCTAAAACAGAGAGGCAAAACTCACCCCACCTTATACTAGGCTGTGTCTTTTGCTGAACTGAGTCTCATTGCACACTTTCCTACAGAGCCCCGGGCCTGCAAGCAGGACCAGGAAACCCTCTGAGAATTTAAAGTGATAGAGCACAATTTTAACACAGTTTTTAATGCACCAAAAAAGGGACAAATCCAACCTGGACAACCATATCTCAGATTTCTTGCAGGAGCTTCATTTAGGATGATTTTGTCCACTTAGTGCACAAGCAGAGCCTGGTTAGCATTTTGGCATGAGCTTGCCCAAACACAAACAAACTCTATCCACCACGATCATATCACTGTGTCTGAGTGGATGGTGGAGAGTGCTAAGGATTGTGGAGTTAGTGAAATGATTCTTCGGGATACACACCAAACTTAACCATGGGGCTGCCCACTGTTTGGCTCACTCCATCCAGTCCAGCCCTCTCCCTTCTTACACCCAAAACCTGCAGACCACTCTCTATGGAATCCTGAGTATAAGAGCTATGGCAATGACTGACCCGTTTTCCACACACAACAGGAATGAAATCAATGTATGGAGGGGTCCCTCCATGGGCATTATTAGGGGGCATTCTGCAGCTCATGGAAATTAGATGTGATGAAAGAGATTTAATGTTTATATTTTCTTTAATGAGACAATTCTGTGAAAATTAACATCCAAAGGAGGAAAGCACTTCCTCGGCCATTCATTTTTCCGAGAGAATAATTTGTGATCTGATATTTTTTGGCCTTGATATTAATGCTGAAGGCTACGCCCGAGATATCAGTCATCCCACCTTCCTGAAGTCTAGATGTGCTACTGGTCATTATGCTGACAAGTGAGCCCACTGCATTCCCTTCTCATAATGAAAGAGCCATTACAAAAAGTTAAATGAGTTACATATTCACCTTCTGGGATATCGGGGGCTTTTTCTTTTGTTTTTTTCTTTTTTAGTCAGCAGCAGATATTCTGAACAAACCTGTTTTAGGGTCCAAATAACTTCCCGTTGGTTTGGTGACATCATTTTGTGCTTACCGTATTATGATTACAGTAGCACCTAGAGGTTCCCATTGAGACTGGACCCCCATTAGACCCTGCTGCAAAGAGCTGACAATCTGAATAGACAAGACAGAGGATACATGGAAGGTAAAGCAGGCACAGACAGGAGAAGGAACTCCTCTAAGGTCACACAGCAAGTCAGTTCCAAAGCCAGGTAGAACCCAGGTCTCCTAAGTCCTACTCCAGAGCCCTGTCCACTAAACCAAGCTTTGTGTCCCTATGGTTGGCCTATTTAATCATGTATAATGAAGGTGTCAAATAGCAGGTAGAGTTCTGTCGGAAACCTGCCTGATCTCCTGTCAGGTTGCAGGGGAGGGCTTCCAGGGTCTGTGGCCCTGGGTGAGCCAGCTGGCCAAGAGTCAGGCAGGACAGGGAGCTAGCGAGCACAGGAGTCTGGAAGCCCTGGGGTCCCCAGCCCAGGACAGTCTGCAGAGTGGAGCTGTCCCAGGGCCACAGGGGTTGTACCATTTGACTGGAGAATAGCTAATATAGTTCCTATTTTTAAGAAAGGGAAAAAAGGTGACCCGGGTAACTACAGGCCTGTTAGTTTGACATCTGTAGTATGCAAGGTCTTGGAAAAAATTTTGAAGGAGAAAGTAGTTAAGGACCTTGAGGTCAATGGCAATTGGGACAAATTACAACATGGTTTTACAAAAGGTAGATCGTGCCAAACCAGCTTGATCTCCTTCTTTGAGAAAGTAACAGATTTTTTAGATAAAGGAAACGCAGTGGATCTAATCTACCTCGATTTCAGTAAAGCATTTGACACAGTACCACATGAGGAATTATTGGTTAAATTGGAAAAGATGGGGATCAATATGAAAATTGAGAGGTGGATAAGGAACTGGTTAATGGGGAGACTACAGCGGGTCATACTGAAAGGTGAACTGTCAGGTTGGAGGGAGGTTACTAGTGGAGTTCCTCAAGGTTCAGTTTTGGGACCAATTTTATTTAATCTTTTTATTACTGACCTCGGAACCAAAAGTGGGAGTGTGCTAATAAAGTTTGCAGATGACACAAAGTTGGGAGGTATTGCCAATTCAGAAAAGGATCGGGATATCCTACAGGAAGATCTGGATGACCTTGTAAACTGGAGTAATAGTAATAGGATGAAATTTAATAGTGAGAAGTGTAAGGTTATGCATTTAGGGATTAATAACAAGAATTTTAGTTATAAGCTGGGGACGCATCAGTTGGAAGTAACGGAAGAGGAGAAGGACCTCGGAGTCCTGGTTGATCACAGGATGACTATGAGTCGCCAATGTGATGTGGCTGTGAAAAAAGCTAATGCGGTCTTGGGATGCATTAGGCGAGGTATTTCTAGTAGAGATAAGGAGGTGTTAGTACCGTTATACAAAGCATTGGTGAGACCTCATTTGGAATACTGTGTGCAGTTCTGGTCTCCCATGTTTAAGAAGGATGAATTCAAACTGGAACAGGTACAAAGAAGGGCCACTAGGATGATCCGAGGAATGGAAAACCTGTCGTATGAAAGGAGACTCAAGGAGCTTGGTTTGTTTACCTTAACCAAAAGAAGGCTGAGGGGAGATATGATTGCTCTCTTTAAATATATCAGAGGGATAAATACCAGGGAGGGAGAGGAATTATTTCAGCTCAGTACCAATGTGGACACAAGAACAAATGGATATAAACTGGCCATCACGAAGTTTAGACTTGAAATTAGACAAAGGTTTCTAACCATCAGAGGAGTGAAGTTCTGGAACAGCCTTCCAAGGGAAGCAGTGGGGGCAAAAGACCTATCTGGCTTCAAGATTAAGCTAGATACGTTTATGGAGGAGATGGTTTGATGGGATAACATGATCTTAGTCAAAGGTCAATTAATTGCCATCAGTGGTAAATAGGACCAATGGTCAATGATGGGATGTTAGAAGTTACTACAGAGAACTTTTTCCTGGGTGTCTGGCTGGTGAGTCTTGCCCACATGCTCGGGGTTCAGCTGATCGCCATATTTGGGGTCGGGAAGGAATTTTCCTCCAGGGTAGATTGGCAGAGGCCTGGAGGTTTTTTGCCTTCCTCTGCAGCATGGGGCACGGGTCACTTACTGGAGGATTCTCTGCATCTTGAAGTCTTTAGACCATGATTTGGGGACTTCAATGGCTGGGACATAGGTGGGAGGATTATTTCGGGAGTGGGTGGGTGGGATTCTGTGGCCTGCGTTGTGCAGGGGGTCAGACTAGATGATCATAATGGTCCCTTCTGACCTTAAAGTCTATGAGTCTATGAGTCTATGAGTCCTGGAAACCCTGGCAGCTGCTGAGTGAAATTGACATGATTTTTGTAAGCAGTACTGCTCTTATTAAGTGGTGGGCAGCAGTAAAACTGACAAGAATCAGTTTCTCTCAGAAGCTGCTGGGCACAAGGATTTGATTTTTATTTATTTATTATTATTTTTTTGAAACACCACATGTGTAGGTTCCTGAAACAAAACAGTTTCAAAATCTCCCATTTTCAGGAAATTTCAAAATGTTAGAATTTCCATGAACTGGAAATTCTGAGTTTTCCTCAGCTCTGTAGAAAAATAACCCTATGACAGTAAGATTAGCTGAATTAAAATCCTTCTGAATCTGACTCTTACTCACTTATTCCAGGTACCATATGGTACCACCATACCTGCTGAGCAAAAAGGAAGGATAGTGGGGCTCCCCTCTGCCACCTTCCCTCCCCCCCGCCCTCCAATAACTTGAAACTCTAAATAGAATGGAAATTGGAATTAGTTCTCTTTCTTTATGTAAGGATGATCCATGCAATAGGCCAGTAAGAAAAAGCTTGGGATTTTGGTAGGTAATCAGTCAGCTTGGGACATTCCCTTGAGGTGCTGGCATATTTTGATTACAGTGGAGCTCAGCACTACAGTGCTGCTGCTCAGGTTGAGCCCACTGTGCCTATTAATGTACATGATTAGATGTAGATTTTGTGTTTTAATTTATACCTTGGGGAATAATGTCACCGTATTTTCCACTTTGTAGAAATCAGCTCTTTAAATTGACATCAGGTGAGGGCTTTTAGACCCTCTAAAAAGCTTTTGGTCCCCTCATCTGTCAGAGAGGAACTTAATCAGGGCCTATCTGACAGTTTCACCTCAAACGTGACAAGAATGGCCTACATCAAACATCATGAGTCCAGATAAAATATTGATTTTTTTAAAATTGTGTTTATCTTTTTATTTGCCATCCAGTTTTAAAATATTTAGCATTTATATTTTCAAGCCTTTTTCTGCAACCATGAGAGCTAGAAGCTTATTCTACAAAAAAAAATAAAAAAAAAAAAATCTGGGAGTCTCCGTTAATCATATGACTCCAGAATCTGAGGCCTTAAGAAAACCACCAAGTATTGCAAGATAAATCACAAGAGGTGGCAACACTGCAGCTGCCGACTCAACACGTCACCCCAGCTTCCTTGTGGCGATTGAGTAAGCTCCTTGGCATCAATGACTATTTCTCCTTTGACCCAACCTCAGACTCTCACTGGCCAGATGGCAGTGCCACAATGGATAGCAGCAAAGAGTAGTTTAGCTGAGATTGCCTCTGCTCCACTGGACAGCTGGCTGGCTGATATTCTGCCATGCCACTGAACCCCAGCTCTGGAGCTTGTTACAGTCCTCTGCAATCTTCTGTGTGCAGCTGTCCGACCTGCTTTCCCCTTCTAGACCTTCCGGATGGCCAGATGATTCAGTCGCTTCCCTTATGTCCTGTAGGGGGATCAAGCCACAAGCCTACTCTTCTCCACCTTTCTCGTGACCTCTCTGCCTGCCACCACTGTTCTCTCTAAGCTGTGCGCGTGTGCGCGCGCACAGAGATCCTAAACCCCGCGCACATGGCAAAACACTGCACGCACAAAAATTTGCACAGAAGCACAACAGTATGCACAGAAAAAAAAATTTGCGCACACGGCCTGTCAAAAATTTGCACAGAATACATTTTTTGTGCACACAGCTTGTCAAAAATTAGAGGGAACATTGCCTGCCACCCTTCTTCCTCCCTATCAGCAGTAGCCTCTGAGTCTGGACATATCCTGTTCAGTCCCATTGTGGCAGGCCTTTCAGCACTGAAAAACATGCTGGGTCTGAATTGCCTCAGTTCACTTAATACTAACGAGCCAGAAGCAGTAGTTGCAGCCTGACTGACCGCACAGCTTCCGGGTCACACTAATGAATATCGGGCAGGTTACCATCATAAGAAAGATTCTAGTACCTTGGATTGGGAGTGATCCTACAAGCTCTCTCCGCTCCCCAAAAAGGGAGAAAGCAGGCCAAGCAGCAGCCCCCAGAAGACAGTGCTGAGTCTCCGTGCAAAAAGACCGCACCAGGCACGGTGAGAGCACACATCTACTGGAGTGTGGTGGGAGCAGGGTCATGTGGCCTCTGTGGAGAAGGATTGAGTGGGCACAGGGGAAGCATCTCCAAAGTTCACATAAGCATCGAATTTAGGAACATTTATAGCACTGTAGACCTTTAGAAGTTCTAATATTGCCTTCTGGCTCCTACTCTTTTGAGAACTCCTTGAAGCAATGTTGCAACTTGCCTCCTAACGTATCACAGAAAGCTGCAAGACTTACTCACCATTCATTCAAGGCATAAGAGATAGCCGGCATTTTAAATGCTGATTCCAAGCCCCCTTATTATGGTTTACACTTGCTCCCCTCAGCCCCACTCCTGACTCCAACTTGGTTCACACCAGTTTCTGGCACATTATAATCATTGCAGAGTGCTGGGTGTCGTTCTGCTGCTAGAAGCTTGAGTTTGGTCTCTCCACATTTATTTTCTTAAATGTTCTTGGCATACCCAAGAAAAGTTCTAATTTGAGAAATGTAATGAACATTACAGGCTGAAGTTTCATTTTTGATTAACCAGCTGAAATCTTCACAGTCCCTCCCACCATCATGTCTCAATATAACGTACTCACTACAGATGTATTCTTCAATCCGAAGAAATCTGGACACCACCACATAAGGGTTTGTGTGCTCCAGAAAAACACCTCCAGATCAAACTCATTCCAAGATGTGTGATTTCTATTTTAACATGTGACAATGACACAAAACATTTCAGAAGATTAAACCGGTCCTCAAGCAGACTGGATAAAATCTAATAATCCACCATATTTTGAGATTTCCGTGATAGGACGTCTCAGAATATGGACATGTGAGATAAACATCAAATAGTTATTTTGGCAGATAGTTCATGTATCTATTTAAACTGACAGCAACACACAGGGTCAGATTAGATAATCTAATGGTTAGAGCCCTGCATGGACACAAGATTTGTATCCACATCCATCCGCAAAAATGATTTATGGCTATGTGGCATATGATTTAAATATGACTTTATAGATCATTGTTGCTACCACTGTTATATAATTGCAACAAATCTTGTACAAAATATGTCATATAAGGTGGCAATGGAAAAGTTATGGTTTGCTGAATATGATTATCCTATCTGTATATCATTTTTGTATCTGAAGTTATGAATATTGACTGCATACCCGTATTTCAAATGTGTTTGTTTGCTCCTGTGGTAACATCCATAACATAGTTTACATCCAGTGTAGCCAACACACTGTGAATGGCCTATTCAAGTTGATGGCCCACCAGCAAACACAATGGGTCATGGAAAAAGCTTATCCCCACCTGATGGACTTTCGTGTGGACATTCCAGCCAACATATGGGTAATGGCCCCTGCTATTGCTCATTGAAGCATGCAAGGGCATGTGACTAGATCATGTGGTACTGAACTTCATCTTGTGCCTGTACTTTTCCACAAACTGTGCTGAGGGCTTTGCTTGGAACAATGAGTTTCTCTCCACACGGCAGAAGCTATAAAAGGGCCCTGAAAACATCTCCATTTTGCCTCTTTCCTGCTCTGATCTCTGGACTATGGATTTATACTAATAGGAGCATTCTAACCAAGGGACTAAGGACCTTCCAACCATTTGAAAGCAACCAGAGACTTAACAAGCCAGCAATTTATATCACTGCGTAAAGCCTGATCCAAGAACTTTGCAATTATTGTATGTATTTGATTCCTTTAACCAATTTTAACTCTGACCTCTTTCTTTTTATAAATAAACCTTTGGCTATTAGATACGAAAGGATTGGCAACAGCATGATTATTGGGTAAGATGTGAGTTATATATTGACCTTGGTATGTGGCTGGTCCTTTGGGATCAGAAGAACCCTTTGGTTGATTAAATTGGTTTTAAATAACCACTCAGCATTAAGTCTAAGTGACTAGGTGTTGAAACAAGGACTGGAATACCTGAGGAGGCTGCACTTCTGACTTTGTTAGCCAGAGTGGTGAGACAGAAGTTTACTTTTGTTGCTGGTTTAGTATATCTTATGGAAGAATAACCACCAGTTTTGGGGGGTGTCTGCCCTATTGTTTTAGCAATTTGTCCTGAATTGGTATTCTCAGTTGTGACCCACTGAGGCAGAGTGACAGGCTATAAAGCAGATATCTGTGGATTTGCAGGGCTCTACTAATAGTCCCTTCTGACCTTTAAAAAAAAATCTATGAACTTAAACATCTAAAATCTATTAATCCTAGTGGGTAAATTTCACAGTAGTCACCCATTTCTACTGAAGGGAAATATTCATTTTTGTGGAAATTGTAGCTGACTCAACACTGATGTGTATGTGGAGTCACATTATGAAGTTTGACATATTAGAGTTTTAAATCTTAGTAGGGTGGAAATGTAGCCCATTGCATAGCTGGATAAGCCTTCAGCGGCTGTGTGCAGTTGTGTCTCCATGGGGAGAGGAAGAGGATGAATACTAGTAAGGGATAGTACAAACTGATGAAATTGATAGCCTTAAATTGCAGCTATGTGAGCATTCCTGAACTCCAGTTTGTTTTACCAATCTGAGTACGAGATAGAGAGAGAGGTTAGTGTAGTTGAAAGGTATCAGATTGACAGTGCTGGAGATTTCTGTTTATCCACAAAACAAGTGTAGCAGAGGCAGTCGTGGTGCAGGATACCTCACAAAGCACCCCCAAAACTAAAGGTTGTTTAAAATCTAGGTCCAGCTCTGATTTTTGCAGTTTGAACCCATCTCTGTATGCAGATGCAATTCAAATATCAGAGATATTATAAGCCTAAAATTTTCCGAAGTGAGTAATAATTTTGGGTGCCCACTTGATACTCACTATGAAGGGGCCTGATTTTCAAATGGTGGGTGCTCAGCATTTTCTGACTATCAGGACCCTTTAAAGTGTCATAAATTGAGCACCCAAAAATGGAGACACATACAGTCACTAGTTATTTCTGAAGATGTAGGCATATGTTAATTCATATCCACTGATGTTGCTGTATTATTTTTATGAGTTCATACCATCCTGATCCTTGTATTTAGGCCAAATTTAAATGTGAGGGATGGGTTTGAAAACCTCTCTTTCAATTTTGTAAAGCACATTTTGTGTAGAACAGAACAAAAAAAGTGTCCCATTGTTGCTGGAGTTTCTAGTGGTGAGGATTTGTTGCAAATTGTTACCACTCTAATTATTGTTTAGGGTTTCTGACACTAAGAGAAAAAGTATAATACAGGGATTGGATCTAAAGATCAGAAAATCTCACCTTGAAGGCCCAGTAGACATTTAATGTAATAGTTTCAGGAACAATATGGAGGAAGGATTAGCCTATTTATAAAGAAAGCTCTCTTTATTTAATAAGCACCTAATGAAGAGCTCAGCTATTCAGTTCATCACCTCTAGAAATGCCATTCCAAGCTTATTAAAACACATGATGGCTTGAAACTTTAGACATCTGAGTAGTGGAAAATTTGAAGCACACTGGGTCCTGAAAGGCAGTTTTCCTTTAGCGAAGGCAAAAACAATATAAAGGTGAGAAAAAAAAGTTGTGACACGTTGTGTATGGGTAGTGTTAATAGAATGCACCTTTGACTTTACATTCCCTGGATTTAGTTAGTCCTCATTAGCCAGCCTTTTCTGGTGTAAATGGGAGTGGTATATAATGACCTATTTTCCCCCTAAGTTTCTAAAACTCTGCCAAAATTATCTAATACCTATTTTTTAAAATGTTGTCTGGGCAGCTGTTAATATCCATCTACATAAAAATCACATCCCAAAGCAGCCAGAATGTCCCTGCTGAGACGTCTGGAAATGACTAGCTTACGTGGCTGACAGGCTTTTGTTAGTTAGAAAGTGTGGGCACATTTGAGTTTTTATGTTGTTCTTCTCCTCTCTCTCAGATGTGTGTGCACAGACATACACGGAGAGTTTTACAATTATCATTGGTGTGCACGGTCTTAGGGCCAGATTGTGAACAACTCAGTCAAACCAGTGAGCACTTACTCACACAAGTAGAACCATTGACTTAGTGGGATTATAACCGTGTATCATGGTGAGTAAGAGGTTCACAATATGGCCATTAAATAGCTGCAGTTACCTCATGGAAATATTTAAACCCATTCAATTTGAAAATAATTTTAATGACATGTTATTCCTTCTCAGGCTCCAGCTTAATTTAACAGTGGTTATTTAGGACTGACATTAATTGGGGCTGGCTGGCATGTAGTGACATCTACTTGTCTGTTTGCAAGAAGTGGTGGTGGTGAGTCAGCCTGATGTCTGATATGTGCCAAGTGGTATTCACTGCCACAGAAAGGGAAGTCGTGGTAGCATCTGAAGCATTGATTTAGAGTGGACAAGACAGCAGTAGTCTGGAGGTAGAGCAACAAATGGCAGCGTTAGAGGGGGAACTCTGCGAAGAGGGGGAGAGAAAGAGTGAGACTTTTGAACCCTTTTGTCCCAGAAATCACACAGGGGACCATTCAGAGAAGGGGACAATGTGTGCAAATAAATTCACAGGAAGAGGTCTTAGAGTACACATGGCCATCCTGTCAATAAGCATGAGAGCTATGCAATGTGCAGCAAGGACTATGAAGAGGGCCACCAGTCCACACCTTGCTTAAGGGTGTTAGAGCTTCCAGAACAGGCCAAGCACGCAGAGTGATACGCAGCAGAGGGACTAGGAAATGGGTGGGAATCAGATTACCAACACTCACTGCTGGAAAGGAAGGATTAGCCCCGAGGGAAATGAGTGATACACAAGTGTCCAGTCTAGCAGTAGGAGAGAAACATGACTCACCAGGAAGAGTGGGAAAATAAATATCAGCAAGTCCTGGAGGGGGTAGGGCCATCTGGTACTACTGAGCCCACACTCACCCCTATGGTTAGTCACACAAATATTGGCCCAGTGCAGTAAGATACTCAAGCAAAGGCCTAACCTCAAGCACATGTGTAATCTCACTAAATTCAGTAGAACTACGGATGTGCATAAAGTTAGGCTCAAGTTTAAGTATCTTGCTTAGTGGAGGTCACAGAGAGACTCACCGATGAGGCTCAGAACACATTATCAGTGGACATTGGACAGGCAGGCAGAATAGCAGCAAAGATGTAGACAAATAGGAAAGGAACTGGCAAAGAGTAAAACACAAGTATGTGTCCCAGCGTGGTGGGCTGGCTGGTACACAGAAGCCCTGAGAAACTACATAACAACACAGAATATCTATTTCAAGACAGAATCCACAGCATAAGTTAAAATCAACTGGGGACGCTTTAACATATCCCCTCCTAGCACGTTTCTGGAGGAGAAGAGGTAGATTATCATGCAGTTCTGTTTCCCCAGCCATACCTCCTGTTTCCATAACCAAGCCCATTTCTTGCTCGCTGTTGCTATATTGTAAGCTGCTGACGTACACAGCTGGCCTTGGTGCACTATACACAGAAGCCTGAGTATCTTACTGAACTGGGCCAATTTGTGTGACTAACCATAGGGGTGAGTGTGGGCTCGATAGTACCAGATGGCCCTACATCCTCCAGAGCTTGCTGATATTGTTGTCATTTTGTCAAAAGAATGCATTAGGCTCGTCGGGCATGAGGTGTTCTTTATAAAACCAGATTGCTCAAATAATATATAGATTTATGGCCAAATCCTGCCCTGGTCAGTGATATTAGGGGAGAGGGATGCTAGCAAGTGCATGCTTTATTAGCCAATATATCCTCTTCTCCAGGTGACTCTGGATGCCATGGAGTGAGCCTGTGGAATGATCTGCTGGGTACCCTTTACTTTTTCTCTGAAAAGCATCAATACATGTCACTGGCCCGTGCTTGCTGCCAGCCAAGTATGCAATCTGGGTGGCTAAGGGGTACCACCCCTAGGCTCCCCTTGGCCCCTTAGGGTTGTGGTCCATGGCAGCTGATCACTCCGTCTAGCATTCATCTGAGAGTTAAAGGGGAGCCTAATTTCATTCTTTGCACTTCCTATTGTATATTCCCTCCACTGCCCAGTGCACCAGCAAGCAGAACACGATCCCGTGTGTATGCATATGAAGAAAGAGATGATAAGAGAAAATGTTGTGATGTAACATTTTTTCCAGCTTGACTCTGGTTATGCAGGTCATCGCAAATTATTTGCTAGTAATAGAATTGGTGGGGAAATTTTCAGTTTCTTTTCTTTTTCTAACAATGCAGATTTATCAAAACCAAAACTTTTGGTGAGAAAGGGTTGGCTTTTGTTGATTTTTTTTTTTACCCAAAAAACTGAATAAAATTGAAAGTGTGAGACATTTTTGAAACAAAAATTCAAGATTTCCAGTTTGAGCCAACTTTTAGTTTTGAAATGTAAGCTAAATTTTAGTAACAAAAATGGTCAAAATCTAAACTAAATATTTTGAAATTATCTGAATACAAGGTTTTGATTGACCAAAACATTTTTTTTCAGTTCATGTCATTTTTTGAGACTTCAACTTTTCATCCCCAATTTTTTGTCATATCTTGAAAATTGTTGCAGGACAGGAAAACTTTTCCCCCATCCAGCTCTAGCCAACAAATCCTTTATTCACTGCCAATAAACCTCCTATTTACCATCATGTATTCTGTGTACTGCACATTGTATAGAAAACTATTTGAGTGTTATGTTTTCAGTATTTGTTACATTAACACTAAGCACAAAACAGGATCAGTTCCCATTCTGCTAGATTTGTTAGAAACACATAGGAAAATACAGCCTGCCTGAAAGAACTTACCATCTTGCCATCTGTAAGCCAAGCATCCTTAGTTCCATGAGTCCAATTGTATAAACTCAAAGGAGCAGGAAAATTTGTTCTAACTAATAAATGTTAGTAACCTCTAAATATGACAGCTTTTCTTTTAGTAACATCTTGGCTTTAAGGTCAAATATCTCAGCACCTTCCATGGCTAGAAGAAACTGCTGTCTCCCCCCACTGGAAGGCTGAAACTCTTTTACCAACAATATCATGCTCCCATTTCTAACCCTAGCTCCGAATTAAAGTCAATAGGACTCATGCAACTAAAGTTATGCACATATCTAAGTGTCCGCATGATCAGAGTGTTACTGGGTCCTTAAACTTACAGTTGATATAGCTTAGCTATGTAATTTATAACGTAGACCTGCATAGCTTTGGGGAAAAGAGTCCTCATTTTGGGAGAAAGGTGGAAACACTTCCCTGGCAAGTTATTTCTTCAAAGAAAATGTAGTGGGCGTTAGAAACTGTCCAGAGTTTGATTGTTAGATTGTTGGGGCTATTGGAGATGGATTAGTGGGAAAGGCTGTTAAAGATTAATAATATGGCTCTGCAGTTTATTACATGGCTCTCACCACTCCATGTGATATATAGATGGATGCTTGAAAAGTCTGGGGCTGCTAAAAGTGCATTAAGCTTGAAGGTTAAAAATAATAGATTTGAATAGTGCCATATAAATTCATAAACTCATAGACTTATCAGACACGCAAAGTTACAGACATGCAATTTTTAAAAAGAAGGAAAATGAAGAACGCAACATATTGCAACACATTTACAAGTAGGTTAAAGTTATCTCTCCCCTCCCCCCCACATCTTTCTTCAAATGTAGCTCAGAATACAGTTAAATCAGCCAAGAATACTTCATCTTTTCTTTTCTCTCTCTGACAGCTTCTTTTACTCTCCTCATTGAAGGAAACTAAACTCAGGGAACTTTACAGGCTTCTCTATTGACTCTGTGAATAATCTTGACTCTACGGATTATCCTCAAGCAGCTGTGGGGAACACAAAAGCTTTCCCTAGAACATAGGGGGGGGAAATACTGATGCAGCCTGGGGCAGATTTTTTTCCCAGCTCTCAAGTGATTTTTAAGAGCCAGCCGGTCTGGAAATCATTGAATTTGTTTGTAGGAAAGGTAAACACTGCCAAAATCAACAAGTTCCTTCCTTAGGGGACTGTAGAGCAAATTGGTCTGCAGATTAAGACAGTTCAGTCAAGTCATGTTGAAGCTGACATGAAACCCTCAGGCTCTCCAGTTTTTACCCAGGAAAGTATACAAAATCTGTGATAAATCTCTTCTGGGGGAATTATGTATTGTGTACTTGAGTGGTGAAGTAAATTAACATTGATCTCCCCTATAAATATCCTGGCTAAGTGATTTTTTTTTAAGTGAGAGGGCCAGTCTAGGTTTACCAGCAGTTTCCTCTGCTCTGGGTCAAATTGTTCTGTCTTGACTAGCTAGACTTGTACTGGTGACGGCTTCAATGGTGATTAGACCCGTGTAAAAATGATGTCATATGTTGTCACCTACTAAAGAAATTGCAGCGGGTAAAGTTTAACCCTATTCAAAAGTCAGCCTCAAATCCAAGCCTAGAAACATGTTAAACAAACATACCCATAGTGTTTTACAGAGATTCATTTAATCATCATTGATATATGTGTACGAGCTAGAGAGAGATGTGGGAAACACAGCATTTTTATTAATAGCACTTTGTACTTCTGTAGCCCTTTTCATCTTGGGAACTCAAACTTGCTACAGATAATAATGAAGTAAGCCTCACAACACGCTTGTGAGGTAAGGAAATATGTATCATTGTCATTGGATAGACAGGGAAAATGAAATAGATAGGTCCCATTCTGACTTCACTTCTATTTGTATAAATCAGGAGACAGTGATATCAGAATTAGTCCCATAGGAGGTTAAAGCCCACATTTTCAAAATTATCTACTAAACTGAGGCTGCCAAAAATATAGCAGGCAGTTCTGACTGTCTGAAAGTGACTTGCCCCAGGTCACACACAGTTCAGTGGGACTTTACTCAGGGGTGGCTCTAGGCACCTGTGCAGCAAGCGCGTGCCTGGGGCGGCAAGCCGCAGGGGGGCGGCCTGCTGGTTTTTGTGAGGGCAGCAGTCAGGCTGCCTTCGGCAGCGTTTCTGTGGGAGATCTGCCGGTCCCACGGTTTCAGCGGCGGACATGCTGAAGGCGCGGGACAGGTGGATCAGCCGCAGAAATGCCGCCGAAGGCAGCCTGACTGCCATGCTTGGGGTGACAAAAAACAGAGCCGCCCCTGACTTTACTGGCATGACAAAATCTTCACACAGTCACAGGAAACCAGTGACACAGCTGGGTGAGAACCCAGATCTCCTGACCACCAGTTCTGTGCACTAATGACCATACTCTGCTTCCTAGAGATTTACAGCCTTATTGCATTTTTCAGACATTAACTAATGCATCAGCAGGGCTGATTTGTGATGCAGATGTATCAAGCAATAAAAACCATACAGTACACCATTTAATGGGAAAGGTGAGTCGATGCCAATAAAACCCCATACAATCTCTGTCACATTCTGAAACCACCACACTTTAAAAGTTACTAGAGTAACATCTCTTGAAATGCCGAGGCTGATTGTTCAAAGATTTAATTTTTTGTGCTAGAAATATGCATGGTATGGGTTTATATGCTGTTAAACATTCTTTGAAAGAAGGGCTAAGAAATTCATGTATTAATGATATCTAAATCATAACACCTAAAGGGGACTTGTATTGCAACCAAATATTGTGTCACATAAAGCTGGATCTGTCATAGAGAATGGTAGTGATAGAGAATGACTTTCCTTATTATTTACTGAACATAAACAATACACTTGATAGGGAACAGATGTATATGAATATCCCATCGTTAAGGTGCTTTCCATTTAGTTCCAGCACAGAGAAAAATAAGAGTTCAAGCACATTTGGTACAGGGTAATGATACAAGTTTGAGATAGTGCAGAAACCTTACAGAGTTCATTGCAGGAACAGCATTGCTAGAGGGAAACATCAATAATGGATGAAGAAATAAAGTTAGATTAATAAAGTAGTGAGAGGCAAAGAGAAATCTACAAACAACCATCATTGTCAATCAAGGAGGAAGAACTCATGCTAGCTGCCACTAGAAGAAAATACCAGTACACATGTTATCAATGCACAAATGCAACCCGGTCCCTTCTCACTGAAGAGTGAATCCCCTGCATTCATCAGTCTAGTGGTAAAAAAAATTGATGGTCATTATAGCCATAGATTAGTATCTGTAGCTCATCTCTCATATTACTGAAGAGCAGTAACACATCATTGCTATCACCACCATGGGATGGTAACAGAATTCTCTAAGTATCGAAACACTAAAAATATCAGAACATGAACCTAACTCTGAAAATGAAGCCAAAGTGTAAACCCAACCCAGGCAGTGGAAAAGTACTGGACAAAGCATTGGAAAAATATCCTGCTTTGGCAGAGGGCTGGATTAGATGACCTAATACAGCTTTTCCATCTCTAATTTATAGGATTCAACAAAAACAAACTGTAAAATCAAATGCTAAAGCAAGTCCTTAACTTGGCTGCCATATTTGTGTGTGTGCATATATACACACACACACGTATTTATAACAGAGTGATTTGATATTACTTTTGGGGGATGTCTATCCATAGTGATGTATATCCTCTTAAAGCACGGATTTGGCTTCCGAGCTGAAAAATGCCAGCAGACTAAGGGATAAATGTAAAACTAATCCTCAAGAACCTCATAAAAGGAGTGCAGTCCCTAAAACCCAAAGAAACAAAATGTGTTGAGTGCTATGGGGTAAAGCTCAGACTCCCCAAAATTCCCATTGACTGCAGAGCGGTCAGGATTTTACCCTTGAATTTTAACTGTTCCCTCTGAGAATAATGGCAGGTGTTGGGTGCTGAGCATTTTTAAAAATCTGGTGCTTCGTTTAAGTGCCTAAGTGGGAGCTGTAAAAAATGTTTTTGTAAGTCCCATATTGTACAATATGTATCTACACAGAGCTTGAACTGCAACAGTTAGGGTATGTCTCTGCCATGATAAAAAATACCTGCAGCATGGCCACCGCAGGGTCTCCAAGCCCAGGTTCCAGCCTGAGCCTGAACATCTAAACTTCAATTTAATAGCTCGCAACCTGAGTCCCGCAAGCCCAAGTCAGCTGACCTGGGCTCAGAGACATGGTGCCATGGATTTTTTTATCACAGTGTAAACATACCCTTAAAGACCAAAGTCTAAAGTGCCAATAAGACCAACGTTACCATAAGAAATAATATATAGTTCCTCACTCTCAGAGGTAGACTAAACATTGTTAAATATGGAAATTATTAAAGATACATTTTAAAATGTGATTTATTTAAATGAAAAACTACTACTGGATGTCCAGTATCCCATACGCTCAGGCTATCTTAGATTAGTGTCCAAATATCCAAAGTAAGAATATGTGATAACAGAGGATTACCCTGTTTTCTAAGGAGAGAAATTGAGACTTTTGAATGTGCTTCTCTATGCAAATGATCCCATGACAGAGGTTCCTGCAGTTGTAAATAATTTGGACATCTGTCTAATCCAGAGAGCCCCATGAAGTATGTCACTTTAGAAAAGGCTAATTCTCCTTATTCAGATCCTGTGGGGGCATGTCTGTAGTTTTGTGGCTCATCAGTTAGCATCTCTAAGAAGAATGGATCTCTGTGCTGGAGAAACAGCTTGAATGCCTGTCCAAGTAAATAAGAGCACAGTTATTCAGACTAATATTAGGAACAAGATATATGTACATGTTCGTGTGTGTGTGTGTGTGTACCGTTTCCCCTTCCCACACACACACGCACACACAAGCCATTGACAAATATTCCTTTCATAAACAAAGAAAACATTCACCTCCTTTTTGAGAAATATTTGTTCCATCTGAAAGAATTACTGTGAGAATTACTTTTCATAACTGTGGGGTTCCAATTATGCAGAACCTTTTTTCATTCACTTGTTCTGAGGTCCAGAAAGAGATGAGAATTAAGCCAGCCAAAAGTCTCTGGAGGAAGTTAAAGTGGGTGGGGGAGGAGGGAAGGGGAAACAGGGGCAACATCATGGTAGGTATCTACAGTAGACCACCAAATCAGGAGGAGGAAGCATTTCTAGAACAAATAATAGTAATGGGGAACTTTATTTACTCAGACATCTGTTGAAAAAGTAATACAGGAAAACACAAAATGTCCAATAAGTTCTTGGAATGTGTTGGGCACGATTTTTTGTTTCAGAAGGTGGAAGAAGTAACCCAGGGAGCAGCCATTTTGGACACATGACAATGACACAAAACATTTCAGAAGATTAAACCTGTCATCCAACAGATTGGATAAAATATAATAATCCACTTTATTTTGAAATTTCAGTGATAGGACATCTCAGAATATGGACATGTGAGATAAACATCAAATAGTTGCCTTTGGAAAATAGGTCATGTGTCTATTTAAACTGAGAGCAATACACAGGGTCAGATTAGATAATCTAATGGTTAGAGCACTGCATGGATACAAGATTTGTATCCGCATCCGTCCGTGGTCCGCAAAAATGATCTATGGCTATATGGCATATGATTTAAATATGACTCTGTAGATCATTGTTGCTACCACTGTTCTATAATTGCAACAAATCTTGTACAAAATATGGTTTATAAAACCTATGCTCAGCCCATTCAACTGCATCTTCACTGCAATTTTTAGCTAGATTAAATCAATTAAAATCAATGGAACTACTCACAACAATAAAGTTAAACACATGCATAAGTGTTTGCAAGACCGCGGTGTTAGCATTCCAAAAAACAGGAATCTGCCATTTTTTCTTATTTGCATGTGAAGTACCATACACACCTCTCATGCTGTATGAATAATGCAAATACAAATAGTGTAACATTTTACAGTTCAGAATCCAAGATCTAAACCTTCCTCAAATGAAGCCAAGAATCATAAATCAAGAACTTTTGAGCATGTTTCAAATTATTCCCTTATTTTGTTAAATTAGCAGGACAGGGATATTTTCCATGGCTCTAAAATTTATCATTTTTCATAATAAGGAGCATTACCAGATAAATATAATATTATGTAATATTGCTTGCAATTATATCTAATAATTGTAAATTTCCTTTTTTAAAATCTTATTATATTGTTTCTTTCTCCGAGATACTTGGGGAACTGGCAATTTCTTTCTTCATCGTTTTCAGACTTATAACTGTGCTATAAAAGGAACTTTAAATGTAAACCCTATGGTGGGGTTGGCATTGCTCTTGCGTGTAGAGTGTAGCTCAGTACTGTAGGCTTCCTAGCACTGCTGAAAGATGTGAAGAGAATATTGCTGTTCAGAAAATGAAATTTCTGTCCCTCAGGAAATTCTGATATTTCAACCATTGTTTTCATTCTGAAGTAGGTCAAAAAGTTGTAATATCAGAACTTTTTGCAGAGTAGAAACTTTCCAAAAAAATTCAATTTGGGTGAAATTTTGAAAGAAAAAATTGCAATTTTTTAATATCAACATGAAATGTTTTATTTTAAAATGTCAAGATTTTCAAAATTTTCAACATTTCAAAGTGTCGATGTCAAACAAGAACATTTTGTTTTGAATTTTTACCACTGAAAAATTACATCAGAATCAGTATTTCCCACCAAAAAAAAAAGATTTCTACAAAATATCATATTTCATCAGGAGAATTTTTTCTGTCAACAAGTTTTGACTGGCTCTAGTGCCAAGCCAGAACATTAGCTCTCTTAGCACACAGCATTTGTTCAGCATTGTGCAGAGAGGCTTCTTCAGAGTGTGAAAAACTATACACAGCACTCAGCAAAATGAGCAGAGATTTCACTCCTACACTGAACTGAGCGCAGCGGAGCAGGAAAAGGAGGTGGAATGGGAAGGAGGCAAGTACCTATGTCCTGACTGGGCTCAGGGCAATCCAGTGAATGTGAATCATTTGCATTGCGGCCATTTTTAGAACTTTTAGTTACTTCTGCTACCAAGCAAGAGCAACCATTTACACGAGTGTATCTTAAAGCTGAATTGAGCAGAAAGTGAAAGCCGGGGCAACCATGAAGGCCATAGGCCAGCTACTGACATAAATGCTTCTAGAAGTCCTCATGAAATATTATCTTTCCCAGCCAGCTGCTCAATACCTCATGTGTTAGGCACAGTGTTCTTCACAGCCTACTAGAATGCACAACCCACACACCTCAGCTTATTTTATCTTGTTCTATTAGACTGGGAATTTTAAAGTATTTTGCTCAGTGCTCAGCAGACAGATGCCCTACCAATGACTCAACGCTGCTCTCACAGTCTTTATGCCCACTCCTGCAGGACTGTAATTTGTCCCAATATGTCAAACTGCGAGGTACCTTTAAAAGTAGTCTGATCCTTTAAATCCTAATAGACATAAACCTTCTTCTTGGGACATGTGGTTTGAGCATTGGCCTGCTAAACCCAGGGTTGTGAGTTCAATCCTTGAGGGGGCCATTTAGGGATCTGGGGCAAAAATCTGTCAGGGGACAGTACTTGGTCCTGCTAGTAAAGGCAGGGGACTGGACTCGATGACCTTTCAAGGTCATTCCAGTTCTAGGAGATTGGCATATCTCCATTTATAATAATAATAATAATAATAAAATAATAGGTAACTAGACAGTAGATAACTTCTGGAGCTGCCAAAGCTACCTTGTTTCAAATCTGGTCTGAAATTTCATTAGAATAGGAGAGTCTTCATGAAAACTTTCCATTCTGTGACATCCTGATTGCCAGTGATTTAAAAATCAGAAATGGAAAAGTAACCATGGATGATCCCTTATGGTCAAGAAAAAGTCATCCATTGATTTGATAGGAACAGAGAGACCTGAAAAAGAAAAAACTTTAAACAGAGAATTCAGGCGATGGCAGTTCTCAGCAAAATAGATTAATCATGTCACAGTTTCAGGGCCAGCTGCACTTCTGTCTGTGTTCTGGTCACTGAGTGCCTTGTGACTTTACCTATCCTGGTGTACAAGTCCACAACTCTCCCACTCCTAGACCAAGCCCTTGGCTACAGTGCCCAGGGTATCCACTGTGCTTACCCAGCAAGTCCAACTGAGCTTGGATACCCAGTAGTTCTTCCCTTCGGCAGTCTGTGATCAGGCTACCTTCTTAAAACCAAAGCATTGTTTATTTTTAGCAGTAGAAACAAAGGACATAGAGAAGAAGAATTTTAAAACAGTTTACACTCGTGTCCACCTTAATAACTAAGCCCCTGGACCTCTCATGATACCAAAAGAAGTGGAAAGTGGAAATGCAGACTGGTGCACCGCCCGGTTTAACAGAACAGTATAACAGTCATATGTTATGCTATTGTTAATGGTGAAAATGAAATTGAGCGTCTGATCCTCAGAAGTGCTGAGCAGTAGGAGCTCCCATTTAGTTGTGCCTGCTCACCACCTCTCAGGGGCATAAAGAAGTCTTCATTTCAGCAGAGGCTTCAATGGGTATTTTGAAGACATGCTTTTTATCAGCCTCACTACATAAATCAAATCATAAACCAAAGGGTGAGATTATAATGAAAGACAGGAAGATCAGGTTAGGGTCAGAGTAGCATGATCTGCCCCCTTGCTTTCCACTCATTGGAAGAATATTTCGTGAATTTCAGGAGAGCCTAAATTTGTCTCAGCCTTCAGGCAACAAAAAAGGTGTGGTGGTTGGGTGGTTAAGTTGATCAACTCAATCTTGAAGGTTGTGGGTTTGCATCTCACACTGAAAGGCCACATCCAGTTACCCAACTGCAAAATGGGTACCTGATCCAGTGGGTTAGGGCAGTCAGTGTTCTGGGTGGTTGACTGTAATGCTGGCCACATCGCTTCCTTATGTACTATTGACTATGAAACTAACATGCTTTAACTGTGTCAATCCAATGAGCCATTGGCTTGGGAGAACTTTGACTTCAGGCAACAGGGTCTGGCTTGTTGAGTCAAATCCTGATTCCTTGAAATGAGTGGAAATTTTGCCATTGATATCAAATGGAAGTGGTATCTCACTCTTAGTTGGCAGATGGAAAAGTATCCCCATGAATGAATCTGCCCTTTGCTAAAAATGGAGTGGAGACTGATTAAAGTTACATGACATCATAAAGTTTCTTTTGTTTGTAAAATTATTAATCTCTTTCCTAAAGAGCAGACAGAGAGCTAGCATGAGATTGCCCTGGCATGTTAAATGCCACCCTTGCTCCCAGTAAGGTCAAGGACAAAACTTAAACTGGCTTCAGTGGGTCAAGTATTGGGCCCTTACTGAGTTTTCACATGATGTGAATTTAATTGCATTCTGGCATGTGTTGGTTTTCAGGGGATTATTTCTACCATGGTTCACAGGGCTTTTGCCTCTATTTTGATTCACATCTAGTAGTGGGTCTGTTATTTTGTTTTTATTTTAGATCTGTAACTTGATTTTATAGGGTTGTTTGTGAAGCCAGTTAACTTATACAATACAGTTTGAGTGAAACTGCATCGGTCATGATATGACACACGGGGTGCTTAACATATGATACAATAAATATAACATACTTTTCTTTTTATGCATCTGAGGACTTTTCTCCTCATGGCTCCATTACCCTCAGACTGTTTACAAATGTATTTCTTTATATCCCTCATTATGCTTTATATCTCCAATTATGTTCCATAAAAATAATGGATATTTTTCTTTTTCTTTTTCAAAGATGCTATTTTTGCTTCCCTGCCCCCCACCTCTGCCAGCCTCTGGTACCTCCATTATTTCTCAGAAATAATTGCTAGTAAATTCATTAGCTAAGCTCCTAAGACTCTCGAATGAGTATCATCCTGGACTTTTTGTTTTTTACATATTCAGTTTTCACGAGTGTTCCCTTACCTGCCTTTTTTTTAAAAATCAACAGCTACTGTACTTTGGCAAGATCTTCATTACTTCCTAATTAAAGGCTCTGTTCAGCAGACATTATCCACTCTGAGAGGCACTGACTCACGCAAGTAGTCCCATTGACTCAAATACAACTATTGGTGTGTATAATGGCTCTCAGAGCAAATAAGGTTCGCAGAATAGGGTCCCCTAGCCGATCATCCATTTTCCTAATCATGGTTGATTTGAGCTTCCATATTCATTTGCTAATGGACTACTTTCTCTCTAGTATTCCTCTCCCTTTCCTGATCTATTTGTAAAGCTATTTCTTCTCCTTAGCTAATGTCAGTGTCATCATTGCTCTTGTCTTTTCCCTACAACTGACTATTTTGTTTTCCTGTTTCACTCCATCCCTCCCATCTCCTGGCACCCACCTCCCTGTTTCCAGGACATCTTCTCAAAAGTCTCAAGATTTAAAAAAAAAAAAAAAAAAGTCTCTCATGAATCCACACTGGTTGGATTTTTCCTCCGCTGACCTGTATTGCTGTATCTTTAAAAGAACAGTATTGAAGGGCAAGCTGTGCCAGCCCCCCTTCTTAAGAGCTAAATTATGCTAAGGCACAGTACTGAGTAGTGGCAGCACAGAAGCTCATCCCTCCCTCCACATAGTTTGGGGAAGGTATGAGCCCTTTGTGCTGCTCAGGGTTCCTTACAGATGCTACAGCCTGATTCAGTGGGTGCCCCCTGCCCATTGTCTAGTCATTGTGCTTCTACACGCGAGGTTAGCACACAGCAAGCTCGCATGTAAATTTACAGTGCACTAGCTCCTCCATCCTAACTCCCAATGTAGACACTCTTACTGCACACTAATAGTATCTTTAGGTACTTTAGCTTAATATACTTTAAAGTGGGTGGTTTAGCTTGGTAGGAGGGCCCTTTCAGTGTACAGTAACAGTAGTCTTGCCCATTCCCCTACTCCACGTTCTTTGGGACATTGTACTTCCAGCCTCATACATGGAGGGGTATTCCCTACACTCTGGAGAGCACAAAGTGACTGTGATTGTCCCCCACCCCCTGGCTGTTAGCATTCAGGCCCCAAATACTATTTATATAAGACAGTTATCACACAGTGCAAAAGACATGCTAGGCTATCTGTGCTGTGCAGTGGCAAAGTGTCACTGCAGGAAAACACAATTCCTGTTAGCCTCAGATCTTAATTTTCAACCCAACCCATCTTTCTCAATAAATATCTTCATTTGGAGTGCTGATCTCATCCAACTAATGCCTAAGCGCTGCTGAGTTCATCAAATACAGTAGCAGCAAGAAAACTAAGACAGAGAATCGCTTAGCCACTTACACTCTTTCCAACTAGTGATGGGCAGACTCCCAGAACATTTGGAGGTTTGGTTTAGAATAAACAGCTCAAAGATTAGATCCTTAGCCAGACCAAGTGTCTGCCTCTCAGTCTGCAAAATTGGGCTGAAAATCTCAAGTCAAGAGTTTTTCTAGTGGTGTTTTGGCAGTTACATCTAACCCTGCTCATCACAAGGGACTGGAGAGGTGAATAAATATGAAAAATACATTTCAATTTAATTTTTTTCTCAAAATCCACAAGGGTATGGTTAGAGGTTGGTTGAAGTTTAGATGAAGATTCAGTCTATTCTACCTATATGAGCAAGTGTGAGTCTTCGTATTTCTTGCTCATTGTTATTCAGTCCTACACAAATCTTCAGCAAGACAAGATGTAACAGAAAACCTAATATTATATGTTGGAGCCTGATGAAATGAATAGCTGTTAAAGAAATCAGCTAGGCTTGTTAAAACAACACATTTTCCATCCATCAAACAAAAATCTATGCAATGGAGACCGAAGAAATTTAGTCTTCCATGCACAAAGAACAATGAATAAAAGAAGAACTCTGTTAAATGAATATATTTTCAGTGTACGAAACCAAAATATGTGTAATATAACATAAGAGGCCTCTTAAATGACTATCAGTTATACAGAGGTCTGTTAAAATATTTTGGTGCAATGTGGTTATATATTTAACAGTTTTATACTTCAGACATAATAAACCTTCAGAGATTTATTATAAAAGTGTATTTCTTTAAAATTGGGGTGCAAGGCTAGAGATTACTAACAGAAAGTGCATTTTTGTCTTTTCCTGAGCAGAAGAAAAAAAAGAATGTGATTCAATTAAAGTGCCATCCATAGTTATCTACCTTATGCAAGTATCTTCATTTTCAGATGACTACTGACTTCAGTGTATTCCCAACAGAAAGCCAGTAGTGGTGTCACAAAAAAGACCTTTGAAGAGGAGAAGGTTATGGAAAGGAGAACTGAAATTCCCTTCAAAATGTTCATTTCTCTACCTTGTTTGAATGAATTCACCTAGGATCATTGAATAGAAACTTACTCAATGAACAGTCCTATTGATTTTGATACTGGTAATATGACAGATTTTTCTCCAAAACACATTCCTTTCTGAAAAATATGTAGCATGCTTGAACTTACATTTGGAATGCTATAGTCAATTTTAATTCCATAAAATGTGCCCATCACATAGCCCTTAGGCATGTGAATAATACTGAAAATACTATATGTAAGTCATTGATTTAAAAAAAGTTCCCATCCACAAACTAACCATGTGCCTATCCTTTCTCAAGAAAAATTTTGAGAAGAGAGATGCTCCATAGGTCAACAGACTTGAGCTCTCTCACAGCAGTAGAGGGACGTAATTCAGGACCTCTCTGTCGAATTACCCTTCTCGTGGATCCAGTCATTCAAATGTAAGGATTGATCAAGAAAGCTGACCTCAGTTGCTAAAAAACACGAGAGAGGTAGTCCGTCAATTAGCTAGGTCTCATATCACATAAGGCTTCATAGGTCAATGTCAATAACTTTGAATTGCACCTGAAACCAAAGAGAATGCTAGTGCAAACTTCCGAGAATTGGTGCAACTTGCTTTCTGCAGCTATCACCACCAAATAGTGCCACTGCCACATTTTGCACTAGCATTCAAGTGTAATGTACCAAGCAGCAATCCGGTCTAGAGGTCACAATGGTGTGAACAACAGTGGCAACATCAGAGAAATGACTGCAACTGCCTTTTCAAATGTAAATGAATCTTATCTTCATCTCAGCAAAGCGTTGGCATATTAAAATCTATAGCTGCCTGGAAAATTGAAACCCCTTCATGCACAAGAAAAGTTGTGTTTTGGGGAAAAATTAGCCACAAATCAGGATGAAAACGCAAAAATGCAAAATGTTCACAGGAAGGTATTTCTAGAAAAATTCCATTTCAGAACAGACATGCTAATGACCCAATGCCTCTTGCTGGACAAGCGTCCAACTTGTAAATCTCAGGTCGAAGCTTCCCCTGTTCCCTTTCCTCACTCCCTATTAATACCCTAATGAGTAGAGCCATGCAGAAAACAGAAATTCTATTTCAGAGGATTTTGACATTTCCTTTCATTCTGATTAGGACCAAAACCTGAAAATTCCAACGTTCTCTGAGAAATAAATGTTTTAACAAAAATATATTTCAGGTCAACTGAAATGTTTCATTTTGATTTTGACTTCATTAGTTTATATCTAATACACAATTTCTAACCATTCTAAATGAAAAATTCTTTCAAAAGGAAAAATCAAAACATTTTGTTTTGAAAATGTCAAAATGGGACATGGGAGAAAATTCTGACAAAATGAAATTTCAGCAAAATTGACATGATTTCAAGAAGTGTTTAGATTTTATCAAAACTAGTACAAAATGGTCCTGTCAGAGTTTTTCTTACCAGCTCTACTA
Source organism: Macrochelys suwanniensis (assembly GCA_033296515.1). Taxonomy (NCBI): domain Eukaryota; kingdom Metazoa; phylum Chordata; order Testudines; family Chelydridae; genus Macrochelys; species Macrochelys suwanniensis. The sequence goes on from CM065776.1 coordinate 26,491,288, forward strand.
AGACCCAAAACTGGCTGCAATTCAACTCTAGATGTCTGTGTTTCTGCACACTGCTGAGATAGATCTGCCACAACAAAAGCAGACACTGTCCAGATTTTACCTAGGAATCAGATAAAAACTCATCACCCACCTAGAAAGGTTCCACTAGTCAGGGGACACAACACATGCTCTAGTAGAGAAGAAAGCTATCTTTGCCTCCACAACAGCTACTGATTAAAACCATTAACAATATTTTCATTTGTGGCAATCATTGTACCTGCTCTACAGTGGTTTACTTAAAGCTATTTTCCTGATCTAGAGTATTAGAAATGTTGTTGTATTTGATAGCTACTAGAGCAGACATAACCATTCAAAAGTTACCTGTCCAGTTGCTGGAGTTGGGCTGTGCCCCCAGTTGAGGGCATAACCAATACCCCAATGGTACATCTGAAACAGTGTTTCATGTGAGACACAAAGTGCCCTCTCCCATGCTGAGCCAATAGGAGGTGTGGTAAGATCAGAAGTTGCTTTTTCTGCAATTTACACATGCTCTTCCAGTAAGTGAATTTGTCATCTTATTTTAACAAATTGTTATTTGTTTTTCAGAAACCCTATGCCATCCCCCAGGAGAATGGAAAGATTGCAGAAATGGGAGGTGTGCAGCTGGTTGTGCCAACGCAAATCACAGACATGAGACAATTATAGATCCATAAGGCAGTTAGAAAGCTGGCTAGATCGTCAGGCTCAATGGGTAGTGATCAACAGCTCAATGTCTAGTTGGCAGCTGGTATCAAGTGGAGTGCCCCAGGAGTTGGTCCTGGGGCTGGTTTTGTTCAACATCTTCATTAATGATCTGGATGATGGGATGGATTGCACCCTTAGCACGTTCGTGAATGACACTAAACTGTGGAGAAAGGTAGATATGCTGGAGGGTAGAGATAGGGTCCACAGTAACCTAGACAAATTGGAGGATTGGGCCAAAAGAAATCTGATGAGGTTCAACAAGGACAAGTGCAGAGTCCTGCACTTAGGACAGAAGAAGTCCATGCACTGCTACAGGCTGGGGACCGACTGTCTAAGCAGCAGTTCTGCAGAAAAGGACCCGGGGATTACAGTGGACTAGAAGCTGGATATGAATCAACAGTGTGCCCTTGTTGCTAAGAAGGCTAATGGCATACTGGGTTGCATTAGTAGGAGCATTCCCAGCAGATCGAGGGAAGTGATTATTCCCCTCTATTCGGCACTGGTGAGGCCACATCTGGAGTATTGTGACCAGTTTTGGGTCCTCCGCTACAGAAAGGATGTGGACAAATTGGAGAGAGTCCAGCAGAGGGCAACGAAAATTATTAGGAGGCTGGGCACATGACTTACGAGGGGAGACTGAGGGAACTTGGCTTATTTAGTCTGCAGAAGAGAAGAGTGAGGGAGGATCTGATAACAGCCTTTAACTACCTGAAGCGGGGTTCCAAAGAGGATGCATCTAGGTTGTTCTTGGTGGTGGCAGATGACAGAACAAGGAGCAATGATCTCAAGTTGCAGTCGGGGAGGTCTAGGCTGGATATTAGGAAAACTATTTCACTAGGAGGGTGGTGAAGCAGTGGAATGGGTTACCTAAGGAGGTGATGGAATCTCTATCCCTGGAGGTTTTTAAGGCCCAGCTTGATGAAGCCCTGGCTGGGATGATTTAGTTGGGGTTGGTCCTGCTTTGAGCAGGGGGTTGGACTAGATGTCCTTGTGAGGTCTCTTCCAACCCTAATCTTCTATGATTCTAATTGCTAGGATTTAAGGATCTTTACACAAGCTGATCTTGCATTAGAATATTGCAATCTGCTCTCTCCTGGACTGTTCCCTCCCTCTCTCTCACGTCATATCCTCAGTTTCAGGATTATGCAGCAAAAATCAACGCTTATAAATCCTGACAGAAAGCAAGACAACATAACAATCTGACTGTTCAGAAATAGCTCAAAATGCTGCATAAATTCTCCTAGGTAAGATTGCCCTAGATACAATAGAGCATTGCTACCCTAACACCACAACTTCTAATTAATAAAAGTAATAATGTTCTTTACAAGGCTGTGCTGAGACATTGTGTTATAAAAGTGCAAAGAAGCTACATTTCTTCCTTTAGAAAAACAGTATGTCTCAGAACTAAAGAAACAGTGAACGGTGGTAGATCAATAATGTAAAATATGAAATTTCAGTGCTATTTTGGGAAATCTGGGGAGATTTTCTTCTCCCTGACCCCAAGATCCCAGATTATCTCTACCCTGTTTCAAGAAGCATAGGCAGTATTCCTCCTACATAGTCCAGCTGCATTCACAATATAAAGGAGTTCTTTCTGTCTGCAGCTGTTTACTATTCAACTGAGATAGCCAGCTGGAATCTCAAAATAGATTTTTTTAAATTTATTTTGTGCTCGCCTGAACTAAAATTCGGAATACACCCTTATCTGACAATCCTCTTCCAGAGAAAAAAGTTCACCACTCTATTTGTGGGGGAGTGGGTGGCTCTTGAAGGATAGGTCCAATGGCTATTAGCCAAGATGGTGAGGTATGCAACCCCATGCTCTGAATGTCCCTAGCCTCTGTTTGCCAGAAGCTGGGAGCGGATCACTCCGTGATTGCCTGTTTTGTTAATTCCCTCTGAATCACCTGGCATTGGCCACTGTCAGAAGACAGGATACTGGGGTGGACGGACCATTGGTCTGACTCAGTATGGCCGTTCTTATGTAGGGATTGATAACAGGATATGGAGCCCATCTCATCTAGGTCACCATTTGCAATTCCACTCATGTCAGCCGTGATTGCAAAAGTTGTCAGATGGCTATTTGTGGTCCAGCTGAACTGATTTGCTGATCTTAATGCAATTTGTAATGGACACATGTTCAGCTCTCATATACCTCTAATGGCATTGATTGCACCTTATTTGGTAGGCAGGTGAGGAATGGAATGGATATCAAGACTGCTTTACCCTCATTCTTATAGCTAACCAGTGTCTTTAGAACAAGCCAAGGCACTTTAGTAGGTCATTGTGGAGAAATTTGCACTACAATTGTACCTGGTCTGTGAACTAAGAGAAATTTTGCCTACAAGGCTGAATCTCTGGCACTTGTACCAATACTAAATTTGCTTTTTAAAAAAAAATTGAAATTACTGAAATATCAGTTATTTGAGGTTTAGTACAACTTACAGTTAGTGGATGCTGTGATAAGCATCCACAAACATTTACAAATTATTGTTACCCTATAACAAGTGTGGCAACTGAAGTCAGGTTCCTCTGTATATGAAAATGTCCCACACATCAGTATTTACATACTGCAGCCAAGATTATACAGCAAAGAATTTCAGTGACACTTTTTTACTAGTTCTGGTAGGAAGACTTAATAAGAATGTGCAACTTTTATATATGTCCCAGTCTAGTGCCTCTTCTCCTGATGCATCACGCAATCAGGTATAGGGGCAGAGGACAAGCACTATTTTAGTTTCCCAGTATAATATTTGTGAGATTTCTTACTCCCAGATTTCACTTTGGTTTGCAAGAACTGGATATATGGAACCCAGCAATATATTTTGAGAAAATACTTAAGTAGTTTTTAGCCGTAAAGAGGACTTCCAAGCCAGAACTAAATATCAGTGAAGAAGTCTGACCCAACCAAGCGAAGATGCCTGTGGGGAAATACAGGGGAAATAAACAAAATGGTTCCTGTTGTCCAGAAACACCTGTGATGGTTCTGAAATGGGCTAGACTGAGTTCTCAAAGGTTGTTTATTCACCCTACCAAACTGAGAAGCTCACTGACCTAGTTAAATAAACACCCTGTGTACGGCTAACCTGCATTGCATGATCAAACAGCAGATAAAACATAATGCATGCCCTGTCTTCTCCCCTGATTAATGCAAACTTGAATCATTTACTCCATTTTGTGTTCCAAATGGGAGGAAGGGAAGAAAAAGTCAGTCTGCCAGGTAAATACCTAATATTCCTCCTGAGAAATAACTAACTGCTAAAACATATTGAGTTCTGTCATCTGTCTTCAATGTGGCTATTTTTCTCTCTTAATCTTGCTCTTCTGTTTTTTTGCAGAGTGAAAAGTTGGAACTTTACTTTGGGACAAATTCATTTTCAAGTCTTGGAGTTTTGGGGTGGGGATCACAATGATCAGTGAGGCAAAATTTAGATCATTGACTTTTATGGGCTGAACCCTCAAGCTGAAAACTAGTGGGAGTTTTGTGTGAGTAAAGACTGGAGAAATTGGTACATTAAATGGTTGTAATATGTGGGTTGAGAGAGAGGATTACCCCTCAAAACAGAACCAGAAAACTGTATAGCTGAAATGTCACTACATCAGCCCCAGGATTTTAGCAATGCGAATGGCTTATTGCATACCCCTGTCCAGAGGATCAGTGTAGTTTGCACACCTTTTGAGCTAGGACCCAAACTATGCTTTTTCATTGCTCGGGTGAGAGACAGAGTTCTATGGCACAAAGAGCCTCTCTTTGACCCAGATCCTCCTCTCATGGAACCATGGTAGTTCTATTGCTTTTTGCACTTTGCACATTTTTTTAGTGGAATTTTAGGTGAAAAAGCCCAATGCTGATTTAGTTCAGGTCAGAAAGTAAATTAAACACAATATTTGACCCACAGGACTAAAAAAAAATATTCCAGGTTGGATACTAAGTCTTGGGTCATTTAAAGTCAGTACCACTTTCCTCAGTAGCTGCTGCCCTGGGTCTTATGATAGAAGTTAGTAAATATCTGTCAAGTGCTGTAAAGATGGAAAGTATTATTCCTCTCCACCATCATTCTCTTCATCATTGTTCTCCCCTCCCTTACAAATTTTCCCATTCCGTTTGGTCCCTTTCTCCTTCAACTTTTCTACAATCCCGTTCAGCTGTGTCCTCCATTCTCCATTCCTCTCATCCATTCCTAGTTATTTCACCCCTAATCTTTTCCTTCAGCTACGTTCTGCCCCTTACCAACTCACTACGGCCACTCTTCTTCCAGCATCTTTTGCCAACTCAAGGCTGGGTTATGTGAAAGTACTTTATGGCATTGCAAGGGGCTCTCTGGTGATATTTCGTGTGTCACATCAGCAGGACCAAATGTCAGTGGCATGATCTCACAGCTTAGAAGGAAATCTGGGTTTCCATTATGTTTACACATTTAGAACAGCCAGAGTAGGGATCATAGAGGAGGGATGAAAACAGAGAGGAAAAGGAGGAAAATGTAGTGTGGAATGGGAAGGAGAGGGGAAAAAAGCCCACAAAGTGGAATAAAGAAGGAAAAAGAAAGAAGAACAGAGAAAGGGGGTGGGGGGAGTCAGTAAAGAAGAGAGAAGCAGTAGAAAGTCTAGTAAAGAATATCAAGAGGATTAGTTCAGTAGGTGAAGTGAGGAAGATGTAGCTACTTGCAGGGAACCCCAGAAGCTTGGAGGTAGTGTATAGAGCTGCTGTAATGGGGTGGAGTCTGCCCTTGCATAGCACTACAGAGGCTCCCTGCCTCAGGGTCCTCCTAAGAACTCCCTACAGTCCAAAAGGCTGCAAAACAATATTCTCCTATTATGGTTCTACTTCATTAAATCTAAACAAATTTGAAATAAGATTCTCTCTCCTTCGTTCACAGATTGCACAGCCCGCCTCCAGGGCCTCTGGTTCTTAGTCCTGGCCTCTCTAGTCTGCACACTCTCTACACAGGTGTTGCACAGCCCTCCTCTTAGAGCCTGTGTAGCTCAGTCCTGGTCTCTCCAGCCTGTATTCTCTCTCTTTGGGCTCAAGGGTACACAGCCTTGGGTCCTGAGGTTCCTGGGATTCAGTTCAGTCTCTGCCTTAATCCGCTGCACCACTCACCTGCAGTGACTTTTCACTAGCGAGCTGCAGCCCTGGGCTTCTAGCCTGCTGCTGCTATCATCTCCAGGGAGCTCCTCTCTCTGGGGCACACTGTCCAGGTTCCTTACTGTGTTTCCTTCAGGCACTTCCTGTCTCTAGGAGCCCAGCTGTCTCCTAGTAACCCTTTATCAGGCCCATCTCCTAAACAGCTCCCAATCAGTCACATAGGGATTTAGTTGCTTCCAGGTAGGTCTGAGTTGGCTCCTTCTCCCTTACAGGAGCCTATCACAGGTAGGCTGGCCCCTGACTCCCTTTAAAGGGCCAGCTCTGTGACACACCTCTCACCACTCCCAGAGCTGACCTGGGCCAAAAGCTAGGCTTGAGAACAGCTAACAGTTGGTCAGGACCTGCAGCTAGAGGTACTTCCTGTTCAGCAGCAGCCAGCACTCTACTGAATTCTTGGCAGTGTTCTTCTCCTCCTCCATAAAATATATTGTGACCAGGACTTGGGTTCTGTAAGTGCGTCATACGGTGGATATCTTCCTCCATATATTTCTGGGCATGTCATAGAATGCCTAGTTCCCCAGCAACTTCTGACATGGTCTACAACACAGAGATTTAACCATGACTGAACTGACATACGGCTGCTGTGTGGCCTTTTGGAGAGGAGTCTCTCTGGATGCAAACACTAGCACAGCCATTGGAATTAAACTTGTCTCTACCCAAGTCCAACCTCTGTTCAGGCCTTCCAGACACTAAGGACTGCACCCTTTTTCCTACACCTCTTAACACTTCACTTAGCAGCATCCATTTCTGATACTCCTGGGCCCACAGTATTTTGTGGATAATGTTCTGGTCCATAGAATCATCTGGATTTTCCTCTTTCCTTGGGGTAGACCCCTTCTTTGTAGCGTGGTTCTCACTGTGGCTTTGCCTTGCAGCTACATCAGGATCCCATATTTTTAGACCCATCGCAGGTCAGCTCTTTGCTTCCACAGGCCGATGTACCTCCTCACCCAAACCACCTTCCTTTTTCAGTGACCTCACCCTGCACAGTTCCAGCTCTTTTCATAGAGAGGCCAATTCAACCTTGAGGCTTTCCAGCTCTTTATCCTGAGCCAAGCTGAACTTTAACTCTGGCTGGACCTTAAGCAGGTTCTGGAACTTAGTCAGCTCCTCCTGCCACAGTAGCAAACACTGTCATTTTCTGGTCTCCTTTTCAACTCCAAGGTGGTCAGCTCCTGCTTCCACTTTACAGCTTTTACCACAATCCTTTTCTGTGAAGAGCACATCTCTTCCAGCTCCCACCTGTATTCAGCCATCTGTGTCTACAATTCCAGGATTTCTCCCCTGTTCCTGTCATCTGTCACAGCCTTCTCCTCCAGCCCCAGTCTGCTGAGTAGCTAGACAGGCTATTGGTTCAGTTTTAAGCAAGACAGTCCTTGTTTTGTTAGATTTGTCTCTGACTGGTATTGATATAAAACTGGATGTGGTTTTCTCCAGTATCATCATGGACCATGAGTGTGAGGTCACACTGGAGGAGGAGAAGCAGCACATTCTGCAAAATGGTGTGCATGTATCTGAGTTCACACAAGTAGGGGTGGGCCTATGCTGTTATGGACGTTCAATAAATTGAGGTGATGGCCTATATTATGGGGATGCATCAGTGGCCACCCTATGTGTAGCTGAGGAGGCTGCTGTTGCCATTATCTCATTTTCGGTTGTGCATGGGATCTTAGTGTTTGTGCCACCAGACACCCAGTCCTCTATGTTATACAGTCAACTGTTCCTGTTGGAAGGCCTTTCTGGAGGCCTCATATGTCAGTCAACCTACTGGTATCATCGTGAGCCTCCCCTTCCTCCTCCTTCTCCTACCTCCCTCACAGTCTCTTCACTGAAGCTTTACTCCACATCTACCCCTTACCCTCTTCTTCCTTCAATCCTTCCCTCCTCATTTCTTTCCATTTAGCTGATCCTCTCCCAACTAAACCCACCCATAAAAGCATAGCAGAACTAACATGACATTTACCACCATCACATTGCTCACTCTGCTTGTGCATTATCCTCCTTCCCCCATCCTGTCTCTGCCTTTTCTTTATCTTATTTAGATTGTAAGATCTTTGAGGCTGGGATCATCAACTACTCTACCTGCACAGTGCCTAGGCCATCCAACAATGGGGCCCATTAGGTGCTACCATAATAAACATGATGATTATTAATAAGTAATAATACCACCACCCAGCCTGGCCTCTGGGCTAAAAGTAGTCATTGTAGGTTTTTACTGGAGACATTTTTGGACTTTTTGTTTACATTTTTCAACAAAACCATTTAAATGCACTCACTTTAAACAGCTGGAGGGCCTGATCCTCCACTCCACTCCCCCAGCTTGCTGCCTTTCAATTAGGCATAAATCCAGTGTAACAAGTACTGAATCAGGCTCTACATTCTTTTACTACACACTTTCAAAATATGTATACAGTGGACCATTGTGTCATCCAGAATTCTGTATATCAAATAAATGGCCACACTTTTATAAAAATACAGATTGTATGTATTTACCTGACATGGACCTGGACAATCACCACCACCACCAAAATGCAGCGGACAAGGGGTGTTTTGGAATCCAGATCTGGAATTTTGTAGTCAGCACTTGTACTCTTTCTCAGAAGCTAAATCAAAACCCTGACTCTTAATGTATCTGAGCACCACCATGGTTTGAATTCCAGATCTAAACTTCACAGCTTAAGCTTTGTTCTGATGTTTATTCATCGTGGGGGATGCTAACACCCATTTCAAGAACTGCATGGATACAAGTATGTCATTTAATTGGGAAACATCAAGGAAAAAGTGAAGTTCCAATTCAAATGCAACTCTTATTTCTCTCTGGGAGTTATCACACAACAAAACTCTAAACCCAGCACATAATCACTACAACTGCTTTTCTAATAAAACCAGAGACCAATAATAGCATTCCCATGGTTGGTGGCCATTATCCATGTGTACCAGCGCAGGTTTTCTGTTGATGCAAACTTGTGCAACTACATTGACTTCAGTTTACACCAGCAAAGAATCTGGGCAAATATGTTTAGAGATGATTGCAATAGTAACAAACCCCACTCCTGCTGCTGCTCAAATATACATACTGAACATGTAAACATGTCATAAAAAATAGCATTGATTGTAGCCCAGCCCATACGGAGTTAAGCCAGGAAACAAAAATCTACCCTCTGAATCAAAGAAATATTTTGGGAGACAAAAAACTACTATGAAAAGGGGAAAGTTTTATAGGGTTTGGGGCTTGTTTGTTTGTTTTTAACTAAAGTCAGTGTTGTAATGACATGTGTAGATTAAAATTTCATTCTATTCTTCGAACCCATTTGGACACCATCCATAAATTATAAAAGGGCATCACAAACAGAAGTGCAAAAAAAAGAGAATGTTACTTTTGTAGGCAAATTTCTCCCTGTGGATTTATAAAGATGATCCATGTGTGTTTTTTGTGAAGATATAAGACAAATTTATTGCAGCAGAGAGGAGTAGTAAAATGAAATTTATTATCATTTTTATCATTCCTGGCAGTCCTTCCAGCAGACAGTCTGGGTCCTTGAACTGTGCAGGGCTTTCCTGCAGCTTACATCTTCCACATCCCAGGAGGTTTGGGACCTGAAATTTACTGCTCTTATCAAGCTGGCCTGAAAGGAATAGGGCACCTCCCCTGACTCACGGGAGATTACTGTGCACATGTGGAAGCTGAGGAATCTGGTTTTCCAGTAGCAAGGTGAACTCCTTGCTTTGATTAGCCTGATTGGGGGTGGGGGAGCAGGCTGGATTAATGGTAAAAAAGCAATGCAAAATACATTTCTTTTCTATGTTTATTCTTTTCTTATCAGTGTTATTAGCTCCTTGGTTTTATGATTATTCAGCATCAGTGATGCCAGCACTAAGACTGAGGATAGGTGCTGGGAGGTGACAGCATCTTCATGAAAAGCAGCATCCAGAAACAGTAAGACCAATGGACACTATTGCCATACAGCACTACTACAGTATGTTCTTAGCTCTTAAAAACAATCCAGCCACCCACTGAAAAAACGTATCCAGTTCCTGGAATGATAAGGTTTGGAAAGTCCATGCTTTGCATTTGCACTTATTATTCCTGATTTGATTTGCAGGCATTTGAGATCACAGCCTGCTGTGTCAAATGGAAAGCATGGCAACTCACAAACTTCATTTTTGTACAATTCAAGAGTAAGGGACTGCAAGAATAATGGCTAATATCACCCAGTTAGCAGGGAAGCTATAACTGTCTCATGTGTCTGCACTGTTTCTCTAATGGGTCACAGTGACAAAGCCTGATCTCCAGCCTTTATTCACTGAGCAATCCTATTTACTTCAGTAGGGGTTAGATAGTATGCTGGGCCTACTCTTTAGTGCCTACCCGCCATCATGAACAACTCCTGACCTTACTGGAGCATGAGATTTGCTTGTTCCTTATTATCAATTACAGGGGCCCCTAATTATCAAGCAAGTGGCTCCGCATCAGCGTCAGTGTTTCTAAATAATGTTAGGGGTTGCTTCTTCACCCAGAAGTCACTTCACAGTTTGGACCTACATGGCTTCGCAAAGATGGTACAACACACTTGCAGCAGCGAACCATCCACGGGTTGTGAGCCACATGCAGGAGTGGAAGGGACTACAGATGTCCTTAGGCTCCGGTTCCCCATGAAGTAACCTCTCAAGGGAAGACAGAAGTGACCAAATATCGCCCCCCATCATCTGCAAAAGAATAGTGCTTGTTCTTGCTTAATTATTATTTATATTATAGTAGTACCTGAAGTCCACAAGCAACCTTCCCCATTGTGCTAGGTACTGTACAAATATACAATAAATGACAGTCCCTGCTTCAAAAAACTTACTCTCAATCTTTCCCTCCCACATCTGGGGAGGGAGGTTTCTTTATTTGAGGGGCACCTGTTATTCTCAGCTGATAGCTAATTTCCCAGACATCACTCCTCCAGTGCCATGCCTGGTAGCTGGACTGGCATATGGTCAGAAACCCAGATTCATCTTTATCCTGCTTTTTGAGTCATCATTGACACCAGTCCAGAGCAGGTGTAACATGGAACCATTCTGATATGGTAGTGTTTGATGCCTGTTTTATGCAGGACAACAGTTATTTGGACTTTTGGATTCCACATCTAGTAGCAGAGGCAAGGTTAGATGGCTGTAGAACAGCATGGCTGCTGATGATGAGAATTCTCACCTCCATTTTACAGTAGGCCGAAGGCATGGATTCAAGGTTCAGGATTCAGTCTCAAGATTAAAATGGAGGTGGCAGTGTGATTAGTAGCCCTACTTGCAAAAATTGTTGTTGAAACAGTTGTCTGTTGGAACATGCTATTTGGAGTCAAATGAAACTTTTTCACAAAAAATCATTTCAAATTTTGACAAAATTAGTTTGGACAAAAATTGGAAGAAACATTTTGAAAATGTCCAAGTGTATCATTTGGACATTTTTGAATCAAATTTCAGTTTTTCATTTTGAAATTTACTTTAATATTTTAACAAATTGAAAATGGTCAAAATCGAAATGAAATGTTGCAAATTTATGAAAACATTTTGATGATCCCAAAACTAAGTATTTTTCAAAATTTCATTTAAATAACCCCAAAATTATGGCTTTGTCCAATTTGGCATGACTTTTTTTTAAAAATCTTGAATTTTTGTGGGATGAAAAATCCAATTGGTTACAGAGACAAAATGCTAAACAAGAATTTTCTGGGGGACTTACAGTCCTGGGGCCTACTCCAAATCCCATTGACATCAATAGGAGTCTTTCCATTGACTTCAGTGGTCTTTGGATCAGCCTGTTTATATAATCAGTTTATTAATGTAAGTTTAGTTAGGCACTTATAACATTCTCCACACCTCTGATGGGAATGAATTCGCCTCTATCTAGCATCTTTTTTCACTCCAACTTGATAAAACTGCTGGTTCTAATGGAGGATCGGTACATACAACTACTCTGATTTTTTTACATCAAGATGTTTACATTCTGGGGACTAAAACAAGTGAGCACATTTTTCCTCAAAGTGGAGGACATGCCATTTCCAAAGTCTCCTAAACCAAAAATGGATTGTCCAATTTCCGAAACACTTTCCGAAACACATTCTCACCTCATGTAGGAAATTTTATGTGGCAAGGAGTTTCCTGCACCCAGTGACCAAATAAGGTGTATAATTAAGAATGTCTGACAACTTTAACTATCAAGTTACTCTCATGACTCATAATGATTTAAATGTTGTGGAGTAAGATTATACCCATATTCTCCATATGGATAGAAAGCAGCTGGCTTAAACTCAACCTAGGCAAGATGGAGGTGATATTGGTAGGAAGATGAAAATGCTTCAAGGAGCTGACCTGGACATTAACATAATCTATTGTGAGGACAGTTTCATTACAGACATCAATGTTTCATGTACCATGTACTTGATAATAACATGAAATTATTCTAAGCTTGTAAAATTAAACTGTTTTTTATTAAGAGAACTATTTACAGAGATGCTGCAATTGCAGCTAACATTCTTGCCATGTGCATACAATATGACTTCCTGGTGCCTCATCCAAACTCTTCCCTCCTGCAACTTGTGCTCCTCCCTTCAATTTTCATGCAGTTTGCTACAATCAAGGTAGTACAGTCCACTGGATTTATTGTAATGATCAAGAAGCAAGGAGGAGTCAGCAGGGTTTGACTCTTTCACTTGCAGGTTGGATCAGTGCAAGGGGCTGAAAGTGAAGGCCACACACAATGTACAGCTTGTTCCATAGACAGATGTCTCCCTATTAAATAAAGCTCAGATGGATATCACAACAGTGACAAAAAAAAGTATGTCTAGCCAGTGCTTCACATACTGCACTGGTCCAATATTTGATCCTATACCAGTTTCAAGGTCCTGGTACTTATCCTTAATTAGCTAAATGTCTCCATTCACTGCTAACTAAGGCAACTGTACTCAACAAGGATCCTGTGGTTGATGGGACTTGGGATTGGACTTTGGGCCAGAGGGACATGATACTGCCTCTATGAGAAAGTGTGGAAATCCAACAAGAAAAAAAATCAGATTGAGCCTAAAGATGACCCTTTTACTATGATTTAAATCCCCTTTTCTCTTTATAAGCCTTCCCCCAATAACAAGGACTTCCTGCATGACAAAGGAAGGACCGAACGAACTATAAACCAACTAAGCAGTAGTGGGTAAATCAGGGAGTAATGGAGGTTGAGTGGAATCCATGAAAGTACTTAGGTGCCCAAGTCCCATTTTAGGCACCACTGTGAGCCACAAAACTCTCACTCAGCTGCCACCTAACACTGTAGGTGACTAAACTCACTCAGTGCCTAAGTTTTTTCCTCTGGGCATGCACTCTGCAGCCTCACTATAGGCACCATTTCCTGAATGAGCATGTTCACTACTGTCTCCTGATAGGATCTGGACACCAATCTCCCACTTAAGCCCCAGAGCGATTCACAAACCGGGAAAAGTAGGTTTTTGAGTATGCCTTCTGGATCAGTCCACTCAAGGAAGTTCACACAAAACAGCAAGGGGAGGGGACTGTCATGGGATCCACTCACTACTATGGCACCTCCCCCTGGTTGCTTGGGGGATTAGCTCCTTCCAGGTCTGACCCCCCCTTCCATTGCACATTCACATATCCCACGGTCTCTCTCTATCTCTCTGCAACTCAGGGTGCTCCCTTTCCGCGACTAGACCCTCTGACCAGATCAATATGTGTTTTCCTCTTTCCGGGATAGCAAAGTCTGTGCGTACAAACTGTCTTGAGCAGTCTTCCCATTCACTTCCCAGACTGTGACACTTTCCAATAGCTGGTAAGGCAACCCAGGCCTGCCCTTCACTTTTGATTCCAACTCAGGGGCTGTCCAATCAGCAGCCAAGGTCTTCATTATCTTAAACCTTGCAGACCTTTCCCTGAGCTTTCCCTACAATCTCTCCCACTAGGTTTCCTTCCTTCCAGCTCTAATGTCCAGAAAATGGCTGCAGGCTCCCTCACTACAACATCCTTCTGCTGCCAACTTCCTGGTTTTATACTAGGCTCCACCTGCTCCTTCTCAGCTGGGTTCCATCATCATTCAGGGATTACTCAGACCACCTATTTCCCCTCAGCTGTGGCCTGTCCAGTTAGATGGCCTCCTTCTGAGCTTCATTAACCCCTTCTAGGCTAGTGTGGGGTGAACACCTGAGTCCAGGGACAACACTGACCTCCATGTAGCCTTCAGCCTAGGCTGGTGTACTCGCTGAGGATGTGGGAGACCCTGAGTTCAAGACCCACCCCCTCCTGAGGGAGAGAAAGGATTTGAATAGGAATCTACCATCTCTCAGGTGAGGGCCCTAGCCACTAGGTCATAGAGTCTCTCTATCTCTCTGGCCCAATTAGTATTTTAGTATTCCATTGTTTAATCAAAGTGTAACAACTTCAATAGGAGAGACTGAGGAAGACCCACATCAGGATATTCCATAGCATAGTAATTGGGGCACTCACCTGAGAAGCAGCTGATCCCTCTTCAGTTCCCATCTCCCCATGAGGAGGAGGGGGAATTGGGGAGGTCTCCCACATCCTGGATCAGTACCCCATTTACTAGGATAAAAATTATAAGGGAGGTCCTCTTCCTCATTTTTGTTCTGGGTCCCACACAAAACTTAGGCAGTCAAGCGCCTACCTTCCCCCAGCTCACGGATCGCCAACAGAGGTAGGCACCTCCCTGAAGGCTGGACTTAAGTATCTATCTCCAAAAGGGGGGCGGGGCTTAGCACATACCTCCCTGACTGCCGTCTCCCATTGACTAGCTTCGGGAGCTCCCTGCCTAGTTTGCTTGCTTTGTGGATCACAGTCAAAGGCGCCTATCTCTTCCCATTCATTGTGTAGGAGCTCATGTGTCTAATTCAGGCTTTGTGGATTTCACTGTTGTTCCTGTGATTTTCTAGGCACCTAAACACTAGGATCCATAACACTCCATTCTGCAATGCTTAAGTCCCCTTCGTAAACAAATTGATGGGTTTCTTAATTCTCTATCAGTCTCCAAGATGCCACGCTGATGTGTGCATTAGAAATGCACAGATAACTCATACTAATCATTATGCTGTGAGCACTTGTAGGGCTTTTTAGAACAGCTTGAGGTTCAATCTTCATTTGGAATATAGAGGAAGATGTGCCATTGATGAGTGGGTTTTTTTAAGTTAATAGTTCCTAATGGGAAGCAGAGAAACCCCTCTTAGTATTCACTGGATATATTCAGGGAGAATCCTCACTGCCTGAACTAATAGCTATTTTTATCATACACAGAGCGCATCATAAATTACTGATAACATCATCAGTGAGCATTTGTAAGTGATATGGATGCAGAAAGTATTTATGATGCTTCCAGACCAATTAACACTCTACTTCCCCCTCCACCGCCCAAGTTTACTGGTATTTGAGTTATTTACATACGGAGATAGCATAACTTTAAGGGAGTAGGGGGGTTTATATGGCTTTATTATAGCAAACATCTCAGAATTCAAAATTCTTCATCACTTACTTACTGAAATTCTCCCTGAGGTTCATTGAGAACAGGGCCTCTTTGGTTTAGCAAGTACATCACCAAACCAGTGCCTACAATTGCTGTATGGGAAGAAGTGACCTGTGCCCAATTCATTCATTTAAAATGCTGTTCAGATCATAAATTTCTGAAAGTCATTGGAGACAATTCTTGGGATGTCAGAAACAAGCATTATGTTAAATCAGCCTTTGTTATTTGTCAAGGTCCACTTGGCTTGTATCTTCTCCTTCTCTCTTGTTAAACCGAGGAGTTTGGTCTCCACTCCATTTATCTGGTATTTTTCACAAAAGTTTAGAAATGGGGCAAGGTGGCAATTAGAGCTGGGCTGGGAATGGTTTTACCACCACATGAAAATGTTTAAGTATTATACAATTTTCAAGTTCCGAATTGTGGCCAAAAAATGTCAAAATCTCAAAAAAATTTCACAAACCAAAAATCTTTTAAAAATTGGTTTCAGTCAATTAAAATGTTTTGTTTCAATAATGTCAAGGTAGTTTTGATTTTGATCTTTTAAAAAAAATAGGCACTACAATTAGCTAAATTTTTAAATAAAATGTCATTTTGACCCAGAAACTAATTTTTCATTTTGAAAGTGTCAAAACAAAACTCTGACCATTTAAAAAAAAGGTTTTTTTATTTCAAATTTAAAAAATAATTGAAACGGAACATTTCCTGCAAAAAGTTTTGGTTTTGATTAATCTGCATTTTTTGTGAAAAAGTCCAGACAAACACCAGAAGCAGTGTTTTGTTAATATTGGCCAGGGAGGGGAGGGAGAATTGATCATTTGGTTTTGCTCTCTAACAATTAACACCAAATACATTGCCTGGTTTGGCTTTTTTGAATTCACAGTCATTAGGAACATAGGGGCAGATTGTGTGCTCCAACCCTCTGCCTTTGCCCTGCTCAGATGACTGAAAGCCACCTGTAAGTTCTCTGCTAAGGATTCTCCAGGGTGGGGAAATCCCCTGCTAAAACAGAGCCAATGGCAATCTTTAGCCTGATTTAATCTGTGCTGGGGCAAATAAAAAAGAAAACAAGCAGGGAATTCTAATTGGCTTGCTAACAGCCTTAGCCTCCTCCCCGGCAGAGAAACCACACTATACAGTATTCAATAAACTTTTAATATCAGAGGCATCAGGACTCTAGGTTGTCCATCCACATATCATTCTCAATTATTTACTTTTTTCCTCCCCTCTTCACATTCTGATTAGCAAGACAGCCAGTAGTTATGACCTTGCTTCTGAAAGCCTGTCTCCAAATTAATCCTTGACTATGTGGTATTCTATTTAATTAATTCATAGTAGCTGAATGCATATCATATCTTTGCAATTAGCTTGATCGCATTCTGGGGTATATACACCCCTCAAATCCAGGGCAACAAGAGCATACAGTAAAAATCACTTAACAATTGCAAAACTACATATTGGCTGTAATGGAGCTATGTCTGTTTTTACCAGCTGAAAATTTTGGCCCATGTACAGTAATTTCTAGAGACGAGGGAATCTCAAGACATTAAGAATTTTGTTTCAATAAGCATCTGGTAGCTCAAAAGCTTTGAGTTATCCAAACCCATGGAGGTCCTCATCAGTCCACATAACTGTCTATTCCCAAGAACAGCAAGCCCAGACAGCACTTCATTAGCCCTACCTGATGTTGTGCTTTGGGTGGGTAGGTTTTCATCCCACCTACCCATCCCACAACTTCATAAATATGAGTATGGCTTCCCTTGTACAACACATCTGGGTTGGGAAATCTTCCCATGACTAGGCCTTTAATAACCCTTCACATCCACCTTTTAGCCCAGTCTCCAACAGATCCTGGCACATGCCAGGCTGGAGTAAGGGATAGCACCTCTCACGTAATGATTCCTCTTCAATTGTGGGGGCAGAGCACCTCCAGGGTCCCCCGACGATGAAGTGTGAGACAGAACAACCAGGAGTTGAGTTCGTAACTAAAAGTCACCAACCATGCATCCTGTCTCCTTCTCCACTCTTGCACACACGCACATCTCTCGCTTCAGGAGACTCCTAAAGGTAAATCAATGGAGAGAGAAAGGGCAAGCTAGAGCCTTTGGGTCTAATCCTGCTCCCATTGCACTCAACAGCAAAATTCCCATTGATGTTAATGACACAAGGTCAAGTCCTTTGAGGATGGATTATGGGAACAGAGGCCTGGAAAAGACATCTCAGTTTAAGTAAACAATGTGTTTTCCCATTGTGTCCATGGTATATTTCAGCCTAATTCAAAACTATCTTCCTCCTACTGTCCAATGTAGCCAAATTCCTGAACTAACCACCATGTAGCGGATCTCTGATTACTAGCAGCAAATACCTCCTACGGCCAGCAATGGGACACTAGACGAGGAGGTCTCTGCATTACTACAGAGATTTCTTTCCCAGGTATCTGCCATGGGTTTTGCCCACATGCTCAGGTTCTAACTGATCACCATGTTTGGGGTCAGGAAGGAAATTTCCCCTGAGTCAGATTGGCAGAGACGCTGGTGGGTTTTCACCTTCCTTTGCAGAATGGGCATGGGTCACTTGCTGGTTTAAACTAGTGTGAATGGTGGATTCTTTGTAAGTTGAAGTCTTTAAACCATGATTTGAGGACTTCACTAATTCAGCCAGAGGTTAGGGATCTATTCCAGGAGTGGCTGGGTGAGGTTCTGTGGCCTGCTTTTTAGATCTTGGGGACAAGTAATGATTTGACACTAATTTGGATATAATAATAACATTACTAAGTCTGTGGAAAAATAGATATTCTGCAATTGTATTGTACTTTCCGTTTCCCAGTGCCTCGCCTCACTCTGCCGAAGTTGTTTTTTAATGGCCCAGGAAAACATGAAATTCAAGACTTAGATTTTATTTATTTTAATTTTTTTTACAAAGCAAACTAATGACCAAATACTCTCTAAAGCCAGGGCTACATTAAAAAGTTAAGTCTAGCAAGCTATGTGGCTTGGGGTGTGAAAAATCCACACCCTTGAGTGATGTAGTTAAAACTGACCTAACTCCCAGTGTAGAAGTGCTAGGTTGACAGAAAAATTCTTCCATTGGCCTAGCTACTGCCTCTCAGGGAGATGGATTAACTGCAGTGATGGGAGACGCCCTCCAATTACTGTAGAGAGTGTCTACACTGAAGCACTACAGCTGTGCTGCTGCAGAATTTCTAGTGAAGACATAACCTCAGTTGCACTGCAGTTACTCCGGATTTGCAGCAGTGTAACTCAGAGCACAATTTGCCCCTTAATCTTTGTTTCCAGTGTAAGGCAAAACCCCATATTATATACCTTGGTCATGCTTGAGTGAGTCACTGATTGTTTTAAAATTTTCTTTCCCATTTGTACTTTAAATTCAAGACCCATTAATACAGGCACATCTTTACCCCTAATGCAGCAGAGCGTTCTGTGACATTAGTGTGCTTACATATGAAACATAAAGAGGAAAATAATTCCTCTCATGTACTGTTTGGCATAGGATTCATAGCAACATCTCATGAGATAAATTTGATTTTGCAAATTACAAAATACCATTTTGGCAGATGATAGCGATGTTTATAAGAGCTATAGTGAAAATTCATGTCAAGACCTGGCTGCTTTTCTTTTTATTTAGATTGAAATGTTTGCAGAGCCTAACTGA
The DNA here is from genome assembly GCA_033296515.1 of Macrochelys suwanniensis. NCBI lineage: Eukaryota > Metazoa > Chordata > Testudines > Chelydridae > Macrochelys > Macrochelys suwanniensis. Next base: position 26,510,340 of record CM065776.1, read on the forward strand.
AGGCAGGTGAAACAATCATAGATACTGAGCCAAGAGGAATCTAATCCAGAGCATTTTTATTAAATAAATTGTAGTGATAGACAATTTAATTATGCCTACGTTTAAATCCAAAAAAAGAAGAGACTTTATGCTCCAGGTGTCTCTAAACCACCAACTACTAGAAGCTGGGACTGAACAACAGGGGATGGATCACTTGCAATTGCCCTGTTCATTTCATTCCCGCTGAAGCATCTGGCACTGGCCACTGTCAGAAAAGAGGATACTGGGTTATATGGACCATTGGGCTAACCCACTATGGCCATTCTTCTGTTTTTATGAAAAATAGTATATACACACACCATATATAGAGCATCCATCCATTTTTAACCCAGCCTAACACTGATTTGTGTTTGCGGAGGGCTGAAGGGATAAAGGTTCTACTAGCCCTAATACATAGCACAGACATATTATGTATGGAAGATCACTTTTTAAAATGGATGCAAATCACAGGGATAAGAGGGGCTGCTTTCACATAGGTTCCTTTTCTGCTGTTGCCCCACATAGAACTGTGATCATGCCCTCTTTTACTGTGCATACTATCCGCACAAAACTATAGTACCGATGTTACATAAACGATGGTGTGGAGATACCGCTACACTAAGGAATATCTGATAAGCACAATGTTTTTGGTCCAGATTTTTGCAGCAAATTAGCAGGGCTGGCCAGAAAACAAGAATTTCATTTTGCCAAAAAAATCCAAAGTTTCCGAATTTGGTGCCATTCCAGTGAGAAACTAAAATGAGATATTTCAAATTTTTTCATTAAAAAACCCCAAAAACTAGAGAGACTCCCACTCAGAATAGCCAATTCTTATGCCTTTTCAGTCCCGTGGGCATAACACATTTAGGGTGAAAGCCTGGGCTCAGGATTTCAGAGATCAGAATCATAAAAGGTTTGCAGAAATTGTAGTGTTTCTAATTTTGTACAATGAACCTACGTACCCCAAAATTATTAACTGCATTACTGCTAACAGAGAATGCACCTGTCCTGCAACTTTATTCAGCACATCCATTTATTTATTTTCTGGAGTGATGCAACACTTAGTAATAGGGTTGGTTAAAAAAAAGATGGGGAGGGAATTTGCTAAAATTTTACAAAACACTAAATTTTTTCAAAATTTTAAATTCCATCTTGTGAGTATGGAACAAAGGTATGAAAGAACTTCCACGGGAGGAGAGATTGAAAAGACTGGGACTGTTCATCTTAGAAAAGAGACAACTGAGAGGGGATATGATAGTCTAGGTTATAAAATCATAAATGGTATGGAGAAAGTGAATAGAGAAGTATTATTTACCCCTTCATATAGCACAAGAACCAAGGGTCACCCAATGAAAGTAATACACAGCAGATTTAAAACAAACAGAAGGAGGTGGTACTTCACATAACACACATCAAACCTGTGGAACTCATTGCCAGGGGTATTGTGAAGGCCAAAAGTATAACCAAGTTAAAAAATAATTAGATACGTTCACGGAAGCTATGTCCATCAATGGCTGTTAGCCAGGATGGTCAAGGACACAACCCATGCTCTGGGTGTTCCTAAACCTCCGACTGCCAGAACCTGGGACTTAAAAACAGGGGATGGATCACTCGATAATTTGCCTGTTCTTTTCATTCCCTCTGAAGCACCTGGCACCAGTCACTATCAGAAGATAGGATACTGGGCTAGATGGACCATTGTTCTGACCCACTGTGCCCATTCTTATGTTCTTCTGTGACTATAAGATTTGTCAGACCAAATGAGATGACCCTATTAGGTTTGATAGCCTGCCTGTAGCAGTAATGCATGCCTGACCACACCAATAAAGCATCTATAAGAAAAGTCTATAAGACACTATCACTTTTCAGTATACTTAGCCAGAAATGGTCATGTAAATAAAAGACTGTTTATCTTTTATAATGTCATTCATTCCTTTTTGCTGGTGCCACTATGAGTTGAGTTCTTGGCAGACTCGCCTGCACTCTGCCTTACTGGAACAGACTCCCTGTGGGCCAGGTCGCAACACCATTTGGCCCAGCTGTCCTTCCTTCTGGACAGAGAATTTGAGAGCCATTGCAACATTGTGCAGCAGACTAAAATGCCACTCACTGAAATTTGGCCTGTACAGAGGGGCAGCCAGGTTGCCATGGTCCCCACAGCTCCATGGCCTATGGAACTTGAAGCAAGTGCGAAAACAACCAACCCACCCACCCCACAAATCCCCCAAATTGGCACCACTGCTGGCAAGAAGTGCTAAATTGACAATCCTAAAAAACGAAAGGCTTCTTTTTATCCATTGACCAAAGCTGGGAGCTAGCAGTTAGGTGTCTTATCATTCCCATTTACTTTCAGTGGGAGTTAGGTGACTAAGTGTACTTTTGAAAATCTTCCCCATGTGTTTATTGTGGCATTGGCACTACCATATTAGAAACTGAACTATTGCTGCTAATTGGGTACAAAGTGACCATGAATACAGTTAGGCAGAAAGTTAGAAGAAGGATTCTAACCATCAGAGTAGAGAGGTTCTGGAACAGCCTCCCAATAGGAATAACGAGGGCAAATAATCTAACTTGTTTTAAAATGGAGCTTGATAAATTCATGACTGGGATTATGTGATGGGGTTAACTGTGATAGCAGGAGATTGGATTCAAACGGTCCCTTCTAGTACTATGTCTTTATGTACTAATTTATTTTAAAAATACTCTCCAATCTCAACTGCTGACTACAAGGTTTGTCTGCCCTGGGTCTGAACCAGTGACATAGCATAGAAAGGCTGTTACCAATATCTGAGGCATCCAGCCCTCCACTGATTTATTTATTTTAGCAAAATTAGAGCTCCCTTGTACATGCATGAGTCACTCCGTGGATTCATATATGACTTTCTCAAAGTGCCAAAAAAAACTGCCCTGGAGGGTATTATTTACCCAGAAGTATCCTGTAATCATTAATTCAACTTGAATAACTTTTTAAATTATTATTATTAATACTTGGTTTCCTTCTTCTTTGTTTCTCATAAGTGTCTGCCATCAATTGATATGCCACCACTCAGATTAATGCAGAGATGTTTGCTTGGAATTAGACAGGTGTTCACACTGACTATGAATCAGAGCCTTACTAATTAGCAGATTCTAGTCTGTCAGGGTGATTTAGACTCATTGATTTTTTTTTAATCTTCCTGCTTTTTGAACAATGCTGGGTATGCAAGATGGGCACTGGTGCATTCCAAAAGGGAGGGAAAAAAAGCGAAAAGCACAGTATTTAGTGTTTACTGTTCCTTCTGTACTTCCTCAAGGATGAACCCGAATACATTGTTTGGAGGAAGGTTAATGGATGTAGATCAGTGTTTACAACAGCTGACAACAGATGGGGAGAGTTTGGGGATCAAAATCTGCCTGAGGTGAAGAGAGGTTCTTAGAGGAGCAGCAAAGCACATGCTGAGAATTCTGTCTTTTTGACAGGTCAACTAAAGTTCAATTTATGGGAATCAATAAAAAGATCTGCCATTATTATGGATTAACCATACTTGTCTTCATTAAAAGACTTTCACAGTATTGAGGACAGCATGCAGAATTCTTGGACCTTATTAAATAAGTAGTCTTAAGGGAAATACACAGAGAAGAGGGGAGGGGGGAGATGACAGACAATCCAATAGAAATTCAGGGACCCGTGGAAAGTCTATTACGTGACTAATTATTACATAACTAATTATACCCACTCATAGAAAAAGTGCTATTTTAAACATTGTCTAGAATTCTTTTTTTCACATAGTGGTATCAGTTCTTCAAAGTGTTGAGTTTATGAAGGTGTCACATTGAAAAATGGGACTTCTAGCCCTAGCCATCAGCCTCCCTGAAGGTGGCAGCTTTCAACCTACAACTGGCTTCTTCTTCCTATGAGGGTGGAGGTGGGCAGAGGCAACAGTGGGACCTGGAGGGGCCAGAACAGCTGCCATGGCACCTGCAACCAGGCCAAACAGCAGGTAGGATCTGTCAAGACTGCTCTGGGCTAGTTACTATCTTTCCAGGTGCTGAGCCCTGTACAAGCTGCAGATGGACAGGAGGATCCGCCAGGCACAGTGGGTTTCTTTGGGGGGCATGGTGCTCCAGGGAGCCACAGTACACTACCTGTAGCTTAAACCTAGCCAGGCAGGGCCCCTTTGTTTCATTAAGTGCAGACTCAGCTCTCAGCTTCCTAGTGCCTCTAGCCACTATATCTTGGCTCCCTCTTCTGCATCCTGGTCCCCAGGCCACCCGGCTGCTCTAGCCCTTGTGTTTACTCAGCTCCAGCGCTGGCACTTTGTATGCTGCAACTCATCAGCTACTGACAGCAGGGATTAGGGACGGGGCTGGGACCCCCGCATCTCCAGGTCCCCAGGTCATAACTCTCATATCCCGGCCCTGCCCCCTCCCAGGCACAGATCCCCAGGGCAGAAACCAGACTCCTAAGTTCACTCAGGCTCAGAACCACCTCACTCCCATCTGCACAACTCAGGGAAGGGTCCTTCCACTCCCCAGTATGGACCCATACACCAGGGAGAGACTCTCTCCTGAGCCCCATTCATGCAAAGGGATAACTTACTCCTGTGCCACCAGGGCACTAGCCCTCTCCAGCCCTCCCATCCCAGAGTTCTGAATCCCATCACCACAACCCCCTCTCCTGCCGCCACCAAGGGTATGTCTATACTACCTGCCGGATCGGCGGGCAGCGATCGATCCAGCGGGGGTCGATTTATCGCGTCTAGTCTAGACGCGATAAATCGACCCCTGAGCGCTCTCCCATCGACTCCTGTACTCCACCGCCGCGAGAGAGGCAGGCAGAATCGACGGGGGAGCAGCAGCAGTCGACTCACCGCAGCAAAGACACCACAATAAGTACGTTGACTTCAGTTACATTATTCACATAGCTGAAGTTGCGTAACTTAGATCAATCCCGCCCCGCCCCCCAGTGTAGACCAAGGCCAAGTCTCAATAGTTTATCTCATTTCCCATGCAGAGAACCCACCCCGATCCCCTACCTATCCCTCTATACCCCCCATTCAAAGCAAGCTTCCACCGCCTCTGAACACAACACCTTCAAAGCTTCCTGTTATGGGGGCATACTGCTGTCCTCTGGGATGCCTATGGCTAGATGTGGTGTCATGGACACTTAGTGTCCCCATATGAACCATCAATAAGTTCAACAAGGCTTTCAGAGTCCTTCTGAGGGATCTAGTTTATTAACCAAAGGCCCAACAAGAATGAAAGCAAACTTTCACCCCAGCATGAAAAAACACCCTCCCCCCAAGCGCGGCAAGTTTCAGCGCTGTAAAGTGGCAGTGTAGACAGTGCTCCAGCACTGGGAGCCGCACTCCCAGCGCTGATAGTTACTCCCCTCGTGGGGGTGGGGTTTTTTACAGCGCTGGGAGAGCTCTCTCCCAGTGCTCGTGCTGCGACTACACAGCCACACTAAAACGCTGCTGTGGCTTTAACATTGCTAGTGAAGACACACCCTTAGAGGTACAGTAGAATCTCAGAGTTACAGAGTTACTCAGAGAATCAGAGTTACGAACACCAGAGTTACAAACTGACCAGTTAACCACACACCTCGTTTGGAACTGGAAGTATGCAATCAGGCAGCAGCAGAGACCAAAAAAAAAGAAAGCAAAATACAGTACAGCACTGTGTTAAACGTAAACTACTAAAAAAATAAAGGGAAAGTTTAAAAGAAAAGATTTGACAAGGTAAGGAAACTTTTTCTCTGCTTGTTTCATTAACGTTAAGATGGTTAAAAGCAGTGTTTTTCTTCTGCATAATAATGTTTCAAAGCTGTGTTAAATCAATGTTCAGTTGTAAACTTTTGAAAGAATAACCATCATGTTTCTTCAGAGTTATGAACATTTCAGTTAGGAACAACCTCCATTCCGGAGGTGTTTGTAACTCTGAGGTTCTATTGCAGATAAGTCCCATTTGAACTTGCACTGAAATTTTTACATATGTCCTCATGTTTCTTTTATTTGCTGTGCAGCTCTTATATTAATAATCCATGCCTTCACTTGGAGTTTTGACATCTGATTGGGATCTATGATGAACACATTTAGCTCCTCTAATCAGGGATGAAGTCATGCTGCTGGGTTCATCTCTCCCATGAAACTACAAGATGCGATCTAGTGTTAAAATAAAGAATCTGCAGTCAAAGCTGTGTTAAGTTTGGTTAGCAGCCAAGCCATGAACATGCAGCAAACTGAGATAAATCCATGGCTGCAGTGTTAATATGATGTCAGAGCTCACAGTGGGGAAGAGATTGTCTTGATTGAGAAGGAGCATCCAGGGTGATAAAACCAGTTACCATTTAGATTGTAAGCTCTCTTTTTTTTTTTTTTTTGCCCTGTGTTTGTACAACACTTAGCACAATGAGGCCCAGATCCTGATTGTGCCAAAGGGCTACAGTAATACCAATACCAATAATAATACGTAACCTTTTAAAACACATCCCCTTGCCTTGTTTGAGACAAACCAAAATCATCTAGATTTGAAAAAATGAACATTATCACTGCAAATGGAACTAAAGATTAATCTTTGATTAAAGATTATGTCATGTGATGAAACCTCCAGGAATACGTCCAACCAAAACTGGCAACCCTACTTAAAGACACAACACAGAATCTCACCCAATGTATCATCCAGTAAGAGGCAGAAGAAATGCGCCACATCATATTGTTCAAGTTATTGCTCAGTCATAATAAGAAGGAGTGTGGGGTAATACAAACTAGAATAGAAGAGGCAAAAGAGTAAAGATTTCTCCCCCCACAGCCAGTTCAGCTCACACTGCAGGAATAGTTGTAATTTCCAGCCTTAATGGCTGTAAAAACTGGCTGCTGAAGCATTGACTTTCAAATTTAAACTCACTTGTTAAAACTCCACCCTCCATGAGATGAACTGCAAATTCACTGAACAGTAAGGTGAGGAATGAGACACTGGATATTTATATCAACTTCTTTCCTTCTCTCCCACTGAGTCATTTTTAATGTTGAGTCATTTGCAAACCATATTGTTTCAAGTGCAGAAATATGATCTCTGAATTGTGAACGTTCTCCCAAGTGGTTGATAGTGTTGCTATGAGCTATTCACGCACATGTTTTACAACACGTTTTGTCACAGGCCAAGGGCTACATGCCTGTTCTTAACAGCATCTAGCCAGGAGTCTGCTATGAATGTGCTTATAACATGATGTAGAGGGTTCATGAATGGTGAACAGAATGTGGGGGGTGTGAGAAGAATTTCACTAGTAGAAGCACCTTCATTTAAACATTTCTTAAGTTGTAGTAGAGTCATCTCTCTAATAAAGACATTTTTAATCTCTTCATGATATTGCTACAAGAAAGTGAGAACCGTATTCTTACAATTATTTAATTTTCTGGTACTGTTACCAGATTGTGGATTTTCAGGTACAAGGAAGAAAATAGGAAGGAGGGGAAGCAAAATAATCTTAAAACAATAATGATCTAGTTAAGTCTAAGATTTTCTGCTAAACAAATCCCAAGGCATTCAGAAAATACTCAATATGCAAAGATTAACTCTGTTACAATCGAATTGTCCCACTGAAAAGGTAGTCTGATCTAGTGGACATAAACCTCACAAGACCTGAGTTCTATTCCAGGCTCTGTTACTGGCCCTCTGTATGATCTTGGGAAAGTTATGTCACTTCTCTATGCTTCTATTTTTACTTCCGCTTTGTGTATAAACTCTCTGGGGCAGGGATAAAATATGGAATCATAATCTAGTGTTTTAAATCTATACGAGAAAGATCTGCATTCTAATGCAAATGTTTCCATTAAACTGTTGTGTGACCTTGGAGAATCACTAAATCATTTCTGTGTTTCTGTAAGTAAGATGTCAATACTTATCTACCCTTTGAGTGTTATGAGGAGAAATTCTTGATTTCTGTGATGTCTTTTTGAGTTCCTGAAATGGAAGTTGCTATGGAAGTGTACAATATACACCCGTGCGAAATAGAACATTGTTTTTATGCCCAAAATTTAGATAGTTTCCTTTATTATTTTTTATTTTTAAATTTAAACATTTCTTTGTAGTATCCTAAATCCGCATAGCAACATTATTTTAACCAGCCTGCCAAAAAACACTCAACAATTTTCCTGCTATTACAAGTCCCAATCCTGCTGCTTTTTGGAGTGAAGACAGAAAAATAACTGTGATAGGACTCCTCCTTTAGGCATCAACATCTCCATAGGTGGTGAATTATATGTTTAATGATGGAATTTTCTCAGCCCTACTAATATCAATTATCCTGTTCTTTGTCTCCTTCCCCCACCCACATTTTGAAAAATGATCAGGTTCAGTGAATTATTCAGGTTTCCACCCAAATCTGCCCTTCTATACCTACGAAATTATTAGATAACTGGAAAATGATTAGCAATAGGCATTAAGAAAATCAATAGACCTTGATAATGATATCTGTCCTACATGTCCCTAGTCCATTATTTAAAAAAAAAAAAGAAAGAAAAAAAATGCAAGATACATTAAAGGCCATGACATGTTATTAGCACTGCACATTATTAGCCTATGTTTTGTATGACTATTCGTCCCAGTAAGGATTTGTGAGAAGAGAATGATGAGATCTCCATCTGTCTACACTGGCAAGTTTCTGCTCAGTAAAGCAGCTTTCTGCGTTCTAACTCCCGGGGTGTACACACTGCCAAGTCACTTAGTGCACAGAAACTGCTCAGTTGCAGCACTGTAAAAAAACCACCCCGACAAGAGGCGTACAGCTTTCTGTGCTGGGGGTACAGCGCTGCGGTGCCAGTGCCGACACCATGGTCGATTATAGCGCTGCGATTGGCCTCTGAGTGGTATCCCACAATGCCTGTTCTCGCCTCTCTGGGCATTGGTGTGAACTCTACTGCCCTGCCGTCAGATGACCAACTGTCATCCGCACCCCTTAAATTTGTTGGGAATTGTGAAAGTCCCCTTCCTGTTTTCTTGATGATGCGTGCAGTGGTCTCAGCACATCTTTCCAGGTGACCATTCCTGCTCCACGCACCAGGCAATCCCCTACTTGGAGCAATGCTGAGCTGCTGGACCTCATCAGCGTTTGGGGAGAGGAGGCTGTCCAGTCCCAGCTGCGCTCCAGCAGTAGAAATTATGATGCTTATGGATAGATTTCACGATGCATGACAGAAAGGGGCTATAATCAGGACACATTGCAGTGCAGGGTCAAAATGAAGGAGCTGCAGAACCCTTACCACAAGGCACGGGAGGCAAACCACCACTCCGATGCTGCGCCCACGAGCTGCTGGTTCTACAAAGACCTGGATGTGATACTCGGTGGTGACCTTCACTGCAAAGGCCACTGTGGATACTTCAGCGGCTCATGTGCCAGTCGAGAGCGGACCAAGCCAGGAGGAGGAAAGCTTGGATGAGGATGTGGATTGGGAGGGGGACCCAGAGGCAGAGGACAACTCAGAGGTCAGAGATGCACGCAGCCAGGATCTCCTGTCTACCCTGGAGTAGGCTAGCGAGTCACAGCTGTTGGATCTTAGCGAAGCACAAACAGGAAAGTGGCTTTGATTTTGGGAATCGCTAAAGCGAATTGTTGGGGACAGAAGGGCTGTAGAAAGCAGGCTTGTGTCTGTATGATTCCACCACATGCCTAGTCTGAGCGGCGGAACAGGGTGTTGATTCACTCTCTCACTTCACGGGAATCTGCCTCAGAGATCTCCATAAAATTCTCATGGAGATACTGGGCAATCCACTGCTGTGGGTTCTTTGGCAGAGCTGCTTTGTTTCTTGTCCCATTAGTGGTAACTCCCATTCAACTCTGCCGTCACTGGGGTGGGGGACCATTGCTGCACACAGGCGAGCTGCATAAGGGCCAGGCCAGAAGCCACAGTCTTAGAGAAGACCCTCCCTTGATTCCCTGCTCACCCCCAGCACCGAGATATCTTCCATAATGAACACAGCCTGGGGAAAATGTGGGGACAGTAATGATTATAAGCCCCCCCACACACACACACACACAGTGCTGGATCTCCCCAAGAGCCATATGCCCAGTATACAGTACGGTCCTGGAACACTGATTTCCCCTGCCCCTGTGGTTGCTCACCATTTTGGGGGTCTTGTTGATCATGTGTGCTTGCCTGGGGTCAGCCAGTTAGTGATAGGTATGTGAATAGTGGCTGTATTTTAAATCAGTGGTCTGTGTGTTGCAAACAATACTGCTTCTGTAAAATGTTGCATTTTGCCTTCACAGATATGACCTGGGGAGCCCAGTCTCCCTCTTTGTTATTGCCGGCTGAACGGCTGCGCAGAATTAGAAAGCAGCCACGAAGAACTAAAGAGGACTTTCTGCGTGATGTCATGGTGCACTCTGCGGCTGTAAAACAAGAATTGAAGGAGTGGCAGGACAGCGAGAGGAGGGACCGAAAGGAGAATGCGGCGCACCAGAATGAAGGCACGGAGCAGCTCTTAAACATTATGGAGCACCAAGTGGACATGCTCCAGGCTTTACTAGCACTGCAAACTGAGAAGCTCCGTGCCTGCCCTCCCGTGAAGCCGCTGTCACAAAACTCTTTCCCATGCGCCTCCCAGACACCGCCAACACACTCTTATCAACCTTCTGGCTCCAGTCTGTACCCGCTGCATTCCACTCCTGCCCCATCACAGTCCAGCCCTGTGGACTCCAAGTACTCACTGCACTCAACACCCGTCCCTCTGCAGTTTAGCCCTGCTGAAGTACAGTACCCGCTGCACTGTACTCCAAAAGAAAAGGTTGGATATGATACCTGGACATACACAAAACTTTAACTGTCCTGGGACCCCACCTCCTCCTGAGACCCTCCCTTCTCCCACCCCCCTCCATGCTGATGTGTTTTTTCGTTTGTCTCTCTCCTCCGGATGTTGTTTTTTAATAAAAGAATTGTTTTGGTTTGAAAGCAATCTTTATTCCATTAATTGAAAGCAAACAGATCCCTGCAAAGCAACAGGCAATTTCTTACACCTTCATAGTGCATCGTCTGCACCAGTCACAATCACCTCCTAGCATTACAAGCACCGCACTCCCAAGCATAGCAACAAATATTAGTGACTTTCAGCTTCAAATTGCTGCCTCAAGGCATTCCTGATTCTTATGGCCCAGCACCACGCCCCTCTAATAGCCCTGGTCTCTGGCTGTTCCAATTCAGCCTCCAGGCACTGAGCTTCAGCGGTCCAGCCCTCAGTGAAGCTTTCACCCTTCCCTTCACAAATATTATGGAGCATACAGCATGCGGCTATAAGCATAGGAATAGTGTCATCAGCCAGGTCCAACCTCCCATATAGGCAGCGCCATCAGGCCTTTAAACAGCCAAAAGCACACTTAACAGTTATTCTGCACTTGCCCAGCCTGTGGTTGAACCACTCCTTGTTGCTGTCAAGGTGCCCCATGTATAGCTTCATAAGCCATGGCATTAAGGGATAGGCAAGGTCTCCCAGGATCACAATGGGCATTTCGACTTCCCCTACAGTGATCTTCTGGTCCGGGAAGAAAGTCCCTGCTTGCAGCTTCCTGAACAGGCCACTGTTCCGAAAAAAGCATGTGTCCTGCACTTTCCGGACCAGCCTACAATAATGTCCGCGAAACATCCGCGGTGATCCACAAGCACCTGGAGAACCATAGAGAAATACCCCTTCCAATTAATGTACTCAGTGGCTAGGTGGTCTGGTGCCAGAATTGGAATGTGCGTGCCATCTATCTCCCCTCCGCAGTTAGGGAAGCCCATTTGTGCAAAGCCATCCACTATGTCATGCAGGTTGCCCAGAGTCACAGTCTTTCGGAACAGGATGAGATTAATGACCCTGCACATTTCCATCAACACAAGTCCAACTGTCATCTTTCCCACTCCAAACTGGTTAGCAACCGATCGGTAGCAGTCTGGTAGCAGCCAGCTTCCACAGTGCAATTGCCACGTGCTTCTCCAATGACAGGGCAGCTCTCATTCTCATGTCCTTGCACCGCAGGGCTGGGGCAAGTTCATCACACAGTCCCGTGAATGTGGCTTTCCTCATCCGAAAGTTCTGCATCCCAGACGTGTATGACAATGTGATCCCACCACTCAGCACCTGTTTCCCAAGCCCAAAAGCAGCGTTCCACTGTGATCAGCACCTCCATGAATGCCACAAGCAATCTCGTGTCATAGCTACTATGCGTGGTGAGACCAATGTCACACTCCTCTTGCCTCTGTAATTTAAGGAATAACTCCACTGCCACTCATGACGTGTTAGTCAGAGCGAGCAGCATATTGGTCACCCATGCGGGATCCATTCCCGCAGACTGAAGAGGCAGAGCAGAGCGCACAGTACAGAAACCATTGAAAGATGGCACCAAATGCAGACAGAAGCACAGGGATTACTGGGATGTGAAGCCATGCATCACGGGACATTGGGACAGGAGGGATAGCTCAGTGGTTTGAGCATTGGCCTGCTAAACCCAGGGTTGTGAGTTCAATCCTTGAGGATGCCATTTAGGGATCTGGGGCAAAAATTGGGGATTGATCCTGCTTTGAGCAGGGGGTTGGACTAGATGACCTCCTAAGGTCCCTTCCAACTCTGATATTCTATGATTCTAGGACCCAGGATACCCTGCGACTCCCTCCGCCTTCCCACAACTCTTAGCGGCAGAAGAGGAAGAGATGCTCTGTGGGATAGCTGCCCAGAGTGCACCGCTCTGAATATCTCTGCAAGTATGAACACTCTATTGTATAGGTAGCTGATAGTGTGAACACAAAACTGCCGTTTCCCTTCAGCGCTCTCTGAGCGGCGCTGTAACTGCCGGCACTGTAACTCTGCCAGTGTAGACGTACCCCAGTTTCAGATCCTGTCAAGTTCCTAATCAGGGCCATTAGGGCATGATGTTTTTGTGAAATAATAAGCTATTTCTTACTCTGCTTATTGATGATATTATCTTTGTTTCACTGATAGGGCATCTGCTTTCAACCCCTTTAATCATGAACATTGAAATACTATAAATGCAATAATTTTTTAGTCTAAGACCAAAATAAGCTAAATATTGTTTATCATAGCAGCATGGATAAGTCACAGATTTTTCTGCTGTAATGATTTTCCTATTATTTTTGCATTGTTTCACCTCTTTTCCAGTTGGTTCCACAGATTCCATCAAATCCAGGTTTATATCGGTTTAATAGTGTGCAAACAATTTTCTGTACTGCGTAACTAAACTGATTTTAAATCATGCTGTGATAAATTGCGGGGTGGGGGGGCATGGCTCCCTTTTATGGACCTAGCCATCCAGTTAGCTATAAAATCCCTCTTAATAGCTGTTCTCTACTTGCTTTACCTGCAAAGGGTTAAAAAGTATCACTGTGATGCATAGGTAAAAGGAAGTGAATGGGCACCTGACCAAAAGAGCCAATGCGAAGGCTAGAACTTTTTTAAATTGAAACAAGACTCCCCTTTTGTCTGTCTGTTGTTATTCTCCAGAGAGAGGGAACAAAAGTTTTGGGCCAGGTATGAAAAATCATCAAATCATACCTAGAAACTACTCATTTAAAACCCCAAATATGTAAGTAGATCAGGAAATGTCTAGGAAGACATGATCAGGTTTATCTCCTTTTATTTCTTTATGGCTTGTGGACTCCTCTGTGCTAACCCCAAATGCTTTTGTTTTGCTTGTAACCTTTAACGTGGACCTCAGGAACGTTATTCTTGATGCATCATCATTGTGGGGTTTTTTAAATCTAGCAATAGCCTGAGTTTCCAGATGTATTTTCTTTTTTGTTTGTTTGTTTTTAATAAAATTTACCTTTTTTAAGAACAGAATTGAATGTTTGTGTCCTAAGAGGTTTGTGTACATGTTGTTTAATTAGCTAGTGGCAACAGCTGACTTCCTTTGTTTTTCTTCTCAGCTCTTCCCTGGAGGGGGGTGAAAGGGCTTGAGGGTACCTCACAGGAAGGAATTCCCAAGTGCGCCTTCCTGGGCTGTCAAAGGCGTTTTGCACTTGGGTGGTGGCAGCACCTACCCATCCAAGGTCAGAGAAAAGATGTAACCTTGGAAGTTTAATACAAGTCTGGAGTGGCCAGTATTAATTTTTAGTAGCTTGCGGGCCCCCACCTTCTGCACTCTAAGTGCCAAAGTGGGGAATCAGCCTTGACACGTGCCTTTAGTAAAACTGGTGCAACTGTGCACATAGACACATCCTTAGGTGTTACAAAATAGAAGGGGAAATAATTCAGACCAAGTTTGATTATAAGTTGAGTGTTTTAAAACTTCAAGTTTTCCTGGCCTAAGTTTCTTCACTTTGAAATAAATCGAATCAGACCTTGGAATCTGACTCTGAGAGAAATGGAAGTTACTGCCCTTTAGGCACGAGGATGTTGGATTGTCTTTAACAGTATGGCGCTATTTTGGGTGACAGAACAGATGAAAGAATGAATCAGTGTGGCGTGAGGAGGGGAAACAATATACCACTGAATGTACATCTACACTGCAATAAAAGACCTGCAGCAGAGCCATGGCTGGGACAGGTCAGGCTGTGAGGCTATAAAATTGCAGTGTGGACAATTGGGTTCAGGTTAGAGCCCGGGCTCTGAGGCTCAGTGCCACAGGTTTTTTATCGCAGTAGCTGTATCTTTAGACACAGCCCTATGCAGCATAGAGCCATACCACCCCCTGGGATCTCAACTTTAATCTGGGGGTCTTTCTGGCTCTGGCCCTATCAGTAACAAAGATCCTGCAATTGGAACATAGTTATCTTTTCTGTTGAAGTGTGAGCCAAAAAATAATCCAGTTCCCTTTCTTACAATTTCATTGATTCTGAGTGATAACAGGAATAAAACATAATCAAAATTATTTTAGTCAAAGAGGTATTTATTACTGTGAATACAGCAGAAGAAACCTATTGAATAGTGTGACACCATTTTCACTCAGTCCCTTATCAGATCAATGCACTTTCACTCACTCTTGAACCACATATGACCATGACATATGACCACATATGACCAAGATCCACCATGGTGGATCATGCGTGGTATCTAAAAAGAACATAACTAGAGAGTATGACATGCATCTGAAGGGGCTCTTAGTGTCTATTGGATGTATGATTTGCTTTTAAAAGGTTTTAAAAATAGAGCACGTTGAATCTGAAAGACCTGTTACTGTCCACCGGATGATAATGGGAATTTTGAGAGCTTCCTGAAAAGGCCAATGATCTGGATTTTTAAATACCCTTAAATGTGTATTAAATTAATCTGTGATGTAAAATTCTCGAAATTTATGGTTACACGAGTATGGACTGTAATGGGCAACAATGGTCTAACGCGTCAGTTTGCACTTTTGTGAGAGGTGTTTCTTCTTACGGCACAAGTCAAGACGGCTATTGAATAGTGAGTGAAAACAACACAACTACCACCAGCTACAGAATGAAATTGTTACATTCAGTTGTCTTGTTCCTAAACTGGATTTCTTGCTGTCAGTGCTTTGGCTATAAATTTACATCAATGGAAGATTAGTGAAAAGTGTTTTCTGACACATGCAAATAATGGCACAATGCCAAAATTATATGTATCCGCTCTGAGTACCAGTAAGAAACTGACTTGGTTACTTAAGAAAAATATCACATGCCCATCTAAAATATTTTTAAAAAATCATGTCAGGGTTCAAAAATTAGTTTTGTAATAAATAAATACATGTAGGCTCATTTTACTAGTCCTCTAGTTTCTTGAGATTTTAGGGTACACTTGAGTGACATTTTCAAACTTTTCTCCACACATAAGCTAGAAACTTAATCTTCTTTTTTTTAAAAATGAAAGCTGTGATTCACACATGAGTATATCAACCCAGGAGATGAGGCTTTATGAAAAAACACCAAATATCATGAGCCTTGCAACAAAACCACAAGAGCTGGCAGCCCTGCCCACCTAAAGATGTTAACTGATTGAAACAGACTAGTATAAATTGAAAGAAGCACACAGATCAGAGGAATCACTTTTATAGAGTCATTCTTGCATACTCGTAAACATTTTATATTTGACTATTCAGTGTTTTCTTATTGTTACCAAGTCTATTACTGTCACTTTGATTGAAATAAGCAGCTGATCTCATTATCTTTATGATCACCACGGTGCACATCACAGCTTGCATAGCAAACAGCAGTGCTTATGTCAATAACTATATCTGCTTAACAACTTTCAGATGTACTCATCTTCCTTGAGCCCTGATCTTTCATTTACAATGTTGTCCTTCCCAGTTAATTAATCAGGAACTTTCTATTCTATAGCCAGTGATTGAACTGGCCAGCAATAGCTGCCCAAAGCAATGAAAGATGACCACAAGAGGAGAAAGTCATTGAAGTACAAATGGTTTTGTTCCTGAGGTTTTCAGCTAATTAAATGGAGGATCAAAACTGAATTAAATGGAAAGCACTGGACATATTTTTTATTTTGTTTATGTTATTTTTTTCTCATTCAGCCCAGGGGGCATAGGCAAAAGTACAAAAAGGTAAATGAAATGCAGTTGCAAAATAATCTGCATACAACTCATAAATCAGTATGCCCATTTGTGATATTGCACACCTAAGATATCAACAAGGTACAATGTGCCCTAGGCATAAGTAGGAGGAACAGAGTTATTATAGTCTAGCATTCTTACAGAGCACCCATCTCTGTGATTTCTGAGCCCCTTTCAGCAACGTAAATCTGTCACATGTAATATGACTTCATTGGGATTGCTTCAATTTAAGGCAGTACTAAATATGGCCCTGTATGGGATCTCTAGCATTTGATTAGATTTCCTATTTAACTAAAAGAACATAAAGAGGACATAAAAATGTGTCAGGGAACATAAACCAGAACAACCTTGGCCAGATGAGAGCACCAATGAGTGTAAACAAGTAATAGCAGGTCAAACTAGCTGTTTCATAATGATAGCCAAAGGGGCTTCTTTTCCTTGCCTGCCTGCCTGTACCTGGGTTAACACTGGAGTTTCATTTACAGTATTGGACCAAATGAGTTCCTAAAACACATGGTCTAAATTAGCAAAACCAGCATGCAGCTGCTGATGACTTTGACCTCAGATTCCTTAAGCCAGGCAGAAGACATCTTGCAACATCTTTGGCCTTTTTTTCTGTCTCTCGCTCTTTGTAGCTTGGCATGTGAAACTGACAGTAAGTATCCTCTCCCTTTGGAAGGGAGCCATAGTAACACCTGTCAGCAAGATGGGGGATCCTGGCAGGACAGACAATTATCACCCTCTTTTTGTTCTCTCATCTCTGTATAATATCCAAAAAAGTTGGCACATGAGCAACTGCAGGGATCTCTAAAAGATTTTAATACACTATTAAACGCTAATCTAGTTTTGGAGCCCACAACTAAACTGAGACAGCACTTTTAAAACACTGACTAGTGTTCTAACTTTGGCCACCGATACAGGGAAGATGATTGGAATAACCTTTGCCAGAGGTTGATTTTCTCTGTCAGTCTCTCTCAGCCAAGCAACTAAACTGATGGACACAGAGCTATTTTTCAGTCCTAGGAAATAATTTTTAGATTCATTAGAAGATTGATGGTGTTTATGTTAGTATTTGACCTAGGACATTTAGAAGGTCCCAAGATAATTTGAAATCAATAACCGTTGCTGCATAATGTAGAAGCAAAAATGTGTAGTACAACAGATTTGGTTTGGACAATTTCCAATCTAACTTGCAAAGCACATATATACATAATTCAAATACTGGTGCCTTTTCCAGCATATCCACTAATAAAGTATTTGCCTTTGTATATAGTTCCTTTTAGCTAAGGATCTCAAAATACTTTATAAACACTCATTAATCCAACAGCACAGTTCAATGGAAAATTGTTATGCCCAGGTTTACTGAATGTTAAGTGATTTGCACAAAATTATACAAGAAGTCTGTGGCAGAGGCATGAACCAAACTCAGATTTTTTGACTCTCAGTTCTGTGGTCTAAACATAATATCAATGCTTCTCCTTTACTAGCCTGAAACGTGCTATTTTTAAAGCTTCCATGTAAATCTGAAACTAGGTTTCCCCTCCTTCATGCCTATTTAGTGGGCATTTGGAAATCTCCATGGAATATGCTAACTTTAAATGTGGACTCCCAGGAAGGTAGGACCAGGTCACATGGCATAAAGTTGTTTCATTCCCTTTTCTACTACTCTTAGGTCATTTCGACCTTTAAAAAAAACTCCTGTTTTCTCCCTTCTCATACAGTAGGATAAGGGCCCTTAATGCTGAACTTGGAAGTGAATCGTATATTATCATACAGCTGGGGGAGAGGGGAAGGGGTCATCTCAGCTTTCCCATGTTCTGGAGGATATTTTTCTTCCAAGTAATTTGGTTTTAACAATGTACTCAAAAGTAAAAACTCCTTCATGGTTTTGCATTACCAAATTACTTCATAGCTTGTGGTATGTGTCGTTTTCTCACATTGCTGTTCACAGTGTTGTTGTAGCTTTTGGGCTACACAGAGCTCTTCCTCAGGTCTGAGAAAGGCACTCAGAGTGTCCCAACTAAATACAAGCATAAGTAGTTAACACATATTGTAAGGGACCAGTCAAAGTGAAGTCGCCCATGAACACCTTATAAGACAAAAACGGAGGGTTAGATTTTATGGCTTATTACAACATCCAGTGTCTTTATTAAGACCATGATTTTTAGTGTCTAGCAAAGTTATGAATTTAAGCTTCTAAGCTCATCTTTTGAGGATATTGTGCAGATATCCTCTAAGGACAAGGACTGAGAGATCAGATATATGGAGTGATTGTTTTGTCTTATTTCACCCACATAGTTGTTATTCGGGCATTTAGTGCACTGGATGAAGTACACCACATCTTGTGATAGGCATGTGTAGGACCCATGGATCTTAAAAGATGTGTTGTGGGTGGTATTGATCAGCAGTGGAGATATGTCTGCGGGTTTTGCATCTGTTATGGCAGGATCTGGTGCTGCTGGTACCTTTCCCAGACCTAAAGAAGAGCTCTGTGCAGCTCAAAAGCATGTCTCTCACCAACAGAAGTTGATCCAATAAAAGATATTATCTCACCCACCCACCTTGTCTCTAGTTTTCTCACATAATATTTCACATTCTGACATCTCCTGCTGACAGAAGTTTCTGGAATGAGAGAGAATGTGTAGGTGTTGGTGAAACACTCTCACTGTATTTTGTCTGCCAGCTGATGACCAGACTTGTTCAGTCACTGAACATCTTGTCCTGTGGCTGAACAGTGCAATCTGAGCGTTAACTCAGCTGGGACCCTTTGAATTGTTTATACTGTCACCAGATTCACCAAAAGCTTCTGGCTGAATTAGCAAAAGCTGTGCTAAGCTTACATCAACTGGAAGTTGTTTAATGCCTATCTTGCGATCACTGTTCCCAAATGCTGATAGTAATAATATACCTACGCACCTCAAACTTTATTCATAATAGATTAACACACAAAAACTGATAAAACCAGACATGGCATGTCAGTCTGACACACCCACCCAGGAAATTCAGAAACACTTACATCTCTGCAACAAAGGGTCAATGAGAAACTAATATGTTTGCAATAAGTTAGTGATAATGGATATTTATGGTGCAGTTACTTAAATGCAAAAAAAATGCATAAGTAATGATTACCATTTTTTAAAAAAGCTGTTTTCCAGGAAGCATTCATCCTGGAACTAAAAAATCATCATCCAGCAATTATTTCTGAAGTGTAATCCTATGTATTCTGCCACCAAATGAATTGTACTAGCAGAGCTGGGAGACAGATTGCCAGATCCTCAACTGGTGTAAATCATCATAGTTCTGTAAACTTCAATGGAGAACCATGCCAATTTACATCAGCTGAGGAGCTGACCCCAAGAGAGCAAGGGAGAAAGAGGATACAACAGTTATGTTTACAGGAACCTTAGAAATCAAAGGAACTGGGTCAAAGGAAATGATGGAGGGAAGGGGCAAATCTAAAGCCAGGTTAATCACAATTATTTCAAAAAGGGGGTGCCTGGCCAGGAAATCTATATTTTAAAGGCTGAAAACCATTGGAAAGACAGATTAATGAGCACCTAGAAATAGTAGGATAGAATTTAGGCTGTCTGCCTGTAAAGCATTCAGATGTATGTGCTTGCACACAACACTGCTATCTCCTGGATGAAACATGGCAGTCCTTTGTCATTGTGTATACCTAGACTTCCTCCACTAACTGATCCAATGGAGCAGCTTCTTTTGCTGCCTGCATACAGGCCTGTGTTTTTGGAACTGAGGGTATGAGATTCACTCCTGCTGTGTGTTTGTGGTTAATAAATGAACTTGAAATCAGGTGAGAAATTGCCATAAATATGAGATATGTTGTGTTTGGAATAAAATTGTTTAAGAGCATTAAACCATATTAAGAACAAAACAACTGCTTCTTGAACAAAACAGCATGCTTCTAAGTTTAACCAACAACCCCAAAATGAAACATGACAATCTGAAGCAGAGACATGATGGTCCGCTGGTTAGGGACTTGCCTGGGCTTAGGAGACTGGTTGCAATTCTCTGCTCTACAAAAAACTTCCTATCTGACCTTGAGTCAGATAATCACTTAAACCCACAGGGATTTAGGCATCTAGGTCTAGTGAAGACCCACTAAATCAACTACTGATGGCTCTCCTGTTGACTCCAGTACTCCACCGGAACGAGAAGCATATGGTAAGTCGACAGGAGAGTTTCTCCCGTCAACCCAGTGCAGTATAGACACCGCAGTAAGTTAACGTAAGTTATGTCGACTCCAACTATGTTATTCACATAGCTGGAGTTGCGTAACTTAGTTTGACTTAACCCCGTAGTGTAGATGGGCCCTTAGTCTCAATATGCTTCAGTTCCGCATCTGTAAAATATAATAGTGTTGCCCTACCTCATACGGGGGTTGTGGGAATGACAATATAAAAAGACTGAAGTGTTCAGGCTTGATCGACATATATAATTTAGGTTGACAAAGCTACAGTGCTCAGGAGTGTGAAAAATTCACATCCCAAGCAGTAGCGCAGCCAGGTCCGGAGCGCAGGGGGGAGCGGCGCTATAAAAAGGCGCTTCCCCCTGTACTCACCCGGCGGTGCTCCAGGTCTTCAGCGACACTTCGGCGACGCATCCTCACTCACTCCGGGTCTTCGGTGGTACCCGCCGCCGAAGACCCGGAGCGCCACCGGGTGAGTGCAAGAAGCGGCGCTTAAAAAGAAGCGGCAACGGTGCCGCTTCCTTTTTAAGGCGCTGCTTCTGCTCATAGGAGGAGCGGCTGCTCCCCCTGTTCCCCCCCGGCTACGCCACTGATCCCAAGTGCCATAACTTTGCTGACCTAACCCCCAGTGCAGCTGCAGTGAAGTGGATGGAAGAATGCTTCTGTTGACCTACCTACTTTTGCTCAAGCAGGTGGAGTTCCTACAGTGACAGAAAAAATACCCTTCCATTACTATAGTCTGCGTCTATGCTATGGGGTTACAGAATCATAGCTATGGTGCCATGGCTATGCATCTATTACACCCATAGTGTAGACATGGCCTCCGTGATGGGAGCCAGGTAAGTACCACAGAGAGATTTATCTGCTTAGACGTGAATTTTATACCCCATTTCTCTGCTCATTTTCTCCTGAGATAGCAAGACTCCCTCCCTCTTTCTCCAAGTTCTTTAGTGTCCAAATGCTGCTGAGCATGTACATTTTATTTAAAATATAAGGGGTCTCAACAACAGGCTTTACCCCTCTAACTTTCACTGAACTGTGCCCCCTAGCCCAGCCCCATCTTCATGGGGCATGGTTTTTCACTCACCACCTGCAGAAATATGTTCATCACTGAAGGAAAAAGTGATCCTGTCTGCTCACACCCACCTCCCTGCCTTATTAGAGATGGGCGATGCTCACAAGGTTAAATTAGGAAAAGCAGCCATAAGTTTAGTGGAACCACCCAAATTCCTTGAGTCTGTACAATTCGATGTAAACACACAAGAGGGTACGAGTACTTCCTGCTTTTGGTCTTGGTAGAGCCAGAAAGTGCAGCAGAGCACAGAAAAATGAAAAATAATGTAATGTCTGGAAGGAGGAAGGTCTGATACTGATCATATTTTATCCAACCTTACCAAGAGCCTTCTCAGTATGGTAAGCAAATATTTCTTTGCGGTTAATCTGCTGCTATTCCAGAGTGGCACTGTAGAGTAGCTCCCATTTACAAGAATGAGATTATTATATTGATGAATTGCATCCCAGTAGCACTTAGGAGCCCTAACTCTGGACCCGCATCTCAATATAGTAGGTGCTGTATGAACACATTAAAAAATGGTCCCTGCCTTGAAAAAAGCTTACAATCTAAAGACTTGAGTGAAGTAATGCAGGAAGTTGTATTCCACTGCTGCTTTAGCCCTGCTGTAAAGTGGCAGTAGAGCCCTTTGTTTCTGGATATCAAAACCAGCATAAAAGCAACCTTCAATATAGGAAATAGGTACCAAATCTCCTGTACAGCAAACGTGATTATCATAGGTCACATCTTAGACAGGATGGTGCACTTCCAATCCCTGGAAAACCCCCACAGAAAGTTGATTCTGCCCCAATTTACATCTCATGAGAGTAAAGTACTAAACAGCCTATTTTAAAAATGTGGCCCATTACATTACATGCCATGTACAATTTGGCCATTTGCTACTTTATCTGTGTGGAAGATTTTGCAGCTACAACATTTAGCAAAATTGTACTCGAGAGTTACATAGGATGGAAATCAGCAGAATAGCATCCAATGTATCTAATCCCAAAATGTCTCTTGGGCTGTAGATCTAAACTTCAATGTTCAAAGAAACTATTTTTCTTGGCCCAGTCAGAAACTATCACTTCTGTTTCGCTGTACAACTCACGGGCAGTAAAACTGGAAAGAGACAAACAAATTAGGCTATGTTGTCAATTAATATAACAAGATATATCAGGATTGAAAGAGGAATCCTGCAAGCCTAATTGTTTTCTAAATTACAGACATTTCAATTATTGTCTTTGATCCAAGTGACTATGTTGTCATATTTTAAAGCTTCTGATCGAAGATGTATTGTTACTTTTATTGACTTATTGCTACTAAGAATTTGATGAATAATATTTTAGTTGAGTTACATTGTTCTTTTGGAATTATACTGAAATAAACTATTTAACCAATGGCTCAAGAGACTAGGTTCCTGGAATTCTTGATTTACTTAATGTCTAAAAACAGAAAGAAGGGATGAGCTTTTTTTACAGTTAGTAATTAATTATTTTGTGATTGGCAAGTGCCATACTCATGTGTACTTCTTATGCCTATGTGCACTCCCCTTAATAGCTGAATAAAACTGAATAGCATCTCCTGTACATTTCTTCTGGAAACAGAGAATCCATATCTGTTAGAACAATAAATGAGCACAGTATATACTCCCTAGGCTCAGGTCTTCTCACAAAGCGTCCAGGGAAGGCAAAGGTTGAGAGGCACTACACCACTAACCATTACATAAAGTTTACATAATCACAATACATCTATTACAAGACTACAAGTAACTGCATAGGAATGAAAGCAGAGCTGGTCAAAATATGTTCAAGAAAACTTATTTGTAATCAAAACTGAAGTGTTTCTCTAAATCCAGCACAATCGGGATCTGAACGCAGATCTTCTACAGCCTAAACCAGGCATCGACAACCTTCGGCACATGGCTTGCCAGGGTAAGCCCTCTGGCTGGCCGGGCCGGTTTGTTTACTTGCTGCATCTGCCGGATCACCGATCACGGCTCCCATTGACCACGGTTCACTGTCCCAGGCCAATGGGGGCTGCGGGAAACGGTGCGGGCTGGGGAATGTGCTGGCCAGTGGGAGCCACGATCGGCCGAACTGGCAGACGCGGCAAGTAAACAAACCGGCCCGGCCTGCCAGTGGGCTTACCCTGGCAAGCCACGTGCCGAAGGTTGCCAATGCCTGGCCTAAACCATTAACTTAACCACCATGCTATATAGACAGAGATCTAAAAAGAGAGAGCCCACACATGGGTGTGAATGAGCGTATGCCATTTTTGTTCCACATTGGAATGGAAGCAAGTTTCAAAATGAGATTTTATACACTATTATTCAGGAACGCAGTACTAAATACAGAGCAAGTCATGTAAACAGAACATTACACAATTTAGCTGAACAGTGCAAAGCTCTGAGTTCAGTTCTACTCAGGTGATGACACTCACTTTTTAAAGGAGGTTGCATTTGTGAAGATACCTGTCCCCGTCTTCATTTATCACTCCAGCAAGTGTGTCTCAGCTGCAAGTTTTACTAGTGAAGATTTTATTTCTTCAAAATCATTGAAAGATATTGAATAGCTTTGGTCCCACTAGAAACACCCCATAAGACAATGATTTCCCATTCACATTTTGAGCTGTATCAGTTAGCCATTTTTTAATCCATTTTATTTGGACTACATAGGTTTAGTATACAGCTAATTAAACTAAACCGTGGAGAATGTCAAGCAGGACTAAATCAAATGCCTTCAAAAAAATCTAAATATTTTGTCAAGTTACCATTATCAACCAGACTTGTAATCTCCTCATCATTTTCCCTTTTTAAATATTGAAAAAACATTAGCTTTTTTTCCAGTCCTCTGGAATTTCCCTAGTGTTATTAGTAATTATTTATATTATCGTAGCACCTAGGAGACCCGGTCATGGACCAGAAACTCATTGTGTTAGATGCTGCATAAACACAAAACAAAAAGACAGTCCCTACCCCAAAATTACACTAATGGTTCAGAGAGCTTCCCAGCCAATTTTACTAATACTCTTGGGTGTCCAATTTAAAAAGAGTATTAAAAAGTGTTTAACTTTAATAGTTTCTGTTTAAAGATCGTCCCTAGTTATGGATGGAATAGAAAGTATTTCCTTATCACTGTAAGTTATGAATACATCATCCTGCTTCTTTCCAAATCATCTTCCCCCTCACCCATCCCCAGTGCCAAGGTTGGGTAGGGCCAAGGTCATGAGCAAAGTTTTTGCTTATTCTGCCAGTTTATTGGTTAAAGTAAGTACCTGAACTGCCAGCCACCTCAGAGCTAAACAGCCCTGTCCTATTCACGACCCATTAAGGGTACCCAGATTGCCCCATAACGAGGTTGGAGTGGGTTATTGGACTTGTAGCCCTGTCAGATCCCTCCTTCCACTGAAGGTATCACAGGGCTAGCCCTGTCAGTATTTGACACACCAGCAAGTTCAGAAAGCCGGAAATCCATTCACCCTTTGCAACCCTTCTTTCCAAACACAACAGAAATATTTATTGACTACTTCCATTCCTGCAGCATGATTGACATCCTTATCTAGTATCAGACCTACACTGTTGTTAGAATTTTGTTTATTCTTGGTACATTTAAAGAATTCCCTTAATCCTACTGGCCACAGAGTTTCCATTGAAACCTTGAGCTTCCCTTATCAGTTGTCTGCATTTCCTATCTGCCATTTTGTACTCATCTCCATCAACTTCCCCATTTTTCCACTTCTTATATATGGGGTTTTTTTTAAAAAAATCAATTGCTACTTTCATTTACTCTCTTCACCAGGATTTTATTTAAACCAAAGAAGTCATATGTGATTGCAGAACTGTGGGATTTGGGGGGCATCTGATACATATAAAAGCATATATTAGGAGGCAGAACAATCCAGTGGCTCGAGCACTCTCCTGAACATCAGGGCACTTGGATTCAAATCCTGGACCTGCTACCAACCTGTTGTATGACCCTAAGCAAGTCATTTCACCTTTCAGTGTTTCTATTTCTCCTCCTACCTTTTGAACATAAGCTCTTTGTGGCAGGGACTGCCACTCTGTTTGTACAGTGCCAAACACACTTGGGCTCAAATCTCAGCTGGGGCCTCTAGGTTTGACTTCAGTAGAAATAATAGAATGTCTAAAAAGAGAGTGAAGCAAAAAAAGAGGTCCGTCTTGCTGCAGAGTCTCCCTCCGTTTCCTCCTATCGCTTTACACCACATATTTCTCACATATGAAAATTGCATGCCTGTTCTCATGCTATTTTGCAATAGTGGTTTTTGGTGGTGATGCGGAGGTGGGGGGATTGTTTGTTTGCCACGGTTATGACAGGTCATAACACTGCATTTCTATTCAGAAAACCAAATCAGCAGCTTGCAAAACTCCTACAGTTTATTTTTCTTTAGTAAGATTTGGCCATTATAATAAGATGATGCAATGCTGAGAAACACAACTGGTCAGCAGTTTCCATTTCAGTTTTTCCCGCCTCAGTTCACCACAGCTGCTCATCTGTCAACTTGATGTCTCCAGAGATTAACTGATTTAGGCTCAAAATGTGAGCTTAAGATCCAAAAAAGACATAAAATAGGGAAGCTAACTTGGATGAAATTAAATAATAGACACAAACCACCACCCAGAACTTTCTGAGGTTCTAAAAATGTTGGATAGCTTGCCTCTTACTCCACCCCTCCATGTCTGCATATAGCACATTATCAACCCAAAACGGAAGAAACAAAGTGCCATGAGAAAGACTGTTCATGTGTATTTCTGACCTGGATGAAGCTAAAAAATACCAAACCTATCAAGCCCAGTTTCTAGTTGAAATAAATCTGGACAAGCCTGCACTCACTGACCCACACAGTACATAGTGCTAAACAGATGATGAATGAGGGGTGAAAATTAAGCTAAATAGCTATAGGAGAGTAGAATTTACACAGCAAAGATATGGACAAAAGTGTAAGATATGTTGGAAATAGTCTACATACGCTACAGCTTCTCACACTCTCCTGTAGGTTGCTTGTTGTGATCCCTCTGGTCGCCAACTGGCAGAGGACACAAGGGGTGAATAGGGTTTTGATGGGATCCCCTGGATTAGATATATGCATAATAGATCAGCAAAGCGTGGCATGTGAGGTCTCTATCAAAAGTCAAGAGCCCATTCTTGGTCATAATCATTACAAAATATATGTACTTGATTCCTTAAATAATATCTGTATCTATACTAAAAAATATGTTTTAAGTTCTGGGAGTTAAGATTTCCAGGAGGCGACACACCTTGGACATGTTCCTTTCAGACAGGAGGTAAAAAATCTTATCTTTGTCTGGCCATGTGAGTGTTGTGTATTGTATGCCTCACAAAGGATGTCTATTTGCATGGGTGCTGGAACTAGGGGTGCAGGGGGTGTTGTCGCCCCCCCTGGCTTGAAGTGGCTTCCATTATATACAGAGTTTACAGTTTGGTTCAATGGCTCTCAGCACCCCCACTATAAAAACTGTTCCAGCAGCCCTGCCTGTTTGCATACTGAGCCATATACCAGTGAAAAGGAGTGTGAAATCTAAATTAAGCCTAGGCTCTAGAATGTGTGATATAATTTTATGTTTAACTATTTGTGTCCAGTACTTCTCCTGGCTCTCACAGTTATATCTATTCTTTGTTAAATCAACTCAGAGTTTAACATAGATAAAAAGGGTGCTGACTTTCTGAGTTTCCCCTGGCCCCCATGTCCTTCCATCCACTTCTCTCCTCTCCTTTGGCCATGTAAGCCCTCTACCTACTTCGCACTGGACATCCCAAATCCACATTCCAAAACCAGCTTCATACCAGCCACCAGTTCATCCCCCTTCCATTCCATGGCTCCCTTCTCTGTGCCCACCCCTTTGCCCTTTCCGAGATTCCTTTCCCCTGCACATCGTCCCTTCTTTACTCATCTTCTATTCCCCTTTCTTGCCTGGTGTCAGTTATACATCCATAACTATGTATTTTAAACATTGCCCTGTATCCACAAGAAAACACCTCTGCAAGCGTGACCCAAGCTGCAGCAGCAAGTAACAAGAAGGGGTAAAACGGATAAAAAAGAAAGAAAATACTGCATTCTACCACCTAAGGGACATACACAGCTCTGCAGAGAGCTCTGCCCTGGTACAGGGCTAACACTTAGGCCTTGTCTTCACATACAGCACTACAGCGGCTGTAATGGTGCTTCTGCACCACAGTAGCACTTTAATGAAGCACTTTAATAATTTCAACCTCAGCCCCCAAACCCTGCAAACAAACAAAAGATAGGAAAATGGTAAATAGTCCTTAACTCACAACATCTCTTCTAAGAAGTAGAGCAAGATGGTTGGTTTGGGTTTTCCAATTGCTCCCTGCTGCCTGTGCTGGGCTTGGGTACACTCTCACACACCCTTTCCCAACCTTTCTGTGCCTTCTAGTCATACTCATCCCTAGTTAATACATTTTCCTGCCCACATTGGTGTGAGTTTTATTATATTATAAAACTGTATTAAAGGCACAGCTGATAGCAATGCCTATACTTAATGTTGCTTAAGACTTTCCATTATAAATCCTGTTTTCAGTTGCTTTTAACTTTGCCAAACTTTAACCATTCAGGCTGAAAGTTTCCATGTTAGGTATCACCCTCCAGCTGATTTTTTTTAGGAAATTTCAGCTAAAATGGTTCAGTGGTTTCCTTGAATAAGGTTAGGGAGAAATATGTTGTTTTATACTTGTGCATATGCATTGTGATATGGTTGTTAATTACATGATCACATGCTATTTTCTCCATAGGATCCCCAGCCTCATTCAGTATATAGGATGGACAGTACTCACTGGGTGGGTAGTTATTCAGTATTTCCTTTTATCCTTGGCAATCAATCTGCAGCCTAAGGCCTTATTTACTACATGGCATCCAAACCCTGCACTGAATATAAAATGAATTTCCTCGTGAGACTTTCTGTGACATGCATTACTGCAGTAACTGAATGAGTCACAAACATTAATGAATTTAAAATCTTGACAACACACCTGGGAAGTGAGGTGATATTATTATTCCCATTTTACAGACACAACGAATGTCAAAGTTACATGTCCACTAATGTTGGGTACCCAACTTTAAAGATCTAGAACCTGATACTTAGCATATTTTAACACTTCATATGTTCCAGGCACAGCTCCGATGGACTTCAGCTGCAGCTGTGAGTGCTTAGCACTTTTGTACATCAACCCCCAATGCCCCAAGTTGGGCACCCAGAAAATCAGAAACACACAATTAGTGGACATCTATGCAAAGTTTTGTTTTAAGCAACTTGTCTGGCATCACATAGAAACTCTGTAGCCAAGGATGGGATAGAATCCCATCTCTCCAATTATCCCAATTCTCCAGGAAACTGCCAGCTCCTTTAACAATGAGAACATTCTCTTTCTGTGATTGCCTGCTTCATTCATTGCACACCTTCTGACTTCTGCAACAAGTGTGGTAGGGATCCTACAGACAACAGCCTCCTTCACTACACAGCTCTGATTCATCCTAGGAGCAGGTCCAGCCTATGCACTGAATGAGGCAGGGGTACCATGGAAAAAGAAAATGTGATCATGTAATTAGAGACTGCATCTTAATGCATACACACAAGGAGGGCAAAGTAAAGTTGCACAGACAACCTTAATTCTAGAATTTTCTAACTCTACTTTGCCTTGTTAACATTCATTTTACATACATGTTTTGTTTGTTTATATCATTTGTTATCTCTCTCTCTGCAATTCCACCCTTAACTTCCCACAAACATACTAAACGACACTCTCTTCTGCAAGGCCAACACAACCACACATAGTTAGGTTTTCTAATCCAAGTCATTTTGGAGATATGAGCTCAAAAAAAAAATTGGGGACATTTCCAAATAAATAAATATATAAGAATGAAAACATTTTAGAGCATTATACCTTTAAAAACTCCTGTTCTGATTTTTTGCCAAACATCCCCACTCCAAAAAAAACCCTCCGAGACTAATACAGCATGCAAAAAACTTAGTGGGATCAGTTTCTTTTGGTGGGAAATTGGGGTTATAATTTTTGGGACACATAATAGGAACTTTAACTATGGAGTATTTACTGCTCCTGTGAAACTAATGCGGGTGCAGTAAAAGCAAATGTATAAGTACTTCACTTAGAGTGTTAGTGCCTTGGAAATTTAAAGTTTTTATATGGCAGATATGGTGCTAATAGTAGCCTGTTTCCATTCCATGTACCAACAAAACATGCAAGAGTTTTTCTATTCGAGACACAAATTAGTCATGAGCCAGAAGGTGTGAGGAACACAAAGGGATAAATTACAAAGCAGCATGCAGGGATTTAGCCGCACGACTCCCATCAACATCAATGGAATTTAACGGTGCAATTCCTTGTGCCCCACTTTGCAAATTTACCCCATATTGACTAGTGTGGTAATTCCTGAACAGAGTGCAATGGGGAAGTGGCTGTCTCTGTAAACACAGGGGAACTGCTGCCTCACAAACATCTACATACTACAACCAAGATCATTCAAAGAAACGTTACTCCCAACATGACCGGAGGACAGGAAACAAAGACACTAGCACAGAACTCCAGCGCCATAAGGAAATCCAGTTCCAGAAACACAATTTTTAAAAAATGTTACTATTCTTTCCCACTGCCAGATGCCAGATCTGCTGAAGCTACCAACATATGATCCCCCTGGTCCCATGAAAGAACTGAGACTTAGTAGCAGCACACAATAGTAACATTGTACTCTCTCTCTCTCTAAGGCCGAGTTACAGCGCATTAAAGCAGCCCCATGCACTCTAACTCATGACATGTCCACGCTGGCAAGGCACATAGAGCGCTCTGACTCCGCGGATGGAGCGCTCCTGGTAATCCACCTTGGCGAGTGGAATAACGTTTGATGAGCCCCCGCTGGAGCGCTGCGGCGCCAGTGTGGACGCCCTGGTCTGTTAATGTGCTCTGATCGGCCTCCAGAAGTGTCCCACAATGCCTGTTCTAGCCACTCTGGTCATCAGTTTGAACTCTACTGCCCTGCCCTCAGGTGACCAACTGTCAGACCCGCCCTTTAAATGCTCTGAGAATTTTGAAAATCCCCTTCCTGTTTGCCTAGCCAGGTGCGGATTGCTCTCAGCGAATCTTTCCAGGTGACCATGTCTCCACGCGCCAGGCAATACCCAGTATGGAGCAATGGCGAGGTGCTGGACCTCATCAGTGTTTGTGGGGAGGAAGCTGTCCAGTCCCAGCTGCGCTCCAGCCGTAGGAATTACGATACCTTCGGGCAGATGTCAAGGGACATGATGGAAAGGGGCCATGACCGGGATGCACTGCAGTGCAGGGTTAAAGTGAAGGAGCTGCAGAGTGCCTACCGCAAAGCCTGCGAGGCAAACCGCCGCTCCGGTGGTGCCCCCGCAACCTGCTGTTTCTACAAAGAGCTGGACGCGATACTTGCGGGCGACCCCACCTCCACTCCGAGGATCATCATGGACACTTCAGATCCCAGTTCAACAAGGCAGGAGGAGGAGGAGGAAAGCAGGAGTGAGGATGCCGAGGAGGAGGAAGACACCCCGGAATCCCTAGATGCATGCAGCCAGGAGCTGCTCTCAAGCCAGGAGGAAGGTAGCCAATCACGGTGGCCGGTGCTTGGGGAAGGACAAACACCAGAGGAGGTTCCCTGTAAGTGGCTTTTATTTTGGGAAGGAAGTTATTCGGTGCGGGCGCTTGGAGCAAGGAGGGTTAGGGCTGCATGCATGCCTAGATGCGGAATAGGGCATTGATGTACTCTCTCACATCGCGGTAATCGGCCTTAGTGATCTGCTCAAAGGTCTCATCCAGAAGTCGGGCAATGCGCATGCGCAGGTTTCCTGGGAGAGCCACTGTGGTCCTTGTCCCAGTCAGGCTAACATGTCCGCGGCACTGTGCTGTGAGGGGTAGGGGGACCATTGCTGCACACAGGCAAGCTGCATATGGGCCAGGGCTAGGGTGACTAGATGTCCTGATTTTATAGGGACAGTCCCGATATTTGGGGCTTTTTTTTATATGGGTTCCTATTACCCCCCACCTCCTGTCCCGATTTTTCACACTTGTTATCTGGTCATACTAGCCAGGGCAGAAGCCAAATTGTAGCAGAAGACCCTCCCTTGCTTCCCAGGTCACCCTCAGCAGCGAGATATCTTCCAGGACGAATTCCTTTGGAAAATGTGGGGACAGTGTTCCGTATAGGGGCCCCCTGCAGCTGTGGGTTCCCCCCAAAGGCACAGAAACCCAGAGGACAGTACGGCCGTGAAACAATCAGTCTCCTTTGACCCTGTGCTTACTCACCATTTTGGGGCTCCTGTGGGTTATGTGCGCTCGGTTTGGGGCGGGCAAATTCAGTAGCGAAGCCAGGTCCGGAGCGCAGGGGGAGCGGCACTATAAAAAGGTGCCTCCCCCTGTACTCACCCGGCGGCGCTCCGGGTCTTTGGCGGCACTTCGGCAGCGGGTCCTCACTCACTCCAGGTCTTCGGTGGTACCCGCCGCCGAAGACCCAGAGCGCTGCCGGGTGAGTGCAAGAAGCGGCGCTTAAAACGAAGCGGCGCCTTTTTTTAGTGCTGCTAAAAAAAGGCGCCGCTTCCGCCGCTTCTGCTCACAGGGGAAGCAGTCGCTCCCCCTGCTCCCACCCTGGCTATGCTACTGGGCAAATTATGGTATTGTGTAGTCTGTGCTTGGCCTTAAGTACGGGGGAATCATTGCTCTGTCTGGTGTGAACAATGCTGCCTTTGTTAAGTGTTGCATTTTGCCTTTACAGATGCAACCTTGAGATCTGAGCTGTCCATGTTATCACCTGCCAAAATACTCCAAAGAATCAGGAAGAGGCCACGTAGAAGCAAAGAAGACATGCTGCATGAAGTAATGCAGCAGTCCCTTAATGAGAATCTAAAAGCGCAGAAGTGGAGGGAGAGTGAAAGGAGTATCCACCAGCAGAATGAGGAGCGCCAGCACAAAAGCGCGGAGTTCCGGCAGCAAAGCACGGATCGGCTGATAAGCATCATGGAGCGCCAAGCAGACTCAATCCAGGAGCTCATAGCCATGCAGGCGGAGCACTACCACACCTGCCACCACCCCACCACAGCCCTTGTCCCAAAACTCTTTCCCTTGTTCCCCCATGTCACCTCCAACCCACTTTCCCCAACATCCGGGTTCTTATCTCCACCAGTTGCCTCCAACACCTGTAGCTTCACCACCCAGCCCTGAAAACTTCGACCCTTACCCACTGCACTCAACCCCCATCACCATGCATTATAGCCATCCTGAAGTGCAGCACTCATTGCACAGCACTCCAGACAGGAAGGCTGAGTATGATAACAGGACATATACTAATCTGTGAATGTACCGTTCCTCACCCCACCCCCTTGCCCTTTCTGTTTCCCAAGCAGTTGTGTTTCTTTTCAATAAATGGATTTTTTGGCTTTGAAAACATTCTTTATTATTGCATAGAGTAAACGATACCTTAGCC
Organism: Macrochelys suwanniensis; assembly: GCA_033296515.1. NCBI lineage: Eukaryota > Metazoa > Chordata > Testudines > Chelydridae > Macrochelys > Macrochelys suwanniensis. The sequence goes on from CM065776.1 coordinate 26,543,616, forward strand.
CAGGAAAGCAACAGGCACTTCAAGTCAGCGTAGCAAACACAGATTCCTACTAACATTGGAACCACCTCACTTCACTGCCGTGCAGGGCACCAAACATTACTGGTGACTTTCAGCCTCAAATTGCTTCATCAAGGCATCCCTAATCCTTGCAGCCCCGCGCTGGGCCCCTCTTATAGCCCTGCTCTCTGGCTGTTCAAATTCAGCCTCCAGGTGTTGAACCTCCGAGTTCCATGCCTGAGTGAATCTTTCACCCATCCCTTCACAAATGTTATGGAGGGTACAGCACGTGGATATAACCACGGGGATGTTGTCATCGGCCAGGTCCAGCTTCCCATACAGAGAGCACCAGCAGCCCTTTAAATGGCCAAATGCACACTCCACAGTCATTCTGCACCAGCTCAGCCTGTTGTTGAACCACTCCTTGCTGCTGTCAAGGCTCCCTGTGTAGGGTTTCATGAGCCATGGAATTACAGGGTAAGCAGGGTCTCCAAGGATCACAATGGGCATTTCAACTTCCCCTACGGTGATCTTCTGGTCTGGGAAAAAAGGCCCAGCTTGCAGCTTCCTGAATAGGCCAGTGTTCCGAAAGATGCGTGCGTCATGCACCTTTCCAGGCCAGCCTGCGTTAATGTCAATGAAACGCCCATGGTGATCCACAAGCGCCTGGAGAACCATAGAGAAATACCCCTTCCGATTAACGTACTCGGAGGCTAGATGGGCTGGTGCCAGAATTGGAATATGCGTCCCATCTATCGCCCCTCCGCTGTTAGGGAAACCCATTTGTGCAAAGTCAGCCACAATGTCATGCACGTTACCCAGAGTCACGGTTCTTCTGAGCACGATGCGATTAATGGCCCTGCAAACTTGCATCAACACGATTCCAATGGTCGACTTTCCCACTCCAAACTGGTTAGCGACCTATCAGTAGCTGTCTGGAGCTGCCAGCTTCCAGATTGCAATAGCCACCCACTTCTCCACCGTCAGGGCAGCTCTCAATCTCGTGTCCTTGTGCCGCAGGGTGGGGACGAGCTCATTACACAGTCCCATGAAAGTGGCTTTTCTCTTCCGAAAGTTCTGCACCCACTGCTCATCATCCCAGACTTGATTGACGATGTGATCCCACTACTCAGTGCTTGTTTCCCGAGCCCAAAAGCGACGTTCCACGATGGTCAGCATGTCGGTGAATGCCACAAGCAATCTCATGTCGTATGCGTTACTCGAGTCAATATTGTCGGAGTCCTCACTGTCAGTTTGGATCTTAAGGAGTAACTCGACTGCCAAACATGACGTGCTGGCGAGACTCATCAGCATATTCCTCCATATTCCTCCATTCGTCCAGCATATTCCAGCATCATGGGTGTGGGCCAATGTCCCATGGTGCAGTTTTTGCCATCCCACCATTCCATGGGTTTCCAACTGGTTTTGCGGCATTTTTCAACAGTGCCTGTTTACTGTGCGCCCGACATCTGTGTGTGAAAGGATGGATTCTGCATTGCTCTCTACTGTTGTGATCACTGTTATGAACACATCACAATCTGAACAGGAATCAGAGTTGCCTAATCTTCTGTGTGCCATGGAAAGAAACAACACCAGATTACTTTTGGCATTCATAGAGCAGATGAACATGGTGGACCGTTCTTTTGGGCTCAGGAAACAAGCACTGAATGGTGGGATCACATTGTTATGCGGGTCCAGAATGATGAGCAGTGGCTGCAGAACTTTTGGATGCAGAAAGCCACCTTCATGGAACCGTGTGCAGAGCGCACCCCAGTCCTGTGGCACAAGAACACCAAAATGGGAGCAGTCCTCTCAGTGAAGACGCGCATGGCGATTGCTATGTGGAAGATCGGTTGCTCGGGGCAGCATTAACACAAATGTGCAGGGCCATTAATTGCATCCTGCTACAAAGGACCATGACTCTTCGCAATATGCGTGAAATAGTGGGTGGCTTTGTGGCAATGGGATTCCCTAACTGAAGAGGGACGATAGATGGCACGCATATTCCAATTTTGGCCCCAGACCATCTTACAATGGAGTACATCAACAGAAAGGGCTACTTCTCTATAGTATTGCAGGCACTGTGTATCACCCTGGGCGTTTCACAGACCCCAACGCGGGGTAGTTCAGGAAGATGCATGAAGCACACATCTTCAGAAACACTGGCCTGTACAGAAAGCTACAAGCAGGGACTTTCTTTCCAGACCAGGAGATTCCAGTGAGGATGTTGATACACCCATTGTGATCCTGGGAGACCCAGCATACCCCTTGCTCCCATGGCTCATGAAACCTGGACAGCAGTAAGGAGCGCTTCAACAATAGGCTGAGCAGGTGTAGAATGACCACGGAATGTGCCTTTGGCAGATTAAAAGCATGCTGGCACTGCCTTTATGGCAGGCTTGACCTAAATTAGGAAAACAGTTCCATGGTCATAGCAGCCTGTTGGGTGCTCCATAATATTTGTGAGGCTAATGGTAAAAAGTTTCCCCTGAGGTGGAGCAGGGAGGCAGATCGCCTGGCTGCTGATTTTGAGCAGTCAGATACCAGGGCTATTAGAGGGATACAACAAAACACCATTCGAATCATGGAAGCTTTAAGGCAACATTTTGATAATGAGCACCAGTAATGTCTTTCTATACAGCGCTCTGCCATGCTTTATTAATTTATGTTATCTTATTTTGCATGAAAATTGCAATGATTCCTGAGTTGAATTTGTAGTCAGCAAATGATCAAACTGCATCTATATATTACTACCAATAGCAATCACCACATGTAGGAGACAAAGATTGGTTATCTCTCATGGTGTTTGTTTTTATTAAATACTAATTAACAACACACACAAAAGGCTTGGTGGGAAGGGAGATAACAGTGCAGGGTAGTGTGGGCTCTCTTAGCTGTGAATAAGTCCAGTTATCATTTTGGAAGCTGTCAGAAGGAGTGGAGTGAATGGGGTATTGAGACATTCCAGGAAGTTGCAAGGAATGTGGGGGAGTTGTTTGGGGAGGACATGGAAAGCAGTTCTGTATCGGTTGCAAGGGTGGGCAAGCACACATCTGTACTGAGTGTAGTGTGATTAGGGACTTCAACATCTCTGTTTGCTCCTTCATTACTTTTATCATCCACTTACGGCCCTTTAGAATGTGCTCCTCACTCTCCTGCCTTTCTATTTTAATTTTTCCTTGAGAGTCTCTCTCCACTCCCTGTGTTCTCTTTTTTCTGCCTCCAAGGATTGGAGCACATCTCAGAACATGTCCTCCTTGCTCCACCTTGGTCACTTCCTTATCTGGCGGAGGCTCCCCGCCGATACGTATGGGGTTCCCCTGAAGGCCACATCTTCAGAAGCACAAGAAACAAAATACAGAAGCATGATTGTTAGTTCATGCAGAGTGTTGAATTATTACAGTAAAACACACCTCTTGTAACATACCAATCACTTTCTCACTGTCCCTTGGCAAGCACACATCTCAGCAAATACCCTAAACACGGTGCGTTCAGCCCAGGTGGGGGCTGGGCATCGAAGATGGTGCAAAGGGTCTATGCGATGTTTTAAGGGGATCATTGCAGGTGACTAGGGACCACCATTTTCCACAGGCGGGGGTCACTGAAGCCAATATCTCACACTTGAGGGTAAGCAAGGATACAAGGGTGCATCTACTGCATGCCTGCAGCTTCAGAACTGGTCCCTATGCTGCTCGCCTGTGTTCCACTTTGGTCGCTGCACAAATGATTGCCAAGTGGCATGAAAAAATTTCCTACAATGGGGGAAGGAACAAAGCAGCCCTGCCAAGGAACCTTTGGTAGACGATTGGTGAGTGCCTCCAGGAAAGTTTCCTAGAGATCTCTCTGGAGGATTCCCGTGAAATCTCGAAGTGCATTAACACACTGTTTCGCTGCACTGTTTACTTGCACAGGGGAATGTGAAGCACAAACACAGCTAGTCTTGCACATTTCTATCCCTTCACCCACTTCTAGAATATACAGAACAAATGACACCTGAACCTCATATAACTGAGCAGCATCAACTCAAAAAGATCACTTACCAGGGGTCTCCTCTCCTGCATCATGCTCACCAGAGATTGACTGCTGGGACTTGCTAGACCCCTCCAGAGTAGAAAAGAGGTCCTGACTTGCCGTGCCAATGGACGACTCTGCCATGTGCTCCACATCGTCCTCCAACTCAACCTCCCCATCCACAACTTCATCCTCGGGGCTAGGTGCACTGTCTGCCACATCAAAGTATCCACTGGGCTCTTGGCAGTGGAGATGGGGTCTCCACCAAGCATGGCGTCCAGCTCCTTATAGAATCGGCAGGTTTTCAGCACAGCACCAGAGAGACAGTTTATCTCTCTTGCTTTCTAGTATGCCTACCTCAGCTCCTTGATCTTCACTCGTTGGTGCACCATATCCTGTTCGTGGCCCTTCTCCAACAAGCTACGAGAAATCTGCCCATAGGTATTGAAGTGACTATGGCTGGAGTGGAGCTGGGACTGCACAGCCTCCTCTCCCCACAGTGCCAGCAGATCCAACAACGTGGAGCCTCCATGGTCAGCTGGGAAGATACAATGTGAGCTCTCCACGCTGAACAAACAGGAAGTGGAATTTCAAAAATTCCTGGGCCTCTAAAGGGGGAGAGGCGGATGCCTGTGTACCTGGGTGTAGGGCAGCGGAGTTCAAACTGCTGACCAGAGCGGTCAGGATGGGCATTATGGAACATCTCTTGGAGGCCATTTACAGCAACAAAACCAAGCACGGTGTCTACACTGACACTTTGACAATATAATTTTGCCGCAAAAAGTTCTACGCCTCTCATCAAGGTGGTTTTATTTTGTCTGCAAAACAGGAGAGTTTTGTCAGCGGAAGGAGAATTGTAGTGTGCATACCTCCACTGTTTTTTCGATGAAACCTGACTTTTGTCTACACTACCATTTTGTTGACAAGGCTTTAGTGGCATGCAAATGCATTTAAGGATTGGAGGGGTAGTACATGGAGCAGACAACATGCCCCCTTATTTGAAAACAGAACTGTCTTGATTCACAACAGGATGTGTTGTATCCTCTATGATCCAGATGTGCTGTTGCCAATGTCCTTGATGTTGAATAGGTAATGCTGAAGAAAAAAATTATGTTCTTGGAGAAGGTGGTCCTCAAGAACACTGTAAATGAAACAGAATTGAGTCCAATACTGTGAGTTGTTTTTTATTTATTGTACAGGCTTGGACTCAATTCTGTTATTTTTTTCCAGTTACAGTGATCTCTCCAAGAACATGAATTTCTTATCCAGCAAACTTTCATCAAGTTACCCATAGAGCAAAAAGGGTCATTGGCAGTAACAACATTTAATAAGTGGACTCACCACATCTGGATCGCATTGGAGAGAACACCCCCTTGCTGACGATCAACACAGATGTGCATGATGCTTTACAGACAAGCAGAAGCCGTATTCACTGCCCCAATAAAATTACATTTAAGTTAAGATATAATGAGGGATAGGTGTCAGGACTGGGGCATGGGCAGCCTGGCCTAGGGATTAGTGTCAGGCACAGGGAGAGTGGTCATGATGGAACACCAGGAAATTAAAAATAAAGAGACAAACCAGAGGGCAGGGATCAAGAGACAGTTATCAAGAATCAAGATACTGCGTGGTCAGGTTTGGGCAACAGAACCAAAGGGCAGGAACCAGTAGGCAGTTATCAAGAGTCAGGTTGAATCAGGATACTGGGAGGTCAGGATCAGAAGGCAGGAACAGGTAAACACCAGACCAGCAGTTCATGGCAGGGTGAAGCCCAGCTTTACAGACAACTTCTTGTAGCCTCCTCTGTCTTAAATAGGGGCTGTGGCCCAATCAAGAGCCTTGTAGTGCTCCCAATCAGAGCATTGGGGCAGAGCACAAGTGAACTTCATGGACCCCAATCCCAGCTGTCTGAGAGCTGCCAGGTGGAGATCTGGAGTGTGATGATCCCCTTGGACCCAGGTGTGAGACCTGTGGGGTCTGATGGGAAACACAGGAGGGATGAGAAGAAGGAGGACAAGGGCTATAGTTGCAACAATGTCAGGTGGTTGCTGTGGTTGGTGAGGTGGACATCTTCAGGGCAAGTGGTGGGTTTTGTTTTTTAATTATACTGTTTCTAAGAGGAGAAAATTACATTTCAAGGCCTCGTGGAGGAATGTAATTTAAGGAGAGATTAAGATATGATGGAATGTGTCAGGAAGAAGCTTCCAATCGGAGGGTCACATGGACAGGGAATAAAGAGGGGAATGGGAGCCAGCAATAAAGAGGCAGTTATTTCTCTGGCATGGAGAGAGCAGAGTGCAGAGGTCTGGTGAAGAGCAAAGGAAGGGGGTTGTGTTTGATGAAGAAGACAAGAGGAAGCCAGCAAAGAGCTCTAAAGAGGATTGGATGTGGTCAGAGATGCAGACAAAGTATATGACTTTCACGGCTGCATTTTATATGGGCAGGGGTCAAAGAGTGAGGCCAGGGCACCAGAGAGGAGTGGCTACTATAGTCAAAGCCTGGACCAGGGTTTTGGCAATGGGGATGGAATAGGAGAATTTTGGTGACGTTGTAGAGAAAGAAATGGTGGGAGCAATCAAAGGAGAAGAGTAATCAAGTAGACAAGAAAGTTGCAGGCCCATGGGACACAGACGGGAATGAAAGAGGGAAAAGGGTAGAGGGTGAGAGGAAAGCTACAGTGGTAAGGTAAGTTATTAATAATAATCATCATCATTTAGATTGCAATAGTGGCCAAAGGCCTCAACCAGAATCAGGGCCTCTTTGTGTTTGGTGCTGGGCTAATACTGGTGAAGAGACAGTCCCGAGCCCAGATAACTTACAAAGACACAGGAACAGACTTAGGGGTAGGAATATAACATACAAGTAAAAATCTTAATTATTTAGTTAGACAAAAATATTTTGCCACCTCTCAAACCTAAACATATGTTACTGGCCTGATATATTTTAAAGTGTTCTCCAGTGTGACAATCCCACTATAAATTAATGTTCTAACGAGTATCTCCCATTTCTGTTAACATCTTGCTTTCTGGTCTTTGAATCCTCATTTGAGTTTGAACTTGGCATTTCAGTCCACAGAAGCGTATGCGTTATATGATAAAAGACATTCCTAGATGGCATCAGCTTGCTTCCGCACTCTCCATTCATTATCTTTGTGTCTAGGGCAGGATCAGCAGGTATCTATTTCCTCTTCTGTATTATCTTTGGATTCTCACTTACCATGTTCCCATTTGTTGAGTAACTAATACTTTTGTATCTCTTAGCGTCTCTATTAGCTCTGACTCTCTTGAGCCCCTTTAAAGTGGATTCTCAGATTAAAATCAGCTGTCCTCACAGTCTCTTCATTCAAAACGTATTGAAAACCACTGAGAGGGGACTATATGTTGTATAATTTTCCCGATAAATATCTCAGAATGGTGAAACGATACAGGAATCCTTTTCGTGTGACAAGCATGTGATCACATCAGAGTCATCCTTCAGGGTCAGCAATGCAAACTTGCTCATTCTGCTGAACCACCCCCCGCATTGTTACTTTTAAAAAATAACTACTTTAAAAATGCACATTGAATCAAAAAAGTCTGTCTACCACTCAACAAAAATACTACTGTTCCTGGCAATATATTCCTTTCCTTTTTAACATCTTACTTCCTCAATGAAAATACTCCAAATGACACTATAATGCCCAGCATAAATTTGTATAGATGCTTCTGTAGATTGTATGTAATTTGTGTCTGATTTGATCTCATTCTCCATCATTTGAACTTTATGGCACCATTACAAATATGGAATAAGGGGAAGAGGGAGAGAGCCCCACTATTATAGACTGAAAACAGTGTTGCCAATTCTTGTGATTTTTATTGCAAGTTTTGCAATATTTGGTGTTTTTCTTAAAGCCCTGGAATCACATTATTGTGAAAAGAATCTCAACTTCCTTTCATTTAAAAAAAAAACATCTAGCCCCTGTGCAGTGAAAAGCTAGCAAGGAAAAGTTGGAAAATATGAATCTTAAAGGCTCAAAAACAAAAAAGCAAATAAAAAGCATATCCAACAATTATGTACCCAGCAAAACAAAGAACAAATAGATACCTAGATATTTGGTTAGCATTTATTCAATAATATGTAGACAAACTGCATTCACCTCGGGGGGAAAAAAGGAACGTGTCTTTTTTCCCCCAATATTAACATTTGATAGAGATGCCTGGTTGGTTAAATATGTGCCAATCACAGAATTCACTCAATTTAATAAAATCACTAGAAATACCACGTCATGGGTAGTGTAAAGATGGTCATTCTGTGACATGGTGGCACCCTGTTAAATAGAGAGATCCAATGATTATACAACTGTATAATGTTTCACCAAACAAAAGGTCACTGTTGTAATGATTATTGTATTGTCTGATATTTACGTGGCTACGATTTGCTAAGCTTTTAAAACTTCCTGAATAAATATAGTTTAAAACAACAACAAACAAACACTCCAAGTTATTTATTTTAAATGTATTATTTTATTTTAAGTCTAATAATTGTTAAGCCAAATGCATGATTTCTTGGAACCTAATGTGATTTCTGAACACAGGTGGTTGGCAAGACTGTGAAGATCCTGTGTGGTGACATTAGCCAGTATAGGTTACATTTAGTTAGTCTGCAAGCTAGAGACCCAGAGAGAACTACAGAATCCTGGCTGTGCTCTGCAGCCTGAACGCAGATAGGTCCTGTTTCTTCTTTACCACAAGAAAAACACCTAGCAATCAGCATCAGAATAATAGGACATACAGAAAACTAGTCATAATTGCTTTTATACCATCAATTTTATAAATCCTCCACCTCTTGCTTTTCATGGTGGAGAACCCCACCTGCATACTGCCTCTGCACACACAGGTGGGTCATGGATAACTGTGGATAGGTCTATACTGCAATTAAAAACCATGGCTGGCTCATGACAGCTGACTCAGGCTCCAAGGGTGTTTCATTCCAAGGTAGACTCCTGGACTCAGGCTGCAGCCCAAGCTCTGGGACCTTCCCATCTCGCAGGGTCCGAGCTCCCAGTTCCAGCCCGAGCCTAGAAGTCTACATGGTAATGAAACAGCCTTCAACTCCCTCAATCCTCATTGACTGGCTTCAAGTACATGGGAAGGACCCTTAAATTGGTTCCCTCCCACTTCCATTTTTCTCTCCTTTCCTGTCCCCTGACCAACTGAGTGATGGCAACTGCAATCATTTCCAAGAAAAAAAAAGTGGCCCCCCCAGCAGGAACTGAGCTCACAGGCCTACAGCCATCCTGAAGCACTCTAGTTCCTGAGGCTTCAACACCATCTATTAGCTTTTCCCCCGTAAGGATAGGCATGAAGGAGCTTGGGAATTTGAGCTGACTGCTATCAGTTACAGTACTGATCTCAGAGGAAAAGACACTGAATATGTGCAGAGATCAAGACTACCAGCTAGAAGAGTTTTGCAATTAGGCAAACCCTTGTGCCTGAGTAGAGCACCACTGACTTTGAATAGGATGCTGTAGGTTCGGCGATCTGCCTGTCTGCACCCAATTGCAGGATCAGGGCCTTGGCACAGTTTTAGGACTCTAGGCTTCAGGTTACCATTTTCTGTTTCTGATACATTCTCATAGGCAGAAGACTTCAGAAAAAAAATCACCAACTCTTCCAAACCAACATGAGATTTATCGGGTGTTGTAAATCTCTTGCGTGGCAAAAGGAACCACTTGTCAGGAATCCAGTTTCTACACTTTGTCCAAGGGCATCATGATGATATGTAAAATTATGGTGTCCATCAGAATGCTGCCAATGTCTGCAGCTTTGAATTGCACTCCCTGGTCACACGGGATGGGGGTCACATATAGCAGCAGGCAGCTTTTCCTTTTTACAAATTTCACTTGAAGTTTGGGGCTGGAGGCTCAAGAGAAAAGTTATTGTTTAATAAAAAGTCAGACAGTTTAGTCCAGCTCTTTTTTGGTAACTCCCTACCTCCACTCCTTTGTTTTCTCCAAGGTGTGAAGGTTACTAGCAGAGTTAAGGTGCAACATTCATTCCTGAGTTGCCATTCCCCCTCACCCTAGAGTCCCACTTTGGCTTTCCCCCCAAATGTGTTCCCTTCTGCTGTGGTAGTTGGGAGGGTGGATGGGGTTTTTTTTATTTTAATTTGTGTTGGGATATTTGGTTTAGACTGATTTGACTATTAGAGCAATAGCGTTACTATGAGAAGCCTCTGCCAGGAACCTACATGCTAAAGTAATGAGATCTAACTTCATATAGTTAGGGGGGGACATTTTCTAGAACATAGATTTGTATCTGTTCTGCACCACATATTTTGTCTTAAACATAAAGGTTTATAGCCATTTTAACTGTGATAATTGCTCTGTGTAATCTATATTATGACCTGTGATTAGCATTAAGAATATACTGAAGTACCGCCCCAAGTTCTTCCCCTGTGAAGTCTCCAGCCAATGGCCTTTTTCACAGTTGAAGTATGTTGTCACCTAGAAACCGTCTACTTCCTTTTCTATGTTAAATTTGGATGTGCTGGATTAAGAGCCCTATAAACTACAGCCCTCTAACCAGCCACAGAACAACCACAGCCCTCTAACCAACTACAGAACAACTACAGCTCTCTAACCAGCCACAGAACAACCACAGCCCTCTAACCAACTACAGAACAACTACAGCCCTCTAACCAGCCACAGAACAACTACAGCCCTCTAACCAACTACAGAACAACTACAGCCCTCTAACCAGCCACAGAACAACTACAGCCCTCTAACCAACTACAGAACAACTACAGCCCTCTAACCAGCCACAGAACAACTACAGCCCTCTAACCAACTACAGAACAACTACAGCCCTCTAACCAGCCACAGAACAACTATGCAGTGCAAGCATCTCTTCACTGTACTGCTCCACCACCATGTTTCCGTGATCATCTGCAGTGACCCACTCCAGGGCCCAATTTCTGGGCCCATCTTTAGGATTGTGTCTAGTAAGATTGACAACATGGTGTTGTGCACCATTTGTGGTGGTAGTAGGTACTGAGAGACGGAGACCCATTGACAAAAGCTAACAGTAAAACACTACCAATTCATTTCACTGAAACCAGTGAACATCATTCAGGTAAGTGTAATCCACACACCTCATGGGTGTGGTGTTCTGTCCCATCTAGTGGCACTTACGCGCGCGCACACACACACACACACACACGGAGATATGTGATCACTATTGTCCTTGGTCAGATTCAGAGCCATAGAGGTAAAAGATAATATCCTACTCCCATAATTGCCCTTTCAGTTGCCCTTGGGCCTAATATCCTACTACCATTACTGCCCTTTCAGTTGCTGAGCTAATATCGGCAACACGCCAAAATAAGGCGCTCTGTATCTGGATTGTAAGTTATCTGACAAGTGAGCACTCTAAAATCTCAGTGGCATAAAATAACTGTTAGGAGACAGGCAAAATGCCTAGCGTTCTGGTAACAGACGCTATGATGGTATTCATCAGGTAGGAGAAAAATAGCTAATTTTTATTAAAGTGCCAAAAACAGTAGATAGATTATAAAATATGAAGGAGCATATGCTGTATGAACAGACTTTATTTTCCTGGAATGGTTACAATCAGATAGAGTATATTCATTGGCTCTAAATCTTGAAGAAAAACCCATCCAAGATATTCACTGTAAATCTATCATCCAGTGATTCCTGTGATATTTTGCTGAGTCTTTGATTTTCATTTCCATATAAAGCTTCAGGTGGAGACATTTTGGCTAGTGTTCCTATGATAACGTTAATAGCCTCCTTGCATCACTTTGTGACTGCCTACCCCATAATTTATTACTTGACTTCAGGAAGTTATAACACTAAGAACAAACTTGTAGGTTACAACCCATTAGAGCAACGTACCACTGTTTGGATTTCTCAAGTCATAACTTGAATATGCAAAGTGAGGAACAAAGGCACAACAGTCTCACTGCCTAAAATGTGAGAACTTTAAAACTATAATAAGAGGTTGAGGTTCCCACTGTTAATACCACTGACTGCAGCTTTGGTGTCTTTTTTAATCTCTCTATATGCCAAGTTCAGAAGACGGTTTGCAAACAAAGAAAGCCACTGTCAGAGAGGATAATAAGAAAGAAATTGAAGCCCATAAAAATACAATTATAAAAAAATTAAGTGTACAGTTTGTGCCATGAGATCCCTGCAATTATTTCTGTTACTGGGGAGAGTCAATGCACTGTGTGTTACCTTCCGTACAAAAACAGGCCAAAATTATTAGGTACAGGATGTTAAGAGCAAAGTATTTGTGCCCTGTGCTGTTGATGGAACTTTAGAGCTGCTTCCACCACTTTGAGACAAGCTTTGACAAATGCAAGCCACAGCTGCACACAGAAGCACTGCTGCTGAGTTTGGAAATATTTCTGAGACAGATTCTGCCAACTTAGAAAAATGAGGCTCATTTTCTGGAAGAGACTAAACATCTGTGCTGTACCACGTACTGGTGGTGGTCTGCAAGGTTTCCTTCCATCAGCTATCTCTATATACTACACATAATAAACATGATTCTAGAAAGATTAACCTCCCTGCCGTTGTGTACACCTACTTGCTTTTAAGTGTAAAGCAGATTGGACTGCAGACTGTCAGGTTTTGCAATTGCACATTTATTGTCCTCCTCTGTCTACTACTGCAATTCTTCTATCCCGTATTGCAATAAGAGCCCTATTCAGCATTCCTTATTTAGGCAAAGCTCCAGATCTACTCCATTAGGAGATTTGCCTGAGTTAAGAGTGCTCAGTAAATTCTAAGAGTAAAGAAGAAACAACCCTAAAGTAAAGCCTTATATGGTAGAAAAACTACATTCCATCTCCTAAAATTGCATCAGTTAAAGAAGTTTTAATATATTAGACCTCAGGGGGTTTCATGTATGAACTTGAAAAGCTGCCTTTCAGTGGTCAGAAGTACGTTTTGAGATGTATGCTTTATGGAGTAACAGAGCTATATCAAATTGTGCATGGAACACTAAAACAGATAAGAGTATCCTTGAACTTGGCTAAGTCGTGAGGTATTCATTAATTCCAAACAATCCCAGCTGGTTTTACATGCCAGAACTGTTGTAAAGAAGAGTATATTTTTAAATGTTTGGTCAGGGAAAAATCCTTCCAGACAATGGGTTTTGCCTTTGGAGGAGCAATGTAATGTTGCAATGAAGCTTTTGGTCTCTTGAAATGAAGAAGTTTCTCATATGTTTATTTCTATGAGGAAGAATATATCTGAAGGAGCTGGTAATTTATGACCACTGGTCGACATTTTCCAGAATTGTTTTTTCTATGATATATTTTTTGTCAAAAATTTGGCTTTAGTTGGGAAAAAGCACATAAAAATTGATATTTAATTAATCGGATTTCACATTTTCTGACCAGCTACTGAGCTAATAAAACAGATAATTTTGAAACTGACAATATTTTTTATTTTAATTCTGAACTTGGACAGAAAAAAATGCAAGGCTCTATTAAGTTGTATGGCAGTGGCATATCGAGGCCTGAGTCACCACACGAGGCACTGGGGACACATATGATGAAATGACAAAGGGTCCTGTGGCACCTTATAGACTAACAGAGGTATTGAAGCATAAGCTTTCATGGGTGAATACCCACTTCTTCGGATGCAAGCAGTGGAAAAACTGCTTGCATCCGAAGAAGTGGGTATTCACCCACGAAAGCTTATGCTTCAATACCTCTGTTAGTCTATAAGGTGCCACAGGACCCTTTGTCGCTTCTACAGATCCAGACTAACACGGCTACCCCTCTGATATATGATGAAATGACATTCTCAGTCCCAGAAAGCTTACGATCTAAGTAATCAGCGCTTACGGTATAACAGCCGGATCCTGCAATTGGATTCGTGAAGCCTCTATGACCATGCATAGGAAAACAGGGTCTGTCTGGTAAGGAACCAACATGAAGCTGCAGGTATTTCTGCTGACTCAGGCTGCTAGTAGCACCAAGGATTCGAGTGACCTGGAGCATCTCTCTGAAGCAAAGGGAAGAAAGGGGCACATGGGTCATAGAGGAGAAAGAGCCTAGGAACAGCCAAGCTCAAGGAAAACAGCTTAGACTAAAGTTTATATTTTTTTAATTAAATTAAAACCCAAACCAAACCCCTAGGAAGGAAGGAAGAACTGGCACAATGGTTTAAATTAGTTCAGTTTAGAAGCAAATTCTGAACAAGCCATTAATATGCAAATATCAGGGGGCACATATGGAGGGAGTTATAGTGGGAAAACTTTAAAGCTCCCTGTCTTTGGAAGTGTAATGTCAGTAGCTCTGTTACTATGAAGTCATTGCTTTCCCCTGCCTAGGACACTTTAACATGGCTAACAGCTCTGCCTGTGTGTGGAGCACAGTTGCCGTTTTGCTGGGGAAATGGATAGATGCACCCACTGCTCTCTCGGAGACTTTATTTTCATTGTTTTCCTTAATCCAAAATAACTCATGTATGTTAAAAGAATGGGGGACTGCACAGCACCCCTCATGCCACAGAACTGAGTTCCATGGCAGCTCTCGCTACATTAGCACTAAGGGTGTGACAGAGAGATCTCCACTGGGTCCTAACTGTACAGATATATTAGCCACAACTGGCTAGAGTGCCAGCTGTTTACTATAGCCCTTCACCCTGCCTCATAGTAGAGAGTTAAGTAACAAATCTGTCCTCTCCCAAACTTTTCATGCACAAAGCCCAATTATTTTGGTCTTCAAACATGGAACAAAGATTTGACTCGACATGGGCAAATGTTGCTCAGTCCATGCTTTGACGAGTAGTGAGTGTTGGGAAACATCCTAATAGACACATAAATAGTTTACTCTATGATCTAATCCCGCCATTCTTTCTCGTGAGGAATAGTACCTTCTATTGGAACCGTAAGGGGCTAGTCAGTGTGAGAAAAGGGGGTAGAATCAAGCCTACACAGCTTTAGATGTCAAAGCTGGATGGGAACTTCTCTTATGGAAACTCCTTGCCCATCCTGCTCAATATTTCCCTTCCCTGTGTGCGTGCACGCACACACCTCCTGATTAAAGTGGAATCAGAATCAAACCCTACTAAAATCTGAGTTTAAGAAAATTCATCATTTTGCATTATCTTTTTAAAAAAACAGGATGGAAATCAGCCTTTTTGGTTTGGACAAGGTTTTAGTACTCCAGAGGCTGCTCGGATGGGCAGATAATGACTTGGCACCATGCCCCCTTAGCCTGAGTGTTGAGAGGCAGGAATGCTAACTAAACATACACCCCCGGAATGTGATGAATAGGAAATACAGGATATAAGGATGAGCTCAACCAGAAAACTATGCAGAAGCTTGGTTTTGCAGGATTTGGTAGGTTGGTGTCAGAACCATGAACTTGCTCATCAGCAGCCAAGTATCAGTCCAGTGAAAATGGGCTTGTATAGAATCACAAAGCGTGATCTGTCTACAGAGGACCATAAAGGTGCAGAATTTCAGAGAGTCAACTGAGCACTTGAATAAGTCACTTATTTATTGAAACCGGGACTCTTATGATTACCTGTCAAGACACACAAATATCTTTGCTAAACCCTTGGGGGGCCGAAGAGGTTTTGGCAAGTTAGAACAAGATGTTTAACCTCTCCTCACAGTTTAGATTATCTGAGATTCACTACAGAGTTTATGGGTTGGATTTTAATCTTCGCCTGGACCAAGAAAAAAAATCAATAATAAATGGGCATCTAGAGATTATATCTGCTCCCTCATTTCAGCCCAAATCTGCGGCAGCACTGTGGCTGTTTATAACTAAACACCAGGGAACCAACAAACAGGGCTACTATCATAGAGCACATGATTCTAGCACTAAGACCTAGGATCATGACATTGCCATGAAGTAACATACAGTAATATGTAATAAAAGTGGCAGGATCTGGCCCTGTATACGTAGAATAGCACCTAACTCCACAAAAACTCCTGATGGCTTCAATGAGACTACTTCCAGAGTAAGACTCTACTGGTCTTGAGTAAGGGTGGCAGAATCTGGGCCACCATGGGTTTCATTTTCAACAAACTAATCACCACAGCACACAAGCATTAACAATCTGCTCCACATGCATAAGCACAATGCACTGCTTTTCTGCTCTATTCTCTCTCACCAGAAGTAACTGGCAGCAGTATGGATCCACAAATTTAGTGGATATTCATGATGTAGCACTCTGATCTTTTGCACATTTTCCTGCCTCAGGGATGCATTTCTTGCCCTCCCCCCTCAGAGGGGGGCAAATGCCCAAGCAATACACATGGCAAAACACTTACATTGCCCACAAAGAAGCAGATACCAGCCTCACAAAATTGTGACCTCATTTTGATCAGTGCTTTATACAAGACTTGCATATTTCTAAAGCCAGGGAGTCTTTTTGACCAAAGTGACTGTTTGTGATTATTCGATGGTGCCTTGTGTAAAGGTGGTTTTGTTCTGTGGTGGTCATGGTGACAACACATGTTTGCTCACCTTCCACAGCTTGGACTTGTCGCCTTTATTGGTTATGATCCGCTGGAAAGCCTGAGAACTGCGGGTGCTCCAGGGGTTTTCTTGACAGCTAACTAAGCCCGAGGCAAAAACAGGCTCATGCTGCTCCAAACAAACCTACCTGCGATTACTCTCCCCCTTCCACCGTGCACTGTATTTAACAGTAATTGCTTATGATAAGGAGACTGTAATTAGGAGCAAGCATTGAAATAAGTGGCCAGATAGTCCAGCATTTCATATGCCAAGCATGTGCCACCACTGCAGTCATATTACCTCCAAGGATTCTTTAAATAAGTGATTTTTCATCTTATTTTTAAATAGAGGGGTTCCCCCCAGTCTACAGTCAATTTTGGGGGGATGCTTGTTCACATCCAGCCAGGGTTACTAATGAGAGACCTAAAGATCTGTAAATGGAGTTGCTGGTTTCAGCCCAGTTGCGAGTAGGCAGGTGTCAAAGAAACCACAGCAGTGAGCGCTGCTCTAGATGGCAGTCCCCTCAGGGGGGTTAAGGACTGAACAAGTGTGCAGACCGAACTATCTAGTCTCTCACTCCAAGCCAAGGTCAGACATGGTGAGTGAAGCAGTGGTGGGGGTAGGGAGGAAGCTTGCCCTGCCACTCTATGTGCTGGCTGTGCTTTGTAGCTGAAAGAAAAGATTTCAGAATCTAGGATGGCCAAGCTGAATATCCTGTTCACACACAAAGATACCAAGGTACATGTAGCCTCCAAAATCATTGGTGTGTGTGAGTTATATACCCCCCCTTGAAATGAGTGCATCTTTCCGTGTTGCCAAGCATTCCAGCCACGTACAGAAGAGACAATAGCCCCATGAGGACGAAAGATTCAGATGTATAACAACAGACAGGAAAGGGATTGGTAATTTGAGTCCAACATTAACATTCCTTCCTAAAAAGTTGCTTACTCACTGGTGCACATAATATGTTACCTCATTTCTGTTCGGCCAAAGGAAATAGCTGTACTTTCGCATGCATTCAAGTTTCAAGCAAATTAAAGTGCAAGTTAGGATTCCTAGCCTCTGGCTGATGGAACTACACAGCTGTCAAGGCAGTAGCACGTTCACACATCAGGTAAATGAGAGATCTGACTAGCAAGGGCTGTGCCATGGCAATGCATTTTATCTGATAGTATCGACAGCAATACCTAACGAAGGAACAAATATATTCAGTGCAAAGTTACATATTAGAAATGAATGAGGTCTACTAATTGAGTTTATCCTTTTGAAGTAATAAAATTCTAGCAAATGTACAAACGTGTGTGTGTTTGCCTTATGTTACCTATAAACAAATCATTCATAGTTCGATATTCTAGATCTTAGTGCAAATATTACAAACAATGTCATTCCAGTACCATAAATTTACTAATTTACTGAAACAAAAAAAACCTGTCCTGGAGTTGTAGGCACTTGTACGAACATTTTTTTAATCTACAGATTAATCCAAAATATGGATGAACCAGGCAGGTCAACCTCAACCTATAAAATGTAAATCAAACCACCATCTAGACTACAAGTTTCTCAAACTGGAGGTCATGACAAGGTGTCAGTGAGTTACAGCCTACTGACCCTCTCTATGTAGCTAAATAGGAGAGGAGTCCCTGTATGGAAATGATTGAGAACCACGGAGTCAGACTATAAATTCCCCAACCTTTGTTCTGCAGTGACTCCTACCCCACAACCCACTCTTCCATCAAAAGCCTAAGAAAATAAAGGGGCCCTGTAGCATGTCCTGAAGGTCAAGAGATTTGGGCTATTTCAGAACCAGGGATGAGTTTTTAATTGAAAGAGGAACACTGAATAGATTTTCTGGATAGTAAATGAACTCCTGAATGGGAAATGAGACAGAACCTTTCCCCCTCTGCAACCTTCCAAGTTCAGAAGCCCCGTGACCAATGGTGTCTCGTCTATTGAGGGCATTGGTGCAGCAACGTACGTGTGTGGGAGTATGCTTGTGTCACTAAATATGAACCATGAACACAGTACATCTATAGCAACCTTCCATAGATTCCAGCCTCACAGCTGGGGAGGAATCTAGGGCCCAGGTTAGTCATTACTTGGAGACCAAACTTTCTTTTTCTGCTGTGCCCCACAGTTCACCAGCTGCCACTGCCCACTATCCTGATGCCAGCTTCAGTTCATAACAATGGGGGGCATGCCAAGAATGATCCATGGTGGAACTGTTAGCAATATGTAGGAAATGGAGCCTTTTTTTTTTCATTTCCTCTCACATAAGGAAGATGACACAGCCTCATGCTTACTTCAGTGAGAGTGGAAGAATTTGCACTGAAGCTTCAATTAATATTATGATGGCAGAGATGTCTTCTGTCTGCCAGCCATCTATCAAGAGACAAGAAAGAGGCAGTTGGTGTTCAGAGATGGTTTTCCTCCATGTGGGAAATGTCTGGATCTGGAGTAATGTTGAAGATAGAGAAATATATCCAGGATATATTTGCTAACCTTGAGCTTATTATTTTTCCCTCTCTGTCTGTGTCACTGAACTGGTTGATTCCAATAAAATATTAATTTGACATGATGGAAATTTGATAAAGCATGGCTGTAGGCTTATAAAAGAAAGGAATTTCTCCCCTGGTCCATATTTATGGCTAGATTGTACAATTAAGGCAGTGACCTGAATGGGTTACTATGCACTAGGATGTCTTGGAAGTAGACTGTACTTACAGAGGACTAAGTCCCTTCCCAAGTTCTCCAGTGTGCAGGGGAAAAGGTGTGCACCTGCTATACTATATTTTAAGATGTTGAAGATTTTCTCTCCCCAGCCCGTCCCAGTAGCCAATGCAGGAGGAAAGGGACTGTGGACCCAGCTCCTCCCTACCCCATTTAAGGCAATGTGCGCTGCCAGTACATTTGAAGGAAGGACTGACTATCCCTTGCCTTTGTACAGGACACGCAAGTGTGTGAATCCTTGCTTTTCCCTCCCATAAACTAAGCCAATAGGCAATGCCAATCTGGCCCTCACAGCATAGCAGGTTTGACTAGGTACGTGACAGAGGGGTTGCCTTCTTCAGTAATATTGGTTCTTGCTAGGAGTAGCATTTTGAGGAAAGATCAACAATCCTAGTTTATAGGGAGAAGTAGTGGCAATCCCCATCCCGTATTTATGTTGCCTAGAACTTCCCATCATAAAAATAAAATCTTATATCCCTTTTTTAAGAAATCTTCACACCTCCACTGTTTGCAGCAGGCCTTTGAAGTTTAGGCGGGAAGGAAGCCCTTAGGCTAGAGAAGTGCCTTTTCCTTATCTCGTGAAATTCCATTCAGGATTAGCCAAGCTATAAACAGTTGAAAAAATAATCACCGTTTCTCTTCTTTCTCCTATGTTCTCCAAAAATATGTTGGCAGCCTGCCAAAACAATAAATGAACATTCTGAATTGCTGAGCTCACACCATTACCAAAGCAGTAGTAGTGCATGCTACATTGGGATGACCTGGGAGCTACTACAGCAGCTGTAGCCCCTTGGGGAAGAGAACTAGACCAGGCTTCCCCTAACTACCCTCCTGGCCTCAGCAGCCCATCTCTCTCTCTCTGTCTCTGAGGCATTGCATGGGACAGGAGTGCCCCAAGATCCTTGGCAAGGAGAGGGAAAGGAAACAGAAAGAGCTAGTTTCCCACCAAGAATCTCCCAGCCAGACTCAGCCAATCCACTTTGTATGGGATAACAGCTTTCTCCTGGTGCCAGTTAACATAACTCAAATGGTAGCGATCTGTGCCGCGGTGCCTATGGGTCAGGGTTAAAATGATGGTGATGATGCAGGGATCAGCAGGGCACAGTGGCACATAATAGAGGTAGGATTTTTTGTATGTAATTTCTAGAGTGAATAACAAAATGGAATTTCCATCCAGCAGAAAATCCCAATATTGCAATACTTGTTTTCAACTCAAATTGGGACAAAAAGTCAAAACATTGAAGCTTTCGTCAGAACGAAAAGCTCAAACAAATTTAGTTTGACATTTTCAACTGAAAATGGAGGTGTGCTCTGGACAAATTAAGTTCTATAAAAATCTTGATTCCTAAGAACTCTGGAAATAAACAGGCTCTAAATGTCTCAAGTTGGGCTCCCAAAGTCAGTGGAAGCTTGTGACAGTTTTGGCCTTAATCTCTCTTTGCCTCAGCTCCTCATTTGTAAAATGGGGCTAGTAACACATGATCTCATAGGGGGTGAAGATAAATTCTAGGGCTACCAAGCGATTGAAAAAAATTAATTGTGATTAATCGCAAGATTAATCGTGCTGTTAATAATAGAATACCATTTATTTAAATATTTTTGGATGTTTTCTACATTTTTGAATATATTGATTTCAATTACAACACAGAATACAAAGTATACAGTGCTCACTTTATATTTATTTTTATTACAAATATTTGCACTGTAAAAAACAAAAGAAATTGGATTTTTCAATTCACCTAATACAAGCACTGTAGTGCAATCTCTTTATCATGAAAGTGAACTTACAAATGTAGAATTATGTACAAAAAAGTTACTGCATTCAAAAATAAAACAACATAAATCTGTAGAGCCTACAAGTCCACTCAGTCCTACTTTAGCGAATCGCTCAGACAAACAAGTTTGGTTACAAGTTGCAGGAGATGATGTTTACAATGTCTTACAATGTCACGTGAAAGTGAGAACAGGCATTTGCATGGCACTGTTGTAGCCAGCATCACAAGATATTTAAGTGCCAGATGCACTAAAGATTTATGTCCCTTCATGCTTCAACCACCATTCCAGAGGGTGTGTGTCCATGCTGATGATGGGTTCAGCTCAATAATGATCCAAAGCAGAGCGGACCGACACATGTTCATTTTCATCATCTGAGTCAGATGCCACCAGCAGAAGGTTGATTTTCTTTGTTGGTGGTTCGGGTTCTGTAGTTTCCACTTCTGAGTGTTGCTCTTTTAAGACTTCTAAAAGCATGCTCCACACCTCGTCCCTATCAGAGTTTGGATGGCACTTCAGATTCTTAAACCTTGGGTTGAGTGCTGTAGCTATTTTTAGAAATCTCACATTAGTTCCTTCTTTGCGTTTTGTCAAATCTGCTGTTAAAATGTTCTTAAAACAACGTGTGCTGGGTCATCATCTGAGACTGCTATAACATGAAATATATGGCAGAATGCAGGTAAAATAGAACAGGAGACATACAATTCTCCCCCAAGGAGTTCAGTCACAAATTTAATTAATGCATTATATTATTATAAGCATCATCATCATGGAAGCATGTCCTCTGGAATGGTAGCCAAAGCATGAAGGGCCATACTAATGTTTAGCATATCTGGCACGTAAATACCTTGCAATGCCGGCTACAACAGTGCCATGTGAATGCCTGTTCTCACTTTCAGCTGACATTGTAAATGAGAAGCGGGCAGCATTATCTCCGGTAAATGTAAATAAACTTGTTTCTCTTAGCAATTGGCTGAACAAGAAGGAGGACTGAGTGGACTTGTAGGCTCTAAAGTTTTATATTGTTTTGTTTTTGAGTGCAGTTATGTAGAAAAAAAATCTATATTTGTAAGTTACACTTTCATGATAAAGAGATTGCACTACAGTACTTGTTTGAGGTAAATTGAAAAATCCTATTTCTTTTATCATTTTTACAGAGCAAATATTTGTAATCAAAAATAATAATATAAAGTGAGCACTGTAAACTTTGTATTCTGTGTTGTAATAGAAATCAATACATTTGAAAATGTAGAAAAACATCCAAAAATATTTAATGAATTTCAATTGGTATTCTATTGTTTAGCAGTGCAATTAATCGCGATAAAAAAATGTTTAGTTAATCGCATGAGTTAACTGCGATTAATCGACAGCCCTAATAAATTCATTATTGCTTGTGAAGCACTCAGATGCTGTGGTGAGAGCATCCTAGACACTCCCATGAGGATATAAATAATTCTAGCTTCAGTGCAGGTTTTGGATGGTGTCCTATAAACAAAGCCTAGGGCCACACAGTGAGTGAGGAGGTTAAAAAAGGAATATTGAAATCACACTAAGCAAGCACCATCCTGTCTGTGCACTCAGTGAGACAGGGGTCTTGTGGGGAAGAAAATGTTATTATGAAAATAAAATGTATCAAAATGTATACACACAAGGGGACCAAAAGCGTTAGCAACCTTAATTCGGGCATTTCCTAACTTTTGAGTGCTTGACTCATGTGTGTGCGTAAAGTATAGATCATCTAAGTGACAACAAAGGTCTGACATGATAACCATCTAAAGTTATATGAAGTATGCATACATCAATGAGGGAGATAGATTATTTAGGGTAATGTAAGCAGAAGTAATGGACTGAAATTAAGAAAAGGAAAATTTAGGCTAAACACCAGGGAAACTTCCTGACAGGACACTCTAAAATCATGGAATGCTCTCCTAAGAGAAGAAGTGGAAAGATAAACTAGACAAAGTTATAGAAAACTGGACTAGAAACGGACTAGATGATGGACTAATTGAACTAAGGGTTTTTTCGTAACTTTAGGTTATCAGCTTCTATGATTGGCCTCACTGTAAATTTAAATGAATACAGCAAAGTTCCACTATTGGTCAGGTTAAGAATGTTAAGCCTTCATGAGCTTATACGAATTATAAATTTTAGGGATTTTTAATCATTGTAGAGTGTACATTTCACAATTTGGATGCTGGATGCAAATTAAACACTTAATATCATTTCAAATTGGTTTAATCAAGGGATCAAATATCGTAAGTGCTAATACTCTCATCTCTTCATAGTGGTCATAAACCAGCAGCTGCTATTTATGATCCTTTTATGTTACAAAGGGAGCTGAGCCTAGTCTTTCTAATTCAAGAAATACCTATGTAAATGCTTTACATTTGGAACCAGCTGTTGGGAGGAGGAACTGATTACCCTGGATTTGAGTATTGCTGGTCAGTTTCATTCTGCAGTCAGCGCCACATGCAAATTATTCTAGGTTTCTCTCTTTCTTGGTTAAGATTCCCTATTATCAGTGGCAGAGGCTATGTGCCAAACAAAAAGCCATCCTCTGGCATCACTCGCAGTAGAGACAGGACTTGGGTGTCATGAATATACAGAGGTTTCTTTATTCAGAGTGCTGGGCACAGATACACCCTGCAGTTCTCCCTGGCTCTTTAGTTCCTAAACCAACTAGCACAGCTTGTGCTGCTCAGTGCCAACACAAAGGCCTTGTCTTCACTTTACTGGGTTAGGACACCACCTTGCAGGATTGAGTTAACTAACATGATACTGACCATGACTTTGCAATTAGCAATTAGCAATTAACATAGACAAGGACACGTTGTGTTCAGCATCATGGTCATGGTTAAATCCTGGTCCCTCAAATTTAGGATTTTCAGAGTGCTGCATATTTTTGTGTTCAAAATAATGGACAAGTGTAGACATTGTCAGGGCAAGTTTGATAGGGAGCAGTTGGGCTTTTGGTGCACACACAAGCATGTGGCTTTGTTTTTTGACAGCCAGGAAGCTGTTGAGGCTCTTGCCAATGAAGAGCGGATAGAACTTTCTATAGTTCTGCTTTTTTAGCAGGGGCAGACATGACATTAAATTTGGAAGAGGAGGGATTTTAATTCTTCATTTCCCATTAATCTTGGCATCAACTATATGCCTCACAGTACAATACATTATCTGCCATACATCCAATACAGATAGAGAAGTACATTTGCTTGATGTTTCTACTAAAATGAGTAGTAGTAACATGGTTAAAGTGTTGTCATGAGGCTTCAGAGTTGACACCCCTTTAAGAAGAATTTGTCATTTAAGAGCTCTGTTTCAGGCCACCTGAAGACTCACGCAGGCAGCACTTCATTCTATGTTCCTTTCGCATTGTGATGGTTTTCTTTGAAATCAACAAGTTAGAGAATTAATTTATGTTTTTCCAGTGAAAACTTGCATTTTAGAACACTATTATGCAGCAAATTTAAAGGAAAGACAACTTGTGTTAATTTACATGGCCACATAATCTCTTTATGAACTCAGCATATATTATTGTTATATCCACCACAGTTTACTATGGATGGAAAAATACAGTATCGTCATATCTATACACTAGCCTTCTTCAGACTTAACAGCAGTTACAAAACATATACCAGAGAACAACCTATTTACATTACAACATTAATCAGGGCAGTAGAGACAAAAAAAACCAAACAATTTTTCATGTCTTTCTCCTTTGCTCCCCAGAGACTTCAAATACATATATTTTGGTTACTTATTTAATGCTGACAAGGATAAATTAGTTAGCACTGTTGTTTGAGTTAAGGGACCTAACTTCTATTACTAAGTTATGGCAGTTTTATAATTTATTTGATTTCAACACTTGATCGCTGTCTTGACTACTGGAACAGCAAATGGCTTTCAAGAGGTGTTCAGGTGGGAATATAAATGAACACATACTTTTGCCTATAAGATTGGCTAAATCTTTCAGTAGGAAACTTTAGATTATAATTAATATAATACTTTTATAACACTTCCTAGCAAATTAATAGCTTAAAAGTCTGGAAACATAAGAATCTATCATAATATCACCCTCCAGATGCGTGAACTCTTCAGGCTTTAATCTCCTTTCACTTACAGAATCATAGAATCACAGGGTTAGAAGGGACTGCAAGGATCATCTAGTCTAACCTCCTGCCACGATGCAGGATTTGTTGTGTCTTATACTGATGTAAGTCAGTTTAAGTCAATGTAGTAAAAGAGGCATGAGAGAGGAGAGTCGGGCCCTTCATATGCTTAATTCTCTAGTCTTACACTTTTTGCTAAAATGTTACCCCATCAGTCTAAATGTCCCTCCCACAAAGATGAATGCGATACAATGATATGACTGTGTAAAAAAAGCCTAAATAAAACAAGAGAATTTGGCTTTTTTCCAATTTCCCAACAAAGCAAAAATATGTCATTTTCATATTACTGCATGTTTGCAAATTTTCTATGAGCAAAACTATTTTATTGTATCCTTTCCTGAGTAATTTCCCAAGGCAGAACAATGGTTCTTTCCTTGAAGAACTTGGCTTTACAAAACATTAAAATTTGGATTTTAATAAAGAGAGATTTGTGGAGTGCATTAGAATGTAATACTGTCCATTAACCAAGTAATAATTCCAGCAGCAGCAGGAATCCTAGAAGTGGGGGCAAAGTAATTGCCAGTGACTCTTCTCTAAAGGTTTTCTTTCTCAATGCTTACCAAGCCTATTGCATGCCATACTAGCCAACTGATCAGTGGTACTCAACTGAGACAGCCAGCAAAAAAAATTTGTTTTGAGCTAGAAGCCAATGAACGAGTTGTCAACCATTTTAGTAGGATGTTGGAATTCTCAAAGGAGGTAAGACCCTTCTTGAGGAAAAAAGGAGGAGGATTGGATCCCTCGCCTCACCTACCAGAGTCAGGTGAGTTGGTGGAGCCTGTCTCCGCCCCCAAGACACACAGAATAAGGGAGTCCAAAACGTTAATGTCTTGCCTGGAAGTGCAGGGAGGACATGAGGCCTTTAAATACAGGGTCAGAATTAGAAGCAACAAACCAGAGGGATCTGCCTTTGGTAGATATCTGGCCTGGAAATGTATTACTCATTGAATAGACACCTACTATTGTGTGTTAACTGGTGGTATTTGAAGGAGAGTATTTTACTGTTATGACTTTGTATGGAGCACCCTACGTGCCTTTTGTTAATATTTTTATAAACCATTTGCTCTTTTTCATCCTACTTTTAAAGTATCTGAATTGCTACTTTCTGTAGATACCCCGGCTCTGCCTGGCATTGTCCTGCAATATCACACACACGTGTTTGCGCTTTCTAGTCCCAATTTGGCAATTGCAATAACAGCAAGACCTCAGACAAGTAGTGGAGCTCCTTACTGGGGATGGTCAAAATGAAAACTAGCCTCTCTCTTTAGCTGGATCTGAATCTTTCTGCTGGTGCAGACCCGAGTCTGCAGTGTGTGCTAGGCCCAAAGTCCTAGTACAGTGTTGGGATTCCCCCAAGATCTCTTCCACTCAGCTCCCCAGGAACTCAGTTTGGCTCCAGTTTCATCACTCAGGTTCTTTTATTTGGCATACAGAAAAGCTATGCTTACTAGATCAGATTCAAGCCTAGGGGGTGGTTATAGGGCATGCCACACATCCCAAGTTATACAGCAAACCTCTTTCTTTATGTACATTTACACATTACATTGCATTTACTATACACTGCATCACACGTTTTGGGATTGGCTTATCTTACGTTCCATCATCTTACGTTCCATTGTTATTCTGTCCATTGTAAATGGTTTACTGGGCATCTCCCCCATATCTTTGCTAGTACAGACATTCTGTTTCCAGCAGGCTGATCCATTTACCTCCCTGTTCCTGTCTCCCAAGAAATGAAGCCTCACGCATGTCCATGTTAAACCAGGCCTATATGCCACAGCTTTTGTTTTTCTTTTTTATCTTAGCAATTTTTTTATTTGCATTTGGGTGGAGCCATTTTTTTTAAGTTTGCTACCCAGCCACACATTTATCAAGACCACTATAGTTGTAATTAATTATTAATACTAGGCTTAAAGTACAAACCTCCTCTGGTATAGCCCACCAGGGTACAATCCCACATTATAAACTTGCTCTGTCTTTAAAGTATTCTTCAGTGATTTTAACTTTGCTTTTTATCACACTATAAAAAAACTACAAAATATTTAAAAAGCCTGGAATGTAAGATGAAGCAAAGAGTAAGTTGTGCATGGACAGAGCATGTTGTACAGGGATTGATTCCTGCTAAGTGACCAAGCCAATCCCAAAACGTGTAACACAACATATAGTAAATACAACGTAATGTGTAAATGTATACAAAGGAAAAGGCTTGCTGTGTAACTCTGGATGTGCGGTATGCCTTATATCCACCCCTGTACTAGAGTCTGATCAACTAAGTATAGCTCTGCTGTATGCCAAATAAAGGACTGGAGTTGAACTGAATTCTTGGGTAACCAAATAGAAGAGGTCTCAGGGGAACCCCAGCATATCCTTGACCAGTGGTTCTCAAACCAGGGTATGCATACCATTGGGGATACACAGAGGTCTTCTGGGAGTACATCAACTCATCTAGATATTTTCCTTCTTTTACAACAGGCCACATAAAAAGTCAGTATAAGCTAAAATTTCATACAGACAATGATTTATTTAAACTGCTCTATATACTATACACTGAAATGTAAGTACAATATTTATATTCCAATTGACTTATTTTATAATTATATGGCAAAAATAAGAAAGTGAACAATTTTTCAGTAATAATGTGCTGTGACACTTTTGCATTTTTATGTCTGATTTTGTAAGCAAGTAGTTTTTAAGTGAGGTGAAACTTGGGGTACACAAGACAAATCAGACTCCTGGAAGGGGTACAGTCGTCCAGCTGAAAAGATTGAGAAGCACCAGCTTTGATTACGTTATAAGATGAGCAACTTTCTTCTCTCAATGTTTCCCTGTAGGTTCTGGGCCAGGGCCTGGAGGAAGAACATCCCTTTCGGAGTTTCCCTCCAACAAGGGATTCTCTCATCTCTTGTCTCTTGGGTGGTACTGGTCCTCCAGGGGACTCAAGGGGAGAGGTTTTAGTTCATCATGTGGTACTGGTCCTTCCAAGGGACTCAAGGAGAGAGGTTTTAGTTCATCTGGAGGCTTGACATAGTGACTGTGTCTGTTTCTACTGAGTTGACATTGCAGATCACTATGTGCTTGTGTTTTGTCTACTCTGTTGCAGAGCTTTGGTGTCTGGGAGACCCTGCTCTGGCTATCTTTGAACTGTAACACCAACCCTGAGCCACCCTAGACTTAAGACAATAAGTATAGCAAGTGTGCTA
Source organism: Macrochelys suwanniensis (assembly GCA_033296515.1). Taxonomy (NCBI): domain Eukaryota; kingdom Metazoa; phylum Chordata; order Testudines; family Chelydridae; genus Macrochelys; species Macrochelys suwanniensis. Next base: position 26,571,985 of record CM065776.1, read on the forward strand.
TTTGGACAGTGCTGAACTGCCTAAGGATCTTGTTCCTTCTTTGTTTCTTTTTTCAGGAGCTGAGGAAGAGTGCCCAGGCTTGCTTTCATGCTTTGACCACTATAGTATTGTTCCTCATGCTGATTTTGGGTTTGGTTGCTTGGTTTTGGTTTAAGTTCACTAGTAAAGTTATTTCTTGACCATGTATTGTGTTCAACCTGTTATGTATGTTGAGATGAGTTCCTGTCTGCTTCCTGTAAAACTTGCCCATACCGGTATTGCCCTGGCCTCTTCTTTTGTCATTCAGTGTGGCACGCATTCTAAAGCAATATGCATTTCCTCACCTTTTGGGGGCGAAGCCAGACTTTGAGGCACCTGCTCCCCCCTTGGTGTAAACTTTGCTTGTGCCAATCAGAAACGAACACAAACAGGTTTTGGGCCCCGTCCCCTATGACACTTCTATGATGTCATAGTTGGTACTTTAGGGGCTGCCTGCCATGTGCAGGCAGGAAGAGGAGAAAGAAAAATGAATCCTGTGTATCCCGTGTACACCCGTAACCGAGCCTGATCACCTCGAAGCCTCTCTCTCAGCTCACGTGTTTCAAACAGAGTTTCTACGTTTGCCGGTCGTTATGCGTTGGTTTGTATTTGTGAGTATCAGTTATTACTAAATGCTGCATCTTTGTTTATAAATATTGTTAGTAGATATTTTAGTCATTGTGTGTTTTAAGTTTCATTAACTCTATTAGCTAATCTAACGCTGCTCCCTTACCCCTTGTAATTATCCCCAATAAAACTTTAAATTGATTAATTTTAGTTGTGTGTGTGCGTGTCTGCAGTTTGCAGCGTGACCCATATTCTCCTTGCATCCCTTACCAATATAATCTATTGCCACGTGCAGCCTAGTAAATAACAGGCCTGCATTTTCTTTCGCCCCTGCGTGCCCGTGGCAATCCACATGGCGTCACGAACAGGATGCAAGGGAGTTGGGCCATGCCCGTGGCACGCTGCAGACTGCGCAGATGATGAAACTGAACAGTTCCAACATTTGCAGTTTCACCTTTTTACTAGCCAAAATTCGACTGATCCAAAAATAGAATGGATCTGTACCCTTGGCTCGGGTAAAACTCTAAAAGGCTATTCTGTACCATTAACCCTGGCAGATACGGGATGCCTCCTTCGGTGCCACCCGAGCTTTAGGTGTCAGCCAGCCGATTGTTCCCTACAGCCTCAGTGCACGGAGACTGTGGAGAACCTCGGTGCTGCAAATCCCTCTCAGCTTTGGAGAGAGTGTAGCCACATTGTTAGAAAATCCGGAGGTACCGTTTCCAAATTGATTCCCCCACCTCGGGTAATACCTGCTGATCCGGCACACAAATTATTATGCCAGATGATAAAAGAATTAGATTTAATTAAGAAAACCAAAAAATTGCGACCCGATGAATATAAATCTGAGGATGTTTCCACTGTCCTGTTTAGCATGATATGCAAGGCCCTCGATCTGTGCTCTGTCCTCCACGGGGGCACAATGTTTGCAGCTAAACAGGCAGCCCCAGGCTCTCCTAAAGATGATAATGAGGAGAAGACAGAAAAGGTAGAGCCCATCACTACCTCCCCCTCCCCAAGTCCCTCTCAGAAAATTTTGCCACCCCCATATGAAGCTCCTAAAACTCCTCTGTAACCAGCTCTGCCAACAGCCCCAGAATTTACTGAATCTGAAACTGTAGCAGAAGCTTTGCCTATTGCGATAACTAAAACTAAAATAGATGCACAAACAGGCAACACCACGCAGGTTACTGAACTGCGAACACGTACTAAGGCCAAACTTAAAGAGTTTTTAAAGGAAACACAACGAAAAGCCGATGAGGCACCTATGATTTGGATCGGGCGGCTAGCCTTAGAACACGGAGCAGAATTGGTGGACTGTGAGGAGGCTGGCATCTTAGCCAAAACGGCCAATTGGGCACGAGGCTTCCCGGGTCATGCTTTATTAAATAATCGCTTTTGGCCACTTACCACCCCGGCAGCTGCCATTTTAGCAATGCAAGGCAGTTTTAAAGGATTGTATATCCCCCCGGGAGCCTTAGTTACTCCACATGATTTAATATGGGCAATCGCAGGAGCTTCCATAGTCCTGTGGGATCCACTACAAAACCCACTTAATTTAACTGTTCAACAGCAATTGGTGGTCACACCCTTTATACATGTTACTGATCCCACCCAAATTCCTGTCTCAGCAGAGGCAGTTGATTTAGCATTAGAAGCTGCCCCTGGAGCTGACACTGGTGCCATGCTGCACTTGCATGCGGCTATTCGCAGATCCATCTTAACGTTATTTGAAGTAGTTAGTAAAATTAAGTTGTCCCTGCCGCCCCCACCTGTTGTCCTCCCAGTTGATTCGCCACCAAAAGACCCTCCAAAGAGTCAGTTTAATCCCCAAAAATATCCTGAGCGAACTAAAGCTGAACGGGCACGATTTGGCTTCCTTCTTAACAAAGGAATCCCCAAAGAAGCCCTACGTAAAATGTCAGACCAAGAGCAGCAAAATATAGCCGAACAGCTAGGCTGGAAAAATTGGGAGGACTATGTTAGGTCAAAAAACGAATAGGGGCCGGATGCTGCCCGGCCCAAATTAAAGATCCCACCGATGAACGCCCATACGCCACCCTGTTAGTTAACGGTGACACCCCCACCTCCTTTTTATTAGACACTGGAGCTCAAGTTAGCATTATTGAGCCCAACGTTCCCCACTGTCCTACTGGCTCCTTTATGTTTGTTCAAGGCCTCAATGTAGTACAAGAAAAACCCATGGTTTGGGTTAAAATTGCCCACGGAAAATACGTAAGAAAAATAAAAGCCTTGTTAGGATCAAAAAATCTGCTAGGTGTCTCAGATATTAAGAAATTTAAACTGCATAATCAAATTCTGCAAGCCCTCCCTATAACCGTAGGCGATCATTCCCCCTATACCCCCGAAGTAGTTAACTCCCAGCCATGGAAATTTTCCCCTATCCCCACAAAATCCGAAGGGCTTCCCCTTATTGAAGCTTTGCTCACTCAGCTTCTAGAAGAGAAAAAAATAGAAAGGGTTACTGGATCCACCTTTCTGTCCGCGGGTTGGGGTATTCCCAAGCCCAGCGATCCCTCTAAATATCGCCTTGTCATTGATTATAGACAGGCTAACAGCCGTGTAAAGCCTATTGCATTTTCCAGCTCTGTCACCATTCCAGAAATACAGCAGCAACTAAGCGATGCAAGTAATCAGTGGGCATGTACTCTTGATTTAAAAGATATGTTTTACCAAATCCCACTCCAGGACACACAAGGAATCTTAAATTTTGCTTTTAAGGGCGTCCAATATAAATGGAAAGTCTGCCCACAGGGGTTCTGTAATTCACCTGCATTGGCCTCGTCCCATCTCAATATCACATTACAAAAGGTAAAACCCCTACAGGATGTGTCCGTGTTAACTTATGTAGATGATATTGTCATTTGTGGGCCCAATCCACAAGCAGTTCAAAGTACCACCCAAATGATAATAGATGCATTAGAAGCAGATGGGTGGCAAATTAACAAAACAAAGAGCCACCTGCAGGCCAGCCAGCAATTCTCATTCTTGGGACTCCATTTCACTCCCACCACTCACACACAAGCCCCAGCCAGTGTATTAGACCCTTGGACAGAAGCCCCTCCAAAAAATAAACGAGAGCTTCAGCAGCTACTAGGTCTCCTTAATTATCACCGCCAATATATTCCGGCGCAATTAATTTCTAACCTAGAAATCCTACAAAGCTCTCTCTCTTCTAAACGCTCCCGAGAAGTGTGGAATGCATCAGCACAAAAAAGCTTAGAGAAGCTCGCTGGCTGGTTCGCCTCTAACCCCCCCCCCTCCCGTTTTAATTCCCAAGAACCCCTCAACATTAATTTGTTTATCACAAAACACCATGTAGGGTTCACTGTGTTGCAACATGGTAATGCCATTTACAATTGGGCCCATCGCCTGTCTGGACCCCAGTATAACTATGGTCTGGTGGGAAAAATGCTACTGGCTGCGTCCAGTGCTTGTCACTGGTCCCAAGTCCCTATCCCAGGTACCTTGTCTGGACCACATGTTCATTTAATCCCGTGGCTTACAAGTACCCCTCCACCCGAGTTTCATGGCACTACTCGCACCTGGCAGCTTCTATGTTTCCAGGTTGAGGTAGCTTGGCAGGCATGGACCCTAACTCCCAGCGATAACATCTTAGCCCCCCCATCTCACCAACCGTTATGCATTGAAGCAAAATATGATCCCTGGGTCATGTCTGACGGGGGCACCTCACCATCCCCTAGGGCAGGAGTTCTTTGTTCCACATGTAATTACTTTAATGTGCAGTTACTGCCCCCCTCCTGCTCCGCACAAGAATGCGAAGTGCAGGGCGTTCTTTTAGCTGCCCAGCATGTTGCTAATGCCCACTCTGCCAACAAGCAAGTTGTTTTAGGTATCGATTCTCAATTTTGTTTAGATATTTTGATTGAGCAAGCCTCTCCCTCAGCTTTTGTTAAAATGTGGGACCAAATTTTTACCCTAATTCGTGAATTCTCTCACCCTTGGTTCGTTACGCACTGTCCCTCTCATCGACCAGACTCTAACCCCCTGCATTCCAGTCTTGATCAAAGAATGAGAGAGGTCTCCCAAGTTCATATGGCAAATCCCGCCCCACAGGCCGACCCGCTGCTGCGCTGGCTCCACGAAGAATGGGGACACTTACCACCCACAAAATTGTACGGCTTGTTATCTGGCTTTTCTGACCAAAAGCCTGAAGTTAGCCGCAGCCAGTGCGAGCTCATTGTTCAGTCCTGCTTGCAGTGTGTGCAGGTAAAAACTATGAATCGTCCCCGATACGAGCGCTCTGCATACGCTGCAGAACACTTTGCCCCAGGTAGTATGTGGCAAATTGACTTAATAGGACCCCTGCCAGGTGCTCGTCGTTTTCCAAAAGCCTTAGTGACTGTCGATCTGGGGTCTCGGCAAACTTTTTGTGTCCCTCTTACTAAAACCAATGCTGTTTCTGTCGCTGTAGCTCTTAGGCAAACAGCAGCTGCCTGGGGCACTCCCACTGAAGTCCAAGCAGATGGTGGGCCACCCTTTACCAGCAAAAGCATTGAACAGCTCATTTTTGGATGGGGGGCTTCCCTTCACATCCATACTAAATATCATCCTCAAAGCAATGGTGTGGTGGAGCGAAAAATCGCAGTCCTTAAGACTATGCTGCGAACAGCAAACCCCAACCCTGATTTTAAAAACTGGAGCTCATTTTTACCCCAGGTACTTATCGCACTCAACAAAAGTTACTCTCGCTGGCCTCACATTTCACCTACACCTAAGCCGCCTTGGTCCCCCGTGTTTAACACCGGCCAACTGGTTTGGCTTACAGAACCCCAAGCCTCTGGCCTTCGAGAACCTATAAAAGCCACCATTCTCCGGGCTGGCAAGTATCCTAACACCTACTTAGTGGCTACAAGTACCCCCGGTGACAAGCTAGTTCATCATAACTGGCTCAGCAAATGTAGTTCTTAATAAACAAACTAATGCCCCTGAGCAGGGCTCGTATTATTCTGTTTTACAGGTTATGCTGCTCTCCCTCACAACATCTTTGCCCACGGAGCCCTTAGGAGAAGGTGGACTACAAACCTGGTTCGCTGCCTACTGGGTGCAGGAGGTCAGCGGAAACCAGTCCCTGGCAGCGCTGAGTCCAGAAGATTGTCTCGTTTGCTCTGCTCAGTTCTCACCTAAATATCCATTACCCTTTCAATTTGTACCAATAGTTTATAATTTTTCTTCATTTAATATTTCTAGTGTGAATTGTTCTTCCCCCTATGTGCAGTGGGCTGCTTCTAGTGTTTGGAATAATTGTTCCTCACAATTTAATTCTTATGTGTTTCCAGTTCTTAATGCTTCAGGTCGAAGTGATCATAGCTTTCCTTTAATTGAGAGTATTAGAGTTCCAGCATCTCATTGTTGGGTTTTTGTTGGTAATAGTTTAACCCCAGCCCCTACTTGGGTTGGTACTTATTCTAATTGTTCTATGTGGAGTTTCTCTTATGCTAATACCTCCCTAACTAAACCCACTCTTAATTTTACCTATCCCCCTCCCATTAATTGTTCTTACCGTCTTAATTATGATATTTTTTTGGAACCTTCTATACCTCCGTAACACATACGTATCTGTTTCATGCCCAGCATATGCATCATGCTGAGGCTGCATGTGTCAATCGTGCATTCAGCTTTTATTCTGTAACCAATAATGGGTGAAGCCATACCACAGTTTCTTCCTTAAGACCCGGTCATTTTTGGATTTGCGGTAATGTTGCATTTGCTGTGCTTCCTCCCAATCCCCGGGGTATATGCACCATTGGCACCCTGTATCTACAAGGCGGAGGTATTTATACCTTGCCATCTAGCCACCGACACCATCGTAGTACCCACTCTGTTTGGACTCGTTTGCAAACAGCAGCGTCCTCCCTCGCCTCCTCTATTGTTAGTTTTAACCCTGTTGGTTATATGATGTTACGTGATCAAGTGCTGTTTCAATCCCTTGCTATTGAAATGCTTGCTAATACTACGGGCAAGGGCCTCTCCTTAATTAATCAGCAGTTAAATTCCCTTGTTCAGTATAGTATTCAAAATAGATTAATGATTCAATATTTGTTACAATCTTCCTCATTTTGTACTAAATTTGCTGAAGTATATCCCGACTTTGCTGATAAATGCTGCGTTTCTTTGCCTTCTATTTCTCCTAATTTGTCCTCAATTGTTAAAGACCTGCAAACGTTGAGCTCTACTGTCCGAGAGTCACGGGAGTCCTTCCAGTTTTAGTCATGGCTCGATTGGCTTGGCCTTGCGCCCTACAAATCCTATTTCCAATCCCTGTTTGTGTCCCTTCTAGTTGGGCTCGCTCTTCTCTGTCTCGGATGTGCCTTCATTAAAGCCTGCATTCACAAGTTTGTTGCCTCGGCCTACATCGCTTCCACCCCCGAAGCGCATCCCCTCGTAGGTGGGGATGAGGAGTCGGACTCGGAAGTTTAGGTTCTCGGCCTAACTATTTCGGCCAGGGCACGGGGGCATGTTGAGATGAGTTCCTGTCTGCTTCCTGTAAAACTTGCCCATACCGGTATTGCCCTGGCCTCTTCTTTTGTCATTCAGTGTGGCACACATTCTAAAGCAATATGCATTTCCTCACCTTTTGGGGGCGAAGCCAGACTTTGAGGCACCTGCTCCCCCCTTGGTGTAAACTTTGCTTGTGCCAATCAGAAACGGTTTGGTTGCTTGGTTTTGGTTTAAGTTCACTAGTAAAGTTATTTCTTGACCATGTATTGTGTTCAACCTGTTATGTAATGTTTCAGCAGAGCAAAAAACAGCCCCAGGGTAAATGGCAGGTGCAAATTACTTCGGTCAGGGAGTAGGGAAGGAATTGTGACTGAGTTTATTCGTTCCCGAGGCATCTCCTGGAGCCATACACCTATATACCGCCCTTGACACAAGGTATTGAGAAAAGACTGAGTCTAGCCCTAAGTGAATGATGCTGCATGTTATTTAGTGTCCTTTGGGAGCCTCTCTTCCTATCAGTTCTGCACTGTTCTGAATAAAGGACATGGCAGGGATCCGTCTTTCCCTACAACTTTTCCTAAACGTTTTGGAGAATATGAAGCTCACCCTTTAAAGATGAGCTCCTGCAGGTGTGTTTCTGGTCACCCAATGCATTATTTCCACTAGCAAGAACACATTCACTACCTGAAGCACAGTAATATGTGCTGAGAGAGGAATGCTTCCTGTTGCAGGTCACCATTCAAACACTGTGTTTGCACAAAGAACAAGTGGGGTGGCGGGGTGAAGGGGGAGGGTGGAAATGTGTAAGGAAAGTACTTTTGTGTTTGTTAACCTGGCCAAAAGCCATTTCCACAGCATCCAGATTTCTCTCACATAGCTCTTTCATTCCAGGCTAGTGGTGCAATTTTTCTTTTCTAACCTGTCATGGAAGAGAATTGTTTTTGCTTAGCTTTTTGTTTACATTACACATGTGTTAAGAGTTATCCAATCTCATGCTTCATGAGATAAGCTGGTCAGACAAGAATATCCCCACCCCATATGCAGTATTGCATTATTGACTGGAGGGGCAGGGTCACCTTGTTCTGATGTGGTTGGAGGCTGGGTACCAGACTTGATGAATCAGTGATCCAAACTGGTATGGCAAATCATATGTTCCTTTATCCAGTCTTCACCTGCTTAGTGAAGAGACTACAATAAAGTAAAAATCTAACAGAGGAGAGAAAAAGAGACTTTAAAATGGTCCTATTCATTAGAGCCAAGAAGATAAGCCTCCTACATTTAAAAAAAAATCAGTGATGTGTCCTGAAGTGTTCAAAAACTTGCACATACTGATATAGTTGTGTTCAACCAATGAAGCTCTAACATAGGGGAAAGGGTGGTTGAAAGAGAACCCCATGCCCTAAGGCTCCAAACCTAACAATGAATTCCTGGTCACCATAAAACTAATCAATGCTTATGCAGGAGGATGAGATTGCTACAATGTCTAATAAGGATAAAACACTAAAAAGAAGAGCCAAAATTTCTGTATAGGCAATTATGAGGTATGGGTGAAATTGTGGGCCAAATCTAAGTAATGCTGATCTGCACCAGCTAAAGCTCTGGCCTCATGTTGTCTAATGTTGAGCCCACTCAAATGTTGTGTGTTTGAAAGTTAAACAAATATTATTGGGAACATATTTCATATAAGATAGGCTTTGAAAAATGGATCTCAGTGCAAAACAGATATAGAGGGACTTCAATAAAAAGGGCAGAAAAGGAAAGAAATATATACAAGCCATGTATTGCTGACAGCCTGTAACTGGGTCCGAGAAATATTCTATCCAAATACACAACACACAAGCTTCCTGGTAACTAGAAAACTGTTTCATTTGACTCACCCTTGGGAAAGAAACCTGGGGTTAATTTACAAGAAATATAATTTTTCAGATTCAAAGTAGTTTTTGGAACACCATATATACTCCTCCAAAAAGATTGCAAGGTTCACAACTCAGACAAGCGTACACGTCACACAACCCCAAGAGTTACTTTTACGCAATGTTAAACTCAGCAGTTGCAACACCACATGTAGTTTTTAAAGGCCTGGTCCTGCAATTCAATCCAAATGGGTGTCCCTTTGTGTGCATGTGTGACAGCCTCCATCTTGGTTAACATGTGCGGGAGTGAACTAGGCACCTCCATAGCTGAAAGCATGAGTTTATGCAGCATGAGGAAAAGAGCCAAGGCTTATAAATGGAGCTGAAATAGACTCTGTGGATCAGGCACAGAGAGGGACTTGTAACACACACTCAGTGGGTTACACAGGCCAAGCCCCATTAACTTTAAGTCAGGCTCTGCAGAGGCACCAAGGTGCCACCCACGTAGATCCAATTGCAGAACTGGGGACTAACACTTGTGACTGGTTAGGAATTAAACAAAAAGACGCCATATTATAAATGCGCCCACACACACACACACACACACACACACACACACACACACACACACACACACACACACACACACACACACACAGAGTCATTCTCAGAAGTAAAGCCGTCAAGAGGTAATGTTCCTGGAAATGTCTTTCAACATTTAAAGCACTTTGGCAGAGTGGACATAGACTGTATGAGTCCTCTGTGAAAGTTCCTGTGAAGGAAAAAAAATGTTTTCCAACTATTTAAACGTTGCAAAAAATATACTGTATAATACAGAGTATGTCAAAGCATTAGAAAATGTACCTAATGTAAGATCAAATATAAAGCCTACTGTTAAACATAGTGTTTAGACTGCTCAATCAAGCCCTTAGATCAGGAAATTCCAAGAGTTAATGGGCCAAGGTCATCCCTTGTAGCACTCCACTGAAGCTGTTTTGCACTCACATAACTCAGCCACATTGCACACATGAAGCATTTCTATTCCAGTTTAATGTATTAATGTTTGTGTTATTCAGTCCATGTTATGAAATATACAGGATGTGCCATATGTGAGAGTTCACACTGTAGTAGAATTATTGAGCTAAGTCATCCTTGTTGTAAAGCGTTAGGTGTAACAAGACAACTGAACTAAAGAAAAGATGGTCCTGAGACTACGGAATTGGGTTGTAATTCAGGAGATCTATGTTCAGCTCCTGTCTCTTATACAGATGTCATGTATGACCTTTACAAGCCACTTAAAGTAGGTCTACATTTACTGTAGCGTGTAGAGTGAAGATACTGCATACCCAGGTATGCAGTATAAATACCAGTGTAGATGCTGAGGCACTGCATAGTAGAGTACCCTATATGCCTGAATCTTAGCCCTGGTCTACACTGGAGGGGGTGGAAATCGATCTAAGATATGCAACTTCAGCTACGAGAATAACGTAGCTGAAGTTGATGTACTTAGATATACTCACCGCGGCGTCTTCACTGCGGTGAGTCGACTGCTGCCGTTCCCCCGTCAACTCCGCCTGCACCTCTCACAGCGGTGGAGTACAGGAGTCGATTGGAGAGCGCTCGGGGGTTGATTTATCACGTCTACATTAGACACGATAAATCGACCCCCGCTGGATCGATCGCTACCCGCCGATCCAGTGGGTAGTGTAGATATACCCTTAGGGTATTATATACCCTACCTTTCCTAAGCAGTGTCTCCCACATCTGCACTGCTACTTTTAGCAGTGTAATGTCCCTCTGCTTCCCCACTGCCAGAGTCTTTAATTTCACAGGGGAAAGGCTCGAGCAGCTCTTTCCTCCCTGTCTCTTTCCCCTGCACAGTGAGAGGCTCCGGCAAAATGGAGCTGCTGGAGACTTTCCCCACTGCCACCCACATAGATTCATAGAATCTTAGAATCATAGAATCTCAGGGTTGGAAGGGACCTCGGGAGGTCATCTAGTCCAACCCCCTGCTCAAAGCAGGACCAAACCCAACTAAATCATCCCAGCCAGGGCTTTGTCAAGCCTGACCTTAAAAACCTCTAAGGAAGGCGATTCCACCACCTCCCTAGGCAACCCATTCCAGTGCTTCACCACCCTCCTAGTGAAAAAGTTTTTCCTAATATCCAACCTAAACCTCCCCCTCTGCAACTTGAGACCATTACTCCTTGTTCTGTCATCTTCTACCACTGAGAACAGTCTAGATCCATCCTCTTTGGAACCCCCTTTCAGGTAGTTGAAAGCAGCTATCAAATCCCCCCTCATTCTTCACTTCTGCAGGCTAAACAATCCCAGTTCCCTCAGCCTCTCCTCATAAGTCATGTGCTCCAGCCCCCTAATCATTTTTGTTGCCCTCCGCTGGACTCTTTCCAATTTATCCACATCCTTCTTGTAGTGTGGGGCCCAAAACTGGACACAGTACTCCAAATGAGGCCCCACCAGTGCTGAATAGAGGGGAATAATCACGTCCCTCGATCACATGCTGAAGCCTTTCACAGCCACATGTAACTACATACCACAGTGGGTGAAGATACAGCCTGCCTTTCACTGCAGCATGTGACTACACATACCCATACCCTGGGAGGCTAATATGAGGGGGAAAGGTCTCCAGGAGAACTGGATGCATTCTAAAGAAGCCTTATTGAGGGCACAGGAACAAACCATCCCGATGTGCAGAAAGAATAGCAAATATGGCAGGCGACCAGCATGGCTTAACAGAGAAATCTTTGGTGAGATTAAACACAAAAAGGAAGTTTACAAGAAGTGGGAACTTGGACAGATGACTAGGGAGGAGTGTAAAAATATTGCTCGAGCATGCAGGGATGTAATCAGGAAGGCCAAAGCACAACTGGAGTTGCAGCTAGCAAGGGATGTGAAGGGTTACAAGAAGAGTTTCTATGGGTATGTTAGCAAAAAGAAGGTCAGGGAAAGTGTGGGACCCTTATTGAAGGGGGAGGCAACCTAGTGACAGATGATGTGGAACAAGCTGAAGTACTCAATGCTTTTTTTGCCTCGGTCTTCACAGACAAGGTCAGCGCCCAGACTGCTGCACTGGGCAGCACAGTATGGGGAGGTGAGCAGCCCTCAGTGGTGAAAGAACAGGTTAAGGACTATTTAGTAAAGCTAGACATGCACAAGTCAGTGGGGCTGGATGCAATACATCCGAGGATGCTGAGGGTGTTGGCTGATGTGATTTCAGAGCCATTGGCCATTATCTTTGAAAACTCGTGGCGATTGGGTGAGGTCCTGGACAATTGGAAAAGGGTAAATATAGTGCCCATCTTTAAAAAAGTGAAGAAGGAGAATCCGGGGAACTACAGACCAGGCAGGCACACCTCAGCCCCTGGAAAAATCATGGAGCAGGTCCTCAAGGAATCAATTTTGAAGCACTTGGAGGAGAGGAAGGTGATCAGGAACAGTCAGCATGGATTCAACAAGGGCAACTCATGCCTGACCAACCTGATTGCCTTCTACAATGAGATAACTGGCTCTGTGGATATGGGAAAAGCAGTGGATATGATATCCCTTGACTTTAGCAAAGCTTTTGATACAGTCTCCCACAGTATTCTTGCCAGCAAGTTAAAGAAGTATGGATTGGATGAATGAACTATAAAGTGGATAGAAAGCTGGCTAGATCGTTGGGCTCAATGGGTAGTGATCAACAGCTTGATGTCTAGTTTGCAGCTGGTATCAAGCAGAGTGCCCCAAGGGTTGGTCCTGGGGCCGGTTTTGTTCGACATCGTTAGTAATGATCTAGCTGATGGGATGGATTGCACCCTCAGCAAGTTTGTAGATGACACTAAGCTGAGGGGAGAGGTAGATACTCTGGAGAGCAGGGATAGGGTCCAGAGAGACCTAGCCAAATTGGAGGATTGAGCCAAAAGAAATCTGATGAGGTTCAACAAGGACAAGTGCAGAGTCCTGCACTTAGGATGGAAGAATCCCATGCACTGCTACAGGCTGGAGACCAACTGGCTAAGCGGCAGTTCTGCAGAAAAAGACTGGGGGATTACAGTGGACAGAAATCTGGATATGAGTCAACAGTGTGCCCTTGTTGCCAAGAAGGCTAACAGCATATAGGGCTGCATTAGTAGAAGCATTGCCAGCAGATCGAGGGAAGTGATTATTCCCCTCTATTCGGCACTGGTGAGGCCACATCTGGAGTATTGCATCCAGTTTTGAACACTCCACTACAGAAAGAATATGGACAAATTGGAGAGAGTCCAGCGGAGGGCAACAAAAATGATTACAAGGCTGGGGCACGTGACTTATGACGAGAGGCTGAGGGAACTGGGCTTATTTAGTCTGCAGAAAAGAAGAGTGATGGGGAATTTGATAGCAGCCTTCAACTACCTGAAGGGGGGTTCCAAAGAGGATGGAGATAGGCTGTTCTTAGAGGTGGCAGATGATAGAACAAGGAGCAATGGTCTCAAGTTGCAGTGGGAGAGGTCTAGGTTCGATATTAGGAAAAACTTTTTCACTAGGAGGGTGGTGAAGCACTGGAATGGGTTACCTAGGGCGGTGGTGGAATCTCCATCCTTAGAGGTTTTTAAGGCCCGGCTTGACAAAGCCCTGGCTGGGATGATTTAGTTGGTGTTGGTCCTGCTTTGAGCAGGGGTTGGACTAGATGACCTCCGGAGGTCTCTTCCAACCCTAATCTTCTACGATTATATGATACACCAGTGGTTCTCAACCAGGGGTACACATATCCATAGGGTACACAGAGGTCTTCCAGGGAATACATCAACTCATCCAGATATTTGTCTAGTTTTACAACAGGCCACATAAAAAGCACTAGCAAAGTCAGTACAAACTAAAATGTCATGCAGACAATCACTTGTCTATACTGCTTTACCTACTATGCCAGGGGTGGGCAAACTTTTTGGCCTGAGGGCCACATCTGGGTGAGGAAATTGCATGCCGGGCCATGAACGTATGGCTGGGGCAGGGGGCTGGGGTGCAGGAGAGAGCGCGGGTTGTGGGAGGGGGTGCAGTGTGCAGGAAGGGGCTCAGGGCAAGGAGTTGGGGCAGAGGAGGGGTGTGGTACGAGGGGGCTCAGGGCAGGAGGTTAGAGTGCAGGAGGGGTGTGGAGTGAGGGAGGGGGGTCAGGGCATGAGGTTGGGGTGCAGGAGGGGTGTGGGGTGTGGCAGGGGACTCAGGGCAGGGATTTGGGGTGCAGGAGGGGGATTGGGCAGGGGTGCGGTGTGCAGGAGGGGTGTGGAGTGAGGGAGGGGGGTCAGGGCATGGGGTTGGGGTGCAGGAGGGGTGTGGGGTGTGGCAGGGGACTCAGGGCAGGGATTTGGGGTGCAGGAGGGGGATTGGGCAGGGGTGCGGTGTGCAGGAGGGGTGCGGGCTCCAGCCCGGCACCACTTACCTGGAGCAACTTTGGGGCGGCAGCAGTGCTGCACCGCTAAGGCAGGCTCCCTGCCTGCCGGGGCCCGGCATCACCCCGAGAAGCGATAGTTTGCCCACTCCTGTACTATACACTGCAATGTCAGTACAATATTTATATTCCAGTGGATTTACTTTCTCATTTTTACCATAAAATTATAAAGTAAGCATTTTTTTCAGTAACGGTGTGCTGAAAGGGGTACTGTTGTCTGAAAAGGTTGAGAGCCACTGCCCTACACACCTCCTCAAGTGTTGACAATGTCTTAATCTCTATGCCTCAGTTGCCCATTTGTGAAAATCAATCAATGGGCATTTATCATTGACGTCAATGGAAGCAGAGTTAGGTCAAGGCTGAGTGCTTTTGCAAATCCCACCCATAATATTTATACATTTAATACCAAACTAATTTATTTCCATTTGAATTGTTTTTCTTTCCTCCGCGGTGACAATGAAACAAGCTAAGTTTGAAGCTGGCTTCAGCCACATTTTTATTCGAGTGCTTATATTTAAAATCAGATCAAAAGGGAATGTCTATGGTTTTTTCACTCTGTCATAACATAAAAATAGCTGAAAAGATGTTTGTTCAAAATTCAAAAAAGAATCAATCATGGAAAATGTCAACTTGGAAAGAAATTGAGATAGTTAAGACCATCTCTAAAAGGAGGATTAAAATGGAGCTGGAACTCAATGGGCAAAACTCCTATGCTCAGAGCTTCAAAGATATTTCTAATCAATGGGAGTTATGTGCCTAAGTACCCTTGAAGATGTGGGTCCTACTGACTTCAGTGGGCCAAGGATATTACCCATCACTGTCTGTAGAGTTTGCCAGTGGGTATGTTTACACTGCAGTAAAACACCTGTGGCTGGCCCATCTTAGCTGACTCAGGCTTGCAGTGTAGACGTCCCGTCAGCCTGAGCCCTAGTCAGCTGAGATGGGCCAGCCGTGGGTTTTTTATTGCAATGTAGACATACCCTGTATCACACTTACAGCTGGTTGGTTGCGGGCGGAGAGTGGGGGGGGGAGCAGAAGTAAGTATATTTTCCCAAAACATTGAAAGAAATGAAAAATTCTCATTTAATTTGAAATTTTCTGCGACTTGTTCATTCGGGAAAGTTAAAAAAAGATGTGGGAGGGAAACAAAGCCAAACATCACATTCTCTTGCTTTTTTACTCCCCATCTCTCTCTTTCTGTCCCCCACCCGAGGAAAAAAATGTTAGTGAAAGTGTGTTTTCCCCCCAACTTAAGCAAATTAAAATTTCTTTTAAAACAATCAAAATTTATCAAAGCACCCAAGAAATTTAGAAGATGACAAGTTTTGCAACTATTTTGCCTTCTCTTGTATACTGCTTTTCTTCTAAAATTTGTCTCCCCCCCTAAAAAAAAATTAACCAGAGCTAGTTTAAATGGCCAGTGTCCATTATGTTTAAAAAATTCCTAACACCACAAAAGCTTTGTTGCCTATTTTTAATCAGAGAAAAGCTGAAATTGCTACAGTATCAGCAGTACCACAAAATCTTAGACACATTGGTGTAACACCAACTTTGATTGACTTACATCTGGAATAAATTTGGCCCAATATTTCTGATTTCTTTTAGGCCACTCTTTGATAGAGTATAACATTCCCACCTTCCTCACGGGTACAATACACTGCTAAAGAACTTGAATATTTAGAGGTACCCGGATAGTTCTAAACCAATGTAAACCTCACACCTCTGAACTGCAGAATACCCATTATGTATTCAAGGGCTATATATTGCCTTTGATCCAGGCTCTCAGTCCCAAATGTAATATACTGTAATGTATTGTAACATTATGTAGTGGGCATTACATCATTTTGTGGCAAAGGGCATGCACGTCCACTATGTGTTTTTGCAGCTGGGGTTTAGTGTATCATCCCACTGCTCCCTAAAAGTATAGCACAGTTTAGTTGTCATATTGTGCCCCAGTCAAAAAATGTGTACATGGCCGCCCTTGATTTATGGACATGCGCATTACATTAATCCAATGACTGATACTCTATTGCATATTTTGTACAAGCCAGGGTAATTACGGAATGCAAAGTACTGTAAAACAAATGAAAACAAAAATTGTATCCATTTTTCTCAGCCCCAAAGAATAAAGGTTTAAAAGATGGTGCCCAGTTAGATGTCATATTCTGCATCTTATTCATGCTTAGAGATCTTTTTCATCTGGATAAATAAGTGTGAAGAATATTTTTGAGCAAGACTATATCAGTCACATATGAAAATAACTGGCTAAATTCTGCCCTCTATTTGAGCAATGCAACAGCACTGACTTGCTTGGGAATTTAATGGGTGCATTGTAATTGAGGAGAAAATCTGGCACAGCATATCAGGCTCATTGCAGTCCGTTCATTGCTTTGCAGACCCAATTTGCCTCCACAGTGTGTCACAGATCCACATAAGGCTCCTTAGTGCTACATTTTGTGCATGAATCTCGGATTTAGCTGACAGATGTGAAAAGAACACGAGTATCCAGACACCTCCCTAGTGATTACACATGAGCAGATGCTGAAGAGCACACGTATTCCAGCTGAGGTCAGCAGTCATTTAGGCTTGAAATTAAAAACTACACTCAAACAAGAAAAATGACACATCAGTCAAAGAAACTGAGTTTTGAAACTAAGAATTATGACTTGGCCGTTCCTCATCTCTAAAAGGTCAGCTACAAATAACATTGGTATTTTCAGGATTTAGAATCATTCTGCTTCTAAAATAACCTTAACTTGGCCTTTTATTCTTTTTCCCTTTTAGCAGAGTCTGCTGTACTTATGGGTTGATTAAAGATGCCCCGGAATGCATTGTTCCAAAATGCCTGAGATACCAGATGTCTCCCACCACTACTGACTCTTCTGACATCATTAACATCTAGAGTTAGAGTATGCTACAGTCTAGCTTTCCTGCACGATTTGTAAGATATACATTTAAGAGTAGTTTGCCGTCATACAGACACAAAATCCACTCTTCAGGTTCACACCTCATTCCAAACTTACAGGCATTGCCCTTGGGATCACAAGAGCTTGCTCAACCAAGAAGGGACTCTTCTGTGTGCACCGGAATCCCACCCCCTAACTCTGACGTTCTTTGCTAATTGCAGTTTTACCCTACTTACACTTTGGATTCCAATCCTGCAACTGCCTCTGCATGGGCAGACTGCTGCACACTCATTGAAGTCAACAGGACTCTGCGTGGAGCAGGAGGATATCCACATGAAACATTCTGCAGACTTTGGGCTTTACAGTGCAATTATTAAATAGCAGCCCTCTGAAGTTTGCAGATGAAACTACCCGGTTGAGAGGTGGCTGATGCTGAGAAGCTATGTGACATCAGTCCTTTGTTAATGGCCTGTTGATAATACTTTTTCATATGCAACAGCTCAACTGATGTTCTTGTGTCTGACCTTTCTATGTTCTTATATGCCTCCCTCACTGTCGTATCTCTGCACATCAGTGATAAGAACGCTTGAGATTTTATCTCAAGTCTTATCGCAATACTTGATGTTTCACTTAAAGCCTGAGCTCCTGGAATCAAGCGATTGTATGAGAATCTCACCTTCCATTTAAAAAAAAAAGATAATTTCCTTGTAGCTATGGAGAAAAGTTTGAAAACATGGCCTGAGTGCACCCCAATGCTCCAAAAACAGAAGGCAAGTAAAAAACCCTCCATTTTAAAAAAATTCATGATTTAAGTAGGGCTATCAATTGATCACAGTTAACTCACACGATTAACTGAAAAACATTAATCGTGATTAATCACAATGTTAAACAATAGAATACCAATTGGAATTTATTAAATATTTTTGGATGTTTTCTACATTTTCAAATATATTGATTTCAATTACAACACAGAATACAAAGTGTACAGTGCTCACTTTATATTTATTTTTATTAAATATTTCCACTGTAAAAAATAAAAGAAATAGTATTTTTCCATTGAACTAATACAAGTACTACAGTGCAATCTCTTTAACATGAAAGTTGAATTTATAAATGTAGAATTATGTACAAAAACAACTGCATTCAAAAATAAAACAATGTAAAATTTTAGAGCCTGCAAGTCCACTCAGTCCTACTTCAGCCAATCGCTCAGACAAACAAGTGTGGTTACAATTTGCAGGAGATAATGCTGCCCGTTTCTTGTTTACAATGTCACCTGAAAGTCAGAAAAGGCATTTGCATGGCACTTTTGTAGCCAGCGTTGCAAGGTATTTACGTGCCAGATATGCTAAACATTCGTATGCTGGTTCATTCTTCGGCCACCATGCCAGAGGACATGCTTCCATGCTGATGATGCTCATTAAAAAAATAATGCATTAATTAAATTTGTGACTGAACTCCTTGGGGGAGAATTGTATGTCTCCTGCTCTATTTTACCTGCATTCTGCCATATATTTCATGTCATAGTACTCTTGGATGATGACCCAGCCAGCACATGTTCGTTTTAAGAACACTTTCACAGCAGATTTGACAAAACGCAAAGAAGGTACCAATGTGAGAGTTCTAAAAATAGCTACAGCACTCAACCCAAGGTGTAAGAATCTGAAGTGCCATCCAAACTCTGATAGGGATGAGGTGTGGAGCGTGCTTTTAGAAGTCTTAAAAGAGCAACACTCAGAAGTGGAAACTACAGAACCCGAACCACCAAAATAGATAATCAACCTTCTGCTGGTGACATCTGCCTCAGATGATGAAAATGAACATATGTCGGTCAGCTCTGCTTTGGATAGTTATCAAGCAGAACCCATCATCAGCATGGACTCATGTCCTCTGGCATGGTGGCCAAAGCATGAAGGAACATATGACTCTTTAGCGCATCTGGCACGTAAATACTTTGCAACGCTGGCTACAACAGTGCCATGTGAATGCCTGTTCTGACTTTCAGGTGACATTGTAAACAAGAAGTGGGCAGCTTTATCTCCTGCAAATTTTAACCAAACTTTTTTGTCTGAGCGATTGGCTGAAGTAGGACTGAGAGGACTTCTAGGCTTTAAAGCTTTACATTGTTTTATTTCTGAATGCTGTTATTTTTTGTACATAATTCTACATTTGTAAGCTCAACTTTAATGATAAAGGGATTGCATTACAGTATTTGCATTAGTTCAATTGAACAATACTATTTCTTTTATTTTTTACAGTGCAAATATTTGTAATAAAAATAAAGTGAGCACTGTACACTTTGTATTCTGTGTTGTAATTGAAATCAATATATTTGAAAATGTATAAAACATGCAAAAATATTTAAATATTATTGTTTAACAGTGCAATTAATCATGATTAATTTTTTTAATAATTTGACAGACCTATTTTTAAGACAGTTTCACAATGTGGGGAGGAGGGAGCTTTCTTGTGGTTTTTGAACACTTGGGGTTGGCAACACTGGCCATGGCATTGGAAATTCCTGAAGATGAAGCAGGCAAGATACAAAATAAGAAATAGCAAATAATAAATAAGTTCCCAAACAGTAAGTTGAGGGTATTCCAGGAGGAAGCAAGTTGGGCCTGGCAGAATTAATATGCCTTTACACTCACACCTCCATATTCTGTTTCAATAAAGAACTTAGCATCAGGTGAATTTCCTCTTGAAATATGGGATATAACTATTCAGATCATATATAAAACACAAATAAGAAAGTGCCTAATAACATGGGGAATTAAAGAAGGTGATAATGCACCAATCCATTTTCTGCAAGACTCAGAAAGCATGGGTGCTAGGTCATAGGTAATTTAATTAGATTGTCCCTGATCCATAAAAGTACGTAGGTGCCTATATCCCAGACTTAGTCGGGGGGTTAGGCACCTAACTCCCAGTTTTAGGGTCCACTGTGATCCACAAAACTCCCACCAAATCCTGTAGGTGCCTAAACTCACTCAGCACCACAATTTTCAGGGCAAATGTCCCCTACATTTCTGCCTCTGGTCACATGCACTGTTGCCTCACTCTGGGCATCCAGGAGTCTATCTCACTCCTAAGCCCCACAGTGAACCACGAACGGAGGGAAGATAGATATATGCCCAATATAGATGTGTGAGGGCCAATCCAGTAGGCATGCTCAGTGGCCACCTACTGAATTGGATCTCATTCAACATCTGGATGGAGGAGTTGCCACCATCCACTTTATAACTTTTATCCCAGTGGTTAGAGCACTCACCTGGTGTGCGGGAGATGCAGGTTTAATTCTCCCTTCAGAAGAGAGAGGATTTGAACAGGAGCCTCCCATACCACTCAGAAGCATGTTCTAGCCACTAAGTTATGAAACAATCTGATATAGAGGTCCCTCATTTTCTCCTGCTGAACATGTTCTGCTTTTGATAGCTAATTAAATAGTGATTTGAGGCAGGGGACTAGATACTGAGAGTCCTATGTGGGTGCCCTAACCACAAGACTATGAAGTCATGCTCACACTCTGTCTCTGACCCAGTGACTCTTTAATTACCTGAGAGATGGGAGACTCCTCTTCAGATCACTTCTGCCCCTCAGGCAAACAGGGGAATTGAACACAGGTCTCCCACATCCCAGATAATTAAACAGTCATTGGGCCAGGAAAGAGTGTGAGAATGACACTGAAGTTAAGCATTTAAAGTAGCAGCTTCTTTCTCCAAAGAAGTCCAGTCCTTTACAATTGCCATCCATCCCCACCGGAAGAAGGGGAGTTGCACAACGAGTGAAGAGTAATAAATCTCTCTGCCATAACAAGAGCAAAGGGAACAAACTTGGTTTGAATGTCATCCAAAGCAATATACAAAATGCAGACTTCAGGGACAGCAGGAATATCCGTATGGAAATAATCCACAGCATGTTGTGCCAGAAGTCTGACAACTGAGGATTGGAGGAAAAGACCAAAACATGTGCAAAAGTTTGAACCAGATTTATGAGGAAGTGTTTTGCTAATCCAAAAGCCACAAACTCATATGCAATATCCCAGTTCTCTTACCTTCTATTATCTGGGGCAATATTATCTGGCTAAAATGGGTAAGAATGGTCTCATCTCATCCTTCATCTGTCAGTTGGTCTTGTGATGGAGCCATTTTAGTCCACATGTTATTTTAATGTCCATGAAAGCAACATTGTCAAGTAGGTGAGCATCCAAATATGAATTCTGAAAAAAGAAAATAGATTTTTAAAAGGTATTCTACAAAAACTAATCTGAGTAGAAATGTTGTTATGATCCTTTAAATTTCTATAAAAAGTTTTTTTGGGGGGGTTAATTTATATAGGGCTTGTCTACACTCACAGTGCTACCAGTGTAGCTTTGCCGCTGTAGTGTTTAGTGAAGACTCTACCTATACTGATGGGAGAGCTTCTCCCATCAGCTTAAGTACTCCACCTCCCCAAGAGGTGGTTGCTATGTTGAGGGAAGGGGTGTAGATTTTCCACACCCCTGAGCGACGTCGTTATACCGACATAAGTTGGTAGTGCAGACCAAGCCATAGTTACCCTGCAGTGCCAGACAGTATGAGCCCAATTCTGTCATTGTTACTCATAGGGCTACTCAGAGAGCAAGGTGTTACTCAACATAGATGGCAAACTCTGGCCTTATAAATCAAAACTGAGTGGTATTACTCACATTATTGAGTGAAAGGCAAAAAGTCAACATCGAAATGCTGAATAGTAAAGTTAGGTTTCAGGGTTGTTTTAATTCTTTCAGTTTTAATAGTTGTTTTAATTAACTCAGAGGGTTTCTTTGTTTTGGGGTTTTCTTTTGTAGACAGTGTGGGATCTTAATGCCCCTTTAAGCTATGGCTTTTGGCATGAGATGATTACTAAGATTAATGTTACAACATTCCTAGTTCTATTGCTTTCATTATTATTGCCCAATCCAAATTTTCAGTTTTCCAGAAGGTGCCAAGTCCTTAAGGAAAATAGAATTTTATATACACTTTAACTGATGGACTAAAGGTGAGTGGGTGCATATGGGAAAACGTAATCACAGCTTACACTTAGACCATTATTTAAAATTACACACATACCCCCGTACAAAACGATATATGCTATTAAAAACATTGTTTTGACACAATTCAAGGAAATATGGATTTTTCTGTCTAGGTTGAGATTTTTAAAGCAGCCTAGGGGATTTAGACATATATCTTTCTTCCATTAAAATTAAAATAAAAAATATGGGCCAGATTCTTAGTTGGCCAAAAGTAATATAGGTTCACCGAAGTAAATTGAGCCACATTGATTTAAACCAGCTGAGAATCTGTGTGTATGTGTCTAAATCTCCAGGATTGCTTTGGAAAAACTCAGTGCTAGCTCTTTTTGGTGGAAAGGTATTGGTCAGTAACTCTGAGTTATGTCCTTTTAGACTTAATAGCATTTCACTCATTTTGGGCCCCATACTGTAAGCTCAGAACATGTGAAATGCCCCCTCACCCCAGTGAAAGTCCCACAAATGAAGAGCTTGCAAGATTGAGTCCTTTGTGGATACAGGATAAAATATAACTTTAAAGATGCATGAAACTGGCTATACTGACATGTAGAGCTGGTCAAACATTTTCCAGGTTAACTTTTGTTCATTGGAAAAGGCTGTTTTGTTGAAATAAAAACTTTCCATGGGAACACAAACATGTTAATTTCAACAAAATATAATTTTGATGTCAAAAAATGTTCCATTTCAACATTATGGGAACTGAATATTTCTTTTTTTTTTAAATCAAAATGACTTTTTCAGTTTTTAAATTGCATATTGTAGACTGTAATAAAAATTGAAAAGTCAAAATCAAAACATTTTTATTTTAATCAAAATGAAATTTTGTAATTGATTCAGAAAAAATATTCAAAACTTTGGGTTCACAGGAAACTACCAAATTTTGGTTTTGTTCTAATTTGTAACAAAAATTGAAAAAGTACAGAATTTTTGGTTCCCACACAGCTCTACTGCCATAATTTTCTTCAGTTTATCCTTCAAGAGCATATTTCAACTAAAAATGGAAGAAAAGAAAAGCACAAATCCATCCTTTCCTCTGCATTTTCAGGAGCCACCATTCATACAATCAAATCATAACAGAATTGTATAAAATCCAACTATTCACTTTCTAGT
Source organism: Macrochelys suwanniensis (assembly GCA_033296515.1). Lineage (NCBI taxonomy): Eukaryota > Metazoa > Chordata > Testudines > Chelydridae > Macrochelys > Macrochelys suwanniensis. The sequence goes on from CM065776.1 coordinate 26,595,394, forward strand.
GGGTCATGCAAATATTTTCTTCAGTGTCAGTCTTGGTAGGTTTGAATTTTAAGCCCAAATTATCATAACAAAATTCAGTAAAAAAATGCCAAATTTCACCTCCCAAAGATTTGCACTATCTGATGCTAACCATTAAACAATCCTGGTTTGATCAAGCTTTTATATAGTGGCTATATACCTAACTTTTATATAGTGGCTTTTTAGCAATAGATCTCAAAGCGCTTCACAATCTTTATTTTATCCTCCCAACACTCCTGTGAGGTAGGGAAGTACTATTATCGCCATTTTACAGACTAGTGGGAACTGGGCCACAGAGAGACTACGGATTTGCCCATGGTCACACGGGAAGTCTATAGCTGAGCAGACTTGAATTGAAAGAGGGTTTTCCAAGTCCTAGGCTAATGCTCTAACTCAGTGGTTCTCAGTCGTAGCCTGTGGGCTGCTTGCAACCCAATCAACACACAGCTGAGGCCCATGTGACATCCTCACGGCCATACAGGTAGTATATATGTGTGGATGCAGCCCACATAAACATGAAGAGCTGCATATGCGGCCCACAATGGTAAATAGGTTGAGAACCACTGCTCTAACCCCGGCCATCCTACCAGGCCAGTACAGCCATTGTCTGCACTGAGCTAAATGCCAAACTGAAACAAAAATGTAGAAGATAGATTTTTTTTCCACATTTAATCATCTGCAGTACCACACACGTGAGACATTTGTTTTTTTTAACGCACTTGGAGTTATAGTGTGCTTTGTGAGAGCCACTTGTGCAACCTCATTGACTCCAGTGTTGTGACACAAATGTCCCTGAAAGCAGAAACAGGCTGGTCTTGGCAGAGTCCTTTTATAGACACAAATGTTCACCTTGAATGATCTCTTACAATATGTGTTAATTACTTACGCTAGACAATCTCTGCTACCTTGTATTTAGGTCTAATAAAAGATATTACATCACCCACCTTGTCTCTCTGATGCAACACAAAAGGATATCTCAAAAAGTCTATGATTATTCAACTGCCATCTTAAGTATCTGATATGAATTTCAAAAGGAATTTATTGGAAACTACTGTATCCATATAATTGATTTTACTGTATTCCTCCAATATAATACAAGGGGGGGGGGGGGAAAAGGGCTGACATAACAGATGATATAACTCATCACCACAACTTCTACTACTGGCTATGTACCTGTATATCTTGAAAGCCTTGGTGCAGAGTTAATCTAATAAAATCAGGGAATGGTTCAAGCCAAACCACTGTACATAAAATATAAATGCCAGAGCAAAGTGTGTGGTTGAAATGGGGTATCAAGTCAACCCTATTTAACACCTGGGTGAGAATTAGTCATAGGCTTATGGTATTTCTCCTCAAGTTAGATGTTGCCCTCTTTTTAGATGTGATCACAGGAAAACTTCTATAGAATTGGATGTTCATGCTCCAAGAATAAAGAGGGGTTTTTTGGTTTTGTGTGTGTGTGCATGCGCACACGTGCATGCGTGTGTGCACGCGCACACGTGCATGTGTGTTGTAAAGGTTTTCTACTCCATGCTAGTTTCTAATGTTGAACTATTAGAAACCATTTTTTTCAGTGTAGTAGCCGTGTTAGTCTGTGTCAGCAAAACGAAAATAAGAAAGTCTCTAAGGTGCTGCAAGTTTTTCTTTCTTATTTTCGTTTTGCATTTTTTTTCAGCGTTTTTCCCCACTATAAGGAGCCAATGATTTTAAATTTACAAAGAAAAGTCATTTCTACACTGAATCAGCTACTGGTGTAACAACATTTTAAAGTCAGGGAGCAGCATCAGCGGGAGTAGGTGCAAGGACTATCTGCATGTTAGAGTCACTGCAGAGGTGAGACGTACAGAAATGAAGACTGACATTCCTTCCATGCAGCTCTATAGACGTACAACAACCTCCAGCTCTCAGCATGCCACACTGACATTCACCTCATTCAATTCCCTCTTAAAGAACATTCTCTTCCTTTGGGCCCACAAGTGAAACCAAAAGTGAAATACCAGATGAGGGGTGACCAGATGTCCCAATTTTATAGGGACAGTCCCGATTTTTGGGTCTTTTTCTTATATAGGCTCCTATTACCACCCACCTCCTTCCCGATTTTTCACATTGTCTGTCTGGTCACCCTAGGGGAAAGATATCAATGTAAAGTAACTGTTACACCAGAGCATGAGCTCCACTGCTGAACGCTCACCAAGCTGCTGTACTTGGATCCATCCATTGGATCTCACATACCGTTGATATGGGCAGAGTCTAAGCACTGTCTCTTGCCTGCTAGGCATAATCTCAGGGTACAGATCCTCCATCTTTCCTGAGAGATGGGGATTCCACAGTCGAACTGCCTAGGCCCTGAAACTAGCACTACCTCCCCAGTAGTTTGTGCATGCTCCCAGAGTTCTACTGAAGTGGTGGATACTCTAGTTTACTGTTTCCCTCTTTGGGGACTAAGTGACCGTGAAAGCAAGGGGCACAGACTTTGCAAAGCAATTTCTAAACCAACCACACTTTACTCACAAAGCAGAAGAGATAAACAGATAAACAGAAGAGATAAACAGATCTATTTAAAAGTAATAATCACCTGCATAATCCCCAAGGAGTTTACCTTGGTTCCTGGGTCTCTGTGCGCTAATAGCACTCTGTCCTGGGGAAAAGGGGGACCAAGAGCAGACTCAAAGTCTGCAAGGTAACCAACAGAGAGAGAGGAGAGATGCTATTTCAACCACCCTGTTGGCTTGGGTGGATAGCAGGTGAGCCTCCTTAGGGAAGGAGCAGTGTCTGAGGAAAAGAAGTGGGGTAGAGTCAAAAGATTGACAAGTAAAAGCCCAGGAAGAAAATCTAGCCTGACCAATAGGAAGGTTCTTAGTAAGATGCCTGTCCCTGGGAGCATGGTGAGAGGGGAGAAGCTATTGTGCAGGGGTTTGGAACCAGCCACTCCAAGGGAAGAACCTGCTGTTTGATGAGCTCCTGAGTCCCAGGCCCACATGTAGGTTCCCCCTGAAACCTTCCCTCTGGGTACTTGGAAGGCATTTCCCTAAGATTGATCCTTTCCCTGTTCAAGGTAATTCCCAGTGGCCAGAAATCTGGTGGGAAAATTCCTTATCCACTCAGGCTGAGTTAACCCTTCAGCTCCCTGAAAAAACCCAGATACCACTTGGCAAGTGCTGCTCTTGCTGCTAGTACAGGGCTGCCTGCCTGCTGTGACTGTATCTGAGCACTAGGGTAGGAGACTCAAGTTAGGATTTTTATTAGAGTTGTTATAATTTGCACCTGAGTCCTGCATGACTTTGTGGTGAGGGAAAATCTTGGGAATAGAAACACCCTGATTCCTGTATGAAGAGGGTGTCTGCTAACTGCAATTGTCAACCCCTCTTCAGTGGCTGAGAATTGCAGATTCATCTCTGAAACAGAAGGTCATTTGTGGAGTTGTGAGTGCACCATCCTTTAGTTAGATAGGGAAATTGTCTGGGATACCCCCTATTCCCTGAACTGTTTCCTCAAGATAGGGAGTAAGAGTTTGGAGATTTTATTACCTGCTGCCTATTAAACCTGTGGATGGACTTACCGCCTTATCCCACGTGTGAGACTTTGGGGCTGTACTGACCCAAGTCAGCCAAGCTGCTTTTTGCTGCTACTGAAGATATCATTGTCACAGGTCATCAAGGCCCCTACAAATGGGACACTAAATTTTACTCGTGCTTGATCAGGTCATTTGACTGGGAAAATTCAAGGGTATTGTCAGAGAGGGCACCGGTGACCCTGAGAGGAATGTTTGACCCTGTTATTTATTTATTTTCTGTTTAATATGATGACTCTGTTGAATATATAATTTGTGTTATTTCTTGGGAGTCTCCCACTATCTGGCAAGTAAGTGGGGATGAACCTGTGCTTAGAATTTTCCTCCTGAGCTACCCTGATGATGCTGCCAGGAAGGAGTGAGGGGGGTGCAGGCCTGCTTCAAGTCCCTCATCAGGTGATCCATGGCTTAGTTACGTGCCCACCTGCCAGGGCTGGTTTCTCTAGGTTGCAGCTAGCTCATGTCACATGTTTCTGTTTGAATGGAAGACAATCTAGTTTAACAGTTCTTGATTGCTGTCCATGGTTAGGCCTCTGATAACTGCAAGAACTTCTCCTGACACCTCCCTGGAGGTTTTAGCACAAGCTGGAGGTTAAAAGACAAAAGTGCTGGCATAGAATAGTCTTACAATCAAAATGAAATTCACAAAACCAAATGGAGTTTGCAGATTGATATAGATACATGCAGACCTGTGCTGAACTACCACAGTAATTCCTTCCTTGTATTTTTATTTCTAATAATCTCTCTTGGGCAGGGATCAGCTTGACATCTGTGGCCTCAGTTCAGCAAGGTACTTTAGTGCATTCTTAACTTTAAGCACTTGAGTAGTTCCCTTGAGGTGAATAAGATTACTAACATGCTTGAAGTTAGGCATGTGCAGAAGTGCATTGCTGGACTGGGGCCTGTTTCTTTAAAGAGTCAAGAAAAATAATTACTTTTAACTGAACCACCATGATGTGCACACATGCCTAACAGCATCACCATGGGATCTTACTGCTGTAACCCTTGTCTTTCCTTGCCTCCACTCTTTAACCCATTTGCTGCATCATATCTAAATTTAAATGGCAACAGAGACTTTTTCTAGGAGTTCCACAAGCACCTGTTGGGACCCCCTAAAGATAAGAGATTACAATAGTCATAACAGTAGCATTGTTGATGGTTAATTAATAAGTAAGAAGTCTAGAAAAGGGTTGTGTACTAGCATTTAGCAAGTACTAGTGGTGTAGCTCCTGTTTAAGTTGATAGGAATTCAACTGGAAGGGTATGGGATGCTCCCTAGCTTGCACCCCTAAATTCAGTAAATGTAACTTGACAAAATTCACCAGCTATCAGTTTCAACTCAGCAGGCTTTCTTCACCTCGTCAAACAAACTAATCTTCTTTTCTTTCAAGGCCTGCACAGCCTATCTACGCTCTCATTCACTATCAAGAATAATTATTTAATTACTTAATTATTAACACCTAGAGGATCATAGGGTGCTAAGTAACAGCTCACATGGATTTGTTATGAACAAATCATGCCAAAACAACCTAATTGCCTTCTTTAACAGGGTTAGTGGATAGGGGAAAGCACTAGACATGAGCTATCTTGATTTTAGCAAGGCTTTTGACATTGTTCCACCTGACATTCTCATAAGCAAACTAGGGAAATTGTGATCTAGATTAAATTAATATAAGGCAAAACTGGTTGAAAGACCACATTTAAAGAGTAGTTGTCAATGGCCCACTTGTTACATTTTCAAACACTCACCTTCACACTTTCTACTGCTCCTCAATGCTGCCCCTCTCACTTGGGAGGAACTCTCTGTAAACATCTACACAGACACCTCATTGTCCTCATTCACATCTCTTTAACTTTACTTTGCCACAATACCTACAAAAATTTTGACAATGCTTAGGACAGCTGGTGTGCTGAGACCACAGCTCTCTCGCTGACTAGTATTGTCTTATTGTTTCTTTTTGCTTCCCTTTTCTGTCAGTTGTACCCACCAATTGTGTCCTATCTTCCACTTAGATGGTAAGGTCTTTGGAGCAGAAACTACTTTTTGTTTGTGTTTGTACAGCACCTAACACAATTCTATGACTGGGGCATCTATGCACTACCACAGTACAAATAATGTAGAAGAAGTATTCAGCAAAGGACTACTGGATAGATACTTTTAATTTGCTCATAAGTAATTAATACATTTCTATTCTTATTCCTTATTCCCCTTCTTTCCACAGAGGAAGTGTTAATAAATTCCATAGTTCTTAAGCGTGTGTATGTCTAGTTTTCATTATTCTCTAAAAGCCATCACATCATATTTTTTTCATATTTATATGCTTTATATTAACTCTTTTATTTCTGATTTTCCATAAATAATGAAAATTGGTTTAAGACAGTGAAACTCACATTCTCTATTTGTCTAGTCAAAAGCAGAGAAACAACTAATAGGGCTGTCTTTTACTCATTAAAATTCCCCCAAGCCCAAAATAACTACTTGTTATCAACACTTTGATGAATCCAACCAATTGTTAATTTATAGAGCTGTCTGTTTTTGAATGGATTTACGCATGGAAATGCTTTAAAAATGTATGTGTTACAGAAGTATTGTACATAAAATCTTTATTTGCAGAATGCTGTGTCCTTTATCGTGCATGTGTACCAGACGCTGGGGAAATGTAGGTTTTATTGTTAATTTAAGTGACGCTCGATGAATTCTTAAGGACCTTTTCCTAGGATAAAATATTTACCTTGCAATGCAAGGATAACCCAAAAACAAAACGAACTCTCTATCTATGGAGCTGGACAGAGATTTTAACAGGTGCCATCTCGTTTAGGTAAAGCTTATGGGAGGGATCCTAGGGTTTTCCTTAATCAGCTAACACTTTAAATAACAACTTCCTTGTCTACACTTGAATTTCAACACATATTAGCCAACGTGTTAAAACATACATTTTTTCCTACTGAAAACAAGGGGTTACCATTTTAAAAGTGCTTCAGTGAATTAGGAGCCTTAGTCTCATTGGAAGTTTTGGGCACCAAGGTCACTTAGGTGCTTTTGAAATTTTTACCCAAGATTTAGGAAGCAGCAGTCCCTGCATGACATACTTGTAGGGTCTGTGACTATGCCTTGCCCTTGTTCGGGAAATGCAAATAGAGTGGAGGAAAGCAAAGAAGTACCACTACACCCTTTCTGCTATAGCCCAGTCTGCAGCCCTTCTGACAAATATTCAAGTCAGTGAGAGTTTGGCCTAGAAAGGACTGTAGGATCAAGCCCAAAGATATTTTCTATACCCATACACAGGATTGGCTATAGGCTTATTGGAAATATTTTGCATGTAAAACAGGTGTGAGAATCTAAAACATATACTTGGAATTTTGCAAAAATAGTTGCTTTCAGAACATCTTAAATACATACATTTTAACAACACATTTATAAATAGATTTTAATTTAATGAAAATCAACTGAGTCATAATATAACAGGCCAATCTCTTATTCATTTATCTGAACCCGTTATCTCAAATGGGATCATGTCTCCCAAATTTAATGCTGTTTTAAATAATAGGACGATTCAGGTAATTGAAGTTTGGATAGTGGACCTGGCTGGCTTCCTCAGGGCTGGCGTGGTCATCGGGATTAAAGAGTTTTAGCTAAGGCACTTATCAATAAGGCTCAAGACAAAAGCTCCTTTGTCTTGCTGAGCTGGACAACCTTAAGGAAGTGAGCTAGCTGTTGATAATCAAGGGAATTGACCAGCAGAACTGGGTTTTTATGCATTAAGCAGAGAAGGACTTCAGCCCATAAAGATTTCTATGAAGAAATCTTTTCACACTGAGTCCTGCTGAGCAGACTCCTCGGCGCAGCCAGAGATTTCGGGTGTCTCCCAAGCCTGTCGCATCATCACAGTTACACTCTATTTCCAGTAGACTAGAAATGAACCAAACTTTTTGACTAGTCACATATTTGAATATATGCACAATGTACTTTTTTCTATATGTATGTTGGGATAGATAAAAATTGCATGTATATTTTACAGATAATATTGCTTATTACACTTTCTCAAAGCTCTTTGCAAGCATTTACCAGCTGAGCGTCACAATACTTCTGTGAGATAGGCAGGCAACTACTATCCACATTTTACAGACAGGAAAACTGACACAAAGTTAAGTAATCTACCAAACAGAGAAACAAATGGGATTAGAACTCAGGAAGTCCCTAGCTAACAGCACCAAATTTAGCCACTTAGACCACACTGCACCTCTAAGTAGTTAGGTTTCAATCATCCCCACCACATATCCTTCATGGAAAACCAGTAGGCTGAAGCTGTAGGGAGAGGAAAACTTCCTCCCAGAGTTCCCTCTCAACTCTTCCTTCAAGGGGTGCGCTCTGTCTCCACCCATGGCAGAAGTGAAACATTCAGCCTGCTAAACTCTGAGATCTACACAGATTTCAGATGTCCACCCTAGGTAAAGAACTATTGACATGGAGTCCCTGTCCCTCCCAGCAGGCTTTGGTGCCCTCTGCTGCTCTCTCAGGCCTCCTGACTCCGCAGCCTTCAGCTGGAGTACACTTTACAGGGGAGGGATCCAGTGTGGAGGGGAATCTGCAGACAAGTTAATACAGTTCCAAGTTGTATTAACTTTACATTAGATTGCCCACTCTATCTGAGGAAAGCCAAGCCCTACGTACAGATGCCTGGACGCTGCAGAGAGAGAGAGAGGGCTCTTCACAAGGTCCAATTTTGAAATGAAAAAAATAATCATTCAATGTTTGAGAACCAAAAGGAAATAAAATTTTCATTTTAAATCAAAATCAACTGAAAACTTTGATTTGTTTTGAATTTTTTTGAAAGGAAAAAAAACACATTTTCCACCAGTTGGATTGACAGTCCTGGAGGCAACACCTCAATGCATGAAAGGACAGTTCAGTCCCCAGCCCAAATCTTTCTTGGTTCATGCCCAGTAATTCCTTGGCCTCCCGGCAGACCCTTACAGAATTAGTTTCAACTAGTGCCACATGTGATGGTGATTTTTGTACTATGGATTCCTGTACCTGTACTAAGGATATTTTAAAACTAAAAGTGACTCCAAGAATCAAAGGAGGTAAGAGCCTTGCTGTCAAGGCTGCATCCCCACTCTGTCACTCCGAGTGCAGAAATGGGGGCCCGCAAGGATTTAAAAAATCAATACTTGCCACTCCAGGCTTGTATTACACTCTCAAGGTTACAGCTTTTCTCTGACCTTGGCTTGGGAAATGCTGCCACCACTGAAATGCAAAAAAAAAGAAAGAAAACCCTTTGAACCCAGGAAGGAGCACTTGAGAATTCCTCCCTGTGGGGTACCCTCAAACCCTTTCACACCCCTCTCTGGGGAAGAGCTGAGAAAGAAAACAAAGGAAATTAGCTGTGGCTACCAGCTAATCAAACAACATGCACAAAACTCTTAGGACACCAAAAATCCAATCCTGTTATCTGGAATTTAGGGATTTGCTAGATTTTCAAAGAGCAATTCCAAAAAACAAGCACCCAAAATAGCTTTCTTGGGGGTTCAGCTTAAAGGTTACAAGCGAACAAAAGAGTCTGGGTTTAGCACAGAGGGGATCCACAAGCCAAAATAAAAAACAAACCTAATTGTGTCTAACTAAACATTCCCTATCCAAATTATTTCTTCTAGGTATGGAAGATGAATTTTCATACCTGATTCAAGCCATACACAGCATTGCTGCTCCGTCCGTGCAGCCCAAAGAACAACAGGCAAAGGGAACATTTCTTTCCCAATTTTAAAAAGTTCTACCTTCCCATTGGCTCTTTTGGTCAGGTGCCCAATCCTTTTCTCTTACCTGTGGGCTTGTTAACCCTTTACAAGTAAAGCAAGCAGCGAACAGACCAAGAGGGATTTTACAGCTAACTGGCTGGCTGGGTGTCCATCAAAAGGATCTACTCCCCCTGCTCCGTCCCGCTTCATGTATCACACTTGCACATTACAATAGCATATAAATCATACTTTCCCTTCCACTGCCCCTATTTTAATTGCTCAAATCTCCACCACTAGCCTGGTATTCCAGATGTGCTGTCTGCATGATCCACAATTAGAAAGTGTCAGGGAATAATACCCAAAGAGCTAAAAATGTTAAGCCTTCCCTAGCAGATTTTCCACATCCAGCCCCGCCCTTGAAAACATTTATCTAAGTACGTCTCAATACAGATCAAAAATGGTAAAATCACCTGAGAAACAACTATCATCTGTTTATTTCCATCTATTTTCCAGAATTAATCCTTGTGGGGTTTACAAGATATCATTACTTCATGATACAAAGCTGCCAATAGCAGATTTAAGTCTTGAAAGCAGGAAAAAAAAAATTTTTTTTAAGGGAGGGGGGACAACTGACAACAAATAAGGATATTTCTCAAGATCCCCTCCCCCCTTCTCCAATGGGGCCTCAAAATGGCTAAATCCAGTGCTGGATCAGATTAGTAACAATAACATAATCTTAGAATAATAACAGCAGTGAGAGCTGTAACTCAACATGCCCATATTTTTGAAAGTGCTACTATGAAAGGGCCCTTAAAAATAATAAGACTTTGGGTTAAGACAAGGTTTTCTTTTTAAAATAAAGAAGTTACCAAAACAAAATTGTCATTTGATAATACCCATGGGATAACTTATTGCCCAAAAGCATAATAATTTAGAAAATATGTTGCTAAAATGCAGATGACTGTCAGTAAATATATTTCATTTTTACAGGGGTGGGAATGCTGCTTCATAATTGGCTCAAAACACAATGTGTACTGTATACTTCCTCAGTGTTCTTGAGCAACAGTAACCATATGCCAGGGCACAACCAGAATTTTCCTAAGAAGGGAGGGCCCAGGGAGAGGATCCCTCTCCAGTAGGGTCCTCTGTCCTGAGCCTGAGATGATAAAGAGGTGCAGGTTGCCCTGTGGGACTGGCACACAGCTCATAGAGGACAATGCCAGCTGCAGGCAGGGAAGGAACTGCCCAACCCCCTAGTGCCAGGGTGCTCAGGTGGAGGCACAGTGCAGACCTGCAGCCCCCAGCATCCCGACTCCCTGTGGAAAGACCCGACATCCGGGCTGCAGTGCCCCGCCCCCGCTCCCCACCCCCATCTGGAGCAGGAGGTTCAGGAAAGTGCTGGGGTTTTCCCTCTCTGCCCCCAGTGCCAAGACTCCAGTGTGGGCTCCTCCATTGGGTGAGGAGCCAAGTGCCACAGCCTGTTACCACCTGTGCAAGCAGTGAGTTCCCAGCCTCGGCACCACCCTGCTCTTCTGTCTCGGGCCTGGCTGGGAAGGGAGGTGTTAGCTGTTGTGTCTTCACCCAGAGCCAGCCAAGGGAGGATCCTGTGCCCTCCACCTCATTGCACCGCCGACCATATGCAAGTGAGGGGGGCTCTAAGGGGCTGAAATAAGTTCTAAATTCACACTTTACCTCCCACTAAGTAAATAGGAGGTTTTCTGAACCACTAATATCATCTCCCTTCAGACCGTTGGCTTCCAAGGAAAAAATATAACACTTATTAAGTGTAGGGCTATGGTAGCAAGATTTGAAGAAGAGAAGGATGATATTGTGGCTAAAACACAGAGCTGGGAGGTAGAAGACCTGATTGAAATCCTGGACCCACTGACATGGCAAAACTCCTAGTTACCTCGATGAGCCAGGATTTCTCCCCTGGGTTTCTACTCCTCGCTCTGCCATGTCTTGTGCAGTTTCCAGCAAGTCACTTAATTTCTCTGTTCCCTAGCTGTAAAGCGGGGATAATAATACTAATTGTGACCTACCACAGAAGAGTGTCAAGGTGCTCAGTGAATTACTATTTGTAGTGTATTGAGATCCTTGCACACAGGTATACAAGGTGTCAGACATTCCAAATGTAGTTTACATTTCAAATACATATATATTCACTTGTCTTTTCTTTGAATGTCAAGTTTTATTGTCACTTAAGGAAAATATGACTCTGGCCAATATTTGCCTTTTTGGTTAATAAATCACAATATTTACCATCAACAGAAGTCAAGGGACTATCTACTTTCTATATTGCTGTGGTTCTTTGGCACTTCTTTCAGCTATACATTGCAATTCTGCTGTGAAGTCATGATACACCTCATTTACTTTGTGCAGTCCAAACAAAAAGTGCATATGCAAGGAAACTTGCTTACCTGTAACTGGTTCTTCAAGAGTAGATTACACTCATAGATTCTATGGCCAAAAAGGACCATTGTGATCATTTAGGCTGACCTTTGTATAGCATAGGCCATAGAACTTCCCCCAAAATATTTCTAAAGCATATATCTTAGAAAAATATCCAATCTTAATTTTAAAATGGCCAGTGATGGAGAATCCACACCATCCTTGGTAAATTGTACCACTGGTTAATTACTGTTTGGTGGAGGGTTGGAAAGGAATTTTCCACCACATCAAATTGGCAAAGACCCTGGAGGGGTTTCACCTTCCTCTGCAGCATGGGGCACAGGTGACTTGCTGGTATGAACTGTAACTTGAAGTCTTTAAGCCATGATTTGAGGACTTCAGTAAGTCAGTCAGAGGTTATGGGTCCTTACAGGAGTGGGTGAGTGAGGTTCTGTCACCTGCAATGTGCAGGAAGTCAGACTAGATTATCACGATCATAGAATCATAGACAATTAGGGCTGGAAGAGACCTCAGAAGGTCATCTATCCAACCCCTTGCTCAAAGCATGACCAACCTCAACTAAATCATCCCAGCCAAGGCTTTGTCAAGCTGGGCCTTAAAAACCAATAAGGATGGAGATTACATCACCTCACTGGGTAACCCATTCCAGTGCTTTATCGCCCTCCTAGTGAAATAGTTTTTCCTAATACCCAACCTAGACCTCCCCCACTGCAACTTGAGACCATTGCTTCTTGTTCTGTCATCTGCCACCACTGAGAAAAGCCTAGTTCCATCCTCTTTGGAACCCCACTTAAGGTAGAGGTCCTCCAGATGGTCCCTTATGGCCTTAAAGTCTATGAGTTTACTCTCACTGTTTAAAAAGTATGCCTTATTTCCAGGCTGAATTTGTCTAACTTCAACTTCCAGCCATGGGATCATGTTACACTTTTCTCTGCTAATTTGAAGAGCTCGTTATTAAATATTTGTTCCCCAAGTAGGTACTTACAGGCTGTAACCACCAGTTAACCTTCTCTTTGTTAAACTAAATAGATAGAGCTCCTTGGGTCTGTCACTGTAAAGCATGTTTTCTAAGCCTTTAATCATTCTTGTGGCTCTTCTCTGAACCCCCTCCAATTTATCAACATCCTTCTTCGGGGGGGTGTAGCTTAGTGTTCCTGGCACTTTAGCTCCTGGACCCTTCATCAATGCTGTGTCTATTGGGGCTGCACATGTGCCCAAGGATATATAAAGGACATGCCACTCCCTAAACCCTCATTTTCTCCTTTTCCACAGCCGATGACACATGAACCTCCATAGTCTCTGGCGTTTTGTCGTACAACATAATTCTCTTCGGCTCAGTGCACCTATTACTCTCAGAGCCCTTGGAGCTCAGCTCAGTCCAGAACACTGCCTGGACTTTTAAAAGCCCTTAGAAGATGTACTTTCTGTTCTTCCATCTTCTTCCTGTCAGATGTGCACATTAGATGTCTCATCTGCCTGGGGAAACACATTGAATAAATCAGTGCTCAGTTTACCTCTCGGACCTATCAGAACAGAACTATCCTATAGGAGAAGCCATAAAAGTCTAAGCCACAGGCTTCAGAGTATAACTTAGACGTCTCTTCTGCAAAGGACCTAGAATGGCTGTCCTCAACACCCAGACCTCCCACTTCTGATAGCTGTAGAGAAGGAAATGAGGCAGATGGGCTTGCCCCTCTCTTATATAACCTGAATGTTTGGCGCCATAAAGTGGTACTCAGGCCCAAAAGACAGGACTTTCCAGAAAATTTCAGAAGATCAGGTGCCATTAGTGGAAATGTACAGAGGCCCCAAACAAGAGTATTCTAATTAAATTTATTGCATTAGTATTTTATCAAGTTTAATTGAACTTCTGATTACACCGGGCCTGTTTTAATCAACAGTTCAGCTCTCTGACGCTATCCAACAACAAAAAAATTAAGGAATATCATATTCCCCTTAAATCTCTCATCAAGAGCACTGACTCCTGTCTTAATAAACTTTTGTTGAGAACACAAGTTTTCAAGATCTCAAAGGCTCTCATCTCTGGTGTACCTTGAACTAATTAGCAATTTAGCAGGAGTAGAAGAAAAAAAGTTCACTTCAGGCGCTTTGGTAGACAGAGACAAAGAACAAAGTTTCTTCACATGTATTAACACATTAAATAATAGAATTAATGACCTGAAGCTAAGTCAGGACCCGGGATGATTTTATGGAATCAGTGTTTAATTTGAAAACATTTATACATGGAAAATATTTAATTAAGCTAACAGGGGTCCAAGGTAACGTGGCTTTTCTGAAAGGAATACAAGATTCACAGATGAATATTTTAAAAGCGTGCATTACAGTCAGCCACATGCTATATCACCACTGGAAATGAAGGGGGTTCTACATTTGTTTCCTTTGGGAATTTTGAGGAAACCTTCCCCTACTCATTTTCCCTTTTTTAAATACATACATACATACACACACACACACCTTTTCTTCTTCCTTGTTCTCAGAGATGTGCAGAATGTAAATGGCACTGGCTGTGAGGAATGTCCAGTTCTCCTTAATCATAAGCTTGCAAACAGGCTGGAGCAGATCCTGTGTGGGCCAGATCCTTAGCTGGTGTAAATCAACATAATCCTAATGGGTTTTAATAGATTTATGCTGATTTATAACAGTTGGAATTCTGGCCCTGTGATTCTCCATGCCCCATATCACATCTGCCATTCTTCTAACTAGTAAAGGCTGGATGTAATTCCCAACAGAGCCCACAAACACACCCCTTTGTGGTGTTCTCAAGCAGAACTGCGCAAAAGGGACAATTACATTGACAAAATTGGAGGGGGAAGGGGATCATCATTTCATTCTGGTCCATTTCATATCCCATCTTCTTGGTTGGCTTGAGTTAGGTTTTGGCTGGCAGTCCTGACCCTGACAACCTAACCCTATGTCAGACAATAAATTAATTCTGTACCAAGCCAGTACCCATCCATAACACAGAATCATACAATAGAAATTGCCTTCTCAGAGCAGGCTATTGGTCTATCCAGGCTGATGTTCCTGCTTCTAGTGAGGTAGCAGGTTGGCTTACCTAGAGGAAGCAGGGCTATTGCAAGAAATAGATAACATGACAGTTTGTTTATTCATTATTTGTAATATACTACATATACAGATGATAAATTAAAACTCAGAAATCAGCATCCACCCAGTCACCATCACCTGCAATGTGTTGTCAACTACAGTGGAAAAAATAATCAAAGGAACAAACCTGTAGAAGGGTTTTCATGTGTGATTAGTTTCCAGATGCCACAAAAAAGCATCTCAAGTTATTAAATGGATCCAATCGTCTTTTAGTTTTGAAGATTAATCTTTCAAACAAGGCAGTTTGCATCATGAACTCTTTCCTGCAAAATCTTCCAGAATCAAAGAGTTATTCTTTGAGCTGATAAAAAATGACAAATGTGATTGTTTATAACCAGCCCAAGAGAATTTACGCCTCCCTTTGTTAGCTGGAATACCTTAACATACCTTTACTTTATATCCCTCTTAATTGTAAGGATGTCAACCATCTCCCTATATCCCCTGCCTTGTAGAACTCTCCAGATCCATTTTTATATAGAATGAAGGCATCTAAAGGAAAGAATCAGCACCAAAGATTTCAGTGTCAAATGCTCCTCTCGTATACTTGAGCAGATCTTTTTTCAGTATGACATTTTAAGGGATAAAACATCACATATTCTCATTAATAACGTATGCTGCTATTTCACTATTCTTAACGTATCTTTTCTCAGCCTTGGGGTCATGGGCCTAATGGTATTCCTTACATAAGTTAAAGTATCAATGGGACAATTTAATGGATAAGATGAGTGTGATTTGCCATTATATTACACAGGTTTATTTACTCTTTGTTATGTTTCCCTTTTAAGTAATAGTTTAAAGAAATTAAATTAGTCAAAATTTGAAGCCATTCAAGCTTCTATCTATACTGATCAATATGGCTCCCAGATGAGCAATTCCAATTAAAAATGGAAACAACAGCAATCTCACTGCCTATGGAAGAAATAGCGTGGCTAGTTTGTAGGGAGTGTTGTTATTATGTGTGTATGTATGGGTCTGAAGAACTACTTGAGGGAAAGCTAAGTTGAAGAAATGAGTTTTACGTTTAGTTCTGAAAATGTGGAGATTTGTGGTCATCCTTATCGCTAGTGGGAGTGAGTTTCATAGTCGAGATCCAAATCCAGTGAACGTTTTGTCTCCTGCACCAATGAACCTCTTCCCATCAGCTGACAATTTCAGCGGCAGTTTCCTAAAAGATTAAGCCTAATGAAACAACACATTTGTCATTTCAAAAATAAAAATACATTGAAATAACATATCATGGGAACTGATGGACCGGGGAAATTATAATGGGCTATGAGAGACCCTCACCTTTAGATAACTAGGCTGAATATGGACACAGATGGTCAGACATGAAAGTCCTTACCGACTGATGGAAAAAATGAAATGAGCTGGTTGTATCAAATCCTTCTAAACTGGCATTGCCGTTGATGTACATGAGGCTATGCACATCTTAAATCCTGTACATACCCAGATTTCATCTGTGGTTGTTATCATTATCCACATTTTGCAGATGGACAAACAGAGGGTCTGAGAAGATAAGTGATTTGCCTTTTGGGACCTGGGTTTACTAGACCAAGCAGGAACACTGGAGTCAGGAGGTGGGAGTTCTACTCTTGGCCCTGAAACTCACTTGTGGTGTGACCAGCGACATATGTATCATTTAATTTCTCTGAGCCTCAATTCCCCCATCTGTACAATGAGCAAAATGATATTTATATACTGATTTTTATTTGTAAAGTGTAATATAACTGCAAGGTACTATTAGGGCCACTCAGTGAGAGAGTGGGAACAGAACTCACGACCCCTGTTCCCAGTTTTGTGCTTAGTCCAATAAACTGCAGGAGAGGAGGCGGGTTAAGTGCTAGCTCCATCTCCAGCTTTTTTTCAATATCGACAAATGTGAATTTTTTTTTAAAAAAAAGGTTTTGCAAATATCCAAGTAGTGAAAAAACCTATCAAAATGTTTTGTAAAATTTGGTAGAAGTTTTGTTACTTTGACAATAGGCACATTATTTTTAAAATAAAACATTCTGACCTATATTCCACTCAGGACTAGTGGAGAATGGTACAAGGGTATTATTGCAAGAGTATTACAAGAATAACAGCGGGAACTTAGAAAAGAGAAATGTAGGCTGACTATGAGATAAAATTTCCTATCAGTTTGATGATTATTTGTTATTTTTAATACAGTTATGCTTAGAGAGAAGCCCCAACCAAGCCCCATTTGCTAAATGCTGTATGTATTTATACTAAAAGACAGTTTTGCCCCAAATTGCTTGCAGTCTAAGTAGACAAGGCAATGTAAGGGACCAAGAATCAGACTTGTAAAGATATTTGGGTGCCTAATGATGGAGATAGGTGCCTTTGTGTTTTTGAAAGTCCCAGTAGGCACCTAACTCCCAGTGGGGAGTTTTAAAAATCTGGCCCCATGAGAGTTAAGTGCCTAGGCACTTTTGAAAATCCCACTAGGTGCCTATCTGCATCTTTAGGCACCTAAACACTTCTAAAAATCTGTCCCTAAGTGACTTGTCTCAGGTCACACAGGAAGTCTATGGCAGAGCTGGGACCTGGACAGAGATCTACTGAGTTCCAGCCCAGTGCCTTAATCACCAGCTCTTCCTTTCTTGCTGAACTCTGTAATACTGGAATAATCTCCCCAGGAAAGTAGTAAAAGCTTCATTGCTTGGGTCATTTATTAAAATGGACTGAAGAATTCAGAGAACGAGTCTGAAATGACACTGAGGGTTGAACTGATTGGGGAATAGGATTTTTCCAACTCTTATTTCTGTAAGATGGAGAATGTGAGTACAAAACAAGAGATAAACATAGTTACTGTGTAATTTTTGTACATATCTTAACATAGGAGAATATAAGGTCTCTTCATATAGTTCTTAGAAAATATTGCAACTATTTGTCTGAAAATAGCTTTTTTATAGAAATCCATACTTATCCAGGGAGATTCTAGTACCAAAATGGGGCAATGTGATTTAAAAACAGTCTGAAACTAGTAAAGTCATCAAAAATTTAGAATTATTTTCACATTACATAGCTCTCTTTCATCCCATTAATTCTACTTGTAAATGTATGGCACTAATGTGCCATAAATAAAGTGCTTATGGTATACTCTAACCATTCGCCAATCATGGTCAGATAGCATTGAGATTCTGGGTAGTCTCTTTTGACTTGGGTTTGAATCCAAATGACAGAAAATTATTTGGATGTAACACAGTTAAATCCATCCAAACATGATGCCCACTTAATGAGCTTCAGCAAGGCAGGAGGGAGTTAGCTCTACTGGACTAAAATAGGATTTAATCTGTTGTAAAACCAATGTAATCAATAATTTAAGTACTGAAATATTACAAAGCTAAGACTTTCCCACTGACTCTTTAATATGGCTTGTCAGACATGAAGACGGCAGTTAGAAATCCTAGATACAACAAAGTGAAAATGAGCAAGTCACAATATTTGACTGTTAAATAGTTTTACAAAGTACTGTCTCTAGGGTTGCAATTTTGGTTGGATATATGCCTGGAGGTTTTATCACATGACACAATCTTTAATTAAATATTAATCTTTAATTCCTGGAGACTCCAGGACAGTGCTGGAGGGTTGATAAACCTAGCTGTCTCTCTCCATAGACTCATAGCTTCTAAGGCCTGAAGAGACCATCATGATCATCCAGTCCATCCTCTCGCACATTGCAGGCCACAGAACCTCACCCATCCACTCCTGTAATAGACCCCTAACCTCTGGCTGAGTTCCTGAAGTCCTCAAATCGTAACTTAAAGACTTCATGTTACAGAGAATCCACCATTTACTCTAGTTCAAACCAGCAAGTGACCCATGACCCATGCTGCAGAGGAAGGAAAAAAACAACAACAGAGTCTCTGCCAATCTTACCTGGGGGGAAATTCCTTCCCAACCCCAAATATGCAATCAGTTCGACCTCAAACATATTAGACACCTGGAAAAGACTTCTCTGCAATAACTTAGAGCCCTCCCCATCTAGTGTCCCATCTCTGGTCTTTGGAGATATTTGCTAAAAGCAATCGCAGATTGTAGGCAGTCTCATCATACCATCCCCTCCATAAACTTATCATGCTCAGTCTTGAAACAAGTTAGCCTTTTTGTCCCCATTACTTCCCTTGAAAGACTGTTCCAGAACTTCACTCCTCTGATGGTTAGAAACCTTTGTCTAATTTCTAGCCGAAACTTATTGATGGCCAGTTTATATCCATTTGTTCTGGTGCCAACACTGTATGTGTTAAAGGCTGAGATAGTTGTAACTTGCACTTGAAACACATGTATGTGGCTCTGCCAACAGGGCTCTTCTGTGGTGTCATGTTGCTAGAAGGCATGGACCTGGAAATGAATGAGTGGAGAGAAGGTGCATGTCACATAATTGTATAAGAAATCATTGCCTGGCCTATTTTAAGCAGAAAATCCAAATGATTTCTATCAGGCACTAAATTAACCCAGTGGGGATTTCAGAGTGTTCCATGCAGGAAATTTCTTTATTCATGAGGATAATTGGATATTGGAGAAACCATAATGAATTGTATCGTGATTTGTAAATGACAGTTCATATGAAAAGGGTTATTGGGGTGATTGTGTATCTTTACCAAGGCAATTACTCAATTACTTAGCTGCAGCAATGTCTTGAAACCCAGTTTTAGGACAGACTCAAGATTCTAAACCAACAGAAGTTTGACTAGTCAAGCAGGAATCATGCTGGCTGCATTGTTAAAAGCCTCTCCTGTCACTCAGAATAACACTGGCCAGCTAAAGGGACATGGGAGTAATAATACCAGGAGAGAAGTATTGAGGAGGGAGGTAGGATAAAAGAACCGTCCACCTTTAAGAAGGAAATGTGAAAATTAGCCTTGAGTTATAGTCCTCTGGGAATTAAAAAGGGTGTGAATTTTACATCTGCTGAATTTTTAAAGCACTCTTTCCTTTCTGGTGGCAAAAATACATAATTCAAAGACAAAAAAAAATTCTGTTGCTGTAAAAAAGTTCGCAAGTTATGGGTAATTGCATTAGCACACTGAGAAAAGGGAAAGTATGCAAAAATTCCTGATTGGCATTTCTCTGTTTAAAAGGAATTATTTTCCAATACCTGAGCATGCCCAGAGGAGCTAGTCTCTGAGCAGCTGTGAAACAGAACCTTTTTACTTCAGGGTTAGTGCAGGGAGCTCATTAGCACAGCCTCAACCCTCAGCTAAACAGCCTTGTTTGCATATTGAAGCAATAGAATGTGAAGGTGTTAAAAAGGAAGAATTGCAGCCGCTACTCCTGACTGACATGTCTATCTGGGCTCTTGTGTTTACAAGAGAATAACGAAGCTGCCCCAAAGCCCCTACTGGGCCTGATTATTATGCAGAGGCTTCTTAGATTATGTATAATTGATATCCATTTTCCCTCCAGCTAACCAATGGCAGCTCTCAGGAGTAATGCTAATTTTCCTGCATCTTACCAACCAAGCAAACACTGGAAATTGCTATCTTTTTCTATGCTTAATAATTTTTTTAAAGACCAAAAATTGACATTTACAGTTTCAGCAGCACAATTGACTGTACTCTTGGTGAGGGTTTACTGCTTAATAACGACCACTGAATCAACCAGTAGAGATACATTCAAGGCTTCTGTTAGCATAGTGGTATGTTTATTTATAGTTGTATACACTACATATACACACCGCATAGTGTGTGTGTGTGTGTGTGTGTGTGTAGTTTCCATGTTTTCATGGCTTAGAAATATGGCAGCAACAACAGGGATAAGTAATTAAAGCTTATTTGCTGCCATTTCTTTAAAAGATCTGCAAAGTGAATTATGCAGGCAAGGACATTCATTCTACTATACTGATTGTTCTCATTTTTATACTTGTCAATGGTACCTGTAAAGTTATGATTTAGGTCAAGTGTTTCATAGCTAAACCACACACAGGTGTTAAAAATAAATTGAAAATTGCAGTGAATAGAATTTGTTAAGACTCAAATTGTCCATTGCTTATTCAAACAAAAATTCCCATTGAAGTTGTTCTTGACTAAGGGGCAGTCAAATTTGGCCCTTAGATAACAAATAAATTCTGATACCAAGTTTTTTTGTTGAGATCATTTTCTAATTTTAAAAATGGTTAATAAATACGATGTTCTTGAAAGTGAAATACTAGTATCTTGAGCCAGGGATAAGACAATTGGGCAAGGTCTGTGTAAGCCTGCTAATGTACTTCAATACTGATTTTCAGCCACTCTGCTATTTTGGCCCTGGATAGCTCTTGAGCACGGTCAGGCTGTGTCTACACTACAAAGTTTGGTCAACGCAACTTACATCTGCTTACAACCACTGACTTTTGTATGTCACTCAGGCACAAGCACATTTGGCTGCTTGCATCAGTGCGGTGTGCTCTCATCAGGAGTGGTTGCATGGATAGAAGATGTGATGCCCCCTGAGTAGATATCCTAGTGTGTGCCATGTTGCTGTATGGTGCAATGGCTCATGCGACATTGTTGCAGTGTTTTTTAGGATTCCAGCAATTCGCTCAGGAATTTCTGGGAACTAGGGCTGAAGTTCCCACAGCGTCACTTTCTCGGTCCCGTATTGCATCTTCCATCCCATAATTTTCATGCCATCTTTAAAATTCCCACAGTCCCAGGCACTGCTTTTTGCTCTCCGCCATCTCTCTGACAGAAGCATGGACCATGCGCAGCTCAGCCCAATAAAACATACACGTTTCGATATTTTAAAACATACAAATATGTTTGCTGATCCTGTAGTGATCACACGTCGTGGAGGTATAAGTCAATGTTCATTTCCTAGAGTGCAGTGGGAGGGGTCAGGGTTCATGCCATGCAGCTGCCTGTATAGGGAGCAGCAACCATGGCGTTTTCCATGGAACAGAAAGGCTGAGCTCTTTGGACACTTAGCACACATTCTTATCATTCTAATCCCTATTTTAACAATACTATCACACAGGTGAGCCACACGGATTCCAGTTGTGTATGTGTCAGGGTTCCCTTGAGGCATGGGGACCTTGGCATGAGCTGGTACCTGGTCTGCCAACATCCCAGTGCATTCCAAAACATAAATTTTAATTCCCAGCGATGGTTTTAAAAGTAAAGTGAGGAATCTAAAGTCGATGCCTTTGTTCTTGAAATGCATAGATGGGTGCCGTTTTAAAATAGGGAAGAGAGAGGGGTGAGGAGGGGAGATTTCAGGCATGAAAAGGGAAACAAACATGCTATCAGAAATAATTCATCTATACACTTATCTGCACTCCCTTTCCCTTCAGCACAAGGCTCATCTGTGCTCACCTGCCAGGATTGATATGACTCCAGTGAAGGTTCAAAGAGTTCCAGGGTCACCACGTTTTGTGTCCCCCTCCTGCTTCTTGCTGTGCACTTGCAGGGGGTTCCAAACCCTGCTCTCATGAAGTGTCCATAGTCACATTCAGTGTGTCATTGTAGAAGTGATAGGTTGGGGGCAGCCCCCGATATACTGTTGCCCCCCACCCTTGCCTTCTGATAGGATTGCTGAAGTTCCTTGGCTTTCACGCGGCATTGCTGCTCATCCTTGTTATGCTCCAGGTTTAGCATCCCCTGCATGTAGATATCTATATTCCTTCCATTTTTCCTTAATTGGGCTTGCACAACCTCTTCTCTCAACAGGCCAAGGAGATCCAGGACTTCTGTCCTGCTCCATCCAGGAATGTGTCCAGGTATAGCTCCTACTCTGCACTGAGCCAGCTTGCTCAGGTGCTTACAAAGGTGGATGGGTAGATGTCCTCACCAAGGTGGGCAACCACAAAAGGTTTCAGTGTAGTAGCCGTGTTAGTCTGTGTCAGCAAAACGAAAATAAGAAAGAAAAACTTGTAGCACCTTAGAGACTAACAAATTTATTTCAGCATAAGCTTTCGTGGGTTAGAACCCACTTCATCGGATGCAGTGGGTTCTAACCCACGAAAGCTTATGCTGAAATAAATTTGTTAGTCTCTAAGGTGCTACAAGTTTAACCACAAAAGGGTATTTCAAAAATATACTGGGAAGTGGTTTTTTAAGTCGGGGGGAGGGGAGGTTGGCTTTTGGTGTTTGTGAGCTAGGGGCAGTGGAGTCTCAAGGACAGAGCATTGTGGGACAGCTGTTGGAGGACTGAGAGTTGACACAGGTAACATAACATCTACACTAGCATTAAATCAATGGAAGTAGATTGACTTTGGCTCTGCGTAATTCAGGGAAGTGGTGTTATTGCATTAATGTAACAGGGTGCCTATATTAATGGGAGACAAATTTTGGTTTAGGTAAGTTGAAACAAGTCAACGTAGAGCAACATGACTTTGTAATGTAGACCAGGCCTTAATTATGTGGAGATTTTTAGTAACAGACAGATACCTCCTAGAACAAGGATAAGACTACTACACTCCTTTGCACATGACACCCATCTCTTCAGAGGTGAAAAACTACTTCACAAATCCATTGTACCACCTAACTGCTGACTGAATTTCAATTCTAATCTTCTCTCAAAGAAAAATGCATGGGACTGAAGCAGGTGGATGTAGAAAGGGTGATAGGTTCATATTTAGTACACCTACTTTGGGAACTATCAGTTCATTAAAAATTATAAGCATTATTAGTAGACTAAGCTCCAAAATAAATACGCCTAAAATACCAAAAGTCTATATGATGCATCTATCTACTAAAGATCCAGTACAAGACTAGATAATGATAAGGCAGGAGTATCAAACCTTTACCTAGCTGATTTCTGCATTGGCAACCTCCCAGAAACCCAAGGGCTGGCCTACATTGCAAAAAACCAAGCAGATTGCAACTACCTCCTCACTGTAATAAAGAGGTACAGAAGATACAGGTGCCTTCATGCAATCAGTCATTATTACCCAAGTGGTCTCCACTTATAGAGCATTGCATGCCAGGACCTGTGGTCACTATGGGCTGTATTAAAGATGAGAGGCCGGGTATGTCAATATGAGACTCCACATCTGGCCAATGAACCACGTCCCTGCAATAATGTCTTTATCACATTAGCAATCTAAAGAACATCAATTGCATCCCAAATAGAAATAATCCTCTATTGGCCATGTAGCCAGGCTGGGCAACCCAATGGGTATTTTTCATCTCTAAATTCTATGCATGTTTCAGTGATCTGCAGAATAGTCAATAATGTTCTTCCGAGAGCTGGTGGGTCACATAGCACTGATTCTCTTTCTTGTTTCCAGGTGCTAAACTTAATTAAAAGCTAGAAACACTGCTTTTAATTAAGGAAGGGAGGGAGGGAGGCATAGCTCAGTGGTTTGAGCATTGGCCTGCTAAACCCAGGGTTGTGAGTTCAATCCTTGAGGGGGCCATTTAGGGATCTGGGGCAAACATTGCGGATTGGTCCTGCTTTGAGCAGGAGGTTGGACTAGATGACCTCCTGAGGTCCCTTCCAACCCTGATGTTCTATGATTCTATGATTAATTAAATATTAATTTATTATTACTATTTATAACATTGTTACTTTTCCAGGTGAAGAAACGCTGAGCTTGCCATAGGGATATTATTAGCTCTCCAACAGTAGGGGTGATCAGCTGTGTGCCCATGAATGGGAGGGGACACAGGCTATATTAAGATGTGGCCCGTGTTGTAAAAAAGTTTGAAAACTCCCGGTATAAACCAAAACCCCCTAGGAATTTCTCTATAGTTGGCTATGTTTGAAATGTTCATACTTCCCATACATTGTACAGATGAGAAATGATGCTCCGAATCTGTCTAGTCAGCCACAGCAATTACTTGAAAGTAATTTGTGGGATTTTTCCCTCATCCCTTTCCTCAGAAAAACCACAGTAATAGAACATACACACCCTCTCTGTTTCAGCTAGTAACTGAAAGAGCCCATGTCACCAGGGCCATTTGTAGGGGTGGGCATAGTTGCCTACCTTCCAACTTCCAAGGGCACTGGACCCTGTGCCATGTGGCTTTCATATTGCTATTTATTGATTTGCTCCATTGTGGTTGGCCAGCTGTTTTTGCTGTGCTGATTGGCAGGCTTTTGGGGGGCAGGAGGGAGAGAAGAGGAAGGGTGAGCCTCCCAGTTAGGTCTGCTCCTGCATGCCGCTATCTGGGAGGGGTTATATTTGTTTTTCTTAGAAATGAAATGTCTCTGTATCAGTTATGCACCAATACAGCTTTCCTTCGTTAAGGAGCAGGCGCACTCACAAGTGGGACTGGTTTCACAGGAGGTTTTTCTTTGGGTACATCTACACTATAAGCACTACAGCAGCATACCTGAAGTGCTGCAGCCACGCTGCTGTAGAGCAGACATGTGCTACACTGACAAAAAGGGGTTTTCCAGCATTTTAGTAAAACCACCACCTTGAGAAGTAGAACGATGGAAGACTTCTTCTGGCAACCTAATTGCGTTTACAGGGGAGGTTAGATTGACCTAACTACATTGCACAGGGTGTTAAATTTTTCACAGCCATAAGTGACATAGCTAGGTTGACCTAAGTTTTAGGTGTAGACCAGGCCTTTATTACAAATCTTCTCATGCATCTTAAAATAGTTGAAAGAGGAGTAAAAAGCATACATGCCACATGTCATTATCAGGGCCGGCTCCAGGCACCAGACGGCACAGCATGTGCCTGAGGCGGCGCCCTATAAGGGGAAGCAGTCTGGAGATTCTGAGGTGGCTTTTTTTTTTTTGCTTCGGCAGTTCGGCGGCAGCCATTTTTTATTATTTTTTCTTGGGGCGGCCAAAAAGCTGGAGCCGGCCCTGGTCATTATAAACTACTATCTATAGTAACATAATTCATATGCATAGTGAAAAAATTTTCCCTGAACATAAAGAAATGTGATATAAAGATCACTTTGGGGTCAACTTTGTCCACAGGGTTGATGTAGCTTGCATCTGTTGTCATTTGTTTTCTGTGCACTGCATCTTTAAATAGAGAGGGGTTGCCCTCCCTGCTGCATCAACAGCTTTTATTTTGTGTGGCGATGCAGCCTGCTGCTAAGGAGAGATACCCACAGTGGGCTCGATCCTGCATCATTAAATTCCATGGGAGTTGACTTTAATGGCGAAAGGAATTTTCTTTAATGGATGTGGGATCTGTGGGATCTCATGGAGACTTTACTTTTGTTCTTTCTTCTTTAGTTCTGTGACTATGAACTAAAGACAGAAAGCTACCTTTGCCCCATCTCCTCCTGGGATGTGCTATCTGTGCTGTGTCTCTCCGGAGACACAGCTCAAAATCTTGCCTTCAGACTAAAACTTCAGAACTGTGATATAAAGAGTACTGCATGATTTGCTTTATTATGAAAAACACTCCCCCAGTGTCCCTTTACCAGATGTGTGTGAAGTGACATGCTGAAAGGGCTGAGATACATTCACCATGAGAAACAATTGTCATAAAGGAGAGATGGCGTTAGTAATCAGTGAACCTCCAAAAGTGACAGAGAGAGCAGAGGATTTGCCCTCCCAGAAGAGACAGCAGCTCCATCAACAAATTTTAGAAACACCCATCAAGGTTTGCTCCAGAGATGCATCCAGAAGTTCAGATGGTTATATAAACTTCTTTGGTCTAGGAATCTTGCTGAAAACCTCATGAGAGAATGTTTTTATTTGCTTCTGGTTTAGACGAGTTTGTACATTCAGTACCTCCAGAATAGATTTCTCTCAGTGCATTTTGGTATTTTCCATTCCAATCCCAGTCAAAACCAAAAAGAATGTAGACACACATGAAAAGTGACCTCCCTTTTCACTTCTCCCAGAAGTGTTAACTAATGTGACACTCTTCTCAGGGCAGCCCAGAACCGTAAACCAATGTATACTCTGCCTCAGAAAGAGTGAGCTTTGCTGGAGATTAGACTGTGTGTCAGCTCCCAGACACACCAGTCTGCATGCCTCACCAACATGCCAGTCTGAACGGTGCCTTGCAGATAAAAATCAGTGAACTCCAGTTCCCAAGTTCCCCAGAGATGTCTTTCTGCAGTGTCCAGTCCCTCCCACTGTGACACTCACAGAAATAATTAAGAGAGGTATTGGAGCATAAGCTTTCATGGGTGAATACCCACTTCTTCGGATGCAAGCAGTGGAAAAGTTTTTCCACTGCTTGCATCCGAAGAAGTGGGTGTTCACCCACGAAAGCTTATGCTCCAATACCTCTGTTAGTCTATAAGGTGCCACAGGACCCTTTGTCACTTCTACAGATCCAGACTAACACGGCTACCCCTCTGATACTAGAAATAATTAAGTTCACTGCCTCCAAAGAGACTGTGTACACACCAGCCGGTTAGGTTCGCCGAGGATGCAGACATCACTTTAATACACCACACAGAAATAGTTTGGTAATAAAACAAGAATAAGCTTATTAATAAAGAGCACAGATTTAATTGATACTAAGAGGAAAAGAGACACGTATGGTCACAAACAAAACAAAATAAAGCACACTTTCCAGTGTCCAAAGCTTAACAGAGGGCAATATGGTCTCAGGCAATTTCTCAATTACAGTCAGTTCCCAACGACTTCAAACCACATGGTTGAAGGATCTACCTTTCACAGACCACAAGAGGTCTGGCCTCTTTTGTCTCTTAAGTGATGGATAACTAATATGTCTCTATGCTCCTCAAAGTCCATTGTCTTTGCCACAAGTGCTAGGAAGACTTCCTGAGGGTGCAGACTCTGTCCCCCAGTGTGCTTACTAAGCTGTTTTCCACTTGTTAGCTTAATCGCTTTGTTTACCTTATATGCAAATTTTCATTGTCCTCTGCCTGCAACTAAGCTGATCAGACAGGTAAATCCATATTCCTTTGTCTAGGGCAGGTTTGATTTATGTACATGTTAAAAATGTATTTCCAGTACACATCCATAATTTTCTATACACAACCCATCCATATACCACACAATGATATTCATGACCAGTGCTTTACTAATTTACATATGGTATCTTACAAGAGACCTTTGGGATCCATATTAGGACAACAGTGCATTGCGGTTAGTGAGTGTCAGGCCTGATTGAGCTACAGAATAGTAGGATCTCTGCCAGTTGCCATTGAGGGGCTCTTAGGGTCACAACTAAACTTTTTAGATCTTAACCAAAGGGTCAGCTTCAGTTTAGTTTGATTACTGGGCAAAAACTTGAAGTCGGTTCTTATTTCATCCAAATTAGCTTGCACAACCCTAAAATAAATGTACTGTGAGCCTTTTGAAAGCAATCCAACTTTAGCATTCTCTCTTATCCGTGTTAATTGAATAGCAATTACCCTGTATGCCTCATCACAGATGGGGTTAAAAAATAAAAAAAAAGTTTGGATCCAAATGTGAAATTCCAGACAAGCTCCCACTTCTATGATAGCTGCCCTCTTGGACAACGCGCCAGGGATTGATCTGAGAACCTCCCATGCAGAAAACCTGTACCTCTACACTGGTCTGTTGAGAGAAATGTAGGGACCCAGTATACCAGCTTTGCTGGACCCCTACCCTGTTCCCATTTCTTTATTTACCCACATGTTGCAGATGTTTTGGAGGACCCCTGAGCTCGGGGCCTAGTATAATTGTCCCTCCTTTCTCCCCTTCTCATCAGCCCTGCCTCTACAGCTTGAGCTAAAGAGCCAGGCTGTATAAATGGAAGCTTTGACAGACTCACCTCCTCTGTGGATTGGACACAGAGGAGAATGCATAACATATAATGATAAGTAGATTATACAAACATCTTTGAAATCTGGGAAAGTTCAGATCTGGATTTGCACCTCAAGCCCATGTATTATGGCTCCTTTCATCCAACAAAGTCATTAGATGAGATTTGTACGCAAACAATTAAACCACACAACACCCCTGTTAAGTAGTTAATGACTACTATACCTATTTTACAGGTGGGTAAACAGAGGTCACATTGTGCACAGAATCTAGATATCTTGATTCCCACTCCCCTACTCTAAAGACCCCCACCTCTCCACTAATTCTGCTAATTTTATTGGCAGTTTTGCAGATAGCAGATTCAGAAAACATTCCAAAGTGTTTCATCCCATCTATTAGTCAGCAGGAAAAAACAAACAAAAAAAACCCTGTTCCTATCTGCAAACCTGTGGATATCTACAAGTTTAAAAGTAAGTGCAATTCACCAAATCGGTTCTGGCCATTTCTGTTACATACTTTTATTCTGTGCTCATCACTTTCTGTATGGTAGTTAGTAACAGGGGTCTTTTGAGTTGCTGCTTCATGATTACACACCAATGACACATGGCTCACAAATGAACCAACAGCATGAAAATGACTGCAGGACATGATTATAGTAAGGAATAATTGAAGGCACTTAAACCTATGGGCCAGAATAAATTGTAGCCTGCCACTCATGTAGTGCTCTGTATATCTTCATTACCATTCAGTGGAAATGCCACATGCAGAAACAAAAAGTTTACTATGAACACTAGAAATTCTCACTAGCAATAAGGCAATATAGTCCAGCTGTACAAAGAATAATTGCTTGAATGAATATTTAATGACTGCTTAAAGAGGATCGCGCAGGGAGTGAGGAGAACAAAGTTTGCCCTTCAAAGATTGCTCCTGTGTAAGGTCACTGCAATTTGTTTTGCAACTCTAATGGAATCTAGTAAAAACTCCCTTTTTATTTTATAAGGTTTGCCTCACTTTAATTCCTTACAGCTATTAGACTGTGAAAACACATGATATTTCAAGTATCCTGCAAAAGCGGTCCCTACTCCTGTATAGCCACACAAATACTGGGAGAGTCTTTGGTGCCTAAGCAAGCCCTATTGTTCCATGTTGCCTTGAAAAGGAGAACTTCACAAAATCAGAATGCAATAGAGACTAATGCCCAGAAACTACTGCAGCTATTCATTCTCTGTAAGTCTAGATGGGGACTAGCTACTGTACATTGATCTGAGCAGTCACTGATCTCAGTGTCTTGCAAAGTTTTATTCAAAACCAGTTGGAAGTAGAAGAAAGTCAAGGATAATAAAAGTTAATCAAGAGTAATTCTTTGGAGAGATATAGAAGACAACAAAACAAATGTACGTAAGTCTGTCACCTGTCCAAACTCAAATTTCAGGGTCTAAGAACCTCTTATGCCTGCATGGACTCAAATTTCAAAATCCTTCAGACAGTATGGAGACCAGTCTCTTATTTATTTATGGATTTATTAGTTTTTGGAAAGTCCTTTGCTGTCTTTCCTGTCCACCACTAGATTTTCAGTCTTTCACCTGAATAGCTATGTGCATTCAACACCAAGCACATGAAGGCCACTTCCAAACGAGAGAGCACTTTACTCAGTCTGCTTTGTTGCTCAAGATCCCTTTTTCAGGCAGCACCTCATTGCTGCAACAAACTAATCACAAACACGCTGGTTTGGTAATGAAGTGCTATGGATTTGAAGGAGCTCTTGGGGCATTATACACATTACCTGAAAGAAAAATGAGGTGTGCGCTTAGCACAGGAAAATGTGCACTGTATTGTTGTCACAGAGCAGTTTTACTCTGGCATAAACTAAGCTAAATAATTACTAAGTGATTGGTAAATCTCAAATGGTTTGGAGGTTCATTTGGGTTTGGTGTGAATGATTATCTATACAATTGTGCTAGAAATCTAGTCAGGGCCGGCGTTTCCACTAGGCGATCCTAGGCAGTCGCCTAGGGCGGCAGGATTTGGGGGGCGGCATTTCGCTGCCCTCGGCAGCATTTCGGTGACGACTCATTTCCCGGCGGCGATTCGGTGGCAAGAAAAAATGCCGCCGAGAACGCAGCTTCAAAGTAGCTGCCGCTAAAGCATCACCGATTACGGAGGAGGAGCACTGCCGTCTAGGGCAGCAAAAATCCTGGCGCCACTACTGAATCTAGTGAGGACAGGCAGACTTCCCAGTAAAGCTGCATGGATCTTGGAGGGGGTGGGAGGGGCTGTTTTCCATGAGTTTTGTGAAATAGTCTGCAAGGATTGGCACAAGGCTCATTCCTGATGGTTAGAGCAGGAGTTTGGATTCATATACAAACTGAACAGCCCCATCTCCTTTACCCCTCTCCCAACCCCCAAGACCATCGTGACTGGCCACACCTTTTATCATTTTTAGAAGGAACATTGTTACAGGGTTTGCTGTTGTCATTCAGCTTGCTTGAATTCAGTGAAATTACACCCCATTTCACCCCATACACTAACGATTGCTATTCCTTTGTTTAGACATAGATGGCTATTTTTCAGTGAGGGAAGAGGTAGAATGGATAGCTGCTCTTGGCTCTGTGACCTGGATCTACACTAGGGAAATTAGGTCAGTAAAACTATGTCACAGGGGTGTGAAAAATTCACACACACCCCAAGTGATGCAGTTAAATCTACCTAACCCACAGTGTAGACAGTGCTAGGTCAACAGGAGAATTCTTCCATCAATCTAGCTACCACCTCTCAGGAAGGTGGATTACCTACACCGACGGGAGAACCCTTCCCATCGTCGCAAGAAATGTGTTCACTGAAGTGCTACAACAGCACAGTTGCACCGCTGCAGCTGCACTGCTATAGCATTTTAAGTGTAGACATACCCTTAGTTACAGCAGATTTTTGTCAGTGTAATTCCATTGGAGTCACTTGAGTTTCTCCTGATTTACACTGGTGTAGCTGAGAGAAGAATCCAATTCAAAGCTTCCCTGTGATCTCAAATCCTCTCCACATACACAGATGTTGGGCTCAGGAAACAAAACCTTGACACTTTACTGGTCACAAATCGGAAACATGTCTGTGGACAATAAGCAGGGGGAAAGAGAGAGTGGATGGACACTGAGGGTGTTTATTATTAATTTGCTAAGAGCTGTGCACACACACAAAATGACGGTCCCTACCTCTTGGAGCTTTCCAGTCTAAGAGATTTTTCCCTTTCTACATATGACGATATATTCCTTTCTTCAGTCTTGTAGGACTGCTTATATTACTTGGTCTTGTTACAGCAGCAATATCCCCCTTTTGTCCTGTTATTAGCCAAACAGCAGAACATTTCCACTAAACAAATTCACTTTCAAGACATTTATAAAACCAACAACTTTCAAACCAAGGTGATCACAGGGTAATGGTGTGTGATTTAATGAGGTGCAGCTGAATGAACAGCAAGCTCTCCAAGGGCCTGAGTCTCCTCTGCCTCTCTCTTCATGTAGTCATGGATGCCTGTGCAAAGTGAGTGTAAAATGTTACCATTCTGATTTGGTGCATGTAACACTCACTTCAGACAGGTGTAAATAACTACCTAGGGTGAAAGGCAGTGGAGGATCAGGCCCCAGATGAATGCGGGATGGAGCCCACTATAGAAACCCATGTTTGAAACAGAGCCCAGGAGTGACAGAGAGCTGCCTGTGACTCACAGAGCATGAAATTGTCTGATCAGAATGCGATAAATGACGGTCATGACAGGTGTAAAGATACAGCCGTGTAAATCTCATGAAAGCAATACATCTGGGCAGTCTAGTGTTACACTGCAGTGTACCAATCTCTGCTTTTGTGACAGATAAGCTCCTGTATGAAATTCAGAAATGGCTATCCATTACATCTAAACACAGTGCAAAGGGAAATGTGAAGGTGTGTAGGGCAAGGATAGACGTACAGTAATAGACTAATCAGTAATAATTCCCCACCCAGTAAAATTAATACTGCCTTTAAGAACAGCCCTACCGGGTCAGACCAAAGGTCCATCTAGCCCAGTATCGTGTCTGTCGACAGTGGACAGTGCCAGGTGCCCCAGAAGGAATGAACAAAACAGGTGATCATCAAGTGATCCATCCCGTCGCCCAATCCCAGCTTCTGGCAAACAGAGGCTAGGGACTTTAACACAACTAGCTTGCACACATGCCACAGCCTCTAACCTGCCACCACCACCATCACCTTTTCCCCCATCCTTTCCAGTATCTCTCATTGTGATGATTAGGATTTATTCATGTTCATGGAATCAGAAATCTCTAAAAACTTTCAACATGGACGAGGCTGAGCTGGACTTTCTTTAAGCCTTCTGGAGGCTGCCATTGGGGGTGGGGGGGTATAGCCATAATAATTAAATAGCTGGGATCAACATTTAAAATGAAACAGAGCAGCTGTACTTTTTTTACATTGACTGTCAGGATTAAATGGAGAAAAATATCTTTTGTATCTATGTAAACGAAAAGGAAGTTCAACCAGAAGATGAATTTGGAAAGAAACTCCAATTCTCTCTCGGAACATGAGATGCTGAGCGTGGCCTAAGATCTAACAGTTTTGCAAAATGCCATTAAACGACCTGGAATTTTTAAAAAAGCATAGATACTAGGTCTCCTCTGAATTGAAGGTAATAAAACACCCTTATGTAGGGAGCTGGCAATCTTTCTAATCATCACTCATCACTTCATTCACAGTTGCTGTAGCAG
The DNA here is from genome assembly GCA_033296515.1 of Macrochelys suwanniensis. Taxonomy (NCBI): domain Eukaryota; kingdom Metazoa; phylum Chordata; order Testudines; family Chelydridae; genus Macrochelys; species Macrochelys suwanniensis. The sequence goes on from CM065776.1 coordinate 26,628,613, forward strand.
AAAGTAACTGAACTATTTCAAAGAGTGTACAGTACTTTCAGAATCACTGCCAGAAGTAGGGCATGAAGGCATTGCATTATTCTCAGGGAGAACACCAATCTAGCATGGCAGTAAGGGCTGGTTTAAATTAACGTAGTTAGAAAAGTGAGGGTTAAGGTAAAAGCATTTCCCCTGCCATCACCCTGTACAGCTTTGGTATTATAGTTCACAAGGCAGTATTAAAGTAGTTAGGGCAGTGGTCCCAAACTTTCCCTCTCGCTCGCTCCCCTTTACCAGTAATGGAATGTGTCCATGCCCTCCTGGGCCGGGAGCAGAGTCGCTGCCAGGCTGAGGGCTGTGGTCAAGGGCCGAGAGCAGAGGGCTGAAAGCAGGGGCTGAGCCATGGCCAGGAGCAGGGGTCAGCAGCTGAGCCACAGCCAGGAGTGAGGTCACAGGCAGGGCCAGGGGCCAGGAGCAGAACTGAGGCCAAGAGGAGAGCCAGGGCCGCAGCTGCAAATAGGAGCTGGGGCTGGGGTCGGGGCCAGAGCGGAGCTGGGAGCAGAGCGGGGCTGGGTGGCGCTCTCTCCCTGCCCCCCTGTGAGGGGTGGACCAGACCCCTCCATGCCCCCCAGATGTTCCTCCAGGCCCTGCTAGGGGGCGCACCCCACAATTTGAGGACCACTGAGTTAGGCTGTGAGCTCTTTAGAGCAGAGACGGTCTTTTTGTTCTGTGTTCGTACAACACCTAATACAATGGTAGTCCTAGGCACTACCATAATTCACATAATAAATAATAATAAATTAAGACAGAGTGTTCCCCCTAAAACTTCTCTTGTGTCTAGATATTCTAGCTCCTACGGTCTTCCTTACTGGCTTTTGTCCTGTTCAGAGCCCTCCCCACCAATGGCAGCTATGGAGTAAGTTAAAGGAAATCTGCAAGGAAGATTAAAATCAATAAGTATCCTTCATAATAAAAAAGAATAATTATTAAGTAACAATCAAATCAAATTGGAAGCTGCCATGTTGAGACTCTGGCTGGGCAGAGAAAGGACTCCAGGAATTTATGAATATATGTGAGGGCAGGGAAGTTCAATGGAGGTATAATGTACATTTTATTACTGCTTTCTGTTGTTTTTGGTTAATTTCCCAGTGGATAAATATTTACCCCATTGACCATTTTAGCTTCCTTGGAATTAATGCGAAATACTCATTTATAAAACAGATTATTTTTTCAGTATGGTGGTAGTCCTTCAGACCTGTGACAGTGTTTATATTATAATAGCACCTTGAAGCCCCAACCAAGATTGGGGGATCATTGTGCTATGCTCTATCCACACATACAGAGAAACACTCTTGTCCCCAAAGAGATTAAATCTAAATTTACAAAACAGGCAAAGAATGAGAGAAAAGAACTTCAGAGATGGGGACCTGAGCTGTATTCCTAAATCTGCCACCCTTCCTATGTATCTTTGAACAACACAGGAAACCTCAGTTCCCCATGTTGTCCAGTTCCCCGTGTTGTCCATAGATACATAGGAAGGGTGGCAGATTCAGGAATACAGCTCAGGTCCCCAATTCCCTGTTCAGTGCCTTAGCCCTTCCTTTCTTACATCCTCTTCCTCTGTTACAGTATATTGTATAAAAATTCTTATACTACATACATGACCAAGATAACTCTCTCATACACTATGATTATGCTATCATATTCCACTAAGCACAAATAAAAGTGCAAGCTGTGGAACAGATTAATTTTATACTGTGCTTGTGAATGTGCTTCTGACCACCTACAGTAACGTGCCTCATTGTTTCCATTGTAGCTAGATAATGTGAGCTCCTTGGTGTGTGCCACTGTCTCTGCAGGAGTCCAACTTCACTGTGATAGACTCATCTTGATCTTAGGAAATGAATTTTGTATAGTATTTTTCATGCAAAATGTATTCCAAAATGTTGTACAGATTTGAATAATGTAATTAATTCTCTACTAGCAAAGAGGAAGTTATGCATATGGGAGAAAACATGTTTTCAGATGTTCTAATGAGTTAGAGTTTTTTTAAGGTATCAGAAGCCACAGGGTAAAAGGCTTTCACACCAAAGTAGAAAAGATTGTATGAAGGGACAGAGAAAAAAGTCAGTATTAGATGGACTGAAGGAATAAGGAAAGGGAGAAGGGCAGAAAAGGTACATGAAGAGTCTGGAGCAAATTCATAGATTAGGTTCATTCTCATGGCGTCACTTAGACAGCATAGAGGCCACTGAATGCATTACGTGCCTCCATGATGTTCAGTCCTGAGCCAAATCTGACGCATTACTGGATAGGATGTCTGTGAAGGGCATGTGTCAACATCACCCAACCATTGTGGTTTAGGTCTTTTGAGGGGCCTTTCCATCTTGCTTTCATTGGGTCAAAATTGAAGATTATTCTTACAGGGAAGTAGGCAGGTATTCAGAGCAGATGACCACACCACCCCAGAGAATGTTGGGACACCAACTGTGAGAGCAGGACCTGTTTAGTTAGAAAATGGATCTCTTCACTAGACTTGTCTATGGAGAATTTTAAATACGGAATGAGTCCTGAAATAAATAGGGAGACAGCTGATGGTTTTTGAGAATAGTGGTGATGTGATCCCACTTCTTAATATGTGTATGAAGGCATGCAGCAGCAATCTGCGCATGCTGACACAGATAGCTGAGACTTGGGGCGACCATAAGGATGTGAACTGTAAGTGTCAAGACAAGAGGATGTTAAACTGACAAATAGCAGGAGGAGCAAAGGACAAGGCGTCCATAGCAATAGTGGCTGAACTGTGCGAATAGACAGAAATGGAGCTAGTACTAGTTGACCAGAGGATGCAGGCTGGGGAGTAGCCAGAGACAAGAAAGGACTGCAAACAGGTACTGGATAGACTACACCAGGCCAAAACAAAACAAAAGCCCCTAAAACTCTCATAGATTAAATATAGCTGTGTCAGAATTTAAGTTGTGAATGCATCCGCAGCACAATAAAGGGAGGTGCTAAATATGTCATGGAAAAAACACATGAATTACTGCAATGAGGGAGCAAGCAAAGATCAGTCTTAAAGCAGAAGATGCACAAATAAGCCAAACCGAAGGCTACACAGCAACCTCGAGCAACCTCCAGTGTGGAGCTACAGTGAACATTCTTCCCAAGAGTCATTTGTACCTAACTGAAGGATGATGCCCATCTCGCCTCCCACTCACTGTGGAAAAACTCTTGCAGAGGCAGGACAGCTACCCACCACCACCCTACTCATGAATGTGCTTTAAAGACATAATGTAGCCCATAATTTGGGCACCAATACTTATTTTTGTTTTAGAACAGAAATTTATGTAATGGTTTGAAATTTATTCTGGGGCTGGTTTTGACACTTCCCAGGTGTACACAGGGTTGTGAGGCACCTTGCCAACACCTGCCCTTAGCATGAGAAAAACTTGTCTGTGCCTCCTGAGTTTCACCTCAGAATCACCACTCTGCTCAGCACACGGCACTCAGATATGTTTATAATAAAAACAGGAAGAAATTTATTTAACCAAGAACAGAGATTCAGGTAATAGCAAGTAGATAGAAATCCATTGTCTACACTTGCAAACAGGACTCCCTCATGATGGTTTATTTCTTCCTGTAAATTCCATCTATGGAAGATTTCACAGTCCCTTCATTAGCATTCAGATCAGACAGTAAATGAATGTCCATTGTGAACCATACAATACTCAGTTTACATGTAGCCAGACAGACAAACATGACTTGCCTGAAAGAAATCCATATCTCACCTTAGCCCCAAGTCACAGACCTTAAGAATACATTTTGTAGTATACACACAACTCCTTACCTATTATCCATACATATATTTCACAATGATTACAAGGACCAGTGTGACACAGGCTTTCAGTAGAGACCTTACATGACACTCTTTGGAGAGTTATTATGTAGATACCAAACCCAGGAGATCCCTGTAACCCACAGGCTCCCAAGCTGTGGGTCATGACCCCAAATGGGATCACGCCATCAGCAGATGAGGTCGCAGCAATCTCTAGTGTGTGAAGGTTGCTAGTTTTCTCCTTCTAGCATGACCTCACATGTATAGTGCTTGCAAGGTCATGATGCATAAAGGATTCCATTTTGCTCCACTATATGACATCCTCCATGCAGTGTGACTTCATACATGTGATGTCATGCTGTGTGAAGGACACCATTTTGTAGAGCAAAATGGCATCCTCCATCTGGTGTGACCTGGCATATACAGTGCACATAAGGTCATGCTGTGCAGAGGACACCATTTTGCTCTTCAAAATGTTGTCCTCCATGCTGTCTGGGGTCCAGGAAGGAAATAATTAATTAAAATGGGGTCATGCAAGCAAAAAGCTTAGAAACCCCCTGCTATAACCCTTATGCACCCCTGTGCCCTCTTCAAGTTTGCACCAAGAGAACCCTGGGCCATATTTGTGAAATACAATACCTTTTGTGATGGCCACTTATACAGCTGGAATGTTATTGAAATCCTGTAATTTGATGTATTCTTATGGTTCCGTTATTATTTGATATAACTTTTCTCTGCCTTTTGATGTCTAAAAAGTTAAATTAATTTTAAAGAGCCTCCTTCTGACTTCTAGAGACATGCATGGCTGGGCTTGTATTCTCTTACCATTTGTATCCCTTTAATGATTTCAGCCTTCAAGGGGGCTGACAGCATTTCTCCATTTGATCAGTAGCATGAACAGTTGCTTCATGCTGCAGCTTGCAGAGTGGAAGGGATGGGTTCTTGGCCCAGGGAGTCCTGCCATTGGGGCAACTGCAGCACTACCCCATTTACAGAAATAAGTAGGAGTGAGTAAATCTCCATCCCAGTTTTATGTGCCCTTGAGAGCTTTTTATTTATTCAGAACAGCTCTAAATCCAGATGGTGGCTCCATGCATATGTTCCAAAGCAGTGGCTTCATTGGTGAGCTCCCTTGTTATGGCAGAGCACTGATGGGCACTCTAAGGCTATGTCTGCACTGCAGCCAGATCAATGCTCCAGTGATCAATGCACTAGGGGTTGATTTAGCGGGTCTAGTGAAGACCCGCCAAATCAACTTCAGATCACTCTCTGGTCGACCCCGGTACTCCACCCCAAACGAGAAGAGTAAGGTAAGTCGATGGGAGTGTGTCTCTCATCGACCCAGCACAGTGTAGACATGGCAGTAAGTTGACCAAAGCTACATTGACTCCAGCTACGTTATTCATGTAGCTAGAGTAGCATAACTTAGGTCGACTTACTGCAGTAGTGTAGACATAGCCTAAGTAATCATTACATCTTGGAACACTTTATAGTGCCTCACTCAAAACTGTGACCAACAGTCACCTTTAGGAAAGTCTTCAGTTAAATTTTCATTGGTTGTCCCAAAACTTTGCCTTGTGTCAGTCTGCAGGGAAAACCGTGAAGATGGAGGGGTCTTTGTAAAATCATGAATGCAGGAATGATAATTGTGTTGAGAATATCACCAGTGTTTGAGCACAAGGCTAATCTTCCCCAAATTTATACTCGGTATGAAAGTGAGGCCATGTCATCTACTGTACAATGGTGTTGCCTTAGACCAGGCATCGGCAACCTTCAGCACGCAGCTCACCAGGGTAAGCCCCCTGGCGGGCCAGGCTGGTTTGTTTACTTGCCACGTCCACCGGTTCGGCTGATCGTGGCTCCCACTGGCCGCGGTCCCCGGCCAATGGGGGCTGCGGAAAGTGGCAGCCAGCACATCCCCTGACCCGTGCCACTTCCCACAGCCCCCATTGGCCGGGGATGGTGAATTATATGACCTCAGGTAAGCCACCAAGGTCCACGTGTGCAAAACTTGGATAATAGCAATTATCCACCTTTGTAAAGCTCTAAGACTTTTGAATGAAAATCATGATGTAAATACAAAATATTCTTATTGGACGCAGGCTGCATTAGGGGTAGGGAGACATAGTAAGAAAAGGGTGACGAGATAGGGCTTAGGGCTTCCATTCTAAACTATTCTCGGTAAGGTAAAACTGATCAGAACCTGTAATTGTTTCAGGCTTTTTTAGGTCACCCGTTCTATGGGCTCATCAGGAGGAACAAAAAAGACCCTGTTTCATTACCTCCCCTAAACCTTTACAAGTGCTCATGTTGGACAGATGGGTGTTCCACACTCGGTAAGTCTCTGTAACATTGTGCAAAATCCTTTACAGCCCATCAGGAAAAACTGAATAATTTCTCACTAAGATTTATGCCAGTCCTCAGGTTACAGAACAAGCCATGTGTACATTTTCATGCAAGTCTGCCGGGGATGATTATTACCCTAGCAACTATGTTCATTGAATGGGGGGAAGGGGAACTCCATTAAATTCCTTGGAAGTTTCTTTCTGATAATATTTGTAATTGTTCTTTAAACTTCCTGTTGTCTCACGCTGTGATCTTCCCAACTTGTTTTGTATGTGCGCCAAGCGCTTATATGCCTCAGGCTGTTAATATCATACCACATTAAACAGCACAGAAAGAAATACAGAGAGACTATCTCATATTCACATAATATTTCCACTTCTCTTGTCTCAGAAATTTGTCATCAAACCCTTTCCTTTGAGGAAGTCTCAAACTAAACTCATTTAGTTGTATTTATTAGGAAAGCCCGACACCACTGACACCTACCCAGAGTAGCTCTTTATCAGGTCATTTGTAAGTGATTACTGATATTTCACTAGTTAATCAGCTTGGTAATTAGCAAACTTGCTAGTTGGTAAAGGGAAGTATATGCAGCGGTGAGCTGGAGCCGGTTCGCATGAACCAGTTGGTAAATTTAGAAACAGTTTTAGAACCGGTTGTTACGGCTCCCTTAGCTCCTGGCCGGGTAGGCTCCCCCGGCCCCTCCCCTACCTTCCCCCCCTCTTGCAGAGCCTCAGCGTGCCGGGTGCCGGCACCAGCGCTCTGGACTGCTCCTGTGCAGCTCCTGCCCAGCTCCCGCCCAGCTCACCTCTGCTCTGCTTCCCCTGAACGCGGCGCCACCTCTCCACTTCTCCCCACTCCCTGCCAGGCTTGCCGTGGGAATCAGCTGTTTGGCAGCAAGCCTGGGAGGGAGGGGGGATAAGTGGAGCAAGGCGGGGCGCTCAGCAGAGGCAGAGGCAGAGCGGAGATGAGCTGGGGTGGGGAGCGGTTCCTCTGTCACCCCCTTACATCCTGCGGCCCTCCCTGCCCCCACCCACCCCCCCGCCCCAGCTCACCTCTGCTCTGCCTCCTCCTCCTTCCCTGAGCATGCTGCCACTTCTCCCCCCTCCCTCCCACCCAGGCTTGCCGCGCGCAAGCTTGGGAGGGAGTGGGGTGGAGGGGAAATGCGTGCCCAGGGGAAGGGGCAGGGGTTGGAATGGGGGCAGGGGCGGAGTTGGGGTGGAGGGGCGTGAGCACCCACCAGCGCTGGCCAAAGTCAGCGCCTGTGAGTTAGGGTGGTGGGGGGTCTCGGGAGGGGGTGGTCAGAACTTTTTATAGGGAACCGGTTGTTAAGATTTTGGCAGCTCATCACTGAGTGTATGTCTGCATAGGATTCTGAGGACTGTAATGCTCTCAAGCCAGATCTACACAACAGAGTTAGTTCGACGCAAGAGAGCTAACAACGTCGACTTAACTAAAGAAGTGTCTACACTAAAATTTTACTCCTGCCGAGGTAACTGCCCAGCTATGCCGACTTAATAACTCCACCTCCACGAGTGGCATAGAGTCAATGTAGTTAGGTCAACACAGTGTCAGTGTAGACAGTGAGTTGCTTATGTAGACTGTTATGGGCTTTTAGAAGCCATCCCACAATGCCCCACACTGACAGTATAATCAATTCAAGCTCCTCGTGAGGATGCACACTGCCAACACACGGAGCAAAGTGTAGACATGCACAAGTGATTTAATTACTATGGCAGCTGTATACCAATTTAAGTTAGGTTGATTAATTTTGTAGTGTAGTCTGAATTTTTGATTTAGCTGTTGGCACTAATATGTACCAACATTGTAAGGAGCTTTTGTATTGACATAAAGGAACGTGTTTGATTCTGGTTCTATTCCATGTTTGAGGATCTGGGCCTACTACAGCCCAATTCAATTAATCAAAAATCAATGGAAAGACTCCTCCACTCACTTCAGTGGAAGCTGGGTCAAGCTTTTAAATCTACAAATCTAAAGCTTCATTTCCAAGCACCTAGTATACTTTTGCAGGTAGACGCAGTATAAACAAAATTCATTCTGATTATATTACTGTATGTGGCCCTTCACTCATTGGACACACTTGTTTGTCTATAGAAAACAGCGCCAAGAGACGTCTCCAACTTTGGAAAAGTTCCAGAATGGCAAAGTTGCAGAGTTTCGTTTTTCCTTTTGCCACTCTGCAGCTTTTCCAAAGAGTGTATGTCTGCATAGGATTCCAAAGTTTTGGAAAGTTAAAAAATAGCAAAAGAAAAAAGAAAGAAAAATGAAAAGGTTCTGTGATAATGAAGCGGGGGGGGGAGGGATCTCCCTTTGATGGACACTCAGCCAGCCAGTTAGCTGTAAAATCCCTCTTGGTAGCTGTTCTCTACTTGCTTTCCCTGTAAAGGGTTAAAAAGTCCCCCGGGTAAAGAAAAAAAAAAAGTGAGCACCTGACCAAAAGAGCCAATGGGAATGATAGAACTTTTTAAAATTGGGAAAGAAACTTTCCATTTGTCTGTTGTTCTCTGGGCTTCAGGGATACGGAGCAGCAATGCTATAAGCAGGAATGCTGTGTAAGATTTGAACCAGGTATGAAAAAGTATCTTCCATGCCTAGAATAAATTATTTTGATAGGGAATGTTTAGACAGACACAATCAGGTTTATTTCTTATTTTGGCTTGTGGATCTCCTCTGTGCTATCCCCTGATGCTTTTGTTCGCTTTTTAACCTTTAAGCTGAACCCCCAAGAAAGCTAGTTTGGGTGCTTACATTTTTGGAATTGCTCTTTTAAAATCTAGCAAAAGCCTAAGTTCCAGATGTATTTTTTTCCTTTTTGTTTTTAATAAAATTTACCTTTTTTAAGAACAGGATTGGATTTTTGGTGTCCTAAGAGGTTTGTACATGTTGTTTGATTAGCTGGTAGCACAGCTAATTTCCTTTATTTTCTTTCTCAGCTCTTCCCAACCAGGGTGTAGGGGGCAGGGAGGAAAGGGCTTGAGGGTATGCCACAGGGAGGAATTCCCAAGTGTTCCTTCCTGGGTCCAAGGGGTTTTTTTTGCATTTGGGTGGTAGCAGCGTTTACCAAGCCACGGTTAGAGAAAAGCGGTAACCTTGGGAGTTTAATACAAGCCTGGAGTGGCAAGAATTAATTTTTAGAATCCTTGCGGGCCCTCACTTTCTGTACTCAAAGTGACAGAGTGGGGATTCAGCCTTGACAGGGTCAGGGGGAGAAAGCACCCTAGACATCGTCCTTTTTATTGCATTCAGTGGCAGAAAGGAATAAAGAGGGGAAGGGAGAGAAACAGGAAATTACAAAGTCAATGAAAATGCAAACATTTCAGGGTCTGAGTAAAAAACATGGAACATTATGAAAAATCAAAAGCTTTATGAAAAAGCAAAAGCAAATTAAAAGAAAGGCAATTTTTCCATCAAAAAAAGTTTTCAGCAAAACGTGTCCAGCTGTACGCCAGCTCGCGTGAACTAGTCTGGCTCCACTGAAGTCAACACGTAAGGGATGGTGGGTGTCCTTTTGCAAATGTTTTTCCAGCACCGTGATACATTAGAGAAGCAAATTCCACAGGCATGGGGAAGGGATCAGGAGAGGACTCTCAGGCTGCCAGCAAGTCTAGGAGGGGGCAGCAAGAAGAGGCCAACACCATTAAATAATAATGACCCAAATCCTGCAGTCTTGATCCAGGCAGAACTTCCACTACTTTCAGCAAGAGTTTTGCCTGAGTAAGAACTGCAGGGTTTGGCCAATATACAACAATTAGCACTTCTATTGTGCTTTACATCTTCAAAGCTTTCTAATTAATCCTCACCACATCCCTATATGGTGAGAAAGTATTTTCATATCATTTCAAAGGTGAGAAACAGACCCCAAGTGCTTGGGACTTGCCTCAGGCTCCACAACACAGGTACAGTAGTGGTCAAGCCAGTGGTTAGGCTACTAGCCTGGGACTTTGGGGAGCTGGGTTCAGTTCCTTGTTCATCCACACGCTTCCTGTTTGACCTTGAGAGAGAAGTCGCTTAGGCCCTAACTCCTACTGATTTCAGGAATTAGGAGCCTAAATACCTTTGAGACTCTGGTTAATCTCTCTGCATCAGTTCCCGACTTGTAAAATGGGCATAACAGCATTTCCCTACTGCACAGGTGTGTTGTGAAGACAAATACATAGACTGTGAGGCATTCGGATACTACAGTAATGGAGGCCATAAGTACCATAGACAGAGCATCATATTCTCTGCTCAGACGAGGGTGACCACCAGATGTCCCGATTTCATAAGGGCTGTCCCAATATTCGGGACTTTTTCTTGCCTATTACCCCCTGTCTAGATTTTTCACACTTGCTATCTGGTCACCCTCTGGTCATCTCAGACCACTCAATCCTGCTACTTTCCTCACTACATTCATTGGTGTGATACATTTCTGTTGAAATTTTAAGTCATTTTAAAACATCCTATAACACGTACAGTAAAGTACCATGATTTGTGTGACTCATTTATTGGGTGTCCCGGGGAAGGTCCAAGGCTTGATTTTCAGAGGGTAGGTGTTCAGCACTTTCTGACAATCAGGGCCCTTTAAGGCATCCTATGTTGGGAACCCAAAAATGGAAGTATTCAAAAATCAACTCATCACTTTTGAAAATCTTGGCCTAGAAGGCTCATTTTTGCAATTACAGGAATAAAAGCTGGAAGCTGTACACTTGTGCTGTCACTTTTTTCAAGAGCAGAAAAGCTCGCCTTTCTTTTCTGCCACTCAGGGCATACAGGGATTTCAGACTTGATCCTGCTACAACAGTAGAGTTGCAATAAAATAGAACAACTTTATCCAACCTGACAAACTTGGGAAGCCTAACAGCAGCGGGAGATAGAAGGTTTCTGTTGCCTTTCTTCCTGTTTTGCTTTGTTGATAATTTCCTCTGGATATTGCAAACGAACATGGTAAAAGGAGATAGGGGCTTGAATTCACAAGAAATGAGGCTTTTATCTTAAAGAAGGTAAAATTCAGTGCATCCAGAGCTCTGATAAGCACAGACAAAATACCTAGCTCGGTCAGGGGAAGTGATGTCACATTAATATCTAGCAACAATGATACTTCAGAAAAAAATTCAGAAATGCCTCCTGGACATTAAATCAAGGGATATGTTTGCATGTTAACTGCCTCTAAGCAACCTGGTATAATAAACTACTGTATATGCGAGACTTCCAGATCGCTTACCGTGCAAGTGCTTCAGAAAATAGGGGCTTTCCAAGGGCCTGGAAAGACTTGTCTGCCGAATTGTCTGTCTACAGTTTTTCTTTAAGCTATTTTAAGGATATGATCCCATCCCAACTATTTAACTCAGGAATCTGTCAATTACATGCTGCCTAATTGAACTCTCAGATACTGCAGGATTGAGAGCCACAAAGCACAGGAACAAAAATGTGGAAAAAAGGCTTTGTGCTGTTATTTCATTCTCCAAACCCAATTTGAAAAGGTCAGATTTCAGATTGCAAAACCCCACTGAAGTTTAGCTACAAAACTGGGACAGTCATAAAAATAAAATAAATCCTTTTTCCCCATCCCAAAGGCAAAAGAGAGGGGAGAGGTGGATCATTAATACTGGTTACTTACCAGGGTATAGCAAGGGCTGTGGGAGGGAGAGGAATAAAACCCGGGAAAGGAAAAATGTGAGTCATTTTTGCACTGCTGAGCTAGTAATGACTGACTGGGGGAATGTCTCCTTCAGAGGGGTTTTGCAGTCTTGCTTACTCTCATTTGATTTTGTTATTGGGAAGAAAATACAGGAGACAAAATAGAGTTGGGGTTAAATAACAATTGGAATAGGCTGCAGAACATCTGTAAATAAATTAACTAAATATTACACACACACACACACAGAACAGTTTTACCCTGGGTCTGTTCCAAAGCCCCTTGAAATAAATTGAAACCTCCCATTGACTTTAATGGGCTTTGGCTCCAAACCTAAATGGAGAGTTTCACTATAACAAGAACTACAATTGCCACCCTGATGTGTACTAAACAAATCTAGGAGTTACAGTCTACTTCCTTGTGAATGGATTTTCATTACATGTGAGTTTAACGTTAATGGATCGACTGTATAAAACAAAACTAAGGGCCGAATCACCAGCCAGTATAAGTTGTCAAAAATCCACTGAAGTCAAATGGAGCTTATGACAATTTAGACCAGCTGGGAATCTGAGTCTGGAAGGAGCTTACTCAATCCTCCAAAACAAGGACAGAATTTAAAATGCTCCATGCTCTGAAATAAACTGAGAGAGTGTCTGCAAATGGTTAATGGTGTTGGTTTATGACTGACCAACAGATGCTTGTAAGAAAGAAAGAGCAACTAACCAGATACGCACATGATTTTCAATTATGATTGCCTTGAAATGTAGTCAGAAGTATGTGTGGCACCCTCTTTCATATTTAGGGGGTAATTGAGTGTTAATTCCACTGACCTTATTTGCAGCACCTCTTCAATCCTGGGAGCATTAGTTACTGTCAGGCAGCATACTTTACATAGCTGTCTACTTAATGTTTTTCTTTTGACTGAATTTTTTACCTGAGGCATTTCAGTCATGTAACTTCAACAATCAATTCTGGCCCAAAGCAGCATAGGCCTCAGTCACTGAGAAGCAAGTATTTGCATGCAAGCTTGCAGTTTAAGCACCAGGGAAAAAAGAGTGAGTCCACACAGGCTTAAGAAGTAGGAATCTGAGTAGAATCATCACACAGTCAGCTAAATTACTGGGCATGTAATTACCCTTTTTGGGGGTCTGTTAAATTGTTAATCCCTTTGCTGACTGTAATTGCCTTATTGAATCTAAATTAATCCAATGTTTTACAAAATAATCATGCAATTCTAATGGTTGCACACGAGGAATAAAAAAATGGAAACTACTTTGTTTGAAACCTAATTTAGATTAGACTCTGCTGGAACAATTAGTCTTGGAAAAGGCATTCTGTGCAGAGCTTTATGTTAGGGCTTTATGGTTTGTTTGTATTTTTTACATTTTACTATGTGTGAGCACAGCAGTTTCTGTTAAAAATAATCCACTAGATTGGTATTACACCCTGCATATGACCAAAGAGTCACTGCCAAATCAGAGAGACAAACTCCACATCAGGAGAGATAGCTAGGGGTAAGACATTTGTAGAAAAGTGGTTAACAGGTTGGGAGACAAAACTAAAAAATCCTCCCTTTTTCAGTACAAATCTAGATTCATTCCCTAGATTCATTCTCATTTAGAGCTGAATTTTCAAACCAAGCCAAAATCCCTGAGTCTAAAATATATAGTCATTAACACATTCTATAGAACACAGTAACTGCAGCTGGTCCCAGAAGAACATACTAAACCTAAACAAGAACTATAAAATACCTATGGGCAATCGGGTTTTATCTGACCCAGTCTGAGGCAAAAAATGTCAGCCAGGTGTTTGGTACTTAGAGAACTACTAGGAATTACCTCATTATCCTACAGCACTACTCTCAGCAGAAAAAGGCTGGGGGGGAGGGAGGGAGGACATGGAAACAGGAGAAGGAGAACAGATAAAAGTGAAGCTTGAAAAAGAAAAAAACACGTTGCTTCTTAATTGAAAGGAAGCAGGAGGAGGAGGACGATGACATATTTGGTTCTATTGTGATTTATTACCTCTTGTGATCTATGTCTGCAGTGGCTTGAAGTATGTTGTTGTCCCTAATATGTAATTTATACCTTGTTTATCAAGTGGAATGAACAAGTTTAAGCAACAGGCAAAGCATGACATCTGATTATAGCCAGAACCATCCTAATTTAATCTGGGTGTTCAATGAGCAAATAAACATTTTCCTAATTGTGTTACCTGTGAAGATCCTTCACTCAAGGAAGAGTCTACTATGGATGGATTAGCAGAGATACTTGAGTACTTTATATAGCACCTTAAGCACACCTGGTAAAATCCTGGCCCCATTAATTTCACCCACAGCATCATGTATGCTGCACCAAGAAGTCAAGCATCATTGACAGAAGACAAGAAGTTTAAGGTGAAATTTAAAGAGAAGGTTGGGAGCAGAGAGTTCCAGATTACAAATGGAAGCATGACCCACAGCAGATGCTCCAGCCATCGCCCCTGCAATATGAAGAATCTCTGGGAACAGAGAAAGAGTGCACGTAAAAACCCACAGTCACATGCACAAACATGTAAAGTGAGCACACATCAAAAGTTCAGCTTGGTTTTAGAGGTTCCGGCAGCATTCCCCATGTTAAGCATTAAGGACTATTGCTGGAATCAGTAACACTGCTGACCCTGGAATGAGCTTGTTGAGTTTGCCCACTGTTCATGTGTGCAATTACCCTTTTAGAAAGCACAGATACCTTTGAAAACGTGGCTCTGTAAATACCTTGAAGAATCATTTATCCACAGCCAAAATGCTGCCACCTCAGGGATGAGGCAAGACAGCTGTTCAACAACAGGCTGCAATGAGGTGGCTGCATCTACACTGCACATCACTGGCAGCAGCATTTAGGGCATGTGTAGCTATACACCAAAGTGAAGAGCAGGCTGCTTCTATGCTGTGGTGTGTAACTAAATGTGACAGTGAAAGGCTCTGGAGGGGGAAAGCAGGTGGGAAAGGCTCCGGCAGCAGAATAGCAGCGTAGACATGGGAGGCACTACTTAGGCATGTAGAGAGCCAGGTAGGGTACCTACACTGAAGCTTCAGGCATGTCTTTACTCACCTAGAGCACTGCCTCACCATCTACACTGCTATTTATACCCCTTATACTGTCTACACTGCCAAAAGAAGTGTGCAGTTAGACGTACCATATATGGTTACCCTTTGGTGATGGTCTCCTAGCCAGTTCTGCCCATGTGACAATATTCATAGTCAAGTCCAGGGCCAGTGCAAAGAAGTTTCGCACCCTAGGCAAAACTTCCTTGCACCAACTCTGCGCCGCCCCCCCCCCACCGCCAGTCTCCCCGCCCACGGGCGCTCAGCCCCCCCGCCCGCAGGCTGCGGCAGCTGAGCGTGGAGCCAGGAGACAAGGGGGCAGCTCGCCACGGCTGCCTCCCGGCTCCAAGCTCAGCAGCTGAGCGGGGAGGCAGGAGGCAGCCGCCCGCCGCCCCCCAAATCCTGGCGCCCTAGGCGACTGCCTAGGGTCGCCTAGTGATAGCGTCGGCTCTGGTCAAGCCAATTTGAATTAATTTTGAGAGGAGGATTACACAGGATGAAAGATCAAATAGTTCACCATCATCAAAATACATGACTATAACCCCCTTCCCATCATCCATGAACTTTATCATTCTACCAGAAAAGTGTCATATCTGTCTGGCCAGATATATACTTTTGAAGTACATGCATTTTATCACTTTGGGCTCCATTATCTCTTACAGGCCAAATCCTGAGGTCCTTATTCAATTTTTTATTCAGTGTTTTCACAGCCAACCTCCCCCACCCCCAACCCTCATGAAGTCAATGGGAGTCATCTTAAGATATTTAGTGATATTTTTCTCTTAATATTTTTTCTCCATTATTTTACAGAGAATAGAAGATTAAACCTATGTAATGGTAACTGACCATTTTTGGAACATTGGCCCTCTATTAATACATTTGCTTTCCTCCAATCTTCTAGTATCAGGTACCACCCCAAATTCTCTAGGCTTTGTTCCAGTCAATGATTGCTTAGCTCGATGACCTCACAACCACACACAAACACACACTGTGTGGAGCCTGTTTCTTTAAGCAATCTGGATCTGATTCTCCTCTGGGTTTCTTGGGGGTAGAGCAAAGGGAAAGGGGGGGTCTAAAAGACTTTAAGCCACATATATGTCACCTAGATTTTGGGCCATCAGGAGGCCAATGTGGCCCCTGACCTAAATTAGAATGCCCCAAAAGGCTCCTCTAATTTATGGTAGCCTCCCAATGCCAAGCGGCTGTGTCGCAGCCCGGAATCTCCATAGCACCATGTGCGACTCAGCTGCCCCTTGACACTTCCTATGCCTGGAGTTTGCAAGTGAAGTATTATAGAGCTGTTTATGCTGCACGATGCTGCTTCTGCACTGGGGGAATTCTCACCACCCTTTGTAGTGCCTGTATGACCCCTGCATGCTACCAGAGTGGTGTATAGGGGCCAGGGCAGAGGGAAGAACCTCTTGCTATGTATGCAGATGTACCATTGTGTGCTGTTTTAAGGACTGTGTTGGAATTGCAAGCTATCACATTAAGAGTGGGGGAGGAAGGGAAAAGGGTGTTCCGCTCCTCCTTGCAGGCTAGGGGACACTGTAGGGAAATATACGATCTGGGCCTAGCAGCAGTTACATTGCAGCAAGTGGAATGAGTTGTGCATCTCTGCTTTGTATCTTTCTGTTCTTTTCTTTTTTATAATCCCACCCTCACTGCCAGTTTTCTCTGCATTGTTCGCACAAAGAAATGAGATAAAAATATAAATACTCTTCCTGGAAGGTTGCAGCATCACACTACTTTATTTCTTAGAATCCAGAACCCTAACACACAAGAACCGAAAAACAGAGAGAGACAAATCAGGTTGCTCCCTAAACCAGAGAGGCACAACTTACCCCACTTTACTTTAGGCTGGCTGGCTGCAAACTAACTGCTGCTAGACCCAGATCACACACTTTCCTATAGAGACCCCTAGCCTGCTGCAAGCAGGAGCCCACGCACCTTAAAGTGATAGCTTGCAACAGCAACACCATTTACTATGCACCACACATTGAAGTGAACAGGAATTCTGTGCACAGAACAGAGGGCTTGTAGGACTGGGTCGCAGGACAATTCAAAGGAAATACCTGAGCTTATCCTCCCTGCTGAAAACAGTGTCCTGGTGTACTTTGCTTTCATAAAATACTTTTCTCCATTCATGAGAACAATGGAGAAAGGCAAAGCCCAATTGCTGTTGAAAGTATCTAATATATTACTTCTCCCTGTTGCGCTGCACCTACTTGGCCAAATTCTTCCCCAGTAATAACTCCACAGTCAATGGAGTTACGCCAGAGACAAATATGATCCAGTGTACCTTAGTATCAGTAGGAATTTTTGTACCTGTCTTAGAACAAATCCATGTATGTACATCTCCCCTAAGATAGTTGCATCAGCGTCAAATACTTTGAAGCACAGCCAATGTCCTTATTAAAGACTCACCGAGGAAGAGATAATAGCACTCTCTCCTATTCTGTAGTATTTAGCGCTGTGAGAAAAACACACACCCTACCTAACAAGACATAGCATTTTAAAACGGTTATTTCATTTGCAGTATTGCTCCAAAATCTTTGTCATCAAAAAGTTTGTTTGGGGTTTTGTAGTTATTTTAAAAAGCAAAGGTACATATCATTGGGTAGTGATGAGG
The DNA here is from genome assembly GCA_033296515.1 of Macrochelys suwanniensis. Lineage (NCBI taxonomy): Eukaryota > Metazoa > Chordata > Testudines > Chelydridae > Macrochelys > Macrochelys suwanniensis. The sequence goes on from CM065776.1 coordinate 26,646,119, forward strand.
AGGCACAAAGCCATTATTCTGCCTGCAATTTACCACTTTTCTCCTCCTCCTCCTCTGTTTCCAGATACAGGACCCACTTGCCAAACTAATGAGGATGACAGGGTCCAGAGCTAATTGTGTTGGCAGCCTTAGAGTTGCCTGTGGGTCTGTCACATTGTCATGGGCTGTCTTGCCTCCCTTGTTCTCCTGAATGTCATTTCCTTTCCTTTCAGCATTAGTTGCCTATAATTTGCCAATATTTTATCCATTCATGAATAACATCGCACTCAAATCCATCATGAGATACATGTAGCCAGTCATTAAGCAATCAGGTCAAATGGTTTGCCCAAGCTCCTGTATGTTTTTGGAAGTAAATGCCTCAGAAATAGAACTCTGCAGTACACAGCCTTCTGTCCAGTGAATCCTTCTATTTCAATCAGAAGTGAAATCCACGCTGACTTGACTGAGTAATCAACCTGTTCAGTTGTCAGCAGAGATGTGAAGCAAGTGTAAATAGTACACATGAATCTTTATTCTCTCAGCCATTTCTTAGAACACTAGGCTCAGCTCTTAACTAGAGACAAACTACAAAATTCAGATCAGGAGCTAGATTTAAAGTAACCCTTGGGGCTGTTCAGATCCGAATGGCTTGATTTGGCCCGTTATAAATATTAGGGCAATTTACAATATTTGGATCTGAATCCTGCTTTGGATTTCATTCCCTGGGGCCCAAAGATCAGGGGTGTATCAGTCACAGCCTAACATAAATGCTGTTATGTTATACATATGCACCTGTACCTTCCACCCAAGGATCTGATCCTTTACAGCCAGTCTGTGACTGGTCTTTGCAAAAGTATGCAGGGTGGGGGCAGGGGACTGTAAGGGGGGGGGGGCGGGAATAGAAGCCTCCCCACTCTTGCATACATTCCCCAAAGGCTGTCAGAGCCAGAATCCTTATGCTTGAGGGAATACAGGGACACTCCAGGGGTGTAGAATTGCCAAAATGGATGGGGAGGAGCAGGGAAAAGGTAAGGTTTTGGCCCTACCTTCCCTCACCCTTGGTCTGCGGAGTGGGCTGTGTGCCCCAGGAGGAGCATCCCTTATAGTATGACAGAGCATGCCCATCAGAGGGACTCTGCCTCCCTGGGAGTATAATCTCTTTCCAAGCTCTATTCAAGTTTCTCCACACCTTTCCAATCCCAGGCTGCACTTTACAGGCATCGTCTAGCCTTTGGCTGGTAAGACCCATATCCACAAATGTACTTACGTGCCTAAACCCCAGGTTTAGGTACCCAACTTTTAGGCACCACTGCAATCCACAAACCTCCCACTCAGCTGCTGCCTAATGCTGTAGATGGCTGAACTCACTCAGTTTCTAACCGTTTGCAGCAAAAGTTCCATAGGAGCGTAAGTTTCTGCTCATGGGATGCTCACTGCTTCCCCACTCTAGGTGTCTGGACACCTATCCCCCTGCCGAACATGCTGGCTTTTGTGGCATTTTTAGGTGCCTCTCACTCCCCATTCACTGAATAGGAACATAGATGCCTAATTCAGGCTACTTGGATCATTGTTGTTCCTCTGGTTTTCTAGGTGCCTAAAAGGTAGGCTTGTGACCATGGGCAGCAGGTGAAGCTTCCCCTTGGGAAGGCTAGCCTGCCGCCCCGCCTCTTCCAGCTGAGGTCCCACGCCCTGATCGCTGCTCTCAGCCCCCTCCATGGCTGAGAGTTTGGCCCCTCCCTCCCAGGGACCCAGACAGGGCTTGGTCGGTGCCACGTGGGCATAAGGGCTCCGAGCCTGGAGGCCCTCCCCTTGGCCAGGGACCACAGCGGCAGCCCTCTGAGACCCGAGACCCTTTCCCCTTCTTTCCGCAGCCCTGCCCATGGTCCCACCCTATTCTGCCCCTTCCCTCACAGCCCTGCCCCTGTTCCACCCCCATTCTGCATCTTCCCCCAAGACCCCACCCCCTTCTTGCTCCTTTCTGCCCTCTTCCCCTCCCTGCCTTGCTGCAGCCCCAAGATTGGAAAAGCTCTGGGACCTCCTTCAGCCCCAGGGCCATGGTGTGGGGGAGATTTTCCGGGGGCCCCAAATTGACCGGGGGCCCTGGGCACGGGCCCCGTGGACCCATGTAGTAATCTGCCACTTCCGCTCCCCCCCACAGCATGAGGTTTGGGGAGGCCTAGTCTCCCCTAGATTCCATTATGTGCCACCCATGCTTGCGACACTCAGGCTAGCTCTCTCGTGTAGCCGCTCTAAGATAACGGTAGCGAGCTCTCCTGTCATCTTAATTAATCCACCCCCAATGAGAGGTGGTAGCTACGTTAGCAGGAGAAGCTCTCCCACCCCTGAGCGACATAAGTTATACTGACATAAGTAGTAGTGTAGACATAGCCTTAACATCTCAGTGCCTAAGTCACTTTGTGGATCCAGGCCTAAGTGCCTGTTGTATCATAAGCTTCTCAGGGCAGAGATTGTGCCTTTATGCAGGGCTTATATTACACCAAGCAACCTATAGGTGCTTAACAATAATAAAGAAGGGATCTCAAATCTCTTCACAAACATTAATCCAGGCTCACAGCACCCTTGATACATGCAGCACACAGCAGACATTATTATACCTAAGCAATGGGTAAACAGAAGCACAGAGAGGTAAAGTGACTTGACCAAGCAGTGGAAGATTTGGAATAGAATTGAAGATTGTTTATTCCCCAACCATTCTCTAAATGCTAGGCAACGCTCCCTTCCTGTAGTAAAACTGTTAGCAATCACATTAATTAACTGGGGAAGAAAATTTGGTTTATTAGGTTTCCAGAAATCTTATGAGAAATCATCTCCTGCTCTGAACGATGCCATCAGCTCTGCTTTTCCAGTATCTCACATGGCTGAGCTAAAAAAAGTGCACATGATACATGTAAAGGGACTGCGTTCCATTCCAAGGTGGGAAATAACTGAAGAAGAGTTTCTGTAAACAAGCCCTTCCTGTAGAGTGTTAGGATGATTGGCACGAGGAGCACTTTCTGGATTGCTAAACCCACAAAACTCTCCTCGCGCCTCCCAGCTAGTAAAGCAAAACAGTGTCATGGAAAGCCAGAAACCAGGGATAAAGATAACCTACCAAATAGCTTCTTCTTAACTCTGTTCAAGAGAGAGATGTTCACCTCAGTTAGCCTCTTGAGGTAAAAGAACATGCATTCTCCTTCAGCCAAATAGCATTCTCATCTCTCTACAACTGATCCCCGTTTAAAAGCATCTCCATTCAGAACTTGCATGAGGATGGAATAAGTTTGGGGGCTTTCACTAAGTACAGCAGGTAACTTTGCAACACTGTGCAATTATTTCAGTTGAGTGAATTGTTTGTGGCCAATTATTTTCTCCGCTAATTTAATCTAGGTTTCTGCTTGTAAAATGCCAGGAGGTTGCAATTTTCTCAAAAGGTGCTTTTCTTTCATTTTGTTTTTCTTTCGTATTTTTTTGCAAATTATTTTGTGTTTAGTTGTGACTGGTTATACAAGTACTGTATTACTTCTGTCTCTGCTTGGATGAAGGTATTGTTCTAATGAGGAGGGCATGAGGAAGCCAGGGGGGCTTTGAATATCCCAGGAAAAATAAACAAAATTAGGAATTTTTTGGGAACACTTTAGACCGTTCTCCTTTCTGGACAATACAGGTCTTGCCAGAAACATCATTCCTAGAAAAATTAAGCTACTGTGAATTTTATTGTCTGGGAGCAGAGATTACATTTAGTTTCTCTCATTACATCCACACAAAGGAGAAGGAGCATCATCCTAACTGCAGATGATTGCTGTCTGGCTCATTTAATTGCCACAGTGCCACAGCTCTGGCAAGAGGTTCACTACTACAAATATATCAGACTTGTCCTCTATTGATTTCAAATTAAGTTCAAGGGCACACTGGAACTCCCAACCATAAGAGTCAAGCTCATCTGTGGGGGAGACAGAACTTTCTCCAGGGGTAGTCCAAGACTGTTGAATGAACTCCCCCAGGAACTAAAGATCATCGCAAACCTCACCACTTTCTGCTCCAAGTGCAATGTGCATTTCTTTGACCATGCCCTCTATAATACAAACACATAGCAACAGGTATTTTTATATTAAAAACACACACACCGCTACCAAAACAAAAACACTCTACTGCACACGCTTCTCCCTCTGGGATACTATGGTAATGAGTGTGGTATAAAAACCATATAGAATAGAACAGAGAATGCTGTAGCCCTGCTGAACGGTGTCCCATCCTATATCAAATATACCAAGTGCACTGCGTTTACTGGTAGCTAGTTTTCTGCCATTACCTAGCCATCACCAGAAAGTAGTTACATGTATGCATGCAGTCCAAACTGTGAAGGATGCTCACAGATTCATTTAATTGCCTTTGTCGGGGGGGTTGTGCACTCTTCCCATTTGGTGTGTTAAATTGTATGAGGGACTCTGCTTATCACCTGCCTTTTCTATTAATAAACCTTTCATGAAAAGGAAAGAGACATTGCATACCCGACACGTTTAGGCCTCAGGCAGACATCAAGGACCAGTCTTAACATCAGCACCAGCACAGCTTTGTAGTTACAATATAGCCCATTTGCCATTGGCAAATATTTCAATAAGCACACTTAAAATGAGCTTTCTAGGATCATTCATGCTGGCAAAACTTGATTGCTCTTATGTCTGCAGAAAAAGATGTGCAAACATATTTGGAGATAACTGTTTTTTAAATGTAAGTGAATACTCAAGAAAATATTTTACAGGGCTCACTTAGGAATTGTGATGTAAAGTCCAAATCAAAAGCATTCAAAGAAAGTCCATTTAGAGTCTGCATTACACTTTTTGTACCTCTTATGCAGGTTATACCAATGGCTGCATAGTACAGATAATACACTCCAAACCAATTCAGAGGCATCCAGTCCTTTGTGGCAAGCTCACGTTTAGTTTTCTCATTTAGAATATATTATTTGTTTTCCTTCTTCTTTGGGCTTGGGAAGGGAGTGAGAAAGGCTTGTTACAAACTAAAAATGCAAGATGTTATGTAAAAAAATTAAATAAAAGAGCAGATTTGGGGGGAGGGTAAAAATGTTAGTGTTTAAAATCCAAATCAAACCAGTGAATTAAATATTCACTGATGTTTCTTTACTTGAGATCTCATATAGAGGCGCAGCATGAGACTAACACCTGTAGTTTAACAAAAGATTGCCATTTGTCTTTACATATCTTTCCTTCTCCATCACAGGTGGATCTCATCTTTTCCAAAATGATGCTGTTCACACTGAAATTTTCACAAACAAATAAAATAAAGGAAAAGTTTGGTTGTTGTTTTGTTCTCTCTCACACACACTCATACACACACATACCCTTTTGTTCTGCACACAGCAGTTTGGCATGAACAAGATATGTGCCTGTGTTTAAACAGGTGGGAAAGCCTCATGGATCACAGACACCTGAAAATCAAAATAAAATTTGGGGTGGGGGCAGTTCTGAAATTCAATTTAGCTAATGTCATTCTTCCTGCCTTCAGGGAATGTTTGATCACCTGCAAAAAGAGAAAGAGAAATGCACACATTTGGTCGAAACCCCAAGATTCAGCTGCTTAGATGTCTCAGTTCAGAACAGCATCACCCTCTCTGGAAGTGCGAAGACAAGGGAACTTACAGCTGGCCACAGAGCCTGCTTGCAGATCACAGTTGCAGTCTCCTGTACGATAGATTCACTCAGAAATATTTAGGTCAAGGATTTTGGCACAGTTAAGCAACAGTACCATTAACAATTCAAAACACTGCCACTGAAAATTATGCTTGACATTTAGCATATTATCTGGCAATGGGCAGACATTCCTTTATAATGTTAGGACATAACATATCATTTGCAATACAGTATCAATTAACCAAATCATCCCCTGGAGCCTTGATCATAGATTTCATATCCTCTGTTTTTATTCACTGAAGAAGATATTTTACAAAGGCTGTCTTGGTCTCATGTTACTTCCGTGTTGCTCAGACAGAAAAGATGTTGGGACAGACTGTCCTGATAAGAAAAAGTGGCCCACCCACAGATGGAGTTCTGGCATACATGAAGACCTACATGGGATCTTTATTGATTAAGACAACTATAAAATGTAATTAATTCCTGTGTAGAGGAAACTGAACTAAGTTAATAAACTGTAAATGCAATGTATACATCTAATTGCAGTATAAGATTTATTTATATTATTTGTATTGGTCATCACTAAAATGACAGTGTTTACCCACAATTATCACACACAAGCATCTGAGATGCTGTTATTCATATATGAGGAAAAGTAAGCCAGCAGGTCTAAATACAAGAAAGCAGCTGCAATACCTTAGGTGTAGGCAATGCTGACTTTTTAAATGGCAACTACTAACAGTTGAACTATGATGACCTAATCCTGCATTCCTTGCACACTCAAAACTCCCACTGACTTCAAATGGAGAAAAAGGTTGAAATGGCAGAAAAATAGGGAAATATACGACTAAGAAGTAAGTTTGTCCTGTTGAATGTGTGTGATGAGTCTTGCACCATTACTAAGAAGAGACCTACATTTTCTTGCCACTTTTCTTTGATCTTTCCTTATAGAGCTGAATGGCTTGCCCTCCAAATTCATTAAGTAGAGTTGCAAGGGTTCATCTTAAACATAACTGCAAACATTTACATGTTTTCCTTTTATATAGCACTTTAAATGCTATGGCACTGAATCTTCTACTGTAGAAGGAAAGCCAAGAACCGAAATGGTGGATTTCAGCTAGTTTTATGTTGAAAACAATTCTCAGTAAACCAGAAAGTCTTGAAACTACTTTGGGCTTGATCCTGTCCAGTACAGGCGCATAGTATTGTGCGTATATAAGTGCAATGTAAAAAGTACTTAGTAGGGTAGAGAATTCAGGGAAATCTGCTGGGCCAAGGCCACTATGAAAGCTTTACCTTTCTAGTGGACTCATCTTAGTTTTTCCAACTGGTGCTTCCAATCCCCTAGCCAATTTCATGAAGATTTTGAAATATCTAGTCCTGGTGCAGTATGTAGCAGAGTGTACAATGTTGTCACAATCCACTACACCTCTTCATAGAGGATCCTTATGGATGCAAGTAATGTTAAGCACTAGACACACCTCTCTCTTGATTGGAATTAAATTCTCAAGCTGCCTGTGCACCCACTTTCTTACTCACACATAAACAGGGTAAAACAAGGCCCAGAGAGAATGGTGTGTCAAAGGAAATTCATGGCCTTAACCACAATTGTCGTCATGCTAATAATGTGATTGCATTTACTCCCCTCTTTGATCTTATCCCTGCTACAAAGCAGGAGCAACTTGGTAGCTATGCAGCAGCACTCTTCCTAATGCAGGTTCAGGATTTCCCACAAACCGTTCTGCTCGTCATTTGTTACCTTGAACTTGTCTATGCAACACTCTGCACCTAAACTATGTGGGGTTCAGCCCTTCGTGGCAATTGCATGAACTTCTTTTGAGTATTACTAACATGGTTATTGGTGCATCGAGTTTTGTATACAGTAGATAAGATAGATCTGAGCACCACTTCAAAATGGTAAGTGATTTAAATGGATAAATCCCTGGGTCTTGCCCAAAGTCTCTCCCTTCATTTTAATTTTAGTGCTGTTTTCAGACTTAACAATCTCTTCCTTCAGAATCAGCTGACCAGTTCGGAAAATAAATTACAGCAGGTAAGCCTGGCTAGTCATCAGATAAGAAAGCAAAGGAACAAGGAAGTCTGTCTGTTCACCTTTTCCCAAAATATTTTCTTTATGTATGGCAATAAATTTTCCACTATGTATTGTTCCCCTTGCATATAGCAATAAGCATTGAGCAATTCACTGGATTTTGTTCCCTTACCATACAGGACCAAATTCTGACCTTGGTTACCCCATAAATCTTCACTAAATTCAATGGGTTTGCATGGAGTAACCAAGAGCAGAATTTGCCTCAGAAAGGAAAAAGTGAGTGTAATCCCCCACAGTCAGCATATGTCCAGTCTCTGGTAATACATGCAATAAAGTAATCCGCACATACAGAATTATGAATAGCAGAGCTGGGTCAATACCAATATTCCCCATCCAAACTTTTAGATAGTTCAGAACTGGGTCCACGTGCTGCAGGTACTCAATTTCTCTAAAATGATCCCAAATCCCAGATTTCAACACTCTCTCCATTCCTCCCCTGAACTTTGGCAATGTTTCAATACAGAGCTAAAGTTTGCGTCTTGTACCTTTTTTTTAAAGACTGCATCTTCTGACTCCAGCAGAGAAAATACTGCATAATTTAGTCACACAGACTCAAGTGACTGCATTACACAGCTGTCCTGATTCAAGACCTAACTGTTGCAAAGGTCGGGCTTGCCTATCCAGGAGAACATTTGTGCATTTTTTCCTCAGAACGTCACTTCCTATGCATAGCACTGCTACATTTATAAATGTCATGGGGGGTTTTGGAGGGGAAGAGAGAAGGTTGGGGTTTTTTTTGCAAAACAGTTTCTACAGAAACACACAAACACAGTTATCTGCAGGATAACTTCAACTAGGAAAACCTCAGGAGTGATGTAACTACCCAATTAGACACATTACGAAACTTACACTTGCATAAACCACTTTCCAATGGAAACTAAGTTTTGACATTGACTTCCGTGGAAGCAGGGCTCTATGAATGAGAAAATCCTCACTATGTTATTTATTAACTTGTAACGTTGCATGTCTGAAGGGATGTTAAGCATTAAAGAACATGTTCTCATCTCTATGCAAGCCTCGTGTGTGTAATTCCCCACTCTCCACTTAAAAACAAATCTATATAAACACAAGCAACTTCCTAGTAGAGAGTTGTTTACTTATTTAAAAAGTATGTTTACTTAAAATTTTGCTCCCTGGGATAGCCTCATCATGACATTCATTTAATTTTAGTCAGGATCCTAAGGGATTCGACAGCCAATCTTACACTAGCTACTTCAATAAAAAACAATGTAATTCAGGACACTCGGTCTAAAAGAGCAGACAACACAGCACATACACAAGTTCAGTTCCGTTTTCACTGATGAGATAGCTGAAGAGCAGATGGTTCTAGACAATGTCTGTGAATCTAATGAGCAGGTTATTATCTAGCTCTCCATCTTAGGAGTTTTTATTTCCTCCAGCAACAATTGGCATCTGAGTGCCTTCCACACCAAATAGATTGGCAACAGTAAAGTCCCTGTCATAGAGTCGCTTGCTTTTCTCCCAATAAAGCTTTGCATGGGGTAGGGTGTTTGTTTGTGGAAATGGGGAAATAGAGGATTGGTTGGTTGTGAGAATGTCCTTCTGGTTACAGGTATCTTTAAGTTTTTTTAAACTGCAGCCACAAAAGCCTAATTTAACAGTGCTTAGTGCTAAAACAAATAGACTGGTGCAGGCTGCTGATGGGGGAGCAAAGGGGGCAATTGCCCAAGGACCCAGGCGATCTAAAAAGGCCTGGGGCCCCCCGGCCACTGCCATCACCAGCAGCACCGTGAGACTAAGGCAGGCTTCCTGCCTGCCCTCGCTCCACATCATTCCTGAAACTGCAGCCAATGGGAGTTTCAGGGGCAGTGCCTGCGGGCAGCGGCACGCGGAGACCACTTGGGCCCCCCGCCTAGGAGCTGCTGCCAGAGGGGTGTGACAGTTGCTTTCGGGAGCCACCCGAGGTAAGCGCCGACCCCCTGACTCCCTCCTGCACCCCAACCCTGTACCCCGGCCTAAAGCCCACACCCTCTCCCACACCCAAACTCCCTCCCAGAGCCAGCATCTCGCACCCCTTCCTGCACCCAAATTCCCTCCCAGAGCCCAACCCTGCACCCCTTCCCGCACCCAAACTCCCTATTAGAGCCCACAGCCCACACCTCCTCCCACATCCAAACTCCCTCCCAGAGCCCGACCCCCACCCCTCTCACAACCAAATTCCCTCCCAGAGCCCAACCCTGCACCCCTTCCCGCACCCAAACTCCCTCCCAGAGCCCACACCCCGCACCCCCTCCCACACCCAAACTCCCTCCCAGAGCCCACACCCCGCACCCCCTCCCGCACCCAAACTCCCTCCCAGAGCCCACACCCCGCACCCCCTCCCGCACCCAAACTCCCTCCCAGAGCCCACACCCCGCACCCCCTCCCGCACCCAAACTCCCTCCCAGAGCCCACACCCCACACCCCCTCCCACACCCAAACTCCCTCCCAGAGCCCACACCCTGCACCCACTCCCGCACCCAAACTCCCTCCCAGAGCCCACACCCTGCACGCTCTCCCACACCTCAACCCCTTGCCCCAGCCTGGTGAAAGTGAGTGAGGGTGGGGGAGAGCAAATGATGGAGGGAAGGGGGATGGAGTGAGCAGGGGGTGGGACTTTGAAGAAGGGATGGGACAGGGATGTGGTCTCAGGGAAGTGGCAGGGAAGGGAGCAGGGGCAAGTGTCTTTCGGTTTGTGCGATTAAACAGTTGGCAACCCTACCGGGCGGGCATGCTGAAGCCCTGGCCATGCCAGAAGAGTGGGCCCAGCAGCGCAGCCAGCAGCTTGCTGGGCACCAGCCAGCGCAGGTGCAGCACTACCCACATGTCAGGCGGACCACATCCGCGCAGGCACGGCTTGTGTGTGCGTGGGGGCCCATTGACTGTTCTGCCCTGGGGCCCAAAATTGCTGTCGGCGGGTCTGGACTGGTGTGAGCAAAGGACATATTTGTTCCCCTCATTTGAACTCCAGATTTATTGCTGTCCCACATGTAGAACCCCAGTTCATTAAATTAAATTAGGCCTTAAAAAAGAAAAAATGGATTTCTGAGTAGAATTCATACTATAGAATCTAACTCCCACTGAGCTCTACTGAAAGGCCTAAAACTATATTTGTCCAGGATTCTCAAACTCTTTCCACAGTGTGGACCACAAATGGATACAGACTGAGTGGGGAAGCACTTCCTCTCTCATACGTGATCAATAGACGATTTCTATTCCTAGTCACAATCCTAGAAGTACAATCCATAACAGCCCTGTAGCTACCGAGGGAATTGTTCACATAGAAAAGTATATTTATGTCATGTTTTTTAGTGAGGATGATGTTTTATTGTATATTTCAAACCCTTCAAAATGAATCCCAAAGCTATACAAAACAATAAAGTAATATGGCTCGATTTCTAGCTCTGAGAAAAATGACATGAAAACTGTAACTACAATGTGATGCTGAACAGCAGGGGTCCAGAAAAAATTGATATCAGGAATAAATTAAAATTGAACCTAAAGGGATTCAGACACCTAAAAACAGAAATAAAGGCAGATATAAAAGACTAATTTAATGCAAGCTATTCCAGGGGAAAAATGATTATGTAGATAAAATGTTCCGCCTTTATCTTTATTAGCTCTAGACTAGAAACATTCAAAATCAACAAACCACCCAAGATTATTATGTTTGTATCAATACCTTCCATCACCAACCCCCAGAGAACGTATAGAATGCATTAACAAACACATCCCATGTTCTTCATATGGAACAACAATAAACCTGTAGTAAAACATAAATGCTACTACAAAGGAAAATGGAGGGACAGCCTAGACGAACGTATGGTTTACTACTGAGCAAGCCAAAGAAAGTTTATTTTGAATTGAAATAATGATGAGACCAAATGGTTGGAGGATGTAAAAGGTGACAGATAATACGTGTAATGCCCTGACCCGGCAATTGAAAACATAGACAGACTACTGTGCCCCCTGCTCCCCGGTACCTCTATTGAAGTCCATGGAACTCCTTGCAATAGCAGTGGCCTGCCAGTGTGCTATTGAATGCAGACTCAGGCCTATTTACAGAGCAAATAATTTGTGGAATCCAGTCTGTTGGAAAGATGGGAAGGAATGAGAAAATGAATAATATTCTTGAGCGATATTTCAAAATTGATCATTATTCCTAATATATAGAACCTAGTTTCCATAAAAGGGTCTAAGGGGGAAATGGGTACAAAAAGGATTAAAAGAAATAAAACTGGGCTAAATTCTTTCAATCAATTATAAGAAGAATATAAGTTAGAAAACCAGAACTTATCTATTTTCTGAGCCTTAGGATATTATTTACAAAATCCTGAGGCCTGGAGACAATTTAATCGTAATAGGGGAACTGTGGACAATAGTGTACCATGAACTTTTAAGCACAACATCTCACTGAGCTCCAATGGGCCATTCTGCTTAAAAATGTGAAGCCATGATAAGGTTCGGTGTAAGGAAATTACAAGATAATTACATCTCCAATTTAAAAAAATTAAGTATATCAAATACACTCACGAAAAGCTTATGCTCCAATACCTCTGTTAGTCTATAAGGTGCCACAGGACCCTTTGTCGCTTCTACAGATCCAGACTAACATGGCTACCCCTCTGATACAAATACACTCAGTTTCCTATAGAACAAAAGGGCAATATTGACAATGTGAGATCTGACTGGGGAAAGGAAATCATCCACCATCTCTCTCCAGATGACTGGACAGATATTATGCTAACCTTTCATGGGGCATTCAGACCCCATTGGTGATATCATTATGCCCCTGCAAAGAACACAGCAAAATCCACACATCTAGCAATCTAAGATATTAATAAATCACCTCTCATTTGTTATCACCATAATAAAATGAGGGATGCCACAGTAGTATGAGCTGTTTCCTGGATATGTCCCAAATCAGAAGAGCATCTAGAAAGATTATGCAAGAGTTATGAGTCTATGAGTTATTTTAGAGATAACACCACCAAATCCTGATAACTGTGGTGCTGGGGCAATGTCCAGTTCACTGAATTTAAACAAAGAAATCTGTTTATACCTCTTGATGGCAGCCAGGAAGTGTATTTCACCCTAAGGCTGCATTCATGCAATTACATCTCTGTGTGTGGATCCTTATATGGCCCCACTGACTTCAGGATCAGGACCTAGGGTGGGAAAAACCAATATCCATTATAGAAATGTGGATGACAAGAATAAGAGAAATGGAGTAATGTATTGCCTGTGTTAGATTCACAACTGAACTCTTCAATGAAAGATTACCCAAGTGGAATGAACTGGTTAAAAATAAATCATGTATATAACTTCTATAAGAAAATCATGTATATTCTCTATAACCAATAACATATGCTTCATCAGCTCTTCTGTATTCTGTTATCTTGTATCACCCTCCTATTTACTACTTAGATAAGGGAATAACTTTTAGTGTCAATAGTTCTGTTTATCTTTAATAAAAAATATTAGTGATTAAATTCCAGTGGTCCATGAAATAATTGATAAGATAACAAAGACGTTGATTCCACTATTAAGCATATTAGTTTTACTGGATTATTGGTTTGTTCTTCATTACTATTGTTTCAGAATATACTGCCTTTACTTCAGCTGTAAATAGCCCAGGAAAACAGCACATACCTTAAAGAGAAACGTCCAAAGAAGAAATTCTTTCCCTCCTATCTGAGACCTTTCCCTAGGGAACAGACCACTTTGGGAGGTGTTATTGCTTCATGTTTGCAGCACTAAAAACAAGTATAGAGAAATAATGGGTTGGCTGAGCATATTATGAAAGGATTCCCCCTATTATGGAATTCAGGGCAAATGAAAGTCAAGATAAAACATATTGATGGTGGGGAGCTTGGGGAATTTGTACTAGTTTGGGTATATTAGCTTCTTAGTTCTTAATAACTGGCTGTCAAATGTCAATCGCCATGTTGTTTGGGTTTATCTGATTACCCTATACCCTTACTCCTGTTGTTGATAACTAAAATCAAGGGAATGTATTAGCTCAGGCCCAAAATCTATTCTCCTGTGTTTATGAAGATCATAATAATGAAAAAAATAAAGACTTTGCTTTCCTTATTACATATATACACACATACAATGAAACAAAAGAAACACTAAGTTTGCTTCCTTACTTGTCCTGACAGAATTTGTGCATGCACACTCATTAGAAGTTACTGGCCATTCTTGTGCAGTTTTTAATGCTAGCTGTATGATGAAGCACACCAAATGAACCACAAGTTATTTAAGAAAATTAAATAAGGAAACTTTTGAGGTTGTAGCAGGAAGACAGACTGAAGAGAGCGCAGTCTGATGTAAATGAATAGACGGCTTCAATGAAAATGAAAGAGAAGAAAACTCCCTCCTGGGGTTCATTATACCTCTTGAGCTGTTGGTAGTAAAGTTAATTTTTAAATGCTTTGAGGTGATTAAGAACTCAGGCATCACTCTAAATGTAAATAAGTCCTGTTTCATTTCCTCACAGTTAACTCTTGATTGCGGCAGTCACCAGCTATTTAGCCTGCTGATGCATTCAAGATCCATAGTCTAGTTCATAGTTAACCCTTTTCATATGAAGTGAAATTCTACCAAGCCCATTTTTTAAATGCAGACACTCAGATCTTGACAAATTCACTCACTAGTGAAAACAATGATTTATATTTGCAAATAATAAAAGGACATAATAAGGAGGGCATCATAGAATTAATTGGTGGGTTTTGGTTTACTAGCTAAAAGAGAAGTCTTTTTCCATCTCACACTGAATGCAGCTTAAAATCACAGATGGAATAGAAACTTTCAATTTAGTAAGGTGATTTCTTTAAGTTACAGTTTGAAGAAGCAGTTTGCAATGAGACAACTCCATCTACCCTCATGTGCATATTCAATAGAAAATTGCAAAAACTTTTGTATATACATTGCAAGAGTCCCATTTCTTCTTGAAAAACCTTTTGTGAATGTTCATTTTTGAGCTTCATACATTCATCATTGAGGTATAACGGAGAGATATAATGTGGTGGTTTAAAGATATTGGACTGGGACCTCAGAAACCTGGATCCTAATCCCAGATCTGTTATTGGCTTCTGTGGAAAGTTGTAAGTCACTTAGGCAGAAAGTTTCAAAAGTGGCAACTGATTTTGGGTGCTGTGGTTTGTGGGTATCCAAGCTGAGACAACTTAAGGTATAAACAATTAAGGTGCCTCAAGATGGATACCCCAAAAATCAAGGCAGCCACAAAATCTGGCCACTTTTGAAAATGTTGGTCTTAACTTTCTGTAGCTAAGTTCCCCATCTTTAAAATGAGGACAATGTTACTTCCCTTCCTTAAAGGAGTGTTCTGAGAGTAAATCCATTACTATTTGTGAGGTGCACCAATGGAGTCAAAGCTGCTATGTTCTCATCATGCACCTTGTGAGTACCGTTCTGGGGAAACTAAAGCAGCAATCAGCAGACCGAATCTGGATAATCCAGATCCTGGTAACAGTAGTACTGGAGACATAATTTTTAGGTTCTTCACTTTATATTCTTCAACGCAGTGTGGAGGGGCTGTCAGCTGAAAGCACTTAGTACCAAAGAATATTGCCGCCCATCATGGGGTTGACATTATCTGTTTCCAAGAAATGCAAGTAGCTTCTTTCTTTACCAGTAGGCTGACAATAAAAGGCTATGACATTATTAGCTATTTATCTTCATGGGAAATATGGCAGAGCCATTTATGTGAAATCTTATATGGATGATGTGGAGGCCGTACCAACTAATTCACCTCAATGTAACATTGTAAGAGTCAATCAGCCATTGCAAATGTTTATAAACCTCCTGATGAAGCCTGGAACACACCACCTTTACCAGTATTTCAACAACCATCCATCTATGTCGGGGACTTCAATAGCCCTCACACCTCATAAGGCTAAAGAGAATCTGACAAAAATGGACTGAATCTCATAGACTGGGCTTCTATAATGTCCTATATCTCTTGCTTGATCCTAAGCAGATAGCCACCTTTTTCTCTGCATGGTGGAAGCAGGGCTACTTTCCTGACCTCATTGTGTCACCTCAGGAGGGGACCAGCTATTGCCAACCTTCTCAAAAGGTCTTGGAAACTTCCCTCACAGCCAGTACAGCCCCATTCTTACTAGGACAGGAGTGACAATCCTCTTAATAACCACTATTCTAGACAGCAGTGGAACTACAGAAGAGCAGACTGGAAACAAATACTCAGAAGTGAGCAATGAGTATATAGTAGGCATGCCACTCAATACCTCCATAGAAAATTCTTCCCACACAAAACTAGTTGATGTATAACTGAATCAAAAAATAAGAATACCAGGGGCTATGATATCAACAAACACCAAGTGGCTACCTGTCCTCTTTAATATCCTGCCTCTTAACATCAGGCATCATATTTCAGCAAAGAACTTCCTTGACAAAATTCAGGAGAACCCACAACTGCCACTTTTCAAAGACATATGGGAAGCACCTTTCCACTGACTCCTCAGCAGAAGATCAGTCTGGGCTATGTAACTGATCATCTCTATGATGGATGCTACCACATTGTGGTGAGCAGAATGAGAATAAGCTGCTTCCGCTGTAAGAAAGTCCTTCCTCATCACTTAGCCTTATGACAGACTGCCTAGCTGCCATGCTATCTCTGGAGCAAGCTCAACTGTTTCAAATGAGGGGTGGTGACGTGCACATCTGGTGACTCAGGAACAGCCCTCTGTCTAGCTGTGGTGCAGTTGAGGATGTCAAAAGACCAGCACAAGATAAGCTGCCATTGAGTAGTTGTACAAGAGGACTTTCCAAACTCTATATTGCTGTCTTTGAGGCTATTGAATGGCTAAAAAGCGTGATGCCTACTTAAGTTCTCTTGACACTTGACATTTTTTAACTTATATCTCTCATTTGATCTCCCTACTTTATATTTTGAACTTTTTTCCATCTTTATTGTACCACTTGTGTGTTCACTAATAATAGATGCTCCAACACTTCATTTATTTCAGTTTATAATAAGTATTTTTAAAACATGTCTCTCTCGGGCTCTATGCACTATTGATATGAGTTAAAGATACAATCACATAAGAACTAAGCTAGAAGTTTCCATACCCCCCAAACCAGAAAATAAACAATCAGAAATAAAACCATGGCTAAACAACACCCTACCCCACCCATAAATACTAGCCGATTTCACAGACTTCCTTCCCCAAAGAGATGGGCATTGCATTGTGGTCTGAAGGTCAGCACAGTCAGGTTATTCCAACACAAGGGTGGAGTTAGTTTCAAAGTTGAGGGGGCCCCAGTGGAACAGTCCTGCTGGTAGCACCCTCTTGTAAACAAAGGGCTATTCAGTTGAGTCCCTCCAATGTTTGTGGTTGTGATAGACATGGAAGAGACATGATCGCTAAGTAGGTTTCATGCCATCCAGGGCTTTATCTATCAAAACCAACCCTTTCAACCCCACTCCAAAAGGCAGCCAATGCAGATCATGGAAAGCAAAGACTCCATATGCACCTGGTGAAATACACTGCTTAAGATGTAAGCCATCATATTCTGCATAACCTTCAGTTTCCAAGGTGGTGTAAGGTGTAGGCCCATATAGAACACATTGCAGTAATATAAATATGAAATGGCAAAGGCATGGGTTACACTAGCAATGTCTGTATCCAGCAACCTCTGCTCTTGTGATTAAGATAATGGTCTGAGACTCAGGAGCTCTGGGTTCAGTTCCTATTCTTCCACAGTCTTCTGTGTGATCTTCAAGTCACAATTTTTCTGTCTCACTTCCCCGTCTGTAAAACTGGGATGATAATAACAATAACACTACCTTACCTCAAAGGAATAATGTGAGAATAAATCCATAAATACTTGGGAGGCATTCCAATACTCTTGTGATGGGGATATATAAGTAGAAAGAAAGAAATGGTTGCAATATCCTGGCCTGATGGAGATGAAAAGGGGCTTTCTGAGACACTGCAGCTCTCTGATCATCTAACAGCAGCTGGGGACCCAACAATACCCCAAGATTATGAACTCTAGTAGCAAATCCTACCACACTTTCAAAGGGGAAGATATAATACACATCATATCTTTTGGTTTCCAATTACCACAAACGTATCTACATTAACCTTCAGACAGCTAACCAGAATTTTGACTAGCCACTACCCAAGGCATTCAACAGCACTGACTGGGTCAATAAAAGAGATACGGAGTCACTGGCACACAGCAGCCAATACTACCTCACTGAACTTCCAATGGCCTCATATGCTCCTTGAACAAGAAAAGATGAAACCTTGTTGAACATTTCATGAAAGTGGGGCGGGGGGCGGGGGGGGCAGCGGAATCACCCAACCACTCTCTGGGAGTCCTCTCAAGTGAAGAAAAGAACCACCCAAAAGCAGTCCCATCCATTTTCATTGCATTATGCAGGCAAGTCAATAACCTTATCTGATCTATGGTATGAGATAGATAGATGAGCTGATAGATCTAACAATATCACCAGGATCTCCTGATTAGCATCCATTACCAGAAGATGATCATCTACCATTGACTTCACCACCATTTCTGTGCCAAATCCAGAACCAGACTGATATGGGGCAAGGAAATCTGAGGTATCTAGGTTCTCAGAAATGTTCTTACCATAATCTTTCCAGAAACAGGAAATTATATACTATATAATAGTCAGAATTTCATTGTTTCTTGAGTAAAGATCACACAACAATTTCTTTAAGAAAGGCTGGCAACCTGTTCTCCCTGAGAAAATTTTTGAAAATCTCCATAAGCAGAAGACCTAGAGTCTCCCTTCTGGTATTCACCATCCAGGAAAGAGAAGGGCCTGAAAGGCAGGTTTGGAAAAAAGGGTTGATCCCCCGACAAAGTAACCAGAAATTTCCTCACAATGGGAAGAATTTGAATCAGCCACCAAATAAAGGCAGTTTGGATTAAGCATGTTGTGCACCATTCAAATAAATCCAAGTTTGCAGATGCTATGTTAGAAGCAAAGACATTTTTCTTTTCCTGCCATACAGCCATGGCATTAAAATCCAAAACTCTTAAAGATGCAATCTGTCAGATTCAGTATAAGACTTCCAGTATTGGCTCTATAATCATCTCTCCCACTTCATCCATTGCAGGTCATCTGAAAACCCAAGTGATATGTGAGGACAAAGCCAGAAAACAGGACACCTAGGGCATGCTATTTCAATGGTTGTGGAGAAAAGATTGTAAAAAACCCTACCACACCTCAAGAGAGTGGTTCATCAAAGGAATAATATTTTCTTTCACAGCCTTTTGGACATTCTCCGGTTCCATTAACTTCTGAGCGTGGATCACTGAAACTCTGTGCCACAGAAACACCTTAACATAAAAGACATTTTGAAAAATACTGGGTTTGGTTTCAGATTTTTTCCCCCTTCTTGATCCCTGTTATGGCTGCAAATGCAGGGTTTTCTTAAGTAGTGCTAGGCAGAGACGGGCTCCACCTAACAAAGAGAGGGAAGAGCATCTTTGCCAGCAGGCTGGCTAACCTAGTGAGGAGGGCTTTAAACTAGGTTCACCGGGGGAAGGAGACCAAAGCCCCCGAGGTAAGTGGGGAAGTGGGATACTGGGAGGAAACACAAGTAGGTGAGTGCAAGAGGGGAGGGCTCCTGCCCCATACTGGGACAGCAGGACGATCAGTGAGTTATCTTAAATGCCTATACACAAATGCAAGAAGCCTGGGGAACAAGCAGGGAGAACTGGAAGTCCTGGCACAGTCAAGGAATTATGATGTAATTGGAATAACAGAGACTTGGTGGGATAACTCACATGACTGGAGTACTGTCATGGATGGATATAAACTGTTCAGGAAGGATAGGCAGGGCAGAAAAGGTGGGGGAGTTGCGTTGTATGTAAGAGAGCAGTATGACTGCTCAGAGCTCCAGTATGAAACTGCAGAAAAACCTGAGAGTCTCTGGATTAAATTTAGAAGTGCGAGCAACAAGGGTAATGTCATGGTGGGAGTCTGCTACAGACCACCAGACCAGGGGGATGAGGTAGACGAGGCTTTCTTCCAGCAACTAACAGAAGTTACTAGATCACATAGAGAATTCTTTCCCAGGTATCTGCCTGGTGGGTCTTGCTCACATGCTCAGAGTCTAACTGATGCCATATCTGGGGTCAGGAAGGAATTTTCCCCTAAGTCAGATCAGCAAAGACCCTGGGGGTAGGGGGGTTCGCCTTCCTCTGCAGCATGTGGCATGAGTCACTTGCAGGTTTAAACTAGTGTGAATAGTGAATTCTCTGTAACTTGAAGTCTTTAAACCACGATTTGAGGACTTTGGTAACTCAGACTGAGGTTAGGGGTCTGTTACAGGAATAATACACCAATGTGCAAGTGGTCAGACTAGATGATCATGATTGTCCCTTCTGACCTTAAAGTCTATGAGTCTACTTCTTACTTACTATTTTGTATAGGACAATTTTTTTCAGATTTGCATGTATGCCTAAATTGTGATATCAGCCAACTGGACTGTGGGCTGCTCCCTCAGACACGCACTCTGGAAGGGATTCCCTCTTGGGATAGTACACCATTGCTTTCTAACTTTAGCTACTGAACATTGGGCAGCTGCTTTTTGATTTAATGTCTGCCATATCTTGGCCCATCTGGCCTTGCATCTTGAGGGTCAGCTCCTTCCTGCTGGTAGGGAAGATGAAATGTTCCTTGGACAGAATAAACACAGCGAGGAGCTCCATTAACAACATCAGCACATTTGGAGAGCCTCCTGCAACCTGCCATTGCTGCTCTCCCCAGCATCACATCATCAGTTGGGGGTGCATTTTTCACACTGCACAGGGGGCAATCAGTTGTGTCCAGCCCATTGCAATTCCCAATTCACACCATGACTGCGCCTCTTTTCCTGCACTCGTGTTTTGTGAATTATCAAAGGTCTTGTGCATTTTTTTCCTCATATGAACATGCATGGGAGTCTGTGCCCATGGTTACACATGCACTGTTGAAATTTTAGCTCCTAAACTCTTGTAATGTGAAACTCACTTAGTTTCAGGTTTCTTTTTAAACTGAAAAGTTGTCCCAGGTGTATCCAAAGGTCTCCTGAGCACTGCAAACCTTTTGGGGCAAACTGCATCCAGCTGAACTGACCAGGACTGGTTTACAGGTCTGCATGCAAAGCTTGTAGTTCCACAGGATTGTGTAGCAAAACTAAGTTAAACTTTGTGGGTTTTTTACTTTGTTTTTGGATTCATTTGAATTCTTAAGGGGTCAGAGGAGACAAACTCACATAGAATGGACATGAAGAAAAGGCTGTCAGAGACTCCTCCAAACCCAAAGTACCAGGTGTCACACAGCTATCAGATATACCTTTCTCTTTCACGGAGAGCAAAGATATCCAAGCAGCCAAGACAAAACTGGAAATACCTGTGGGGAATAAAACAAGCTTGCCAGCTGAATTTCATCCACTACTCAAGTGTCAAAGAGATGGTAATTTTCAAGCTAGTAACAAAGAGGTAAAATCATTATAAAATAAATCCCCCAGAGTTGTATTTGCTCTTCTCACATCATTGATGTTTAATCATTTTAACCACAACTGTGTGAAAAGGGTGGAAAGGGAGAAATTTCCTGAACTCAGAAGCCAGTAAGGCCTCCAAAACCGCCTGGATATCTTAGCTTGGCTCAGCACATGCTAGAATCCTCTTACTGGTCCCAGAATATCTTAAATTGTTAATACCTTTGCTAGCATAAACTTCCCCCACCCATCTTGAACAAAAGCCTCTGCAATTCTTCTATACGCCCTTACCTCCATGGCTTTTGCCCCCAATTTCCATCTCTCTCGCTGAAAAAACAGTTTCTCCTTAAAGTTGTCTCCAGTTTAAATATTTCATTATAGCTTTATCGCCCAAACATCTTACATACAAATGAACAGCTGGATTTCTAAATGCTTTCCTTCCAGCAGAGAAAGGGTAGTACAATAATATTTTGTTAATGATAATATCTGGCTAATGAATCTGTCTTCTGCCACATTTTAACTCTTAGCTTTTATGTAGTTCAGCAAAGGAATAATTTTTTTCCTGTTAGTTTGCAACTTTTCAAACAAATTACAGCAAATATTACTCATGTCTCACTTCCTAAACCTCACACTTGTAACTGGAAAAAGATATGGGGGTGAGAGAGGTTGATCTAGTCATTTATTAATGACAGGGAGGTTCAGGCTACATCTATTCATTGGGGGAGTACATTGAAGCAGGTTCCCTCAATCCTGCAAAGAATAGTTCTCCAATTGTTCACATTTGCCAAGTAAAGGTTCCCTGGTCAGCCGCCTGCTGACAGCCATTGAAAGCCAGTAGCTTTCACAGTGTACTCTTCACAAGGCACTTTGATAAAAAGCATTGTTACTCCACAGGAAAGTTCATGACATCTATAACTAGCAACTAAAAGGGCACAGCAAAATCAGTGGGAAGTGTGTATTCAGTCAGGTCTCTAATTTATACAGTTACATAAATATATGATTTATGGAGGGGGGTTTTTGGTGCTTGCATCTCCTGCAAACGATAGTTTGATTCAACAATAATGGTTCATTCTCAGGTTATTGTGCTGTGCTACATGCTAGATCTATTGTGCTAGAGATTTTGTAAAGGATATTGTAATATAACTTTGAAAGTTAGGCACAAAATGTTCATGCAATTGCTGTGGTTTGCGTACATTGATCTGTGAGTGCAACTGGCCATTTGATCTTGCGATTACTGCATTTACATACAAAGCACAGTAACTGCCTGCACAAACAAGGGGTAAAATTCAATATGCAAGTTTTCATTCATAAGGGCATATTTCTATATTTGAAAATCAGGCCATCTTTATATTACTAGGTACATCATTTGGGACTTCTAAACTAACAATTATGGTTAGTATTTATTTGTACTATAGTAGCACCTCAGAGCCCCAGTCATGGACCAGGACCCCATTGTGCTAGGCGCTGTACAAAAAGTGAACAAAAATGGTGATTCCTACCCTGTGTATTTGAACTGCTCCCACAATATGAGGAGTTGGAAGTAATTCTATCGGGTACTACTGCAACAAACCCCATAGATTACCTATCAGTAAATCAAGTATCAGGGGCTAGCCATGTTAGTCTGTATCCACAAAAACAACAAGGAGTCCGGTGGCACCTTAAAGACTAACTGATTTATTTGGGCATAAGCTTTCATGGATAAAAAACCCACTTCTTCAGATGCATAGAGTGAAAATTACAGATGCAGGCATTATATACTGACACATGAAGAGAAGGGAGTTACCTCACAAGTGGAGAACCAGTGTAGACAGGGTCAATTCAATCAGGTTGAATGTGGTCCACGCCCAATAATTGATGAGGCGGTGTCAATTCCAGGAGAGGGAAAATTGCTTTTGTAGTGAGCCAGCCACTCACAGTCCCTATTCAAGCCCAAATTAATGCTATTAAATTTGCAAATGAATTTTAGTTCTGCAGTTTCTCTTTGAAGTCTGTTTCTGACATTTTTTTGTTCAAGTATGACTACTTTTAAATCTGTTATAGAATGTCCAGGGAGATTGAAGTGCTCTCCTACTGGCTTTTGTATGTTACCATTCCTGATGTCCAGTTTGTGCCCTTGTTGCCAAGAAGGCTAATTGCATTTTGGGCTGTATAAGTAGGACCATTGCCAACAGATCGAGGGACGTGATCATTCCCCTCTGTTTGGCATTGGTGAGGCCTCATCTAGAGTACTGTGTCCAGTTTTGGGCCCCACACTACAAGAAGGATGTGGAAAAATTGGAAAGAGTCCAGCGGAGGGCAACAAAAATGATTAGGGGGCTGGAGCACATGATTTATGAGGAGAGGCTGAGGGAACTGGGATTATTTAGTCTGCAGAAGAGAAAAATGAGGGGGGATTTGATAGCTGCTTTCAACTACCTGAAAGGGGGTTCCAAAGAGGATTGATCTAGACTGTTCTCAGTGGTACCAGATGACAGAACAAGGAGTAATGGTGTCAAGTTGCAGTGGGGGAGGTTTAGGTTGGATATTAGGAAAAACTTTTTCACTAGGAGGGTGGTGAAGCACTGGGATGGGTTACCTAGGGAGGTGGTGGAATCTCCTTCCTTAGAGGTTTTTAAGGTCAGGCTCATCAAAACCCTGGCTGGGATGATTTAGTTGGTCCTGCTTTGAGCCTGGGATTGGACTAGATGACCTCCTGAGGTCCCTTCCACCCCTGATATTCTATGATTCTATGATTTGTGTCAATTTATTCTTTTACGTAGAGACTGTCTGGTTTGGACAATGTACACGGCAGAGGGGCATTGCTGGCACATGATGGCATATATCACATTAGTAGATGTGCAGGTGAATGAGTCTGTGATGGTGTGGCTGACGTGGTTGGGTCCTCTGATGGTGTCGCTAGAGTAGATATGGGGACAGAGTAGGCAACACAGTTGGTTACAGGGATTGGTTCCTGGGTTAGTGTTTCTGTGGTGTGGTGTGGTGTGTAGTTGCTGGTGAGTATTTGCTTCAGGTTGGGGGGCCATCTGTAAATGAGGACTGGCCTGCCTCCCAAGGTCTTTGAGAGTGAGGGATCATTTTCGAGGATAGGTTGTAGATCGTTGATGATGTGCTGGAGAGGTTTTAGCTGGGGACTGTATGTGATGGCCAGTGATGTTCTGTTATCTTCCTTCTTGGGTCTGTCCTGTAGTAGGTGACTTCTGCGTACCCGTCTCGCTCTGTCAATCTGTTTCCTCACTTCCCCAGGTTGGTATTGTAGTTTTAAGAATGCTTGATAAAGATCTTGTAGGTGATTGTCTCTGTCTGAGGTGTTGGAGAAAATTTGGTTGTATCTTAGGGCTTGTCTGTAAACAATGGACCGTGTGATGTGACCTGGATGGAAGCTGGAGGCATGTAGATAAGTATAGCAGTCAGTAGGTTTCCAGTATAGGGTGGTGTTTATATGACCATCACTTATTTGCACTGTAGTGTCCAGGAAGTGGATTTCTTGTGTGGACTGGTCCAGGCTGACGTTGATGGTGGGGTGGAAATTGTTGAAATCCAGGTGGAATTCCTCAAGGGCCTCTTTCCCGTGGGTCCATATGATGAAGATGTGATATGATGACATCTTCATCATATGGACCCATGGGAATAAGGCCCTGCATTCTCAATGTCTGCAGTATTAACAGTGTCCATACGGATATAGAGAGGCAAACAAGCATTCATTATTTTGTAGAGTTGCTCCCATGGTCTCCTGACCCCATACCTCACTGGCATGTGCAGGGTTGGGATGAACTTGCTTAGCAGTTCTCTTCCCCCACCCTTATCCCTCACTTATTCCTCTACCCATGGTCCTTCATACATAGGGTGTGTTCCCTTCATTTTTTTTCCTCTCCATTTGGCTGCTCAGCACTCCCTTTCCTGGCATCCTCTTCCACAAGCTCCCTGAGTCTCTCATTGGAGAAGACAGGAGGAGCTAAGGGGAGAAGCCTGACCAGTTGACAAGGGGAAGGAGCAGCAGGAATCCCATCAACCCACTTCCCCGACCCTGGCTAGACATCACAGATGCAGCAGAGAAGGCCAGAACCTCTGAGTCTAACAGAGGGCTAATAGGAGGGAATCAGGCAGGGTGGTCAGGGGCTGGGAGAATGGGGAGGAAAGCGAGAGAGTGTCATAGCAGATGAGTGAACAGGGGAAGAATGACATCCCCCAGAGGTTGGAGAGAGTGAGTGGAGGATGCCTGCATTAAATACACAAGTAATGTTGAATTTCCAGCATGAGATTGTCACATACAAATTGGCAGGGGGTGACTTTCCCAAATGGCTTAAAATCAGATGGCATCCCTGGAAGCAGCCCAGTACATTTATTTTACATCTCAAGATTTTTAATGCAATCTCATTATTTTTGATGGGATGGGAGGAAGAGATGTCTGGCCTGATTTTTAAAGGTGAGAGACATTGGCAGATAATATAAGCAACTAAAAAGACATTGACTGTTGGCACTTTGGTCTAGTGGACTGAGTTCAGGCCACGTGACAAGAACTTCGGGGTACCATTCGTGGCTCTCTTGTGCAAGTCACTTACAGCAACCTTTCTGTGTCATTTCTTCCCCATCTTTAAAACAAGAATAATAATAGTTACCTCCCAGAAGGATTCATTTAAAAAAAATTGTACAGGATTTTGAAAAAATAAAATACTGCACACAGTGAGTACAACTTCTTAACAACTGCTAGATACAAATGTCTGCAGTAATGTCCAGGTCTGGCCCCCACTGGGTCATATCCTGAGAGGTGCTGAGAGCTCCCATTGAACTTAATAGGATTAACGGGTACTCAGCACCTCTCAGTTTTTGGCTAGAAGGGCCTAGTCCTACAAGGCACTGGGCACCCCCATCTTTCAGTGGCACTTAGTGGGAACCGAGGGTGGAAGCATCTCGCAGAATCTCTCAGAACTTCTGCAAAATCAGGCCCTAGGTCAGGTCTGAAAAGGTTTTGGAATTTTTAATTTTCACACTACTCAAGCTCAGTTTACACTGTCTGGTTTTCTGTCTTTCAAATCAAGTCAAAGTCTTACTTTTGGCTCATAGGGATTTAAGGAGAAACATGACCTTCTTTCATTAAAAGCTGCTCCTTATCACAGATCGTCTTGATTTGTGTTATTCTGGTAACAGGGGGATCATGTAACCAGGAGTGTTTATTTTCTATCAGGCAATTAAGGTTCAGAGATATAGCCGTAATTCTGTGGGCTTACTTGCAAAACTCTGTGCTCACTTACACCTGGACTCAGATGGGCCTGGGCAGTCTGGCACCAGTTACCAAAGCTATTTGTATATGAACTTATCAAGGGCTCTGTGAGGGCAAACAGAGACTATTCAATCAGGACCAGCAAACCTTGGCTGTGTAAACAAAAATCTTATCATTTTTAGAAAAACTATTGATTTTTATATCTTGTTCCTCTTTCCCCTGACAAATTTGAAAGATGTAGCACCGAAGGTTCTGATTACAGAGAAAAGCAACCCAAATGCAATTTCTAAAGCAGACTTTTATTTTCTTGTTCTTCTGCAATTTCTCTATCTGCTTAATTTTGTCCATATCAAACAACTGCTCACCTGAATTCACTTCTCTCTTGTTCTTAGCACCTGTGCAGGATACTAAGATCTAATCTCCTAGGCGTGAGACTGGGTGAATTCTCTTTTCTCTGAGTGTGTGTATAAATCTTCAGGGTAGGAATATCAGGATAGAACACAAGCCAGGCCACACAATGGCCATCACACACTTGTTTGCTAGGCTAAACAAGCCAAACTCTTTCAGTCTCCTCTCATAAAAGAGGTCCTCCATTCCCCTGATCATGCCAGTAGCCCTTCTCTTCCCGTTCCAGGATTCTTGAAAATGGGTGACCAGAATTGTACACAATAGTCCAAATGTGCCAGTGCCTTGAACAATGGCATTAATGCATCCCTTTATCTACTGGAAATACCTTGCCTGAAACATGCTAGGATCACATTCGTTTGGGTTTTTTGAACAGCTGCATAACATTGGTGGCCCATAGTCATTCTGTGATTGACTAATACACCCAGATCTTTCTTCTCCTCTGTCATGACAAGCCTCCAGTTTATAGCAGAAATTTTTATTAGCCCCTAAAAGCATGACCATGCACTTTGTTTTATTAAATTTCATCCCATTTCTATTATTCTTGTCCTCTAGGTCATCCTGTATAATATTCCTGTTCTCAGTATTGATGATGCCTCTCAATTTTGTGTCATCAGCAAGTTTCATTAGCACACTCCTCCTTTTTGTGCCAAGATCATTAATGAAAATAAACTCCACTAGTAACCTCCCTCCAGCCCGATAGCTATCCTTTCAGCACAACCCATTGGTGACCACAGTTCCTTACCCACTTTGTAAATCCTGTACTAATCCCTATCTTCTCCAGTTTAACTACTAATTTCCCATGTGGTACCACGTCAAATGCTTTACTGAAGTTCAGATAGATTAGAACTACTGAATTTCTCTTGTCTAAGAAATCCATTATTTTTTCAAAAAAGATACCCAGTTAGTGTGGCACAATCTAATTTTGGTTAACCCGTGTTGTGTTTTATCCCCTTTTCCATTTACCTCCATGTCTTTAATAATTCTTTCCTTCAAAATTTGTTCTAAAGTCTTGCTTACTACTGAGGTCAGCCTAATGAGTCTGTAGTTGCCCCGATCACTTTTCCCCCCTTTCTTATATATAGGCTGCTGCAAAATCCTACCTCAGCGCCTCAACGTGGTGCAGCGGTGACCCTGGCCGTCTGACAGCTATGGTAGCGGGGCGTATGCCCTGGTAGGTTTTACCATGCTACAAAGGTGTCGGACTATCCAATCCAGGGAGGAGGGTTGCTCTCTCAGAGGAAAGAGCGCTTTTCCTTCTTAGAGGTTGAAGGCTAGCTAAGCTTGAGGAGATATGCATGCCTACCCACCTAGCCAGTGGGATGGCTTGAAGTTAACAGCTAAAACAACACGAGTAAATGCACGTTCTACGGTGGCGGAGCGGAAATAGAGTGACAAGAGGTTGCTAAAAATGTAAGGTGCTAGGCCAACATGGAAAAGGACAATCCTCACTGTGTGTACTTACAATTGTAGGTCACTGGCAAAGGAGGAAACTTTAAACCATCTGATGGAGGAGAAGAAAAGGATAAAATGCGATATTCTCAGTGTCTGCGAAACCCGACGAAAGAAGGAGTTGGAAGTCAACTGGAAGGATGGAAGTGCTGTGAGGCTCGGAAAGGGAGATGGCACTAGAAATGTTGGAGGAGTTGGATTTATCGTCAATAAAGATTGGTCTTCGAAAGTCATATCATGCCAGCTAACATCATCACGTATTGGTGTGCTGCATCTTCAGATGGAGTCAAAAGCTACCCTCAAGGTCATCCAGGCCTACGCTCCCACAAGTGCAAGTGAGGACGAAGAAGTGGAAGAATTCTACCGAGAGCTTGAAAGAGCTCTCGCACAAAAGTCCACTTACACTGTCACGATGGGAGATTTCAACACCAAGGTCGGGCGAGGGAAAGCTGGTGAAAAGTTCATAGG
Source organism: Macrochelys suwanniensis (assembly GCA_033296515.1). Taxonomy (NCBI): domain Eukaryota; kingdom Metazoa; phylum Chordata; order Testudines; family Chelydridae; genus Macrochelys; species Macrochelys suwanniensis. Next base: position 26,674,910 of record CM065776.1, read on the forward strand.
GAGATACGGCAGCGGTGAAAGGGATGAAAGAGGAGAGAGGCTGGTAGTGATGGCAGAAATGAAAGAACTGTACGTGGCAAACACCTGGTACAAAAAGAAGATCTCAAGAAGGTGGACATGGATCGCACCAAACGCGAAGAGTAAGAATGAAATCGACTATATTTTAGTCAATAAAAGGCGCATCGTTCAAGACGTCTCTGTGGTGCAGCCATTCAACACTGGCAGTGACCATCGCCTGCTTAGCGCGAAGTTGATTTTCGACGAAGCGGTGGAAAAGAAGGTGTTACAGATGGCAAACAGGAAACAGCAGCCGAAGACATTCGATGAAGCAAAGCTGAAAAAAGCGATTTCTGGGTTTGACTGGAGACAGATGGAAAAGTGTGATGAGGACTATAGTATCTTTCCTGACAAGTTGAGATGTTGCATAAAAGCAGCTGAAATTAAAAAGCTGAAGAAGGCGAAGGGAAGAATCTCGATTGAAACGAAAAGCTTGTTGGAGAAGCGGAGAAACATGAAAAGGAGCTCGGATAACAACCTTGAGTACTCCATTCTGTGCAAGCTTATACGGCGAAAACTGAAGGATGACTTCGAGAACTTCCGGAAAGAAAAGCTCCTTAAAACAGCTGAATCACGCAAGAGCCTCAGGACATGCAAGCGGGAATTGACGCAGTATAGATTGAGCGTAACAGCATTGAAGAACAAGGATGGAGAGACAGTAATTGACAGAGCAGGGATGGAGGAGGTCTGCAAGGACTTCTATACAGAACTGTTCAAATCAAGAACCAACGTCTCCCTCCCAACCCTCGAAGAGTCAGAAGAACACGTCCCCCCAATAATCGTCAGCGAAGTCCGAAGCGCACTACACCAGATGAAGAAGGGGAAAGCTCCAGGCAAAGATGGAATAACGTCAGAAATGATTTATGCAGGAGGCGAAAAACTTTGGAAGGCCCTCGCTTTAAGATTCAGTCGATATCTTGAAGAAGGAAAAATACCATCAAGCTGGAAGGAGTCGAATACCATCTTGCTGCACAAGAAGGGTGATCGAGAAAATCTTAAGAACTACCGCCCTATATGCCTGCTCTCTCACATCTACAAGCTCTTCACAAAGGTGATAATGAATCGACTTTCGCAGAGTCTCGATGAACAACAGCCGAGAGAGCAGGCAGGGTTTCGAAGAAATTTCAGTACAATCGACCATATATTTACCCTTAGCCAGCTCCTAGAAAGAGCGAGGGAATACAAACTCCCTCTGTGCATTGCTTTTGTCGACTATGAAAAGGCCTTCGATAGCGCTGAGTTTAACGCAATATTAAAGGCGCTCGCAGAGCAGGGCATTAACACGCAGTACATTAGTTTGTTGAAGGAAGCGAATACTGGATGTACAACAGACATTACTCTCCTTGAAACTCCCCTCTGCATCCTAATCAAGAAAGGCGTAAAGCAAGGAGATACAATTTCACCGAAACTATTCACCGCCTGCCTCGAAATGGTTATGAACAAGATCAATTGGAGGAGTGGTGTCAACATAAACGGAGAGAGATTATCTCATCTCAGATTTGCAGACGACATTGTACTAATTGCCGAAAGCACCAACCAACTGCAGAGCATGCTACGAAGACTCGACAAGAAAAGTAGTCAGGTCGGCCTGAAAATGAACTGCTGCAAAACGAAATATATGCAATCAGACGTCTTACGAAAAGCCCGAATAACGGTAACAGGAGAAGACATCGAAGAAGTGGAACAGTACATATATTTGGGCCAAGAAGTTAATATGCGCCAAGACCTGAACGGAGAACTCTCGCGAAGGATTCGGGCAGGATGGTGTGCGTTTAATTCCATCAAGGACGTCCTCAAAGGAAAAATTGACAAGACCACACGTAAAAATATTTTCAATTCAGCAGTGCTGCCAGCCATGCTGTATGGCAGTGAAACGTGGGCACTGACGAAGAGAGAAGAGCAACGGCTGTTGGTAGCTGAAAGGGCAATGGAACGAGCTATGTTGGGAATCTCCCTTCTGGATCGTATACCAAATGAAATCATCAGAGAACGCAGCAGTGTGAAAGATATTGTTGTGGAAAGCAGACATAACAAGATGCGATGGGCGGGCCACACAGCACGGCTCACGGATAACAGGTGGACCACAATCATTGCTGAGTGGTACCCGCGAGAACAGAAAAGACCCCCTGGTCGGCCTCCAAGAAGATGGGAAGATGACATCGTTAAACGTTTCGGACAAACGTGGAGAAGAAAGGCAAGAGTGCGAGAAGAATGGCAGATGTGTTGTGATCAGCGCAGTCTTAACGACAGCTGAAGTCCGATCGATCCAGGTGATCTTATATATAGGTGCTACATTTGCTAGTCTGCTCATCTCCACTCATACAGTGCTATCCCCAGTTGATAGAGTTAAAAATCCTTGCTACCAGACTTACAATGTCATGTGCCAGTTCATTCAATATTCTGGGAAGGAGATTATTCAGTCCCCCTGATTTGAGCACATTAATCTCAGAGCCTTATTTTCCCCGTAGTATGTGTTCATTTCCATTTTTATACACTCATACACATTAGCCATCCTGCCTTCTGCACCCACCATATTCTACACTAAACTTCCTTACTGAAAACTCCCTAGTTTAATGTTTCGGTCATACCTAGATCATCTTTAATGTCTACGCTGTTCTCACTGCATAGCAGACCCACTTCTTCTCTTCTGGTTCATATTTTATTTATGTAGCTAAAGAACTTTTTATTATTTGTTTTAATTTCCCTTGCTAGCTCTAACTCAGCTTGACTTTTGGCAATTCGCACTTTATCCCTAATTTTTTTTTAACCGCCAAGATGTAGCTTTCTTTACTGATCAGTCCCTTCTTCCATTCCTCATAGGCTCTCTGCTTACTTGCAATATTCTTTTGAGGTGTTGATTCATCCAATTAGGCCTGCAGCCTTTCCCTACATGTTTTTCCCATTGCTTAGGATGCATATTCTGGGTAGTTTTTGAACCTTTGACATAAAGAAATTCCCAGCCTCCTCCACATTTAAGTCCCTGAGCTCTTCAGTCTAGTTGACTGCACTTACTAGTTCCTTCATTTTCTAAAGTCTCTCCTTTTGCAATTAAAAACTTAGTTACTGACCTGTTTTTTATTATCCTTCCATTTAATTTAAACTGAATCAACTCAATCATTTGATCCAAAGTTATTGTCAGTGTCCTCACTACTTACTAAAACCAGATTTAGAATAGCATTACCTCTTGTTGGTGCAATGACTAGTTGGTGAAGACATCTATCAACTATTACGTCCAGGACCCTATCATTATTAGCAACATGTGATCTGCAATCTATATGTGGTACGTTAAAGTCTCTCATAAGGACACAATTTCTGTTAGTATTTATCGAATAATACTAAAAAGAGCTCTCTATCCATATACAAATCCAACCCTGGCAGTATATAGCAGACCTCTAACACTCTCCAATAGAATCTCTTATACTGTCCTTCCACACAGAGAAGTTGACATGAATTGATTCTGTTTTATCAGTGCTTTCACTTATTTCTTTACAGTCTACCACATTATTGATGTACAATGTTACTCCGCCACCTGTGTCTTTATTTTTCTTTCCTGAACAGCGCATACACTTCAAAACCTGTATTCCAGTCATAAGTGCTATTGCACAATGTTTCTGTTATGCCTATATCCAGTTTCATGTCCTGCATCAGTAATTATAGTTCCTCCAGTTTTGTTTCCCAGGCTCCTCACATTAGCATACAAACATCTCAGTTGTTTCTCTCTGAACTCACCCAATTTCCTAGCCAAATTAGGTACAGTCCTTTTGCTATCCATATGCCTATCTTCTGCTGTTCCTTTATCCTTTACTATATCCTCATTTACCTGATTTTGCTCTTCCTGTGAATTAAAACCAGACCTCTCCCAACTTTCCCCCTGCATTTCTTAGTTTAATGCTCTTCTTATCAAACCTGCCAGCCTGGTCCCAGAAGGATCAATCCTTCGACAGTCTTTGGCAGTGAGGACTGCCAGATACTAGAATGAAAGATTAGCAACCTGTCCCAACTGGAATCCCAAATCTAAACACCCCCTAACCTTGGAACTTTCAAAATCTGAAGTTGGCCCTGAATCCAAATGTTGTGATTAGGCCATTTCCCTGCGAGGGGACAAACATCCCAGTTCTGAACACCTGAAAGATTTAGATTTGGAAACTCAGTTTTAAACTCAAATCAAGTTTTTGTGACCTGCCTCATCAATCTATTTTTCTTACTGGGTTGCTGAGGTATGCGTCTTCTGAATGTACTAGCGCATAACAGAAGGCTGAGATAGAGGGAAACCTGTCTTAGATTCTGCTAGGTAAACAAAGCCTTATGGGACAGGGAGAGAGTTACTTAGAGAATAGGATGACTAACAGACTGTTTACAATGCAGTCTACTGATTGCAAGAATGTAGCATACCAGCGTGACTGCTACTGAGTGGGGCAAGTTCTTCCAGTAAAAACATGATGCCAATTAACATTTATCCTGGGCTGACAAGGCTGCGTCTCACGCTTTACTCTCTGTGAGGCTGCAAGCGCTGGAGGTTGTCCAAGATGAACAAGTTGTCTGATACGTAGTTATTCAGTCAATACAACCAGCCTCCTTGTTATATATTCATCCAAGAACTGCTAATTACAAAAAGAATGAATTATACTACAAAACATATTTTTAAAAACCTCTCGAGGAAAGTGATTTTTTCTCTTGTCTTATCTTATTAAAAGACTTAATAGAATAAATATTAGTATTTCCTCCTACACACTGGTTATTCTCAGCTACATCTAATCTCTCACACCTGTTCAGACTCATTAACCCTTAATATCTGATAGCATTTTTACAGTCTCTCATGAAGGCAGACATTAATTAACTCAATTAACAGTGCAGAGCATGCAGCTGAAAATACAAAGCAGGGTACAATCTAATAGAAATTTATGGATGCCAAATTATCCTGAGTTCAAACTACCCACTTTTCAAGGACAGATACACAGTTGGCCAATGAGTCCCCTTTTTCCCCAGGTTAACAGCTAACTCCTGCTTATCCAAGTTCTTCTACTGACCTCAGACAGAGCTCATGGAGGAAGAACAGCTGGTTGAAGCTGAACCCAAGCAAGATAAAGGTTATATTGCTGGACAGCAGAAAGCATTTTGAAAAGTTTTCAGCCATGGGTACTCTCCTTTGGTTGAAGGCACACACCCACAATTGGCCAATTGAGTCCATAGCTTAGGAGTGCTGCTGGTTTCATCACTGGTGCTAAGTTCTCACATAGCAGCATCTGTGCGTAATGATTTCTACAATCTCCATTTGGCAAAGAGACTCTATCCCATCCTGGCAAATGACCACCTGGCCTTCGTTATTCACCCCTTTGTCATCTCTCGGCTGGATTACAGTGAAGCAATACCTGGCCATGAAGCCTTAAGCATTTAGGAACATTTGGTACAGAACAACATAGCACATCTCCTCAGCAACACTGGCTACCACAAACACATCAAACCTGTTCTCTGCTCCCTACACTGTCTTCCCCTAGAATATGGAATCAAGCTCAAGGTCTTGGTCCTTATCTTCAAGGTATTCCCTGGCCTGGGCCCAGGATAGCTAAAGATCGTCAGGATGAAGACCGTGGTCAACAACCTTGCTTCTCTGGCACAATGAAACTTTGTATAATAAGGGCAAAGCTCATCTGTGCAGGAGACAGAGCTTCTTTCAGTGGCCGAGCTGAGACTGTGGAATTAACTTCCCCAGGAACGACGGACCATCGCAAACCTCACCACATTCTGCTGTAAGCGCAAGACACATTTCTTTGAGCTTGCCTTCTCTAACAAACATATAGCAACTTGTGCATATATTTAAACTCCAAAACAATTCACTTCACTGTACACACTTCTCTCCCTGGTGAGAGGATGAGAGAGAGAATGAACCAAATGTCACAGTTGCCTAATGCACTGCTGACAGGCACTCAAAAATTATGGAGATGAGTGCAATATGAGGATCTAGACAGAAAAATAGAAGAGAAATGAGATTAGCAGGGTCTAGCCCTAAAGGTAAACCGCTTATCCAAAAAAGAAACATCTCCTTTGAGGAGATGAGAAATGGAATTAGGTTCATCACAGGAATAGTACGGATGTAGTTTGGGTTGTCCATATTTTAACAAATAAATGGCCTGGAAGAGAGGCAGAGCTTAAACTACTAGTCACAGGAGCTTAAAGATACCACGGGGTTGGGCCTGACACAAGAAAATAGACAGACATACATCTAGAGAACTCAGGAAACTTCAGACACAAATGGAATGATAACTGCCATATCCAGATTTGGGGAGCAGTAGTGCATTGTTACTGATTCCATCAGAATCTTTTTGTAATGATCAAAAGACAATTTAACTGAGTTAGACAGTGGGGGGAAGGAAGGTTTAAGATGAAACAGGATTACACAAGGACAACTATTTCTGAAAACCTGCATTTAAAGAGTTCAGGGGCTGATTCCTATTTGAATGTCCTCCATTTTCCAGTGTGTTGTTATCTACAATTACTGATCTGTAATTATAGGATTCAGACAGTGGCCCATTTGCAGAAAGCCATGATTAAGTGTTTGTACTTGTATAAGTTATTACTTTAATACCAAGTGGGGCTGATTCTCTTCTGACATCTCCACCAGTTTCAGACTCCTGTGGGTTTACTCAGGATTTACACCTGTATAAACGAGAGAAGACTCCAACCTGCTATATTCAAGTAATTGTCTGAGATATATTTTTCCTCTAAATACCAATGACATGTTGCGTTTCAGAAATGACTAACTTCAGATCCTAATAAAGTTAAATGCTTCAGTTTAAAAGATTGTTTAGCTGCTATAAACACACAAATCAACTAGATGGGACAGAACACCACACCTAGGAGGTTTGTGGGTTACACATGTGCAAAATGTCTCACTGGAAGGTAACGCTAACGTATAGGCCCAGATCCTCAAAGGTATTTAGGCTCCTAACTGCCGTAGATTTGCCAGAGCAAAACATTGAGACATTTCATTAAAAGAAGCCTGAATTGCACAAAGTATCAGCAAAAACTGAGCAATGACCCTTCAAAATGCCACAATGATAGCAAATTTGTGCAACCTGATTACATGGAACTCAGCAGCTTTGCCATCCGGTATCTGCCGTACACTCAAAGACATTTAAATAGTAAATAGGGGGGAAAATCACTGCTACAATAGGTCATCATTTCACCAAGAAAAAAAAAGGCTAATTTAATGCTACCTCAGCAGCAGATTTAAACAGGGGAGGGGCTACAGAGGGAACTTAACTAGAATGGAGGGCTCCAGGAGCTAGCCCTTATTCCAGCACTAAGAAGCAGAATCCAAAAGCTCTTATTAAGGCTGTAGCAAAATAAGCCTTGTTTTATTGCTTCTGTTAGTTCAATCTGCCTGCATTACTGTTGTTAAGACACTGTAGTACAGTCTATTAAAGTAAGTTTGTAAAAGCCAGTCAGCTGTATTAATATAGAAGGAGAAATATGCAAAACTCTTGATTTTCATTTACAATACTTTTTTTTAATGTGAATCCTTTTCCACAACCCATTCTTATAGATCCTGTACTCAGACATTATTCCCAACCAAAGCCATGAGCCCAGCCTCACCACCCAGCAGTATACCCACGCCCATAACAGAGCCCAGGGCTCCCTTTCCTTTGTGTAGGCACATTGGTCTCAGTGCCCCTCCACTCCCAGCATTTTTGAGTGTCATGTTGTTCCACTCCTCACTCCTGTACCCAAACAGGGATATGTGCTGTGTTTATGTGACCTAGGAGTCAATGAAATACAAAAAATAATTCTGCTAATACATTCCACTTAGAAATGGAACTGGTACTAGTGGAATTTTTGACAAAGGCAAAAAATAAACCACTCATTCTGTCCTCCCACTCTCTTCCTCCCTAACTGCATAAAGATAGTAATTCTGTCTGTGAAGACACATATTTATATAGACACTATATATATAGTTAGAGAGAGAGTCAGCACTAATATATATATATATATATATATATATATATATATATATATATATATCAGTGGATCAACAAAATTAGGGACTAGTTCAAAGAATTTGATCACAAAGTATTCAGTCTAATTTGTTTGTTAATGACAAATAATCAGTAGCTTTGTCAATAACTAGGTCTTGTTCAAAGAAGTGAAAATTATGGCTATTGCACTGAGGTTTGTGTTGGAAGCTGAAAACAGCCAGGTGAGGTTGGCATCACTGGCAAAACAGAAGAGGCAGTGGCAACCTGACATGGGGCAAGAGAGGACAAGTGGGGGAGTGTTGAAAGCCCTTAAGCATAAGTAGTTTAAACTTAAATTCAAATGAGCAGATGACATTTTGTAGAACTCACCCACCCATAATATACATTTTCTAAAAGCTCTGAAAATTGACCTTGGAAACCAAAATAAATGTATATTTACAGGGACTTAAGGGCTCGCTGCTGTTAGATTAATTTTCATGTGCAACTTCAATGTCCTTTTTTCTTGCTGCATAGACCTTCTATACGTTTTCCAGATTCCATTTACAGTGATCTTCCTCATTTATAACCTTCACTGTAGGTAGTTAAATGTGAACAATGACACACAAGAAAAACTAACTCCATATCACTCAGAGGAAAAACATCTCATGGCCCCCTAGCACGGGAGACACTTACAAGGAGTCATTACCCTGTGGAAGATATCTTATTTCATTTCCCCCTCCAGTGCTTTGGCAAATACAGTTTTCCATATTTCAAAGGAAAAATCTAAGAACTCCCAAATTTTGCAGCCAGTAGATCCTGACAGCCTTCTGATAACTGAATAATGGATGCTGCTTCACTGTTTACATAGCAAGGATGAGGGGGGAAAGGGGCCAGATAAGCAAAAGGATTTCACATCCTTGTGTGGATGAATAGCAAGAGGGGAATGTCCTTTGTTTCAGCAGTCTGCATAGTTTATTTGAAAACAGAATTTAGTGCAGCATAAGATTTACAGCGGTCTGCTTTATTCCCCTCTAACAACTGCCATTAATCCAATGACTGCATTCTGTGTAAATGAGGCGGGGTAAAAGCATGATCCTGCCAGGCCTTGCTCAAGTACACAGTCCTCACTCTCACAAATAGTCCCACTGACATTAGGGTGACCATTCACATTAGTAAACTAGCCATGTGAATAAGGGTTTGCAGGATCAGGCCCTAAGACTGTGTCAGCTGTGGTTTAAGATGCCAGACACTGATTGATTAGCCAGTCTACTGCTGCTAACAAGCTCTGCGCTGTATGCCAACCATCCACGCCTCATTCCATGAGCTGAGCATTTAGTGAAATTGCATTGAGGTCTTGTAGAACTTTTCTACCTATTTCTTTGGCTCATTAAAAATCACCTGAGTACTTTGTTGTTGTCCATTTAAAATTCCATCTGGACTATTTGAAGGGAATCTAATTTCCTTTAGCTTTTCATTTCTGATAAACTCAGGTTTTCCCCAGGTACAGAAACTGAGGGTATTGTCTGCATAAACAAGGATCCTTTTAGCTCATTTATTTTCAGATGCACAAAACTGAGACAAACCCTGGCCATGGAAGTATGAAGCATATTTCATGGCAGCTGAAGCCAGGATGCATTCTTCCTGTTCTATGCAGCACTTGAATTATGGCCCCCCCTGTTGTGGCCATGAAACATTCATTTAGCATAAGTGAGAAGGAACTATTTTTACATTAGACATTGACCCCTGTGCTCAACTGCTCCCCTTGGCCTGTTGGGAAAACCCTGCTCCGAATTTTAAATGAAGCGGGTTTGGTAGGATTCAGTGCATGAGTTGTTTGTTGCCCTCTCCACCCCACAGACTACAGCAAAACCAGGCCTTGTTTATTTTTTAAATGGAAAAAAATAAACAAAACATGTTGGAGCGGATTACTGATGCTCTCCCTGATGAAGTCCTAGAGATTTTCATACTAAATTAGAACTATTCCATAGGCTCTTTTGAAACATTTTGTAGAATAGAATGCAGAATTATGTCCCTGCTAGAGAATTCTATTAGGTGGTTCAAAAAATACCTTAGGAAAGGTAGCAGTCTCTTTTCAATGCTATCGGTTATTAGAGTAATTAGACCCTATTTGTTTGATCCCTATGAAATTCCAAAAGACTTTTCTGTAAGTGGTGAAGAGTTTGGGTTAAAAATGCAAATCCCATCACTTCCATACAAATCCAAGCCCCGTCTCTTCCCTTTCGGGCTGGCTATAGGACTTTCCCATAAGGAAATGCTTAAGAACTGTGGTTTGACCCAAACTAACCTTTATAGGAAAGTCCTGTACCCAAAAGGGGAAAGATGCCTTGTCCCCATGCTGTGGGGATACTAGGCAGAAGAGTGGCTAGTTGCAGAAGGATGCTGCACGCTCCTTAGGGGCATGGCAGCATTGCACCTTTCCACATACGTGAAGTTTGGTTCACTGACTTGTGAGGCCTCTTCATAATTGCCCACCCCTAGAGTGTTTTTTACAGCACCCTGCACAATGGGATCCAAGTCCTTTGGGCATTCCTATAATATTAATAGGTACTACTAATTATTATTATAATAGTGTTATTGTTCCCGAGAATTGCTTCCTTTCTGTCTCCTTTCTACAGCTGAAGTCATGCTTTTGCACAGGACACTCTCTTCCCCTTTCATCCTTCCTGCCCAACTTGCCTTAATCTATGAGGGACTCTAAACTGTGCTCACTTTTCCCCTTTCTCATTGCTTCTTCTACACTCCCTCACTGGAGTCAGTCTAGGAAAATACTTACTTGCAGGCTTATTGATTTAACTTTTCAGCTCTCATTACTTTTAACTCTGCTCCAGCTTCATCTGTCCTTCTCCCATTCTGCCTGTTTGAGTATTGTACCAACCCAGATACCTACAACGATGGGTTCAGTTCAAAAATTAGACACAAGACAATGGAAACTTTGTAAGAGCATTCTTTGAATAAAACATTTTGTGATGAGCTTAAAAACTTGACAGGAGTTTGGGGGCCCTATGCTGCAAAAAGCAGTGGAGGAATAAAAGCAACAAGAGGCCTTTGCCGTTTCCATGCCTGTCACCCATGTGCAGATCCCCTTCTCCAAACCCAGCCCCCAGACACACACACCCCTCTTTGCCCTACATCACCACCAAATAAGCAGCAGCACAGCTTAGTAGCTAAAGAAAGGCAAAAAGCACTCTCTCCTGCAAAGTGCCTCACTTCCTGTGGGACAAGCGTTAGACACTCCAAGAGATTTTTTTGTCAGCCCCCATGCTGAATGCTCCAGAAACACAGAACATGAAGGACGATTTTGTTGCCTTTTATCGTGGTTTTAAAAGAAGAAAGTTATGAAAAATAAGGAAGGAATATCCAATTCCTTGGCACCAGCTGAGAGGGAGAGGGGTGTTTGTAGAATTGGCTTTTTTTTTTTAACAGGAAAAAAACAGAAAATGATTATACCAGCCCCAGCAGAATTTGCAGCAAGGCATATACAATCCAGCAGCTACTGGCATTTGGAAACAGCAAATCGGACTGGGGCCATTAATTTTGTTTGCTCTTTTGCAGTGGCTATATTACTGCTGCATGGGTCAGTCAGTACCAAAGATCATGCATTTGCCGTGTTGCTTTATGCCTCCAGTAACAAGATGATCTGCTTATACTACTAGTTAATTGCAATAGTGTAGAAAGAATTACATTCACTAGACACTAATATCTACAGTACCCGATTTACTAAGGCAATCACATTAACAACTTTTATACCACCCATGAATATCGCCAACTGCTTTTTCTGTACACATATTTATTGCTATAATTACACTCTTTACAACAATATCTGAAAACACAAATCTCATGTATTAGTGTCATAATACACCAGGGATGTAAATAAACTCATGGAAAAAATAATCAGACTTGACTCCTATACATGTGCAGAGTAATATTTTTAGGCCACATATAATAGACAGTAACCTTTGTCTGGAAGCCTACACACACTTCCCTAGTGAACTGCAGGATACACATAAATAATCTGGTCAGGAGAAAGGTCACCAGAGGAGCTAGAACTGGGGTTAGCAGCAGTAGCATGCAAGCCAATTGATCAGAAAGCTTCAGGCAAAGCAAGTCTATCTAAGTACTACACAAATGCTTGTGCCGAAAGCTGATAAGACTTAATCTTAGGGATGAGCCAACCTTGAACCCTATTGTTCAACAAATGTTATTAGGAATTGGCATGCAGTGAGAGCAGCTACACGGTTGAAGCTATAGCTCAAGGGAATAGAAGTATGAGCGCAGACTGCAGAGCATTTAATAAGGCCCATGGACCACCAGCTGAGCCAGCAGGAATCAATAATAGAGAACTTGGTCCCTCGGTCTCCTTGTTGCTGGTGCACAGATTTTATTAGTAGTGGATGTGGACTAGTAATTAGGACTGGCCAAAACCTGTTTTTCAACCAAAAAAAAGGGGGGGCGGGGGGGGGCGGGGGGTTTCAACAAGACAAAATATTTTCTGGAAAAAAGTATCTGCTTTAAATGGAAAATTTCAAGTTTTTGTCAAAAAAACAAATTCCTAGAAGCTGAAGTATTTAATTTTAAATCTATTTTTAAAAAATTTGGATATACTGCTGCAGTGCCTCATGGGAGTTGTAGTTTAGTTGTCTCATGTCCCCATTCTCCTCTATGGTCTAGGCTCTTCAGCCAAACTACACCTCCCATGAAGCACTATAGCTAGGGACTGCCATGGGCCACAGGGTTCCTGATGATGAGAACTGGCTAAGTTAACCAGGACAAAAATAGTTCATGAGAAATATCAGCATTCATGCAACCTATGTAGTCATAATGACACCTGGGCCCACACTGAACAAGTCAAATGGAACCTTATGTTAAATTTTTGACTGTTCACTTATCCCCAGGACCCAAAAATGTTAACATCAATTTTTCTATGTTTAGGCATGCATGAACAGTTGAAATCCACATGTATATAAAAAGCAGCCTTGCTCAAGTCTGGCAAATAGATCTGTAAATTTTGCCAGTTCCAGTTTTGAGAACTTGGTCACTACAAATTCACATTTGCAGCAGTACATCTTTATATTGTGGTGCTAGAAAAGACAGTTTATCCAGAACCAATTCCCTTGCTTATCATATTATTTTAAAAAATCTTTCATAAGAAAAATTTACAATCGACAGAAAGCATATTAACTGATTAAATTTCCCACTTAACGGAACCACTTAAATGAAAATGTTTAGATACCAGCATGAAGGTGACAAAAATATACTAAAATAAACCCAAATCCCATGAGGCAGAGTCTAGGTGGCTGTGTTGTGTCAAAATGTAAATTTCTTTGTATTTGATAAGTATTAGGCCAGATCAGATCCTGAGGTGGTGTGTAAGTGAACATACCTCCACTGAAGTCAATAGAGCTACACCAATTTACACCAGAGAGGACCTCACCCACACTGTTTATTAGTGAGCAGTATAAGATTTAAAATATCGAGGATTTATTTCCTTCATTGTTTATAAAACAAAGATTTTGAATTTTGGGGCAAAGTTTTAAAATTTGCTAGCAAATTGGTTGCAGGAGTCTCAGTCCAGGAGCAAATCTGGAACTGACATAAATAGCTAGCGTCACCCATTTTGCCGTGCACAGCATCCTGAAAGTTCACACTATATATAAGGCCTGTAAACCTTTTGCAAATCAGGATTTATTTACAACTATTATTACATTCCAGGTCCTGGTGGTGGTAGTGGGATCCCAAAAAGGATCAGCCCTTATGTCAGAATCTGTCCAATCACTTTCCAACCCATTTTTTTAAAGCAGACTAATGTCTGGAGGAAGCAGGGGGACCTTTGGGGTGTGGGAGGTTGCTAGGCTACAGATGGGAGCACGGGGAAGAAAAGTCTGGAGGCGCTAATATGGGGATGGGTTGTCGCTCAGGCTCCTGCTGCTGCATAACAGCACTAGCTGTGACTCAGCCCAGCAGGAGCAGCACAGCCCAGAGTCGGCTGCAGGGGAAGGAAGGAAAGGGGCTTCTTCAGATGGAAAATGCGAGTGTTTTAATATTTAAACAAAGTGTTACTATTTATATAGTAACATTCTCCTGGAGTTCAACTAGTATTACTGGCCTGATGACTCACACACTAGGTACATGACAAAAACCATATGCACAGCATATTGTCTTATACAAAATGCCAATGCATAAGGTAGCCGTGGCATTTTCAATCCGCTGTGCCAGCTGTGTATACCAGGTGCATTTTTGGCCAAAAAAGGAATGTCATTTTCTACCCTGCGCTACAGCCCTCAACCACGGTTTTCACAAATGATGTCACCTTTCAACAGGACTTCACAGCAAGCAGCCGCTCCAAAAATCAACCTAATTTTAATTCCAATCAGTTTGTTTTTATCAGTGTACCTTCCCATTGTTCTTTAGACCAAACTCAAAGGGTGCATGGTATTTTGTGGAGGCAGCAATTACCAACAGAAAAGGGGACAGAGCTTGGAAGGCAGGAGCTTGAAGTGCCAGGCCTAACTCTTCCACTGACTTGTTGTAAGACCCTAGGAAAGTACTGTACTTAGGGTTTTTCAAAAGTGTGTAAGTGACTTAGGAACCCAAGTTCCATTGTTTAAAGTGGCTTAGGCTCAGACTGTTAAAGGTATTTAGGCAGCTAACATCCATTGATTTCAATGGGAGTTAGGCAGCTAAATACATTTAAAAATCTAGGCCCAAATCTTGTTGAAAGTCAGTGGAATTTAAGCTTCTTAACAGCCAGATTTTCAAAGGTATTTAGGCATCTAATGATGCACATAGGTACATAGTGTGGTTTTCAAAATCACCTAACTCCTATTGAAATCAATGGGAAATAAAGTCTGATCTCAGTTACACAGGCATAAATCTGATGTTAACTGCATTGAAGTAAATACTCACTCCAGAATTACGTTGGGGTAAATGATACTCGACTCTCCCCCAGAGGATTTTAATATCCTTATTGGTATGCCATTTTAACCATACAGATTTTGGGATGTCTGAGTGATTTTGGTTGTTCATCAACCAATATATTTTATACTTCGAGACAAAGAAAAAGACAGAACTGTCCATGTTAAAACCAGTGCTGGAAAATAGAGCTTCCTTAGTAACGCTCAGTGTCAGGAATCAAAGCTCAAAGAAACTCCAAAACTAGGTTGTAACTAATCTTCCATTATAAGTTTGAATCCTGCTCTAATGTCCTCTTAAAAATCTGCTTTCCATCTGAAATTGCTCATGCATGTTCCATAACCAGATAAATGTTTGTTTGGTTTGTTTTTTCTGCACACTCTGAGGTGAGCTGTACAAGATATCTTACTATAAATTCTGAAAATGTTTAACATTAATTGGTATGTATTAATAACCATAATCCTTTCTTAAAGGATTTATTTTGGTTTTGGTCTGAAAAGCTACAGTTTGTGGAAAGCCACTGTAAAAAATACCTATTAATTGTAGTTAAAGTGTATAGAAACATTTCTTCGTATCCTTGAATGAAAGCTGTTACAGGAGTGCAAAGAATTGTTATTTACTATTAAATATTATTGGGAGAATAAAATAGCAATATAAGACCATCTGGTGGAAAGACCT
Organism: Macrochelys suwanniensis; assembly: GCA_033296515.1. Lineage (NCBI taxonomy): Eukaryota > Metazoa > Chordata > Testudines > Chelydridae > Macrochelys > Macrochelys suwanniensis. The sequence continues at coordinate 26,690,527 of CM065776.1, forward strand.
GGTTAGTTATAGAGAAGGGTATAAAAAAAACAGATCTGTAAAAATCTCAGCTGGAAGAATATAGATTTGTAGCTTCTCTAAAAGAACCATCATGCTTCAATATCTTATGTTGGAGTCTGATCTTACTTACACTAAAGTAACACTATTGACTTCAGTGGAGTTACTCCTGAGTTACACCAAGATAAGCAAGATCAAAATTAGATCCATACTTTCTACGCCATGTAGGTCTGAGAACTCCTCTGGGTATATTTAGGTTAGGAAGAGAAGGGAAGAGCTCCATAGAACAGTGCACAAAGTGGGTTTAACACGTGAGAAACCCACTAGCCCCAGGGAGTGCTTAGCTTGAACTATATAATGTATATCATTCCTCTGACAAAGCTGCTGCTTGATATTTAGGAATCCTCACAGTTCAGGAATTAGCACATTTCTCTTCTATGGAGGAAATATAAAGCCAGTGCTTAGGTCTGCATTAAAGTGTAGTTGTGGTCAGAAATGTATCCATGTAAAAATGGCACCTTCTTACTCATCATATTTGCTTCCTGTGTGTCTGAGTCCTATATCTGCTTACTTTACTGACAAAATCAAGTTTTCAGTAGTGGGCTGCAAGTTGTCAGTGCTCCCGGGCCAAAAATTGGATTTTATTCTGCCTCATACATCATCAACAATGTGCTCAATTAAGTTTAATTTGCAGGCTCTTTGTTACATGTGACGGCGCATAGGGCAGAAAGACCTAACTTGATTTTCTGGCGCATCTGCAATACTTTCTCATTAGAAAAATCATACGAGTTCAGTGCTCTAATTTCATTTCTCACCAAAGACGGGCACTGGATTAACACACATACTATTAAAGGCATCAATTTCTTTCCATTTTTCCTTATTTGTCAAAAACCAGGAGATACATTTTTGGCATCTTTACTTGATGCAGAGAAGCAGAATTTGGCAGACAATACTATTTTACTCACTCTTCAGCTCTGCTCCCAAATTCTGCAACATTGACCCTAAGTCCTGTGCCAGTAAGACATGTCCACAAGGAATTAATTAGAACCAGTAAAATACTGTCAATGGAGGCAGAGAGAGTAGAATAAACCCCCGACTAGGATTCTATTTTCATCACATAGTTTCCATTTACTCTAACTGGAATTAATCACCCACCCTGAGAAGGAAGCACACCCCTTTGTCTCCACATTTTTCTTTTGGTTGCAAATGTAGTAAGTTAAGTTGATTTGGGTCATATGAAAAATACTCAGATGACTACCCCAGAAGATGGTAGTGCTCTCAATCCACCGGACAGGAACAGCACAGGCAGCAGCCGTGTAAGCTTCCCCACTTGCCATCCAACCCCTGTCTCATGGCCATGGTCTGCAGGGACACATTTCAGGGATTGTCTACACTGGCACTTTACAGCGCTGCAGCTTTCTCGCTCGGGGTGTGAAAGAAAACACCACCCTGAGCGCTGCAAGTTTCACTGTAAAGTGCAGACAGTGTAAAGTGTAGACAGTGCACCAGTGCTAGGAACTGTGCTCCCAGTGCTGGGAGCCACGCCCCTCGTGGAGGTGGGTTTTTTAGAGCGCTGGGAGAGCTCTCTCCAAGCACTGGTGCCGTGACTACACAGCCACGTTAAAGCGCTGCCGCGGCAGCGCTTTAACATTGCTAGTGAAGACATGCCCTCCAACTGAGGATAGTTTAGTTTTCATGCCTTTAGTCTGTCTGCCAATGTTACTATTTAGTATGGACTCTGATAGTAGTTTGTAATGTGGACATAGGCCATTAACAGGTCATCAGATGATTCATCAGTTCATAGATTATAGAGACCAAAGGGGACAATTGTGATCAAATAGTCAGACCTCTTATATAACACAAAGAACAGGATTACTTGAAACCTTGTATAACACAGGCCATCTGACTTTCCTGAATTAATTCCTGCTTGCACTAGAGCAGATCTTTTAGAAAAGCCATCCTATCTTGAGCCAATCCAATGCTCCAATACAACTGGTGTACAGGCAATTAAAGAATTTCTTCTCTTCCTGTACCTTGGTGCCTTGATTAGATTTGTTCTCAGGATATTGATTTTGTTCTAAATGAGTGTAATTTGTTCCCTCTTTTCACTCTCCCTTTTGGTTGTTAAATGCTTCTAACTACTCTAGCCAGCCTGACCCTAGAAGATTGTCTTCCCTTATACTGAGATGGACATCATCCAAACTGGCTCCTCTCCATGGGCAGCAGGTATCATAGGCTGGAGGAAGCTGTGCCTCCCCAAACAGCCATGTGTGGCCCTGCTCATGCTCTGCCCCCAGACCCCCTCCTGCTTCCTGCTCTGGCTCTTCCCAGTTCCCCTGTGCTGTGGCCCCAACTCAGGCTGAGAGGGCTGGGGCCACACCACCCACCCTCCCGAGACTCTGGGTGCTGTGGCCACGCCACCTGCCCTCCCGACACTCTGAGGGTTGGGCCTGTGCCCCCACCATCCTGACACTCCGGGGGCTGCATTTCATTCAACCAGCTGAATCTTCAGAGATTTTTTCTGCCATTTCCACACTGAGAATATGATAATGATTGGATAACTCTAGCTGCATGGAATTTCTCCTGGTCCTCTTCTCTCTGGTAGTCAACAGCCTGCCCAACCTTGCGTACCTGCAGCCATAGAGAAGGCCACCTGTTCCTCTTGCTTCTTGTGGTTATGAACCACCAAGCCTCCTGTCTCTGGTTCCTTGGTGGCCAATTCCTTTCTTTCTTGAAGCTGGGGTGATGATGTTCCTGAAACTGGTTGTCCAAGAACTCCTCAGCCTCTGAGGCTCTGTACTGTCTATACTTGTCCATTCATTTACTACTCCTCATTTCATGTCCCTGACTTTCACTCACTGCTCTCATACTCTGCTGAGCCGGAACCATTATGGTGACCTTGAGAGGAAAACACTGTATCCCAGTCTCCCAATTCACCCAAATCCATTGTAATTTCCATTTTTTTGGAACTTTTCCTGTTGAAGCAAATTCTTATCCGCACAGATATTCAAGTCAAACCAGACATCTTACTCACTATTAATAACTATATTTCTCTTACTCCTAAAACTGTGATAGCGGGCCTGATTCTGACCACACTTACTTCATTGTAACTCCATTGATTTAAATAGGGTTACTCCTGATTTATGCTGATGTCAGAGCACAATCAGGCCCACAGTTTCTTAGCACAGCTGCTCACCTTAGCTAAAAGTTTCTTTTATGTTGAAAGAGATAGACACTTTGGTTCTGACCTAGATAAGATTCTTTCTTCCCTCCCCCCGCACAGACAACTATGAAAGTGAGATTGTAAATCTCCTATAGTGAAGAGACTTGGACAAATCAATAATTTATGTAATGATTTTGAGAGACTTTCACCTTGAGGAAGTGCCAGCCCGATCATAATTCTGTAGATCTTGTTTGAAAATGTTTTCCATTACTAATCGAGAGAATTTTTTTCCTTATTATTTATACAAGACTCCTTTGATTTCCTGCGTGTGACACTTCAGAATGAAAATGGTGACTGCATTAATTAAAAGCAAAGATAAGAACTCTTACTCCCCCCACCCCCCACCCTTCACTTAAAATCCAAGTAAAGTGCTGGCAGGCAGAGCTCAGCATGTAGTGCTCCACTTCCAACTATGAACCCGTTTTATAGGTTTCTGTCGTTCTCGCTGCTCCTGGCTAAAATCAGTGCTTAGAACAGTAACTTGGAAAGAAAAAAATGAGCCGTTTCAGGCAGTTAAGAACAAAAGTGTGGGGGACAGGTACAAGTGGCATTTGAATAAGCCCTCTACAAATCTCAGACCGATACTATGTCTGTCAGTACTTCCTGAATGAGACCCTTGCAGTGCAAGATTGATGCCGAGGTCTTTGGGGAAGAGAAGCAGGTAGGTCTGGTCTTAGTCATTCCCCCATCTACCATCAGAACTTTGTCTTACAACCCCCCACATGCCTGCAGCCCACTTTTCCCAATTTCCCATTTTGTCGTGCAATCCTGATAATGACTAGTAGCAAGTGACTTGTAGCAGCATGTTAGAACGGCTTGTTTTCTCCTGCAGGACCTTTTGGAGATTAGAGCAGATTATTTATGAGCAGCGATTCCTGCCAGGTGCAGCAAAAGTACAAGAGACACCATTGTTATACAACCATCAACTTACTGCTCCCTGTCCATGTTTTTCCTCGCTCCAGAGATGGCCAATGATCTCTTGACCTTAGAGAATGGAGACAGAGGTGCTTGCTGTCCCCTCTCACTTTCCCAGGAAAAAGAAGCACTAAGTACTTGCACTGGTACTCCCAGACACTTTCAGGGGGAACCTAGCTTGAGATGTCCCAAAGGACTGAGAGTCTGTCAGGGGGAAAAGTTACATCACTAATAAAGCCTGGGAAAGCATCCATCTGCAAACAATTCATCGAGGCTGGGTTTTTCAAAGGGGCCTAAGAGAATTAGGAAACCCAGAATCCATTGACTTTCAATTACAGCCTTGATGAATTCAGCCCTGCTCTTGGTTTGGAATTATCCACCCACACACTTTGGTTCTTACGGATTTGTTTTGTTATTTGAAATTATTCAATGAATGGTTTATGCAAATATATGTCTCTGGCTTGCTCACAATGTGTTCACCACTACCACTTCAAGTATCCCCTGTTCCTAATTCACTATTCCTGCTACGTGACTAGTCATTCACATTGCATAGTATTATTTCTGCTCTCTGAATGGCTGACTTTCAAGAAATATCTTTCAAGGTGGCTGAGCAGACATCAACAACACAAATTGACCCTAGTATTTGCCACACTTTATCATCCTCTGACCATTCTTGAAAACAAAAGTTTGCTTGTTCAAATGCTTGCCGAGCACAATAAAAGCAGTAGTAAATACCATAGAAGAAATCATCTGGTTTAAATCAAACAAATGTTTGCTAATCCTTTTTTGCCATCTTCACCCAGCTCTGGCCACTACCCAATGCGGAAAGCAAACACTCCACTTTAATCCTAAAGACATAACCCCTTGTATCTTCCTCAAACTTCCCCAGGCTTAAATGTCATTGTGATAATGTTTTACATTCCTGACATATTAGGGCATGACACCAGGCATCACAGCTGGGCTAAGAAAATCCAGAAATGTTATGTTTGACCCTAAAAGCATGTTTTCAGTTAAAAAAAAATGTTCCATAACTATTGTAATATAAATAATGGGTGTTAGCAAAGGACCCCAAAGCACACTACAAACTATATACTCTTTATCAGCCTCCAATGAAATATGGTCACATCTGGGGCAGAACACAACAGCTGCTTAACACGGTACAGCAATGCTACCCAACAGTTTGGAATAGGAAGTGCAACCCTTTGCCCATGTGTTCTTAATAACAGTTAGCACAATTATTTTTGCCCTTACCTTACACCCTCTCATTCATTGCTTTTCCTGCCACAGCCTCATAAACCATCTGACTCTTCAGTACATAGGATACACACCAGTTGTGCATACTTCCCAGATTTCAAAACAGTGTAGATTACACTATTTGACCACTTACACTCATCCTTTGATCAGTTCAAGACGCTCTGAAACCAAACTTCAGGTTGAAGAAGTGTTTTGCCTAAGAATTCCTGTAAATTTTAAAATAGGATCAAGAATTGACCAGGAGTCTCAGACTTTGCAAGCCACACAGGGATCCTGACAGACACGGTAGCCATGTTGAGATAGAACATGCACACTTTACAAGACATTCACGCACACTGTGTGACTCAGAATGGTGCATGTGGATAATGTGCACTAAAAGAATGCCTATGTATTGCACACATGCATCAGTGTGAAAAATATGGTCATCTGTGTTTCAGTATTTACAGAACACCTCTAAGTAGCTAAATATTTGCAACATCAGCCATCTAAAAACCAGGGAAAGGTGATTCTGCTAGTAAAGGGCAGCAGAGTAAATCATTTGAGTTTTGAAAAATAAGCTGTTCTGGAGTTTTGACTAGACAAGAAAATTTAGGATTCCCTCCCCCCCCCAAAAAAAAATTAATCAAAACAGTTACTCCAATCTGAAATCTCTTATCTGCAAAATGCCTCCAAACCATTACCCTGGGATGGGATGTGGCATTTGAAATTTCAGGGGGACTGGTATGATTTTGGTGAAGTATGGGAAGGCGTTGAAAATCTGACATAAGACTGAAGCTAGCTTCAATCTTAACGGGATAGAGACTAGAGCCACTTCTTAATATTCTATTAAATGTATGTGATTATTACTATAGTATTTCATTGATGGTTTCTGGCGCTGAATAAATATTCCAAATACTTAGAAGATCCTAAATTGCATGTTAGTTCACCTGTACTTGCATCACTTTCTAATCCACTTATCCACAAACTTTCATGCAAATTACTTTTGTTCACATGATTGCAGAAGAGCTTTTATTTGTGCCAATGCAATGACAAATGAGTAATATCTGAATTGCTCACTCAGGGCTTGTCTTCATTTCTGTTCTAAATTGACATCAATGAGGTGGTGCCGATTAAGCGCATCTGGTGAAGATGTGCTATGTCTACAGGAGAGCGCTCTCCCGTTGATGTAATCACTCCACCTAAACAAAAGGCAGAAGCTATGTTGGTGAGAGAGCATCTCCTGCCAACATAGCACGGCGTAGACACTGCTTTAAGTCGGTGCAAGTTACGTTGCTCAGGGGGGTGGTTTTTTCACACCCCTGAGTGACATAACTTACATTGACTTACGTGGTAGTGTAGACAAGCCCTAAGACATCCTACATGTATTATTGCCTTTGTGGTCTTAGATGTGATGGAGGTCAGGGGCAGAGAGAGGAGGTACAAGAGTTGAGCTCTAAAACCCAAAAATAAATAAATAAACAAATAAAACTCCTTTCAATCAGGGAATATTAACAATACCATGTGATTCGGGGACTCCGCCTCAGAGCTTCAACAGTGTTTATGAATATCAAACAAGAACACTTGATACTAAGTGAACACGGAACACTTGATACTAAGTCCATTATGAAAACAGTCCATCCGGAAGTTTCTATGCATGAAAATTTGTCAAACAATTTTGAACAGCGGACACCCTAGTAAAAAGCACAATCTGCGTGGGAAGAGTTCACAAATACAACAGGGCTAACACTTCAATGAATACCTTTTTCCCAACTAATAATTCAACCAGCTGTAGTAATTTCATCTGCATTTTCATCAGTTCTTATGTTTTTCACTTGGGTCATTTCTTACCCATGTGAAAGCTCTGTTTTTCTCTTTGTCTTCAGCCATATGAGACCTTTACAGAAATCATTACTACTATGAAGGAAGCAGAGGATGATAAAAACAAGAAGGGAAAACTGTTTTTCTTTCCCTCTGGGACACATAGGGCTGTTAAAGTCAGCACACACAGTGTTGCTTTTTTTAAAAAAAAAAAGCCCTTTTAATATTTAGCAGGTGTTGGATTCTAACTCAACAGTCGGGTTTGGGAATAAAAATATCCCACATGGTGCCATATACGGATCCATAGATAGAAATCCAAACGATTGTACAGCACCACATTTTCTGCAAAGTGAGGTAGAGATAAGGAGCTGTGATTCCCTATATATACACACAGACACGCTCTGAGCTGATGCCTGTCAAACCAACCCTTGGTTAAGTGGCAAACGTAATGCAGCTTCCTCTCCCTAGAGGTAACTGTCCTCATTATTGAGGTGAATGAACCCTTGGGTGTATAATAGAATCTTCTTAAAAATATTCATCATATGACAGCTGATAGTTCAGCCATATTTGGCCTGAACACTTCGTTTTGGGGGATGCTGGGACTCTGTAGTTAATTAACAGGGTATTTTGCTCACCATATTTTTTTTAAAACACGGATCATTAAACATGTATGATAGTATGTAATTTTTTCCTCTCCTATAGTAACAAGCGGGATGTGCAGACAAGGTTTCCTCTACTGTTGTAATGTCCAGTAGCACATCTGTGCTAGCAGGCTGAAACTTCCCACTTTCACTCAGCAGGAAAACGCCGACTTCTCCAAGGTGAGTCACACCACCTATCATGGTTCAGCTCCCTTCACACTCTTCAGAATTAACATTACAGTCTCCTACAGCCTCTCTGCCAAGAGGTCTTGGGCAGGTCACGTAGCCTGGTATGAAACAGAGGCCAGAATATTTCATCGCTTCTTAGGAAAGAAAAGCTATGGAAAAAACGGGGGGGGGGGAGACACGTACACACAGTGAGATGGATTTTTCTATCATAGGACAATGTCTTTTTAGGCAGGAGATTACATTTTGTTTTAAAATGTTGCTGTCAACTTGAATTGATTTTTTTCTTCATTTCAAGTTTCCAGTGCAACACCCTTTAACTAATACATCTTAAAAATAGATTCCTTTTCAAACAGATTTTACTAAGAGTTTTCCAGCCCTTTGTTTTTCTAACAGGGATCTTCGAAAGAACCAAAACTCTAAACAGACTTGGCCTTCCCCTGCCCCAGCCCCCAATGAAGTACCTGCTGCTGCTTCAGTTTCACTGCTGCTGTTACTGGCACCATACCTTGATGTAGAGCACATGGAGTTGTGAATGAGTGGTGTTGACACACACAGCTCTCCAGGAAGCTTGCACAGTGCTTGCCCACACCCTGCAAACTTTCCTGAGATCATATTTGTCGACACCAAATTCAAATTCACCACCACTGAAGTGATTCCTCAGCTGAGTAAAGTTTACTCTCATTTGCCATATTTCATTCAAACAGCAGTAGCACAAGTTTCACCGCAACATCTGTCATCGCGGTCATTGTTTAGTTTTAGTCTTTCACTTGGTCTTAATCACCTGAAATACTCTGAATCTGCTGATCTCATTAGCCAGCTTTAATTAAAATAGATTTGCTGACGAATATTGTCAAGAATGCTACAGTTGGCTAAATTAACACTGGCTTAGTCTTAGCCTTTTTATCAGCTTAACCATGCAATACTGATTGATGAGCTTTTAAAGGCAGGAATTTCTTTCTTTAGGTCAGGAGCATAATGGGAAGAGCTGGGAATTTAGAATCTGATACATCAACAAATATTACTGGAAGAAAGTCTGATACAATCTTACAAACAGCAGGTCAAATTCAGCCCTGGAATAAAACTCCGCTGAAAGCAAGGGAGCTTCACCAAAGATGAATTTGGCCCAGTCTGTTTAAGCAGCAGGAGCAAAACTTAGGTTCTTGATCTAAAATTCCTGATATAAGCAACATGTCTAGTTGTTTGACTTATTTATTTACTTTTTTGGCATAAAGTCAGTGTTTCTAGACCGCCAGTACTCCTAACGACAAAAATTAATTGCAAGATTCATCACCATATATGTCTAAATGATAGGGATGCTGGAGTGTTTTACAATGAAAACACATCCAATTTTAATGAAGTTCAAAAGAAGAAATGTTTATTTATGGATTAAAGTATATGAAGATCTGTTGCTCATAGTTGTTGAAATACTGACAGCTTTTAAAAAGAGAGAGAGAGAAAGCAAGAGAAGGAAAGACTTCACATCTTGTAGTCAGATATGGTGAGTGGCTCAATGTTCCAGGCAGACAAGTAGAAAGCTCCTGGCTTTTTTGACACCAGTTGTGAACAGATGATATACAGCTGAAGTCTGAAGAAGCTAGAGGTTGCCTCTGGTGAAAGGGTGGAGATTTTGTGTGTCAGCCCATCACAGCTGCAGGGGGAATGCTTCAACATGTCTTGGGAAAGATAGCATATTTCTCCCTTTGGGGCTCTGCTTTATTAGCTGTTCAAGTTCAATGACATCATTTTAAAACTCCTGAAGTTGCTAAGGAGCAGACTGTTGGGATCCAAGTTATAAAAGCAGCCTGGAGAGATTTTCCCCCTTTTTTCGGCATATTTAGTCGTTTCTTAGGATAAAAAGAGCATAAAGGTGAAGGTCAACCTTTTCAAAACTGGATGCCTAAAATTAAGCCTGGAATCCATATTTAAGGACCTAAATAGAACTGGCTTGATTTGTAGAGGTGTTGAGCACCCACAGTGGCAAAAATAAAAGAAATGTGAAACTAAACACCAAGGGAGAAAAAAAATCTCTAGGATGCTCTCGTAGTGCGGTCTCAGCACCGTCCTCATTGCTAGCTTCAGGAGTCCTCAAATGATGCTTTGAACTTGAACAACTAGCAATGCATATTCAGGATGCTCCTACAGCTGAGGGTGCTCAAGGTTACAATCCAGCCCTTAATTCTAAAACAATTAATTACCTAACAAAGGAGGAAAGCCACTCTCACTCCCCCAACAACTTGAAGTAGGGAAGTAGAGGGGGGGGTTGACCTGGCCCAAGTCCCCATGAGAAGTCCATTTTGAATTATCACTGTCCATACAGCTTGATGGATCTATGAATGTGACTACAGGACAGGGATGCCTGTGATATCAGGGGTCTGGGTTTGATGACCCAGGAGGTCCATCCCATCCTTCAAGGCCAGAAAGGACCATTGTAATAACCTAGTCTGACCTGTAAAACCCAGGCCATAGAACTTTCATAACATAATTCCCAGAACAAATCTGTTAAAAAAACATCCAATCTGGATTTAAATATTATCAGTAATGGAGAATCCATCACAACCCTTGGTAAATTGTTCCAATGGTTAATTCTCTCTCTGTTAAAAGTGTATGCCTTATTTCCATTCTGAATTTGTCTAGCTTCAGCTTCCAGCCATTGGATCATACTCTACCTTTCTCTGCTATGCTGAAGAGCCCATTATTAAATATTTGTTCCCCATGTAGGTGTTTATAGACTGTAATTAAGTCATCCATTCACATTCCCTTTGTTAAACTAAATAGATTGAACTCCTTGAGTTTATCACTATCAGGCATGTTTTTTAATTCTTTAATCATTCTTGTGGAGAATGGAGGGAGAGGAATTATTTAAGATCAGTACCAATGTGGACACAAGAACAAATGGATATAAACTGGCCATCAGGAAGTTTAGACTTGAAATTAGATGAAGGTTTCTAACCATCAGAGTGAAGTTCTGGAACAGCCTTCCAAGGGAAGCAGTGGGGGCAAAAGACCTATCTGGCTTCAAGATTAAGCTAGATAAGTTTATGGAGGGGATGGTTTGATGGGATAACATGATCTTGGCAATTAATTGACCTTTGACTATCAGTGGTAAATAGGCCCAATGGCCGGTGATGGGATGTTAGAAGTTACTACAGAGAACTTTTTCTTAGGTGTCTGGCTGGTGAGTCTTGCCCACATGCTCAGGGTTCAGCGATCGCCATATTTGGGATCGGGAAGGAATTTTCCTCTAGGGTAGATTGGCAGAGGCCCTGGAGGTTTTTCGCCTTCCTCTGCAGCATGGGGCACGGGTCACTTGGTGGAGGATTCTCTGTATCTTGAAGTCTTTAAACCATGATTTGAGGACTTCAATAGCTGAGACATAGGTAAGAGGATTATTTCAGGAGTGGGTGAGTGAGATTCTGTGGCCTGCATTGTGCAGAAGGTCAGACTAGATGATCATAATGGTCCCTTCTGACCTTAAAGTCTATGAGTCTATTATGTCTCTTCTCTGAACCCTCTCCAATTTATCAACAGCCTTCTTGAATTGCTGACACCAGAACTGGACACAATATTCCAGGAGTGGTTGCACCAATGCCAAATATTTCCCTGTTTATCCTTCCCAGGATCACATTAGCTGTTTTGGCCACAGTGTCACACTGGGAGCCCATGTTTAGCTGGCCAGACCAGAAATATATATATATATACTCAGTGCTTTAATAAGGCGAATTTAACAAAGCTGAGAAAACCTGAAATTGATAAGGGCAGCCAAGGGACACAAGGATAAATCCATGACCAGCAGAGTTAAGGACAATAAAAAGGGTTTTTTTTACTGTATTAGGAACAAAAATAATCCTGACAATAGTATTGGTCCATTGCTATATTCCCTTGTTCCACCTTTTCACTACTGAGGCTTGTTTTAAAGAAGAGGAGTAGTTTCTTTAAACCGCACAAGCAGCTGTGTGATGTAAAGCCAATTTTTTCTAAAAGGCTTTATGGACAATCATGGCAATTACAAGCCAGTAAACCTAACTTCAATACCAGGCAAATTGTGTGAAAGAACAGAATTATCAGACACATAGATGAACATGCTATGTTGGGGATGAGTCAACACAGCTTTTATAAAAGGATATCATGCCTCATCATCTATTCAAATTCCTTGAAGGTGTCAACAAGGGTAATGTGAACAAGGGTAATCCAGTTGATATAGTGTACTTGGATTTTCAGAAAGTCTTTGACAAGGTCCCACACCAAAGGCTCTTGAGAAAAGTAAGCAGTCATTGGATAAGAGGGAAGGTCCTCTCAGGAGTAAGTAACTGGTTAAAAGATAGGAAACAAAGGGTAGGAATAAACAGTCGGTTTTCACAGTGGAGAGAGATAAATAAGTTGTCCCCCAAGGATCTGTATGGGGACCAGTGCTGTTCAATATATTCATAAAATGATTTAGAAAAGGGGGTGTGAGCTGGTGCATCAATATAACAGCACCCCCTTTAGCCAGGCAGGGTGATGCACCAGAGTTCACTCGGTCCGGCAGCGCGGTCAGTCAATTCCCCTTGCTTGAGTCCCACGGGGAAGTGTGGGTTTCCCCCTTATTCTTAGAGGGGTCAGCTGGTCCTGGTGCCCAAGGGGTCTGGAAACCCCCTAAATTCTTAAGTCTCTCAGGGATTCTTAACTCTTTCAGGAGACCTCTTAAGCCTCTTACTGAGTTCCATCTCAGGGCCCTTACGCCAGACAGGCAGAATCAGGACTCAGCTACTCCTGCTGTACCCTGAGCTCCTTCCTACTTCCCTTGGTTTCTGTAGGTTTTTCAGCCTCTTGGTCCAGTCATCCCTTCTCAGGGTGCTCTTTCTGCATGGCTTCTCAGCAGCTTGCTGTCAGGAGTTCCCTTCTCCAGCCTGCTTGCTCCTCTGGCAGCTGCCTTGCCTCTCTGCTTCCCAGCTCTTTTATTCTCCCAGCTGTTGTGAGGCTGCCAGTCAGCACTGGCTGGCAGTACCTGAATTAACCCCTTGATTGCTGGGCCAGCATGAGATATATACATCCCATGACGGGGGTAAACAGTGAGGTGGCAAAGTTTGCAGATAGAAAATTACTCAAAATAGTTAAATCCATCTTGGATAGCTCACTTTTAAGGAGCTGTATGATCCCAACACCTCGCTTCATTCTCCACCCACAGAGTTAAGGATAAGATCGGCCCTTAGTTGTAGTGTTGAAAACATTGCTCTGGTCTTGGAGTACAAGTAGTTTTCATGGTTGGCAAAGTTCCCGTTATATCTATGGTGTAGATGTAATTAGCTCAATGTTTAGGAGTTAACTCAAAGGCTTAATGCAAGGCACCCTTATGTTGATTGCTTTCTAAAATATTTACCCGATTTCAAAGTATATTCCACATCTATCACATCAAACCTGCTTGTGCTAATGTACAGTGGGTGGATTACTGACCTTTGCCTGCAAGGGTTTTATTAAGCACCTGCTTTCTGCTGCCACCGCTATTTCCTTTGACATCCCTGACATAATCCCTGGGAGAAATCATGGAGTGACACCCAAGAAAACTGAAAGGGGGAGGTCAAAAATGACAGCCACGGAAGTCAAAATTGTCACAGCACCCAGAGAAGAACATAACTGTGGTAGCAATGGATGAAGCAATCATCAGAACTCCACCTTCTTTGTTGTAATGGCGGATGCACCTGTTGTTGTTCCATTCTCAGAATTAAAGTAATTGGTTTTTCATTTTTCTTTTCAGCCCATTGAATGGTTCAGAGCTGCATGCAGCAGGTGACCTCCATCTCATCAATATTGACACAGCAGAATACAGTGGGTGGACGCCCTCACACAGATGTCTGGCCAAGCTGCCAAAAGTTAAAAAGCAGCTAAGAAATTATCTCCAAAGATGGAATGGCTCAGAGCACTTGTTATAGGATACAGAGCTTTTCAGCTATACATTGCCAGTTCACATTCACTGGTAATCAGCAGTCATTACTAGCTGATGGCTGCTTGACGGCCTTTGTGAAATGATCTGGAGATTGCAGTCTACTTCTAGTGAGTATCCATCCCCTTCATAATTACCACCATATTTGGCATCAGTTGGCATTCTTATTGGCTGTCTCATAAGACAGGCCAGTGATCCAAAACGAATGAAGATTTAGTTGCCATTTCACCCCATTGGAAAAGGAGTAGGACTAAGGTACGTTGGCAGAGCAGTATGGAAAGACTTGCATGAACTGCCTCTGTGATGAGCAGAAACACAGGGCTTATGTCTGCGAGTCTGTCCCCTTCCACAAGCATAATATTCATGGAGGTGAGGGGGAGGGGATTAGGGTTGCCAACAGTCCCTTATTACAAGGGACGTCCCTTATTTTTCCATATCTGTACAAGAAGATCAGGCGTTTCTGAGTGCTGCAAAAAGCAGCAAGAAATCCCCCTGGCAAATGTACGTGAGTACTGCTTATTATCATTTATATTTATAATTAATGAATAATTATTAATTATAATGATGACAATAATATCAGGAGGAAGGGTGGGGTGGGTGCTAAGAAAACAGTACCTTGTTTTGGAATACAATGTTGGCAGCCCTACTGGGGAGAGGGACTAAAACAAAGCAATCTCCACATTTCTCAGCTCGCTGTGGGCCCCATCCAGGCTCCCCTTCACTTCTGTGATGTTCCATCCGTTTAAATGTGAGAGCACTCCTCCTTCCTCAGTGAAAAGCCTCACTTCCGTGTTAGTTTCAGTTTTGCTGGAAAACAATAAAGTCTGCAAGTCTGTGTTTCAATCCGCTCCCTCTGTGTCTGTCTATCTCCTTCTCCTCTAGGTACACATATAACATATTGGCAATGAGGGATTTAGATCAGATATGGCAAACCCGCAAAAAAAATGCAGAAATTGGGTTTGTTTTTGGCTTAATTGGCTTGTGAGTTGCTTGTTGGCTAGTTTTTGGCTTGTAGCTTGTTGCTTGTTGTAGCTTGTTGCTTATTTTCTTTGACCGGCTCCCGGTAAGCAGGGGCAAGGGGGGGGAGAAAAGGGGGTGATCAGGGGCAAGGGGGGAGAGAGTCAGGGGTGCACAGCGGGCCCACCACAGTCCAGGACTGCACACGAGGGGGGATCTAGTCACATCCAGTGTTGGGGTTCTTAGGGATTGGCTTGTTTTGAAATGGGATTAGCCTGATTTTTGGCTTATTGTGAAAGTCGGGGTGCTTATTTACCCCGTGAAGGTTAGCAACTGTGAATTAGATCCCACAATCATCCAAGGCTCCCATTGCGTGAACAAGGAGAAGAAAAGGTAAGCAGATACTTTTTTAAAAGGGTGGGGCAGCTGCATTTTACTTCAAGAACAGCCAGCTAGTAAGAGAGGGGAATGTGCAAATAAAAATGGAACAAAGGGAAAGGGTTCTGCAATTACTACTGGAGCTGTTCATACAAAGCAGTGAGGGGGAAGCAAGCAGCCATCCTGGCTGACCACATGCAAGCAGGCGGAGAAACAGCCTGTAGCCTGAACTGGGGGTCTACACACAGAGCGGGGGAGCCCAAGTGCAGCCAAAAGAAGAATTCTGTAGTGTAGACACAGCAGAGGGAAATTAGGCACAAGCAGTGCACTGTGGAGGAAAAAAAATTCCTCTGTGGCAGAGATGTCCAGGAAGCATGAAGTCCAATAAGAGAGCAGTAAAATAGCAACTTTTGGGGCAATGTTGGTGAATTCAACGACAACCATGAATCATGGGTCTGAAGGCATGTGTGGAACTGCCACATATGCCACACTTACTACAGCAATGCAAGAACATTTTTCTCCTACCCTATCAATGATAGCAAAATGATATTGGCTCCATCAGTGACATCAGGAAAGTTGAGTTTCAGTAGCACAGTTTGTTGCTGCTCCAAGGAAGTTGTCAGAGCATTAGCAGTTTGGACAAACATTATGTAATGCCCGGCTTGACCAATTTGTCTACACAATGACGAAATCTGGAAAAAGTTACTGACTGTATCAGCGCTTACATTCAAGAAGGCTGTTGAAATAGCTATCTCCATGGAGACCATAGAAAGTATTCCTTGGACTTTAATATGAACCGAGAAGTTGACCTCCTGAATCAGCAAGACAGAGGACACTGGGAATGTAAGGAATTTCCATGTGGCTGTTGTGCACAAACCATGCAGAGAAGGACTGCTTAGCTTGCCATGTTATCTGCAGGAAGTGCCAGAAGAAAGAACACATCACCATGATCTGTCACATAGTTCAACAATCAGCAACACAGAGTAACTATGCATCCAAGAAGACCCATAGATCCAAGACACCTATGAAGACTGAAGTTGGGAATTCATAATGTGGAAGAAGACAAGAACTCCAGTGACACTGATCAAAACCTACCACCACGCATGTTATTGGAAGCTGAAGTAAGAAATTGCATCTGGGTAACATACTTGATCAGAGTACCTACAAGAATGGAGCTTGATACTGGAGCTGCAGTTTCACTGATTTCTGTATCTATCTATCACCAGACATTGTCACAATTTCCTCTGGAAGAAATGTCCATGGTTTTGAAGACTTCGACTGGAGGAAAGGGAGTCCCAAAAGAGACTCCAGGTTCAACTAGATAGACAATTAGTTGCTTTATCCTTGTATGTGATTGAAAGAAAATATCCACCATTATTTGGCAGATCTTGGCTTGAGAAGATCAAGGTGAATTGGGCTGAGGTCAAGGTGATCATGAAAATTTCAAGAAATACTGCACAGACACGCCAAAGTTTTTGAAAAAGAGCTTGGACAGATAAGCAATGTGTCAGTGAAGCTCACTGTCAAGTCTCACAGCCAGCCAAAATATTGCAAGCCTAGGGCTATGCCTTATGCTCTGAAGCCTCCGGTAGAAGCTGATTTGGACATTTACTGAACACTGGAATCTTGTCAACAGTTTCATATAATGAGTGGGCTACACCCATCAAACCAGTTATCAAGAAGGATGACTCCATCCAAATTTGTGCAGATTTCTAAGTAACACTTAATCCAGTTTTATGTGCAAGCCAGTATCCACTACCTTGTATTGAAGATTTGTTTGCTTCTTTTAATAGAGGACAGTAAATTGGATTTTCTCAATGCATACCTACAAATGGAGACTGATCTGGCATCTCACAAATATCTCAAAATCAACATGCAAAAAGGCTTATTTTGTTACAACAGGTTGCATTTCAGTATCATATCAGCACCTGTCTTGTTCCAGAAAGCCATGAATGAGATTCTGAAGGGATTGAATGGAGTTCCATTCTATTTGGATGACATTCTTGTTACAGGAAAGGCTCAAAACGATCATCTTCAAAATTAGGACACTGTCTTGCAGTGTTTAGAAGACCATGAACTGAAAGTATATTGAGACAAATACGAGTTTTTCAAACCTTCAGCTGAATACTTTGGACATGTAATTGATACCACAGGCTTAAGGAAATCACCAAAGAAAGAAAAGTGGTTCTTTAAGCATCCCTGCCAGAGAACGTGTCACATTTACATTGATTCTTAGGACTGTTCAACTACTCTGGTAAATTTCTGCCTAATCTGGTGGCAGTATTGGAACCTTTACATGGCCTGTTACAAGCAAAGAAAAAATGGAAACAGACTGAGGACCGTGACTGTGCATTTAAGGAAGGAAAGAAACTGTTGACATCAGCCGAAGTTCTTATGCACTTTGATGCTTGTGATGCTTCACCATATGGAGTGGGTGCATTTTTCCTAATGGCATGGAGAAACCAGCTGCCATTGCATCACAAACACTCAACACTCCTGAGAAGAACTATGCACAAAATAGAACAAGAAACTCTCAGCATTATCTTCAGAACTTGCAAGCTCTGTACCTACCTGTATGGTGGATGTTTTATCCTTGATGATGGATCATCACCTTTTACTTTCCATTTTTGGAATGAGACGTGGAATTCTATCATTAGCTGCTGCAACAATGGGCATTGCTCCTTTCACTCATTCCTATACTATTCAATTCCGTAAAGGGACTCAACATGGCAATGCTGATAGGCTGTCACGCCTGCCATGCCCAAACTTCCTTCAACCAAAAGAAATTTCAGATGGAGTGTTTTAGCTCAATTTGATGGATAGGTTACCCATTACTAGCACATACATCAACAAAGAAACAGCTAAGGATGATGTGCTTTCTCTTGTGAAGGGATTGGAACTAAAAGGTCAGTGTTGGGTCAAAATAATCCCCAGTTTACATAATTCATGTCACACCAACATCAATTATCTGTGAATCACAGTTGTATCTTATGGGGAATGTGAGTGATCATTCCAAAATAACTTCAATCTCAGGTTTTGCAAGCTCTTCACAAAGGTCATTTTGGTATTGTATTGATGAAGGCCATACCCCAGAGTCATGTCTAGTGGCTAGGGATTGACAAAGACATTGAGAGGAAGGTGAAGTTCTGTACTGCATCAGCAAATTCAGCATGATCCTGGCCCCACTCGTCTATATCCTTGGTCATGGCCTCAAAGCCCCTGGACACATATTCATGTGGACTTTGCCAGACCTTTAGAAAGTTACATGGTTTTGGTCATAATCAATGCCCATTTGAAATTACTAGAAGTTTTCAGAATGACTTTTACTATAATTACCAAAACCATTGGGCATCTTCGTACCTTCTTAGGCAATTTGGTTTACCATTACAGTCGGTGAATGATAATGGACCCCAATTCTGTTCTGAAGAATTTCAGAAGTTCCTAGCTTTAAATTCAATTCAGCACATACCTTCTGCTCCTTAGCATCCTCCTACAAACAGACTAGCAGAACACTTTGTACAGACACTTAAGCATGTCCTAAGAGCTAACAAGTCTATTTTCACTCATCAGCAGAAACTGGACAATTTCTTTTCTGTCTATAGGAATACACCATATGCTACTACCCAGGAATCACCTTTAACTCCTATCTTGAAGTGATTTTTGCATACCTGTTGGGACCTGCTATGTCATGATATTGCCTCACATGTGGCCAAATCCCAAGCTATGAAAATTGATCAATGACGTGAGATTTGACATTGTTCTTTTCAAGCAGAAGACTTAGTGTGGATTCACAGCTATGGTTGTGGAATTAAATGGGTACCCAAAGAACTTGTAAAATGCATAGGACCAGTTTCATTCACTGTAAAACTGTCCAACCATATTTTATGGAAACATATGGACCAGTTGCAGCCTTGACAAGTACCAGTAGGGAGATGTTTCACTAGGACTTTCTATTCCTCCGATCAAACCTCCTTCCATTACAACTCCTAATTTTGAAGACTTGGTGGAAGAAACTTTGGTACCAAATCCAGTTGGTTCCTTACCACTGACTACTGCTGTTGTTCAGGACAGTCACATTGCCATCACTATGTTATCCCAAAAGAGTACATAAATCAGTTGTGCGCCTGAACTTATAAACTGGTTAGTTAGTGAGTTGCTATTCCAGACCAGAATAAGTCCTTGCAACCTGAGAATCTGGGGTAGTCCACCCACAATTTTTAGTTAGGTTATATAGTGTTGTATGTTAGCCATGTAAACAATAATGCATATGTGTTTGGAAAGTATTTTAAAGCTGGGTGAAGGAATGTAATGTCCTGTCCCTTTAAATGAGCACACACTCCCCTCCCCAGTGAAAAGCCTCACTTTTTCTGAAGAACAAAAAAGTCTGCACAACAGACAGCTGTGTTTCTATCAGCTCTCTCTGGTCTATCTCCTTCTCTGCTGGGTCCAGACATAACAATCTCCATGAGAGGAAAGCAGCCAAAAATTTGGATCTGGCTGGGGAGGTGAGCCAGGGCAGTGCCAGCACTAAGTCATGCTCCCTCCTTTCCTGTCAGCCTCTAGGAAATCACTGTGTAGGATCTATATTTGGAGGCGTGGAGGTAGCGGGGTGTGTGACAACCACCCTCCACAATATGCTTGCTTTCCCCACTATTGCGAAAGGGTGAATCCAATCAAATCACTGCTAACAATGTCTGCAGTATTTTTGCAGAGGTTTCCCTTCCATGCACAGGAATAACACCACCCCTTCCCCACCTGCGGAGTCTTTTACGGACAAATCTCTCTTCCTGACACAATCCCAGTTGAGGGAGTCGGCATGGATCCTATGTAAGAGCTACTGTCTCCAGAGGAGACAAGGAGACAAGAAGGTGGAAACCCGTAGCAGTGCAGAGGCAAGGGCCTTTAGAATCCCCTTCCCTCCGGTGGATTTCTCCATGATCTGTGACTTTAAAGCTTGAACCTTCTGTCTCTTCCACATGCGGACGCACGCACACACAGCATAACAACCGAAAACACCACTGATTTAAAATTCCATTTCCCTACCCAAGAATAACCTGTATAGTCAAAGAACGGCGATCCATATTATTTTATCATTTTCCACTCTTCTGCGGGTTACTGTGCAACATATAGCAGTGTTCATACCGAACAGAATACAACTAAAAACCACCTCAAAAAGCTATTCTTCTCTAGATAAGGTTGCTAGAAATCTGAGTTATTCAGAACTGGTCAGCCTAAGCATCCAACATGCTGAATGCCACACCTAAATGTATTTAATATTTAATGTACTAGGATAAGCAAAGGGGGCCCATCTCCTCTGGCCTCAGTCACTGAAGCTACACCTGCATTTTAGTTAGTTAGTTAACCTGCTACAGACTTTACAAAATGTAATATAGACAGGGCAGTTATCCTCCAAGGGGTGAATGTTATCTCAGTAAAGTCTGAGGCTGTTATTCTGGAGTCTCCGTCTGACTTTAGGATTTCAGGTTAGTCTCAAAGAAGTCTATCGATTCTGTGCACAGCACCCAAGAGTTACACATGCATGCTGAGGCTGAGACCAGAACAGCGTCTAACCAGTGCATTGCCATAGCAACAGCAAAGAGTGTAACAAAGGCTAGACAGGTAGGGTTACCACCTGGACAGTATTTGACCCACCTGGAAAAAATTTTTGTGGATTTGCCAGTTGCCAGAAAAATAATTTAATCTGCCAAGATTTTTTTTATGCGAGTCTAGAGATTTGCATTATTATCACAATACACTGGGACAGCTAATGTTAAAAGTTTCTGTGTCCAGCTAAAGATGCTGCAGTGTTCACACTTCCGCAGTTTAAAAAACAGTTGAAAATACAGCAGCTGTCTGCCCACCAGCACGCAAGCGCACCGTGTGTGTGTGCGAGAGAGGGTTTGAGTTACACAAGAGTAAGGAGACGTGCAATGTTATCAGTCTTATCTATATGTGTTATCTCTTACTATAAATGGCTGTTGAAGGGGGGCGTTGCCGAGTTGCCTCGTGGTGGGGGTTGTGTTGGGCTTGCCTTGTGGGGGGAAGGTTGCCGATTTTTTGCATTTCAAAGGTGGTAACCCTATACACAGGTTAAGTACACAGCAAAGGGCAAAAATCAATTTCATCCACTAATGTTAGCTGAGTGCTGCTATTGAGGGCCTGGTCCTGCTACTCTAACATACACCATTTGCCAATGTGGACCATTTGTGTTGAAGAATGCTATTCACTCTGAGTAAAGGTGGCTGGATCAGGCCTATAATAAGCATTTAAAGTTAGGTCCTAAGCCTGCCACTTCTTGATGCGGGCAGAGTGCTGTACTGAAGTCAGTGGGACCACAGGGGTGCAACAGTCAGTTCACATGCAAGAAGTTGCAGGATCTTTTGAGAGGCCCCTGGGTCTCTGTGGATCCATCCAGAATCTACTGCTTTTAGGGATGAAGCCAAATGCTACTTCTGCCTAGGGCAAACCATGTTCCTTTCTCCACACCCCAGTAGAATAATTTATAGCAAATGCCTGTCACTGTTGTAAGAGTAGCCCATGCAGAAGATAAAAGAGTCCAGAGCCTAACGTCAATAACATCCTCTTATACCTGTAAACTAAAGTATGTCCCATAATGTGCCTCCAATATATATTGCAAATGGATTGTATGCTATTTGACGTTCCTCTGATAATATTAGGAATGTGGTATTTGATTTGTTTGTTTTATAAAAAAATTAATCGAATTAAGTTCTAAGGAGGAAATCCAAAGAGAAGAAAGAAACAAATCAATCAATGAGAAGGCAGGAAGGAAGGAACCATGGTACAAAGTACACTTCTTCCACCAGCACTGGAAATAAAGGGCTAATAGTCAATGGTAAACTACTCATTTGAACTAGATATTTCAGGAGAGTTGTCAGTTTAGCCCTGAAATTAAACAGCACTGATAAGGTGACTTTCAATTTTAGCACATGCACAGACTTGACCTTTCCTGTTCTTTTTACCTTTGAAGTATATTAACGTTTATCATAAAATGAATCCTTGCATCACTGAGGAGAAATAAAAAAATCTGATTCCTGCTAGTCAATTTCAAACTATGGATAACCTGGCTTACTAATGGAAGCCTGCCTTTTAGCCATCCACCAATTAAAATAAATTTTGTCTTCTTAGGTTAGGCCAAAAATTAAAAGGTTGGGTTTGGTTTTGTTTTTTGTGAGAGTTAGGAGTTTTAAGAAACTCAATAGGACAAAAGCTTTTGTGAATTATTTTCCAAAGGAAAGAGGGCTTTTTGTTTTTGTTTTTGTGTTATTTTGATGGCAAGGAGCAGGGATTTGAAATCTCCTCCACTGTTGGAACCAAAACACAACTGCATAGTGCATGAGTACAGGCAATCGAAATGGATTGTTGCCACAAGGTTAGTCAACGGTCAAGAAGAACACAAAAAATAAACCTGAGCAGCTCTAACAAAAAATTTGGAGAACTGGTGAATGGAAAAAACATGTGGAAGTTATGGTAACAGGTTATACATGGTGAGAGAATCAGAGAGAGAAGATGAATACAGTATACATGGTTATAGAACTGACAATGTCTCTGCATTGGATACACCATAGCAGATGGTAGAAAACCACCAGAGAGAATGCAGATTAAATTTTTTTGGTGAAATAGCCACAGCTAGGCTGACCAGATAGTAAGTGTGAAAAATCAGGACAGGGGTTGGGGAGTAATAGGAGCCTATATAAGAAAAAGCCCCAAATATTGGGACTGTCCCTATAAAATCAGGACATCTGGTCACCCTAGCTACAGCGGACCCAGTTACAAAGCTCCTAACATTTGACCATAGCAGTGCTGTGAAGTAAGTTCTATCCCCATTCCTACCACATCCTAGGAAGGAGCAGCTCACTGAAAATTATCATAGTAGAGCTGGAATACTTTTTTGGATTAATAGTTTATTTGCTGAAAACTACCATTTCAATCAAACCAAAACTATTCACAAATTTGACACAAATAGTTTCAGCCATCCATGGAGGTTGTGGTGGAGCTGCCTTCCCCTAACTCCAGTGGTTAGTAAATTCATCTGGGATGTAAAAGATCCAAGTTCATATCCCCTCTCTGAAACAGACTTTCATTTGACTGAAAATTCAAAAGAAAAAAGATTTTTTTATTCAACCCAAACCAAATTTTCTTCAGTTTTTCAGAACTGCCACCAGACCAAAAACTCAATTATTTGACCATCTCTAACTCATAGCTCAGTAGTGATTTTGGAAGTGAATTTCAGAGCTTCAATAACCTCAAGGAGCATAAGAATGGTGGCAGACAGAAGCCAAGCTAGCTTGTTTAGGTGCAGATTGGCACTTCTCATCAAAGATATTGGTCATACGCTGCATTTTAAAAAGTCCAGCTCAATAGAGTCGGTGTTGATGAAGTGAAAATGAAAAATGAGCTTCCTTTCCATTCACCCAGCCCTCTCATAATTCATGGCCAAGACTATATTGAGACCTTTAGAAATGCCATTGAGAAATCTTATGATGGAGCTGATGATACAGAAGAGGACGGGTCTGCCTGGTCACTTTGGTCAACAAACTCAATTGTGGCTCAGCCACAGGGGACTTCTGAGTTAAAGGAAGTTAAAAACAACCCAAACAAAAAGAGAGAGAGGGAAGAAAAAGAGAGAAGGAAAAAAAGACCAGTCTATAGTCACAGAGAAGGGAAGCCAGATTAGTATAAAGCTAAAGGGCTAGTCTGGAAATGAAGGGAAGAAAAATGAAAAGCTTAAAGTCAAAGGAAAGGAAACTGCACAATAGAAAGCCAGTAGAATGTGAAACAGAATAATCTTATCATCTTGTACAAGTGTTCAGATGGTCTGCCCCTCTTCTAAGGCCTCGATGAAGTTCTCCGTATTAATAAATGTTTCTGAAGCTAAAAGGGGATATGCACCAGCCAGCACTTTAGGGGTTAGTACGGTAGGTCAAACTGCACTCAGAAGACTGCTGCCTGTGTCATTGCTGTGTTATCTGCTAATAAAACACTTCTGTAAGCAAAGTTGCTTCTCTGTGCTCCTTCCTCTTGCCTGCACTAAGTGAGCCCTTTGCAAACTCACTCCCCACCTCCAAGAACCAGGAGACTGACACTTCTCGGGGCACCCAGGGCTGTGAGTCCCCTTGTTATCACCTACCTCCAGTGTCAGGGAGCCTTGCTTGTACTCAGTCCCTAACACAACCAGCCTTCAGCCCCTCCAGTGCTCTCCTCTGGGCTACAGCCACCTGTCCTGCCTTTGCCCTGCAGGCTGACAACAGATGCATCCCAGCTGAGTCATTCCAAAGCATCCCCCTGAGATATCCAGTCCCTGATGACTGGAGGCCCACAAAAATCCCAGATCTGTTCCCAAAGGAACTGTGTGCCTAGGGTGACCAGATGTCCCGATTTTATAGGAACAGTCCTGATTTTTGGGTCTTTTTCTTATATAGGCTCCTATTACTCCCCACCCCCTGTCCTGGTTTTTCACTTTTGCTGTCTGGTCACCCTGTGTGTGCCCCAGTTTAACCATAGACCCCTCCACTCCTGTACTATGCACAGCGCTTGAGTTCAGTGATAGAACAAAAGGAAATTTATTTAAGAAAGATTCAAATGAAAGAAACAGTGTGAGAAATGGGAACAAATGGTTACACATAAAACAAAAACATGACATGGTTTTTAAAGGCTAAATTTAACAAGTGACCTTCCTGGTCAAAGAAGCTTGTCTCACCCAAAGTTCTCTCCAGCTTTTTCAGCCAAGCCTGCTTGAGAGCCTTTTTTCCATGAAGCAAACTTGCTGTCTGTTTACTTCCTAGGTGAAGGATGCCAGGGTGTTTCCTTGCATCCCTAAATATATCAGAACAGACCTTTGATGTGCACCTCAAGACAGAGTCCCTCCCCACAGCCCAGCTGTTTACCTCTCCTTGTTAGTTTCCTTCTCAAGTCTCCACCAGCTCTCCGTTAGCGTTTGGCTTAAAATGCTAATAGTGTAGACACTGTGACAAGACAATACACAATCTCTCTCACCCCCTATCTGGAGGAGTTTGTCTCAGGACATGTTACCGTTGAGTGACCTGCTTTTTTAACAACAGACCATAATTTTTAGGATGTATACACACATACACGACTCATCACATATTCTCATCACCATGGTTATGAAGACCAGCGTGACGTAGGCTTTCATTAGTGACCTCACCTAACATTCTTTTGGTGAACCCAGGGGATCTCTGTACTCTCTATAGCCCAGGGCTCTCTCTCAGTTGGCATCCAGAGGTTCTTGAGTCACAGAGACAAAGCTCCCCTACCACCTTCCATGGAACTGTTCTAAGCTTTGTGTATGTGCTTCCCTCAGCTTCGGTTTCCTATTGCTGGCTTCAGAGCTGGCACAGTGAGTGGTGGGGTTCAGAGAGAAATCACTGTGGAAGGAAATCCTGGTTCTTCACATGGTTAATCAAAACTCACTACAGGGAGGAGTCCCTACCTAGCCCTGACTCCCAGTGCCCAGGAAGGTTCCTTCACCCGAGAATAACCCCCTCTGGCTCTCCAGAAATCTATGTCTGATAACCAGTTTATCCCACCTGGTGACTAAGAATTCATGGTGCCAATTTATTAACCTTTAGCTGGTGTAATGTTTGGGTAGGTTTTTGTTTTGAGAGGTTTTGTTTTTGCTACTATGAAGGACCTAATCTAGAAACAAAAAAGTACTGAAAATTATGTAAACTGTTTTTAATGGCTTCCACTGCCTTCCAATGGCACAAAACCCAGGAGGAAATTGGGCATAAAGCGAGGCCAAATTCTCTCTACCTGTGTGGTTAGACTAAATGCATTACAAAGTTAATTCTTATTTTTTATAAACAAACACTCTTACATTCATTCTCATGTAAAAATTCTTTCCAGGTTCTAAGAGAAGAAGAGACATACATTATCTGTAGCAGCAGTTTTTATCCTAATTTCACTGAGATAACAAGGAAGCAGCACACACCAAAGTGTAAGGACTTACTTGGAGATGGGTTCTGAAATACATTTTTTTTCACATTTTCAAGTGGATTTATCTAGCAGTGAAGAGCAGTTTCATTTTGAACTTCAAAAGATAAGAGGTATGTCTACTGATTCAAGTAGAAGACACTCAACTGAGAGATGTTATAATTGGAGTTGAATTCAATTTAGTACTAAAAAATTTTTTCCCCAATACTGCAATACTTTCTACTACACCATTATGTTAGATTTATTTCTTTTTGGTTTCTGTCTAGTAGAGGCCCATTCCTGAAAACCCTTACTCTGAAGCACCTGGCACTAACCACTGTCAGAAGACAGGATACTGGGCTAGATGGACCCAGTATGGCCGTTCCTTTGTAACCTTTACTTGCCTGAGTAGTCAGTCACTTCACAAAGGGAGGTCAATCTCATCATCTACATTTTACAGATGGAGAAACTGAGGCACAGCGCGGTGAAATGACTTTCCCGAGATCACCCAGCAGGTCAATGATACCGGCAGAAATGGATCCCACTGCCTCTCACTCCCAAGTCCAGTGTTCTAGCCTTTCAGTCATATGGCTTCCCATGTAGTCTATCATCTCTGCATATGCTAAATGGACTGTGTAGCCAGGGCTAGCCCTAGGCATGTATGGCTGCACAGGATCCCATGACTTCAGATGCTAGCACTCACACTACACCTCTCCAATGAACTGCATCTCCCAGATTTTGTGGCCTTTCATGACCTTCATAACTCACCATCTGTGATGCAGCACAGGACTATCTGGTCCAGAACTGGGCTGTTTGAAGAAGTGATAGCTTATTGCAGTGCCATAGCTGAAAGTGAAAGATATTTACATCTGAGGTGCTAATCCCAGCGAAAATATCAGATTTACAGTTATTTACAGGATTTGGGGTTTGTTTGGTGATTTTGTTTTTTTATAGCCTCTACCAGTGCGAGTGAAAATGCAGCAAATGAAGTGGAAGCAAGGTTTAATTCAATGCATTAATTTTTGGGCCCAATTCTCATCTACACTGAGACCTACTCTGGCAGTGTAAAAAGGCCATAAAGTTGATATAAATGTAATTGACATTTTCAGGTGCAGTGTAAAGGGGTATATATGCCACTCGTGAGGGATTTCTGCACCACTGTGTGCATGCAGAATTCATGTCCCCTGAAGATTTCTTCACTTCCCCCACAGAAAATCACAGGGAAGCTACAAGAGAGATCATGTACCCCTCCCCAGCACTGTGGGCGCATAGTTTCTGACACCTGGAGCAGCTGGAGGACAAGTAAATCATCTGGCGGTGGGCTGGGGATGTCCATGGTTTGTTGTTTGGGGGAACAGGAGGGGCATTGTCCAAACAGAGATGAGGCATGTTGGGGCAGCATGTCCCCTCGGCAGCAGCTGGAGCTCCCCCATTAAATAGATCCATTGAACCCCCACCCCAATGAGCCCCACCCCGCACCTTGACCACCCAGATGAGCCCCCCCACCCAGAATTCCACTCTACTGAGCCCCAACAAGCTGCACATGGACCACCACCTTACCAAGCCCACTCCCTCCCAGCCAGGCCCCCATGACAAGCCTCATCCCCCCACAGCCAGAAGCCGCCCCCGCTGAGCCCCAACCACCTTCAACTGGACCCCCTGAAGAGTCCCATTGCCCTTGGGCCTGGAACCCCCCAATGAGCCCCTGTGCATCCAGATCCCCCACTGAGCCGCCTGCAGCCTCTCACCCCACACCTGGATCTCCCACATTAAGCCCCTCCACACTTGGCTCCTGCTAGGCTGAGCCTGCCTGCCCACACCTGGTGCCCTGGGGTGTTTCTGTGACAGGGCCCATCCCTTGTGCTGTGTCAGAGTTGGGAGCAGCCTCACCGCCGAGTCCCTATCCCTCCATGCAGCCAGTGGCCTGTGCTCTCCAGTGCTGTGCTAGAGCCATTTATTTATTGACAAATAAAATTTGCAGAATTTTAAAATATTGTGCACATAATTTTTAATTTATTTTTGGCACAGAATTCCCTCAGGAGTAATATGCCCGGCCCTTTATGTCAGTTTCACAGAAACTGTCTTATCAGACTTTTGGCAGAATATCTACTTTTCTCCCATTGTCAATACAAGTGCTCCACTGCTGAAGGTGCACCTCAGGCAAATATAATTTAGAGAGAGCATCCTATACAGGAACTAAAATTAACAGAATATATCATGTATCTTCATTAGAAAACCACAGATTCTATCAAATGCAGAGATTCACCGAAACCAGAGCCTTTGCTCTGAATCCTCATTCTTCCTGAACTTCACTAGCTGAAATAAAACGGAATCCAAGACCCAAATCTCACCAGGTTTTGGTTTAGATTTTGCAAAACCAAAACCTGACTGGCAAGATTTTTCAAAACCAAAACTCATCCTCCTCAGCCCATTTCTAATTAAATGTAATTACATCCCCTGCAGCTTGAAATGAAGGGTTGCTCAAAATGAAAGCAGCTTCCGTTAAATGGAATTACTTTCCCCTCGAGCTTGTATGGTAAAAGAGCAGGGAATCGAGAGAAGCTTCTAAACAAACACAAAGGTAGTTTGTTTTATACTTTGCGGTTCTGTCGTGTTTTTTGTCCAACATTCCTAAAGAGCAGTACAAATACCAATTAATAAAGACTCTTGACACACCCATGGTGGAGGTATTAATTATTATTATTAAGCTACAGCTGAAGAACCTGAGGCATAGGGAAGTAAAGGCCGGCACTCTCAAAAATGGCCATTGAGTTTAGCTACCTCTGTGTATGGTTGCCCATCTTGTTCCATCTGGCACCTGATTTTCAGAAGTGCTGATCACCCTGCAATTCCAGGTAAGTTAGTGGGAGTTTAAGGTATTCAGCATGTCTGAAAACTAGGACCAAGATATCACAACTGAGCACCCAGACCCAAATTTAGAAGCTACATTTGAAAGGGTTGTGTGACCTTGAGCTAGTTGCTTAGGCAAACAATTTTGTGATGGAATCAGGAAATGCCTGCAGACCTCTGGACTCCGTCCTATGCTTTAACCATGTGAGTAGGACATGTTTTCTCTCTTGTAGGTTTCTGTTTTAATCTACCTACCTTCATCGTGCAGGGCATTCTTCATGCCAAAAGGGCCAAATCTCAGTCCCAAATCTCAGTCCCACTGAAGTAAATGGGAGTTTTGTCATTGACTACAATGAGGTCAAGACTTAGGCCTCAGTGAAGAAAACAAACTGGCTTTTTTTTTACTATTCTTCAGGTAATGTAATAGTATTTGTCAGATTTCCCTGCAAGGCATCATTCATACATATGAGTCATTTTATAATGAATGCTGCATCGCTGTTGAGCTGGATGGGGATAGTGATTAGTGGTTTTGTAAGTGTTTTGTTTAAAATTTGTTTCACACACACTCAGCTTCTTTTAGGTGTGAGGGACCATTCTGGAGATCCCTTAATTGTATCTGGAAAAGTAGGAAATACTTTAAACCACAAAAACTTTTATAACCTAACACACAGGTTCTGACTTCAGCCCACAAGAACTTGGAAATGGATTTAGCTATGGAAAAATATTCTGGATTGACAAAACACTATGTTCTGAAATTTATAGATCACTGGCAGTTTTTTAAAAATACCCGGACAGCGAGATCCAGCTGGGAATTTTAGCCTCGACTCTGAATTCCTGACTTTTGTGAGATGACATGAAACTCTTGTTTCTTGCTTTAAATTATTTCATAGTTTAAATCTCCCTTTTGTTATGGTTTAAGCAGAGGTCTTCTGGAGGTACGTCAACTCATCTAGATATTTGCTTAGTTTTACAACAGGCTACATAAAAAGCACTAGCAAAGTCAGTACAAGCTAACATTTCATACAGATGACTTGTTTATACTGCTCTATATACCATATTATACGGTAATGTAATGTGTGTGTATACACATGGTATTAGATATGCTTTTTATGTCATTTATTGATGCATGCAAGCATGTTAATGAGATTGAAGTTGTCATGGTATGTATGCAGTTGCGATTAAAAATGGATAGGTTTTTAAAACGAGGAGCTGGAAGCGGCAATAATGGCGACAGTGAAAATTGTAAGAAATTCAAAATGACTGGCAAAAAAGCCATCGTCAGTTCTGTGAGGAATATATTGCTTTTGGATTCACATCTATAAATAGCAATCCACCCCAAGCTTTGTGTTTCCTTTGCGGAGAAACTGTCGAATAACAGTATGAAGCCAGAGCATTTGCAATGACATTTGAAGACAAAACAACTCGTGCATGCGGGTAAGCCAGTAGAATTTTTTCAAAGAATGCTTTGCGTTCCAGACTTGCAAGCTTAAAATGAAAAAAAAGCTTTTGTAAGCACTATACCATCTGCAAGTAGTTTTTAAGTGAAGTGAACCTTGGGGTACACAAGACAAATCAGACTCCTGAAAGGGATACAATAGTCTGGAAAGGTGGAGAACCACTGGTTTAAGCAACCTGCCATCAGAACCTGTGCTATATAACCAGAGTTGTGAGGCAGCCCTGGA
Organism: Macrochelys suwanniensis; assembly: GCA_033296515.1. Lineage (NCBI taxonomy): Eukaryota > Metazoa > Chordata > Testudines > Chelydridae > Macrochelys > Macrochelys suwanniensis. Next base: position 26,721,277 of record CM065776.1, read on the forward strand.
TAATGTGGAAGACTAATGAGGGTTGATCACTCCTTTCCGACTGGTTGCGACCCTCTCTTGTTTCCCAATTACTGATATTGACCTGGCACCCTCTTGCCCAGTGTGCATTGCTACCACACTTGCTGCAAAAATCATGTCTTTCAGTTGATTCTTCTCATTGGCAGTTTTGACAGAATTTCTGCAGCATTTGTCCTTTCTGGATTGTATAATTTGGGGAACTACTACAGGTCTTCCCTGAACTCATGGTTTTTGGGAAAGCAGCCATTTCAATTGCTAGTTATCAGATTGCTTCATTATTCTGTTTCACCTGAGTAACTAACAAATTTGACCTTGACAGTTTAAGGCTGACAGTGATGAACTCTTTCATTTCTCCTTCTTTCAAAACAGATTGCATAGCATTTATTTGTAATGGTCTTGGATGGCCTGAGGCTCTTGATTTTTGCTTGTGCTCCATTTCAATGCTACAGGCAGTATTCAATTTTTTCCAACAAAATTTCATCAGCTACATTTAAATCCTCTAAGTACAGGTTTTAGGTCAGTTTTAATATTCTCATTGTGCAACGCAGTCCAGATAGACTATAGAAACTAGCTTTGGACCAATTCAGGCTGATATTTTAATGTAGACTGTCTTCTCTGCCAGAAAGATAATTTTTTGATGAAGATCTACTGCACACACAAGGAAATCTGCCTTAGTTAATTTTTGATAGAGATCAATGGCATTTGCTTCAAAATAATGTGTTTGTGGGATCTGCCTTAGTTTGGGCAATGTGAGATCACTCTTGCCTGCCAGGTAACTTCAGAGTTTTAATCCTGGGCTGCCTGCACCAATCACACGGTCTACAATGGCTTTCTCCAGCTAACCCTTCATTAATCCATTTTCAGTTTTGTGTTCCAGACTACTACATTTAACTTGTTCTTTTGTGTGACATCACCAGCCTGCTCTCTAATTGTGACATCTTTCCTAACTACTGATAGCAGGTGTGGATGGAGCTGAGGCAGTGCTCCATTATTACTTTCAGTCATTGCTCTGATTCCATTTTCAGCAGCTTAGCTCTAAATTGCCCTGTTTTGTTGCTGCAGCACTATTTGTTCCATGTTCTTACAAAGTAGCAAAGCTTGTGTCCACGCCAGAGTGAGGTTTTCCTGTTTAGCCTTTTCTGACTCTGGTTTGACATTCCTTTTCTGAATCAGATCCTAGATTTGGTCATTTATAGAGTAATAGGCACATGCCCTCATCCTCTATTGAACAGATACATGCTCTAAATGCTGCAGAATATACTTGATCAACCCTCTGCTGCTTTTGCGCCTTACATTTGTTTGATTGTACTCTGCAATTTTGTATCCATTCTGTCCCACTCAGGAGATCCTGCTCTGCTAGGAGGCACAGACAGCTTTCAGTCCCACACAGCAAATTTTCACTCTCTACTATTTTGTAGCCTGCTCAACTGCACTCCTGCAAAAGGGCCCTGAACAAACAGATTCAGTGGGAGCTTCTAATCTGTTCCACCCTTCATCATGAGCCTCAGCTTCTCAAAGAGACAATTGGTTACACTGGGATTCAAACCTCTGGTTTTAGGACCTACTTGCGGACAGAGACCTCCTTGGTGCAACCTCTTCCTGCAGCAGCAGCAGCCACCCCACCCTGGCCCCTGCAGTGGCTCACTCACTGGGCCACTACCCTAGTCGTAAAGGGGCAACTCCCATTTCTTTTATTATAGCATTTTTTCTGGGAAAATTCATTTTTCTTCACCTCTGTCCCAGATGTCACAACTTTTTTTTGGCAAAACTGGGCATTTGTCCCATTTGCTCAAGCCCTAGGGAGGCACAGAGGAATGTTCAGGCAAGAACAAATGGGACAAATGCCCAGTTTTGCCAAAAAGGTTGTCATGTCCATGACATCAGCTCGGACAAGCGGCAACGCCAGGCAGCTCTGACTGTCAGCCCCACATAGCAGGGCTCAGGCAAGCAGCGATGCCCGAACCGCCTGAGATCGCCACTTAACCGGTGTCCTGTTTTCAACTTAGAGAAATATGGTTACCCTTGTTATATCTTTAACAAAAACAGATATAATAAACAAATGTTCAAAATTACTACTAAATATAAACAATCTGAATCTATTTCTACAATGCCTATTTCAGGGACCTCCCATTTACACAGCTCTTCTGTTGACTGTCTTCATGATGCTATGACACACATGTCCCTTTGTAAAGCTGGCCCTGTCTGTCTAACACAGTTAACTACTAGTGCTCTTTCAGAGCCAGCATGCCTCGCTATGTAAATCTAATCACCCATCACATTCTTTATATGTACTTTTATATAAACTGTTTTTTAAATATGCACTGTGTACTCCACAGATTATAAAAGTGGTTTTAAACTAATGGACCCTGACTACCAATTATTCTGAGTGAATTTCATTGCAAGTGTTATGAGGGTGAAAGGCTCAGGAAGCAGGTGTGCACTTAAGACAAACAATCCTGAGTTACAAAATCTGGATGTAGATTTCTCCAGGGATATCGTTGGATCTGGGTGAGGTTGGCTCCAGCCTGTTGCTAATATAGGCACATATAAATCATTAGGCAATGTCTACCTTTGTAGAAACCAGTGTTTATATTTCATTATTGATGACGTGTATAAATTATTCAGCAAACCCACCAATTAAACAATATCATGGATTTATTTTCTTTGTGAATGTAGTAGCATTTATGAAAGATACTGGACTGATGGCCCTGGTGAATGAAGTCCTCTGTGCTAGATATGGCATGAGTAGCGGGGTTGCTTCTCCAGCCTCACCAACACACATCAGCCCTTATTCTCAAAGCCCAGGGGATGGCTCAGGATTATGATTATTCAATACTTGGTCTCTCTGCTGAGACTGCTAACACAGGTGTCACTTGGAGCCAAGTGTGAAAGTAATTTTGTGGTGTGGATACCTGTCCAATCAGAAGAGGAATGACATGACAAACTCATTCCACTGCATAGTTGTGAGCTAATAATATTCACAGTGACCGGTGACTTGAGCCACATTGGAACCAATGACCTAGAGCTCCGTATTCCATTAGTTTATCTATCCATAACCTCTATTATTCCATCCTTGACTTGAGCCCGGCATTTTATTTCACATATATCAGTAAACAGATGGTTGGATGGTACTTTCTATTGATATGTGCTAGATTTGAACTGGTAACTTGATTAAGTTCCTGGAAAGGTGGAAAGAGTAAATGGCAGGACACTTACCTTCAGAAGGCAAAAACGTGACCATGAAATGAGCACTAGATAGAAGCCAACTTCCCCAGAAACTGCACTGGAATATACAGACAAGCAGCCATAGGTCCAGTCTCCAGGGTGAATTCCCAAAACTCTCCTTCTTGCAGGACGAATATTGCGGAAACTCCACATGGACTCATGTGCATTTTATCCCCAACAGGAGATCATGTAGTCTCAATGTACGGATCAGATAAACATTATTTAGATGAATGCCATTTGTAAGGCAGGAAAGGATTGTACCAAATTGTTACTCGGCTGCTAAGCATTTATTGTTTTGATGCGCTCCCTCCAACCCTTCAATAAATGACCAGATGTCTTTTGTAATTACTGTATTAAAAATTAAGAGCCTGGTTCAAAGCCTATTGATGGGAATGAAAAGAATCCCATTGGACTTTAATGGGCTTCGGATCGGGCCCTTAGCGTCAGAGGGATTGAGGCCTTGCATGCCAAATTCCAGCCTCAAGCGCTTTATTCAAGTTGAGTCATTATAATCATGTCACCGATAATAACAGGTTTCTAGAGCTGCGAGAAAAATGGAGCCCTGTCAGCAATACCACAAGGACTTTTATTTTGAACAGCTTCACAAAAAGCAAAGTATTTTACAGCTTCTGTTCAAGAATTCAACCATGCAGCCCTTATGCTTAGCCGTGCTTGCCCACAGGAGTCAATGGAGCTAATCACATAACTGAGACTGAGCAGGAAGGAGGGCCCTCATGCAGAGTCAGGTCCCAAATGGTTTGCTGCTTTTCCACACGAAAAAAAAAAAAAAAGATGTTCATAGACAAAAAACAAACAAATGCTAATTCACAGCAAAAGTGGTGATGTTTCTCTGCAAAAAAAAGTCTATTTTCACCAGGGGCAAAAATATGAAAAATATGCACTCGGATTGAAATTCACTGTGAAAACACTTCTCATTTGAAGCAATGGAGGAACTTTGCTCTTGCCAAATTCTCATGCAGGGATTGGGGGGAGGGGAGAAATCCATTAAAGCTTCTATTTTTGCAATAAAACAAAAATGACAGCTTTGTGCCACTGTAGACCCTGATCCACTTCTCCCTGAGGGCCTGATCTAAAACCCATTGAGTCTGTCCACTAAATTCAGTGGACTTAAGGTCAGGCCCTTAGACCAGCTTTATGTTGGTATCATGTATTGGCTTCAAGGACACTTGTGATTGGCACAAGAGTAGTGAGAAGAATTAGGTCCTACCTGCTTTCTAGCATAAATGCTGTCACACCTTTAAGGAGCTGACCCCATATAATATGGTAAGCTATGTTTTAAATATGATCATAGTTTAGCAGATTCTTACTGCTTGCACATTTCCTTTCCTGTTACTGCCACTTATTCAAAATGTGTACTTAATAAGGTTTTGATCATATATTTGTAATGCTTGCCTGAGTACTACAGGCCAGGAGCTCTTATGTTGTAGTCATTCACATTGCAGGGTTTAACTATAGCAGTTAGATCTCTACTGTAAGAGACTGAAATACAGAGTAAGGAGTCTGAATACTCAAAAGTGACCAGAATATTTATAAGAACAGATTTAAAATTTTATTAGAGAATATTTGAAAATAAACTATACAAAAAATTTGAAGCGTCAGTTGATGGTCATTGGGGGTGACATACAGAGTATAGGGGGATGCTAGTATTTTGGGGTTGGGCAGCACACATAATACATACGGACTGCAATGTCTCCAATGGGGGGGTAAGCGGTGGGCGGGATCAGGATACAGTTGGTAAGCGGTGAGGGTCTATCGCTCATACAGGGAGTACAGACAGTCATGGGTATATGTAAGTGGGCTGGGTAATGGGGATGGGGCGACCCTCACGTGGTGGGATTCAGTTAGGTTGGGTAGGTTCGGGGCTCAGGGGATAAGGTCCAGCAGGGGGTGGTTTATAGGTCCCTTCCCCCTTGCGGGTGGACGAGGCCTCCCCGGCTCACTCCTGGTATTGGCGGTGGCCGGTTATGTGTTCCATGTAGATGTCCCGGGACCAACGAATAGTGTCCGAGACCATTAGGCGTCTCATGAGCCACGCGTAGTGATGGCCCACCCCACAGGTCCTCAGCACGCGTTCGTTGCATGGGTCCCAGGCACCCAGGGCCCCAACGAGCAGGGCATCGGTGTGCACCTCGTAGCCCTTTGTCCGCAGGGTGTCAGCCAGGGGGGCATACTTTTCGAGCTTGCGGGCTCGGGCTTCACGGAAGGCCGGGGTCCTGTTCTCGAATGGGATCATTACGTCGACCAGGATGATCTTTTTTCCAACCTCATCCGTGATGACGATGTCTGGGCGCAGCTGGCTGTCGGTGCCGGGGACGGCGCGGTTGACGGCGACCTCTCCCAGGCGCGGATCGATGGCCTTCACTAGGCAGTCCTGGACGGCGCTGTGGCGCAGTTGCCAGGCTCTGGCATGGGGCTTGCAACTGCATAGGACGTGGGGCAGGGTTTCGGTGACGTACCCGCACTTCCTGCAACACTTGTCCCAGTTCCCGTGGCGGACGGCTCCGTTGAGGGGGACGCAATTGAGCCGGGCACGGTGTATAAACCGCCAATCGGCGAACCGGGTGAAGCTGCCCGTGGGGAGGAAGTGGTTGCTGGAGTCCCACTTGCTGGTCACCTCGAAGGCCTTACCCTGGTCCGGCTTTTTCTTTAGGGTGTCCACGTAGAGCGCGCAGACAGCGGCCTTCAGGGATCTCTCCAGCACGCCTCTGGCTCCGGGGGTGATGATAGTGTTGTCCTCCGACTCGATCCACAGCACCAGGACTCCCAGCTCCTGTCGTTCCTCGTTCCATACCCAGCGGCAGCCCAGCCGCTTCCCCAGTCGGCGTGTGGCATTGCGGGCGCAGGACCACAGCGAGGCGACGTCACCCCCGTCCCGGGCGAACTCGCCGTCCAGGGAGCCGCTCAGGAAGGTGGCCATGTCCCAGTCAGAGGGAGGTCTTCCGATTCGCTTCCCGATGACGGCGCACAGGGCGGTCGTCGCGTCGTTCTTCACCTTGGCGTCCGGGCACGTCAGGAGGCGGAAGGCGTGTGTGATGACCGCGATGTCGCAAAGGTCCCCCATGCGGGGGACGTTGGCGCCACCGTGCCTGTGCACGATGTATACGAGCTTGTTGCTGGCTCTCTGGGGCAGGGACAGCCAGCTCTTGACGAGCTGCCGGATGGTGTTGTCCGCCTTGTTGAGGGGCACCTTTGCCACGGCGGATCCTCTCAGGACGAAGGCGATGCAGGGGATCAGGAAGGTGTTGAGGGCGTTGATTTTCTGCCACGGCGCCAGCAGGGATGCGTCGATCTTGGCAGCGTTCTGCAGGATCTCCCAGATGGTGTCCTCAGGGGTCTGCCGGATGCGGAAGCCCATCGGCGTGCCAAGGTGCTGGTACGCCTGCCCCTCTGCCAGGGGGACGACGGACTCGCCCTGGATGAGGAACTCCGTCGTCAGTACCGAGTCCCTCTTGCTCCCTTGATCTTAGCCAAAAGGCCGAGAAGCAAAGAATATTTATGAGTTCTAGAAGAGATACTGGATCAAGATACAATTGTATTTAGCAAGTATTAACTAATATGTCATCCCCGTTTTATTATATTATCTAAAATGTATTTCATAAAAAAAAACAGGTACAAAATGACTAACATGCAATAACTGTTTTATTGAAGCCAACGTAATAGCATATTTGAGAACATTGTCTGAAGTGTTCACTCTGGAACAAGACCATCTCTGAAGCTGTGCAGTGAAGCTGTGTGCACATTTTTTTGCACACCCATCAAGCTGTGTGCACAGGTTTTTCAAACCTCTTCCTACTGGTTTAGCCTGCTGTGGCTGGCATTTCTGGACCAATTTTGTATGTGTCCATGTGGAAAAGGAGATGGAATTAAGGAAACATTCTGATCCCCCTTTCTTATATTTAAATATCCTCTTTTAAAGTGCAAAGAGAACATTGTGTTCAATTTATTTCTGAGTATCATTGCTTTACTAATTCTAAGAAGGTTATGAGAGGAGATGGGGATGCTGTTAAGTATTGTTTTGCAGAATCCACTGTTGTGCACCTTGTCATTTTTTTGTTCTGTGGGACACTCCCTTAGGACTAGAACTTTGTACTGCCCCCCTCAGGTCTTGCACAGAGTACAGCTAGGACAGGTTGGCCATTGACTTCAATGGGACTTCTCACGGCAATAGGTGCATAGGGCCAGACCTGCACTCAGGTCAGAGTGAGTGGACCTACATGCCCATGCAAATCACATGGAAATCAGTGGAGCTCAGCAGGGATGCAAAGGATTTGATTATAGGACTGGGATCTAAACCAAAGAGAAAAAGTTTGCAGGCTCATGCATAGGTTTACAGATAGGGCAGTTAACGGATTTGGGGGCAGCTCCAAAATTACTATAGATTATTTTCTTCTTTAAATTAAATGGGAATTCCAGTAGGGATGTTAAGGATATTAACATTGGGGCCTGAGATAAAGGAATTACAAAGCAGTCAGTTCAACTTCAGCACTGGGAAGATAATGAAGCAAATAGTCAAGCAATCATTTTGCAAACACCTAAAAGATAAGGTGATAAGTAACAGTCAACATGGATTTGTCAAGAACAAATCATGTCAAATCAACCTAATAGCTTTCTTTGACAGGATAACAAGCCTGGTGGATAGGGAGGAAGCCATAGATGTGGTTTATTTTGACTTTAGTATGGCTTTCAGTACTGTCTCACATGACCTCATAAACTAACTAAGGAAATGTAGCTATCCTAGATGGAGCTACTATAAGGTGGGTGCATGACTGGTTGGAAAACCGTTCCCAGAGAGTAATTATCAGTGATTCACAGTCAAGCTGGAAAGGCATATTGAGTGGGGTCCCGCAGGGATCGGTCCTGGGTCCAGTTCTGAGCAATATCTTCAGAAGTGATTTAGACACTGGTATAGAGAGTACACTTACAAAGTTTGTGGATGATACCAAGCTGGGAGGGGTTGCAAGTGCTTTGGAGGATAGCATTAAAATTCAAAATGATCTGGACAAGGTGGAGAAATGGTCTGAAGTAAAAAAGATGAAATTCAATAAGGACAAATGTAAAGTACTATACTTAGGAAGGAACAACCAGTTTTACACATACAAAATGGGAAATTACTGCCTAGGAAGGAGTACTGCGGAAAGGGATCTGGGGTTTACAGTAGCTCACAAGCTAAAGATGAATCAACAGTGTGACACTGTTGCAAAAAAGCAAACATCATTCTGGGATGTATCAGCAGGAGTGTTGTAAACAGGACACAGGTAATTCTTCCACTTCGTTCTGATAAGGCCTCAGCTGGAATATTGTGTCCAGTTCTGGTATTCATATTTCAGGAAAGATGGGGACAAATTGGAAAAAGTCCAGAGGAGAGCAACAAAAATGATGAAAGGTCTAGAAAACATGGCCTATGATGGAAGATTGAAAAAAATTGGGCTTGTTTAGTCTTACAAGGGGAAGACTGAGTGGGGACATAATTTTCAAGCACATAAAAGGTTGTTACATGAAGAGGGAAAAAATTGCTCTCTTTATACTCTGAGGATAAGACAAGAAGCAATGGGCTTAAACTGCAGCAAGGGCGGTTTAGAGTGGACCTTAGGAAAAAATTTCCTAACTGTCAGGGTGGTTAAGCACTGGAATAAATTACCTTGGGAGATTGTGGAATAACAATAATTGTCTAACCTGCTCTTAAAAAATCACCAAACACCTGTCAGTGATGGTTTCTCCATCTGTAAAATATATACAATGAAAACATCTTTGATGAGATGTTGTGATGGTTAATGACTTAGAACCAGATTTGGCTACCCTTGTTTGAGTTGAGTAATAATTTGCTCTTTGAATAGTTCCATTAATTTCACTATTCAGTGCCATTCATTGTGTGTAAAGGTGGCAGGAGCGGGCTCCTAATGTTTGCAAAGTCTTTTGGAAAAGTGTAAAACATTGAGCGTATCATGAATATCTCAAACTCATAATCTTCCTGATGAATTTATGTGGTTGTTGTAGTAAAAAAGAGAAATTATATTTCCCTCTGAAATAAATATTTGTACATTTTGAAACCATTGCATTACATTTTGGCCCAGTCTTGAGTTGCTGAATTATAAGGATACCAAGTAAATCCACTTAAGACCTTAAGCTGTAACACCCTACTGGAGACAATTAACAACTCTGAGAAATCAAATGGAAAGTGGTGAGGTTTCATGTTGAAGCAAAAAGACTCAGAAGTTTAGGGGAAAACATGGAAGTTGCCTGAATGCAAATTGGGGGGGGGGGTGTGAAATATTGCCTGAGCTATTAGTTAAGACTGACAAAAATAACTTTATTTTTCATTGTTGGACGGCAGGGAGAAGTTTGAGGAAGAATTCCATTCCGCAGGTGCTCCAAATCAACAATCTGTTGGGTTGTGGGTTTTTTGTCACCATTATGGTAACAAAGAGAGCTTTCACTTTGTCTTACTACTGAGGCCCATTGAAAGTGGAGAGCAGACCCACAAGAAGAGTTTAGGTATGGCCTCTAGAGGCAAGAAATATGATTTATGCTCCTGTTTATTTTGTGCTGAAAAGCGCAACAGATTGATGAGGGGACATTCAAGCACGCTACTCCTTTCGTAAGCAAACAACTCATCACCAATATTTCCTAGTCTACCGGCACCTGAAAGAAGAAGGCTAGTGTTGGTAAACAACAAATAACCTACATGCAAATAAAAATCTAGCACTGTTGAACCAAGAGGGGAAAAAAAACAGGGAGGTGACATGTCAAGATTCCATGCTAAATATTAATATGGAGGTTTAAAAAATAAACCTTAGAACTTAAAGAGACTGTATTTATAATGCAGTGACTTCAGACACTAGAAAAAAGAAACCCACCTTATGATGGGGTGTACAAACCACACCCTGGAAAGGAAGGGGTTAAAGAGCAACTTTGGGCCAAGGCAACCCCACCCCACCACATCTGAAAGGCACGCAGGGGCTGGAGGAGGAGCTCGAAAGGGAAGCAGAGCAGCTCACTAACAGGCAGCCTGTGGAGGTGAATAGACCTATGGGCCTCCTGATTCAGAGAAAGCTTTCCAGGAGGTTCAGCTGCCTAGGGTTCCTGATTATTGAGAATCTACCTGATCAGCCCAGGGGAGGGACGACTCTGGATGCTTTTATGGTCTGGGCTCTGCCCTTTGATTTATTTTGTTTCTATGTCTTTGGCCTTTTTTGTAAGGAGACTGTGAGAAAGCAGTCCAGAGGAGCAATGATGCAGCACTTTTTGGAGGTGCAGAAACTTGCTGCCCACCACAGGGCCCTGGATTGGCACCTGGCGGAGAGCGTGAGCCAAGATTCTCCTACAACATCTGTATGGGGCTGAAGGTGAAAACCTACCTCAGATACCAGGGCATCTGGATTGGAAGATCATATAACTTGGCCTGGTGAGGCCTGGGACCCCTTGCCCGACAGCAGGGCTATCCTTTATTGGACTCTCTGTATACCTGAAAAGGGTGGACGCGATTCATGGCCTGGCCAGAGGTCTGAGTTGCAGGAAGGTGCCAACTTCTGCAGGCCTAGAGCAGCTGTCAACGGAGGTTACCAGGAAGGAAGAGAGCCTGCTATGCCCTACCTGACCACTAGACGGTGCCAGCAATGAGCGATCCCCTTCACATGCATGCTAGTTAGATGAGTTGAGTTTACTGAGTACAGACTATTTACTTCTTAGTCCAGGAATATCCACAATGTGGCTAGCTGTTGACCATGAATGTTGGGTCTTGCCGTTGTTTTTTCTCTCTGCATATGACCAGCCTTCATATCAAGCTCGTACTGTCTGAAACCTTGGCTTTGGGATCAATCCAAATCAATCCATTGTGGTGCTTAGGACCAAATTTCTTTGCAGTGAATTGATGGTAGGTATATTCATAGGCTCTGTGTTATATGGGGGAAATGACAAAAGCTATATTCACTGATAACTTACTTTCCATTTCTTTTTGTTGCACTGTTTATTATGCATTCTAGCAACTCAAAATATTGAACAAAGTAAATAAGCACTATGGAAATCCATAGATCAAAAATATTCATAATGCTTAGAAAGAAATACATCTGTGTTTCTTTTGGTCTCTTTAGGGGGAGTTTTGTTTTTCTGTTTTAGTTTAATTAAAAAGACAGCATGCACTAAACAGATAAAATAGCCACTCATTAGCAAAACTTGGCCTGATATTTTCTATCAATGCACTATTGTAAATGCAGAGTAATGTCACTGGCTTCCCTGGAGTAACTCTGAGTTTATCCAGGTGTAGCTAGAGCTGGAGAAACAGTGGGGAAAATGATGTACAAACACATTAGGGAATTCTGATCTGATCAAACAAACTTGTTAGGGAACTCCAAATTGTGATATGATCTGACCTTGTTCATACTCATTTGCTCTCTGGTGAGTGCTCCTGTGACAGGATTTTGTTTGCATGAATATTTAGGGAAGAACTCTTATATGCATTCTGCCAGCTGGTGCCTACAGAAGCAAGAGACGGATTCAATATCTAAGGGTTCCTCTTAACATTTCAAAACAAAACCGGCTCCAACACCCACCCAGAAACCTAGGAAAACGAAATACCTCCTCTGAATGTTCATAATAGGCAACAATTCCTCACTCTCAAGCACTGACTCTGCGTATAACAAAAAGAAAACTTTTTTTTATTGAGGGGAGAGGGAACACAGCATTAATTTGGGACCACAATAAAAATAACTCAAAAGCATGCAAATAATAAGTAAGACACCCATCTCACAGTATCTTGGCTAGTGTCCTTTGCCTGGGTTTCCCAACTTGCAATGTGACAGTCTAATGGACAAATGTCCCTTCACGCTCCTCCCCTGGCCGCACCCTACTCAGTTTATTTTTAGAGATCAGCAAAGTTCCAGAGTCCACAGGCACATTCAGGTGTGTTCACCTCCAGCCCTCACACGACTGGCTTATACATGAATGAGCACATGCTGTGACCTCCCAGCACAGAACATTGGCATGACTCAAATCCAGGACCTTCATGAGCAAAGCATAGAGTGATATCACTTGGGCTACAGGAGCAACTCTGTTAGCTGATCATGGTAGTAGGCTGTAATCCTCTCTGTGGAGCACTAGAGGGAGATTTGGCACACACACTCTCTATTAGTGTGTTACACTTTATTGTGCCCAGGTTTGTGTATTTGTATCAGAAGTGTTCATCCAGCCACCCTATACATACCGGTTTTGTGTGTGGGTTTTGGGAGCAGTAAGGCAGAAGGAGCCTGAGAAATCGAGTGATTTTCAAAAAGACAACAGCATTGTATGATTCCTGATCATCAGCATAAGCAGTAGAGATGAAAGAGAGGGCAGAAGCACATAGGAGGAGGGATACTTAAGCAGCAGAGAGGAGACACTTTAATAATCTTCCAGCTCTAGAACATGGAGGAAGATATCTACTGTGCAGCCAGATGCCGAGGCACGAGGATGAGCACCAGGGTCTAACTGCCTTATTGAGCCATCACTACATTGCACAGGCATAGGCCATGAATGCGACAAGAGAAAACTGAATGTAAAGCCTGCTAGCAGCCCATAAATCTGTTTGATATCTTCCTCTCTTCCTGAGGCAGGAAGGAAACAAAGTATTTTTAAACCAGGAGTCCACAACCATAGCCAAATACAAATATCTTTCTGTGGAAAAAAGAGTAAAGGAAGAACTTTTTAAATGTCTGAAAATTGATTAGACTTTTTTTCTATCCTAGTGCATTTCTGTGACTGAAGTGGTCTTCAGCCATTCCCTGAGGGATTCAATGCCTTGGTGAGTTGTTGAAACATTGCACCTATTTATAAAGGTTAGAGCATCAAATCAGGAAACAGAAATCACATAATGTGGCTTGGGTAACTGTGATGGGGTGTCCACCCCACACAGGACTGAAAGGGGTTCAGGTGGTCAGGTAGGCCTATTAACTCCACAGCCTGCACCTGGAAGAAGAGCCAGGGAGTAAGGATTGATTGCAAGCAGGCTCAGCTAAGAAGGAAGAGGCAGGACCTATAAAGCAAGGAAGCTGGTAACAGACTGGGGCAGCACTTGCTCCCTGGGAAGAGGGTTTGGAGCTGGTACTCCCAGAGGAGGGGAAACCAGAAGCGTAGGAAGCCGTCTGGGGCAGGACCAGTGAGGGCCGGGACAGTAAAGTCAAAAGCTTCTGGGGTGAGGATCCCTAGACTGGAACCCGGAGTAGAGGATGGGCCTGGGTTCCCCTACCAGCCCTGAAGGAGTGGCTCTGAATGGAAAGACTGCCTAGGACTGTTGAGGGAAAGACTTGGATATACCCCAAAAGCGGTGGGAACACTGAGTGACCTGAAGGGCTGAGTCACTGGGTTGGAGGGCTGAGTCACAAAGAAGATGATGTGGTTCCTGGAATGAAAGAGGAGCTAGAGGCCTCAGAGAGATGGTGTGATGGCATGGACCCCAGGGAGGGGTGTCAGCCTTGGGAAAATTCCCAGAGTGATCAGGAGGAGGTGCCAGACAAGTGGTGAGTAGAGCACCCTGTGACAGTGACCAATCACACAGGCTGAAAAGTGAATTCCAAATATCAGGTATTCAAATGAACACTCATGATAACCAGTTGATGATCATCTGTCTCAACTATGTTTGTAAACACTATTCATTAAACAAGTATGAATAATGCTCACATTAAATCATCACTTCTTTGCAGACCGCTTCTGAACAGAAACAAGGGCCAACTCCAAAGTATAAGTTGTTGGCAATTGTAGACAAGCCTGAAGAGTAATAAAAAGAATATTTTGGTCCTAAGCAGAATTCTCTCTAATCATCTGTTCTCCTTCTCTACTTACACAAACCACAAACTTACACAGGCTCCCCACACCACAGCAGCAGCCCTGGGAACCCTGGCTGGAGCTGGTTCTCTTGGATCTGATAGCTGCTCTACAGCAGGGAGCCTAAGTGCTATTGACATTCTTGAGAGAGACAGAATAGGTGAGGAAATATCTTTACCTTGATCAGCTTCTGGTAGTGGACAGTACAAGCTTTCAAGCTACACAGCTTGAGATACACAGCTTGAAAGCTTGTATCTTCCACCAACAGAAAGAAGTTGGTCCAATAAAATATATTATCTCACCTACCTCATCTCTCTCCTATACTGGGACCAACACAGTAGCAATAACTTTGCAACTGACATTCTTGTCCCTTTCACAGTTGCTAATCACTGAATAGCAATTGACAAGAATGTCAATTTCCATTTCATTTCAGAAACATTATATTTTGGTGTTTCTGAAATGAAATATTTGAGAATTGCTGGTTTTTCTGAGAAATTTTGGTAAATCCGAATAGAACAAAAGCAATTTCAAAAATACCAAAACACTCAGGCTATATGTAGGTGCATTTCACCCAGAGTGAGTAGGCAGCTGAAGCCACATTTGAACCCCACAGACCTTGTTTTCCAACATTTTGGTGTAATTGCTAGACCACACTGCCTCCCTTAACTAATATTTGTAATAAATTTACATGTTACACTTAAAACATGGCTATGTGGTAGCTGTTGGCAGTCTAACCATGAGGCTGTGACATTAACCTTTGATCTTTCCCTGCTTAATCAGGAAATTGACTTTGGGAGTTATTCCTCAACTCTCGATCTGTGGTTAAAGTTAGACATCACTAATAGGAAGTCTAGTATGAGGAAATGTGTGAATGCTAATCCACACAAACAAAACAAAACCTTCGGCTTACGTACAGTTTTACTGGAATTTTCCTCTACATTCTATTTCCTTCAGTAAAACGTACAAGCAGCTTTTAAAGTCTCTGAATAGCTTGAGACTTTTTGGGGCCACTTTTACTTCAAGTATACTAGATGCCTATCATGTATTCACAAGAGATTTAAAAGTCTAGGATAGGGTTTTCAAAGACTTGTGTGGGTCATCTGTAAGCAGGTACATGCAATTCACCTTGATTGTAGCTACTGTACTTAATGATGGTATTTTCCTTCCATATGCACAAAAGGCACTTTCTTCTCAAGGATCAAATTTGGTTCCTGGTCCAGGTCAGTTTTCCAAATCAGTTAATTAACTTCTAGTTTGTCCAACTCTATGATTTAAAATTGATCATATAATCCAGAGAGAAAACAGGTTTGGAAGGAATGCATAATTTGGCAGTATCATGTTAGAACATTTCAGGGGGGAAAAAATCATCAGAAAAACAGTAAAAGGAACACATTTCCGTTACAAGCAATCTATGAATATTTCAAACACACTTATCATAGAATTATAGGACTGGAAGGGACCTCAATAGGTCATCTAGTCCAGGCCTCTGTCAGGGATGGTCTAGATAACACCCCTCAATTAGGGTAGATGTAGCCCATTCCCAACAGTTGACAAGAAGGGGTAAATATCAACTGTTGGGAATGGGCTACATCCACCCCAATTGAATTGGCCTTGTTAGCACTGACCCCCCACTTGATAAGGCAACTCATCTTTTCATGTGCTGTATATTTATACCTGCTTAGTGTTTTTTCCACTCCATGCATCTGATGAAGTGGGTTACATCCCATGAAAGCTTATTCCCAAACAAATATGTTAGTCTCTGAAGGTGCCACAAGGACTCCTCGTTGTTTTTAATGGCACAAAGGGCGTTCAGCCACCAAGCAACCATTGAAAAATCAATGGGAGTTGGGCACTTAACTCCCATTTTTCCTTTGAAAAATCTCCCTCTTACCCTCTACACAATAAGCCCAAGTTAAGAATAGTAATAATGTTATGGTTTGGACAGGACAGCTTTTCATTCATGCATTGGTCAAATATCTGATGACACACCTGTATGCAGAAGATAGGAAAATTAGTTAAGAATGAATGCATTCACAACATCCAAAAGCTTGAAATATTTCAGCTGTACCCTTCACACAGCAAAAGAGCTTGGTATTTACTCAAACTACGCACTTTGCAAAGGCATCGAATAGCACTCAATGTAATTAGTCTCTTCTATATTAAACGTTTACCCTACAAAAGAGCAGATACTGAATATGGTACATCTACTTAAATTAGCTAAAGTATTAACAGAAATACTAGCCAAGCCCCTGTGACTGTAGACTCATGGGTGAACTGTAAACTCAAAATGCATTAGCTGTTTACAGAAACTACATACTCACCAAAGCAGTGAGCAAATATAAAAGCTCAAAAATATATTTTGATTCCATTAAGAAACCCTCAGTTAGGTTGTTGGAATAGTGTCAAATCATATTTTAGTAGTTTTGAAAGAACAGCATATATTCATGATTTCCACAAACTAGGCAACTGTTTACAATGTTGGTCTTGCTTGAATTTTCACAGGAAAGTAATTCTCAGAGGAAATTATTTGTCATGTTACTTCCAATCTGGAGATCTAAATAGTCTTTCCTCTAGCCTATGGCACAACCCATAGTAATTGGACCATAGGAGAGAGCAATAGAAAAAAGTGAAACAAGATGCATGCCAAGCATCACTGTTTGCTCAATGACTTGCTTTATCATACCCTCAGTTCATGTAAAAAACACCAGGTATAACCAGCATCCTAAGTATTAGATGACATGTGTAACTGACAGATGTCATCCTTGGGTCTCCCGATGACTAGATTAGTCATGCAGATGCACTGTAATAAGAAGGAGCCACCCACCTGCATGCACTCATTATGATACAGATTAGAGTTACTGATCATGCCCTCAGAGAAGAAGACAACCAGAGCTAGCTAATAATAACTTGGAAATATTTCATGCGACCTGGAACTTGTATGAATATCTTACTTCAGAACCTTCTAAGTGCAGTCTGGGTTGGGTTTTGACCCACTGTAGGATAAGCATGATATAGGTCTTGAGAGTAGCTGCTTTATTTTAGATGTGCAAGCTTGATTGCTGTTGATTATCTACTCTCCTCTATGGTAATTTCCCTTTGATAACAACACTCTGTGGTTTTCTGATGGGCTGCAGCTTTTGAGAGTTGTTTTTCTGTTTTGAAAGATGAGGATGTATTCCAATTACCCTGCATCATTAGGGCAGAGGAGTGGATTCATGCCTAATATTGGGGCAGAGGACTCACTCCAAAACTCACTGGAGTAATCATGAAGCAAATTCTTCTTGAAAAACCGAGGGGGGAGGGTGTTAATTGAGGAAGTTATTGTTTTCACCTATGAAGGGAAAAAATCACTTAAAATAAATATATAAAATACTATCATCTATTGATATCCTGTCTGGTTAGTGTTAGGCTAGAGTGAATTTTTATGGTTCAATTACTAGCTGCTAAAAAAAAATGAATTTAGAACCAAAATATCACCAGTTGAGCCTTAAATATGATGACATGGTGTAGCTGACCTTACAAATAGTAAAACCATGTTTCTTCAGTGTAGTGTCATTAACAATATTGTCTGCCTTTTATAAGGGCCTTTCTAATGATGCTTAACCCTACATAAAAAACCTGTTCCCTTTTTATGTTTTCATTGAACAATGAATGGCAGGTTTGTTCCATTATTATGCATGAACTCTGCAATAGCTTCACAATTAGGTCTGGTGAAAAATTTCCATCAAAACTGGTTTTCAATGGAAAATTGGGTTTTTGCTTAATTTTTTTCACAAAAAGTGTCTGCTTTCTGCAGAAAATATTGACTGTTCAATTCAAAACCAAATACCTAAAAAATAAAAATTGGAAATATTACCACACTGAATCTTGGGAGCTGTATTTTGGATGCCTCATGCCCACATTTCCAATATGGACCAAGCTCCCCAGCCAGATTATATCTCCCATGATGCATCACAGCAGTTCAGCAAGAGGGGAGATCCTGGTGCATCATGGAAGATGTAGTCCAGCCAGCAAACCCATCTTATAAATGAGAATGGAGGCATGAGGCACCTGAACTATAGTTCCCATGGGGCACCACAGCAGCATTTCCTAATCAAAATGTTCCATTTTACAATTTTCCCAGAAAGGTCAAAATTTCTGCACAATTTTTTTTCCAACCAGCTGTATTCACAGTGTTCCTTTGAAGTCCCAGACACCACCAGGGGCTCGTGTGACTGCTAGTCATCATCAAGACAGAAACCAACACACCAAACCACAGTGTCCATGAATGATTTAATCCACCAGATACTGAGCATTTTGTAAAGTTACTACAATACCTTCTCCTGGAAAATGGCCACAGTTAAGATCTAACATGTTTTGTATTTTTTAAATGGAGAAGCCCTTTGGTTGGATTTGTATATCTCTTGTATTATATTAAAACGGATTATAAAACATTTTAAGGCAAAATACCCTAATTCTCCAAAGAGAATATGAGGCTTTTGTTTTATTTTCTTGACAGTAAATCTCTGGCCTGTTTCTTAGCAGCCAAATAGCAAAAACAAAGAAATCTTCAGTCAAAATGAATTATGTAGCAGGAGGTTAATGTCATATTAATTACAAAATGGAAATAAGACCAGAACTGATTATTTTGAAAACATCTGTGGGTAACAAATTGGTGTAGAATTTTGAAATATAGATGGGCAATTTTGGATTTCTTGGTATTAGGGAATGAAGTGGTCTTTTAAAAAAAAACAAATCTGAATGTAGTGGTTTTGAGAGGTGCTATATAGGCAGCCCTGGAAACTAAGGCTAAATTTTTCAAACCTCAGTGCCTTAAGTTAGGCTCCTAAACCCATATTTATGTCCACTTAATAACAGGCCTCATTTTCACAGGTGATGTGCTCCTACGATTGCCCTTGAAGTTAATGGAAGCTGCAGGTGCTCTGTGCCTTTAAAAAATCAGGCCATTCATTTAGGGGGCCTAATTAGAGATGATGGGAACTAACTCTAGGCCCTCACATTTGAAAAGATTTTGTCGAGGTTTAAATTATTTTTAATGTATTTTTTATCATTAAACTCTGTCCTTTGTCATGCGACTGATTTAAATGCATCTATGACCCACAGTTCCCATGTCACAACTGGAGTCCGATACTCATCTTTACCTATTTCATTTTAATGCACAAGTTTTCAGCATGCTTTTGCAGGGCTCACCTCCTACATGGAAAGAAGGAAATGCCAGAGATACTCTTGCAGATCACAGCTGTAAAGCTTTAAGGCAGCCATTTCACAGACCAAACAAACAAACAGGGTCATATTCTGCCCTCAGTTACCCCCATGCACTCCACTAACATCAGTGGAGCTGCATGTCTATGAATCGGAGGATAATTTGGCCTCCTATTGCTTGAGCTTTAATGCTAAAATGTTAGTTTTAGTCAGTTATTCTAGAATTTTGGTAGCTTTTTAAAAAAAAATCTCAGAGTTGATCCACAGGGCATTGTCATTATGTTGCTGTCTCACCTTTCAGTTGATAGACAGACTTCCTGCTGGAGAGACATAATTATTTAACCTGATCCACTCATCCTGCCACTGATTTGTTTTACTTTTGTTCTTGGCAACAAGCAGCAACTTCAGGTAATTGTTTCGTTTCTCATTTGGCTAATTCTTTCAAAACACTTTAGCAAATTAACCCATGTAGTTCACTTCTAGTAAACACAGGATCTCCTGAAAGGATTTACAAAACCAAAGTACCTCAGATTTTTCAGACCACCTTTGTTTTGCTTTGGTTTTGTCCTGTGCACACTTATAGAAAAGGCTCAGGAAACAAGGTGGATTTTGTAATTCCTCATCAGCTAGGAATTGTAAGCAGATAATGAGAGAATCAAAGTTATGGGGTTTCTTTCATACAAGACACAGATTAAGAAACAATATTGTACCTCTGTCTCTGGACTACATAATCAAAGTAAAATTTATCGCACAATGACCTATTTTTACTACAACTGTCTCCTCGCATTAAAGGTTACCTATTGGACACTGATCCATCTGGAAATTATCTCCCATCTGACAGACTCTGTTTTAGCTCTAACTGGGTTAGAGTTTAAACTCTATCTTTATTTAAACCACAGTATCACCTGCTCAGTGGGATTTCAATAGTATACCTTAGAGCCCTCTCCACAATACCACTAATTGAGTTTATACTAAGGTACACTACACGACATGCTATTGCTCAAGCAGAAGTTATGAGCTTGAGGCAGCAATTACTGGGTAAAAACCTATGGCCTTTGTTATGCAGGTCATCAGCTTAGATGATCATAATGGTCCCTTCTGGACTTAAAACCTATGAATGAAGTGTATTCAACAAGAAAGAGTTTAAGATACCTTCCCTCAGTTAAGCAGGGTTCAAAAACTACACTCTAAAGTGGCAGTAAAACAGCTTTAAAACTTTGCGAGACCCAGACCACATTAACCACTTTGATATAGCATTAAGCGCCCAGTCTAAAGTTTATTGTAATCAATGGACAGACTCCCATTGACTTCAATGGGTTTTGGATCAGGGTCTAGATTGTAGAGTGACAAGTTAGCTAATAAAAACGAGGAGTCCAGTGACACCTTAAAGACTAATGGATATATTTGGTCGGAAGCGGGTTTTTTACCCACGAAAGTTTATGCCCAAATAAATCCATTAGTCTTTAAGGTGCTACTGGACTCCTCGTTGTTTTTGTGGATACAGACTAACACGGCTACCCCTCTGATAAGTTAGCTAATAACTCTCTTCACAAATACATATTTTCAGTGCTCTAACTGGAACTGAAACTTAGTTTTTTCAATTATGTTTGTGCACCACATACAATATGGTTTGAGTTAACTACTTACAGTAATTCCTCACTTAAAGTCATCCCGGTTAACATTGTTTCGTTGCTGATCAATTAGGGAACATGCTCGTTTAAAGTTGTGCAATGCTTCCTTATAACGTCGTTTGGCAGCCGCCTGCTTTGTCCACTGCTTGCAGGAAGAGCAGCCCGTTGCAGCTAGCTGGTGGGGGCTTGGAACCAGGGTGGACCGGCAGCCCCCTTATCAGCTCCCCACTCCCCTAAATTCCCTGTGCGGCAGCCGCCCAGCAGGCTATCAATTGCCAGCAGTTCTGAAGCTCCTGGCACTGGTGACTATTGGAAGACAGGATACTAGGCTAGATGGACCATTGGTCTGACCCAATATGGCTGTTCTCATGTGATAGTCTTGCACACTAGTACAGTGAAGACTTGTGAACTTGTTACTGTCTGAACAGGTGGTCACCAGATCTTGAGAAATGAACTGTTTAGCCACTGGGGAGAGTTTATGAGAAGTCATGGAAGTGCAGTGCTTATATTTCACCTTTATTATACTCTCTTTGTCTTGCCCCCACTCAAATACTTCAATTATCATACACAGTGACCTTGGATGAGATTACATTATCTGCCATGCTGATAAATGCAGTAATTACTATCAGTGTTGTGCTTGCTAGAAAAAAATAGAAGCAGTAGCCCCAGAATAGAAAGGGGAAAGGTACAAACCTTCACATGTAGACCAAAACTAATTGTTACTCTCATTTCTGAAGACTTAGTAATTTTAAACACGTTTATCCAGAACCTAGAACAATGGGGCCCTGACCTAATTGGCTACACAATATAAGTGTTAAATAATAAGAGGTTCACATTTTGGCACAAGTCACAAATAAAAATGAGTTTGATGGCCTCACCCTAAAATATATCACAATATGTCCACCTCCGGTGAGTGGGTGTAATAGGGAACAACTGGCAGCCTTTATTCAGAAAGGACTCAATCCCGCAGTGAGCTAGAAGAGGATGATAAGAGACAGAGATGAGTTGTTAGTAGGTACATAGAACATGGTGTTTTGTGACTAGACGTGGTCAAAAAATGAGGGGAAATGTTCCACCAAAAAAGCATTAACGTGTTTCTGTCAGGCTTTGTCAGGAATTACTCACACAGCTTGTAACGATGCTAGTTCTGGCGGGACCCAACTTAGAGTGTCAATTCAGGACAAATTGCTTCAAGCAGGGCAGTACAGCCCAAGGCTGGGGTTTCTCCACCTCTAAGGCAAACCAAACCAGCCAGACAGAGGAGACTTTGGTTTTACCCCACTGGCTAACCACAAGTCACACACAAGCAATTCCCTTAGGCACTCCAGTTTCCCAGTATCACCACCAGTGCCACTTGTTATGGGGACAAATGGCCATGAAAACCAATGCCCCAGTAAAACAAAAAAAAGTTCTCCCAATCCCAAAGGACCAGGCCCCACTTTATATAAGATTTGGTGCCACTACAGGACCTTGGTTGCAACCATGATCTATACGATCCCAGTTATTGTCAATAATGTCACACAGCTCTCTACTTTGCTCTTTGTGGTCCAGTAATATGAAGTGTGGGCAGATGGGAGCAAGCACATTGTGTTAACAGGCTATCAGGAACATTGTGCCCAGCAGAGGCCAGGAGGTCTGGAGTCGATGGCTGAGGGTGACAGAATGCTTCACAGGAGCCTTCAGAGACAGATCACTGAGTGACTGCCTCTGATACCAGTTTCTTCTAAACATGCTCAAATAAGCCCCAACCCCCCGATGGCCGAGGAACAATTACAAGTCCTATAAGCAATCACTGCATAGACCCTTTGCATTCACTGGATTGTATTTAAGCAACTATTCTCAGCCCCCTGGTCATGCCACACATACTCACCAGTGCTCTGTCCTGTGTGTGGACATAGAGGTTGCTCACATTGCTTAGCAATGTACATGTTTCTCTGAACTATGCTCAGGCTCTCTTCACAGACCCTGAGCAAACCCAGCATGAGGAGCACCAGCACTTTGGGAAATCCAAGCCAAAATGTGCAGGATTGAAACACATCCAGGCTCCAGGCCAAGGCTGGTACATAGGTAACGCTGTGCAGGGAAGCCTGCACAATAATGGCCTACACTCTCTAAGTAGTTCAACCCAGTGCCAATTGCCCCTGACTTTATAGAGCCGCTGAAGTCACACAAGTTTTTTATTTTTTTCCTTTTAACTTTATGTCAGTATATTAAAAATGTGAACATGTGAGGTGAATAACTTTTGACTTCGACTCCTAGATCAATTTCCTAATTATGTATATATATAAAAATCATTTTCCCCTCAGCAAGAAAACAAATTAATGAGCTGAGCACAGCCATTATAACATCACCACCTCCCAGACACTTATTTATAATGAAGTCAGGACACCAGAACCAGAACGGTTTGCAGTAACAGTTTTCAAGGAAGTATAAACTTAAATTCCCTCCACTTTCAGTCTTCCTGCACAGTTAACAATTACTGTACTTCCAGCCAAAGCTGCCCTGAAGGAGAAAAAGAGCTGAATTGCCAGCACAGAGGCTTAGAAGGCCAGTTAATAATTTAGTAGCAGCAAGTGATCAGGCTATTCCAATACGAATTCCTCCCTCTCCCCACAGAAATATCTTCCTCGTGAGGGACTTTCTTTGGGAGATTTCTGCTAGAGAGGAACACAGACAGTTCTGTCTGTAAGCAAATGCAGATTCCAGACTCCAAGAATGAATCTGGAAACAGTGCAGGGTTTGGGGTTTTTTTTTGTTTTGTTTTGTTTTTCAAATTAATGGTGCTTACATTTTCTTTAGGGATATTAAATCTTCTATGCCCCTCTTTAAAAGGTCACTTTTCTGCTACACTGTAGCATTTTATTTATTGTCTCTTTCATTTGAAAATAATCTAGTTCTTGCACCTGTGCAAGTCCATCAAGTATGCTTGGTAAAATACTTAAAGAAAAAAGGTGTAATGAATCTCTTCAGAATCTACAATTTTAGGTTTAGATGGAGAGAGAGAAAGTGAGCAACTTGTCCACCCGAATCTTAACCGCACACTTTGGATTTAATCTGATCTAAGAAGAATACACTGGCAGCCCTTGTCATGAGTGTGTGTATTACTGTGCATTATCATTGCCTGCTGGTTATTCCTGAAGTCACTCAGATCTACATAGCTGCCAATGAATGTACATACAATGGTATTATTCTTTATTTCCCTGTAAGAAAGGGAATACAAAGCAGATGGAGTTTTGTCAGGGTTTTCTACAGAGTACATCTATTACACTACATGTTTAACAATATATTTATTGAAAATTCCAAATGCACCTCTCCAGAGTTTAAGTACATGTTCAAAAATAGTTATGTTGCAAATCAAAATACACCAAAAGGAAAAATTAGACTCTGCCCTTTGACTAATCAATTCAGCAGCAGCATTGCCAGCAGAATTTGGCCAGATGTGAGGTGAAACTCATATAAAATCATAATTTTAAACACTGACTCGCATCAGTACGAATATTACACCTTTCTCTTAATCTTACAAAGGCCCTAATTTCCTCTGCATGGGCTATTGCCACATAAGGGAGTGGAAACTGAACAGGTGTTAACTCACTGAGGTTCCTAGGAATTCTTCCAATGAGAGGTGGCTGGTCCCTTTTCATCCCTATCCCCCAAAGAAGCTTGAGGTTCTCCTCAAGCACCCATGGAACATACCTTCTCTCTGCCACCTGCCATATGATTTTATATGAGTTTCACCTCACATCTGGCCTGTGGAAACACTGTCCTTACAGGTGCCAGGCCACCAGGGGCACCACCTAAATAATGCAGCTGCCTCAAAGTGTATTCACTTTTTCTTGATTTCCCCTGGGGGGTTGAAGAGAAGAATCCAGAGGTCCCCAGCTGGCTCCCCTGAACTTCAGTCTGCCATCTCCAGACTCCTCCCTCCATTTCCACCTCACTGGAACACCATGGAACCACCACAAAGTGAGATTCCCCAAGCAAAGGTGAAAGAGGTCAATAGGCCACAAGGATGTATCTCCCCTCTTCCAAACATGCAGATCTCCCCACCCCCTGTGCATGGATGCAACAGGCAGTATGGGGCCCAGCAAGACTTTCTACATCCATGTCACTGTAAACAGACTGCACCTGTGTTTACATTACAAACTCACACAGGTCCTGGCTTCTTTAGGGCCATACATTTACTGTGCCACTTCAGTTAAAGAACATACTGGAGACAACCATCCTACGTTGATCCCCAAAGTTGCATGCGCTTCCAAATGGAAAAGTGTTCACAACATAACTACTGTATCCACTCATTAAGACCTCCTATGCCCCAAACCAGTAGCAGCACTACTACAACCCATGCAATCATGGGGGGGGGTGGGGCGCGCTTGCCAGGCATCACCTGCTCTGTCCAGCTTTCTGCTGGACGCTTTGTAAGGACAGCCCCGCTATCCAGCTCCAGCTCTGCCCCAGGGTCCCAGCAACTCTGGCACCTGTGCTCTGCTGCCTGGTTCTGGCTGCAGCGTTCCCACGCTGATCCACCTCTGAGCACTGCCCCTCACCAGCTCGGAGAATGCTCTGCAACTGGACAGGAAAGGGGCCAGCTGGCAGCCAGAGAGCACAATGGCCAGAGCTCATAGGGGCCTGGGGCCAGCTGGACCTGGGTGGCGAGGCTACCTTTAGAGCGGAGCCCCCAGCAGGGATCAGGAAGGAACAGCTGACTCCTGATGGGCCTCACTGGCAGCTCCTGCCCCTGTGCTTCCCTGCCAGGTTACCCCTTTACTTCCCTTGTGCCGGGCCCAGGCAGGGGGTGGGTGGGTGGGTGCTCATGGCAGGTCAGCACAGGAACACTGCGGCCCAGGACCAGGCAGGGGAGTACAGGGGCTGGAGCTGCTGGGAGCCCAGGGTTGACCCAGAGGTAGAACCAGAGCTGTGTATTGGAGTCAGGCACAGGCAGAGGGAAGCAGGGATGAGATTGGCTTGTGGGGAGGGAGTCTCTCCCTGTTTCCCAGGGCTTGTCACAGCTCTCCCACAGCCTCCATCTTCCTCCCAGTACCAGACAGAGCTCTGGACAAACACCAGCACTGCCCCAAACCCCTTGGAGAGTCTGACTTGGGAAAAGCATGGAGCAGTGTGGTGGCAAAGGATCACACTTGGTATCAGTAGGGTGACCAGATAGCACGTGTGAAAAATTGGGACGGGGTGGGGGGTAATAGGTGCCTATATAAGAAAAAACCCCAAATATCAGGGCTGTTCCTATAAAAATCAGGACATCTGGTCACCCTAGGTATCAGATACGTAAATATTCATATAACCAATACATTGGAGTACACATTTACTACCCTCCACATTCAAACTACACAAATACAGCAGCCTTGCAAACCCCCATTCTGAGTCTCCTGAACTCAGTCAAGTCATATATTCTTTTTCAAAGTAGATACAAAGGATAAACTGAAGGCAAGTCTACCCTACAGTACTACATTGGTGCAGCTGCACCAATGCAACTGCACTGCTGTAGCACGTCTGGTGAAGACGCACTATGCCGATGGAGAGCGCTCTCCCGTCGGCATAATTACCTTGGCGAGAAGCGGAAGATATGTTGGACAGAGAGTGTCTCCCGCCAACATAGCACCTGTGTGGACAGCACGAAACTTGCGTCCCTCAGGGTGGGAGGACTTTTTCCACACCCCTGAGTGACCTAAGTTAGATCAACTTAGGCTGTTGTGAGGAACTAAGGAACTGAGGATCAACTTAGGCTGTAGTAGGAACATTGAGAGTTGACAATGGTAGGGCTGCAGAGTTAAGATGGTTTAGGAAATATTAACTGTGAATTTTTGGATTTCTAAAGGTAGTTTTTGAACAAACTATATTCAATTAAGAGTCTTTTCCTGAAGTAACAGAATGTTTTGACTCTAAAGGTGCCCCACAAAGAGGGGGGGAAATGGATTTCTTGCTCCTTTATACTATACACAGAAGACCTACAAGGAAATTTTTTTTAAATCAAAAAAGGATCTTGGGGTTTTTATTTTGCAGGGGGTGGAGAGAGAGGGGCTGTTTGTTTTTAAACACATTCAGAATTCAAGTCTTTTCAACATTCTATAGTGACTGGAACACTTGAGAAAGTAGAATAAGAGGCAAGGGACTGAAAAAGAGAGCAACTGAAGAGATTTTTATTCAGATTATTTTAAGCTCTTTGACCAAGATTTTCAAAACTTACCAATGATCTTGACTGCCAAACTTGAGTTACCTTAAGGAGGCCTGATTTCCAAAAGGTACTGAGCACCTTCCCTCTACAAATCAGGCCTCTATAAGGTATATCTAGTTGGGAACGTAAAAATCACTAGTAATCACGTATTGAACTCCAGTGACTGAAAACTCTTGGTTGAAATAAGATCATCGTTAAAGGTTCAAAACTGCCACCAATTCAATTAAGATGTAACAGCTCAAAATAAGTATCCCTGAAATCGTCCAGAGGTCCTTGATCAAAATTAAGGAAGACTAAACTTGACATTTCTGATATTTCTGTAAGGTTAAAAAAACAAAAACAAAAAACCCTTTTGGATCTCTTTCTACAGCATAAAGAAGCCAAAAAACTACAATTTAAAAAATTCCTTTGCAGGTCACCTTTTACTCAATATTAATGAAGTTTTTTTCCTGTAATTTGCTATCAGTTTAATTTACTATATTAACATTGCTACAAATAAATTATATTATTTTACAATAGCATTTTTGCAGAAATAATAGGATTATTTGTGCTACTAGGGTTTCCGACAGTCCCTTATTACAAGGGATGTCCCTTATTTCCTCATCTCTGTACAACAAGATCGGGAGTTGCTGAGTGCTGCAAAAAGCAGCAAGAAATACTCCTGGCGACTGTAGGTGAGTACTGCTTATTATTTATTTATTTATGATGACGATAATAATTACTAATAATATCAAGAGGAGGCGTGGGGCTGGGGTGCTAAGAAAACAGTCCCTTATTTTTGAAATACAATGTTGGCAACCCTACAGATGTCAACAGGTCTGATAGTCATTTACACTAAGGCCCCTCTACAGCAATGAAAATCAGGCCCAGCTGGACTACTCATATGAATGAAAATCAGCAAATGAATAAATCTTTGCAGGATAAGTATCTTACACATGTAACATCATATTCGCTATAGGTCAAGTATCACAATATTTAT
Source organism: Macrochelys suwanniensis (assembly GCA_033296515.1). NCBI lineage: Eukaryota > Metazoa > Chordata > Testudines > Chelydridae > Macrochelys > Macrochelys suwanniensis. The sequence continues at coordinate 26,749,331 of CM065776.1, forward strand.
TATAGGCCCCTGAAATATGTACTGTAGTGCACACTAGCTATTGCTATAGTTTATATAGCAGTTTTTACCATCACTATGGTTTCTGACTTCACTGGGAATTGAGGGCACTCAGCAATTTACCAGGCAAATACAGCCCCTTAAAGTAGTGGTTCTCAACCGGGGGTATGTCTACCTCTGGGGGTACTCAAAGGTCTTCCAGGGGATACATCAACTCATCTAGATATTTGCCTAGTTTTACAACAGGCTACGTAAAAAGCACTAGCACAGTCAGTACAAATTAAATTTCATACAAACAATGACTTGTTTATACTGCTCTATATACTACATACTGAAATGTAAGTATAATATTTATATTCTTTTTGATTTATCTTATAATTATATGGTAAAAAAGAGAAAGCAAGCGCACTTTTACTGAAAAATTGCTGTGACATATTTGTATTTTTATGTCTGATTTTGTAAGCAAGTAGTTTTTAAGTGAGGTGAAACTTGGGGTATGCAAGACAAATCAAACTCCTGAAAGGGGTACAGTAGTCTGCAAAGATTGAGAGCCACTGCCTTATAGGATCAGTCCCCTAAATAATGATACTGCATATGTTGTTTGACACAGGTTGTTCACACTACAGATCCATTACACAATGTGAAGTGCCCACCTGTCAAATTACTGTGAATGGTGCCATACCAGTCATCTGTTTGGAAGATAAGAAAATATGCTGTATATGTAAATTAAGTCATTAAAAATTGCACCCTTGAATTCCTTTTTCAGATAAAAAAGGTGTGAGGATACTGGTTTATCACTTTAACTACGTGTTTCTTTGAACATACCAGTGCTTTAAAGTAAACACCAATGCCAGTTTGTTATGACTACTAAAAGCAAAACATCTCTCCAAACTAATCTGTACAATGGTGGGAATAGCCTTTGATTCAGTATCATAATTAGCAATGGATACTGAAGAAAAAAAATACTAGAAGAACATCAGCCATTTCAAATGGAGTTAACAGTTTGGTTAATCAAACCCCAAGGCTGTCAGACAATACATTCAGTGGCTTTGTTCAGATCACTAAGGGGGTTTTTCTTCTTAGTGCCACAAATTCCATCAACCACCCAAAATTCTAAAAATTAAAAAAAGGAGCAAAGACTCCAGCTCCTGTAATTTTTGGTGGCTGATGTGGAAAGATAGGTGCAGTTTTACTAACAATGGAAGAGCTTTGCTTTCCTATAACCAAGTTCTTCTGTACTAAAAGGGAAGATTCTTAATAAGGGCCAGATTCTGCCTGGCTGTTATGTGGGTGCACAGTAGAAGTGGGGAGGGTGCAAGGACATTTCCTGCTCTTGTGAGGCCCACAGCAGGATCAGGCAGGACATGTAGTGATCATCTTGTACCTGTTGACCTGGATGCACCAGGGGAGGTGGGCCACAGTTCTGAATGACACAAGAGGTATCAAAAAAACTATAAGGTCTATTCTTTATTGGCTTGGCTTTCAGAGACACTTACCCCTCACTGCTCGCACTGAAATTAATGAGGGCTGCAGGTGCTCAGACCATAAATGTCCACAGTTGAATCACTTTCCCTGTTTCTTCAAAAGCGCCTTCAGGTCAGCATTTTATTTTCCTAGTATATATCAGGGGTTTGGAGATCTCCCTGCTGCTCTGTAATTTGTGTCATGGGAGGACTGATGCTTTGCTGTGAGATTTTTGGATTAGAAGCACTGTGTGATGTGCTTTGTAAACAATTAATTAAGCTTCTTAACATTCCTATGAGGTAAGCAAGTGCAGCTGAATCCCCTTCACCCTTTTGATAAATTGAGGGATGTAGAAGAGAAGTGATTTGCTCAAGTTCACACAGAAAGTCTGTGGAAGAGGAAAAAACAGAATCCAGGTATCCAGACTCTGAATCGCCCGTTCTAAACACTAGACCTCACTACAGACAATGCAGCCAGCTTAATCCTCAGGACGTTAAAAAAGCAAGTTGCATATGAAAGGCCATATGAGTGCTTTAATATTATACCATAGTAACAAAATATATGAAGGAACTGTGATATCATAGAATCATAGAATCTCAGGGTTGGACGGGACCTCAGGAGGTCATCTAGTCCAACCCCCTGCTCAAAGCAGGACCAACCCCAACATATCATCATGCTATAAAAGCCATTCATCTCTAGAGTCGCTGTGGAGAGTATCAACGTCATGCCACAACACATAGCATTGTTTTGTGCTGGTGGGTGCAACCAAAGTGGAGAAACTGAAACAAAGGATTGCCTTTTAAAATAAAGTACTTCTGCATGGATCCAGGATAGAACATGTATTTAGCAGGGAGCGTGGCAATAGAGATCATGTGACATCACTAGACTACAAAATGTTCTTTAGATTATAGTTTATGAATTGTGAAGAGAAGGAATTTGGGTTACCGGTGAATAGCAGAAGACTCTGCCAGGCTCCTCAAATGGCTTGGGAGATCTCAGATGGAAGCTCAAAGAGACGGAAAGATCTCCTTCTTTCTACAATGTTAACTACTCCTGATGAGGATTAGAGGCAATTAGACGAAGTTGTGCATGCTTCAAAATCAACGTTTTCATCCTTTGGACTTCACAGCTGTTATGCATCCTGTTGTCTGTAAAACATAAAAGTAAAGCAACAGAGATTTTTTCTCATCTGTTATTATTAGACACAGAAAGATTTTACCTATGACAAATTCAGCTATTTTGAATTTGTTAAACAATATCAAGAAGCAGCTGTGTGCTTCTGGGAATATGCCCATTTTCAAAAGACTGATACTAAATGCATGTCCTTTTCAGTGTCTCTGATCTGGAGCCCACTTCCAGCATGGTGAGGAAGGATAAAATGGAATTATGCCAAATGTACCAACATAAAACCTCTGAATTCACAGCAGACAATTAAAACGAATGGGGAAAGGGACCATTTCCATCTTAAATGGCAGCAAAGGAAAAGCTTGAAGAAACAAAACCCACCACCTCGTACACCAAAGATCTTTCAATCACAAGTCAGTGTGCAGCCTGCATAATATCTAGGGACGTGTGACCAAACAAAAATCAAAAATATGCCTTGTAAATGGTGTTTTGAAAAATTGATAAGTTCTTGGCTCCATTCCAACTCTGTTTTTAATAGTCATTCATTTAGGATTAAAATGAAAGTTGTAACGCCTTCAGTCAGAAAACACTTTCAACCTAAAATACATATTATTCGATACCAACATTCTAAATTACATTATTTACCAAGGATGGTTTTGTTTATGAGTCCATTACAGATCTGAAGATTCTGCGGGAGATTTTGATTCAATTTTCATGCATTTTAATTTTTGACATTGACACGTGAAGAGGTTGAGATTGAGAGGCATGAGGATATGGCCCTCCCTGCCTTCAAAATGCATAAAAGCATGAAAAGTAAGTCAATGGAAGAACAGCAAAATCATTATCTGTGTGCATGTTAAGAATGAAGCAAAGATTATGGGATTTAGAAAGCTACAGGCTCATGGTAAATGTATTTTTGTTGGTTACAGTGGCATTTAGACAAAAGGTTTCAGAAAAAATGCACAGGGTTTTGGCTAAATTGTTACACTATTTCTAGAAGAAATACTGCTGGAAGAATTACCGATTCAGGTTAAAAAAAAACTAGTGAGAGATGAACCAAACTGTTTTCTGACATTTGGATCAAATAAATCATGAGAAGTATGGCTGCTTATTCAACTCCTGAAGTCTCTCTCCTCCTTTTTTCTTCCACAGTCTTTGTCTATCAATCTTCCGTCTCATGCATACATCCCTTTGCCTTCCCAGTACCTTTCTTTCTTTCTTTCTAAAACATGCACCAGAAATGCCACAACACCCCTTTCTCCTGACCATAAATAGGTGTCACATATTGGGTCTTTGGAAGAGGGAAGTGGCATTGCATTCAGGAGAATGGGACCCCTCTAAGCTCTCAAACCTTGTCTATGCTGGAACGAATTCTAGTTTAACATTCATTAGAGTTTCTGCAAGCCAGAAATACTCTAGAATTAACCCAGCCTCAGCCTTTGGAAATGCTCTAGACTCAAAGAAGGACCTAGACCACAAAAATTCAGATCCACCTCTGAATCTGAACTTTCTCAAATGTTTAAGTTGCTTGGATCTGGAGTTTTGTTTCCGGCTGGAATTCACATGATTTGAGGGTAGAACTGACAACAGATATCTATCATAATGATTCATTTAAAGCTGGTATTTCTTAATGTGGAAGAGTAGCTACTTCCTCCTACCAAAGCAATTATCTGATTTGCAGGATAGATGGTTCTGCAGATAATAATGAGCTGTTGTGGGATCCTTTCATCACTTCACATTTAGTCCATGGTGGTTGTAACTGAGGTCCTGTTTTCAAAATTGGGCACCAAATAATAGGCACCTAAATCAATAAGACACTTTAGATGTTTGAAACACTTAGTAGGCTGATTTAAACATCTGGATACTGGAGTTGGTCAAAAAGTTCTCACTGGAACAGTTTTCTGTCCAAAAATAGTTTCATCCAAATTTAAATGTTTCATAGAAAGATGTCAATTTAGACAAAATTTTAGACAGGACAGTATCAAAATTAATAATTTCAATTTTCTCATTTTGTTTTGATAAGGTGATATTTCATTTCTGCTTTATCATTTTGTCTTAAATTATATTAAATATAATATTAAATTTAATAGTTCGATCATTTGTGTATTGTATTTAATAATATATTTTGATATCAAAAACAAAACAATATAATGGTTTCAGAATTTCCATTCTGCGTGAAATTTGACTTTTCATTCAGATTAAAAATAAAAATAAATTTCAAATGTCATAATTTTCCACGGAATAGAAATTCAATAAAGCTGACCAGCTATACTGCATACCTACTTAGAAGTGTAATTGAGCAGATCTGATTTGATGCAAAGATACCTAACAGTAGATTTAGGCCATATTTGGGGAAGAGCTCAGCATACATTAGCTCCATTGAGAATAAGGGGAAATGTTGGGTACTGAACTCTGGCCACCTCATTTAAGCCAAACATGAGCTCAGCTCTTTTTGAAAATCTGGTCCCAGTTGAAAGTGCTGATGTCTTTGGAAAATCTGTCTCATTAGGAACAGAGTTTTGAATCTGGTACCTGTTTAGTGGCTTACATAACATGAGGAGGCCTTCTCAGTCCAGTTCCTAATAGAACGTTATCCCTACCACAGAAGCATAATCAAAATTAGCATTCTTGTTAAGTAATCTCATCATGGAGCCCCAGGGATGAAAAAGATGTGAAAATTGACCTATTATCCTTAGACCTTGTCTACACAGGTAGCCTGACCAGCATGACTACAGTAGAATAAACTCACATAGTGCAGTAAATATTCCAGAATCAAATCATTTTTACTCCAAAATAAAAAGAATCCACATTGGAAGCTATTCTAGAATAGCTACAGTGAAATAGCTTATTCTGCTATAGCTATGCCGGTCAATTTCCCAGTGTACACAAGGCCATACAGGTGGTCCCTTCCAGCCAAGAAGAGGCAACTTGGTAGAGCAGTGCACTGCCAATAGCCATGGTGTACCTGACCCTGCTGTCAGCCCAGCTCCTTGCACCAGCACAAAATTCACTTAAGCTAAAAAGAAAAAAAAAATGCTTGTCACCTTCCATACTTGTCTAAAGCACTGTCATTGACTAGGCAAGTGCCTGCAATGAAGGACAGTATGGAGATGTTAAGACTATTCAGTGACCCAAGACCTCGTATTTGCTGTGGAAGAAGTTTACTGGGTTAAAATTTGCTCCTGATCTGATGCACCACAGCTTAATCATCACTTTTCAGTAATTTGATTGATGAAACAGATTCCAAATGCCTTTGAAAAGACTATTTATTTATCCTGAAGCCCAGCTCCACTTAAATCTACTTTAAAAGCTCATTTTTTATCTTGTGCATTAAAATATATTTCCTCACCATTTGCAAGAATTTGTAGGAGTCTGGCCCATTTCCTTCAGAAGTCATCAGGGTGCAATAAATGGAAACCATACACAGTGTGTCATTGTGATTCTAATTCCATTAACAACTGTATTTCAACAGAATCTCTGGCCCTCCATATACTTGTTTTTAGTTTCTGGGTTTTTCTGCCTGGCATTATTATTAAATATGTGCTCTTATAGCAGTTCAGAATTATAGCACTCAAAGGGGAAAAACTTCAGTGGAAGGAGTTGCAATCAGCAACATTCCAGAAAAAAGGGAGAAGGCAGGAGTATTTTAATAGCTTTTTCATATTGGTACTTGCTGTATCTTCAGAACAAACATATATGGAAATTTAATCAAGACTTTTTCAGACTTCCTGCTTCCTTTGCAACATTCTCTCCTTTTTAGGCGTGTGTACTGGAGAATACATTTAACTCCCTGTTAATTTTCCATCTTAGATCACGCTATCCAAAGGGCATTTGAAGGACAACTGTGCCAGTTTAGCTCAGCCCAGCAGTACAAAATTGTATGGAGTAAGAAGCTCAGTGAATAAACTGTGACAAGTATTGTTACACTTAATTATAGCTGGCATTTCTGAGTTCAGAGCTGAAGGCACCAACTGAAGGGCAACTGTGCCATCTTGATGAAAAGTAATGTTATTTGTGACGTTACCGTGAAAGGCCAATACCAATGGAAGTCTGTGTCTACAATTAAAAGTTGCTGTGTTTGATGCCAGCTTTCCCCTTTACCTATCTTAGTGTCTGGCTACCTATCCCAGGTCCACCTAAAACTAATGTTAGAAGCGTTGTTCCATTTGTGCAGACAGGAACAACCATGTTCACCCTCCATTGTATTGTATAATAGTGTTGTCAACCCCTCTTAGAACTAGGGTTTGAGCATGCTCGCTTACAATCAGATTTGAACTCACCTGGCCCTTTCCCCAAGTGGAACAACCATTTTCAACAGTGACTGGAGCCATGAGGCAGCTGTACCTGACAATGAGTGTCAAAAAGTGCACTGTTTCCTAGTGCAGTCATGGCCAAAGAGACAATAAATCAGGGTCAACCTTGATTTAATAATGGTTATGAATCATAAACAGAGTGCTAATGTTTAAACAAAAGTGTTAGCTTCTTCTCTCTGTAAAGCAGCTTGGAATCTACTTGACACACACTTCTGCGAATAATGTCACCAGCTATTCACATATCACTGGATATAAATAGCTATGATGACTGGGTAGTTTAGACAGATTAGATAAACTTGCAGAAAAATCACTATTTCCACCTAGACTCAATCATTATTGTTCTTTGTATTACAGCAGCACCTACAGGCCTCAACCAAGATCAGGGCTTCATTGTACTAGGGGCTTTACCCGTCATGTTAAGAGACAGTTTCTGCTCCAAGGAATTTACAATATAAATAAACAAGACAGAGTGGAAAGACAGACAGACAGACAAGTAGTATGACTATCACTAGTTAATTGACGTGGAACTGAGGCACAAAGCAATTGAGTCACATGGGAAGCAGGGGTGTCAGAACGGGGGGGAGGGGCAAGGGGCCATGGCCCTCCCACTTTTGAAAGTGGACAGGCCTAACCCATCCACTTTTCGCCCCAGGCCTGGCACTCTGCCCCTCCTCTTCGGCCCCACCCCCCCAGCCAGGCTGGAAGCTGGAGCCCAGCCCAGATAAGAGCTGCCCAGGGAGCCCGGGCAGCTGTGGGGAGCCATGGACCCTCTACTTGGCAATGGGTGGAGGGGTCTGAGAGAAGTCCCCAGCCCATGTCCTCGCCCCATCCCAGGGCAGGTGGAGGGTCTGCAGCTCCCCACTGTTGCCCACGTGGCTCTTACCATTGCCCAGCTGTAGCCCTTTGGCCCCCAAGGCCCTAACCTCAGGCCAGGCCGGAAGCCAGCACAGGGTCAGAATAAAACACACATGGGGAGCTGTGGACCCTCCATGTGCCCTGGGCAGGGAGTTGAGGGCAGGGGCAAGGACAATGGCCAAGGGCTGCTCTTGGCCTCCCTCACCCTGGGCAGGTGGAGGGGCCCGGGCTCCCCGGCCCAGCTCTGGCTTCTGGCTTGGCCGGGGGCAGGGCCTTGTGGGGGAGAGGGCGGGCAGGGGTGGGGCCATGGAGGGACAGGGCCTCATGGCCTCCCTACTTTTAGGAAGAATCCATTGCCCCATAGGAAGTCTGTGGCAGAGCAGAGACTTGTACCCAGACCTGGAATCTCCTGCGCCTTAACCACAAAAAACTCAGTCCTCTTAATAATGCCAATTAATTACATGTTTAATGCATTATACATTTTAATCCTGCTGGGAAGTGCTTATTATGTTGTAAACTTCCATATTTCTGGCCTGAATAATATGGATTAGAACAATATGCCTTTATAAAAGTAGCCTAACCCTGAAAAATAGACCTTTAAAATTAACCCCAGTCCTAGTTTTCATTTATCCTCATTCAGGGCTCAATCCTACAAGGTTCTGAGCATCTCTTGAGGGTTCACAGCACCTCCCATGACCAGACCTTCCTTGAAGTGTGGATGGCTGGGCTTGCTGAATTAAAGGATTCAGACCATCCCAAAGTCCCTGTTCTAGACAGTGTGTATAAGGGCGAGAGGAAGACATGTTTTGTAATTCATTAAATTCATATGATAAATTATGTTCAACCCAAAAAGCATATCTTGCTTAAGTGTTCATGCTGCCGAATGACATTTGTACAGGCATATTTTCAAGGAATAAATCTCCATGTCACAAATCTAGCCAAGGATGGCATCGATAATTTAATTTTACTTGCTGTTTGAAGCTGCAAAGACCCTGGCAGTTTGTCCATAACAGATGCCAAAAGAATAGAAACTTTTTACACTATGTTCACAGTGTGGGTGCAGCTACATTATCAGCATAAAAAGAAAAAGGCAAATTAGGCCATAGCAGGACAGCACATTTTTTAATATTACAGTCACAATGAGCTAACTTGTCACAACTGGCTGGGCAGTGAGGTTAGCCTGTGCACTTGATGAATTACGATGATAGCTTCTGGGCACAAAACACACAAGATATTTTTGAACAACTATTCATGCGTTCAAGTTGAGAGAAACTAGGTACAAATACACTCATTAATTTACCAGGTTCACGGGTGCATTTTTAGTGCCCTTTTTCAAAAGAAACAAACTGTGCAAACTCTCAGCCATTCTAAGCATGATCCATATTTGCTGCTCATACTGTATATATTCTACCCCAGTGGTTTTCAACATTTTTCATTTGCGGACCCCTAAAAATTTCAAATGGAGGTGTGGACCCCTTTGGAAATCTTACACATAGTCTGTGGACTCCCAGGGGTCCATGGACCACAAGTGGAAAACCACTGTTCTATGATAATGACAACCTTTCGTGAACCCCCTAGACATAGTCCATGGCCCACAGGTTGAAAACCACTGTTGGTCATATGTGTCAAATGTCAAAAAATGGCATATCTCGGAGGTATGTTGACACACACACAGAAGGAATTAATTGCCACCTAGAGGATTCTACTATTGCTATTATGTGCACACCACTGCCGCTTGGTACATCTGGGCAGCAGTAAGATAGAACTCAGATCTTTATCCTGCAAAATCATAGGACCCACTCACTGGAGTGAGAGGATAATGCTGGGTTGCTCTCTGCAGCATGTTCTCCATTGGTTTTGTTCTACAATACCTCCCAGTATTCAAGTGAGCCACCAAGGAAAAGAAAGGGATGCAACAGTCACCAGGGCAAGCAGAAAGAAAGAAGAAAGGAAGCCACCAGGGAAAGGACTGTAACAGATGGGGTAGGAGTACAGTTACCACTGTCCCACTGCAGAGTACTGTGCTGGAGGGCACGCTGCTACCTTTTGGATGAGATGCAAGAGTAACTTTGTGGTTATATAATGCATCTTTTTTCAGTGGCCTGGCCAAATTCTACCTTGGGTAATTATGTTTTGCTTGCTTGAAATTTCCCCAGAAATTTCAACTGAAGAATTTCCTGATTTAGAAACTTCCATTTAGTACTCAGGGCACAAAATGGCATCCCAAGAGATGACTACATGCAAATTAAGCTATATATTTATTTGTTCAGAAAAAATACAAGGCTACTGATATACACACAGGATGGTCTAATCTGGATAGGTGGAAATGAACAGTCCATTATGGGGCAAGAAGTCTAGAGTATATTGATAGAGGACTTCAGTATTCACAAGTTCACCCCACTTCGACAGGTTCAATATCCTGTCATTTTGTAATAGTTTCCAGAAGAGACAAGCTTATCATGGCTCACCTGGTAGAGTTGCTGCCTAAGGATAAAGAGTTCCTGGCTCACGTGCTTACTTTGTTAATATGCATGGGGAAGACAGACAGAGAGAGCCCTTTCACGTCCAGTCAGCAATGGACATGTCTGCTCTAGTGTCTGGCTACCAACTGGCAGACACAGTAGAATATGATTCAGAATTGTAACTAATCTCCTGATTATTCAGCCAATGTCTCATTTAAAATGCTAAAAGTGCATCATTGTCCAAAGTAAGCAGCCTGCTGCCATTAAATATTTCCTTTATGCAAACGAAAGAATTCGTACTACAGAAGGAATTCAAAAGGGCATCATAATAATCAATTTAAAAGTCAGCAAATTGTTATTTAAAAAAGCAAATGGCTAGCTGCTGTTCATGATCGATATTCGACATGTTTGGGCCTCTCCTGCATTTCTGGGCTTGTTCCAGGAAATAAACTATTTGAGACCTTTCAGTCTCTATTCTAGTCCAAAGTATTGCATTACATGAGCAAACAAATGAAACACAGCAATTAAAGTGGGGAAGAGGTGTTTGTGATTCTTGGTATCCTGAAATGGAATTAAGTTAGCAGTGGCACTCATGTATCCAACATATTATCATCGCTGGATATTTACTTAGCAACATTGTGGGGCCTCAAATCCCTTAAGTTTAATTTCTGTGGCTGTTTTAAAATATTGAATCAGTAGTGTACGCACCAGTGTTGTTTGAAATGTGTCTAGTTACCTGGATTAAATGATCAAAAAAGCTGGCACTTATTTTTATGATGAAGGGCAGTGATCTGTTAATGTGATATGCAAATCCTATAACAAAATGGCAAGTTATAACGATACTGGGCCCAATTCTCCTCTCACACAGGCAGGAGTCAGGAACAACACCACTGAAGCCAATGGAGTTACACTATGTGAAAACAATATAAGCAAAGGGAGAATCATACTCTGTGCAAAAGGGACTCCAAAAAGAAATGTATTTTAGAGATGCCAAATTGAGACTATATTAGCGATCTCAGGTTGTTATATGACAGTGTACTGAGAGGGAATGTCACACTCCCAGTAATTTAAGCTTTTTTAAAAATTCTGGTAAACAAACTATCACCACTTGGTAAAAGCTGTAAAACTTCTGCACGTTAAGGAGGCACAATGTGATTCCAGACTAAAGCAAAAGAAGCATTTGCTAGACAGATTTTTCTTTTTCAACATTCTGATAACCCATTAATGCAGCAAAGACAGCCCTTGCCCTGCCACTGACTGAAGGAAGAGCCTAGAATATATTAAAGATAGCAGTTTTGGTTATGCAAAAATGTCTGCATGATCCATATTCTGATGGACCAATGAGATTACCAGGTCATGGAGGCATCTACCACTCATTAGGTGTCACAAATATAACTGGAAAGCAGATACCTCAAATCAAAAGGATGTTCTAGAGTGAAGTTAAGACAATACATCTATAATGTTATAAGAAAGTGTTTTTTAAAATGCAGAAAGAATGAAAGCTGGTCATACTGCCCAGTTATGTTTGCTGTTTTGCTACAGTAGTATTCAGATTCCTTATTTTGAATGTCAATCCACCATAAAAGTTGCTCCATGACTTTTGCATATTAGGTATCTATATAACTGTAAGCTGAACCAAATGCAATCTTCCACTCTTGCTTTCAATATATTCTTTTTAAAGTAACTAATCAGTATCCTTTTATCTGATAGCAACTGATGTTTTTCCATGGTGTAAGAAGATACATACTGTTTGTGAAATGAAAGATTCTGGTACAAGCTGTATTCAGCTTTCAGATCCTTTACATATGATAAAGGAAGATTGCTTACCAGCAACTATTTGAGAGTTGAGAGGCAAATAAGACATAATGGGCCAGACTCTGGTCTATTTCTCCACACTGAAGTCAATGGAGCTACTCCACATTTACACCCGCATAATGGAGATCAGAATCTGGCTTATTATATTCAAAGCAGAAAAGCTGCTTAAAAGAATTATAAGAGAATTGCTTTTGTCCATGCAAACACAGACCTCTGGGATTAAACTGATCACTAGGAATTCTTTGAAAAGGGGAAGTATGGCTGGGCAAATTAGTTTGGCATGATATGAGAACTGATCTTCAGAAGTAATTTAAGGGTAAGCATAATCCAATTACCCAAGATGGAATTTGGCCAGGACACTCAAATTAACACTAGAACTAGTCGGGAATTTGTTTGACAAAAAACATTTTTCTGTTGGAAAATGCTGATTTGTCAAAACCGAACCTTTTTTGTGGAAATATATCAGTTTCGACAAAACTTTCATTGGGAAGGTTTCTCAGATCCAGGATGGAATTTGTGGTCAAAATGAGAGAGGTCAATTCCCCAGACTAGTCAATTGTCCAGTAGTTAGGGTACTCAGATGGGATACCCAGGTCCAAATCCCTGCTCCAACTAAGGTTATTGGCTATTCTGGTGTGGGTACGGTTTTTCTCTCTGAAAAAATCTGAAACGTCTTGGTTTTGTTCCACATCAAAAGGGAACCAAATTTTGAAACTGACATTTTTTTGCGAAAATGAAATTCCACTGTTGACCAGCTTTTGTTAACACCCAGAATCTTCTGAAAAATTAAGTGGGCTCTCCAACAACCACATACAGTTCAGACATTGGTTTCAGGCCTGATGTACACTTAAAAGTTTTCCTGGCAATGCTATGTCAGTTAGGATGGTGACCAAAAAAGAAAAGAATCACCTTGCTAACTGGCATAGCTCTGCCAGCAAATTCCCTAGTGCATACAAACAGTTATATTCCTTTTGTTGGCATAGTTTATTTTTCCTAGAGAACCAGTATAAGGTTCCTAACAGCATATGGGGCATAGGTTTAGTATTGATTTAGTGAGAAAAACCAAGGTCCCATGTACACTTGTGCAAGCTAGACCTGAATGATAAATGTCCATGGATTCTGCAACACTACAGTGGGACAAGCTTGAAATTTTGAGACAGCTTCATCTACATTGAAATATTGAGGTTTTTAATTAATTAGATTGTAAACCCTTTCAGCAAGGGCCATCTTTATATTATGTCCATACAGTGCCTAGCACAATGGTGTCCTGGTCCATGAGTAGAGCTACTAATTCAGGGATGGCAGAAGCTTCCTAACAGTGTGGGGGCCACCAGCACCTTTTAAAAGTGGAGGGAACATGGCCCCCTGCCTCTGCCCCGTTCCAGTGCCCCTGTGCTAAGTACGACCACAGTACAAATAAACAATAATACTACAATCAGTAGACTAGCCCATGTGTTCTTTATTTCATGTTAAATTCCCCTCCTGGGGAGGTAATTAAAACTGGGATAAAAACATATGCTGGAAGTTTCTGCTAAAATGATCATCACTGAAATAGCTAAGAGGGTTGACATTTGAGGACTAAATTTTCAGAAAAGCTCACTACCCAAGAGCTCCCATTTAGGTACTGAAATATATTGGCCAGATTTTCAAGAGCTCAGTCCCATAAGGTGCTGGGCATTCTGACCCTGATCCAGCAATGCATATAACAGTCCCATTAAAGTCAGTGATGCTACTCCTATGTTTAAAATTACTCACATGCTCAAAGGCTTTTCTAGGTCACGGCCAGGGTGCTCGCCACATTATAGGACTGAGCCCAAAACAAGCTGTTGTGGGGCTTGAAAATCTGCCCTAGCAACTGCTCAGGAGCCTCCAAGCTTGTCTAGATCAGGGAAAATTGCACTAGAATGACAGGTAAATTCTACCAGCTCAAGCCCCTATCTGTTGCACCAGTGCAGTGCCTACATTGGGGGGTTGCATTGCTATAACTATATTAAAGAAGTTACAACAGTGCCAGTTTCCTTAATCTAGACAAGCCCTCCATGAAGTTTGCATACACATTAATTATTACCGTTCCCTCCCCTTGCTTCTTTGGCCTGAGCGGTCAGCCAATATTTGGGGCCTTCCCTAGTTCTTCCCACTATAAGAAGAAATTGACTATACAAATCAAGTATTTCTTTGGTGCTATCCCAATTACTTACAAAGAATGCACACTAAGTCCTGTTTCCCTGAACACAGTAGAAACAAACAGAAGTCTAAATCTGCCTTTCCAGAGAGTACTGTGCTTATAAGAAGCTCTGACTCTCAGCATCTTCCTGGGACCACACTCACCACTGCTTCTCTTGTGCCTCCCCCACCTCTCCTCCCCTCCCATCTCATCTCTCCTCTCCCTCTCTCTCTTACACACACACCCTTAGTTCCTGTGTTTACAGTCAATCCCAGGAAAATCCCTCAGCCTACATGGTTTGGTTTCTGATTGGCTTTATCATGCAAGTCACCCAAGGTGCCTACATTTATTCATTCTGTTTGAAGGAAGAGCTAACCTGAAGAGAGTACAGCATAAGGAAGTTAGGAGACTGTATGTAACTACCACACCACTCCATTTAAAGAGAAGCTCAGGGCAGATTGGATTCGGGTGAATTATTTGCATTGACCTATATTGTCCACTAATTTTTTTCTATTTGTGAGTTATCCATGAACACAGTTTGATACACTGTCTGCTATTTGAAATTATTCCACGAATGGTCCCTGGAAATATACTTCAGCCCACAGGTTGCCTCACAAACTAGTCATCAGAACATTACTTGGAGTACTCACTTTCTGTAATTTGCTGGATTTGCTGTGTGCTTTGCCACCTACATTACATGGTGATGTTTTAGTTCCCTGATTTCCAGGTGAAGAGTTCTGGGTGAAATCCTGACCCCATTGAAGTCCACGGGAGTTTCTCCATGGACTTCAATGAAGTCAGGATTTGACCCTGGTGCACATTCACATGCAAATACAGTATCACATAAGTATTTGCGTCACTTTCTCTTTCTCGAAACATTTTTACAAAACTTCATTCAGATGAATGTTTGCAGAAACTGAATAAAAGGTGACTTATATACCAAGTAAACAAATATATCGTTCTTATTCAAACGAACTGTCACCATTACCATACTGAAGATTGGTAAAGGGTACCTGCCAAGGGGAAAAAAATAGGATTGTGCCCTTTATTGCTTATATATATGCTTAATAAAGATCACCTAAAATATTTTTGTAAAATATAACTAAAAAATGTTTTCTTATTTATTTTTCACATTAGAAATCCAAGTCTTGTCAATCCTAAAAAGCTGCTATAGCAGGGTGTCAAACTAATTTGACATTAAGGGCTGAATTCAATGTTAATTTAGGTTTTTGTAGGCCAGAGAAAAAAATTAGGACTCCATACTCCCCTCAATCAGCAATCTCCCACTGATGTCATTGGGAGGGTCCAGACAGATCAAGGAGAGAATTATATAGCAATTAAACTTTTAGGTGTTATTTACTCAGTACCTTATTGGCAGATTCAGCAGCACTCTATGAGAAAAATATGTTCCCCTTTATCGCCACCACTGTGTCTGCTGTTTGCTTCTTTTTCTTCATAGTTTTGTAGAGTTTAAGGCCAGAAAGGACCTTTAGATCCTCTTGTCTGACCTCCTGTATATCACAGGCTATTAATTTCCACCTACTGAGCCCCACAACTTCAGTTAAACCAAAGCATTTTAGTCCTCCGCACCTCCTTTTTCTATTTCCCTGCCTCTTTCTTATCCGTCTCCTGGATTCTTTCCTCTTCACTTCCTTCCCTGTAGCAACTTCCACCTCCCTGTGGGCTTCACTCACACCTGCTCCCCCATTCTAGCCATTAAAATGATCAGCATTCAAATAGCTAGTTGACAGTGAGATATCATTGGATCTTAGAGTGGACCCTACAAGGAAATCAATAGGGGAGTTGATTTGTCTGAGTCATTGTCTCAGGCTCTCTGAAGACTCAGGCAAACATTAGATTAGAACATTGGTTTTATGAACGTCAATCTTAGAAAAAAAAAACACTTATATAAACCATTTACACACACACACACACACACACACACACACACACACACACACACACACACACACACAAATATCCACACGAGTAATGTAGACGAAGAACAAATCAACAGCCCTTCCTATTCCGAAGGGAATTTTTTGCTGGTCATGGTTTTCTTTCCCCAGACTAGCTATATATTTTGTTTTCTGGTTTTATGGGTGAGTTTTCTTATCCATCTTTGTCACAAATTGTTTTAGAAGTTTACATAATGTAGGTGAAAGATTGTCAAACATTCCCAGACAAGGAAAGCACCTGGACTGTCCCTGGGTCTACAGTACATTAGGCCAAATGGTGCTGTCCTTATTAGAGATGTGTTCCATTGAAGCTAATGGGAAATTTGTTCAAGAAAGCACAGCAGAATGTGGCCTTATGTAACTATAGCCCTAAACCTGCAATCAAATCCATACAGTGGATCCTTATGTCTGCACAGACTTGAAGTAAAGGGGAGCTCTGGACAGGTGCAGAGGTCTGCCTTCATGGATCCATTCCTAGCACTGAGGCCTTTGTAAGCACTAGCTAGTTTATTTTCTCTGAAAATGCAGGATAGTACCAAACAGTCTATTTTCTACTGCTTCCTCCAGTCAACTTAGAAAGGCATCAAATGATGGAACTTCCAGCTCTTCTCCTGGAAGACAATGCAGTGTGACAATGAAAATTACAGTTTTCTCTAGCCTTGGAAAAGTAAACTTGTTGAACTGCTCATATATAGACACAGCCAGCAATTATTATGGATCAGGAAAGCAAACAGAACCAAAGAAGGGGGTGGGGGAACTATTTTATTCTTAAAACTGGTCGTATTTTTGTTGTTTTCAGTTTTTTATACCATAAACTTTATGTATAATTTATTAATACTGGCTGAAATGTATCTCTGGCTATTTGGAGAGGGGAGAACGAGAGGTGATGTGATTAATTACAATTAATAAAATATTTGTTAAAAATAGAAAATTTGTGGTTTTTTTAATGCTGAGACCAGTATGTGATAGTTCACCCCCCTGCAGCATGATTTCATTATTCCTACACTATCCCTAATAGACAAGTGTCTTGTCTAGTCTTAAATATTTCCAGGGATATTGGTTACAAAACTTTCCTTGGCAGCTTGTTCTATTGCCTAACTGCTCTGATTGGGGTGGGTGAAATCTGTAGAATTAGATGCTCTATGCTAATGTCTCAACCAGTTTTGGGGAAGTTCACAAAACTAGTCTGAATTTGTTAAAAAAATTTTTAACTTTAAACCAATTCATCTCTCTATTCTCCACCCAATGTCTGGAAGCTTGTGCTATGTGTTAGGGATAGAAGAACCCCCAAAAAGCTAGACTGCCATAACTTGGTGCCCATTATATGGTATACATGCTATATTTTTGCTGTGGAAATTCTCCCCCTCTTCCTCAGCCTCTGTGTTTTTAATCTGCCACTCTGCTTCTCTTTTGTCCCCAGAACCTCTCCAATACAAAATGCAAACAAAGACTGAACCTTCAATCCTACAATGTGTTCAGAAATTAGACGAGACAAGTTTGCCTATCCTTACTTCTCAACAATGGAGTTAAAGGCTTGCTGATTCAGGCCTTGAATAATTTTTTTCCTTCTGAAGCTTAAGACCAACTTCCCTTGTTCTACCCGAGCTGAACAATGAAAACAATTGATCACTGTAATTCATATATATTCCTTTACATATCTGTAGAATTTAGCATGCAGTGACTATACACATAAAATTCTATTTGGATCCTCATATTAGTTCAAAATATATAATTTTTGGGAGATATGTTCCACATTACATTTGGAATAAACATTCTTCATACTAGAAAAGGATAGTGCTATCAATTATGTATTTTGTACTGAGAACAGTTAGCCAATTAAACAGCAAGGCACATCAGAGGGTGTGTTTCAAGCTAATACCACATTTGGGGCAGCATGAGGCATAAGAAACTACTGCCCCCTAGAAACTCCCTGGCTGCTGTTATAAAATTTATTTCAGTTTTCCTCATAAGTTATTTC
Source organism: Macrochelys suwanniensis (assembly GCA_033296515.1). NCBI lineage: Eukaryota > Metazoa > Chordata > Testudines > Chelydridae > Macrochelys > Macrochelys suwanniensis. The sequence goes on from CM065776.1 coordinate 26,767,462, forward strand.
AGTCATTTACTTTGATTGCTGGAAATTGACAATTAGCATTATAATGTTTTAACGCCAAGGTTCACAAAGAAGTACTTTACCACTTTGCAATATTAAAGAACCTGACACAGGCTCAGCTGCTTTCTATAACTTATAGAATATGACAGTGGATAAATGTTTTAGAATGTTTTGTTGGCACGCTTCAGTCAGCATTGTTAACAAGGCGCAGTGGGTAAAGTTCCACACAAAGAATATTTCTCTTCCTATGAGCCAACATTATTTCTCCTTATAAATATATGGAAATACCTTCAAACACCTGACTACACAGTCTCCAAAGAAGGCTTTTTACCTTTGCAATTAACACCACCCTTTGCTAGTTGTTAGAGAAATCTTTCTTCTTCTACATTTTCTAATGGCACAAGCTGTCAATGTGCAATTTAATGCTCTGATCAGCTCTGGTCACATATTGTGTTTTAACAAGAACGATTCAAGGACATTTCTCACAAATTAATATGAAATATATCCTAAATGCTTAAATCTGCTTCAAGATTTAATGTCAAACACTTGGAGATGTAATTATTCATTCTACAACAACAAAAAATTACCTTTGAATTAATTCCATGCTCCAATGCAGTGAAAGTCAAACAAACAAGTTACAGTTCAAGGCATTGTTTTTTGAGTGTTTTGGGTTTTTTTCCCATCTGAATGAATGCTTAACCAAGGCGCTCACTTTCTCAGTTCAAATGTAGCACAGAGTTCATCTACTGACAACTCATGTTAATATTTAACTTGGACTGGTAGAATGGAGAATTCCCTGCACGTTGGAGGAATCAATGCACAGTGACTGGAAGAGCTAGCCCTGACAATACATTCACTTAGAGTAAGGCCAGAACTTTCCAGCATATCGCTCTGTGTATTAAAATGAATGCCGCTGGTTTTCCAGTTTAAACTAAACATTGCCCTGACAGTCAGCTAAAAGTCAAGCTTTGCTAATAAATGCTGCTTATTCTTGGCACAATTTTATCACACACTCCAAGCATGTATGTCTACACGGTGATCTGAGGTGGAGTGGTTTGTTTAGACACACCTGTGCTAGCATGGCTAAAATAGCAGTGTAGATGCAGCGGTGGTACAGACTTCAGCAACACAATTAGGCGTGCAGGGTCTCTAGCGTGCTTGTACATCCTATGCCAAGGTACAAAAGTGGGAGGGCTGGGGGCCCCTACCCCCAAGGCCCCACCCCCAGCCAAGCCAGAATCCGGAATGGGGTCAGGGGCCAAAAGCAGCTCCCTGCCCACCCACCCACCCTTGGACCCCCCCACCCAGGGTAGGTGGCGGGACCCAGGGTCCCCACAGCTGCCCGGGCAGCTCTCCCCAGTCTGGCTTTGGCGGGGGAGCCTTGGAGCAACATCCCGGCCATGATAAGAGCCATGTAGGCAGCTGTAGGGAGCTGTGGTGGACCCTCCACCTGCCTTGGGCGGGGGCCCCAAGCAACCCCCGGCCCATGTCCCTGCCCCTGGGCCCCCTGCCCAGGGCAGGGGAGAGTCCGTGCCACAGTTCCTCACAGCTCCCCATGCAGCTCTTACCTTGGCTGGGCTGTGGCTCCGAGGTGCCCCTTCCCCGCTCCCCCCAGCCAGATCCTGGTCAGGGAGAGCCGCGCAGGCAGCTGTGGGGAGCCGGCACAGAGTCACAGACCCTCCACCTGCCCTCAGCAGGGCGGGGAGCCATGGGGGTGGGGACATGGGCTAGGATCTGCTCTCAACCCCCCCACATCCCAGCTAGAAGGAGGGTCCACCGCGGTTTCTCACAGCTGCCCTGGCTCCCCGGCTGGGCTGCATGCTGGCCTGGACGGGGCGTGGGGCCTCAGGGAGAAGAGGAGGGGAAGGAGTGGGTCCACCCTGGTGAAAAGTCGATGAGCCAGGCCCCCACACTTTCAAAAAGTGTGAGGGCCCTGTCCCCCTAGTCACCCCTCCTCCCCCCAGTTCCGTCACCTCAGCCTGTGCTTCCACATCTACACTGCTATTTTTAGCCATGCTAGGACAGGTATATCTACCTGAGCTGCAACTATACCTCAGACATACCCTAGGTCTACACCTCCAGTTGGTAGCTTCCATCTGCTGCACATCCATGTAATGCTTAAGGGTTGATTTGACAGACTGAGGCCAAGTTTTCCCATTTCTGAAGCCCTGATTGAGATTGCCTGATGCTATGTTCCCCTTCTTCCCATCACCATTTCCAAAAACCTAAATTTCATTATACCTTGGGTTCCATCTTGCTGCACTAGGTCAGGTATAACAGCTACCTTCCATCCAGGGTAAATGCAAAGAAGCCATTGCAATCAGGTGGCTGAAACAGTTAAGCAGCCTCCACCCCAAACACAGGCCCATGTCTCCTGCCAAAAGATAGGTACATGCAAAGCCACTCAGGAATTTGAACTATGCAGGCAGGGGCTTGGCTGGGTATTGCGTGGGTGTGTGAGTGAGAATCAGGACAGCGAGAGAGAAGCAGTGAGAAAGCCAAGTTGACAGGGACAGAACAGAAGCACTGGTAATGTGGCCCTGAAAGGAAGAGAGAAAGCTTTTCAGCACAGAGTGCATACTGGAAGAGCAGACTTGTAATAGTGAGCTTTCTCCTGCTGTTTCATTCCCACTGTGTTCAGGGAACCAGGACTTCATGTATAATCTTCGTAAATAAACAAGACTCTATCAAAGGAAATACTTATCATCAGTTTCTATCTCCTAACTGGAACAATCCACAATATCCACAATCAGGGCCGGTGCACCCACTAGGCAATCCTAGGCGGTCGCCTAGGGCGCCAAGATTTGGGGGGCAGCGGGTGGCTGCCTCCCAGCTCCCCGCTCAACCACTGAGCGGGGAGCCGGGGGGCAGCCACGAGCTGCCCCGCTGAGCCACCCCCTGGCTCCCTGCTCAGCTCCTGCGGCCCGTGAGTGGTGGGCGGGGGGGCTAAGCGCCCACGGGCGGGAGGAGGCTGAGCTCCTGCAGGCGGGGGGAGCTGGCTGGGGTGGGGGCGGCATTACGGGGGGGAGGCTGAGCTCCTGCGGGTGGGGGAGCTGGCTGGAGGGGGCAGCATTGTGGGGTGGGCGGCGGCGCAGGGCTGGTGCAAAGAAGTTTCGCCTAGGGCGCGAAACTTCCTTGCACCGGCCTTGTCCCCAGTGTAACTAACTGCCTAGCTCAAATGGGATAAACACTTTCCTCCCTCTTCCTCCTTGTTTCAATTAAGTGAAAGCCTACTTCTGCTCCCACTGAAGTCAATAGAATATTTGTTATTCATTACAGGGAAGAGAGTTAAGCCCCAAATCACCAAACTTCAGAATACTCAAATTATAAACAAACATTCTGGTAGCTAAAGAAATTCAGCCAGGTTTTCGTCTCTTTCGGTCAACTGTAAATTACAGAGAAATCTCCAAATGAAAGCAAAGACCGACGATGAAAACCTTATCAATTGCTTTGCTATCACTTCAGTTTAGATGAAAAGACATTCACTTTTCAGCTCTATCTGGTGCCCAGAAGAGAGGAGGTTAACTAATAAATCGGGAAAAAAAATCTAAACAAAAAAACTCCCAAATGTTACAGTTCTAGTAAGTATCCGCAATTAATCCTACATGTAATTCAGGCTCTCAGCAGTGGGTCAATACAATTTCCAAAAGGGCTGGGCTAGAAAAGGAGTTGTCTCCACTTTTGAACTTTAATAGGAAACTTAATACAGTTTGTCTACAATTAAAAGTGGATTTCATGTTAATGTGACTATTTACTGAATTTCTGGCCCTGTCTACAATGGATCTTGGAACCATGCTTGAAACCTGTTTGGAATTTGGTTACAGGCAAACATGTTTTATACACCATGTCCACACTATTCCTAATCAAACTTTATAACCATGCTGTAATAAATTGTTCTAGCTCTATTTAAGACTTAAGCTATAAAGTAGCTGTGGCACAATCAATTTACTCCAAAGTCCTCTCTCTACACTAAAAAATGTTCTAAATTCCCCACCACCCCACCCCCTGGTGCTAGCATCAGTTCAGTTCTACTAGTATTAGCCACATGATAGTAGATGGACCACCAATATTTTTAACACTGTTGTGTAACCTTGCTCCTCTTGAACCAGATTCTGAGGCCCTTACTCAGATTGGGTACAACTTACTCCACAAGTAGTGCCATAAGACACGAGTCAGTTACTAGCAGGACTGATAGCACCATCTGTTAAGGTTGCCCAACACTTCCCATTATAAAGACCCTCCTTTCAGTGGCTTATAACTTTGCCAGACTAATTGTCCAGGCTGAAACTTTCCATGCTGGGTGTTTGCTTCATCCTAAAAATTTTTCAAAATTTCAGCCAAAATAGTTCAGCTATATCTGAGAAGGAGGCTAAAGGAAAATATACTGTTTCTCTGTGTTAAAAAAAATAATTCCTGGTGACCTTTTCTTTGAAAAGATCTAGTGCCCCATATTTTGGAGCAAGGAGTTCAAATTTGGAAGGAGCATGGCCTTTGTGTCAAGGATGCTTGAACAATTGCATTTTAATTTGCCCATGCCCAGTAGAGGCTTGTTAGCACTTAAAAGAGAAACTAAGCATGTTCCATCCCCTACAGCTCCTAGTTTTAACAGGTTGCAGTTGCCCTGTCTCCTCACAACTCCTGGACCGCACATGTGCCATCCCTGCAGAGCAACAGAGCATGCTCCCTCCAGCTCGGGGCTACAGGGGCAAAGGTGGACTTTCCCTGTAATGGCTGCTCTAGGCAAGGGTGGGGCCGGGCACCAGAACTGAGCAGGGTGCTCTCAGTGTCCTTGCCCCCTGCTGGCATTCAGGCAGTGTGGAGGAGGTAGCCATCTGAATCAAATGCAGAGAGGACAAGAGAGGAGCCTGGGGCAGAGACTGGGACTGGAGGCTGACAGGGGTGTAGACTGGGAAAGGAGACTAGGTCTGGAAGCCAGGAAAAGGAACAGATTGAGACAGGGAGACAGTGGGGGGGACTGAGATCTGAGGAGGAGCCAGGGGGAGACTGTGATTGGCAAGGCAAGGAGACTGGGACTGGAAGTCAGTGGGGTAGGGGGAAGGAGCTGGGGTGTAGGGAGGCAATTGGGACTGTTTGCACAAAGAGTGTGGGACAAGGAGCCAGAGGAGGCAAAGACACTGAGATTGGATGAGCAGTCTCGTGAAGACTGGGCCTGGGAGTCAATGGAGGTAAGGACATGTGTGTGGCGGGGCAGGGGGGGAGGGGGTGCAACTGGAGGACAGGAAGAAGGAAGAGACACAGATTGGGAAGTGGGCGAGGGAAGTAGGATTGGCTGGGCACAGAGACTCAGGACAAGGAGCTGGGAGTTGAGGAGAGCCTGGGAGAGGTCTGAGTGGTAGATTTAAAGGTTCCAGCCCCGCTGATGAACCAAGCAGAAGTCAATATGATGCCAAATTTCAGTTTGTTTTTTAAAACTAGGAAATTGCACACACACAAAACTACATTAAAATAAGCATTAAGGTTGCAAAGTCGAGCAATCAAAAATTAGGAAATATCAGATTTAAGATTCCTTGTGCAACCTTAATTCGGCTCTTTGGGCACATGCATGGTGATACTCTCATTAGGTACATGATCGCATACTATTTTTCTACAGGATCCCTATTTCATTGGATGGATCTGCTCTGGGGATGAATCAGAATTGTGTAGTGAAGGAGGCTGTTCTCTGTGGGACCCCTGCCTCATTTGTTGCAGAAGTTAGTAGCAGTGTAGTGAAGGAGGCATCGGACTGCAGGAAGAGAAAGGATAGTATTATGGTTAAAGGAGAATTAGATTCTATCCCCACCTCTGCCAGAGAGTTCCTTTGTGATGCTGGGCAAGTCACTTACACTAAACTTTTCAGAGGTGGTCACTATGTTTCCCCGTTTTCTGGGTACGTGACCTGAAACCCTTGGGTCTGATTTGCAGAAATGCTGACAACTTACAGCTCCAACAGAAGTCAATGGGAGATGTGTTTGAATATATAAAGTGCTGTATAATTAGGGCTTCTGGAGTTTATTTAATTTTTCAGGGTTTATTTTTAGCAATTTGAGTTTTAAGTAAATGTGCAACAATTGGGGTGGGGTGGAGATTGGTGGCTGTCTTTGGGTATGCACCACAGAACCTTTTTAGTGCATACCAGCAGGGTCTACACAGACCAATTAATGTGCATCATGTTACTGCACTTTAGAAAATCACACCCCTCTAGTTTGCATTTCTGCTCCATATTGACAACCACTTAGATACAAGTAACCATTTTTGGTATTTTTCCAGTGTTTATTGGATAAACACCATTTAAAAAAAAAATCAGTAGTGTTTTATCAGGGTTTATACCTTAAAACCAAAAATCAGAAGCCCTATATAAAATGCTAGGTCCTAGGTGTCTCTGATTGGGGACCCAAAATTAGCAAATACTTTGACCTTAATTTATTTAGGTAGCAGCTCCCCATCTGTAAAATGGGGATAATACTATTCCCTCACCTCACAGGAGGGTTAAAATTATTAATATTTGTGAAGTGCTCTGATACTATACCGAAAAGCACCATAAAAACACCTTTGCGGAAGTTAACAATTCTGGTTTCAGAGCAGGGTTTGATGAATGTGTGGTAGTTAAAGCATTGGGCCACACTCTGAACAATGCGGAGAAAACAAAATATTGAATAGCTGCTCATTAAGTGAGCATCCTCCATTCTGTGTACTGAATGAGGCAGGGGCCTGTGGAAAAAAAATTGCACACGATCATGTAATTAAAAACTGTCCCGTAATGCGCACACACAAGGGAGCTGTGCAACCTTACTTCTGGAATTTCCTAGCTTTTGAGTGCTTGACTTTGCAACCTTAATAATATTCTCTTAAGATATTTTTTATTGTATGCAACATAATAAGGGTATTGGAATCTAGCCCATAGGGATAATGAAAGAAGAGAGTACATATTAAGGAAGAAGACTTCCCTTTTATTTCATGATTATTGCATTCCCACTGGATGGAAGTGTCTCAAAATGGTAGAAGTTGTCCATAAAACCTCAACTGCTTTCTTAAAACATTGGTGAATAAAACTTAATTTATTCCACACATTCTGAGTGTGGCCCCAATACACAGAAACTCCAACACTAATAACATTGCTCAGCAGGTAGGATCAGCACTGAATAAAGTATTTTAGTGAGGACAGTAATTAATCCTAGAGTTGATCTTTCTTCTGTCGTAATTTGCAATGCACCAAATCAGACACCCACTGATCTATGTGGACAGCCCCCTATGCTCTTACGAACCCCATCATTAGCCACAACCTGTGAAGATTAAAATGGCAGATTAAGCAGTGCTCCTGTAGTGATGTAGGAAGAGATTGGATATCCCGTCCTTAGGCCTTGGCTACACTCACGAGTTACAGTGCAATAAAACTGCCTGCTGCGCTGTAACTCACTAACTGTCTACGCTCGCAAGGCACGTACAGCGCTGCATCTCCGCAGGTACAGCACTGCAGGTACTCCACCTCCCCGAGAGGAATAACGTTTGTTGCGCTGCCACTGGTGCGCTGCGGCTACAGCGTGGCCACCCAATGCGCTCTTATTGGCCTCCAGAAGTATTCGGAAGTATCCCACAATGCCTGTTCTAGCCACTCTGGTCATCAATTAGAACTCTACTGCCCTGGCCTCAGGTGACCAAGTGCCACTCCGACCCTTTAAATTCCCTTGGAATTTTAAATATCCCCTTCCTGTTTGCTCAGCCAGGCGTGGAGTGCTCTCAGCGCATCTTTCCAGGTAACCATGCCTCCACGTGCGAGACGAGCCCCAGTATGGAGCAATGGCGAGTTGCTGGACCTCATCGCTGTTTGGGGGGAGGAAGCTGTCCAGTCCCAGCTGCGATCCAGCCGGAGGAATTTTGATACTTTCGGCCAGATATCAAGGGCCATGATTGAAAGGGGCCATGACCGGGACGCAATGCAGTGCAGGATAAAAGTAAAGGAGCTGCGGCGTGCGTACCACAAAGCCCGCGAGGCAAACAGCCACTCGGGTGCTCCCCCCAAAACCTGCCGATTCTACAAAGAGCTGGACGCAATACCTGGGGGTGACCCCACTACCGTTCCAAGCACCACCATGGATACGGGAGAGCGGGACGAGGAGGAGGAGGGGGGGGGGTCGAAGAAAACAGGAGCGAGGGTGCTGTGGCTGGGGGAGACACTCCTGACTCCCTGGGGGCATGCAGCCAGGAGCTATTCTCGAGACAGGAGGAAGGGAGCCAGTCGCAGCGGCCGGTACGCTTTGGAGGAGAAAGAGAAGAGCAGGTTTGCGGTAAGCAGCTTTTATTTTCGGGAAGGAGTTTTTTCGGTGCGGGGTCCTTGGGCGAGGAGAGTTTGGGCTGCATGCATGCCTAAATGCGGAAGAGTGCATTGATGTGGTCTATCACATTGTAGAAATCGGCCACTGTAATCTCTTCGAAAATCTCAGCCAGAGCGTGGGCAATGCGCTTGCGCAGGTTTATTGGGAGAGCCGCCGTGGTCCTTGTCCCATTCAGGGTAATGTGTCCGCGCCACTGTGCCACGAGGGGCGGGGGGACCATTGAAGCACACAGGCAAGCTGCATATGGGCCAGGGCGGAAGCCGCATTGCATTAGAAGACCCTCCCTTGCTTCCCCGGACACCCTCAGCAGCGAGATATCTTCCAGGACGAATTCCTATGGAAAATGTGGGGACAGTGTTCAGTGTAGGTTCCCCCTGCAGCTGTTGGCTCTCCCCAAGGCACAGAAACTCGTCGGACAGTACATCCGTGAAACAATCAGTCCCCCTTTACCCTGTGCTTACTCACCATTTTGGGGCTCTCGTGGGTTCTGTGCGCTGTTTCGGATGGGGAAATTGTGCTGTTTTGGAGACTGAGTGTGCCCTCCTTAAGTGTGGGGGAATCATTGCTCTGTCTGGCATAAAACAATGATGCCTCTGTTAAATGTTGCATTTTGCCTTCAAGATGCAACCTTGAGATCTCCGCCGTCCTTCTTATCACCGGCTGAGAGACTCCAAAGGCTCAGGAAGAGGCCCAGAAGAACGAAAGAAGACATGATGCAGGAAGTTATGAAACAGTCTCTTAAAGAGAATCAAAAGGCTCGGGAGTGGAGGGAGAGTGAAAGCAGGCTCCGCCAGGAAACGCAGCGCACCGGCAGCAAAGCATGCAGCTCCGGCACAAAAGCACAAAGGAACTGATTAGCATCATGGCGCACCAAGCGAACTCTATCCAGGCGCTTGTTGCCATGCAGGCAGAGCAGTACCGCGTCCGCCCCCCCTGCAGCCAGTGTCCCAAAACACTTTCCCTTGTGCCCCCATGTCACCACCTGCCCACTTCACCCAACATCCAGGTTCTTATCGCCCACACCAGATGCCCCCAACACCTGTAGCTTCACCAGACAGCCCTGGAAACTATGACCCTTACCCACTGCACTCAACTCCCATCCCAAATTATAGACATCCTGAAGTGCAGAACTCACTGCACAGCACTCCAGACAGGAAGCCCGAGTATGAAAGCAGGACATACCATAACCTGTGATTGAACCGTTCCCCACACCACCCACCACCACCTTGCCCTTTCTGTCTCACAAGCAGTTGTGTTTCTTTTTAATACATGTATTTTCTCTGTAATAAACGGATTCTTTGGATGTGAAAACAGTCTTTATTATTGCATAAGGTAAAACATACCTTAGCCCAGGAAAGAAACAGGCAATGCAAGTGATCTGAGCAAACACAAATCAGCTTAGCAAAGACAGATTACTAATAACATTGGAACCACTTCACTTCAGGATCGTGCAGGGCAGCAGACATTACTGGTGGTTTTCAGCCTCAAATTTCTCCCTCAAGGCATCCCTAATCCTTGCAGCCCCACGCTGGGCCCCTCTAATAGCCCTGCTCTCTGGCTGTGCAAATTCAGCCTCCAGGTGTTGAACCTCTGAGGTCCACGCCTGAGTGAACATTTCACCCTTCCCTTCACAAATATTATGGAGGGTACAGCACGCGGATATAACCGCGGGGATGCTGTGTTCAGCCAAGTCCAGCTTCCCATATAGAGATCGCCAGCAGCCCTTCAAACGGCCAAAAGCACACTCCACAGTCATTCGGCACCGGCTCAGCCTGTAGTTGAACCGTTCCTTGCTGGTGTCAAGGCTCCCTGTGTAGGGTTTCATGAGCCACAGCATTAAAGGGTACGCGGGGTCTCCAAGGATCACAGCGGGCATTTCAATTTCCCCTACCGTGCTCTTCCGGTCTGGGAAAAAAGTCCCGGACTGCATCTTCCGGAACAGGGCAGTGTTCCGAAAGATGCATGCGTCATGCACCTTTCTGGGCCAGCCTGCGTTGATGTCAATGAAATGCCCACGGTGATCCACAAGCGCCTGGAGAACCATGGAGAAATACCCCTTCTGATTAATGTACTCGGATGCTAGGTGGGCTGGTGCCAAAATAGGAATATGCGTCCCATCTATTGCCCCGCCGCAGTTAGGGAAACCCATTTGTTCAAAGCCAGCCACAATGTCCTGCACGTTACCTGGAGTCACAGTTCTTCTGAGCAGGATGCAATTAATGGCCTTGCAAACTTGCATCAGCACGATTCCAATGGTCGACTTTCCCACTCCAAACTGGTTCGCTACTGATCGATAGCAGTCCGGAGTTGCGAGCTTCCAGATTGCAATAGCCACCTGCTTCTCCACCATCAGGGCAGCTCTCAATCTTGTGTCCTTGCGCTGCAGGGCGGGGGTGAGCTCCTCACACAGTCCCATGAAAGTAGCTTTTCTCATCCGAAAGTTCTGCACCCACTGCTCGTCATCCCAGACTTGCATGACAATGTGATCCCACCACTCTGTGCTGGTTTCCCGAGCCCAAGAGCAGCGTTCCACGGTGCATAGCATGTCCATAAATGCCACAAGCAAGTTCGTGTTGTACGCGTTTCGCGTGACAATTTCATCATCGGACTCCTCGCTGTCACTGTGGATCTTAAGGAAGAGCTCGACTGCCAAACGTGACGTGCTGGCGAGACTCGTCAGTATTTTGCTCAACAGGTCGGGATCCATTTTCCCGCTGACAAAAATGGAGCACAGATCGCGCTACAAAGAAACCGTTGAAAGATGGTGCCAAATGTGGCCGGAAACACAGGGATTGCTGGGATGTGAAGCGATGCATCACGGGGCGTTGGGACAGGACCCAGAATGCACCATACCCCACGCCCCCTTCCCACAACCCACGGCGCCAGAATGGGAAGAGGTGTTCTGTGGGATACCTGCCCATAATGCACCGCTCCCAAAACCGCTGCAAGTGCCACAAATGTAGCCACGTTAGTGCACGTTAGTGCGCTGGCAGCTGCCAGTGTGGACAGGCTGCAGTGCTTTCCCTACTCAGCTGTACGAAGACGGGTTTAACTCACAGCGATGTACATCTATCTGCAAGTGTAGCCAAGGCCTTACACTGCATCACTTTAGTTGCTGGTAGGAGAAGGAAACACTGAGACCAACACTGAATCAATAACCTACAGAGGCAAAAGAAAAAAGCACTCCTTCCAAGATCACCCACAGCTACTGGACAAAGAGGATGCCAGTTCAATAATGCTGATTGTTTCTACAAACCATGAGACATCGTGGTAAACCCTGAGGAACATCATCTTGCCAATAAAGCAGCTGAGTGAATTGACCCACTGTCAGTGCATACCAGCTGCAGGGACTGAACCTACTTATATCTGCAAGCTAAGTCTACACTATTTACAATGGCTAGGAGTATCCAACATACTATTCAAGAAGACCATTGATGGTGTCCCCTGAAGGTATAACAAATGAAGCCCAGGGAGGAAGAAAGGAGAGCGATCAGACAAAACTCCTCAAGAAAAAGGCTGTAACTCAAACGCATGGCAGACAAAAGGGGCAGAGGGAAGACAGGATACCATACGGATACCAGGATAGAGCCTTTCCTATGCTAGTGCTATGCTGGTGCACCTGCTTGGTGGTAGCACTAGTGGGAATTTGGCAGGCCTGCCCCTTCTGAAATCAAGGGCGTAAATACAAGAGTCTCACTATGAACTGACAATGACATCTAATGGAATAAATGCCACTGCCAGTTAACTGTGTGAGTGTGTGTAGAATTCTGGGATTTCTTCAGGTTATAAATGTTTTAGCTATCACTCTTTACTGCTGTGTATTACTTTTAGATAGCCAATTTTTAAGTGCCCAGAGTTACAAATGTCAGCATTTGATTGATCAGCGTGGTTTTGCTGGCTTACCCACTATGTTGATTTGAACGATTCATTCGTTAATATAGTAAAACACATGTTCAAGATTACAAATTGTTTAACGAGTTTTGACAAACAATTCCCTTGGTGGTCTTGAAGTTTCTGAGAAGCAGATGGATGAGGTACTATTTTATAGATTCTCTCTCCTATTTCGGTAAAGCTGGGAGGTTTGAAGTAGGCTTTAGTGCAAACAGGGGACATTGTCAGACAATAAAGAGACAATTGCCTGTGTTAGCACAACAATTAATTTTGTTTGCTGAGCACCAATCTGTCTATTTGTTACCAGGAATGTGCTAATTATTCCTGCTAATTACATGCAAAACATTCATTATCACCTATATGTGGAAGAGGACCCCTCAGGTTTCAGTGACAAATTAATTACTGTGCTTTCCTTCTGAACATACTTAGACTGTCCCTGCTATTATCTACAAAATAAATTGGTTAGCAGGAAGCTTGTCTCTCAGAGATGTTCTGCAAACTGAAAAGTAGATGTACAAATATTGTTATCTAGTTACTATTCCCTTTTTTTTTTCAGGCAACTATTTTCTGGAGCTCTCATAACTATAATATTAATTTACAAACCCTTAATTCTCAAAATACACTGCGTACTGTGCTATGTTCCATCATGTAACTGCTTTAAAAAAATCAGAGCTTTATAGGAATCTACAGTATAGAACAATGGAGAAAGACAGGATGTATTCAGACAAAAGAAAGAATATAGCTGACACAAACCCAATGGTCAAATACTCCACAGCCAAATAAAATTCAAATGTGAAATAAACAGGAGGATGTAAGTGCCTGTAGCTATACAGATTTTCATGACCAAATCTCTAGTTCAATAGTCAAGTCATTTTCCCCATGTCCTTTTTGGAATATCCTGAGTTAGGCCTGGTTTACCTACCTGTATGATTATTTTCAGTTAATTTTAGTTAGATGTGGGATTGATTTTTTGGTTGGTTGTCTTCCCCCTGCCCCTCCCCCCACCCTCCACCCCCAGTAAGTACATCAGTCAACTTCTAATGTGAACACACTTATACTAGTATTTATAGGGTGGAAATTTTGGTTGGATGTATTCCTGGAGATTTAATCACATGACATAATCTTTAATTAAAGATTAAGCTTTAATTCCTGGAGACTCCAAGCCAATTCTGGAGGGCTGGCAACCCTAAGTATAAATGTACCCTCTATCACAGTAGCTCACTCCCCTTCCTACATAGGAATAGCTATAAGGACTTTTATTCCCTCATATAGCTGCATCCACACGGGGTGGGGGGGAGGGGGAGGTGTGTATTACTCTAAATATGCCAGTATAGTTAAAGTGGTACAAATTCTGTGTACAGACAGGGCCTTAGGGATGGGGAGAGGTTACAATGCCAGGAGCCTTCACAAAGGGTGTACACTACCTGGACGCTCAAAACTTAGCTCTGTGGGGGCTACCAGCATAGCCATACACAGCCAGTCACTGAGAGAGGAAGAATGAGGAGGGGCAAGCAGGATCAGAGGCAGTGATTTCCCTACACCCCCCCTGAATTTCCCCAACACCCCCCCACCACCAGTTTTGTAAACTAGTTACATGCCAATTTAGTGACACCCTCCCCCCCCCATTTCAATTCCTGGGGAGGCCACTGATCAGAGGATCTACCACTAAACAGACTCTCCAATCGTTAACACGTGCAATCCTTAATCCCCATGCACAGGGAGGGATACCAGTCCCATGGTTCCTACTCATTGTCCATTCTGCAGCCTAGGGAGGGAAAATTCCTTGCACCCACAGCGATTCCCATTGCCATTTTAAATTGTCTGGGCTGGTTTCTGTGGGCGGGTTTTTGGGCCTTGTCTACATGACAAAAAATATGCCATGTCTGAACAGGGGTAGGTGCTCTCAAGTTAGCGGACATGATGCTGAAAACAATAGTTCCTGGGCTACACTGACTGGAAAGTTGTGGACAGCCTGGTGTGAGCTACCTCAAGTACTTCCAGTTGTAGTTAAACAATAATGTTTGGCAGTGTCAACAAACACTGAAAGGTTTAGTAAAATGAACTTAATATTGAAGTATGAAAGAGCTGACAGAGAAAAAACAAAGGACCATAATCATAGAAACCTGTATCAAATGACACAGAATTATTCAAAGTACTGTAATATACTAATCATTTCTCTTCCAAAATAGTAGGCATGACCTTTTCTGTGATCACATCCTCCCCTTCTAACCCTTTCTGGTCTACCACTTGAAAAGTATTGGCATTATAGTTTTATTGCAATTATTATGGGCTCATTTTCCACTGTAGGTTCCGGTGGATAAGCACCTAAACCTGTTCTGAGGTACCTAAATATAAGTAGCCTGACAGTCAGAGGTGCTGAGTACCCATAATCCCTCCTGAAGTAAGCATTGCTATTACTTAGGTCTCAACATATAGGTTCAGGTGCCAAAGTTTGAAAGTTTTGGCCTGAATCATGAACATAATATTATTGGAATTTATTTGTTAAAGAACCAATATATTTTATGATATGCACAGTGTAATTCTAGATAATCAAAATCTATATACAGTAAAAGCCAAACTAAGTAACTTTGAAAGCATGCAAAGTCTGCATTTATCAAAGCTGATTTAAGTTCCACATTTCCCTAACATTTACCTTCAAGTTTCTGAATACTCATGCATACAGGACTCCTGGAACAATATTATATTTGCTCATACCATAGTTCTTAAACACAGATATGTATTTCCTGGCTATAGAGAAAATAAGGCTATAGAGAAAATATTCAGTATCACATAATTTATCATTCCCAGGCAAGATTTTAGAAAGGGACCAGCCATAACTTGTTGTGCATAATCAGCACTGGAAGCTAAATAAATGACTATATCATTTGATTATCCACATAATTTTAAAACAGTTTGAGGGGTAGTTGGCGTATTTCCTGCTAAATGGGATTATGATTGCACAACGAGTACGTTTTAAACAGAAACAGTATGTTTCTGGTGGCACAAAGCTCCTGGAATTTTGGTTTAGTTATTTTTTTCCTTGGACTATGTACCTACCCCAAGTTCTCCCTGCTCTCTAGAAGAGTGGTTCAAATGAACCATTCCTTGTTGGGGCTTATACGGCCAGCAGCTACCCTGGAGACACACTCCAACCTTTCCTTCCACATAAATGAGCAGTTAACTGATAGGTTAAATACATTAAGAATAAATAATGAATAAATGAAGGGGAAGTAAATTTGTAGATGACTTAAGCAGATCGTTTCTTGCAGATGTTCTGGAAGTGGATCTTTAGGAGGAATTCAAACAGGAGAGAGAGAGATAGAGAGAGAGAGAGTGTTTGCAGCCCAGGTCATGGAAAAGAGCTCCATGTACAGGGAGCTGCATGGAAGAAAATGAGGAGGCTGTTGTGGGAGAAGTGGACAAATAGGTCATCAAGGCTTGCCTCATTGGTCAAGCGAGTTTGGGGGCAGCATAGTAACACAAAGGTGGATAAGTAGGGAACACAGAATTATGTGGAGCCTCAAAGGCAATCACAAGAATCTTGAAATTGATGCAGTGGAGTGGAGAAGGAGTGAGCCAGTGGAGACATTCAAAGAAACAGGAGGTGGGGGAATATTATGGTTAGGACAACAGGGAAGAAAGGGGATTTTAGTTGCTGCCTTATGCATGAACTGAGTTAGAACATAAGAACAGCCACACTGGGTCAGACCAAAAGTCCATCTAGCCCAGTATCCTATCTTCTGACAGTGGCCAATGCCAGGTGCCCCAGAGGGAATGAACAGAACAGGTAATCATTCAGTGATGCCCCTGTCGCCCATTCCCAGCTTCTGGCATAGGCTAGGGACACCATCCCTACCCATCCTGGCTATTAGCCATTGATGGACCTATCCTCCATAAACTTATCTAGTTCTTTTTTGAACCCGGTTATAGTCTTGGCCTTCACAACGTTCTCTGGCAAGGAGTCCCACAGGTTGATTGTGCATTGTGTGAAAAAATACTTCCTTTTTTGTTTGTTTTAAATTTGCTGCCTATTAATTTCATTTGGTGACCCCTAGTTCTTGTATTATGAGAAGGAGTAAATAACACTTCCTTATTTACTTTCTCCACACCAGTCATGATTTTATAGACCTCTATCATATCCCCCCTTAGTTGTCCCTTTTCCAAGCAGAAAAGTCTCAGTCTTATTAATTGCTCCTCATATGGAAGCCATTCCATACCCCTAATCATTTTTGTTGCCCTTTTCTGAATCTTTTCCAATTCCAATATGTCTTTTTTGAGATGGAACGACCACATCTGCACGTAGTATTCAAGATGTGGGCATACCATGGATTTATATAGAGGCAATATGATATTTTCTGTCTTATTATCTATCCCTTTCTTAATGATTCCCAACATTTTGTTTGCTTTTTTGACTGCTGCTGCACATCAAGTGGATGTTTTCAGAGAACTGTCCACAATGACTCCAAGATCTCTTTCTTGAGTGGTAACAGCTAATTTAGACCCCATTAATGTATATGTACAATTGGGATGTTTTCCAATGTGCATTACTTTGCATTTATCAACACTGATTTTCATCTACTATTTTGTTGCCCAGTCACCCAGTTTTGAGAGATCCTTTTGTAGCTCTTCGCCGTCCGCCTGGGGCTTAACTATCTGGAGCAGTTTTGTATCATCTGCAAATTTTGCGGGGAGGGATAGCTCAGTGGTTTGAGCATTGGCCTGCTAAACCCAGGGTTGTGAGTTCAATGCTTGAGGGGGCCATTTAGGGATCTGGGGCAAAAATTGGGGATTGGTCCTGCTTTGAGCAGGGGGTTGGACTAGATGACCTCCTAAGGTCCCTTCCAACCCTGATATTCTATGATTCTATGATTCTATATAAAGTTATGAGAATTGTGTAGTATGGTTGCCACTAAAACATGCTGTAAGTTGGGGGAATCAGCCAGATAGTAGCTCCCCAGAGGCAATAGCAAGGGGTATCAGTCAATCAACCCATCAACAGCCATTGTCCAGCCAGGGAGCTACAATGCCATGACTCACCTGCATGAGGCGACACCAGGGGAATTGCTCAACCTTGCTTGGAGAGACTCAACAATGCCACACAGACATGCCTGGACTTGTGTTCTACAAGCACAGGGACTAAGAGTATAAAAAAAGACAGACTGGACACATACTGGGCCATTCTCCTGCCCCCACCTATGCTGCAAGCAATCAAGACACTGAGAAGATGACAAGACTCCAACACAGGAGATTGGCCCAGGTTTAAAGGACAAACCTGTATTTTAAAGACTGCAATATCCAGTGGGGTGAGAAAAACTGCTTAATCTAGTTGCTGCCCAGTCTAACAGGGTTGAGAGTTTAGACTGTGTGCTTATATTTTATTTTGGTAACCACTCTGACTTGTTATGCTTTGACATATAATTATATAACTATAACTACCTTTATAGTTAATAAATTTGTTTGTTTATTCTACATGAAGCAGTGCATTTGGTTTAAAGCGTGTCAGAGTCTCCCCTAGGGATAACAAGCCCGGTACATATCAATTTCTTTGTTAAATTGACGAACTTATATAAGCTTGCAGTGTCCAGCGGGCACAGGGCCAGTGCAAGGAAGTTTCGCACCCTAGGCGAAACTTCCTTGCATCGGCCCTGCGCTCCCCCCCCAGCGGCAAACCACCACCCCCGCTTGCAGCAGCCTCCCCACCCACCCGGGCCCGCAGCAGAGGGGGCGCGGCTGGGCTGGGCTCCCTGCCCCTCCCCCCCGGCTGCCTGGCCTGGGCTCTGCTCCCCACCCCCTCACGCCCCCCACAGCCGGGGCACTGTGCTCGGCCCCTGCCCCGCTGCTTGGCTGGGCTCCCCGCCCCCCACGACTGCGGCACTGTGCTCAGCCATACAGTGGATCCTTATGTCTGCACAGACTTGAAGTAAAGGGGAGCTCTGGACAGGTGCAGAGGTCTGCCTTCATGGATCCATTCCTAGCACTGAGGCCTTTGTAAGCACTAGCTAGTTTATTTTCTCTGAAAATGCAGGATAGTACCAAACAGTCTATTTTCTACTGCTTCCTCCAGTCAACTTAGAAAGGCATCAAATGATGGAACTTCCAGCTCTTCTCCTGGAAGACAATGCAGTGTGACAATGAAAATTACAGTTTTCTCTAGCCTTGGAAAAGTAAACTTGTTGAACTGCTCATATATAGACACAGCCAGCAATTATTATGGATCAGGAAAGCAAACAGAACCAAAGAAGGGGGTGGGGGAACTATTTTATTCTTAAAACTGGTCGTATTTTTGTTGTTTTCAGTTTTTTATACCATAAACTTTATGTATAATTTATTAATACTGGCTGAAATGTATCTCTGGCTATTTGGAGAGGGGAGAACGAGAGGTGATGTGATTAATTACAATTAATAAAATATTTGTTAAAAATAGAAAATTTGTGGTTTTTTTAATGCTGAGACCAGTATGTGATAGTTCACCCCCCTGCAGCATGATTTCATTATTCCTACACTATCCCTAATAGACAAGTGTCTTGTCTAGTCTTAAATATTTCCAGGGATATTGGTTACAAAACTTTCCTTGGCAGCTTGTTCTATTGCCTAACTGCTCTGATTGGGGTGGGTGAAATCTGTAGAATTAGATGCTCTATGCTAATGTCTCAACCAGTTTTGGGGAAGTTCACAAAACTAGTCTGAATTTGTTAAAAAAATTTTTAACTTTAAACCAATTCATCTCTCTATTCTCCACCCAATGTCTGGAAGCTTGTGCTATGTGTTAGGGATAGAAGAACCCCCAAAAAGCTAGACTGCCATAACTTGGTGCCCATTATATGGTATACATGCTATATTTTTGCTGTGGAAATTCTCCCCCTCTTCCTCAGCCTCTGTGTTTTTAATCTGCCACTCTGCTTCTCTTTTGTCCCCAGAACCTCTCCAATACAAAATGCAAACAAAGACTGAACCTTCAATCCTACAATGTGTTCAGAAATTAGACGAGACAAGTTTGCCTATCCTTACTTCTCAACAATGGAGTTAAAGGCTTGCTGATTCAGGCCTTGAATAATTTTTTTCCTTCTGAAGCTTAAGACCAACTTCCCTTGTTCTACCCGAGCTGAACAATGAAAACAATTGATCACTGTAATTCATATATATTCCTTTACATATCTGTAGAATTTAGCATGCAGTGACTATACACATAAAATTCTATTTGGATCCTCATATTAGTTCAAAATATATAATTTTTGGGAGATATGTTCCACATTACATTTGGAATAAACATTCTTCATACTAGAAAAGGATAGTGCTATCAATTATGTATTTTGTACTGAGAACAGTTAGCCAATTAAACAGCAAGGCACATCAGAGGGTGTGTTTCAAGCTAATACCACATTTGGGGCAGCATGAGGCATAAGAAACTACTGCCCCCTAGAAACTCCCTGGCTGCTGTTATAAAATTTATTTCAGTTTTCCTCATAAGTTATTTCAGTCATTTACTTTGATTGCTGGAAATTGACAATTAGCATTATAATGTTTTAACGCCAAGGTTCACAAAGAAGTACTTTACCACTTTGCAATATTAAAGAACCTGACACAGGCTCAGCTGCTTTCTATAACTTATAGAATATGACAGTGGATAAATGTTTTAGAATGTTTTGTTGGCACGCTTCAGTCAGCATTGTTAACAAGGCGCAGTGGGTAAAGTTCCACACAAAGAATATTTCTCTTCCTATGAGCCAACATTATTTCTCCTTATAAATATATGGAAATACCTTCAAACACCTGACTACACAGTCTCCAAAGAAGGCTTTTTACCTTTGCAATTAACACCACCCTTTGCTAGTTGTTAGAGAAATCTTTCTTCTTCTACATTTTCTAATGGCACAAGCTGTCAATGTGCAATTTAATGCTCTGATCAGCTCTGGTCACATATTGTGTTTTAACAAGAACGATTCAAGGACATTTCTCACAAATTAATATGAAATATATCCTAAATGCTTAAATCTGCTTCAAGATTTAATGTCAAACACTTGGAGATGTAATTATTCATTCTACAACAACAAAAAATTACCTTTGAATTAATTCCATGCTCCAATGCAGTGAAAGTCAAACAAACAAGTTACAGTTCAAGGCATTGTTTTTTGAGTGTTTTGGGTTTTTTTCCCATCTGAATGAATGCTTAACCAAGGCGCTCACTTTCTCAGTTCAAATGTAGCACAGAGTTCATCTACTGACAACTCATGTTAATATTTAACTTGGACTGGTAGAATGGAGAATTCCCTGCACGTTGGAGGAATCAATGCACAGTGACTGGAAGAGCTAGCCCTGACAATACATTCACTTAGAGTAAGGCCAGAACTTTCCAGCATATCGCTCTGTGTATTAAAATGAATGCCGCTGGTTTTCCAGTTTAAACTAAACATTGCCCTGACAGTCAGCTAAAAGTCAAGCTTTGCTAATAAATGCTGCTTATTCTTGGCACAATTTTATCACACACTCCAAGCATGTATGTCTACACGGTGATCTGAGGTGGAGTGGTTTGTTTAGACACACCTGTGCTAGCATGGCTAAAATAGCAGTGTAGATGCAGCGGTGGTACAGACTTCAGCAACACAATTAGGCGTGCAGGGTCTCTAGCGTGCTTGTACATCCTATGCCAAGGTACAAAAGTGGGAGGGCTGGGGGCCCCTACCCCCAAGGCCCCACCCCCAGCCAAGCCAGAATCCGGAATGGGGTCAGGGGCCAAAAGCAGCTCCCTGCCCACCCACCCACCCTTGGACCCCCCCACCCAGGGTAGGTGGCGGGACCCAGGGTCCCCACAGCTGCCCGGGCAGCTCTCCCCAGTCTGGCTTTGGCGGGGGAGCCTTGGAGCAACATCCCGGCCATGATAAGAGCCATGTAGGCAGCTGTAGGGAGCTGTGGTGGACCCTCCACCTGCCTTGGGCGGGGGCCCCAAGCAACCCCCGGCCCATGTCCCTGCCCCTGGGCCCCCTGCCCAGGGCAGGGGAGAGTCCGTGCCACAGTTCCTCACAGCTCCCCATGCAGCTCTTACCTTGGCTGGGCTGTGGCTCCGAGGTGCCCCTTCCCCGCTCCCCCCAGCCAGATCCTGGTCAGGGAGAGCCGCGCAGGCAGCTGTGGGGAGCCGGCACAGAGTCACAGACCCTCCACCTGCCCTCAGCAGGGCGGGGAGCCATGGGGGTGGGGACATGGGCTAGGATCTGCTCTCAACCCCCCCACATCCCAGCTAGAAGGAGGGTCCACCGCGGTTTCTCACAGCTGCCCTGGCTCCCCGGCTGGGCTGCATGCTGGCCTGGACGGGGCGTGGGGCCTCAGGGAGAAGAGGAGGGGAAGGAGTGGGTCCACCCTGGTGAAAAGTCGATGAGCCAGGCCCCCACACTTTCAAAAAGTGTGAGGGCCCTGTCCCCCTAGTCACCCCTCCTCCCCCCAGTTCCGTCACCTCAGCCTGTGCTTCCACATCTACACTGCTATTTTTAGCCATGCTAGGACAGGTATATCTACCTGAGCTGCAACTATACCTCAGACATACCCTAGGTCTACACCTCCAGTTGGTAGCTTCCATCTGCTGCACATCCATGTAATGCTTAAGGGTTGATTTGACAGACTGAGGCCAAGTTTTCCCATTTCTGAAGCCCTGATTGAGATTGCCTGATGCTATGTTCCCCTTCTTCCCATCACCATTTCCAAAAACCTAAATTTCATTATACCTTGGGTTCCATCTTGCTGCACTAGGTCAGGTATAACAGCTACCTTCCATCCAGGGTAAATGCAAAGAAGCCATTGCAATCAGGTGGCTGAAACAGTTAAGCAGCCTCCACCCCAAACACAGGCCCATGTCTCCTGCCAAAAGATAGGTACATGCAAAGCCACTCAGGAATTTGAACTATGCAGGCAGGGGCTTGGCTGGGTATTGCGTGGGTGTGTGAGTGAGAATCAGGACAGCGAGAGAGAAGCAGTGAGAAAGCCAAGTTGACAGGGACAGAACAGAAGCACTGGTAATGTGGCCCTGAAAGGAAGAGAGAAAGCTTTTCAGCACAGAGTGCATACTGGAAGAGCAGACTTGTAATAGTGAGCTTTCTCCTGCTGTTTCATTCCCACTGTGTTCAGGGAACCAGGACTTCATGTATAATCTTCGTAAATAAACAAGACTCTATCAAAGGAAATACTTATCATCAGTTTCTATCTCCTAACTGGAACAATCCACAATATCCACAATCAGGGCCGGTGCACCCACTAGGCAATCCTAGGCGGTCGCCTAGGGCGCCAAGATTTGGGGGGCAGCGGGTGGCTGCCTCCCAGCTCCCCGCTCAACCACTGAGCGGGGAGCCGGGGGGCAGCCACGAGCTGCCCCGCTGAGCCACCCCCTGGCTCCCTGCTCAGCTCCTGCGGCCCGTGAGTGGTGGGCGGGGGGGCTAAGCGCCCACGGGCGGGAGGAGGCTGAGCTCCTGCAGGCGGGGGGAGCTGGCTGGGGTGGGGGCGGCATTACGGGGGGGAGGCTGAGCTCCTGCGGGTGGGGGAGCTGGCTGGAGGGGGCAGCATTGTGGGGTGGGCGGCGGCGCAGGGCTGGTGCAAAGAAGTTTCGCCTAGGGCGCGAAACTTCCTTGCACCGGCCTTGTCCCCAGTGTAACTAACTGCCTAGCTCAAATGGGATAAACACTTTCCTCCCTCTTCCTCCTTGTTTCAATTAAGTGAAAGCCTACTTCTGCTCCCACTGAAGTCAATAGAATATTTGTTATTCATTACAGGGAAGAGAGTTAAGCCCCAAATCACCAAACTTCAGAATACTCAAATTATAAACAAACATTCTGGTAGCTAAAGAAATTCAGCCAGGTTTTCGTCTCTTTCGGTCAACTGTAAATTACAGAGAAATCTCCAAATGAAAGCAAAGACCGACGATGAAAACCTTATCAATTGCTTTGCTATCACTTCAGTTTAGATGAAAAGACATTCACTTTTCAGCTCTATCTGGTGCCCAGAAGAGAGGAGGTTAACTAATAAATCGGGAAAAAAAATCTAAACAAAAAAACTCCCAAATGTTACAGTTCTAGTAAGTATCCGCAATTAATCCTACATGTAATTCAGGCTCTCAGCAGTGGGTCAATACAATTTCCAAAAGGGCTGGGCTAGAAAAGGAGTTGTCTCCACTTTTGAACTTTAATAGGAAACTTAATACAGTTTGTCTACAATTAAAAGTGGATTTCATGTTAATGTGACTATTTACTGAATTTCTGGCCCTGTCTACAATGGATCTTGGAACCATGCTTGAAACCTGTTTGGAATTTGGTTACAGGCAAACATGTTTTATACACCATGTCCACACTATTCCTAATCAAACTTTATAACCATGCTGTAATAAATTGTTCTAGCTCTATTTAAGACTTAAGCTATAAAGTAGCTGTGGCACAATCAATTTACTCCAAAGTCCTCTCTCTACACTAAAAAATGTTCTAAATTCCCCACCACCCCACCCCCTGGTGCTAGCATCAGTTCAGTTCTACTAGTATTAGCCACATGATAGTAGATGGACCACCAATATTTTTAACACTGTTGTGTAACCTTGCTCCTCTTGAACCAGATTCTGAGGCCCTTACTCAGATTGGGTACAACTTACTCCACAAGTAGTGCCATAAGACACGAGTCAGTTACTAGCAGGACTGATAGCACCATCTGTTAAGGTTGCCCAACACTTCCCATTATAAAGACCCTCCTTTCAGTGGCTTATAACTTTGCCAGACTAATTGTCCAGGCTGAAACTTTCCATGCTGGGTGTTTGCTTCATCCTAAAAATTTTTCAAAATTTCAGCCAAAATAGTTCAGCTATATCTGAGAAGGAGGCTAAAGGAAAATATACTGTTTCTCTGTGTTAAAAAAAATAATTCCTGGTGACCTTTTCTTTGAAAAGATCTAGTGCCCCATATTTTGGAGCAAGGAGTTCAAATTTGGAAGGAGCATGGCCTTTGTGTCAAGGATGCTTGAACAATTGCATTTTAATTTGCCCATGCCCAGTAGAGGCTTGTTAGCACTTAAAAGAGAAACTAAGCATGTTCCATCCCCTACAGCTCCTAGTTTTAACAGGTTGCAGTTGCCCTGTCTCCTCACAACTCCTGGACCGCACATGTGCCATCCCTGCAGAGCAACAGAGCATGCTCCCTCCAGCTCGGGGCTACAGGGGCAAAGGTGGACTTTCCCTGTAATGGCTGCTCTAGGCAAGGGTGGGGCCGGGCACCAGAACTGAGCAGGGTGCTCTCAGTGTCCTTGCCCCCTGCTGGCATTCAGGCAGTGTGGAGGAGGTAGCCATCTGAATCAAATGCAGAGAGGACAAGAGAGGAGCCTGGGGCAGAGACTGGGACTGGAGGCTGACAGGGGTGTAGACTGGGAAAGGAGACTAGGTCTGGAAGCCAGGAAAAGGAACAGATTGAGACAGGGAGACAGTGGGGGGGACTGAGATCTGAGGAGGAGCCAGGGGGAGACTGTGATTGGCAAGGCAAGGAGACTGGGACTGGAAGTCAGTGGGGTAGGGGGAAGGAGCTGGGGTGTAGGGAGGCAATTGGGACTGTTTGCACAAAGAGTGTGGGACAAGGAGCCAGAGGAGGCAAAGACACTGAGATTGGATGAGCAGTCTCGTGAAGACTGGGCCTGGGAGTCAATGGAGGTAAGGACATGTGTGTGGCGGGGCAGGGGGGGAGGGGGTGCAACTGGAGGACAGGAAGAAGGAAGAGACACAGATTGGGAAGTGGGCGAGGGAAGTAGGATTGGCTGGGCACAGAGACTCAGGACAAGGAGCTGGGAGTTGAGGAGAGCCTGGGAGAGGTCTGAGTGGTAGATTTAAAGGTTCCAGCCCCGCTGATGAACCAAGCAGAAGTCAATATGATGCCAAATTTCAGTTTGTTTTTTAAAACTAGGAAATTGCACACACACAAAACTACATTAAAATAAGCATTAAGGTTGCAAAGTCGAGCAATCAAAAATTAGGAAATATCAGATTTAAGATTCCTTGTGCAACCTTAATTCGGCTCTTTGGGCACATGCATGGTGATACTCTCATTAGGTACATGATCGCATACTATTTTTCTACAGGATCCCTATTTCATTGGATGGATCTGCTCTGGGGATGAATCAGAATTGTGTAGTGAAGGAGGCTGTTCTCTGTGGGACCCCTGCCTCATTTGTTGCAGAAGTTAGTAGCAGTGTAGTGAAGGAGGCATCGGACTGCAGGAAGAGAAAGGATAGTATTATGGTTAAAGGAGAATTAGATTCTATCCCCACCTCTGCCAGAGAGTTCCTTTGTGATGCTGGGCAAGTCACTTACACTAAACTTTTCAGAGGTGGTCACTATGTTTCCCCGTTTTCTGGGTACGTGACCTGAAACCCTTGGGTCTGATTTGCAGAAATGCTGACAACTTACAGCTCCAACAGAAGTCAATGGGAGATGTGTTTGAATATATAAAGTGCTGTATAATTAGGGCTTCTGGAGTTTATTTAATTTTTCAGGGTTTATTTTTAGCAATTTGAGTTTTAAGTAAATGTGCAACAATTGGGGTGGGGTGGAGATTGGTGGCTGTCTTTGGGTATGCACCACAGAACCTTTTTAGTGCATACCAGCAGGGTCTACACAGACCAATTAATGTGCATCATGTTACTGCACTTTAGAAAATCACACCCCTCTAGTTTGCATTTCTGCTCCATATTGACAACCACTTAGATACAAGTAACCATTTTTGGTATTTTTCCAGTGTTTATTGGATAAACACCATTTAAAAAAAAAATCAGTAGTGTTTTATCAGGGTTTATACCTTAAAACCAAAAATCAGAAGCCCTATATAAAATGCTAGGTCCTAGGTGTCTCTGATTGGGGACCCAAAATTAGCAAATACTTTGACCTTAATTTATTTAGGTAGCAGCTCCCCATCTGTAAAATGGGGATAATACTATTCCCTCACCTCACAGGAGGGTTAAAATTATTAATATTTGTGAAGTGCTCTGATACTATACCGAAAAGCACCATAAAAACACCTTTGCGGAAGTTAACAATTCTGGTTTCAGAGCAGGGTTTGATGAATGTGTGGTAGTTAAAGCATTGGGCCACACTCTGAACAATGCGGAGAAAACAAAATATTGAATAGCTGCTCATTAAGTGAGCATCCTCCATTCTGTGTACTGAATGAGGCAGGGGCCTGTGGAAAAAAAATTGCACACGATCATGTAATTAAAAACTGTCCCGTAATGCGCACACACAAGGGAGCTGTGCAACCTTACTTCTGGAATTTCCTAGCTTTTGAGTGCTTGACTTTGCAACCTTAATAATATTCTCTTAAGATATTTTTTATTGTATGCAACATAATAAGGGTATTGGAATCTAGCCCATAGGGATAATGAAAGAAGAGAGTACATATTAAGGAAGAAGACTTCCCTTTTATTTCATGATTATTGCATTCCCACTGGATGGAAGTGTCTCAAAATGGTAGAAGTTGTCCATAAAACCTCAACTGCTTTCTTAAAACATTGGTGAATAAAACTTAATTTATTCCACACATTCTGAGTGTGGCCCCAATACACAGAAACTCCAACACTAATAACATTGCTCAGCAGGTAGGATCAGCACTGAATAAAGTATTTTAGTGAGGACAGTAATTAATCCTAGAGTTGATCTTTCTTCTGTCGTAATTTGCAATGCACCAAATCAGACACCCACTGATCTATGTGGACAGCCCCCTATGCTCTTACGAACCCCATCATTAGCCACAACCTGTGAAGATTAAAATGGCAGATTAAGCAGTGCTCCTGTAGTGATGTAGGAAGAGATTGGATATCCCGTCCTTAGGCCTTGGCTACACTCACGAGTTACAGTGCAATAAAACTGCCTGCTGCGCTGTAACTCACTAACTGTCTACGCTCGCAAGGCACGTACAGCGCTGCATCTCCGCAGGTACAGCACTGCAGGTACTCCACCTCCCCGAGAGGAATAACGTTTGTTGCGCTGCCACTGGTGCGCTGCGGCTACAGCGTGGCCACCCAATGCGCTCTTATTGGCCTCCAGAAGTATTCGGAAGTATCCCACAATGCCTGTTCTAGCCACTCTGGTCATCAATTAGAACTCTACTGCCCTGGCCTCAGGTGACCAAGTGCCACTCCGACCCTTTAAATTCCCTTGGAATTTTAAATATCCCCTTCCTGTTTGCTCAGCCAGGCGTGGAGTGCTCTCAGCGCATCTTTCCAGGTAACCATGCCTCCACGTGCGAGACGAGCCCCAGTATGGAGCAATGGCGAGTTGCTGGACCTCATCGCTGTTTGGGGGGAGGAAGCTGTCCAGTCCCAGCTGCGATCCAGCCGGAGGAATTTTGATACTTTCGGCCAGATATCAAGGGCCATGATTGAAAGGGGCCATGACCGGGACGCAATGCAGTGCAGGATAAAAGTAAAGGAGCTGCGGCGTGCGTACCACAAAGCCCGCGAGGCAAACAGCCACTCGGGTGCTCCCCCCAAAACCTGCCGATTCTACAAAGAGCTGGACGCAATACCTGGGGGTGACCCCACTACCGTTCCAAGCACCACCATGGATACGGGAGAGCGGGACGAGGAGGAGGAGGGGGGGGGGTCGAAGAAAACAGGAGCGAGGGTGCTGTGGCTGGGGGAGACACTCCTGACTCCCTGGGGGCATGCAGCCAGGAGCTATTCTCGAGACAGGAGGAAGGGAGCCAGTCGCAGCGGCCGGTACGCTTTGGAGGAGAAAGAGAAGAGCAGGTTTGCGGTAAGCAGCTTTTATTTTCGGGAAGGAGTTTTTTCGGTGCGGGGTCCTTGGGCGAGGAGAGTTTGGGCTGCATGCATGCCTAAATGCGGAAGAGTGCATTGATGTGGTCTATCACATTGTAGAAATCGGCCACTGTAATCTCTTCGAAAATCTCAGCCAGAGCGTGGGCAATGCGCTTGCGCAGGTTTATTGGGAGAGCCGCCGTGGTCCTTGTCCCATTCAGGGTAATGTGTCCGCGCCACTGTGCCACGAGGGGCGGGGGGACCATTGAAGCACACAGGCAAGCTGCATATGGGCCAGGGCGGAAGCCGCATTGCATTAGAAGACCCTCCCTTGCTTCCCCGGACACCCTCAGCAGCGAGATATCTTCCAGGACGAATTCCTATGGAAAATGTGGGGACAGTGTTCAGTGTAGGTTCCCCCTGCAGCTGTTGGCTCTCCCCAAGGCACAGAAACTCGTCGGACAGTACATCCGTGAAACAATCAGTCCCCCTTTACCCTGTGCTTACTCACCATTTTGGGGCTCTCGTGGGTTCTGTGCGCTGTTTCGGATGGGGAAATTGTGCTGTTTTGGAGACTGAGTGTGCCCTCCTTAAGTGTGGGGGAATCATTGCTCTGTCTGGCATAAAACAATGATGCCTCTGTTAAATGTTGCATTTTGCCTTCAAGATGCAACCTTGAGATCTCCGCCGTCCTTCTTATCACCGGCTGAGAGACTCCAAAGGCTCAGGAAGAGGCCCAGAAGAACGAAAGAAGACATGATGCAGGAAGTTATGAAACAGTCTCTTAAAGAGAATCAAAAGGCTCGGGAGTGGAGGGAGAGTGAAAGCAGGCTCCGCCAGGAAACGCAGCGCACCGGCAGCAAAGCATGCAGCTCCGGCACAAAAGCACAAAGGAACTGATTAGCATCATGGCGCACCAAGCGAACTCTATCCAGGCGCTTGTTGCCATGCAGGCAGAGCAGTACCGCGTCCGCCCCCCCTGCAGCCAGTGTCCCAAAACACTTTCCCTTGTGCCCCCATGTCACCACCTGCCCACTTCACCCAACATCCAGGTTCTTATCGCCCACACCAGATGCCCCCAACACCTGTAGCTTCACCAGACAGCCCTGGAAACTATGACCCTTACCCACTGCACTCAACTCCCATCCCAAATTATAGACATCCTGAAGTGCAGAACTCACTGCACAGCACTCCAGACAGGAAGCCCGAGTATGAAAGCAGGACATACCATAACCTGTGATTGAACCGTTCCCCACACCACCCACCACCACCTTGCCCTTTCTGTCTCACAAGCAGTTGTGTTTCTTTTTAATACATGTATTTTCTCTGTAATAAACGGATTCTTTGGATGTGAAAACAGTCTTTATTATTGCATAAGGTAAAACATACCTTAGCCCAGGAAAGAAACAGGCAATGCAAGTGATCTGAGCAAACACAAATCAGCTTAGCAAAGACAGATTACTAATAACATTGGAACCACTTCACTTCAGGATCGTGCAGGGCAGCAGACATTACTGGTGGTTTTCAGCCTCAAATTTCTCCCTCAAGGCATCCCTAATCCTTGCAGCCCCACGCTGGGCCCCTCTAATAGCCCTGCTCTCTGGCTGTGCAAATTCAGCCTCCAGGTGTTGAACCTCTGAGGTCCACGCCTGAGTGAACATTTCACCCTTCCCTTCACAAATATTATGGAGGGTACAGCACGCGGATATAACCGCGGGGATGCTGTGTTCAGCCAAGTCCAGCTTCCCATATAGAGATCGCCAGCAGCCCTTCAAACGGCCAAAAGCACACTCCACAGTCATTCGGCACCGGCTCAGCCTGTAGTTGAACCGTTCCTTGCTGGTGTCAAGGCTCCCTGTGTAGGGTTTCATGAGCCACAGCATTAAAGGGTACGCGGGGTCTCCAAGGATCACAGCGGGCATTTCAATTTCCCCTACCGTGCTCTTCCGGTCTGGGAAAAAAGTCCCGGACTGCATCTTCCGGAACAGGGCAGTGTTCCGAAAGATGCATGCGTCATGCACCTTTCTGGGCCAGCCTGCGTTGATGTCAATGAAATGCCCACGGTGATCCACAAGCGCCTGGAGAACCATGGAGAAATACCCCTTCTGATTAATGTACTCGGATGCTAGGTGGGCTGGTGCCAAAATAGGAATATGCGTCCCATCTATTGCCCCGCCGCAGTTAGGGAAACCCATTTGTTCAAAGCCAGCCACAATGTCCTGCACGTTACCTGGAGTCACAGTTCTTCTGAGCAGGATGCAATTAATGGCCTTGCAAACTTGCATCAGCACGATTCCAATGGTCGACTTTCCCACTCCAAACTGGTTCGCTACTGATCGATAGCAGTCCGGAGTTGCGAGCTTCCAGATTGCAATAGCCACCTGCTTCTCCACCATCAGGGCAGCTCTCAATCTTGTGTCCTTGCGCTGCAGGGCGGGGGTGAGCTCCTCACACAGTCCCATGAAAGTAGCTTTTCTCATCCGAAAGTTCTGCACCCACTGCTCGTCATCCCAGACTTGCATGACAATGTGATCCCACCACTCTGTGCTGGTTTCCCGAGCCCAAGAGCAGCGTTCCACGGTGCATAGCATGTCCATAAATGCCACAAGCAAGTTCGTGTTGTACGCGTTTCGCGTGACAATTTCATCATCGGACTCCTCGCTGTCACTGTGGATCTTAAGGAAGAGCTCGACTGCCAAACGTGACGTGCTGGCGAGACTCGTCAGTATTTTGCTCAACAGGTCGGGATCCATTTTCCCGCTGACAAAAATGGAGCACAGATCGCGCTACAAAGAAACCGTTGAAAGATGGTGCCAAATGTGGCCGGAAACACAGGGATTGCTGGGATGTGAAGCGATGCATCACGGGGCGTTGGGACAGGACCCAGAATGCACCATACCCCACGCCCCCTTCCCACAACCCACGGCGCCAGAATGGGAAGAGGTGTTCTGTGGGATACCTGCCCATAATGCACCGCTCCCAAAACCGCTGCAAGTGCCACAAATGTAGCCACGTTAGTGCACGTTAGTGCGCTGGCAGCTGCCAGTGTGGACAGGCTGCAGTGCTTTCCCTACTCAGCTGTACGAAGACGGGTTTAACTCACAGCGATGTACATCTATCTGCAAGTGTAGCCAAGGCCTTACACTGCATCACTTTAGTTGCTGGTAGGAGAAGGAAACACTGAGACCAACACTGAATCAATAACCTACAGAGGCAAAAGAAAAAAGCACTCCTTCCAAGATCACCCACAGCTACTGGACAAAGAGGATGCCAGTTCAATAATGCTGATTGTTTCTACAAACCATGAGACATCGTGGTAAACCCTGAGGAACATCATCTTGCCAATAAAGCAGCTGAGTGAATTGACCCACTGTCAGTGCATACCAGCTGCAGGGACTGAACCTACTTATATCTGCAAGCTAAGTCTACACTATTTACAATGGCTAGGAGTATCCAACATACTATTCAAGAAGACCATTGATGGTGTCCCCTGAAGGTATAACAAATGAAGCCCAGGGAGGAAGAAAGGAGAGCGATCAGACAAAACTCCTCAAGAAAAAGGCTGTAACTCAAACGCATGGCAGACAAAAGGGGCAGAGGGAAGACAGGATACCATACGGATACCAGGATAGAGCCTTTCCTATGCTAGTGCTATGCTGGTGCACCTGCTTGGTGGTAGCACTAGTGGGAATTTGGCAGGCCTGCCCCTTCTGAAATCAAGGGCGTAAATACAAGAGTCTCACTATGAACTGACAATGACATCTAATGGAATAAATGCCACTGCCAGTTAACTGTGTGAGTGTGTGTAGAATTCTGGGATTTCTTCAGGTTATAAATGTTTTAGCTATCACTCTTTACTGCTGTGTATTACTTTTAGATAGCCAATTTTTAAGTGCCCAGAGTTACAAATGTCAGCATTTGATTGATCAGCGTGGTTTTGCTGGCTTACCCACTATGTTGATTTGAACGATTCATTCGTTAATATAGTAAAACACATGTTCAAGATTACAAATTGTTTAACGAGTTTTGACAAACAATTCCCTTGGTGGTCTTGAAGTTTCTGAGAAGCAGATGGATGAGGTACTATTTTATAGATTCTCTCTCCTATTTCGGTAAAGCTGGGAGGTTTGAAGTAGGCTTTAGTGCAAACAGGGGACATTGTCAGACAATAAAGAGACAATTGCCTGTGTTAGCACAACAATTAATTTTGTTTGCTGAGCACCAATCTGTCTATTTGTTACCAGGAATGTGCTAATTATTCCTGCTAATTACATGCAAAACATTCATTATCACCTATATGTGGAAGAGGACCCCTCAGGTTTCAGTGACAAATTAATTACTGTGCTTTCCTTCTGAACATACTTAGACTGTCCCTGCTATTATCTACAAAATAAATTGGTTAGCAGGAAGCTTGTCTCTCAGAGATGTTCTGCAAACTGAAAAGTAGATGTACAAATATTGTTATCTAGTTACTATTCCCTTTTTTTTTTCAGGCAACTATTTTCTGGAGCTCTCATAACTATAATATTAATTTACAAACCCTTAATTCTCAAAATACACTGCGTACTGTGCTATGTTCCATCATGTAACTGCTTTAAAAAAATCAGAGCTTTATAGGAATCTACAGTATAGAACAATGGAGAAAGACAGGATGTATTCAGACAAAAGAAAGAATATAGCTGACACAAACCCAATGGTCAAATACTCCACAGCCAAATAAAATTCAAATGTGAAATAAACAGGAGGATGTAAGTGCCTGTAGCTATACAGATTTTCATGACCAAATCTCTAGTTCAATAGTCAAGTCATTTTCCCCATGTCCTTTTTGGAATATCCTGAGTTAGGCCTGGTTTACCTACCTGTATGATTATTTTCAGTTAATTTTAGTTAGATGTGGGATTGATTTTTTGGTTGGTTGTCTTCCCCCTGCCCCTCCCCCCACCCTCCACCCCCAGTAAGTACATCAGTCAACTTCTAATGTGAACACACTTATACTAGTATTTATAGGGTGGAAATTTTGGTTGGATGTATTCCTGGAGATTTAATCACATGACATAATCTTTAATTAAAGATTAAGCTTTAATTCCTGGAGACTCCAAGCCAATTCTGGAGGGCTGGCAACCCTAAGTATAAATGTACCCTCTATCACAGTAGCTCACTCCCCTTCCTACATAGGAATAGCTATAAGGACTTTTATTCCCTCATATAGCTGCATCCACACGGGGTGGGGGGGAGGGGGAGGTGTGTATTACTCTAAATATGCCAGTATAGTTAAAGTGGTACAAATTCTGTGTACAGACAGGGCCTTAGGGATGGGGAGAGGTTACAATGCCAGGAGCCTTCACAAAGGGTGTACACTACCTGGACGCTCAAAACTTAGCTCTGTGGGGGCTACCAGCATAGCCATACACAGCCAGTCACTGAGAGAGGAAGAATGAGGAGGGGCAAGCAGGATCAGAGGCAGTGATTTCCCTACACCCCCCCTGAATTTCCCCAACACCCCCCCACCACCAGTTTTGTAAACTAGTTACATGCCAATTTAGTGACACCCTCCCCCCCCCATTTCAATTCCTGGGGAGGCCACTGATCAGAGGATCTACCACTAAACAGACTCTCCAATCGTTAACACGTGCAATCCTTAATCCCCATGCACAGGGAGGGATACCAGTCCCATGGTTCCTACTCATTGTCCATTCTGCAGCCTAGGGAGGGAAAATTCCTTGCACCCACAGCGATTCCCATTGCCATTTTAAATTGTCTGGGCTGGTTTCTGTGGGCGGGTTTTTGGGCCTTGTCTACATGACAAAAAATATGCCATGTCTGAACAGGGGTAGGTGCTCTCAAGTTAGCGGACATGATGCTGAAAACAATAGTTCCTGGGCTACACTGACTGGAAAGTTGTGGACAGCCTGGTGTGAGCTACCTCAAGTACTTCCAGTTGTAGTTAAACAATAATGTTTGGCAGTGTCAACAAACACTGAAAGGTTTAGTAAAATGAACTTAATATTGAAGTATGAAAGAGCTGACAGAGAAAAAACAAAGGACCATAATCATAGAAACCTGTATCAAATGACACAGAATTATTCAAAGTACTGTAATATACTAATCATTTCTCTTCCAAAATAGTAGGCATGACCTTTTCTGTGATCACATCCTCCCCTTCTAACCCTTTCTGGTCTACCACTTGAAAAGTATTGGCATTATAGTTTTATTGCAATTATTATGGGCTCATTTTCCACTGTAGGTTCCGGTGGATAAGCACCTAAACCTGTTCTGAGGTACCTAAATATAAGTAGCCTGACAGTCAGAGGTGCTGAGTACCCATAATCCCTCCTGAAGTAAGCATTGCTATTACTTAGGTCTCAACATATAGGTTCAGGTGCCAAAGTTTGAAAGTTTTGGCCTGAATCATGAACATAATATTATTGGAATTTATTTGTTAAAGAACCAATATATTTTATGATATGCACAGTGTAATTCTAGATAATCAAAATCTATATACAGTAAAAGCCAAACTAAGTAACTTTGAAAGCATGCAAAGTCTGCATTTATCAAAGCTGATTTAAGTTCCACATTTCCCTAACATTTACCTTCAAGTTTCTGAATACTCATGCATACAGGACTCCTGGAACAATATTATATTTGCTCATACCATAGTTCTTAAACACAGATATGTATTTCCTGGCTATAGAGAAAATAAGGCTATAGAGAAAATATTCAGTATCACATAATTTATCATTCCCAGGCAAGATTTTAGAAAGGGACCAGCCATAACTTGTTGTGCATAATCAGCACTGGAAGCTAAATAAATGACTATATCATTTGATTATCCACATAATTTTAAAACAGTTTGAGGGGTAGTTGGCGTATTTCCTGCTAAATGGGATTATGATTGCACAACGAGTACGTTTTAAACAGAAACAGTATGTTTCTGGTGGCACAAAGCTCCTGGAATTTTGGTTTAGTTATTTTTTTCCTTGGACTATGTACCTACCCCAAGTTCTCCCTGCTCTCTAGAAGAGTGGTTCAAATGAACCATTCCTTGTTGGGGCTTATACGGCCAGCAGCTACCCTGGAGACACACTCCAACCTTTCCTTCCACATAAATGAGCAGTTAACTGATAGGTTAAATACATTAAGAATAAATAATGAATAAATGAAGGGGAAGTAAATTTGTAGATGACTTAAGCAGATCGTTTCTTGCAGATGTTCTGGAAGTGGATCTTTAGGAGGAATTCAAACAGGAGAGAGAGAGATAGAGAGAGAGAGAGTGTTTGCAGCCCAGGTCATGGAAAAGAGCTCCATGTACAGGGAGCTGCATGGAAGAAAATGAGGAGGCTGTTGTGGGAGAAGTGGACAAATAGGTCATCAAGGCTTGCCTCATTGGTCAAGCGAGTTTGGGGGCAGCATAGTAACACAAAGGTGGATAAGTAGGGAACACAGAATTATGTGGAGCCTCAAAGGCAATCACAAGAATCTTGAAATTGATGCAGTGGAGTGGAGAAGGAGTGAGCCAGTGGAGACATTCAAAGAAACAGGAGGTGGGGGAATATTATGGTTAGGACAACAGGGAAGAAAGGGGATTTTAGTTGCTGCCTTATGCATGAACTGAGTTAGAACATAAGAACAGCCACACTGGGTCAGACCAAAAGTCCATCTAGCCCAGTATCCTATCTTCTGACAGTGGCCAATGCCAGGTGCCCCAGAGGGAATGAACAGAACAGGTAATCATTCAGTGATGCCCCTGTCGCCCATTCCCAGCTTCTGGCATAGGCTAGGGACACCATCCCTACCCATCCTGGCTATTAGCCATTGATGGACCTATCCTCCATAAACTTATCTAGTTCTTTTTTGAACCCGGTTATAGTCTTGGCCTTCACAACGTTCTCTGGCAAGGAGTCCCACAGGTTGATTGTGCATTGTGTGAAAAAATACTTCCTTTTTTGTTTGTTTTAAATTTGCTGCCTATTAATTTCATTTGGTGACCCCTAGTTCTTGTATTATGAGAAGGAGTAAATAACACTTCCTTATTTACTTTCTCCACACCAGTCATGATTTTATAGACCTCTATCATATCCCCCCTTAGTTGTCCCTTTTCCAAGCAGAAAAGTCTCAGTCTTATTAATTGCTCCTCATATGGAAGCCATTCCATACCCCTAATCATTTTTGTTGCCCTTTTCTGAATCTTTTCCAATTCCAATATGTCTTTTTTGAGATGGAACGACCACATCTGCACGTAGTATTCAAGATGTGGGCATACCATGGATTTATATAGAGGCAATATGATATTTTCTGTCTTATTATCTATCCCTTTCTTAATGATTCCCAACATTTTGTTTGCTTTTTTGACTGCTGCTGCACATCAAGTGGATGTTTTCAGAGAACTGTCCACAATGACTCCAAGATCTCTTTCTTGAGTGGTAACAGCTAATTTAGACCCCATTAATGTATATGTACAATTGGGATGTTTTCCAATGTGCATTACTTTGCATTTATCAACACTGATTTTCATCTACTATTTTGTTGCCCAGTCACCCAGTTTTGAGAGATCCTTTTGTAGCTCTTCGCCGTCCGCCTGGGGCTTAACTATCTGGAGCAGTTTTGTATCATCTGCAAATTTTGCGGGGAGGGATAGCTCAGTGGTTTGAGCATTGGCCTGCTAAACCCAGGGTTGTGAGTTCAATGCTTGAGGGGGCCATTTAGGGATCTGGGGCAAAAATTGGGGATTGGTCCTGCTTTGAGCAGGGGGTTGGACTAGATGACCTCCTAAGGTCCCTTCCAACCCTGATATTCTATGATTCTATGATTCTATATAAAGTTATGAGAATTGTGTAGTATGGTTGCCACTAAAACATGCTGTAAGTTGGGGGAATCAGCCAGATAGTAGCTCCCCAGAGGCAATAGCAAGGGGTATCAGTCAATCAACCCATCAACAGCCATTGTCCAGCCAGGGAGCTACAATGCCATGACTCACCTGCATGAGGCGACACCAGGGGAATTGCTCAACCTTGCTTGGAGAGACTCAACAATGCCACACAGACATGCCTGGACTTGTGTTCTACAAGCACAGGGACTAAGAGTATAAAAAAAGACAGACTGGACACATACTGGGCCATTCTCCTGCCCCCACCTATGCTGCAAGCAATCAAGACACTGAGAAGATGACAAGACTCCAACACAGGAGATTGGCCCAGGTTTAAAGGACAAACCTGTATTTTAAAGACTGCAATATCCAGTGGGGTGAGAAAAACTGCTTAATCTAGTTGCTGCCCAGTCTAACAGGGTTGAGAGTTTAGACTGTGTGCTTATATTTTATTTTGGTAACCACTCTGACTTGTTATGCTTTGACATATAATTATATAACTATAACTACCTTTATAGTTAATAAATTTGTTTGTTTATTCTACATGAAGCAGTGCATTTGGTTTAAAGCGTGTCAGAGTCTCCCCTAGGGATAACAAGCCCGGTACATATCAATTTCTTTGTTAAATTGACGAACTTATATAAGCTTGCAGTGTCCAGCGGGCACAGGGCCAGTGCAAGGAAGTTTCGCACCCTAGGCGAAACTTCCTTGCATCGGCCCTGCGCTCCCCCCCCAGCGGCAAACCACCACCCCCGCTTGCAGCAGCCTCCCCACCCACCCGGGCCCGCAGCAGAGGGGGCGCGGCTGGGCTGGGCTCCCTGCCCCTCCCCCCCGGCTGCCTGGCCTGGGCTCTGCTCCCCACCCCCTCACGCCCCCCACAGCCGGGGCACTGTGCTCGGCCCCTGCCCCGCTGCTTGGCTGGGCTCCCCGCCCCCCACGACTGCGGCACTGTGCTCAGCCCCCTGCAGTCGTGGTGGGGGCTATGTCCTTGGCCCCCCGCCCCCCACAGTCGCGGCGGGGGCACTGTGCTCGGCCCCCCCACCCTCCACAGTCGCAGCGGGGGTACTGTGCTGTGCTTGGCTTCCCCCGCCCCTGCCCCCCCCCGCGGGCCGAGGCAGAGCTCGGCTCCCCGCCCGCCGGCGGCCCCCCACCAGCGCCCACTGTGGCGGCCAGCCCCCCGCCCGCGGCAGCTCACCTGGGGCAGGGGCAGCAGCTCAGGGGAAGCTGCACTCTCGGCGGCATTTTCAATCACCGCCGGGAGTCTCCGCCCCCCCCAAATGCTGGCGCCCCACCTAGGGTCGCCTAGTGGGCGCGCCGGCCCTGAGCGGGCATAACTGGACACTGCAAGACAGAGGTTCCTAGGGTTGTGTCTGGGACCGGAGATATTGGCTAGTGTCATTTGGTTACGAGTAGCTGGGAGCAGCTTCCATGCCAGAGGCTGTGCGTGAACAGCCCAGGAGTTGGGGTTCTCACAGCAGAGCAGGTTAAGGCTGGCGCCCAGAGTCAAGGATTGGAGAGGCCTAGCAGATCACCGGTCCAGATAACACCAGAGGGGAATGTCACACCCCCTTGTCCACATGCTTGTTGACCCCCTCAAAGAATTCAAGAAGATTGGTGAGGCATGATTTCCCTTTACAAAAACCACATTGACTCTTCCCCAACAAATTATGTTAATCTGTGTGTCTGACAATTTTGTTCTTTACTATAGTTTCAACCAGTTTGCACAGTACTGAAGTCTGGTTTAACAGCTTGTAATTTCCGGGATCACCTCTGGAGCCCTTTTTAAAAATTGGCATGACATTAGCTATCCTCCAGTCATTAGGTACAGAAGCTGATTTAAATGATAGGTTACAAACTACAGTTAGAAGTTCTGCAAGTTCACATTTGAGTTCCTTCAGAACTCCTGGGTGAATACCATCTGGTCCTGGTAATTTATTACTGTTTAGTTTATGAATCTGTTCCAAAACCTCATCTAATGACACCTCAGTATGTGAGAGTTCCTCAGATTTGTCACCTAAAAAGAAGGCTCAGGTTTGGGAATTTTCCTCAAATCCTCAGCCATGAAGACCGATGTAAAGAATTCATTTAGTTTCTCCACAGTGGCCTTATCATCCTTGAGTGCTCCTTTAGCATCTCAATTGTCCAGTAGCCCCACAGTGGTTGTTTAGCAGGCTTCCTGCTTCTGATGTACTTAAAAAAGTTTTTGCTATTACTTTTTGAGTCTTTGGCAAGCTGTTCTTCAAATTCTTTTTTGGCCTTCCTAAATATATGTTTACACTTCATTTGCCAGAGTTTATGCTCCTTTCTATTTTCCTCACTAGGATTTCACTTCCCCTTTTCAAAGGATGCCTTTTTGTCTATCACTGCTTCTCTTACTTTGTTGTTTAGCCACAGTTGCACTTTTTGGGTTCTTTTATTATGTTTTTTAATTTGGGGTACATTTAAGTCGAGCCTCTATTATGGTATCTTTAAAAAGTTTCCATGCAGCTTGCAGGGATTTCACTTTTGGCACTGTACCTTTTAATTTCTGTTTTACTAACTTCCTCATTTTTGTGTAGTCCTCCTTTCTGAAATGAAATGCTACAGTGTTGGGCTGCTAGTGTTTTCCCAAAGTGTTTCCAACAAAGGGATGTTAAATTTAATTATATTATGGTCACTATTACCAAGCGGTCCAGCTATATTCACCTCTTGAACCAGATCCTGTTCTGCACTTAGGACTAAATCAAGAATTGCCTCTCCTCTGGTGGGTTCTAGGACTAGCTGCTCCAAGAAGCAGTCATTTAAGGTGTCAAGAAACTTTATTTCTGCATCCCGTCCTGAGGTGACATATTCAGTCAATATGGGGATAGTTGAAATCCCCCATTATTATTGTAGCATTTCACAGTCACTATCACCCTCCTGGTCAGGTGGTCAGTATATATCCCTTCTGCTATATTCTTATTATTAGAGCATGGAATTACTATCCATAGAGGTTCTATGGTATAGTTTGATTCATTTAAGACTTTTACTTCATTTGTTTCTATGCTTTTTTTCACTTATAGTGCCACTTCCCCACCAGCACAACCTGTTCTGCCCTTCCGATATATTTTGTACCCTGGTATTACTGTTTCCCATTGATGATCCTCATTCCACCAAATTTCTGTGATGCCTATTATATCAATATCCTCATTTAATATGAGGCACTCTAGTTCACTCATATTATTATTTAGACTTCTAGCATTGGTATATAAGCGCTTAAAAAACTTGTCACTTTTTAGCTGTCTGCCATTACATGATGTAATTGAATGGGACTCTTTTTCATTTGACTCTCTCATCAGATCTTACCCGTATTTCATCATCTTCCATCCTCTCCTCTTTACTAGGACAGAGAATCTCTATTAATAGATCCTCCCCTAAGAGATGCCTCTGTCCGAACCACGTGCTCCTCTGCACCTCTCGGCTTTCCCCAGCCCTTAGTTTAAAAACTGCTCCATAACGTTTTTAAGTGCCAGCCATCTTCCTGTATAGGCTCCCCCTTTCCCAAAAGTTTCGCCAGTTCCTAATATATCTAAACCCCTCCTCACTATACCATCGTCTCATCCACGCATTGAGACCCTACAGTTCTGCCTGTCTAACTGGCCCTGCACGTGGAACTGGCAGTGGACCTGGAAGCATTTCAGAATTGGGGAATGAGTCCTATTAGATCCTTCACTGCTCCTAGACATTCAAGGAGCTATGGTGACAAGAAATGTCTTCTTTCAGCATGGATCATGAGAAAGGCTGCCTTTTTCTCTCAGAGGAGGACCTAGCTACGCTGATCCATGCTCTTGTCACCATCAGGTTGGACTGCTGCAGTGCAAAGTATCCGAAATGTAAAGTTTACATAGCAATTGCAGCTAGTGACCCGCGTCCTAAGTAGGACATGCTGCAAACACCACATAACACTTCACTGTCCACATCCCACAACTGCTCACCTTACTGATTCTGGATCCAAGTCAAAGCACCTGTTCTTACCTTCAAAGACATTAATAGACTAGACTTAGTCTCTTTCTATGGTGGCCTTTCCTTCCACAGAGTGCTGAAGTAGCTACAATCAACTGGGACAGTGTGGCCAAAAGCACCCATACAAAAAAGTCAGAGAATGGATCAAGGCACTCTTAGTGGAAGTCCCAAGTCAAGCCATTTACCACCAAGGATCAGGCTGAGCTTGTGCTGAATGTTAAGAACATAAGAATGGCCATACTGAGTCAGACCAAGGGTCTATCCAGCCCAGAATCCTGTCTACCAACAGTGGCCAATGCCAGGTGCCTCAGAGGGAGTGGACCTAACAAGTGATCTCTCTCCTGCCATCCATCTCCACCCTCTGACAAACAGAGGCTAGGGACACCATTCCTTACCCATCCTGGCTAATAGCCATTAATGAACTTAACCTCCATGAATTTATCTAGTTCGCTTTTAAACCCTGTTATAGTTCTAGCCTTCACAACCTCCTCAGGCAAGAAGTTCCACAGGTTGACTGTGTGCTGTGTGAAGAAGAACTTCCTTTTATTTGTTTTAAACCTGCTGCCCATTAATTTCATTTGGTGGCTCCTAGTTCTTATATTATGGGAACAAGTAAATAACTTTTCCTTATTCACTTTCTCTACACCACTCATGATTTTATATACCTTTATCATATCCCCCACTAGTCTCCTCTTTTCCAAACTGTAAAGTCCTAGCCTCTTTAATCTCTCCTCATATGGGACCCATTCCAAACCCCTAATCATTTTAGTTGCCCTTCTCTGAAACTTTTCTAATGCCAGTATATCTTTTTTGAGATGAGGAGACCACATCTGTACACAGTATTCAAGATGTGGGTGTACCGTGGATTTATATAAGGGCAATAAGATATTCTCCGTCTTATTCTCTATCCCTTTTTTATGGATTCCTAACATCCGGTTTGTTTTTTTTGACTGCCGCTGCACACTGCATGGACATCTTCAGAGAACTATCCACGATGACTCCAAGATCTCTTTCCTGAGTAGTTGTAGCTAAATTAGCCCCCATCATTTTGTATGTATAGTTGGGATTATTTTTCCCAATGTGCATTTCTTTACTTTTATCCACATTAAATTTCATTTGCCATTTTGTTGCCCAATCACTTAGTTTTGTGAGATCTTTTTGAAGTTCTTCACAGTCTGCTTTGGTCTTAACTATCTTGAGCTGTTTAGTATCATCTGCAAACTTTGCCACCTCACTGTTTACCCCTTTCTCCAGATCATTTATGAATAAATTGAATAGGATTAGTCCTAGGACTGACCCTTGGGGAACACCACTAGTTACCCCTCTCCATTCTGAAAACTTACCATTTATTCCTACCCTTTGTTCCCTGTCTAAAGCCCTCATCTCTACACCATTGTCTCATCCAAGCATTGAGACTCTGAAGCTCTGCCTGCCTACCAGGCCAACCTTCGCACCAGGCAGGCAAGTCACCATACAGTTCTCCCAGTCATCACAAACCCAGCTATCTGTTTCTAATGATCAAATCTCCCATTACTAACACCTGCCTTTTCCTAATGACTGGAGTTCCCTCCCCAAGAGAGGTAACCTTAGTGCAAGAGGATACCCCAATATCATCTGGAGGGAGGGTCCCAACTATGGGAAGGTTTCCCTCTGCTCCTGTTGACTGTTCTCCTTCCCTGAGCCTTTCATCCTCCTTAACAGCACAGGGGCGGTCTGACTGGAGTCCTGGAAAGCCTCACCAAGATACCTCTCTGCCTCCCTTAGCTCCTCCATTCCGCCACCCTGGCCTCCAAAGCCTGTACGCGGTCTCTGAGGGCCAGGAGCTCCTTGCACCGAATGCACACATATGCCAGCTGCCCACAGGGCAGGTAATCATACATGCTACACTAAGTGCAATAAACAGGATAGCCCCCACTCTGCTGCTGGGCTTCTACCTGCATTGTCTCCTACAGCTACCTAGGCTAATGATAGGGCTTTTGTTTAAATCAAGAAGTTTTTATTAATATTGAGTTTAAAGGTTTAAAAAAATGGCAAGTGTACCTCACGTCCCGCCCCCCCTTCCAAACTCCCTCTCAAAACTGCCTGTTAGTGGCCACTGTTCACAAAGCTCCTTGGTTGCTGACTCCCTGCCTTATAAAGCCCTGGCCTTCCTGATAGCCCCCCAACTAAGGCTCAGCCAATGAACAGAGGTTTATAGATTTCAAACCTTGTTAGGAAGCTCACAGATTCCAACTGCCAACCACAGCACACGGTCCTTCAAACAAACAGACAGACAGACAGACAGACAGACACAAGCTCAGCACACAGCAAGTAACCCACAAATACACACTATAGATAGCCTGTAATGAGGTGGCTGCCCCACTCCCTCCAGAACAGGGGTTAAAAGCGGCCCTGGAGAGGGCTGTGGCTGGGAAAAGCTGAGTGAAGAAGCACCCACAGCTGTGGCCAGCTCAATCAGGGCCCAGCTGGCCCTTATAAGAGGGCTGTGAGCCAGAAACTGGAGGAGTCTCTCTCAAGCAGTGGAGAGAGAAGAACTTAGCTGTGGAGAGCAAGGTATCTGAAGCAGAGCAGAGCAGTGCTGGGGGCAAAGGGAGCTGGGGAGCTTCAGGCTAGAAAATCCCTAGGCTGCAGGCCTTGTTTAAGGCCTATAAAAGGTACTGGGGCTGCAGAGGGGTAGTCTGGGGATAGGGAAAGGTAGTAGGTCCAAACCCCCTTGCTAATGATAACTGGTCATCTGCAATGATGACTGCAGTGTGCCCCAGTGAGAGGGGACTGGATGATGACTGGCAGTAGCCACTGAGGTAAGGTGGGCATAGAGGATTGGGGGTTCACCTGGGAGGGGAGACCTAGAGTGTGGGGCTACTGCTGTGGCAGAACCCTGAGGTAAAAGGAACTGGGGTCTGGGAGGGACATGGGGGGCCTTAAGGCAGGTGAGACACTGGCTACCAGGAGGTGCTCTGAGTGCTGGAGCGCTAACTTCCAAGACAACCAGCAGGAGGTGCCGCACCAGTGAGTCTTCACTTTGCTACATAGCCACTTACCGTGAGGGTCCATAGTTGCTCCTCCTTCATGTGAAGAATTCCCTGTTAGCACCCCCTATTTGCAAAGACAGGCACCAATCAACTAAAATAAGAGTGGTGTAGAGCATTTAGACCCATCTTCAGACAGAAATCATTGTGTGTGTATGTTGTGTAAATGGCACCTAAACAGTATGGTGATGGGTGCAGAAGATGGGTGCATTTTATAATCAGTTAATATCAATGCTAATATTATCTTAATATGATCTAACACAGGTTTTTTCCATTTCCATAGATCCTCTGAACCATCTCATTGTTTTAGTCTCATATGTTACTGCTGTTTACTTCAATAACATGCAGCATTTAGGAATAAGGAGCAAATTTATCCGTCGTCATCCATGGATCAACAGACTTACAATGGAATCATAAATAGACCTACACCAAGTATTAATGCTGTTCAGATTTTCTAGATTCAGGCAAAGTAACTGTCCACTCACAGATAACTAAAATGTTACACTCCTAACAGTAGCAGATGCTCTCATCTTCACTGCCATAAGCCTTATGTAAGCAGGTAAACTGCAGCATCTGCGGGAGGAGAGAGGGATTTTCCTTTTTAAAAAAGGACAACTTTTTTTAGCATTCTGAATAGGCAAGGAGAGAATATAGCTCTAAAAATGTTATTCAATTGTATGCTGATGTGACAAATTGAAGCAGTTATCTCTCTCACACACACAC
The DNA here is from genome assembly GCA_033296515.1 of Macrochelys suwanniensis. NCBI lineage: Eukaryota > Metazoa > Chordata > Testudines > Chelydridae > Macrochelys > Macrochelys suwanniensis. The sequence continues at coordinate 26,812,032 of CM065776.1, forward strand.
CCTCACACACACACACACACCCCACACACACACCTGGTTCTCAGGCAGAGTGAATGTCATCACAGCCAGGACAAAGAGAGGCCTGCTAGGTTTGGTTTTTATGAGTTATTCTGTTCTATACTATGCTATATAGGGTTTTTATACTGTATTCCTCGCTGTAGAGTTTGAGCCCTTAGTGCATTAGCAATGTGACTAATCTGTCACGTGTTTGTTCATTGTTCATTTCTAAATCAATCAATGCCTAGTGGGATTTTCAAAACTACCTAGACACCTATTAGCATCATTATGCACTTAAATACATTTAAAAATCTGTCCCTAAGGTCTTTGGAGAAGGGATTAGCTTTACATTGTGTGTTTACAGGGCCTAACACAATGGGGACCACCTGATTCCCAAATTGGGGCCTCTAGCCAAAACTTCCATACAAATAAGTGAAAATAAAAGTTTGGAATTACTTTCAGTACATGCTTATGAGAGTGTCACTGCTATTACTTTAGCAAGGGAATTGGGGATGTTTGTAACAGACATTCTTTATATTTGTAGTCATATTAGTTTTAGTGAAAGACTAGGTGGGTGAGGTAATTTATTTTACTGGAACAAATTCTGTTGGTGAGAGACAAGCCTGAAGAAGAGCTCTGTATAAGCTTGAAAGCTTTGTCTTTTTCACCAACAGAAGTTGGTCCAGTAAAAGATATTACCTCACCCACCTTGTCTCTAATATCTGGGCCAACAAGGCTACAATAACACCGCATTCAAATATAGTGATAGTTACATTTGTAGTCATTTGTGTATTTTCTTCTCTTTTGGAATCTGTCTTAATTTTCAGCAAAACCACTGGTCTGTGTTCCTGATACCATCCATATATCCCTGTCTATAGTCTATCAGGAAAAAGTCAAACCACCGGCCATCCAGAACCTGGAAAGCATTCTCTACCCCGATAGATCTGACAGTCTATCAAGGCAGAATGCTAGTTAGACTGCAACAGATTGGTTCTAGCTGCTTAAGAAAATGAAGGTTTTTATTTTAAAAATGTTCAAAGAGCTATGATCTCTCTTTACACATCACATAGTATTACACATTTGTGTTATAATATACAGACAGTTGTAACATTACACATTTTTTGAAGATTACCCATTAATCTGTTGCCTCCAAGTAATATTTCAGTGACTTTGGAGTTATTCATGCCCTTCTGCAGGTTACTCAACTCATGTGACTGAGCCTGTGTTTCAAAATGTATACCAATATTTTTTTAATGGCTTGCCTTGTGTGTAAAGAATACCCTGTTTATTATTAGTGACTGAAGTGGCAACTTCTCTGGTGGCATCAAATAGCACATGAGAAATCCCAAACTTGCTTGCAAGGTGCTTATGTTTGGATCAAAATGAGAGATGTCAGGTTCAGAAATTGGAAGTGGGATTATTTTCCTCAATGTACAGAGCGGATCAGTCCTGTTTCCTTAATGCAAGGCACGGCAATGGGCAATGTGACCTTTGAGAGATTTCCTGCAGATTTATAGCGCTCAGTCTGAACACTGATATTCCCAAGATTTGATAGCCCTTAAATGCGTCAAACAGTTGCAGAAGAATGAGATTTCAGACTAGTGGCAATGTTTGGGTTGAACAAAATACTTTGAATTTCACTCAAGTATTTTATATTCAAGCCACAAGTTATGACCCACATTTCATTAAATCTACTTAATTTATACCAAAATCCATTGCCTTTTTGTGTTTCAAAATTAATATTTCTTGTGGGAATAAAATCCGAAGAAGAGAGACAGATTTAGGCTTAATCTTTCTTATTATTTGATAAGGATTTTCTGAGTAAAGGTACAAGTCATTTGTAGTTCTGATCGCTCTACTATGCTGTTCCTTACCTCAGAGTAGAAAATGTTTTAAATATTTAACAAATCAGACTAATTATATAGAATAATTGAATCCTTAGTATAAAGCCTGAGAGACTTCATTTTTCGAACGTTATTTGCTGCCGATGTGAATACCAGGCGGAGAGATGAAAAACTACAGACCTGTTAATACTGAGAAGACAGGAAAAAATACTTTGTTTTGAGAAAAACATTTGACTCAGGATATGAGTTAATAATTAAGTTACATTCTTCTCTCTGCCCCTGCAAAAGTTATTTTAATTAGCACATTATGCCAAATGTGTGTTTTACTTAAGAGTAGGAATGTCATTCTATTTGAAGCAATACTTAATAGAACTAAGAGTTAATTCAAGGGCAGTGTTTTATTAATAAAGCATTTTATGGTATAATCATATCACATATAATATTTCATAGGATTCTTGACGTAGCCAAGTAATTTTACAGAGAAGGAACAATTGGAGCTTCTAATCCAAAGTGTTTTTTTTAAAAAAAAAAAAAATCTAAAGTTGGGGTAACTTTTGTTTTTTAAATGTTAAGTGATTTAATTCAAGCCAGTAGAGAGGGGGGGAGTTAGTAAGAGCAGTAAGAACTATTTGTTGCCATGAGAGCTGCCATTTTAAAACTATTATGAATATTTGCATACATTTACATGCATTGAAAGCAAGCCATTCAGAACAAACAAGGTTCACTTTATGAAGACAAACTTGCAGTGTATGATTGAGTGACAGCACAATGGCTGATTTAAACTTTATTAGTCTCCTCCATTCATTGACTATTTTCTGATGACAGAGGGTCAGTAAAGGATGTCTTAGGCATCTCTGGCCACTTTTATTTTATTTTTTTTATAAACCCTGTGGCTGCCATTATTGAGTGAGAGAATGTACTGAGCAACTCTACCAAAATCTCAGATGTGGTCTCTGATCTTTAATAGGCAATGCTGTATCAAGCTTCCCAAAATACTGGAATAAGCAGGAAAACTGGTTTAGCAAAAAGACTTACATAGTTCTCTTAACCAGTTCAACATTAAGACATGTCTGCATGCATTCCTAGTGCCTGTGACAATAGCAACACTTCCTTTCAGCCTAATAGGTCCTGGACCCTGTCCTTTGTCTGCTGATTAACTGCTCTATTCATTGACCAGACCACTAATTGCATGCTCCTTATAGTTACCCTACATTACTGTAAGAATTAATGAGACACAATTACAGCTCCCAGAAATCTCAGGCCTAGCCAACTGCAAAGCACTCCAACTGAATAAGAACTCCCCAAGAATAAAGAGAAAAATTCAGTCCATTGTTCACAGGAAGCAGAATGTTTTTTGTTAAAAAATTGTATTTATTTGAAGCTGTTTCATAATTAGGCCCTGGAGAAAAAAAGAAAAAAGAGAGAGAGACTAGAGACAGGACTTGGGAACCAGCATTCATTGAGAAATCACAGTGTATGCTAAGAGACACACAGACACTTCATATATGAGAAAAAACACAAGGAATGGAGTTCATGAAAAATTAGTGTTATGAATAATACAAACATATACAGCCAATCAGCTGTTTAAACAGAGTATGTGGGAAGGTAAGTGAATCATCTCCAATCCTACATTTGTCCAAGGTTCCTGAAATATGTGCAATTTAAACAAAAGGTGACACGTCACAGCACTCGTGTTTACACTTAAGGGCTGTTTTTATTACCCCAGCCTACAATCTAGCAGGCACCAAGACCTAAGGTCATTAGCCATGAAATAAAGTCAGATGGAAGCACTGGCTCAGCTGAGCATTGAACATGTGGACTCCTCTCCTAAATGTTGTCAGGTCTTGAAAAGTTGGACCGGATTATTAAAGAAACTCTGGGCACCTTTAATTTATGTAGTCAACAGAGATATTCAAGGTCTCGATGCCCTGGGATGTGTTACGTAAGGATTATATTCATGCACATTAACGGTTCTTGAACAACTTCTCCAATACACTAGGAACAATCAGTCTTTTCCTCAATGTTAAGCTAATGAAGTCTTCTCCTTCCACCAATTTATCTTCAACATATTTTCATCAGATTATATTAAAATTATATTTATAAAGTTCCCTTATTCCAAAGTCACTGGATGCTTAAAATATAGCTTAAATATAAACACTAAAATTTTAAAAACCCCAGTAAATGCCTCTCGACATACAATGCATAACTACCCAGCGATCACAAACAAAGAAGGATGTTCTACACTGACGTGTTCCAGAATTACAACCTTGGTCAGAGAATATGCTGTCTCCTTCCTTGTAGAACTGTACAGAAGAAGAATACCCACCAGTTACAACCCCATTAATTGTAGTGGTGGCTTAGATTTGTGAAAAATTGGTGTTTTTCTGATGCCATCACTTACTGATATCACCACAAAACTCTTTCTTCGTGAAGCAGGTTGTTCTCACCATGGAGTACTGAATCATGAGTGATAAACATGGTACCAATATTGGTGAAGCATCCTCATGGCTACTGTATAAAGGTCTGCAATATCTCTGTCTCAGGACAGGAGTCATTATTCTCTGACTCAAAGAGCTATGGTTGCACTACAAGCAAGCTGTGTTACACCGCATCCCTGGGTGGGGTCATCGGCAGCAAGGATCAAACCTGAAAGCATGAGCCTCTATTGCTTGAGGTAAAAAACCTAACTGTTTTACCCAACGCTGTAGGTGGCACATCAACCTCAACATGGCCCAACCACCGCTAGAGGGGGACAGAATGCCACACTGAATGGGTGGGAGTAGCCTGCAGCTGCAAGTTTGACAGCATTATTTTAAATGGGTCTTCCTGGAGGGCTCACCCTAGTGGTAGAAGAGAAGTCCCATCTCCATATACTGTTTTACTATCACATCCTTGGTCCACACTTCTCTGCCTTTCAGGGCCCAAACATAGGACAACGGTAAGGGACAGAAGAAATTTATTCCTGCAGAAGGCTCCAAGTGATGTGCGGTTCCCTCCTTTAGCCCAAATAACATTTTCTTTTACCTCAACTTCAGCAATCAACATTTCTGATGCAAATAGTATATAAGGCTAATAGTGAGCTAACGCCAACTTTGTTTGGGCTTAAGGCAAGATTGATTTTTAGTGAGGACCATCTTCCATGCTGAGAAATATTGTGGAAACAATCCTGTCTACTAGGATGGCTACTAAATGCCAAATTTAAGGCAGAGGGTTAGACATTTTGAGAACATAATGCCATCCACCTAAGACTGACCTAGAACATCTTGAATAATGATTTTTAAAGATACTTGTGCATGCTGCAACTTGAGGCCAGAAAAGATCTCCCAGGCCTGATTCTCATAGAATCTCAGGGTTGGAAGGGACCTCAGGAGGTCATCTAGTCCAACCCCCTGCTCAAAGCAGGACCAACCCCAACTAAATCATCCCAGCCAGGGCTTTGTCAAGCCTGACCTTAAAAACCTCTTAGGAAGGAGATTCCACCACCTCCCTAGGTAACCCATTCCAGTTCTTCACCCCGCTACTAGTGAAAAAGTTTTTCCTGATATCCAACCTAAACCTCCCCCTCTGCAACTTGAGACCATTACTCCTTGTTCTGTCATCTTCTACCACTGAGAACAGTCTAGATCCATCCTCTTTGGAACCCCCTTTCAGGTAGTTGAAAGCAGCTATCAAATCCCGCCCCCTCATTCTTCTCTTCTGCAGGCTAAACAATCCCAGTTCCCTCAGCCTCTCCTTATAAGTCACGTGCTCCAGCCCCCTAATCATTTTTGTTGCCCTCCGCTGTACTCTTTCCAATTTATCCACATCCTTCTTGTAGTGTGGGGCTCAAAACTGGACACAGTACTCCAAATGAGGCCTCACCAGTGCCGAATAGAGGGGAATGATCAATAGAGGGGAATTCTATCTCATTTACACCACTTTCACATTGGTGCAGTTCAATTGGGGTTACTCCTGATTTACATTGCTGTATGTCAGCCAGATCAGAATCGGCCATAAAACTGCAAAGCAATGGGGCAAAAAATGCCCCCGATCCTGCAACTAAGGGTGTGTAGCTTAACTTTCTGCACACAACTGATTCAGTGAAATTCAATAGCCTACCCGTGTGTGTAAAGTTAAGCACGTGTTAGTGCTTGCAGGATCAGAGCCTATTTCCTAGTAAGCTATTGATCGTTCTAATCCAATAATTTTTCGACACTAAAAAGCATTCCACCAAGCCCTTTCTCGTGTAAATAAATTCCTGAATAGATTAGTAGTCTACACTGAAAGGGGCCCTGAGCCTGCATACACTAACACCCATGTTTAACTGGTATATTTATACCAGGAAACCCTCTTTGTGGAGAACAATCGTATACTGGTAAAAGTGTCCTTTTGCCAGTATAGTGTATATCATTTCCTCGAGTGAAATAAACCACACTAGCAAAAGGACTTTTGCTGACATAACTGTGTCTACACTAGTTCTTTTGCTGGCATAGCTAGTTACAGAAAATCATATCCCTAACCTTCATTGTTATGGCAGCCAAACTTAAGTATAGACCAGGCCAAAGTGTTTCAGCTATGAGAAATCAAGTTCTGTACTAGTCATGAAGTGAGGCAGCACTCTGCAGCCTCTCATGACCTGAGAAACCCTAAACTTTCTAGAAGATCAAATCACATCATCATGTTTTCACCTAGTGTAATCTCTCACCAGCACTGAGGTTAGTATTGTACTATTTTTACCACTTATAGAGCAGGTGGAAATACCAAGGCAATCTGCAAGCCAGTTCTAGACCATATTCAAAGCTAAGTATGATCATTTATACTACAACAAAATTATAAAAAGTGAAAGTATTGGAAACCCCAGAATTTTCCATTTTAATGTATGGTAGTTTTTGGATTAGACTAAAAACACATTCTGAATATGTAACTATTGAACAGTTTCTCATTTTAAGTCAGCTATGGTTGACTTTCACAAGGATGACTAGATAAATAGATTCCCTTTATTTAGTTCTATTAGGTGCCTGATATGTCATTTTTAAAGAAAAATAAGGAGACTGATTGATACAATATGGAATTTTTAAACCCTGCTAGAGCTGTAAGGTGGAAGTTACTGTTATACATTGGCTTCAGAGACCAGACTGTTTTTAAATACAAGATTTACATGTATATTCACAGGGCTAGAATGTGGCATTTAGCAACAATCCTACGGCTGAGTAGAGACCTGGGCAGAGCCTCAGCACGAGATCTACAAGCGATTATACCTCAGAAGGCACAATCCTCCTGCATAGGCCCAGAGATTGTGGACAATGCTGTACAGTTCTTTAAACCGCTCCAATGTAATCCTTTCCTATGTTCACTTCAGGATTCTATAGAGGTAGGGAAGGGACATGGTGCTACCTCCTCCCTGCCCCCTTTGAGGCGATTTATGGAGCACAGGGATTGCAGCTGTCCTTAGGCCTTACATGGAGTGTGCAGTTGGGTGACGTAGAGAGAAAGCTCCTTAACCACCTTTCCCTTCTTTCTTCCCTTGCCATACAAGGCCTGTGCACAATCTGGCACAAGTCCTTCAGCAGAAGCCTGGTCTTTTGGATGGTGCCCGAAGGACTCAGAAGACTAAGCAGCAAGTTTTGTAACTAGGATAACAACAATCATGAAAACAACAAGGAGTCCGGTGGCACCTTAACAGGAGCAGTGCCAGGGTTTTTGCCGCCCTAGGCAGCAGCACTCCTCCGCAGTAATCGGCGGCGGTTCGGTAGCGGCAGCAGCTCCTCCTCTGAAGCTGCGTTCTCGGCTGCGTTTCGGCGGTTGCTTTTCTTGCCGCCCAGAGAAAAACCTGCCGCCGAATCGCCGCCGGGAAATGAGTCGCCGCCGAAATTTCGCCAAGGGCAGTGAAATGCCGCCCACCAAATCCTGCCACCCTAGGCGACCGCTTAGGGTCACCTAGTGGAAGCGCCAGCTCTGCACCTTAAGGACTAACAGATTTATTTGGGCATAAGCTTTCGTGGGTAAAAAACCCACTTCTTCAGATGCATGGAGTGAAAATTACAGATACAGGCACCAAGACATCAGTACGTCAAGAGTTTCCCTGGTGCTATTGCCATAGATCTGTGGCACACCAAGGCGGAAGCACCATGGGGGCCCGTGATGCAGGATTAATGCACTTGCAGAGTTTCCATCCCACCTCACATAACCTACAACTATGACCAATAGATGAGACTTTCAAAAAGATACTCTAGTGTAGAAGCTGAATTTAAAATCCATAATATATCAGAAAAGTAGGAGCAATAGTGAAACAAATCTTAGGACTATCTAAAACTCAGTGTGAGGACATCTTCCACGTTTACTTCTACAAGACTCCCAGTCTTTCTCCACACACAAAATGGTATATACATCAGCAGATGGAAAAGGAGAGTCATAAAACCCAAAGATGACTTGGGCCACAGTACTCTTGCTGTAATGTATTTCCATGTTATTGTTTTGTTCTGAATAATTCCAAATGAATTCTGCCTATTGTGGAAGTACCATAAGAGAACACGTTTCAACCATAGCAAAACAGGTTTGGAAACTTTGTGCATACCAATAGCAGAATGAAGACTATCAGATTGTTACAGGGTTTAGCAATGCACAAATTACAAACCAAGTTGCAGTGAAATTTGCTTAGTGATACTGTGTATTTCCCTATAACATAGTTCCACTGTACATCTACTATAAAAAAATCATTCCAAGTCACTGAACTCTAAAAACAAAAATGGTGGAATGACAAACCTCGCGACTGAAGTCCACTCTCTGCAGAACTTTCCTGAATTGAGATTATGTTCATAATATAATAGCCTATAATATATGCTCTCCCTAGCAGCAAGTTGACCTTTTCTCTCTAGACCCCACTTCATATTTGCCATCCTTAGAATCAAAAAACCTCAGAATATACCATATTCATTTAGCAGCACAAGAGGTTTGTACTTGTTGGACACAGATAATACTACTAAATCTAGTTGGTGCTAGAGTTCAATGGAGAAGCTTCCAGCTGAAACAGACAAACTATACAGGAAATATTTTATTTTGAACCCTAAGTTTCATTTTATCTTACTTCACAGGAAAATCAGTAGTTAATACAGGAATCCATGACACAGGTTTTCGGAATTTGCCATTTATTTGCAGTCTCTACTTTCACACTGTCTAGTAGTTAACTGTCAAATACTACAAGAGTTTTAAAAAGTTAGACGTTCTTGTCTTATCACAGAAATGTAAAAGTAAACAGTATAAAATTATATTTCCACTAGTTAAAATTGTAACAACTAAAAAATTAGGGTTCTGCCTTATTTTACTTTTCCCCAGAATATATAAACTCTTGTAATTAAACTTTTCACCTTTCCAAGTAGCTGACTGTGTATTCCTGCACAGTGGGTGGTTTTCTCTGCAGACATATTGACTTGGAACAATATACAAAGCAGAAATCCCTGAATGGAATTTATGGCTAAATTTAACCATGCATATTTTTTAATAAAATTTGCATATCTCTCTTGCAACATTAAGAAAAAAATAAGTCTAAATTCAGTTAATTGTAACACCATATTGCTTTGTCAGAGAGAAATAATATGAGATTTGAACTTATAATTTCCATATTTATTGATGATGTGTGTGAAAGGAAATCTGTGCAAATATTCCTGGCGCTGCCTTAAAGAGATTTCAAGAATAGGAGCATATTAACCTTTCACATGGAGCTTAGATATGGAAAAGGAGCTTCTCCTACTCAAAGATGACTTAGAGGGCAATTATAAAAGTGTTGGTGGAGAGCCTCTGGAGTTCTGGAAAGTGACAGCTCTAACCACTCCATCCCAGAACCACCAGATATATGAATAAAAAGTTAACTTGTTTTGAAAAACTGCATTTTTCAACCTTTCCAGCTAGTGTTGAATGAAAAGTCTTTCCCACAAACGGATTAATCAGTGTCAATTTCTTGACGCCAGGTTTTTCTTTGATACATTGCCACAGCATCTCTCTACATTTTATTCTTGAAAGCAATTTAGCAGACAGTAATCAGTAGCACAAAAATTCTCTCCTTCTCCCACCCTCTTTTCTTACTGTTTGCTATGTTTTAAATAGGACTCTTCCAATGCACCAACTGACCACCCTTTAAATCCTTCAAAATGAAATTCTTAGTTATACCAATATAAATGTGCTTAATAGCAGGCCTGGTCTACACATAAAATTTAGGTCAAAATAGCTACGTCAGTCTGGGCAGCAAGTGAAAGATACACGCACCTGAGCAATGTGGTTATGCCAACCTAACCCCCAGCATAGACACAGCTAGGCTGACAGAAATCCGCTTCTACTGACCTAGTTGCCATCATTCAGGGAGGTGGTGTTCCCACACCAACAGAGAAAAAACTCTTCCATCACTGTAGGCTGGCTCTACACTATCGGGCTATGCCACTATATCTACAGTATTGTAGCTATGCCTCTATAGGAAGAAGAATAAGGCACTTTTATACCAGTGTAACTGTGGCCACATCAGAGCTTGTACAGGTATAACTTTTTGGTTAAAAAAAAGTCATCCACTCAGTCAACAGTTAAATCTCTACCGAAACTGTGTTTAGACCCGGCCTTAACCCTTCACTGCTGATCTCCTCTCCAGGATTGTCTGCTCTCTCCAGCCTGGTCTACACTTAAAGACTAAGGCCAACATAGCAATGGTGCTCAGAGGTGTGAAAAAGTCCACACCCCTAAGCACCATTGCTATGCCAACTGGACCCGTGGTGTAGGCGCAGCCAGATGAATGAAAGCATGTTTCCTTCAACCCATTCCTCAGGGAGATGAATTTCCTATAGTAACAGAAAAACCTCTTCCATCGCTGTAGTATGAGTCTAGACCAGGGGTTCTCGCAGCAAATTTTTTGGTGGCCTGAGAGTGCGGTCACCAACTCTTACTGGTGGCCACACTGACACTTTTTTCCTAAAATACTTAATAAACTTTAGGGGGCGGGAATTAAATATGCACAGATTCACATCCAAATCATTGTAAAGTATATTTGTAGGGTTTTTTCACAGACTCAATAACAAAAATAATGCTGCCTCCCCCTTTGTCCGCCCCCCCCCCCCCAATCCAGGGTTTAGTGGGTCCTGGGGCTTACTGTGAAAAGTGACATTTGTATATTTGTTAATATCACAGAACACTTAGTAGCTACCTGGGAGGCTGTGAAAAGTGATAAGTGATATTAACAAACATACAAGTATCACTTTTCACAGATAGCTAATAAGTCTGCTGTGAAAAGTGATACTTGCATGTTTGTTAATATAACTTTTCTCAGCAAGCCCCAGGACTCATTAATCCCTAGATGTGGGGGCTGAAAGGGGAGGCAGCACGGGCCAGAGGTGATGGTGGGATGGATGCGGGGCCAGCATAGGCACAGGAAGTAGGGGTGCGGATTTATGCGAGGCCGTTGGCCCCACTCCCAGGGCTCCACTCCCTGGCTTGGGTCCCAGGAACTGGCCCCGCACCCCGCTCCCCAGCCACTGGCTCCGTGCCCGGGGCCCTGCTCCCAGCCCTCCACCTGGGACTTCGCTCCCCAGCAGCTGGCCCCATGCCCCGCACTCCACTCCCCAACCCCGCACTTGAGGCTTGGCTCCCGGCCACTGGCCCCACTCCCCAGCCACTGGCCCTGTGCCCGCGCCCAGGGCCACACTCCCAGTCCCGTGCCTGGAGCTCTGCTCCTGGGGCCTTGGCTGCCGGCCCCACTCCCCAGCCACTGGCCCAGGGCCACACTCCCAGTCCCGTGCCTGGGGCTCTGCTCTTGGGGCCCAGGCCGCCAGCCCGCTCCTCAGCCACTGGCCCCTGCCCAGGACCCCACAGCTGGCCCTATCCCCTGCTCCCAGGGCTCCACTCCCGGGGCCCCACACCCAGTCCCATGGCCAGGGCTCTGCTCCTTGCTCCATGTCCACTCCTAGCTGTGGCCACAGCCTCGTCCCCCTTACCCCTGTCCGGGTCCACTCCCTCCTGGAGACACAGCCCTGCTTCCAGCCTACAGAGCTTCAAACTGATGCTTTGTGTCAATAAATGCTGTCTTTCAGTGAACTAGTTTAGAACACATGTACAGATGGGGTGATGATTTTTTTTCTAAAATATTTAACTCTAACTGTGGGGGTGGGGTGGGGAGTGTTGTTTCTTTCTTTTTCTTTCGAGGACCTGATCCTGCAACCTTTATTCATGCAAATTGTCCCTTTGAAGTCATTGGAACTACTGGCATTAGTAAGGATTACTCACATATGTAAGGGTTTGTAGGATCAAACCTTCTATTTTATACTTTAAATTTCAGTAGTGACAGAAAGTTACTAACCCATCTGATCTATGCGAGATGAGTTGGTTAGTCCCAGTCCAGTTACTAGTGGACAGATGCCCACATTATAATCATCTACCTTGTCCACAATCCTTGCAAGAGATGCAAAGGACTGAACAGACCTGGAAACCTAACTTCCCTCTCACCTCTTGACATTATCCCTCCAAGTCAGGGTTACAGCAGGTAAGGGACGTGAGGAATGTTGCACTGCCATTGACTGTGCTGTATCTGTTCTCTAGGTTTGGATCTCTATTGTCCAGAAACTCAAAATGTAATGTTAAGATGTATTTACATTTTAAATGATTTTAAGGACCTGTAAACACAATTTAGTCTTTTGTATTTAAACCTGACAGCTTTTATGTACTCTATTTTTTCATAAACAATTATTACTTTGAACAAATATCTCAATGCATAGATGCAAGCCACCAAGAAATATAGACCCACTACACAATTAATTGCCATTTCAAGACTGTTATCAGAAAACCTCACTCTTAGGCTTGGTCCACACTAAGCCCCCAGTTCAAACTAAGATACGCAACTTCAGCTACGTTAATAACGTAGCTGAAGTCGAAGTATCTTAGTTCAAACTAAAAGGTACTTACTGCGGGTCCAGACCTGGCAGGCAGGCTCCCCCGTTGACTCCGTGTACTCCTCTCGCGGAGCAGGAGTACCGGTGTTGATGGTGAGCACCTCCGGGATCAATTTATCGCGTCTAGACAAGACGCGATAAATCGATCCCAGAAAATCGATTGCTTGCCGCCGAACCAGCCAGTAAGTATGGACGTGCCCTGACAAGTAGTGTTAGGAGAATGAGGACGCGCTAACTCATGACGCGTCTGCACTGGCAAGGCACATAGAGCGCTCTGACTCCACAGCTAGAGTGCTCCTGGTAATCCACCTCAGCAAGTGGAATAACATTTGATGCGCCCCCGCTGGAGCGCCGCAGCACCAGTGTGGATGCCCTGGTATGTTAATGCGCTCTGATCGGCCTCCAGAAGTGTCCCACAATGCCTGTTCTAGCCAATCTAGTCATCAGATTGAACTCTACTGCCCTGCCCTCAGGTGACCAACCATCAGACCCGCCCTTTAAATTCTCTGGGAATTTTGAAAATCCCCTTCCTGTTTGCTCAGCCAGGTGTGGAGTGCTCTCTTTCCCTTGTGCCCCCATGTCACCTCCAACCCACTTTCCCCAACATTCAGGTTCTTATCACCACCAGCTGCCTCCAATACCTGTAGCTTCACCACCCAACTCTGAAAACTACGACCCTTATCCACTGCACTCAACCCCCATCACCATGCATTATAGCCATCCTGAAGTGCAGCACTGATTGCACAGCACTCCAGACAGGAACACTGAATATAAAAACAGGACATACGCAAATCTCTGATTGTACCATTCCCCACCCCACCCCCTTGCCCTTTCTGTTTCCCAAGCAGTTGGGTTTCTTTTCAATAAATAAATTTTCTTTTCAATAAAAGAATTTTTTGGCTTTGAAAACATTCTTTATTATTGCATAAAGTAAAAGATACCTTAGCCCCAGAAAGCAACAGGCACTGCAGGTCAGTGTAGCAAACACAGATTCCTACTTACATTGGAACCACTGCACTTCACTCTCGTGCCGGGCATCAAACATTACTAGAGTCTTTCAGCCTCAAATTGCTCCCTCAAGGCATTCCTAATCCTTGCAGCCCCGTGCTGGGCCCCTCTAATAGCCCTGCTCTCTGGCTGTTGAAATTCAGCCTCCGGGTGTTGAACCTCCGAGTTCCATGCCTGAGTGAACATTTCACCCGTCCCTTTACAAATGTTATGGAGGGTACAGCATGCGGATATAACCACGGGGATGCTATCATCGGCCAAGTCCAGCTTCCCATACAGACAGCACCAGCGGCCCTTTAAATGGCCCAAAGCTCACACCACAGTCATTCTGCACCGGCTCAGCCTGTTGTTGAACCGCTCCTTGCTGCTGTCAAGGCTCCCTGTGTAGAGTTTCATGAGCCATGGCATTAAAGGGTAGCAGGGTCTCCAAGGATCACAGTAGGCATTTCGACTTCCCCTACAGTGATCTTCTGGTCTGGAAAAAAAGTCTCGGCCTGCAGCTTCCTGAACAGGCCAGTGTTCCGAAAGATGCGTGCGTCATGCACTTTTCTGGGCCAGCCTGCGTTAATGTCAATGAAACGCCCACGGTGATTCACAAGCGCCTGGAGAACCATAGAGAAATACCCCTTCCGATTAACGTACTCAGAGGTTAGGTGGGCTGGTGCCAGAATTGGAATATGTGTCCCATCTATCGCCCCGCCGCAGTTAGGGAAACCTATTTGTGCAAAGCCAGCCACAATGTCATGCACGTTACCCAGAGTCACGGTTCTTCTGAGCAGGATGCGATTAATGGCCCTGCAAACTTGCATCACACAATTCCAATGGTAGACTTTCCCACTCCAAACTGGTTAGTGACCAATCAGTAGCTGTCTGGAGTTGCCAGCTTCCAGATTGCAATAGCCACCCACTTCTCCACCGTCAGGGCAGCTCTCAATCTCGTGTCCTTGCGCCGCAGGGTGGGGGCGAGCTCATCACACAGTCCCATGAAGTGGCTTTTCTCATCCGAAAGTTCTGCACCCACTGATTGTCATCCCAGACTTGCATGACGATGTGATCCCACCACTCAGTGCTTGTTTCCTGAGCCCAAAAGCGGCGTTCCACAGTGGTGAGCATGTCGGTGAATGCCACAAGCAATCTCGTGTCGTAGGCATTACTCGAGTTGATATCATCGTCGGAGTCCTCACTGTCAGTTTGGATCTTAAGGAGTAACTCGACTGCCAAACGTGACGTGCTGGTGAGACTCGTCAGCATATTCCTCAGCAGTTCGGGCTCCAGTCCCGCAGACCGAAAGGGAAGACAGAGCGCGCAGCACAAAAAAAATTGAAAGATGGCACCAAATGTGGACAGAAGCAGAGGGATTGCTGGGATACGAACCGATGCATCACGGGGCGTTGGGACAGGACCCAGAATGCCCCGTACCTCCCAGCCCCTTCCCACAAGCCACAGCGCCAGAATGGGAAGAGGTGCTCTGTGGGATACCTACCCATAATGCACCGCTCTCAATGCCGCTGCAAGTGCTGCAAATGTGGCCACGCCAGTGCACTTGCAGCTGTCAGTGTGGACAGACTGCAGCGCTTTCCCTACTACGCGCTCCGAAGGCTGGTTTAACTCAAAGCACTCTACATCTGCAAGTGTAGCCATGCTCATGGAGAAAACTCATGGAGGGACTAGGATTTGGGAGCTAGTTAAATTCAGGTGAGCCTATTTAGGCTTCATTGGCAGAAAAGCGGTGAGGATTATGCTAAGCAGAGACTATGAGCACTGAGGGAAACAGACTCTGTCCCATGAGGTCTGTTCTTTATGATTTGAGTTTACTCTTTTTAGATTTGATGGATTGAAAATAGCTAGAGACTTGACAAATTACTATTAGGTTGGATTAATCCAGAAGCCCTGCACTGTCTTTCCTCATTGTTCCACCCTGGTCTTGCAATAGGCTGCAGTTTAGATTTTGTAAAAGCTTCTGCAAAGTTTGATAAGAGAAACTGTATTTTAAGTGACAAAGAGTCCTGTGGCACCTTATAGACTAACAGACGTATTGGAGCATAAGCTTTCGTGGGTGAATACCCACTTCGTCGGTATTCACCCACGAAAGCTTATGCTCCAATACATCTGTTAGTCTATAAGGTGTCACAGGACTCTTTGTCGCTTCTACAGATCCAGACTAACATGGCTACCCCTCTGATACTTGTATTTTAAGTGTTAATAAAAAGTTTTAAACATTCCCCAACAGTGTAGGCACCGCCATTGTGCTAGAGCTAGAGAGCCAAAGGCTGAGAACAATTAGTGTCCAGATCAGCAATCCTTCTCACGTTTAGTAGCACCTTACTCCACACATTGTCCTAATTAAATCAGTAGGGCTACTTACGGTTCTAGTCAGCTTAAGCATAGTGGTAGATCAGGTCCTCAGAGATCATGTTTCTTTTTCCAAGATAAGTGGAATACAAAGAGTAAATAGGTTGGATGAATGATAAGAGGTGTAATTAGAAACTTGGGTAAGGATTTTCTTTAAATGTGATTTTTATCATTATTTATTGACAAATTATTACTATTGTGCATCCTGTATCTGAGCAGCAATTAGGAACAATAAACAAGTTAAAATGCATGCAACACTTAACAGGAGTGAAACCCATTGCTTTAAATGATACAGGCTCACTGACGGCTCAATGTGCTTCTGGAAAAAAACCTACTAAACGTAGTATCACAATTTTAAAACAATTTTGTATTCCTCAAGGTTCTAACACTATTACAAGTTTCTCCTAAAGCAGCTAGCTGAACTAATTTTCTTTCTAAATATTGCTCTATTTCACATAATCAATTCAACTGGATAAATGATGTGAAGCATCACCTTTCTTTTTGTTCATGTTAATGGCATGTTTCCTCCTGTTAAATGCTTGTTGGTCAGTTAATGCTCCCAAAACAAGGTGGGTGAGGTAATATCTTTTATTAGACCAACTTCTGTTAGTGAGAGAGACAAGCTTTCAAGCTTACACTGAGCTCTTCAGGTCTGAGAAAGGTACTCAGTGTGTCACAGCTAAATACAGGGTAGAGTGGATTATTTAGCATAAGTAGTTAACACATTTCAAGAGGCCATTCAAAGGTGAAGTGGCCAGTTAACACCTCTCCAGTCATGGGGGAGAGGGAGAAATAAAAGGCTGGGGGAGGAGGGGATTCATGGGTTATAGTTTGTTTTAATAACCCATAAATCCACTGTGTCTATTAAGTCCATGATTTTTAGTATCTAGCAAAGTTATGAATTTAAGTCTTTTGAAGGTGTTGTGCAGCTTTCCCTTGAGGATGAGGACTAAGGCCTTGTCTACACTGCCACTTTACAGCGCTGAAACTTTCTTGCTCAGGGGTGTGAAAAAACATACCTCTGAGCACTGCAAGTTTCAGCGCTGTAAAGTGGAAGTGTAGACAGTGCACCAGCGCTGGTAGCTACTCCCCTCGTGGGGGTGAGTTTTTTACAGCGCTGGGAGAGCTCTCTTCCAGCGCTGGTGCCACGACTAAACAGCCACGGCAGTGTTTTAACATTGGTAGTGAAGACATATCCTGAGAGGTCACATATAGAATGACCTCTTTGTGACAAAGTGTTCACCCACAGGTGATGGTGTTTGTCTTTTATCATTTTCCTGTAGGCGTTCATTCAATAGCACAGCAATTGTCTCATTCAGGATGTAACCAGGGCAGGGCTAGCAAGGCAGCCACCCAGGGCGCAAAGGCACAGGGGCAGCTTGGGGCTGGTGAGGCTCAGGGAGGGAGTGCCACCTCCAGTCCCTGACTCACCTCAGCGAGTCACCCAGGCATGTAGCTACACCAGCAGTTCTCAACCAGAGTCCAGGGCCCCTAGGGGGCCACGAGCAGGTTTTAGGGGGGCTGCCGAGCAGGGCCAGCATTAGAAAGCCGAAGCCCTGCCACGCAGGGCTGAAACCCGGGGCCCCGCCACCCGGGACTGAAGCCAAAGCCTGAACAACTTAGCTTCATGGAGCCTCCTGTGGTGTGGAGCCCCGGGCAATTGACCTACTTGCTACACCCTAACTCTGGCCTTGGCTTTTATATGCAGAAAAGCAGTCATGGCACAGGTGGGCTGTGGAGTTTTTATAGCATGTTGCGGGGAGGACGGGACCTCAGAAAGAATAAGATTGAAAAGCCCTGAGCTATAGCACATGTTGTGATAGGCATGTGTAGGGCCGAGGAAACTTGAAAAGTGTGTTGCAGGGAGTGTTTGTCATCATAGCAATGGAGATAAGTCTTCAGGTTTTGCATCTGTTGTTTTGACCGTGTCTGGTGCTGCTTTGGGTTGGTGTCTAATGGTCTATGGCAGGGGTGGGCAAACTTTTTGGCCCGAGGGCCACAGCTGGGTATAAAAATTATATGGCGGGCCATGAATGCTAACAAAATTGGGGGTTAGGATGCGGGAGGGGGTGAGGGCTCTGGCTGGGGGTGTAGGCTCTGGAGGAGGGCTGGGGATGAGGGGTTTGGCATGCAGAAGGGTGCTCTGTGCTGGGACCGAGGGGTTCGGAGGGTAGGAGGGGGCCCTGGGTTGAGACAGGGAGTTGGGGTGCGGGACGGGTGAGGGCTCTGGCTGGGGGTGCAGGCTCTGGGGTGGAGCTGAGGATGTGCAGCTAGGGGTGCAGGAGTGTGCTCTGGGCTGGGACCAATAGGTTTAGAGGACAGGAAGGGGTCAGGGCTGGGGCAGGGGGTTGGGGCATGGGGGGGGGCTCAGGGGTGCAGGCTCTGGGCGGTGCTTACCTCAAGCACCTTTTGGAAGCAGTGGCATGTCCCTCCTCCAGCTCCTATGTGGAGGCGCGGCCAGGCAGCTCTGCGCGCTGCCCCATCCGCAGGTGCCACCCCCGCAGCTCCCAGAAGTGGTGGCATGGCCCCCTACGGCCCCTACCCGGAGGCGCAGCCAGGCGGCTCTGCGCGCTGCCCTGTCCGCAGGCACTGCCCCTGCAGCTCCTGTTGGCTGTGGTTCCTGGCCAATGGGAGCTGCCCTCCTGGATATCATGGAAGTGTCTCAGTTAATAAAGAGAATTAGTCAAAATACACTTTTAAAGATCAGGTTATTTCAATTGAAGCTGCTGAGATTTTCCCTTCAAAGAATATTCAGGAAACAATCACTAGGATGTGTTACTAAAACCTCTGTATCATTGGTTATTTGGTTGCTATCCGGTAACATTCAGGGCACAAGGTTATGTCTAATAAAAGTTACTTTATGGACATTTTAGAGGTAATATTAGACTATCCCTTGAGAATTATTCAAATCCTTGGGCACATCAAACTATCAAGAATTTGCTTTCCTAAAGTAACAGAATACCTGTGACAGTTGGGGCATGGGGAAGAGTTCTATCTACTTGCTAATCAATACTTTTGCAAAAGATTAGACTATCTGTAACTGTTCCTTGCCTTCATTTGCTGGCTTTATACTTGTGCACGGTTTGATGACTGGACATCTGTTCTGAAATTGCTCGAAGTTATTTACCTTACTATAGGGAAGCCTAATTTTTCAGAAAGCAGCTGCTTTTTTCCCCCAAGGAAAACACACACAGTTAAGACCTGATCCTGCATTCCTTGTACACCTCAAAATGTCCATTGTCTTTAGGGGAAGGATTAGGTAAACAAGAAATGCAGAGAGCCCACTTCCATTGCTTTGAATCAATCTAAACCTTTCTTCAGCTGACCCCACAAGTATCCTCACTTACTGTATTTCTTCTTCATTTTTACAATGAGATAGTAACTGGGATTGTCAAAACAGACTTCAGGGGCTTTAGACAGACTTTAGGGGCTTTAGACACATTTTCCATTAATAAACCAAAGGAATGATCAATTTCTGAATGTATAACATGCTACAAGCTTATTCTACGATTTTCAAGTTTATGCTTGTTTTGCTTAAAAAATGTCATAAATACAGTATACTGTTATTGAATGGTTTCTGATTTTTGTAGTGGGGTTACATCTCTTTTCACAAAATATAAAAAAGCAGGAAACATAACAGTGAGTGACAGTAAAACTTAAGCCACACCTTCTACTGAGAAACTCAGTGATTTTTCTCTATTTCTAGTAAAGTACAGTAATTCTAAACTGTAGCATTCAACACCTCTCCTGAGTTTCCAGGCTGAAATACAGCAATGGAAACTTTACAGCATCTGTTGCTTTTGGAAACAGTCACTTCACATGTGTTATCTCTGTAGTACACTGTCTAAGCAGGGTGTAAAAAGGTACTTTATAACAACCAGTACTGTTCCTGTCAGAGTGGCAATTTACAGATTCATACCAGATTCTAGGACTGGGTTTCCTCATTTTTACACCCTGTAGAAAAAGTTTTAATTGAGGTAGGCAACAAAACAACACCTCCTAATATGATCATCAGATCCAGTTCTAGTGAGCGACCTGGAAGAGGTTTTCCAAATGATTAAGGGACGAAGTTATCAAAAAGGTGGCAAGTTTTCAGAGTTCTTTTCCTTGTATTTTTAACATTACTGGGCCCATACGGTTTTGCTTAAACTATCAATATTTCTGAAAGGGGAGATTTCAGATCTTTTAGCAGTAGTTTTGAGTTTGACAAAAAGGAACAGGAAAACTCCTGTAAGATTAGTTTTGTGACCTGAAATTGTTACAACACAAAATGGTAACGCGTGGTATTTAAATGCGGATCTGCGATGTTTTGCTTGTAATTATCGGGTTTCCCTTGGGGGAAGGAGGGCGAGGGAAGGAGAATTTGAGTTTGTTTGGCAAGTTACCGAAATGATTACATAGGAAACTTGTTTATTGCCTCATTACTACCCATTTCCTTCTAACTAGATAATCTATGTATTCATTTAAATCAGAAAGGAAGGGAGAGGAGCCTGTTAGCAGAAGCAGCATAACAACTTCTTGCTCTGGTTTTGTGCCACGTGTTTAATTTCCTACAAATACTCATTTAATAGCTTGACCGCCAGCTTCTGGTGAAGATTTACATTCCTCCCCCCACCAACTTAATTTCCTAACACTAGATTTTTCTGGTTCGAAACCTGACAAGTCACAAAATTTGCCGCCACCAAAAATAAACCCCACCGTATTGCCACCCTCCTGGCTCACTGAAACGCTTGTTCCTGCGATTACAGTAATTACAGCCCCAGCGTGAGCTCCATACATGCGCTAAATGAAACAGCACATCAATTAAAAAATAAACACTCCATTCTAGGAGTAAGACAACCCCCTGGGATGTCCTAACAAGCGTAAATGAACCTGCCAGGCTGCTGGCTTCCCCGCCTCCTGCCTATCTTCTCTCTTTTAAGGTGGTTTGGAAAGCGAGGGGGAAGGGTTAATTGAAGCACTAACAAGTGGCAGATAAAGAAGCCAAAATCCCCACCGCAATCTCGTTTTACCTACATCCTAGAAGTGCAACTTGAAAGCGAGCGATTAGTTCAGAATCCATGAAACTATTAGAATCAAAAGAGGAACAGGAGAAAGAAATAACTAATAAAATACTGTCACCCCCTGCCTAGATATTGTTCCCTACTGAGTACCTGTTGGAGAGATTTGTCCAATTGACTATTAAAACCATGTTTATTTTACATATCTGCCTTTCTGAGGGTGATGCTGGGGTTTTTGGATTAATTTTCTGTCTTTTTTTAAAAATCTTTTCCCCCTTTAGAAAGGATATTTCCGGGTGTTTCACTGAGACATTAAATCTCCCTCACTGTCGGGATTCTCACACTCAACTAGGTATCATTTTAGGGTAATCCAAGTAACTACACTTTGTATCGTGGGCAGATCCTTCCTGAAATAAGACTTGGAACAATTATTTAGAAGGTGGGTAGCAGTCCAGTGGGAGGCTATATCTCCCCTGATGTCAACTGTTCTGAGTAAAAACCATGGAAGAAGATGACCCTATATTATCAACAATGTTCTGAAAAGTTTATTTCAATGTCTCTCCCCCTAGCTGGTCTGATTAAGACCAGCGTTATCACTAATCCAGCAGAAGGAGACTTTACAAGAAACAGCCAATCACCATGTCAAGCAGTCATATGAACAGGGTTTATAAAGTCAAACTTTAAACATTAAGGGTGACATTGTGCCATCACTTATTAAGCAGAAATTCTTCTTAATGTCACTATCCCCCCATCACTGAACCCAGCAGGGACTTCTACTTTACAGTTGATGCCAAGATCTGGCCTCTAAAGAGGTGACAATTTGGGGGCACAAACATTGACATTTATATAAACAACCGATGCTCTTTGATCTCCAGGTACCAGTAATGACGGAAAGACTGTGTCGTGGTTTATAGGATGGATCCTCCAAGGCCTACATTGTATTCATTCAGAATTGATTTAGTTATTCCTTAGACTTTCAAAGCCATGTGCAGCATGTGGAGCTGTGCTCCATCAGCTCCCCTTAATCCTTGTCTGTGCTGTTGCAAAACAATTCTCAACAACACTGTAAACTTGCTCTCTCCAGGCAAGAGACTTTCATAAACTTAAACTTATCTATGTTCCACTGCGTAGAATCCCAGCTCCGAGTGAAACTTTCATTGCAGGGCGATATGATCCTGCCACCAAGTGTAAACAGTATCTATTTTAAGCAGCTCCTGGTGAGGAAGTACAGCCACTCTAAAATGACACACAAAATTTAACCAGCTGTCAGTTTCACTGCGATAACTCAAATTCCATATAAATATCAACTTAATGAATTGCTCTGTCTGGTGAGTACATTTTTATGACTTTTTTATATCTCAGGGACTAAAATTTTGTTGACTTATGCTTTATCTGCTACATATCCTTGGTGGTAGCTGACATCATTAATAGCTTACACTTTTTTGACAGATGCATTGTATATGGAAGCCATAAAGGTACAGTTATGGTTTTAGAGAAGCACTGATTTAAAAACCCAAACAAAATATGTAAGACCAGGAGGCTAAATCTACCCTGAGCAGTATTTTCTGTCGCCAGCATTCCCATTTCAGGCAGTGAACGCTATTACCAGGCGTGTCTTCAGGTCCAAGCTCCGATCTGGGTGGGATTTGGCCTTAATATTTTGTAGTATATTCCAATACAGGCAGAGGAAGGAATACTTGCAAGGTTTTACATTGTTTGCAGAAAGCACTGAAGATCGATGCTCACTGGGAATGCGTTCTCAGGAACACTGGCGCTTTGATACCTAGAGGATTTTAAAACACATATGAAAACTTATTCTTACTCCTACGCAAAGCGGTAGCCAGAGGTCTGTGAAACCATACCACGAAAAGGAAAAGAAATGCCCCCAAACTAGAAGGGAGTCTCCTCTTCCTTGCTTAAGCAATTCGCATCACTACTTGCCTGCCAGGAAACATTTACAGCTAATAAACTGCACCTTAAAGGAACAGACATCGCCCCTAGAAAATCATGAGGGATAACGAGCACATCGGATTTTGCAAACAAGGTGCTGAGGGCAGAGCGCTGGGTCCGTTCCACCTTAAGAGAGGTTGCGGGCCGGCTTCCCTGCTCTCCGCCCGGAGCCCGCGTGATAGGTGGCTGGGGCGCGAGGGGCGGGGCCTGGCAGCGCTCGGTATAAATATTCATGAGAGCGCGGTGACCGGCCTGGCGCTGCCGGGGCCGGAGAGCGAGAACTTGTGCAAAGGGCGCTGTGGCTGCCAAGACCCAGGTGGCTCCGCAGCGGCGCGGGGGATTACAGCGCCTGCGGCCGGACCGTGCTGCTGCGGGCTCGGTGAAGCTCGCGCGGCTGCAGGGGCACCGGGGATCCCCTGGGTGTTTCGGGCCGGCTGCCGGGGGCCAGGTCCGTGGCTCCGGGAGCCCTCAGCCATCTTGGCTGGGCACCGCAGGGGCTGAAGGCGAAAGTCGCGGCGCCTGGCCGGGAGCGCAGCGGCCGCTGGAGCAGCGAGGGGCGCGGGTGCAGCCCCCGAGCCGCCAGGAGATGAGACAGCGGCTGAGAAGCCTCCCCCGAGCGGACTGAGTGCGCACAACCCCCCGCGGGCTCTACGAACCCGGAGCGCTGCAGGGGGCTGTTTGCGGGGCTCCCCCTGCCCTGGACAAGCGAGAAGAGGCGTCCCCGGGGCTGTGTCCTGCCCGGCGAGCCCTGCGGAGGGTGGCGGTGCGTTCCTGGGCACCTGCAGCAGCGAGCCGGGGGGCTCGCCCTGCCTGTGGCCGGCAGACGCGGGGCTGCCGGCGGGACAATACACCCCGGTGGCGGGGCGCTTGCTCTCCCCGGGAGAGGCCATTCCTTGGGGCGTTTGCGGTGCCCGCGGCGCCTTCCACTACTAGGAGCTGCCGGGCGGCCGCCGCCTCTCGCCGAGCATGGAGCGGAGTTACCTGCTGGAAATCACCTCGCTGCTCGCCGCCTTCTCCCTGCTGCAGCGCTCGAGCGCCGCCGCCTCCTCCGCTGCCGCCGCCTCCTCGGCCAAGGAGCTGTCGTGCCAGGAGATCACCGTGCCCCTGTGCAAAGGCATCGGCTACAACTACACCTACATGCCCAACCAGTTCAACCACGACACGCAGGACGAGGCGGGGCTGGAGGTGCACCAGTTCTGGCCGCTGGTGGAGATCCAGTGCTCGGCGGACCTGCGCTTCTTCCTCTGCAGCATGTACACCCCCATCTGCCTGGAGGACTATAAGAAGCCGCTGCCGCCCTGCCGCAGCGTCTGCGAGCGGGCCAAGGCCGGCTGCGCCCCGCTCATGCGCCAGTACGGCTTCGCCTGGCCCGACAGGATGCGCTGCGACCGCCTGCCGGAGCAGGGCAACCCGGACACGCTGTGCATGGACTACAACCGCACCGACCTCACCACCGCCGCGCCGCCCCCGGCCAAGCCCCCGCACCGCGGCGGGAAGGCGGGGGGCGCGGCCAGGCCCCCCGCGGCCGCTGTGCCCCCGGCCGAGCTCCCTCGCAAGCCGCGGCCGCCTCCCCCGTGCGAGCCGGGCTGCCAGTGCCGGGCGCCCATGGTGTCGGTGTCCAGCGAGCGCCACCCGCTCTACAACCGGGTGAAGACGGGGCAGATCGCCAACTGCGCGCTGCCCTGCCACAACCCCTACTTCAGCCCGGACGAGCGCGCCTTCACCGCCTTCTGGATCGGCCTGTGGTCCGTGCTCTGCTTCCTCTCCACCTTCGCCACCGTCTCCACCTTCCTCATCGACATGGAGCGCTTCAAGTACCCGGAGCGGCCCA
Source organism: Macrochelys suwanniensis (assembly GCA_033296515.1). Classification (NCBI taxonomy): domain Eukaryota; kingdom Metazoa; phylum Chordata; order Testudines; family Chelydridae; genus Macrochelys; species Macrochelys suwanniensis. The sequence goes on from CM065776.1 coordinate 26,836,912, forward strand.
TCATCTTCCTGGCCGCCTGCTACCTCTTCGTCTCGCTCGGCTACCTGGTGCGCCTGGTGGCCGGGCACGAGAAGGTAGCGTGCAGCGGCGGGGCAGGAGCCGGTGGAGCCGGGGCTGGCGCGGCGGGGGCCGGCGGGAGCGCCGCGGCAGCGGGGGCTGCGGGCGGGCGGGGCGCGGCAGGGGGCGCGGCGGAGCTGCAGCCGGAGCTGGCGGGGGCCGAGCACGTGCGCTACGAGAGCACGGGCCCGGCGCTGTGCACCGTGGTCTTCCTGCTGGTGTATTTCTTCGGCATGGCCAGCTCCATCTGGTGGGTCATCCTCTCCCTCACCTGGTTCCTGGCCGCCGGCATGAAGTGGGGCAACGAGGCCATCGCCGGCTACGCGCAGTACTTCCACCTGGCAGCCTGGCTGCTGCCCAGCGTCAAGTCCATCGCCGTGCTCGCCCTCAGCTCCGTGGACGGCGACCCCGTGGCCGGCATCTGCTACGTGGGCAACCAGAGCCTGGAGAACCTGCGGGGCTTCGTGCTGGCGCCGCTGCTCATCTACCTGGCCATCGGCTCCATGTTCCTGCTGGCCGGCTTCGTCTCGCTCTTCCGCATCCGCAGCGTGATCAAGCAGCAGGGCGGCCCCACCAAGACGCACAAGCTGGAGAAGCTGATGATCCGCCTGGGGCTCTTCACTGTGCTCTACACCGTGCCGGCCGCCAGCGTGGTGGCCTGCCTCTTCTACGAGCAGCACAACCGGCCCCGCTGGGAGGCCACGCACAACTGCCCCTGCCTCCGCGACCAGCAGCCCGACCAGGCCCGCCGCCCCGACTACGCCGTCTTCATGCTCAAGTACTTCATGTGCCTGGTGGTGGGCATCACCTCCGGCGTCTGGGTCTGGTCCGGGAAGACCCTGGAGTCCTGGAGGGCCCTCTGCACGCGTTGCTGCTGGGCGAGCAAGGGAGCCGCAGCCCCCGGGCCCACGGGGGCAGGGGGTGGGGGGCAGGTAGCTGCCGCCGCTGCGGGGGGACTGGGAGGCGGCGGCGGCGGCTCCATGTACAGCGATGTCAGCACTGGCTTAACGTGGAGATCGGGCACCGCCAGTTCTGTGTCCTACCCCAAGCAGATGCCCTTGTCTCAAGTGTGAGAGCTGGCGAGGCCAGTGGTAAGGAGGGGGCGGGGGGGCGCTGGCCTGTATGAAATGCTTCCTCACTGTTTGGTGCCATTAATGAACCCCTAATGGTCCCTATTTGCCGGCTGAATTGTTCTGCACAAGCCGTGGCTGAGGCCCCAAGCTCCAGCCCCCCTCCCTCCCCGTCTCCATTCATATGCAGGGAGCATGTACTTCAAGGCGTCAGCTTATTATTGTGCTGGCAGAAAAGGGTGGAGGAGGCTCAGCAGTTTCTGCAGCGAGCAGGATAAGAAGCCGCTTCTGATTCTCTCTCTCTCTGGACTTGCAGTAGATCTCCCTTCAACGGGGAGATTGATGGCCTGATGGGAGTGCAGGTGTTGGGTATTCTTAATGACCAGGCAAATGCCTTAAACACACACACACATCATGTCTTAATTATACACCCAAAATAAATACGGGTTTTGCAGTTAACAATGTATTTATATAATTATTTGTTACTTTGTACAAACATGTAAGATATGTATATATCCAAAGCTATACAATCTGTAAATTTTTTTGTAAAAAGTTTAGAGGCTCCCCCTGTAAGAGCAAATATTTGAGTATTCTATTTTGTCAATAAAATGACTTTTGATAAATGACTTTTCCAAGTTTCCCCCCATCTACCCATATTATTCCAGATGTTGTTAGTAGTTAACTGTCACTGAAATGTCACTAAGCTATATTAATAATGCAGTTACTTATCTTTAAGGATTGCATTAAGTTAAAATGTGAGCTATTTTTAAGAAAAACAGATTTTTAGACTGACTTGTTGAATGTTCTAAAACCTGAGGTGCCTTACAATAATTCTTTGCTGCTCTATGCTTTGTAAGCCATCACACTGTATGTAAACTAAAGTTGTACAAGGCAGTAATCTCCCACATGCCTTGTTATGTATCCTGTAAAATGGATGTTATTTTAGGAATGTGAATACTTACACTACCTTTCATCGCTATTGTCTGTTTTTTGTAAGCACCTGCCTTTAGAGGGGCTGTATACTGCTAAAGTGTAAAGGTTAACGTTTCAAATTCATAGATCATGTTTTACAGTAGAACAGTGAGTTGAGAATTGTTAGTTTAATCTGTTAAGGAAAGACTGATCTAACAGGTTAACATCTTAACCTTTCATACTTAACTTTTGTATATCAAATATGGTCCTTTTTCAGAAGAAAATGTATTGTTCTGTCAAGACTAAGCTAATTTATGTGAGCAGAAGGCTGTTGAATTAACAGAAGAATGCTTTGGCAATTGTTGAACTTTTTACCTGTCTGCTCAGTGGCTCAGAACGTCATTCCTTTAAGAGGAGCTAAATGAATAGGGTTAATCTGTAGGGAACTTGGTCTCTTTTGAGTTTGGAAAAACTTTGATCTTTTCTCTTTTCCAAACATGATGTATAGTCTGAAGTTTCTTTCCTTGCTGCTGGATTCCTCTTGTTGCAGAATTGGCCACCATGGAGCCTTAAAGTTCTTCAATTAAAGAGATGTGGGACTTTTTTTAAAAATAAAAAGAGGGAAGACTTGTAACAGTTAGTGAACAGCAGAGGGAAAAGGGAGAACAGCCTTTTAAACAGCTTTTTTCCCTGCATTGTTAGCCAGCCTGCAGGCAGCAAGGCATGGGTTGGAGCAGTATAGAAAAAAGGCATGAATGCCCTACAGGTGGTCTGATCACATAATCTACCCAATTTAAAGCATTTTCCTTTGCAGGACAATTGCATTAGAAAACTCCCTTCTCTTTTACTCCTAATTGAAGCAAAGAACAACTATTATAAACTAAAAGTTTTTCTTTAAAAAAATGTCTTTAGTGTTTGGAAACTGACTAAATTTTGGTATGTTTTCAGAACTAGGATTCTGTAGACCATGAGAAGTAAAAGCTGCAGTAGACACTTCTTTGCTCCAAAAAGATATTTTTATGCATTCTGCTTATTTTCTGAGAGATTAGCAATCATTTAAAAGCAATTGGTTAGGTTGTGTGTTAGCAATGAAAAGATAGCCCCAGGTCCCTTATTAGCCTGTCAATCAAGATAAGAGATGGGCAGCTGCCCTACTAATGACATAGGCATCAATCATCATTGGTGGGAAAATCTTTGTCCCGGTGAGTTTTGACTTGATTATAGTGTCCCCTTCACGAGTTCCCATAACTAAACAGGAACTTCATTTTATAGTGGTACTTGAATCATAAGGGGGGCAGGGGGCACAAAAAGGCTGGCCCTGTTAGCTCTGTGTACAGACAATACTTAAGTGGCTCATATTTACAGGGAGATACACTTCACTTTAAGACTTCACGTTAGTGCTATTTATGCAGCATTGTAGCAAAGCCTGTATTGGCATAATATTTTATTTCAATACCAGATAGCTGAACAAGACGGTTACAGACATGCCTTTTTCTTTAGGTGAGTCGGATTGTGGTTTTAAAAACATACTTTCTACACCCTGTGCACCACATATAAAACTAATGGGGTGTTACCTAGCACTTAAGAAAAAAACCTCCATGTGGTTATGAGGGGAGTTTCCTCCTACTAAGGAATGCTTTAAGTCACATATTTTAGCATCAGCTATTCCCAGATAAAATTTTGGCTTCTCTGCCTACAGTGGACTCTAGAGTGAAGGTTTGAAAAAAACTTATTCTGAAGTATTTGTACAAGAGTTTGTTGAGTTATAGCCGCATCGGGTTGCTGTAGCAGGACCTCAAGTACTGCCATAAAAGCACTTTCAGGAAAAAGCTGGAACGTGGCTCTGTGACTTGACCTGCCTAGGCACCAGTGGAGGGAACTGCCTTTGATTATGCACACAAAGTTTAAAAAGCCATTAAGACTTTGTAGTAGCTTACCAGCTACTTAATTGTTTGAGAAATATCCTACTACCCCGTACAACCCTAAGTCCTCATACAGCCTTTTCAGGACAGGTACCATCTATTTCACTTAGTTATAAGCATTAAGTCATTTGCAAAATTGTCAGTATTATTAGAGATAAAGGTTCACCTCAGTCATAATAGCTGACTCAAAGCTAGTTAGCAGTTGGCTTTGCTTTTTGCGGTGGGAAATAGGGTCAGAGCTGAACAATGGTGCAATGACAAAGTGTTTGAAGCTAGAAAATCAAAACGTGTTTGGGCTGGAGAATTTATATGCAACAATGGCTTTTGAAGAACAGAAAGAAGGTACCAGGAATACAAGAAAAAAAATTAAACAAACCATACTGTATTGTTTCTCAACTAGACAATGACAAGTCATTCCACCACAATTCATCAGTGTTCAAAATCTGACTCAATTTCCAGATCAAAATAAGCAATGGGGTACTGTGAACTATTACAGAACAGTTAACATGTGATGACAATCTACCATATACCTAAAGTTACAAGAGAGAGTTACTACAAAATAATCACAATAGAAATGCACATAATGCAAATTTCTTAAAAATGGACTAAAACCATTTATCAGTAATTTATACTACAGCACCATCTACTGGCCAAATTATAATAGATACATTGGTCACACAAGGATACAATTAATATGTTAATCATAGCTTGATCAATATATATGTGGATATATATATGTTTAAACTGAGAGCTGATGCAAGCTGTATCATTTAGTCTTTCTACATAACTGATTATGTGACAACATTTGAAAAGTGGGGTGTCTCAGTGACGACCCTCAGGGAGTTAATAGGAGGATCTTATAGCTTAGTATCCAAGCTGAGCTGGGTAAATGGGAAGAACTGTGCTTACCTTTATTTTTCCCCCCTATCTATGGGCCAATGTACCTTTTAAACTTTCCTTCTCTTCCTGGACCCTTGTTCTTATACGGTCCTTCAAAAGGAAAGTATGTGGGTTGTTATCCATAATGCACTAATGCCAATGAAGTGCTGTAGCTTTCTAAGGAACTAGCCTAGCTTCCGGTGGGCTTTTTAATGAGGCAGAACTTCACAGGTGTGCTAGAGCATGCTAATGAATAACAACTCATGGTAGAGTTGGTTCTCTGGGAGCTATATGTTAGTCTTCTGGCCCCTGCTTGAAGTTTTCCCTGACATGAGCAATGGCAACAGCTGCCACAGATGATTATGAGTTAGTGAGACTGGAATTTGGGTTGGCAGGAGGGTTTTCTGTATAACTATATTGAAAAAGTATAGATGTGACTTTAAGTGCCAGGCATTCTGTGAAACTTATCTGGGACCATGCTATAAACTCCTCCCCCCCTTATTTAAATAGTCACTACAAAAGCAAGTATCAGAGGGGTAGCAGTGTTAGTCTGGATCTGTAGAAGCGACAAAGAGTCCTGTGGCATCTTATAGACTAACAGATGTATTGGAGCATAAACTTTTGTGGGTGAATACCCACTTCAGATGCAACACGAAAAGCTTCACCCACGAAAGCTTATGCTCCAATACGTCTTTTAGCCTATAAGGTGCCACAGGACTCTTTGTCGCTTCTACAAAAGCAAGAGATGCTTGAAAAGAGGTGTTGAGGATAGAGCGTGTCTGTGGGTGTTGTTGAATCTTCCCAGGTAATACTTTAGAAAGCAACGTATCATGGTACTTTATAACTTCAGGGTTCTTTGAATGTGCTTGACCATTTACCAACATCCTATGGAAAGAGGTAAGCAATATTGTGTTCATCTTTACATGGGGAAGAGAACTTAAGGCTCAGTCAAGTGCCCAAGCTCAGAGGAAACGTCCATGTCTGAGAGCTGGATTCTAAAGCTGGTAATCCAGGTCCCAGTGAAGTCTGTACCACAACTATTGATTTCAGTGGGGTCAGGCTACCACTGCCTTGCTTCCAAGGCTCGTGCACAGTCTGTCATCTTAATTTGTAAAAGCTCCAGGGCAGAAACAGGATGTGTATCTCAAGCCTGTGATACTTTTCTTCCCAAACACTACATAAAATGCAAGAGCTGATGGGAATGCCTCTGCTAGGGTCTTTCTGATAAGTTAATAAATGCAGTGCAAGGACCCTAGAGACTAATGTAGGCTATGTGCTCTGCCCATTGTGGAGTAAATAAAAAGACAGAGATGTAGGACCTCAAGGAAAGCCAAAAAGCTGTGGAGTGAAGACTGCTTCAGGCTAGGAGGAGGAAGTCCAGGCTCCTAGTAGAGGTTATTTGTTAAGGAAACAGACTCCTCCTGGGCATAGCTGGAGGAGGATAGGGGACAATTCTTTACAAGATGGGTCAGTTTTCAATATGTGTAAATTACCAGACAGCTCTATCTATCTAGGTTTTTATGAGCGTGCCCATAACTGTAGTGTATTGAACTCATATAGCTGAGTGCAGTTGCCTTGAAGCAGGAACTGTGCAATACATCACAGAAACTCTTTTTTTCACACTATCATAGTGTCTGGTATTTAAAATACAGTTATAATTTAATGTGATTTTAGGCTTGGCAAACTGCCTTAGAGACTACTTACTATCTCAGATCCAACACTAAATTGACCCTTCTGAAGGCTGGGATAATATCTCCATTCCTATAGGACTTTATGGTCTCGGAGCACTTTACATGCACTAATGAATTAATTCTCGCAAAAGTCTCCACGGCATTTAAGCACAGGGAAGAAATTACCCTGCATTCACATTCATTCTGTTGCAGGTCTGGGAATAGGACCCATGTTTCCTGACTCTGTGGCCTGTGCTTTAAGTGGCCATCTTTTCCTTCTTTCTCACACGTGATTTAAGATCTTCTACCTTCAATAGCCCTAAATGCATCCACACTTTCTCAGCTATGACACCAAATCTACCAGTAGATCTGACAGCCCCTGCTAGCAATCAAACTGCTATCTTTAAATTTTACAACCATTGGGGCATAGGTTAGAGATGCATACATAATTCATTCCGAGATCTGGAGTGATTTGAGGAGGGTAATTAAAAGAGAAACAAAACAGCATATTCAATGGGTTTCTCTGGGTTCAGGCGTGAGAGAGGGAGGAGGAAAATAGGGACACGGGGTAGTACAGAACAATGGGGAAAAGAAGAAATGAGACAGGCTGGAAACTTTAGCCTAAACAGTCCAACTTCAAAGTGTGTTGAGGCTCTCCAGTTACCACAAGGTGACTGGTTATCGTTAATATGTTTATTTAATCAGGCTCACATTAAGGTGCACTGCATGGGTAATGTTAATCTGAAATAAAAAATGACTGGGAGAGCAACTGATTCTTCCCTCTCCCAAACAGCAGGTAAATCTTTATAAACAACTCTCAAATGAAAAATCCTTACAAATAAACTAGTGTCTGATGAAAATCAGTGTTCAGAACAAGTTTCCTTTGGCCTGTGGTGTGTGTATATGTGAATGGCAGGAAGATGGGCTCTGGCTTTTGTCTTACTGCTGTGTTAATGAACAGCTAGGAGTGCCCTCAGCTGGCCCGAATAGTGAACTTCATCCTCTTTTTGCCTAACTGCGATGACTAGCAGTTGCAGATTTATGCTCCAATTCATCAAAGCCTGCACATACAATCATAGAAATGTAGGACTGGCAGGGACCTCAGTAGGTCATCTAGTCCAGTCCCGTGCACCAAGGCAGGACTAAGTATTATCTAGACCATTCCTGACAGGTGTTTGGAGGTTTTTAACAGGTTAGGCAATGAGAGATTCCACAACCTCCCTAGGTAATTTTGTTCCAGTGCTTAACTTCCTAACCGTCAGGGTAGTTTTTCCTAATATCTAACCTAAATTTCCCTTGCTGTAATTTAAGCCCATTACCTCTTGTCCTGTCCTCAGTGGTTAATGAGAACAACTTATCACCCTCCTCTTTGTAACAATTTTTTATGTATTTGAAAACTGTTATGTCCCCTCTCAGTCTTCTCTTCTCCAGATGAAACAAACCCTACTTTTTCAATGTTTCCTCATACGTCACATTTTCTAGACCTTTAATCATTTTTGTTGCTCTTCTCTGGACTTTATCTGGTCTGTGCCTATCTCCACCAAAGTGTGGTGCCCAGAACTGGACACAATACTCCAGTTGAGGCCTTATCAGTGACGAGTAGAGTGGAAGAATTACTTTTTGCATCTTGTTTACAACACTCCTGCTAATACATTCCAGAATGATGTTCTTTTTGTTTGTTGGGTTTTTTGTTTAGTTTTTTGCAACCATATTACATTGATTCATATTTAGTTTGATCCACTATAACCCCCAATACCTTTCTGCAGTATTCTTTCTAACGCAGTGATTTCCCATTTTGTATTTGTGCAATTGATTATTCCTCTCTAGGGGTGGTACTTTGCATTTGGCCTTATTAGATTTCATTCTATTTATTTCAGACCATTTCTCCTGTTTGTCAAGATCATTTTGAATTCTAATCCTGTCCTCCAAAGCATTTGTAACCCCTCCCAGCTTGGTATCGTCTGCAAACATTATACGTGTATTCTTTATGCCATTATCATCCTAGACTTCAGCGGGACTTAGGCAGACGCTTAAGCATTTTGCTTTATCAGGGCTATAGGAAACATATCTCATAATTACACTGTAAACCTGACACACTTTGTCATGTAACACTTGCATGGATAGAGGTAATTAAAGGATTTCTACTTGCCAGTATGGCTCACCTGTGGCCTTGAAGGTCATGGGAGGAAGTCCTCTCCAGAAATAACCACTTCTTAAGCCCCCGGCCCTACAAACACTTAAGTATGACTTGTAGACAGTGGGACTACTCACATGAGAAAAGTAATGCTCAGGATCAGAGCTGTGAAGAGAAGCATTTATTCATTGGAGACTAACATATTCCTATATTTAGATAGACAAGCTCAGGCAGCTTGCTCCCTACTCAGTGCTCAGAGGAGTGATAACCACAAGGTCCTTCACCTTCTCCAACTCACTTCACTACCTGTCCTATTTCTTGCCAATTTCTCCCAGATTCTCTTGGTCTCTTCTGCTCCATCTCTTTCCTTTCCTCACTTCTCGGACAGTTCTTCCCAATATTTTTCCCTGCCTCCCATCTCTCTCTGGGACTACACTTCCTTCCTCTTCCATTTTTTTCTTTATCCAAACTGCTGAACTCCAACAGTTTCAGAATCTCCTGGTTCCAGAGTTACACACTTTCACCAGTTAAGTGGGCATCACCGGAGATATTTTGCTCATTGGGAGTGAAATTCACATGGGTGCAGTGGGCCAGTACAAAGTCTGTGCACATCTAAGTCCCCCATGAAGGCTTGAGTGGTGCATAGGATTTGTGCTGGCCCTCTGTGAGGGGTGAATTTCACTCTATTTGAATAGCAAAGAAGAATGTAACAGTTGCATATTTCTTTAGTAAAATATTTTTTCCAAGCAGAATTGAAATTTAGGTGCAAAAATATGATAAAACTATTATTTCAAGCCTATGTTATCACAAACTAGCGAATTGGGATATCTTACTTGAATACCTCCGAATTAAGTGATTGGAAAAAAGAACATTAAATTAGTTGTTCTTCCCTATAGGAACATGCAACTCCAAAGACAAGTGAACTACCAGCTGAGTACTTTACACCTTTCACCATTGCAAACGTAATAGTCCATCAATGTAATGCCCTAGTTTTGAACTCTAGTAAAAACTGCAGAAGTAGCTGCATAATGTTTTTACATACTTAGACCATAAAAGGCTTATTTGAAAAACTCACTTAAAATGTATAAAATGTAGCTTTAAACACTGCAGGCTCCTTCAGTTCCTCTAGAGAGCAGCAAATAGGCTTAAATAAAGTATTAACATGAACCTTTCAAATACTCATGAAACAGAAAAACCTGGTACGGGAAGAGCTGCGTACACTCACTACCTTCATTATGTGCACTAGCTGGAGACAGACATGAAGCAGAGAATTCTGAGCAGGGGGAACCTCTGGAGAAAAGCATTATAACCAAACTTTCCAGGAATGGCCTCTCTCTAATGGAAATATTTCACACATATAATTCTGTACTATGGAAAAATCTATTACTTCCGCACTGGAATGTCAAATTTTGGATAAATATAATATCTAGGGTCTCAACCTGGGTTTTTCAAAGCAACCTAAGGGAAGTAGGTCTCCCAGTGAGTGGGAACGGGATGCCTAACTCTCTTAGGTGCCTTGGAAAAGACCATCCTAATTTCCCAAAAGCCATTGAGGTAGACTTAATTGAGCTGAAGTGTATGCTACTGTAAATAGGAACTCTATCCTCTGTGTTGGTTCCAGAAAGAATTTGGCCAAGAATCCCACATGTCGTAGGAGGAAAGTTACTCCTTAGATGTCTTCCTATACACTGTTCTCTTCTTGACTTCTTATCAGAACATTGTGCTGGTAGGGAATCAAATGTAAATTCCTAAATCTGAACAAGGCTACTACCAGATTCAAAATATTGGTGACGCTTCAATGGCAGAGGAACCAACCAAATAAGAGGCAGGTGATTATTGCTTTTGTCCCTCTTTATGAAACCTGAGCCAATATTATTGACCAGGCATCATGAAATAGGGTTTCCAGTTGTAAGGAATTTGTTCAGTTGCTTGGAAGGAGGGTTTCTCTGTTTAAGTATTTACATGACCCTTATCTCTGTAGTCACCGAACATTTGAAGATATGGATTCTGTTCATCTTGAAGTGGTAGAATACTCCCCCACTTGTTCAAGAACATCAGGTTGACCACCAATCTGTGGCAGTCTTTTCTTGACTACTAGGAAGATCATATCTGGGGGAGCCAAGATCGCTCCCTATTTCCAGGTTATCTTTTGAATTTCATATTCATTTTGAGGGTCAGTCATAATATTTAGGATGCAAGGCCTTTGTAAGGGTCCCTCATACTCCCATCAAACCTACTCAAACAGGTAACTAACATGGGGTCAAACTCTAGGATCTTGGCTGGTAAGCTAAAGTATGGACAGTCCACCTTTATGTTGCAGCAAAATGCTTTGGCCAGAAAATCTCTGGATTCATTCCACAATACAGCATTATCCACCTGACTTCCCTCTCTGTCCTTAGGGATTTCATTTGACTACAGATGGAGCGTGGGATGGGGCAGATATAGAGCATTAAGATGGGAGGAGGATACTATCAGAGGCCTCAGAAACAGTGCTATGCTGACTAGAATTCTAGAGAGGTGGGGAGCAGCGGTGTCTAAAATTGCAGGGGCAAGAAGGCTACTCCCTGGAACATTCCTCTTGAATGGATCTGGCAGTGTTTACTTCTGCTTCAGCGTACAGTGCTCTGTAGAGAGGAGGGGTATTACCACCTTCAGTGCTGGGTTGGGGAAGACAGTAATAGGAGCCACTGCAGAAGCTCCTTTTGCTTGGTCAGACCCTCCTGCCTTTCTCCACTATTATTATTATTATTTATTATTATTATTTTAATACCAATGAAAGTTCAGCACTGTACAAGACAGAAAATAAACAGTCTCTTGCCTTATGTGCTTAGAATTTCGAGGACTGAAAACATGACGCAATGAAAAAGCCAGATGTGGGGATAAATCCACTCCCCCCGCCTCCAATTATACATTCCCTTCCTGAGCATGTAGGAGGTGGGGGTTTTCAGGAGACATGTGACCTTCACCTCCACCTTGATTGAGGCCAGGTTTTCAGTAGTGAGAGCTTCCTAGTGTGGCTCTGATAGCTGGGTTAAGGTCTCTATCCCTGAGCTACAAGAAACTTGTCTGCTGTTTCCTGATATTCTCATGCTGTGGAGAGCTGCAAAGAATAGAAAAACGAAGCTCCTGATGCAGGGTTTTTTTTTCATCTGTGGAGGTTTTCAGGAGTAATTAACCAGTGGACTTCAGCATCTGTGGGGAAATCCTTACTGTTTGGTAATACAGAGCCTTTAGTATCTTTTTATTATTATTAATTATTATTATGTTATTCCTCTGGCAAACAAAGGAAAAGAAGTTGCTTGATTGAGAATTTCCCTGGCTTACAGTATTTTTACATGTAACAATTCACAGTGTGACTGATTGTTAGTCATTATACTTTGTGAAGGTGGATTTACCCTTATCCAGATATCTATGCACTTCTAATTAGATAGCAATAAATACCCTCTCAGTAGAAGGACTTCCTTGGGAATAAGTTTGAATTTTGATTTGGGTCAAGGAGAAAAAAAATACCTAAACAACATTCCGCAACCAGTGAGGATCTTGGACAAAAGGCGGGGAACTGACGAGGAAGGACAATATTACAATGACAAGACTATACAGTAGGGCAGTGTGGGTGATTCCATTAAATTAGTATCTGTACTTTAAAAAAAATTCACTATTTGTAGGTGAAGAGATGGCTTGGAGAGCTCATTCGAGGTCTACGGGGCCACCATGGAAGAAACAGAAGTGAGGGTGGGAGGAGGACATGAAGGGGGCATCATGGTGGTGGGAGGGGAAATTAAAATGGAATGTGGAATATGGAGATTATTAGTATAAAGATATCCTCAATACAAGTCACAAAGGCAAGAGTAGCAGTAGATCTAGCTATTTCACGGTTATATTTCTAAGCCAAGTTCCTACAATATTTGTCACAGCAGGGTCTGGTTTAATTTTGTCAGAAGGTAATTGACCTCCAGATAGCCTAGGAAGGGTAGAAATGTTGCTCAGTGGACTTGGACTCTTTCAGTACCTGACCTTAATATTCAGGGATCCTAAAAATCAATAGAAGATATTCTGCTCCCTTCCTCTTCCTAATATAGTTGTATACTTTTTTCTCCTTTCAAACTGCTTTATTTTGCTGTCTCTTGCTTCTGTCATAGCTCATACTTCATCAAGCACCACTTCTAATCAGCTTCCAGCCATCCACGCACATGACTGCTGCTGTGAGCAGTATAAACACCTAAAATCATCTATGGTCTTGGTTTTTAATGAACAATTTATGACCTTTCCACATTTCCACCCTGTTCACTGAAACAGTTTTTTAAATGATTTAGGTTACAGCAGGTTCATCATTCTCCCAGGTGAAGCCAGCAGCAACCAGGGCCGGGTTCAATATCTAGGTGTTCCTTTTCAACAATACAGCACAGAATCGGCTCGAACCTCCACCCAGTAACCTGGGAAAATTACACACCACCCCAGGTGCCTCTGAGAGGCGATACTTCCCCCGGGGCAGTGAGCTGTATGGGCCCGTGGTGTCCGTGCTCCACCAATATGAGAGCACAGGGTCCTGGCTCCACCAAAGTTTGGAGCTGGGTCTCTCCCCCGGCCCCTTTTGCCACCCCTGTGCACCTCCCCCGGAGCAACCCCTGGGCCCCACCAGCCGCCCCCAGGGCAATTTAAAAGAGCCTGGGGCCCCCGCCAGCAACGCAATGGGGCTAAGGCATCTTCCTGCCTGCCCACTCCACTTCCGGAAGCGGCCGGCACATCCCTGCAGCCCCTAGGGGGAACGTGTCTCTGTGCACTGCCCCTGCCCTGAGCTGCAGCCAATGGGAGCTGTGGGGGCAGTGCCTGTGGGCAGCAGTGCGTGGAGACCCCTCTGGCCCCCCACCTAGCAGCTGCTGCCAGAGGGGGCTGCAGGTCACTTTTGGGAGCCGCCTGAGGTAAGCACTGCACCCCTCACCCTCTCCCCTGCCCCAGTCCAGACCCCGCACCCAAACTTCCTCCCAGAGCCCGTCCCCCACTCCCCCTCCCACATCCCAACTGCCTGCCCCAGCCCAGAGCCTGCCCCCTGCACCCCCTTCTGCACTCCCTCTTGGACCCCAACCCAGAGCCCACACCCCACATCCAAACTCCCTCCCAGACCCTTAGGCAGGTGGTGGGGGGGGCAGGACTTAGACCCATTCTGGGCACCACCAAAAATTATACAAACCTGCTGCCCCTGTACTTCCCCACTCTCAAGCACAGAGTTTGAGTGTAGCAAAGAAACCTTTAATGAAAGGAGGGAAGTCACCCAACATTAGTTAGGGAAAATACCGCAAGCAGGATTCATAAACATAAAACTGTGAGCAGGACACCCACCCCAGAGTGGGTGGGTCAGAGCCTTCTGCCTCATGTTCTTAAGTTCTACAACCAAAAGTTCCTTTATTGCACCCCCATCCCCACCATACCCCATGCACAGTGGTTGTCCTTGGTCAGTGAGGACCCAGGGTTCAGAGGTGCATTTGTTTGAGTTCACCTCCCACCTGGGGAAGAAGGCACCTTGCGTGCTTCACCATCTGAGCACTTGCTTTACCTGGCCACCCTGCCAGCCGTGGTTTCTCACTTCCTGGCTGCCACACCAGTCAGCCGACCACTTGCCACTTTTGCCAGCCACCCATCAGTTACCTTTTGCTGCCACCTGCCTCTCTGCTGTGCCTTCTATAGATCAGTCTCTTAGTGATTTTTAGCTCTCAGCAGGCTGAGCAGAAACATTGCCCCACCACAAGTGATTTCAGCTCTCATTGAACACTTGAAATAAAAAAGGCTCCTAATGAAACCTATGTAGCTCTATTTTTGAACAGTGGAGAAGAACAGGTTAAACCAGCCAGGGGACCCTTAGGGAGAGTCCACACCTCCTAGCTGGGACACCTGTCCCCAACCCTCTTACTGAAACAGGGGGCTGACATTCAAGCCCCTGGCTTAGGGCTGGTCCACACTGGGGCAGGGAATCGATCTAGGATACGCAACTTCAGCTACGAGAATAGCGTAGCTGAAGTCGATGTTTCCTAGATCAAAATAAATTTTACTTACTGCGGGTCAGGCAGGCTCCCCCGTCGGCTGCGCTTCCTCCTCTCGCTGAGCAGGAGTTCCGGAGTCGACGGGGAGCGCTTCTGGGATCGATTTATCGCGTCCAGATGAGACGCGATAAATCGATCCCAGAAGATCGATCTCTACCCGCTGAATCAGGCAGGTAGTGTAGACCTACCCTTAGTGAGTTCCTTTCAGGTAAAGGTGACCCCTCAATCGGGACAAGCTCATCACAGTTCTGCTTCCCTATAGTCATACAATGAAGATAACACTGATAACATTTCACTACCCCTGCATTCCGTACTAAAGTGATTTCTAACCTAACACCAGCCAAAGCTGATCACCTGGAGCTACACAGCTCCTGTCTGCTAGATACCTATGCAGAGTAGGTGTGTTCATGTAAATACAGTTTGCTCCTGAAGTCTCTCCCACTCCCAAACTAGGTGTCAGAGGAGAGTTCATTCAGCCCCCATTTACACTACTAAGCAGGCGACTACAATCCAATCACCCCTTTGCAACTGCACATCCCTGGCCAGGTAGGAGGAAGAATTCTGACCAGGAAGTGAGTGGGCACTGCTGGGAAGCATCAGCGGCATGGTGAGCCAGGAGCTTCAGAGAAGCTGAATGAAGAGAGAAACCCCCAGGAACCTTACACAGAACTGCACGAGCAACGTTACAGCCAGACATTACAGCTGGCTGCACGTCTCTGTGGGACTGGGACTAAAGGGGGAGGAGCAGCAACTGGGCAGGGAGCCAGTGCAGAGGAGCTAGGACTAGAAGCAACAAGGCCTAGCTGCTGAAGCACCTTCAGTGCTTGCCTCTGAGCTGCAGTACACCTGGCACACTACAGGCACCTTAGAGGAGTGGTGTACTCCAGCACTGAGCAGCTATAATTTTTTAACACAACTGCATCAGCAGTAAGCTTGAGTCAGGCAGATCTTCCTAAGAGCGTAGTGGCGGTTTTCAGAAGTTTATATTCACATTACACACACACAGCCTGAAAGTTCCAGTGCTCTCACCGTGCAGTGAACGCCACATCCACTGTATGTTTACGGAATTGGCCTCACACTATGGGAATTTGCAGGAGGCTAAAGAATAGGCAGCAGCCTGACCTGCAATTAAGGGATAGCATTATTAGTGTAGGTCAAAGTTTAGTAACTACAAACCACTGAGCAGGAGGAGGAAAAGGACTATTAACTTTATTATCCCTTTCAGACACAATCAGGCTCTTTCTGATTTATACTGGAGACTCTAGTCATTTAAAAATAGATAGGTATAAAGACAAATAAGCAAGCTCTGGAGTTCTGCCACAGCATCTGCATTATTTATCCACCTGTCTATCCATGTGTCAGTTTGAGAGATATACAAGATACATTCAACCCATGTTTGTTCCCTGCATTCCTTCTCACAGCTGATAAAATACAATGATTTACAAAAGGTTTCTTTGTCCTAATATTTTGTGATATTACAGCGTAATCAACACAGATCCCATTAAAAAGACTTCAGGGACTAGAGAGCTAAATATTTAATGCTTTTCTATCTATGATCAGTTTAATAATTAATGTGGTTCCTATCCAGGAAATGATAAAACACATCACCATCACACATGAAAAGCTAAACAACTAATATAAAGAAAAATATTATGCTTGACTACAACAATAATGAAATGAATATATATCTGAAAAGAATAAGTTAGAAGCCACATCAATATAAATCTGTGGTGGTGTTTAAAAAGATCCCTTTAATATTCAATATCAAACATTCCAAACAGCAAAAGTTACCATCTTAATGAAATCTGCCACAAGGTGTTAGCAAAGATTTCCATACAATCCTGTCATAGTCACAACAAGTTCTGCTTCCGATTCTTCATTCAGCCAGGGGGCTGTTTGTAAAATGATATTTTTACAGGCACAAAAATGGAATTTAACCAATACCAAGGTTTCCATTTCAAACTAGATGGTGTTAAATGTGTGTCATTCCAGGACAGTAAACACAATGCTCTGTCATGGCTCTTTACACCCATTCTGATTTTTTTGATCTCAAGTAGCCAGCACTGCTACAACTTGATTGCCCAATAGAAGCTTTTAGCTCAGCTGAAGAATAATGCCCTAAAAGCTTGCTCTGACCTACAGAAGAGTAAACCCCAAGATGGGACTTGACTTGGGGTCTCAAAGTCAGGGAAGCCTCTTTAGTGAAGGTTTGCTGTTGCCCATGTCTCAGGTGCCTGTATGGAAGTCGCTGCTGGTCACTTATGCACAGGGGCACTTCATTACTGCCTTGATTAGCAGCAAGGCTTTCTGCTATACAGGGCTTATTACTGTTACTGTTGAGGTTAGAGATGGCAGTTTGCTGGGAGATGATCTTCTCTTCCTCCTGAAGTTCTTCTTCATCTTCAGAGTAAAGTGAGCAAGACGCTTCACTGGTATGACTGTCATGTGTCACTAGATGTTGATGGCCTCTGTCCTCTGGAGATGGTGGAGAATCCTCCTGCTTGTCAGCTGGAGGCAGAACTGATCTGTGCTCATCCTCTGCATGGAGACCTTCCATCGGTTTATTTTGTCCATTTCTTACTGCCATTCTTTGGATGGCAAAGGCTAGATCAACAAGGCTAAGCAGAAAAGAGAGGCCACTCACCCCCCAAATGAAAATCATCATGATGGATTTCTCAGTAGGCCTGGAGATGTAGCAATCGACCATGCTGGTACAAGGAGACTGGTAACAGGAAAAGCGTTTAGGAACAAAAAATCCAAAGAGATAATACTGTCCAGCTCCAAAGCTAGCCTCTGCCAGTGTTCTTAGAAAAAGATGAACAGTGTATGCCCAAGAAAAATCAGGGATATTCAGAAAATCTGCCTTGCAGGATGGTCTAGTGACTGCAACGTTTTTGCAGGGTTCCTTCAAAGCTGTATGGCCAGCTAAGGCCTTCATTCCTTCATATCTATATGGCAAACAATGTGCTGTCACTACATGCATGGCTACTTTGTGCAGAACATAGACGCTGAATACAGCATAAGGTAGCAGAACAGACACTGTCTGAATGAGCCAGAATCGAAAGTGAGAGACAGGAGAGAAAACGTCATAGCACACATTAGAACATCCGGGTTGCAAGGTATTGCAGATGAACCGTTCTTGTTCGTCTTGATAGAGGGGGTATCCCGCTAACACTATCACCACCATTCTCAGCAAGATTACTAACGTTAGCCAGATCTTTCCTAGAGAGGAAGAAGAAATGGTGATAGACTCAGAGCACAGAAAATGAAATCTAGCAAGTAAGAGGCTCATAATGTAATCTTCCAGCATGTAAAGTATTTATGAACAAAAATCCATTGGAATCTTTCCATTGACTTCAGTGAGCTTTGGATCAGGCCCTTAATTCTGCGGTCCTTACTCCATTAAAACCCTTAGTAATATTGTGGCAGGATCAAGCATTAATTGTTCTGAGTACCTCTCTTTTTATTTTTATTTTTTTCCATCAGACTCTATGCTTCTCAGGACCGGATCTCGTATTTGTTAGATCTTTGCAAAGTAACATGTACACAGACATTTCTCTATAAAGAATTAAATAAAATAATAATAATAATAATAATAAAAAAGACCTTCTCCAGGGATGTGGAGCTCGGTTGGTTTGAAAAAAAGGGCAGTTAGAACATGCAAGCATTTTCCAGTCTATCTTAGGAGTTTTTACTAATATATAAAATCTTTGGACAAACACTGACTACAGAAAAATTCAACCCCAATACTGGATATTTTGCAAAGGGAAAAAAAGCAAACCAAAAAATTAGGACTTGAAACATTCACTGGAGTGGTTACTGAAACTCAGTACTACTTCTATACTGATCAATATATGCAGGCAGAGTTTGAAGCCAGGACATCCTGAGTTTCAGTCCTAGCTCTGCCACTGACTATCTATTGTCTTTGGAATGTCACTTAATTTAATAATCTCTCTGCCTCAGTTTCACAATTTAAAACAAAACAATAAGGGGAGTTGAGTGATTAATATATACTTATCTACATTAACACAGGATAAAGGTTAAGGACGCAATTCTGCTTCCAGATAAATGCAATAGTAAAAACCTTTGACAAGAGTAGGAGCAGGAATGGGTCCGAATTAATGGTTGTGCAGAGCCCTAGAAATCTAAAGTACTGAGTGGTTCTCTCTGATATAAACACACATGGTTCTACAGGCAGAGAGTTGGTAAAATAGCCCCTGTGGGTATTTTTAAAAATAACTCTTTACAGAAAAACTATTAGGATTTTGCTTTTAGAGTGTATGGCGTATGCATACTTACAGTCTTAGACAATCGCCTCTCCTACTTGCCAAAAAACTAAGTACTTTTAATAACATTTGTGTGACTCTTAAACATTTAAATGTTTGTTAAACATTTTGGTGTTAATATTTATTGGCATGCATTTGAGATGAGCTACATCTCTCTCTTGTGGCCAGCAAGAAAGACAATAACACAGCTCTCAGAAATGGTGAAACTAGGCAAGAATATATAAACACCTTGGTAGCTCCGTGAGACTGCAGAATAGGTGATCATATTGAAACCCTCCCACAACCAGCTAAACAATATATTTCCTAACCACAAACTATTTCTGATGTCATTCTTGGTGTTTTCAGTTGCCTGTTCTGGTGGAGAAAAATGGCTACTATATGAAATCAAAAGTAGCCCTTAATAAATAATACTCCGTACTTTTATTACATTTTTAATGCAAGGATCTCAATGTTTCAAAACCACTCATGAATTAAGCCCCTCAACACCCTGGGATGTGTTAGGGCATCAGTTTTTAATTAGAATGCACACATGAGAGAGTTCCGCTTAAAACCCACTGGGTCCCTGTTAGGTTAGTACTATTAAACAAGGTGGGTGAGGTAATATCTCTTACTGGACCAACTTCTTGGTGAGATGGACAAGCTTTTTACAGATAACTCTGTGGATCGTTTTCCCTAAGGGCTCAGTTCTGCAGACAGTTACTACAACGAGGCATGTCATTGAAAGTTAGTGGGATTACTTGTAGTGAGCAATGCACTGTAATAAATATTTACAGGACTGAGCTGTAAAGGCCAAAGTCCATAAAAGTCAGTTGTCTTCAATAGTCTTTGGATCTGGCCCTAAGTCATTCGCTCAAAATTACAAAGTGAATCAATGACAGAATCTTATTTTTTTTTAAAAAAAAAGAAAAGATTGAGGTCATTGTCTGAGAAAATTAAAGTGCATTTTTAACATGCACTTGAATGCTGTAAACTTTTAAAACCCAACTATGACAAGCAAGATTGCTTAATCACCAGTTTATTGAAAAATGTTTTCTTTACTTCTCCCTGTATTGTTTACTTCACTGTTAAAGCAGGCTATGTCATATAATGGAAAAATGTACTTTTTACACCTGTCTTGAGCTTTGAGTGTTTCATTACAGCTCTCAATAGAGCTGGGAGGAAACTTGGTAGGTAAGAATAGTCAGATTTGAAAGCCCCGCCACCCTCCTCAGCATTCATTTCTAACATTTAGATTCCTACTTCATCTGCTATGAATATTTTCTATTTAAAAAAAAAATCAACTATCAACAGCTCTTATATCCCACAGCAAAACAACTAACTTTCTTTTGGGAGTGGGGAGGGCGGGGAGTGGTCAGACTGATAGCTGGAAATGAAAGCTGATGAACAGGGAAGAAACTTGGATGATTTGGGGGGTATGAAACTCTAAAAGAAAGAGCACACCTTTTAAAGATACTTACCTACAATCGTAACATTGTAGTTGAGAGTGATAATCAAAAACCCCAATGAGTCCCAGTGCTCCATCTTTGAACTAGTTCACTACACTTTCAGCCTCTGAAAGCTTAAGGAGGATTCTGGCATTTTCAAAGCAAATTAGACCTAGACAGAGAAGGAAGAAAATAAATATTTGTGGGGAAAATACCCAATCACTAACAACATTATTGATGAAGAATTATTTTTATGAAAGAGCTAACTAGGCCTGCTGACTTTTGCAAATTGGGAACAAACCCTTCCTAGGAAATACAGTTGATTTCACAAAAGTTCTAGCTTCACAGATCTATTGGCTGCACTTACCTCTGTGGTCCCCCTGTCCTGACAACTGCAAGTAGACAAAAGGCAACAGGAGTAATCTCAACCATTGTGGGCTATTCTTACCCTCCCAGGGCATTCCAGCCTCCTGGCATTGCTGGGATATTTCAGTGGCAAAAATCAGACACCAGTACAGGAAATAATAGAACCCTCTCTGTTTCCCCAAGGGGAATACAGATGAAAAATACAAGGAAAGGGGTTATGAAGGGACCAACATCCCTGTCTTTGGAAGGTATTTTCAGTTTAGCAACTCTTTACTAGGAAGCTATCCCATTGCAATTTTCCCAAAGTAATTTTATTAATAAAACACACCCTCTCTGAGAGGACATCATGGTCTTGTCAATCACAGTTGCACCAAAAATTCCATAACTTGCCTTCGGCCTGAGAGGAGAGCAATCTCTACCCTGCAGGGATATGGAGGATGAAAATGATAAAATCTTTAATAGCATCTTGGAAAATAAAAATCTTCTTTTAAAGTCATTTTCATTTGGATGAGTTCTTCCTGTCTGAACTATTTTGCATTGTAGTACTTGATAATCTAAGCAGATATTTGTGACATTTACTATTTAAGAAGTAAGCCATGGCATGAAGCATGTTAAGGCTATTCTGAGTAATGGGCAGAGCACCCCAGGAGCAAACCAGGAGGGAATATGACTCTAAGGCAGGGGTCGGCAACCTTTCAGAAGTGGGGTGCCACATCTTCATTTATTCACTCTAATTTAAGGTTTTGCATGCCAGTAATACATTTTAACATTTTTAGAAGGTCTCTCTCTATAAGTCTGTTATATAACTAAACTATTGTGGTATGTGAAGTAAATAAGGTTTTTAAAACGTTTAAGAAGCTTCATTTAAAATTAAATTAAAATGCAGATCTTGTCAATTTAGTGTGATCCTTGCCCTTGCTTTTCCTTGCTGAGTTTTCCAATGTCTGGCACGTATTTGGATACTTTAAGCTGCACACAGGCTTCAGAGTGATCGGCTGTTAACCAGCTCCGAGAGGGGCAGAGGACAGATTTCATGTGTGAAAATACCTGTTCACACATGTATGTGGATCCAAATGCTGAAAGCATTGCAATCGCAATTTTCTTCAAACAGTTAAATTTCATTGGCAGGGGCATCAGCAGGTCAGAATAGAGGCCCCATGATCTCTCTCTCGGTAGCTTCAAGGGCACTCCGCAGATCTCCAAACTTTGATGCCCATAATGCTGAGCTTTTTAACTGAATGAGCTGCATTTCGAAATCTTCAACACCCATTCACTGAAATACAGACAAATCCAAGTCGCTTTCGTTGAACTTTTCAGGTTTAATTAGAAAAGAAAGCATTGGGCCAAATCGCTGGAAATCTTGAAATCTGTCAGAAAGTTCTGATTCCAGTTCTTGCATGTACATTCCAATCTCATCGACACTGACAGTGCAACATGTCGATAGCTCAGGCCTGCACAACATGTGGCCTGCATGGGCTCACTGTGCGGCCCGCGGGAGGGTAGGTAGGTGGGCTCACTTGCGGCCCGTGGGGGGGTGAGTAGGCAAGCGGCAGGGTGGGGCAAACCAACGGCCGGCTGGCCGGCCGGCAGGTGGGCGGGGTGGTGAAGATGCCAGTGGCAGGCTGGGGAGTGAGGGCGAGCCAGCGGCAGGGGGGCGGGGGCAGCGGCAGAAGGTAAGAGGCCAGCAGCGGGCAGGCAGGTGACCTGGCGGCAGGGGGAGCCGGCAGGGGGCGCTGAGGAGGCGAGCAGGCGGTGGGGAGTGAGTAGGCGAGCCGGGCAGGGTGGGGGATGACGAACCGAGTGGACGGGCAGTGACAGGGCAGCTCCCATCCCCTCTCCAAGTGGTTGCAGCTGTCTGGAGGTGCCTGCCTTCCACGCCTTCCTCATTCATTGAACAGGGCAATTGATTGCAAAGTGGGGGGAAGATCTTATTCTAATTCTAGTAAAAAGACATTTTTCTTTTACCTTAATTATCATACCTTAGGGGCCCGCTATAACATATTACCAAGGTTCCATACGAAGTCATATAAAGTTATATAAAAATGCATAATGCAGAGATTTATCTACAACTGCATTGATTGACTGTTGTGTGTAGTAATATAGTGACCCCTGGGGAAGATGAAGAGGGGTGTGATGGTGGGGCCGAGCGGGGAGGGGTCGGGTCCTATTTTACTGCTGTGATCTGGTCACCCTATGCGTGCTGTTTCTTTCCCCCTCTACAGGCTTCCATACCCCAGTGCTGGGGAAGGAGGGGTTGTTTCTGCGGGGCGGGCGGCACTGGGGGAGGGGAGTGGTGTTTCCATGGGGCCGGGGGGTTTCGGCCCTCAGCTGTTTTCTTTGGAGTAATATGGCCCTCGCAGCTTTACGAGTTGTGCAGGCCTGCGATAGCTCTTTTATGTGTTGGAAGTAGCGAAAAGTCAAAGTTTGAATATCCCAAGAAAAAACTGCTAGTTTTACAACAAATGCTTTCCAGGCTACATAAAGATCCAGAACTGTTTTCCCTGCACCCTGGAGACAGAGGTGAAGTTCGTTTAGGTGAGCGGTGATGTCAGTTAGAAACATGAGCTTACACAGCCGTTTGTCATCACCCAGTTCTGGGTAGTTTTGTCCTTTTTCCGACAAAAAGGCCTTGATTGCATCAATACAGTTTACAAAGCGCCCCAAAACCTTGCCGCAACTTAGTCACTGAATGTTGCTGTGAAGTGGAATGTTGTTATAAGCACTGTCCATCTCTTCTAGCAGTGCTTGAAACTGTCTGTGAGTCAAAGCAAATTGAGCAACAAGGAAATTCACAATTCGCACCACTCGATTCATCACATTATTAAGCTCTGAATTAGACATTTTAGCACCCAGGTTTTCTTGATGGATGATACAGTCAAATTTCACTGTCAGGAAGCCAATCTGATCTTCAAGTAACTTTACAAATCCCATCTGTTTTCCGCCCATGGCAGGAGCATCATCTGTCGTCACACAAAATATTTTTGTGATATCAACTCCTCGTTCTTCCAAATGGGTTACAAAACTTTCCACTATATCTTCCCCCTTTGTTGTGCCATGCAGGGGTTTTAGGCAACAAAGTTCCTCTTGGATTTTATTGGAAGCGCAATATCTTGCAACAACTGCCGAACGTGGAACATCATTTATATCCATGCTCTCATCAACTGCAATGCTAAACACTGCTGTCTTTTAATGCAGTCATCTGCTTTTCGTTAACGTTTACTGCCATTTCGCTTACGCATCTCTCAACTGTTCTGGCAGAGACAGGCAGTTCTTTTATTCTAGATACGATCGTATCTTTATTTGGCAAATCATTGAACAAAACCTCTGAACGGCTGAGAAAAACTACTTTTATATATTCCCCATCTGTAAACGGCTTTCTGTTTTTTTGCAATGAACTGTGCAATCTTGTAACTTCCTTCTGTGGCTTGATTTTTACTTACACTTAAGCATTTAAAAACACTGCTTTGCTTCTCATATCCTGCTACTGCCTTTTTGATCGATTCAGTCTTGTCTACTTTCTCGTGCTTTGTTTCAAAGTGTTGTTGAACACTTGATGTGCGACAAACAACACTTTCACAACAGAAAGCACAAACAGCATGTTCCTTCGTTTGAATAAATCCAAATGTGTCTGTCCAAGAAGGCTGAAATAAACGGACATCTAACTTTGCTTTCTTAGGAGCTGACATTTTGTCAAATGTACCCCTCAACTTACAGTGGGAAAAAATTGTGACAGACGGCACGCACAACGTCAAATGCAGTGCACTGTTCCACGTGACATGATGGTGATGTAAGCAGCAAATCAGGACTTTAAAATATCCCAGTGGTGCTGGAACAATTTTTAAGGTGGGGGTGGGTGCTGAGCTGCGCCCCCTCTTGCCCCTGTATGTACCCCTCACAGCCCCAGGCTGGGGCCAGTGAGCCACAACTGGAGATGGCTGCAGAGCGCCGGGCCGAGGCCAGGAGCAGAGCTCTCGTTAAGCAGCTGGGACCCCAGACCGGCAGCGGAGCCCCCTGGACCGGTGGCCGGGACCTTGGGCCGGCAGCGGGCTGAGCGGGGCTGGCGGCCGAGACCCCGGCTGGCAGGGGGCTGGCGGATGGAACCCCAGGCCAGCAGCAGAGCCCCGAGGCCAGCGGCCAGGACCCGGGCAGTGTGAGGGCCACTGAAAATCAGCTCACGTGCCATAGATTGCCTGCCCCTGCTCTAAGGCCTTGTCTACACTTGCGATGGCATGTAGACTGCATGTAGCTACACACTGCAGTGAAAAGCAGGCTTTTTCCACATTGCGGTGTGTAGCTACACACACAGCAATGAAAGGCTCCAAGAGCAGAGGGGCAGCCAAGAAAGGCTCCAACAGTGGGGAGGCAGTGAGATACTACGCTTCTAAAAACAGCAGTGTAGATGTGGGAGGCCCTGTTGGGGTAGATAGAGAGCCCTGTCAGGTATCTGGAGTTTCTGCACTCCACTTGCCTGAGCAGTGCCTCACCATCTACACTGCTCTTTATAACTATGCTAGATGTATATGCAGCGTATGTACTAGACACACTGTCAGAGGTGTAGACATAGCCTGAGTCACCCTTAGCTCCAGAGAGAAAATAATCTACTATGGTTATAGAGCCAAAGCTCCTTCCACTCCTCACCCTGCATGGTGTGGTGGGGCTGGGAATAGTGGCCCCAGAATCTGCTTTTCCCTTCCCCTCCACCCCATCTATAACCTACAATGTGTGCTGTGGTTGCAAGAGTAATTCACATCTGGGCCTTAAATTACTGGGCGGGGGGAGGGGAGATTAAATAGATTCATACACACCCTACTTTAGTGCTGGAGGAAAATGGTGGTTTGACAGGCCTGAAGGCCTCTATTGTGCCATAGAACTGGCAGAAGTGCGAGCTTGGAAATGCAATCCTGCGAATGTATTTCTACCTGAAAACCCTCACTGCTAAGGGAGATGGGCCAAGGTTTGCATGGAAATCAGGAGTGAATTATTTGTAGGTTTGGCAGAATTAGATTTTGTTGTAATATAACTTTGATAATATCAAGGATTACTTTTAATCTTACACTTGATTTTTATAGATTTAAAATTTCACAGGTGTGGGATATTATGGGGGGCTCAGACAATTGTTTAGTAACAGTAGACATGGAGATTGAAAAAGTTAAAGCTTAATAACCATTAGAAACACAAATTGTCAACACGTCAAAATATACAAAGTAAATTTCCTTAAACCAGACTCTAAGAAGTTCTCAAGCAGCATTTTCTTACTTTGCCTATTTGTAAATATCAGTTATTAGCTATGGAAATATTTTTTCAATGGTTTGTGTGAGTATAGTAAAATTGACATTTACCCATAAAAAAAAATCGAATCCTTCCAAGACCACCTATTTACTGAAACGGTCAACAAAAGTGTCAGTGCAAGTTGTGGCATGGCTGGGTTATGTGACTGGTAACTGGATAATTTCCCGTTCTCCCCACCTCATATTCCCACAATATGTAACAATTCCAAAAACATTTTCTCTAGACAGTCTCTGAATTCAATGAGACCTAATCAGGAATGCTCAAGGCCTCAGACAGGACAGCAAGAGAATCATTTGTGTTAGTCTACCTAAGACCAGGGAAACATAAAAAACAGTATATAGTGATGGAACTTCAAAAAAATAAAACAATGATGATGATTTACCTTCCTAAAAGATTTTAATCTGAACTGATAAATATATGTAGTATTATGTTTTTAGTACTCTTGTAATTAATACACTTTTTCCAACCAAAGGGAGTTCTTTAGTATTGTACTATATGTCTTTATGGTGCTTGAGGTTGCGTTTTTTGTAGTCGTGGGGCGGGAGGGAGTTGGGAGTGGGAAAGAGTGCAAATAACCATATTATTAATTTTGGAAAAGTAGCTACTCGTGTGAAACGTCCTTTATCAAAAATAGAATCAGGAATGTTAAGATGCTGACAGGATACTAATGCACAGCAGCTGCATTGTCACAGTAGGTCATAAATTGTTCATCATGTCAAATAATCACAAGTTAAAATGTCCTTAGCCACTTTTAATATGATAGACCATAACATTATGTGACGAATAAGCATATTTGTTCCTTAAAACCCTATCTGCCACCATCTTGACTGTGGCAGATGAGGAAAACTGGGCACAATGGCTCCATGACAGATGTGCTGAGATGGGTAGGTGTATTTTCTTTTAAAAAATAAAGCATTTTCCTGTACACTTATGAACTGTGATGTGATCTATGCCCTAGCGAAGAGGGGATAGGGCACAGTCAGGAGACCTGTGTTCTAATCTGCTCTATCATTACTATGCTGTGTGACTTTAGGCAAGTCACTTCAGCTCTCAGTGGATCTCTTTTCTCTGTCTTGTCTATTTAGATTGTAAGCTCTTTGAGGCAGGGGCTGTCTTTGGGCTTGTCTCCAATTACCGTGGATCGACATTGTGACGATTGATCCACCGGGGGTCGATTTAGCTGGTCTAGTGGAGGCCCACTAAATCGACCACTGATCACTCTCTCGTCGACTCCAGTCATCCACCGGAATGAGAAGCATAAGGTAAGACAACAGGAAAGTTTCTCCCATCAACCCAGTGTGGTGTAGACACAGGGCCGGTGCTATCACTAGGTGACCCTAGGCGGTCGCCTAGGGCACCAGGATTTGGGGGGCGGTGGTCGGCTGCCTCCTGGCTCCCCGCTCAGCCGCTGAGCGGGAAGCCAGGAGGCAGCCATGTCGAGCTGCGCCCCTGCCTCCCCGCTCAGCCACTGAGCCGGGAGGCAGCCGTGTCGAGCCGCCCCCCTGCCTCCCCGTTCGGTGGCTGAGCGGGGAGGCAGGAGGCAGCCGCGGCGAGCTGCCCCCCTGCCTCCCAGCTCAGCTCCCGCGACCCGCGGGTGGGGGGGGGCGGCGTTAGCTAGGAGGGGGGCCAGGGCTGGTGCAAGGAAGTTTCGCCTAGGACCCGAAACTTCCTTGCACTGGCCCTGTGTAGACACCACAATAAGTCTACCCAAGGTACGTCATCTCCGAGTTGTGTAACTTAGGTTGACTTAGCCCCATAGTGTAGACCTGCCCTTTGATTATGTTTTCATACAATGCCTAACAAACTAGGGCCTTGATCTCAGTTGTAGCCTGGAGGTACCTCAGTAATACACTTAACTATAATGTAAGACTCAGTGCCAAGTGGTATTTCTATGTTGCTTATGGAATTATGTAAAATATCAGCTGTTTCTTTACTACCGTTCATATTCAAAATGTATATTTTTGTCTTCCAAATAACTGGAGTCAGAAACAGTTTCAGTTTTCCCTTAATTTATGAAAAATGTGAAGTAGTGATGAGAATTTTTCCACACAGCTGAAGCTATCTTTTCCAGATGTATGATCCCTCATGTTTACTATTCGCCTTGCACTCTTCCCTAGGATCCTGTTTGTCAATAGATACTGAAGCTAAATAATCTAGAGATTGGGTTATACCAAAATCCCATATCTGATTATCCCCAAATTTTGGCAAAGTTGAGTGCTGAAATCTGTGATCGAAGCCCACATGTACAATCAATGTATTTTTTTAAAAAAGAGGTGGCTACAGGTGAAACATCACTTTAATATCCTGCAGTCGTTTCATCACTTCTTTTCCCTTGCAGTTCCTTAAAGAGCCACAGCATAGCCCTCACTTGAAGGGGTCAGCAATGAAATACAAGAAGGTGCAATAAATCTATTTTCAAATCCACAACTGCTGTCTGAGTTTAAAACCACTTACAACAAATTCAGGGCTTGACCGGCAAACACTTACACATGAGTGATTCCACTCCTGTGAGTATCCTATTGAGAGTGCAAACCATTGTGCACATATCAGGACCATATTTAATAATGGACAAAATTTGTCAGAAGTGGTGAAAACAATAATCCGTGGCTACATACAGCCCTACCTGGGTTGACCCATATGTTCTCTGCTAAAAATTAATCAATGTGGCACAATGTATAATGTAATGTAAAGACTGTGCGTAGTATAGGGTGACCAGATGTCCCGATAAAATCGGGACTGTTCTGATATTTAACCCTTTGTCCCACGTCCCAATTGATGTACAATTGGGACCCCATTTGTCTTGATAATCAGATAAGGAGGTGAGCAGGATGGGTGAGTAGGCGAGTGGTGGGTGGTGAATAGGCGAGCAGGGAGGAGGGGGGAAAAAGGTGAGTGGCGGGGTGGGGCAAGCCAGCGGCTGGCGGGCGGGAAGTGGGGCATGAAAAGGCAAGCGGTGGGCGGGGAGGGTGAAGAGGTGAGCAGCGAGCCAGCGGGGGTTCTTGGGGCAGGCATGGGGGTTTCTGGCAGGGGAGTGAGGAGGCGAGTGGCAGGTGGGAGGGGGTGAGAGGAGGTGAGCGGTGGGTGGGGGACTGAGGAGGGACGCAGCAAGCCAGTGGTGGGCCAGGGGGTGAGCAGGGGTGCGGTGGCGGGGCCTGGGAGGAGCAGGGGTTGACTGTGGGCAGGGCTGACGGCACCCCAATGTGTCCCGATATTTTCCTGGTGTGATCTGGTCACCCTAGCGTAGTACACACCACATTAATACGTATTACACATATATGGGATTAATATTGTACACTTCATATGGCATATGAATGTTGGGTAGTTTTGCTAATTGACTTGTGTGATGCTTTCCCCACAAATGCTGATTACTCCTGTTCTATTCACACTGAGGTGTACATATCCCAAAAAGTCTTTGCAGAGCTGAATTCAGCTCTTAGCATAGGCAAATACAAAACCTGTCAGAGACAAGATACATGATTACTATGTCCTGGTACAGGTAGGGAGTTCTTTCACAGCCCATTGGTGCCTGGAATGTGGTATCCAAAACAAAGATAAGAAAGGAAAAGGTTGCTACAGGAAAACAAGACAAAATGCTGATTGGTGAGTTAAGTTTTGGGTGCTGTATAGAATGTTCTCTAACTTCTAAACAACCACGTGTATATACAGCTAGTTTTGAATACATATTTCCAGAGCAATATTGAATGTTGCGAGACTCTGCACTCCAGATTGGATTGGCAAAGAATTAACTCTTTCCTTTCTGTATTACACTGCTATGTCTTTGACTAATAAAATTGACTATGCTTGGTTATTTGGTCTTTTGAACAATTTCAATCTTGAATCAAAAATGTAGTTAAGCAATTGGTTGTATGTTTAGGAAGGGGAGATGCACAGGTACCTTTTAAGCCTTCTGGGCTTTCCTATCCTGGGGCAATGCTATGCCGACTAATCCCCACTCATGAATTAGAGCAGTCAGAAGGTTGCTGTATTCTGCCTCAGATATGGCCATTATGGCAGCTAGGATCACTGATGTCCCAGCCATGCTCTCTGTTCCCCTGTAATGCACCCAGCAACAATTGCAGGAAAAGAGGGTGAAGTGGGAGCTGCTAAGGCAACTCTGTACTATATAGAGGACCTCATGACACTGGGGTGATCTTTCTGTGACCAGTTAAAAGGGCTTTAGGGAAGCATTGTGCCAAAGTATCCATACTATACTTTCCTAATGTGCCTGAGGATCTGACATCAGAATCTAGTTTCCTTAGCAGAAATGTATATTTTTAAGAGCAAATCCACAGTCAAGTGTCTTTACAAAAAAATAACAATGGTCACTGATGGGATGTTAGATGTTACTACAGAAAACTTTTTCCTGGATGTCTGGCTGGTGAGTCTTGCCCACATGCTCAGGGTTCAGCTGATCGCCATATTTGGGGTCGGGAAGGAATTTTCCTCCGTGGTCGATTGGCAGAAGCCCTGGAGGTTTTTCGCCTTCCTCTGCAGCATGGGGCACGGGTCACTTGCTGGAGGGTTCTCTGCATCTTGAAGTCTTTAAACCATGATTTGAGGACTTCAATAGCTGAGACATAGGTGAGAGGATTATTCCAGGAGTGGGTGGGTGAGATTCTGTGGCCTGCATTGTGCAGGAGGTCAGACTAGATGATCATAATGGTCCCTCCTGACCTTAAAGTCTATGAACCCCTTTATTTCAGATAGAGTTTTTATGCGTACTAACAGACCAGCTAGCGACCAATCTTTCAGTGAACATAACCGAGCTCTTAAGAGAATGGTCTTTAAGTTCATGAACAAAAACATTCTCATCAACAAAAATAAACTGAAGCATTGAAAATGAAGATAAGGAAGGTACTATTAACATTTACGTTACTTTAAAAAATTGACTATAATTTTGTAAGTGGGAAGAAGCAAAGCTATTTAACCAAACACTAATGAGCAATACAGAGAACTGACCGGTTAACAGAAAACCTAACCTAAATTAAGAAAAGCTTCTACATGGCCAACACAATAGGTATTGGTGCTATTCTGGAGAGGCATACATTTCTCACTACAGTTTATAAACTACTTGATGAAGGGTTTGGATTATATTCTCTTCTTTACTCTAGTAAAGCAATGAGGAGTCTGGTGGCACCTTAAAGACTAACACAGATTTATTTGGGCATAAGCTTTTGTGGGTAAAAAATCCCACTTCAGATGCATGCCCATGGTTTTTTACCCACAAAAACGTATGCCCAAATAAATCTGTGTTAGTCTTTAAGATGTCACCGGAGTCCTCGTTGTTTTTGTGAATACAGACTAACATGACTACCCCTCTGATTCTTTACTCTACTCAGGCTCTTCACCTAAACAACTTAGAAAACCTTACTCATGCCACAAGGAGGTATGTCTGCTGGGAAGTCACCTTCCCCTCTTGCCATCACCTCCAGTCCAATGTCTCCTGGAGCTCTAATCCTTAACTGGGTCTTCAGAAAAGGCCAGTTCGCCATTTCCCCATCAACTACTTTCAGGGAGCTACCTAGTGCAGCCACTGACCCTCTGCTCCCAGAAAGCTACTGGGGAAATGCATGTGTGAATTAACAGTTAGATTTGTGGTTAGGCTTGATCCTTGACCCACACTGGTTCACCCATCCCTAACGATTAGGAAATATATATGGCACACAAGGTACACACAGAGTGCTGTACTTTTTATTTTGTTCTTCTTCTCTATTTAGTAAATCTAAAAGCAGAGACAATTTTAGGATATGCCCACTGGGGTTTGATCTATTCTGATTCCTATTTTGCCTCAAGGCAAATTGCCTTCTCAGTAACTGTTTGGAAAGGTCATCTTCCTTTATGAAGCTTGTGTTCTAAGATAATACCCTATCCAAGAAGCAGCTCTTTTAGACACTGATTTAGCAAAGAAATTAAGAACATAAACCCATCCCTATTCAGCAAAGCACTTAAACATGTGCTTAACTTTAAACACAGTTAAGTTTGACTTCAATGGAACTTGAGCATGTGGTTATGTGTTTTGCTGAGTCAGGATCTTGGGGCCAGCTGTCTCAAAAGTATTTAAATGCCTAAAGATGCAGGTAGGCCCCAGCAGCATTTTCAAAAGCACCTAAGCAGGTTGGGCACCCAACTCCCATTGAAATGTGTAGCAGTGCATCTACTGGGGGTTTGCACCAGTGTCTATACATCAGTGCAAAAATCTCTGGTACAGACAGGGACTAGGCTATTTTGTGACTCTGTTTATATGACACTCAGCTTTGCGATTATGTTTTGTATACAGCAAACAAGCTTTTGAGGCTCAAAAGGCTGAATACATTCTGGGCTTGATTCAGTACTGTAGGTGAGGGTAAGTGTTTACCCACTTTTCATTTGGGTAATATGGATTCTTGTTTAGGTTTAGTTTACCCACTTATTTTTTTACCACTATGCCACTGGCTTGATCCTGCCTTCTTACGGTCATTATTTGTTTCTATTAGTGCCCACTACGTGCTAGGCACTCTCCAAACACAATAGGGGGCCCAGTCCCTGACCCAGGGAGCTCAGAATCTAACTATAGACAGAAGGCAAGGGAAAGAGTGCAAAAAGTTGGTAGAGGGGGCAAAGTGGTCTTTGGCCATGGCCTGGTAATAAAGTTAATGGCTCCAGTTTATCCTTCTACAGGTATTGCCAGTTATTCCCCAAATATGTCAGTGTAATCAGCTGGCTTCCTGCTAGTGCCACAGCAGAAGGGGATTTGAATTCAGAGTGGGGAGTAGCCTTGCTCTTGAGCTTTTTTTGATTTTGCCTGAGTAGGGAGTTCAGATCAGCCCCTTATACAGCACTTTTCACAGTTGTCAAGTTGTAGGGATATTAAAGGTGGTACTGGCAGTGATTCCCCAAGTGAAAGTAACTCCCCATAATTTGTCCCCCACAATTTAAACCTCATAGCATTACCAAGTAAAAAGATCTCTTGGGTCTCCTGTTAAAACTTATAAGCTACTGTCTGTGTAAACCATTGATTGTATCTGTTCTCAGAAAGATACTGTATTGCTATGAGAAACTTGCAAACAAGTTATTTGACTTTGTTCTTTATGCATGCTTTGTACCTAGAAACAGCATAGAAAGACCCCCACCCTCAAAGGGCAGGGAGTCTCAAATAAATTAGTACACACCCTGAAAGTGGTGGAGACAGTATGCCTGCTGATGAATGCTTGGTGTACATGAATGAATGAGCAGGGAGGTGCCAGCCTAGGAATTCAGTGACCATCGGCTGAAGGTGGCATCAAGTGGGAACGACCAGACAACATCCCCCGGAGGATAAACTGGGATCCACCCGACCATCTCAAAGGATGGGAAAAACAAGATAACATCTGACAGCACAAACATCAGAAATGTGCCATCTGCTGATTGAGTTAGCAACAGCAAGATGAAACAGTTCCCATAGACTAACATAGGAAATAATTCCTATAAGAATGGCTTCTACACACTGAGGACTTTGAGTCTGGTTCTGCAACCACCCTCCAGGATCATCAGATGAATCTGACAAGGACTCGGCTCCACCCTCATGCCCAGGTTACCTGGCCAGTAAGTTGGCATGAGCAACTTCTAGGCTGGTAACTATGACATCTATGCAGAACGTGTGTGTGTGTGTGTGTGTGTGTGTGTGTGTGTGTGTGTGTGTGTGTGTGTGTGTGTGTGTGTGTGTGTGTGTGTGTGTGTGTGTGTGTGTGTGTGTGTGAGAGTGAGAGAGAAACTAAATGAAATGTTATAGCTATAACTGACTGCTTACTATGATTCTTTTTGTATTCACAATAAATATGACATTTTGTCTTATCCCCTTTAAAAAGATCCTGCTGGTTTTTATTTTATTGGTATAACAAAGTCCCTCTGTAACCAGCCAGAGACAAACCAAATACAACCCCCAAGCAATTAAAAAGAACTAGGATAACAAAACACCTTTATTTATTAATGTAATCAGTAAATTAAGCAAGCGATACTACTATGACTTGGCGAGAGATTTTCAAAAGCCACAAAAAAGAGGAAAGCACCCAGCTCTCATTAAAAGTCAATGATAGATGGACACAGCTCCCAATTGTGGCTTTGAAAATCTTCCCCAAGTCATAGTAGTATGGCTTGTTTCATTTACTGATTCTCAGATCTGTTATTCCTTCCATACACAGAAATCCCACTGGCATGACTGGGAGATATGCTCATCTCTCACAACACTAGACCATATCTGAGAATCAGGAAACTAAGCAAGCACCATAATACGATTTAAGAGATTCCTTTAGTCTAGTTAATTTTAGTTGGCTCTATTGGCATTGTTTCTGGAAGGATTTTTCTTAGTATAAGGGAACCTTGGTGCTTATACAGGTGAGGTATCAATTAATACCATGGAAATCATTAAAATAAGATATAAACATCTTAAAAATACTAAAAATAATCAAACAGGTTATAATATTGAATAGAGAGTATATTAGTATGTGGAATATCTCACTTTTAAGTTTACAACTCAGTGCTGTATATTTTGGCAATATACCATGAAACAGAACTCCTTAAACATAGCTAGGTTTGGGGAGAGCAAATAGATTACTGTTTTCAGCATTCACAACAAAAGAGGTTATTGTGTTGGTTCTGGACATCAGTAAATAAATCTGTCATATCAGGTTTAACACACAGGCAGCCGTTTTAGAATGAAAATAGAGTTCTTTACACCTTCTTGTATTTCACGGGTAACCATTTTAAGGAACAAAACGCATACTGTTGTCTCAGTTATTGAGGACTGAGACAGCTTTTTCATACATTAGAGACAGATGATTTGTAGTGAGATGGTCGTTCAAGTCAAGCAAAGAAAACCAGGCTCTACAGAGAAATGGCAAATGTTTAAATTAAAAAAGACGGAAGAAATAAGAAATATGGTAGCAGGTCCTTTCCTTATTTTATTTATAATGTAAAATTCAGAATGCAGAGGAACACTACTGGGGGTTGAATTCTTCTTGGATGCAAAGAAATTTTTTCACAACCAATTCAGTTCATCCCTGTGCAAAAGGCCAGCATAAAACCTATGCCTCACATAAGTCTCACCTAAGCCCACAACATAAAACTTTAAATGCTGGATAGGCCTTGTGTTGCACAAAATGAAAATTTTCCTAAAAGCAGCATTTCCTCCTCACACAACAGGCCCAGTCTATTCATTTATCACATTGTCCCACAATTAGAGATCATTTGTTTGGATTATTCTCCAGTGTTTTTTGTTTAATGAATTAATTTTTGTTTTAGGAACACTTTAATATTCTTCTTAATTTTCATTCAGGTCCTTTGTTGAAAATGTTCTTGTCGTAAAGAGGATGGTGACTGATTGTTCTCTATGTCCAAAGGAGGTAGGAAAACAAGTAATAATCTTAATCTGCAGCAATGGAGATTTAGGTTAGAAATTAGGAAAAAATTCAGACTATACAAATAGTTAAGCCCTAGAATAGGTTACCAAGGAAGGCTGTGGAATTCCCATTCCTGGAGGTTTTTAAGAACAGGTTATACAAACATCTGTCAGGGATGGTCTAGGAGTATACCTGATTCCACCTCAGCACCAGGGGAGGACTAGATGACCTCTTGAGATCTCTTCTAGTCCTACATTTGTATGATTCTGAGATTCAATACTTGGTTTCTTTGATCTATCTCATCATATACAAATCACATACATCCACTGGCCACATTAGAGATCATTAGCAGGATGAGCATAACTATGAGATTTCTTTAGCCTTACCTTGATTATACGTTTTACTTTTGAACTTGAAATCTTGAACCATGTTAATGTACTGTTTAATAAAGTAAAAAATACACACAAACCTTATATAAACTGTCAATTGTCTGGAGTGGCTCAGGTACCAACCTCAGCGCAGACTGCTACGAAGCAGGGTACACAACCCCCAAACTGATTGTGAGTTCTATACTTAACCTTCACTAACCAAGTATCCAATATAAACTCCTCAGGCCCTATAACAACCTAACCATGGAGTCACAGTCCCCCTGGGTACTCTGATATATCTTGCCACCCAGGTAAGTTTGCCTTTGTGATAGATGGTCCCTTACACCAAAGTTCAGGTTACTCCCAGTTAGGGTGACCAGACAGCAAATGTGAAAAATCAGGAGAGGGGGTGGTGGTGGTGGTGGGGGGGGGGTAATAGGAGCCAATATAAGAAAAAGACCCCAAAATCGGGACTGTCCCTATAAAATCGGGACATCTGGTCACCCTACTTCCAGTTCAAAAGGACCAGTCACTTACCCCAGGTCAATTGCACCTTAGATCCTACAGAAAGACAATGCTTGTAGCCAATCCTATAATAAATTAACTTAAGATTTATTAACTATGAAAAAGAAATGAGTTATGTACAACTTTAAAACAAGTACACACACACACACACACACAATGAGTTACAGTCTTAAATTCCAAAAGATAATATATACAAGCTCTATAAGTCCTCTAGGGCTAACCCAGGCTAAGCCGCTGGGCTCCCTTGCTTACGCTTAGAAATCTTGCTCTCCCAAAATCCAAGCAGCATAGAGATCCAGTTTCTTCTTGTCATGGATATTTACTCCTTTCCCACAGAGTTCAGGGTGATAGGACAAGTCTTCATGGAGGGCTCCTCTTCATGGGTGTGGAGGGAGCAATCAACAAAGTCTTTGCCCTTTGATGTTTCACAGTGGCTCATCTGGATTCAGTGGGCCTTCTTGTGGGCAGGACCTAACACATTCTGTAAGAAGCCAGCCTTTACATTAATTAATGCTTCTTTCCTGATTGGTAAATTACAGTTAAGTGAGATATTAAGTGAGATTAATACATGCAGCAGCCCACAAGCATTTAATAAAGTCTAAACACATTTTTATAAATCTAATACCTATTTAATAATACTAACACATAGGTGAGCCAGGCTGGTTTCCAACTATGCATTCATTAGTGTTTAGTTGGGGCCTAAGGGCCTTGGCATGAGCTGGTATCTGGTCTGCCAGCATCACATAAACCATACCAAAAATATATGTTAAAAGAAATGTATTTAGGTTGCAAAATCAACCACTGGAAATTAGGAAATGCCAGAATTGTGGTTGTTTCTGTAACCATAATTCAGCCCCCTTGTGCATATATGTTATGGCACAGTTTAATTACATGATCCCATACAATATTTTCCACAGGATTTGCCCTTTGTTGATTAGTCTCTTGAGATAACCCCAATTAACTGTGAGTGCTCTGGGCAGGGTTATGAAGAATTCTGCCCTTCAGTGGCAGTGCTCATCCCAGCTGATCGACATATCTAAGTTAATACTTTTTGAAACTACATTAATATAAACTCCATGGAGGAGATGTGTGCCACCAGTAGAAACTAAAAACCTAGACAGAATATATATATTTTTTAAATTACCATAGGGATAATTACTCCAGCCACGACAGGTTAGGCATTTTAGAACTCACTACTAAATTTACTCAAAATACTAAATTTAAGAAAATTTTAAAAAATACTCAAAGAACTAAATTTAAGCGTAAGAGAGAAATAAAAATTATGAAATGCATAGACCAGTCAAAAAAATAAAGTAGCTTGCTGAAAAAATAAAATTACAGAGAATATATGTGCATTGCAGGAAGTATCAAGAAGTAACAACAATAATACAAGTATGTGTTGGGAGGAGAGTGTGAAAGACTGTGCGTGTGTGTGTGTGAGAGAGAGAGAGAGAGAGATGCATCTCCCATCCCAGACAGAGTTGGGGCCAGGGGAGAGGCGCATCTCTCCTCCCCCACCAGCCCTGCATGCCTCAAGCTCTCCCAACCCCCCATCACCTCACCCCACTGCCCCCACCCTCCGCATTCTCTCCGCTCACCAGTATGCCCGGCTGCGTGGCTGCTGCGCAACCCTTGATGGCCGTGTGTGCAGGTATGTACCTTAGAGGGAACATGGGTGAGGAGCCCAATTCCCATTGAAAGTCAATGGGAGTTAGGTGCCTGACTGG
Organism: Macrochelys suwanniensis; assembly: GCA_033296515.1. NCBI lineage: Eukaryota > Metazoa > Chordata > Testudines > Chelydridae > Macrochelys > Macrochelys suwanniensis. The sequence continues at coordinate 26,874,929 of CM065776.1, forward strand.
TTTTTGTGCCTTTGAAAATCTTCTCTATACATGTAACCCCCTCAGAGGGGAATTTTGGGCCAGTATAGAGCACCTGACTAATGGCCACATGACCCCCGCAGGAGCTATGATTCTGGCTTGGGGTTAGGGTGACCAGATGTCCCAATTTTATAGGGACAGTACTGATATTTGGGGCGTTTTTTGATATGGACTCCTATTATCCCCCATCCCCTGTCCCGATTTTTCACATTTGCTAGGGGTGAAGGGACAGTTGACAAGGAGCACAGAGAGTCAAACTCTCCTCAGGACAGGGATTCCTTATCACACTGAGCCCCAGAATAAATCCCCATGGCTAGGAGGCCATATATATCCTGCTTTCAACCCCCTCCCTTTGGGGTGAGCCCCACAGTGTTTCATCCCATGGGTGTGTTGGCACACTTGGTACAATTTGGCCTTGAGCTTGTAGATCTAAAAGAACATTGTGAAGCAGGTGACTTTACCCTGCCGGTCAGTGGAAAGGGCTTAACTCTCTAGGATCTCCTGCTAGCTGACTTCTAGAGTAGAATGAAATGGTAAGGGAATGCTAAGACTGCCCCCTGGCTCCTACTGCTGGGCCAGGCCTGGGCACCTGCACCATGGGAGGCTGAGTCTAAGCCTTAAAAATCTTACAAAGTCTCCTGCAAAGATAGATTATGATTGAAGAAAACAGATGACTCTAATGTATTCTGTGAATGTTACTAGTTTAATCACTCACTCATCCCAAAAGTGCCTTTACGAGGGGGCCTGGTCGCTCTTGAATAGACAATGTCAAAAGGTGCCATTATTATTATTTTGTTGGACCTTCAGCAGAACACAGGCCATAGAACCTCTCTCTGTAATTTCTGCATCAAGCCTATAACATCTGTTTGAGCTAGAGCATGTCACTCACTCACTGTCACTGATCGGTCTATCAGCCCTCACAGAGAGAGCACCGATCACAACATGTCAGACGTGTTGTTCTAGCCAGTCCTCCAACTACCCGCTGGCCAAGCTGTCAGTAGCACTGGACACCCGATTGACATGGCGCACAGCAGCCTAGAACTCTTGAGCAATCCGCCAACCGCAGCCTCGCAAGCAGCTGGGATTACAGGCACGCGCCACCACACCGGGCCTGCTAGAGCATGTATTTTACAGAAATATCCAGTCTTGATTTAAAGACTTCAGGTGATGACGTTAGGGTGACCAGATGAAAGGACCCAAAAATCGGGACTTGTCAAGCAAAAAAAACCCCAAAAACACAAAAAAAACCCTCTCGCCGGACTTTTCCAAGCTCTGTGCTGTGCTTCATTTCTGGAAACCTGCTGGCTCAGTGGGCTCTGTGGCACGAGCTGGCTGGGCTCAGCTCTGGGTCCTAGGAGAGAGGCTAAGGGCTCAAGGGGGGCCCACAAGGCAGAGTCCTGTTGACAACGTGGCTTCCCTGGCTGCAGCTGCTCTATGGCTGGAGGGTCCCTGCACCTAAGCCAGGGGCTGCAGCCTCGCGCCAGAGCCACATTCCCAGGGCTCTGCTCTGTCACCAGAGCCCCCATCCCACTCCTTGGCTGGCTGCTGGGCTGGGAGACAGGGCCCTGGAAGCGCCCAGAGTTCCCTGTGCGTCTTCTCCAGCCCAGCCATGCCCCATGCGCTCCCCCAGGCAGGTGAGGCAGTTCCTGCTGCCCGGCTCTCACCAGAGACCGGAAGCAGCTCATTAAATGATCTCCAAGGAAAAAAACAAAACCCGCCGGAGATCTCCGAGAAAAAAACAACCAACCCCCCCGCCCCACCGGAGTTCTCCGAGCCCCACCGGAGATTTCCGAGGAAAAAAAACAACCCGCCGGAGTTCTCTGAGGGAAAAACAAAACAAAACCCCAAAGCCCCGATATTGGGACAAATGGCGTCCTGACCATGCATTGGTCGGGATGCGGGACAAAGGAGGAAAAAACAGGACAGTCCCGATTTTATCGGGACGTCTGGTCACCCTAGATGACGTATCCACCCCATCCCTAGGAAAGTTGTTCCAATGGTTAATTACTCCCACTGTTAAAAATTTCTGCCTTATTTCTAGTCTGAATTTGTCTGGATTCAACTTCCCACCACGGGAACTCGTTATGCTTTTTTCTAGCAGATCAGCAGTTCCCAAACTTTACTTCCTCACTACCACAACCTTCAAAAAATCATGTTTGAATTGAAGTACCACATGCAATTTTCTTCCTTTTTGTGCACATTTATTTTAAGCCTTAACAGGCTTTAATATTTAGAGACTCAGGGTGAAATGGGTTTTTAAGTTGGCTGGGGAAGATCTGCCTGGCAGAAATTAGATGTGAAGGGAATTTGGCTGAAGAAGTCTGGGTGGGAGGGTTAGAGACCATGAGGTTTAGAGCCAGTCAGGAATTTTTTGACAACTCTTTTTTTGTTGGACAATGCCAGTTTGCTGAAACCAAAATTTTGCAGGAACCTTTTCATAGGGAAAAGATTTCTCAGGTCCAGGATGGAATTTCTAGTCAAAACCAGAGAGCAAAAGAGACCCACCCCAGAACAGCCTGGTGTTCAGGGCACGCAGCTGGGAGATGCTGGTTCAAGTCCCTGATCTGCCTGATTCAAGTGAGTAACCTGACCACCAGGCTGTTGGGTATTCGGAGTGGGGGTAAGTGTTTCTCTCTTTGTTTATCTCCATTTTATCCTCATGCACAATGGGAAAATTTGGGAATCACAAAATGGGAAAACAGTTCCCTGCCAAGCTCTGAGGTTAGGGTGAGAACTGGGATTCTGGTTGGAGTTCAGGGTGGGCTCCAGGTAGGGGGTGGGGCTGTATGTACATACAGACATACATACGTACATGCAGGGAGGGCTCTGGTGGTGACGATACGTGGGGAAAATGGACAGGGAGGCTTCATAGGGGATGGGTAGAGATGGGGTGGGGGAGGAAGTCTTTACCTGGGCACTGAGCAAAGGCAGCTCCAATTCACCCATGTTCCAAGGCTTCCCAGTCCCCCCTGAGCCAGGGAGCTCTGCCAGTCACACTGCAGCCCCCGTCTCTCGAGAGTCTTTCCCACAGGTCTTCTCCTACCCTGGTCTCACAACTCCTTCCTCTTGGTTAAGGGATTCCACAGCCCACCTCCTTAGGGTTGTGCCACGATTCAAGCAGGCTTCCCCACCTTTGGGTTCTAGCCCTGTTCCCCAGAGCCTCTTTTTGGTCCGTAGACTCACACTCTTCATTCATTTGATTCTGGGGCCCCACAGCCCTCCTCCTTTGTGGTGGCTGGGCTGTGATTCAGGAAGGCTTCCCCAGCCCACCAGTCTCTATTCTGGTTCCCATGCCAGGGAGTCTTTCTCCTGAGTTAATTCAATGGAACAAGGGTTGGCTGCCTTCGGGCCCCTTAAGGCGGCAGACTACCCTCTTACAGTGTGTCACTTCCAACAAGCTCACATGCCATCAGAGATACACATACCACAGTCTGGGAACCTCTGTGCTAGATTAAAGAGCCATGTACTAACAGAAATCTTTTCCCCACATAGGGACGTGTGTACTGTGCTCACATCTCCTCTTAACCTTCTCTTGGACAATCTAAAGAGATTGAGCTTTTTTTCTTCTCATGCTGTTTTCCAGACCTCAGATCATTCCTGTACCTCTTGTCTGAACTAGGGCTGTCGATTAATCGCAGTTAACTCACACGATTAACTAAAAAACAATTAATCACCACAAAAAACATAATTGCAATTAATCGCAGTTTTAATCAGACTGTTAAACAATGGAATACCAATTGAAATTTATAAAATATTTTGGATGTTTTTCTACAGTTTCATATATATTGTATTCTGTGTTGTAATTGAAATCAAAGTGTATATTTCTGGTTAAAAATATTTGCACTGTAAAAATTATCAACATAAGAATAGTATTTTTCAAGTCACCTCATACAAGTACTGTAGTGCAATCTCTGTCTTGAAAGTGCAACTTATAAATGTAGAAATTTTTTTTGTTACATAACTGCACTCAAATTCAAAACAATGTAAAACTTCAAAGCCTATAAGCCCACTCAGTCCTACTTCTTGTTCAGCCAATCGCAAAGCCAAACACTCTTGTTTACATTTACAGGAGATAATGCTGCCCACTTCTTATTTACAATGTCACTAGAAAGTGAGAACAGGCATTTGCATGTCACTTTTGTAGCTGGCATTGCAAGGTATTTATGTGCCAGATATGCTAAATATCCGTATGCCCTTCATGCTTCGGCCCCCATTCTAGAGGACATGCTTCCATGCTGATGACACTTGTTAAAAAAATAATGCTATTATTTATAAGTTAATTATATTTGTGACTGAACTCCTTGGGGGAGAACTGTATGTCCCCTGCTTTTTTTACCCACAATCTGCCATATATTTCATATTATAACAGTCTCGGATGATGACCCAGCACACATTGTTCATTTTAAGAACACTTTCAATTCAGATTTCAAAAATGCAAAGTAGTTACAAATGTGAGATTTCTAAAGATCGCTACAGCACTCGACCCAAGGTTTAAGAATCTGAAGTGTCTTCCAAAATCCAAGAGGGACGAGGTGTGGAGCATGCTTTCAGAAGTATTAAAAGATCAACACTCTAATGCAGAGACTACAGAACCTGAACCACCAAAAAAGAAAATTAACTTTCTGCTGGTGGCATCTGACTCGGATAATGAAAATGAAAATGCGTCAGTCCGCACTGTGTTGGATGGGTATCGAGCAGAACCCATCATCATCATGGATGCATGTCCCCTGGAAGGGTCGTTGAAGCATGAAGGGGCATATGAATATTTAGTACATCTGGCATGTAAATATCTTGAGATGCTGGCTACAACAGTGCCATGAGACTGCCTGTTCTCACTTTCAGGTAACATTATAAACAAGAAGCTGGTAGCATTATCTTATGCAAATGTAAACAAACTTGTTTGTCTGAGCAAATGGCTGAACAAGAAGTAGGACTGAGTGGTCTTGCATGCTCTAAAATGTTACATAGTTTTATTTTTGAATGCAGTTTTTTTGTACATAATTCTACATTTGAAAGTTCAATTTTCATGAAAAGAGATTGCACTACAGTACTTGTATTAGGTGAACTGAAAAATACTCTCTCGTTTTTTTACAGTGCAAATACTTGTAATAAAAAATAAATATAAAGTGAGCACTGTACAATTTGTATTCTGTGTTGTAATTGAAATCAATATATTTGAAAATGTGGAAAACATCCAAAAATATTTAAATAAATGGTATTCAATTATTGTTTAACAATGCAATTAATTGGGATTAATTTTTTAATCGCTTGACAGCCCTAGTCTGAACCCTTTCCAATTTTTCAAAATCCTTTTTTTAACTGTAGCCAAAGAACTGGACACAGTATTTGGTAATGGTCTCAGTAACACCATATACAGAGGTAATACCACCTCCCTACTTCCCTGATTAAACATCCAAAGATAATGTTTGCCTTCTCAGCTACAGCATCCCACTGGCAGATCATGTTCTGCTGATTATCTGCCATGAGCTAGTCATTCTAGGATACTGTCTCATCCTGTAAGTGTGACCTACATTCTTTGTTCCTAGATGTATGACCTTACATTTGGCTGTATTGAAATGCTGCGCAAAGGAGCCCACCTTATCAGACTATCCTGGTGTAACTGACCTGCCCCATTCCGCCAACAGAGCATGCCAGAGGGGTATGATTTGTAAAGTGCATTAATGCTATGCTCCGCCTATTTGTTAACACAAACTAGGTACCTTTTAGAGTGCACCAGCAGGACTACATAGAGCGGTTAGAGCACAACATGTTTACAAATCACATCCCTCTAGTGTGATTTGCCAGCATCTTGTACACAAGCCTCAAGTCAAATGACTTACAGAAGTCAGTTACATGAACAAGTTACTTCTATCAGCCAAACTTGAGATATCAAAAGATAACCCCAGAAACTATTTTCCATAATACTATGCTACCATCTTCTAATTCTTTACGGATCCCATATCAACCTTTTCATTGATTTTGCTCAGGATCAATGTCAGGCTAACCTGCCTATAGTTTCCCAGGTTATACCATTTACCCTTTTCAAATATTGGTTCATTAGCATTTTTCCAGTTCTGTGGAACTCTCCCCATGTTCTAAGATTTGTTAAAAAAAATAACTAATGCCTCAGAACTCCTGAGTCAATTCTTTTAATACTCTTGGGTGCAAGTTACCTGGCCCTGCAGATTTAAAATGGTTTAGTTGCTGTTTAACATCCTCCCTAACTACTGATGGAACAGAAAAGATTCCATTATTACTGAAATACATCATCGTGCTTCTTTCCAAATTTATTGACTACTTCTACCTTGTTTGCATCATAATTGATAATTTTACCATTCTTGTGTAATATCTGATCCATACAATCTTTAGGATTTAGATTGTTCGTGGTATATTTAAAGAATTTCTTCATATTGTTCTTAACCCTATTGGCCATAGATTTTTCACTGATATCTTTAGCCTCCTTTTTCAGCTGTCTGTATTTCCTAACTGCTGATTTGTACTCATTGCTATCAGTTTTCCCATTTTTCTATTTATGGTTGGGGTTTTTTTGCTGCTGGATTAACTTTTCCCTCTGAACAAGGATTTTTTTTAACCAAAGAAGTCTTCTTTTGTGATTTTGAAATTATGGTGGTGAAGGGGGTTGAGGAGAATTGGGCATCTAATAAATTATTTTTAAACAATTTCCCATTATTCACAATTTTATGTTTAAATATTTCCTCTCATTCTATCTGGCTCAGGATTGTTTTCAGCTTTGGGAAACTGGGTTTTAAAAGTGCCAAATATATATTAGTGGATTGGACTTTTTTTTTTTTTTTTTTCTTGCACATAGAAAGGTCTAATATAGAATTATCCCAAGTCAGTTACAATACTCGGTTAGAAAGTTTTCTATATTTTTTAGAAACTCAAAGGATGTTTTACCATTGGCATCATGAGACCTTCAGCATGTCCCCGAGACTGAAATTCCCCATATAATGCAATTTTTCTTTCTACATATTGAAGATGGATGTTTAACAAGCTGCTCATCCTGTTCCTTCATCAGTTTTGGTGGTCAATAGTAGCCTCCCACCAATATCCCACTTTGTGATTAATCAGTTAGAACATTAAGCCATAAGCATTCCACGTCTTGGCCCTCTAAATTGTCAGTAAGTCTAATGGTATCTCTTGTGTAGTGTCCCTCATGCCTCTTCTGCCTATTCTATTGTTCCTAGATGGAACGTATCCAGTGATTTTAACATTCCAGCCATGTGAATCATCCCACCAGATTTGTAGTGTCCAGCTCCTGTAACACACTAACATTACCTGTAGTGCTCTCACTAGTGTTTGTGTTCTTGAGAACGGTGGTTGCGAGGCAATTCTGCTTGCAAAATGACCACCTTCCAAGGGGTTCCACTGAAACTTACAGTAGACAACATTACACTAATACTGTTCATCTGGCTAATTGTCTGCTTTGAGCCCAAACTTAAAAAAACCCCAAACCTTATATTTTGCTGATGCAGCCCCAAAAATCCATGGTTATAACTACAAGTATCAGAAGATTAGTGTGATTTGTTTGCTTTTTTTTTTTTTTTTTTTAAAGTGTGACATTATTGAAACTCAGACATGCACCCAACAATTATTGGGAGACTCGAGGATCTCACTGTAATATATAGAATCATAGGTGCCGGCTTCCTCCGGGACCAGGGCGGTGCTCAACAACCCCCCTGCTTCACCCCAGACCCCAGCCCTGGAGCATCCTGGAGTCGGCACCTATGTATACAACAAACTCATCCAAGTGTAAAGTCAGCTAGGAAAACATGGAAAGATAAATAGCTTCATTCTCCCAACACATCCTTGCCAGGTTCTGATACTGGTGTTATATAATCATGCCTATGAGGCTGTATGTGTATATACTGGGTATATAACCTGACCATTCAGAGCAGTAAACATTTGCATAATAGTGTCATCATTATCCACAAGGGGGAGCAGGAGAGTAATTTGTTTCCAGTAAGACTACTACAGGGGTTTCAAGCCTGCATAGCTAAAGGAAAGGCATTTATGAGCTGGGAGCTATGTGAGACTACAAATACCTCACCACTACTTCATAGAACAAGGTGCTGAAACTCTCTCTGTGTAAGCTTTCAACTGGTCTACTCTGAAGAAGCTGCCTTTGCTGTCACTCCCTCGTTTGATCTTACGCTGCACTTGATTCACTTTACATGGGAGGACCCGGTCTCAAGTCCTTAGGGTATAATAATTTGAAGATTTTTATAATCCTCCTCGATTCAGAAGGTCATAATGAGGACAGAGGGTTTTATTTCAGTGCAGGTTATATAATAGAAGGGCTAGGGTGAAAGGATATTGATGTACAATAGAAGCTGTTAAAGAAATTGTGACGCTCCAGTTTTCAGATTTTTTTCAGGAGTGTAATTTATCCAGATAATGTGTTCATGTTACAAGCTGGATGGTATATCTGGGGGAGGAGTGGTCTTATTTCCTACTAGGAACAGGTAAGTATCAGACTAGTGTATTCCTAGGGAGTGCAAATAACAGATTCAAAGGATATTAAAAACGTATTGTGACAATAAAAAAAACATTACCAGCAATTGCAATTAGAATTCCGTATCTAAATGCTAGTAGAACCAGAAAATAAGTACTCAAAAGGTTCAAGCTAAGGGAGCTTCAGATCTAGTTCAAACACAAAAAAAAGTCCCATTGCAATGGGGGAGAGGAGGGAATCAGATACTGGTTTGCTAGCAGTCCTTATTTAGAGAGCACTAGGAAAAGACAGATAGCAAAGCTAAAAGGAAAATGTCACAGCTGGACCCAAAGTTCTAAGGCAAACATGAAAGTTCTAATTATATTTACAGTTTAATGTGCAAAATATCTTGGTTCCGTCACCAGCGAACAAAAAACCTTTTCAAAGGCTAGTGTATTGTAATGAGAGGATGGCAGAAGGGAGTGCTATGAATTAATGATCTGGGATTTCTTATGGGGCAAATGTACTGGAAAATATTTTAATTAGAATTCAGCACTGGGTCATTAATACTCATGTGACCAATGAAGGGAATGGAAAAAATTCTACGTGGCCTTCCTTTCAGTCAGCCAATCCTAACGCACAAAATATCTTATGCAACAACTTTGCGATCCCCTGTTGCCCTTAAAAATGCAGCACTGTGAACTTGCATATTGGTACAATGATGCGATAAAGAGCTATAGCCCAGTTCTTCCATCTTCTGGTGCAATGTTACTTTGTATTAATTCTTCACAAGGAAGTATAGTCACAAGGACATCACAACTGTTAATGCTGCAAAATATTTTACATTCTAATCACACACACACAAACTTACACTTCATAGAAAAAAAAATCATCTGTCGGGCAGACGTTTTCCTACGCTGGGTCACGGGGGGAGAAAGGGTGTGTGTGTGTGTGTGTGTGTGTGTGTGTGTGTGTGTGTGTGTGTGTGTGTGTGTGTGTGTGTGTGTGTGTGTGTGTGTGTGTGTGTGTGTGTGTGTGTGTGTGTGTGTGTGTGTGTGTGTGTGTGTGGTAAATCCCTTCCATCGTTTTTGAATTATGGGAGCCTAGGAAAAATGCTTCTCTCTGTACAAATATTAAAGCTATACGTCACACATGGCACAATCAGAGACTGAAGTCTAAAGCAGGGGTCTCAAACATGCGGCCCGCCGCACCCTGCGGCCCGCCAGGCTCCCCGCGCCCCACCCCCACCCCCCAATTATTTATTTATTTTTTACCCCCCAGGCGGTTCCCGCTGCCAGACAGTTGTTCTGGCAGCGGGAACTGCCTGGGGGTAAAAATAAATAAATAAATAAAAAATTGGGGGGCGGGGGTGGGGCGTGGGGAGCCCGGCGGGCCGCAGGGAAGAGCTCCGCGGGCCACATGGGAAGAGCTTTGCGGTTTCTGGGAGGGAGGGGGGAGCAGCAGGAAGCCGTGCACACAGGGGAGGAGGCGGAGAAGGGGCGGGGCCTAATTGAGGAGTGGAGTGGGGGCGGGGCTGGGGGGCAGCGAGGGGGCGGGGTCAGTGAGGCAGCCCTCGGGCCAATGCACTAGTCCTCATGCGGCCCTCGTGGTAATTTGAGTTTGAGACCCCTGGTCTAAAGCATAGCATGGACATAGTCCTCAATGAGGACTAGCACTCGGTTCTATACTGGGTTCTGCTTTGACAAAGTTAAGAGCATTTGCAAATTGTATGTGCAGGAGGTTTGTCGGTTAAGGCTGTAGCTGCACATTGTCCTACCCATGCCTCCTCAGCGGCTCCACGAGGCTGGGGACAGTGCAGCTACACTGCATCAGGGCAGGGAGCTAATCTGGAGTATGTCAGGGATGTACACTCCTGTGTAGCATGGAATTCATTTCCATGTGGGACCCTGTGTGCCAGCCTCCAGGGATAATTCGAGCTGGGGAAGGCAATGGGAAGAAGGGGGAGTTGAGAGTGTTTGCTGAGGCGAAGATCTTCCTTCCACTACTTATTTCACACAGGCTATTCCACCTCAGACGCGTGGGAGGAGAAAATTCCTCCCCTCACGCTGGTGGAGTGGAGCAGTGCACAGCACAGCAGAGCAGGCCACTGACCCTGGCTCTCCTGAGTTGCAGGGTAGGGCCCTAGCCACTAGATTCTCTTTCCTCTCCCACTCCCCCCATAGCCTTTCTTTCTTTTTATACTCATCCCCTCAGAGTTAAATTTGAATCCAACATTGTCTGCAGCTTGGTTTAAGATTAGAAGGGGTGGAGCGGGAAATAAAATGACAGACTGATTGTAATGGCACTGATCAAAACATTCATGTTCCTCTCGGATACTACAGGAAAACATTTCTAGCAACTCTTATTCTTACAAGACTACAACTTTGCTGGGGCCCTTGAGAGTGGAATTACCTGTCATATACAAGTTAGACAAAGCCAGGAACTAAAATCACTATACAAAAATATAACACATACAAATGGAGGCGCAGATTCTCAGCTGTGCTCCAGGAGCACTGGGCACAGCTGGGAATGAGGGGGTATGTGTGTGTGACAAAGAGCTGGGTTTGTGCCAGTCTGGTTCCAAACTGCACTCTCAACCTACAGCCTCTTGGCTCCATTCCAGCACCCAGGGATCAGCAGGGCAAAAGGATGCACTAGCCCCACACGAAGGGCTGCAAAAAGCCTGGCGTAGGAGTGTGAACAAAATGACTGATTTTGCAATGAATTACATCAACATTATCTAAAGCAGGGGTGGGCAAACTATGGCCCACAGGCTGGATCTGGCTCACGAGCCATTTTAAGCTGGCCCGCGAGTTGCACCACACAGCTTGTCCCCGCTCCGGCCGGGGCCCGCACCAGGTGACTCATCCCTGCTCCGGCCGGGGTGCTAGGTCAGGGCTGCACCATGCGGCTCGGCCCCGCTCTGGCGCTCCGGCCAGGTTGAGGGGCCCCTCCAAGCGGCTCCTGGGAGCCGTGGCATGGCCCCGCTCCAGCTCCTACGTGCTCCAATGGGAGCTGCAGGGGCGGTGCCTGCAGATGGGGCAGCGTGCAGAGTTGCCTGGCCGTGCCTCCACCTAGGAGCCGGAGAAGGAACATGCCACTGCTTCTAGGAGCCACTTGAGGTAAGTGCCGCTTGGAGCCTGCACCCCCTGAGCCTCTCTCCACACCCCAACCCCCTACCCCACCCGATTCCACACCCACTCTCCAAACCCCTCAATCCAAACCCAGAGCACCCTCCTGCACCCTAAACTCCTCATCCCCAGCCCCACCCCAGAGCCAGCACCCAACCCCAATTTTGTGAGCATTCATAGCCTGCCATACAATTTCTATTCCCTGATGTGGCCTTCGGGCCAAAAAGTTTGCCCACCCCTGATCTAAAGGTAAGTACCTCTCTTTGCTTAAATTCATTCACATTTAGGAGGCATATACTTCATTAGTGTTCATACTAAACATTTATTTCCACGTGGATTTTGTTAAGAAAACAAAGTGCTAATTTAACATCCAAGAAAACATTACTCTGTATTGCACAAGCAGTTCAGCTGGGAGTAACAAAAGGGCAGCTTAGAATTTTCTTTGATATTAACTGAGTGCATTTAATTCTTACCTGCAGACCTGGGGATCTGGTGAAGAATAACTAAACCCTTTCCACCCTCAAAATGTCTTGTGGCTGGTCCACATTACCCCCCAAGTTCGAACTAAGATATGCGACTTCAGCTACGTGAATAACGTAGCTGAAGTCGAAGTATCTTATTTCGAACTTCAAAGTACTCACCGCTGGTCCACACGGTGGCGCGCAGGCTCCCCCGTCGACTCTGCCTGCTCCGTTGGTGGAGCAGGATTACCGGCGTCGACGGGGGAGCACTTCCTGGTTCGATTTATCCCGTCTAGACAAGACGCGATAAATCAAACCCAGAAGATTGATCCAACGCCTCCGACGCAGCGGGTAAGTGTAGACTAGCCCTTGGATTCCTTAAAGATTCAGACCTCATCTTGCAAGCCAGACAGCATTGCAATTACCATATGTTCCTCTTCAGAATACTGCAGTATTTTTCAATGCACTTTAGGACAGTTCTTCACTTTTAAGCAATGTAAGCAGGAAGGCCTCCATGAACAGTGAGGCTAGGCCAGTCTTTCCCTATGCAGACAGATGAGTTCCACAACCCACCTGGGGCATGTGTACAGTACTATTTGTAATAGGGTTCTAGCATGAGTTAATTAAGAAGATTACAAATTGTAGCATGCACAAGCCTTTTTGGTTCTTAAATTGCTCCAAGCATCTTTCTGTGATTTAATCAGATTTGTTTGTGTTAATTTTCTGTATTGAATTTTTCAGATCGTTTTTCTTTTCTAATGCACCAGGCTGTGACCTGCTTAGCTTCTAGCTCCCAGAATTTTCTTAATTCTTCTTTTTCATGATCAGCCGTCATCATTAGCATGTCTTACAATTTTTGTTGTTTTTCAATCTTTTGGTTTAGCTTCAGGGGGACATGACCAGAATGAAAGCAATACTACTGTTTTATCATATTTATCCTTAGTTAGGCCCCAATTCAGCAAAGCACTTAGCCACTTGTAGTATATCCTTAAGACCCACTGAAGTTAAGATTAGGAGGGCCTCTAACTCACAAATCTGCAGGGCATAGTGAAACAATTTATTTTAGTCTTATTGTCTGGAAGCTAGACTCACTCACGAGTTTCATTAGAAGACAGCATATGTAGACTCCATTCATTAATACTCCCTTTTATAGCATACAGTCAACTTGTGGAATTCATTCCTTCAGGGGAAAAAAATAAGAAATACGGTGGTAGGAGTTATTAAAGTAATGAATAATTTAATTACTAATAACATTTAAAGTTATGAACACAGAGTGATCTAATTAAATTTCATGCTTCAGGGTGCAAAATGATCCCATGCAGAGGACAGAATCTTCTTCCACTGCTCACACCCATTTAAATAGCATTCCAGAATGAGCATTATTGGATTAAAGGCATGAATATAGCTTCATTTTTGGATTTCCCCTCTCCCCACCGTCCCCCGGCACCCATCTACCCCAGAAGCTTCAAGTATTGGCCATTACCACAAGCAGCACGTTAGACTAAATCAACTTGTGTACTGCTCAAGTAGCCAAATCTGTGTCCTCAAACATATAACGATGCTGCCAGCACAGATCCAGTCTGTGCATGTTTCTTTATGCTTAGTGACTATGAATGCAGAGCTGAGCCATTTCGGCATCTCAAAGAAGTTGCCAGATTTTCTAAATACTCTGCACCTAACAGCTCCTACTCAGAACAAAGACTGGGGAGCACTTCTGAAAATCTGGCTACATTTGGGTGCCTAAATAGCTCAGCTTTTCAGAAAACCCAGTCCCATCTGTGAGTGCTGGCCTTAATTATAAAAATCTGGCCCTTGGTGGTGGTGTTGGTTATCACATTTCAGATACCAAGGCAGTATCAGCGCTTTCCAAACACAGAGGAATATTTGGTTCCTGCCCTGAAGCTTTTATAATCTAAAAAGACAAAGAAAAGGGGATATAATGTACAAGTAACACATCGTGTTAGCTTTTTAAAAAAAAATTATACACTCTAAGGGTACGTCTATACTACCCGCCTGATTCGGTGAGTAGCAATCGATCTTCTGGGATCGATTTATCGCGTCTCGTCTAGACGTGATAAATCGATCCCGGAAGCGCTCCCCGTCGACACCAGAACTCCAGCTCCGCGCAAGGAGTAAGCGGAGTCGATGGGGGAGCCTGCCTGCTGCGTCTGGACCCGCGGTAAGTGCTTTTAAGTTTGAACTAAGATACTTCGACTTCAGCTACGTTATTCACATAGCTGAAGTTGTGTATCTTAGTTCGACCCCCGCCCCAGCATGGACCAGCCCTAAATGCCTCCTCCCTGCACAATTTAGCCACTCATCTTTCTACCCACGCCAATTCCCAGCTTCGCTTCTGTCTTTCCCATGGGCAACCTCTTCCCTTTTCTTTGAAATTTTATTAAGGCAAAGTTAAAATAAAACATTAACATACTTTATTGTACACTGCTTATTTGGGATCAGGTTAATATCTGAAGAACTTGGCTAACAATTCTGGCTTGCTGGCTGGAGAGCCCTCCTCCCCTGAACGTGTTAGAAAGGCTGACCAACTTTCTAAACACCTACCCCTCTCTTTTTGGTGCTTCTCTTATATATGTGGTGGTGTGAATGCTTTTTCATTACAAAGACAGTCCATATTTTATTATATCACAATTCTGTTGGGGGTGGGGGGCAGGAGGGGGTCACACATTCCCAGTAAGGTACAATACAGCGTCTAGCTGGTAACAATAAAAAATAATGTGTCATTCTGTTTAAAATACACTTCCTTTCCTTGAGAATTAAATAAGCAGGTCAAGGGATCTCCAGAAATGGTCATTTTGTCATAAATCTCCTCCCTTTTCTATAGATGAGCACTGCAGTTGTACCACCCCATTGGATCGCGGCCATGATGTGGTGAAGCGGTTTGAGTGTTCCCATGATCCTGAGAGCAATGCTGTCGGGAGTCTCGCACTCCTGGCAGGGTCACCCAAGGCGGCAAGGTTGAAGGTGCGGTTCCAGATGAATAGCGATCCAATCCCCACCCTCCCCAAGTCTTCAACAGCAGAGGAGGTGGTTGAAGAGAGAATTTCTCTCAATGGCTGTGAAGGCGGATGAAGGCTTGTCTTGGTTTCCTTGCCATTGGAGTAGGATCCTCATCCTGTCAAGCACTGTGTGAATGCTGGTGTGCAACAGTTTCCTCATATTAAAAGAATTCATGCACAGGTATCTTCCATATTCTCATCCAAGTCCTGTGCCGATTGGTGAGTAGCAATTGGAACAGGACAGTGATGACTGGAGGCTCCTAATGACGGACTGGCACAGACTGGCTGTTAGATGGTCGTTTTTGCATTCGGACAGAGGCAGGAGTGGAACTTGGCAGCTGCAACCACGACTGAACAGCCCTTTTTAGGATCCACTCTGCTCACCCTGCATGGGGAGAGGGCTACAAAAGCTGCCCTAAACATGGTCTACCTCACCTCCCCCAAATGGATAACTGCATTCAAAGGGATCACCTTACTGGGGTTGAAACCGAACAACAAAATTTGGAACCTGGAATAGTCAAACCTTGATGGACAACCTGAAAAGTAACTGGCCAGAGCAAAGAACAGCGATCGTGGCCAGAGAACTCAGGAGACATGACATCGACGTTACTGCACTGAGTGAGACCCGATGTGCAGAAGGACAGCTCAAGGAATAAGGTAGTGGTTACACTTTTTTCTGGAAAAGGGAAGGGGAAAAAGAACGATGAATCTACAGCATTGGTTTAGCTACCAACCAACTCTCAGAATTACCAATCAGCAATGAACGATTCATAACCCTCCACTTTAAACTTGCCAAGAATCAGCATGCAATATTCATCAGTGCATACGCTTGACACTGATGATGAGACTGAAGAAGGATTTTATGCCAACCTTGACCAAAGTCTCTCCAAGAGGACAAGCTCATACTCCTTGGTGATTTTAACACAAGAGTTGGATATGACTCGCAGCTGTGGAAAGGCACGATCAGAAAGGAAGGAACAGGCAAAACCAATTCCACTGAAATTCTTCTCCTGACCAATGCATGGAACACGACCTAATCATTACAAACACTATGTTCCTCCAAAAGAATAAATACAAGACATTGTGGGAACATTCAGGCTCTAAGCATTGGCATCTGATCAACTAGGTCATTGACTGTGCTCATGATTGTGAAGACGTTCACATCACCAAAGCAATGACTGGTGCCAATGATTGCTGGACAGACCATTGCCTTATCCACGCATCACTTCCATCAAACTTGCACCAAAATGGTGTGGAAGTCGGTAGAGGGAATTTGGATGCAGGCCTCTACAAATCTCGAGTTATTACAGCTAGAGTTAGCCTGACTCTTGCTCATATAGAGGCCTGCATCCAAATTCCCTCTACCGACTTCCACAATGGCAAATGTGAAAGAAAGATTGGATGGAAGAACAACATTGAGATTCTTACAGATCTAACTAAATGTGACCTTTTCCAGCAGTGCCTCACCAAGAAACCAATGAGTATCAAAACCTAAATGGAGAGCCCTGAAGATCACTGGAAAGCACTCAAATAGGCATCCAGGCTGTGTGTGAGGGAACACTGGGCTTCTCAACCAGGAAGCATGAAGACTGGTTTGACGAGAACGGTCAGGAAATCCATGACCTGACTGATCATAAACGCAAGGCCTTCTGTGCTTGGCAGAATGACATCAATTCCAAACAGAAGCAATACATCCACCATCAAATCAAAGCAGAAGTTCAAAGGAAAACCTGAGAAATAAGAACAAGTTGTGGGAGAAGAAAGTGAAGGAGAGCCAACAACTCACCAACACCCATGACATGCACGGATTCTTCAATGCCACCAAAGCCCTTTATGGTCCTAGCACCCAAAGGACTAGCCCCCCTCAGATCCAGGGATGGAGCCAGCCTCCTCAAGGACAATGAATCGATCAATGCCCAGTGGATGGAATACTTCAAAGATACCCTGAATCGTGACTCCAAAACTGACAAAAGCATTTTTGACTTAATCCTTCAACATCCTATCAATGATGACCTCAGAACCCCACCAACATTCATTGAGGTAAAGAAAGTCATCAAACAAATGAAGAACAATAAGGCATCTGGACCTGATGGAATCCCCACTGAAATCTTCAAAAGGAGGAGAACTGGCTCACCAGCTTCACATCTTAATCCTCAAGATATGGAATTCAGAAGAAATCCCATCTTATTTTAGGGATTCCATGATCATGAACATTTTCAGGAAAGGAGACAAATCGGATTGTGGAAGCTATTGAGGAATTGCCCTGTTGTCCATCTCTAGAAAGATTCTAGCCACAATTCTTCTCAACTGACTGCTCCCCTTGGCTGAGGAAATCAGTCTGAATCCGCACTGCAATTCTGGACAATCTCCAAGTACCACTAACATCTTCACTGCCCACCAACTTCAGGAAAAGTGCCATGAGCAACATCGACCTCACAAAAGCATTCAACTCCATCAATAGTGAGCTCTGTGGAAAGTTCTACTTAAATTTGGATGTCTGACAAAATGTGTTACCATCCTCTGACTCCTCCATGACAAGTCTGTGATGGTCAACAGCAGTGGATCTGAAACAGACCCCTTCCTAGTTAAGACCAGAGTTAAGCAAGCATGTCAGCAGTCCAACCCTTTTCTCCTTCTTTCCGGTCATCCTCATCACTGACAAGCCCCTCCAATACAGAATGGATGGCAAGCTCTTCAACCTCCAATCCAAGACGAAAGCTCTCTCGAAATCAGTCATTGAACTTCAATATGCAGATGACTGCCCTGTGCACCCACTCAGGCCTCAGATCAGGCATGCCATGGGAGGGTCAGTGAGTGCTCCTGACAAACTCTCTCTCACTCCAGGCATTTTTAATGTGCCATTATCATGGTATCTACCCTCACTCCCCCCCTCCACACCCTCTGTCACTCTGCTGGTAGATCTTGATCTTGTTATTAACGGAAGTGAGCCATTGTCGTTTCCTTTCTGACAATGATTGGAGAAAATATTTAATGCTTTTAGGGGGCTGTCTCCCAGCTGCACTCAGCTTCCCAGTTTTCCAACTGACACGGCAAACCAGGCTATAGCTATCAGCATGCAAACTTATCTCACAGGGCATGAAATCTGCTCAATTTATTCCCAGCTGCAGCCTATCCTTATTCACAGTATATGTTCGAAAATTCCCCTATAATGGTGAATCTCAAACTCTGGGCTTATCTTTGACCTGCATAAGGCCTCAAGAAATGGCTCTTCTGCTTGCTTTTATTTGTAAAGAGATCCCATTGTAAATGTGACAGTGACCCAGCTGTTGTATTCAGGAGAGAAAAAAACAACCCCCCCCCCCCCCGACATGCACATTTTGACATAGCACTAACAGGATGACTAATATAGCCAATTGGCTTACTCCTACAGGGACATAATTATGCCTACAGAAAAAAAGTGCAGTGAATTTATAGGCTTATGGTCATTACAAAGTTAGAATATGTTCTGTAGTAAAGCAGCTTTGCTTAGCTCCCCACTGAAACATTAGAAAGGATTTTAGTTTTTAATATATTCATATTTTTGTATGCTCTACAATACCAGAAACATGCTAAGGGAGAATGTACATGAGGAAATGCACTTAAAAAGAACAGAGTCAAATAATTAAGGGTGGTTATTATGAACTACAATGTTAGGTAGATTGATCATTGCAAGAAACATAATTTATTCATACTGCTCTGTCAAGTACTTGGCTTGAATCGGTCTCCTGCTGTTCCTGGCTCTCTTGGGGCTGCTTTCAACTTGCCCAAGGATCTAGTAATGTTACAAAAGTAAACAGAAGTGCTGTATGAGAGTTTGCACACTTGAGGCAAAACAAAATGCAGAGGAGCAGCTGCTCTACTGATATCAGAATTTCATCAGTCTTTTTTTTCTTGAAGTCATACTGTAGATTTGTGCCATACACAAAGGGGACGGGGAGGAACTAGTTCAAGAGCCTGAAGCCTTTTAAAAGATATGCTCTAGCTCAACAAGAAGATATGGTCTTGCTAAAGGAATTATTGGGTAAAATTCTAGGCTTGCTGTTAGGCAGGTCAGACTAGATGATTAGACTGGTAATTTCTGGCCTTATCTCTGCTTACAGTGTCTTCTTTTGTTTCTTTATGATCAGTTGCTTCTCTTCTTGCTCTTTCCAATCCCCAGTAAAAGTTATTTGCCCCTGACAATGGACATGGCACATCCTATGTCAGCACCTCAGGTCTATGCCAGTTCCAGCTCCCACCTCCTCGTCTATGGTCTCTCAGGGATAGGCAAATAATGTAGTTGGTGACATCCCTAAAGCTGGCAGGGGGTGGGGAGGGACGCTGGAGGGGAAGGAAGCTGTTTCCTTAAGAGAAAGACACCTGTTGCATTTTATGGCGCTGAACACTTGAAATGATTATGCTTAGTTTCTGTATGGATTCAAGTCCTGACACCCATGAATATTTTTGGCTTTCCACACACAAACACTAGTTCTTTGCTCAGAAATATACTAGTGACACCACGAGGGATCAGCTCAAGACAGGGGGAAATGCTGGCATGCTTCGTAACAACCATAAACACTTGCAGGAAAAATGTATTTAACTATTTATGTTACAGGGATGGTGTGTATTGAATTCTATACACTATCCAGGCACTACTAAATGGCTGTTAAGGTAAGAGCTGTTGGTGAATTCTCCATGATAGAACACAAACAGAGATCCATTTAGTTCCAAGCAGGCATTTCCACCTGCAGTTTAGATGTATCATTAGAAAATGTAACATTTGTGAGCAATGTGTGACTGTAAAGAATTTCTATTGCTTCATCTGTTATGGTTTTGTTTTCTCAGGCTCTCCACTTTTGTATTTCTGTACCCCCTCCCACATAATGCTATTTTCTGTAGACAGCCAAGATTGCCAGAAATCACTTTGTCATCTGCCTTTGTACACAAAAAACTACACTAGGAAGCTCTTCAACTTCTGATGAGGATTTTGAAACTTCTAGGCTGTATGCCACATCCAAGGTCTATCTGGCATTAGTAAATAAAGCGGAGGATAAATAAAGAAGTGCTCAAAAAGGAGAATGGCTGCACTACCAACATACATGTGATTATTCAAGGCACTGGTCCTTGAAACGTGATTTGAGTGTACCAGATCCAGGAGATGCAGCCTCCGAGAGAGGCAGAAAATACCAACCAGTGAAAAGTCATCCAGGAATTTTCATATTTTTATTAACAAAAGGGGTGTGTGTGTGTATGTATATATATATTTGAAAAACCTGTAAGTCTTTTTGCTGCTAAACAGTTCTTTTCCATACAAATCTATTTATATATTGATTCCAACATTTAAAAACTTGATAAAATAAAGCCTCAAGGAAGAGTGGTTACAAAAGGACAAATACAATGGCTGAAGTTAATCATCAACTGCAACACCAATTGTTGTTTAGAGAGGGGTGGAATAGAGATGCCTGTTCTCAATGCAGTCTCTGGCTGTAAAAGGGTGCACAGAAAAAACATTACAAGATATCTTCTGCAAAGATTTTCCCAATTCCCACTGTTTAGGCTATAACGCAAGGGCCCATTAGGGTGACCAGATGTCCTGATTTTATAGGGGCAGTCCCGATTTTTGGGTCTTTTTCTTATATAGGCTCCTATTACCCCCCATCCCCTGTCCCGATTTTTCACACTTGCTGTCCAGTCACCCTAGGGCCCATGAGCCCGAAACAGTATATAATTCATTAAGACAGTGATAGTTGAGGTCTTATATGAAGTCTCCAACTCCATTCTGTTTCTGATTACGACAATAGCTAAATAATAAATCTAGAAACACCCCAGCGAAATTTTTAAATGATACATTGATATTGTAGGTGTTGAAAACAAATCCACAACTCGTTTGCACTGATAAAACACTGGCCTTTTTCGTTTGTTCTCTGAAAGAAAACTTCCCCCTCTCGTGATATTTACGATCCAATGATATTTCAAAAACTACACTAATGCACCATGTAATCATAAATAATCATTCCATTTTTAATTACATGGAATTGAATACCTTGCAAACAAATGATACTTAGATTTATTGATAAGTATTGTATCATTGTTGTGTGTGTCTGTGGCAGACTTAGAACAAACCAGAACAGAAAGCAAAGCATTCCATAACCATGTGGGAAAGAAAAGTCCATCTAAGTATAAGTGATTCCGACTGCAAAGCTGAAGCTAAAGAAAAAATACACAGAGCAGATTTTTTTTTTTAATTCTTAGTGCAAGAAACAACCAAGTTAATCACAGAATCAGTACTAATTAAGGATATGGAAAATTCTCCTATACAGAGGTAGAGTCCAGTGCACAAGGCTAAAACAATATTCAATAGTCTAAACGTGACTGAGCCGGGTTTTACAGAATCCACTTTGTTTAAAATCAGACTGTATGTACATACATACAATAAATAGACTATACAATCTTTAAAGTAGGTTAATAACCTCCACAAAAATTATAGTAGATGCACTGAGATCCTTACATAGTTAAGAGTTCATATCTCTATCACTGAAAAATATGGATAAAACTAATATTCCTGCTATAAAGTTAACAGAAAATTGTTTTGCAAAGTCTTGATAAAACAAATAATTTTACAGATCTATAAAACCTAAATAGATGCTTGGCAGGGATCTCAATGTCCAAATGCTAGGAAAATGTCCCCTTAGCTATATTTTGAATTGAGTTTCAAATGCTCTACATTTTTTTTATTTCAAAGAGTGGTCTTTACATTCGATGTTCAAGGGAAAAAAATGAACCTGGGTACTCAGAGTTCTGATCATTGGCACAATGATAAAGCATGAGAATTAGATTACTTTTAACGCCCTGAAAGACACTAAGGGTACATCCACACTACCCGCCCAACTTGGCGGGTAGCGATCGATGTTCTGGGACCGATTTATCGTGTCTCATGTAGACGCGATAAATCGATCCCAGAAGCGCTCCCCGTGGACTCCGGAAATCCAGCTTGGCGCGAGGGGTAAGTGGAGTCGACGGGGGAGCCTGCCTGCACCGCGTGGACCCGAGGTAAGTACTTTGTAATTCGATCTAAGATACTTCGACTTCAGCTACGGTATTCACGTAGCTGAAGTTGTGTATCTTAGATCGATTGCCCCCCCCTAGTGTGGACCAGGCTTAAGAGAATTCATGGACAAAACTTTAATGTTTCATACCATACATATCACATTAGAATATTAATAGAAAACTGTTTGGTATTAGTACTTCAATCCTTTCAGTGCCTCTGCACTTTCAAGGCATCTGATCAGCATTGCACTGGGAGTGGAACATGTATCCATGAGTCTGTCGGTATGTCTGCTATAAGCCCTTAGGGCTTAATAAAACTAATATGGACTCTATCATTTACTGAAGTAGTGCATAAAGCAAGTCAAATACAGGAAGTCTGCTGCCATTCACTTCAAGGAAACTTGCAAAAAATATTCAGGGATCCCAGATTTTTCAACTGTATCTTTCTAAAATGTGCAAAAAATCTTCATAAAATCAGACACCCACAAGCGTTTTAGAGCAAACAAATGTTTTTAAACAGATACATTATTTGATATAAAAGGTTCTTGTGCCTCTCATGAGGGAATAGGCATAAGAGGAGAAGGGAACCAATAACAGAAGAGTACAATAAACATTGCAGAAAATGTCTTCACAGTTTGAATTTTGTTTAAATTTCTGAAAGCACCCACACTGAAAAATTAAAGGGTTTTTTAGTTTTTTAAATTCAATCTACCTGTGACAAATACCTTGGTAAAGATGAACATTCTGCTCTTCTATGGACCTTTTCACTGGAACAATTTTTTTTAAAGTTTTTTATTTTATACAAACAAACTAACTTTGATTTAAAGTAAACATATAAAAATTGAGGCTATTGCTTGCAACAATGGACCTGGAGGTGAAGGAATGAACTAGTTGGGCCATACAAAAAACCTCTTTTATATAATGAATTCTTCTAAACTTCTAATGCTATGAAAATTTGCAAAAAGGACAACAAGATCTGATGGAAATTTCAACAATTTAGCCCAAGTCTCATCATCATTGAATCCTTCCAACAATCCTGTCTTTATATTAAGGAAACATAAATGATTCAAGGAAGGAACACACACCTACATATACTATAAATAAAATACATCATGAAATTACGAATGATCATCTGATCTCAGTATAAACTTTTGGTTCAGCACTATGGTCAAGTTATATTTTTAAGTACAATAAAAGGCATATAAAACATAATATATGCATAATGATTATGAAGTATAATGCAAATAAGTCAGCTCACGGAGAAAAGTGCAATGAAAAAACCCACCAATACTATTTATTCAGAGGTTTGTGCTACTGTAGATAAAGACTTTCTTTTTGCTGCTGTGCAGAAGAGCTGGAAAAATAACCCAAAGAAGCAGGGAAAAAAAAAAAAGATAGAAGATACTAAGGAGAATAATTAAAGATGAAATAATTCAACTCCATTCCTATAGTGCACAGCCAAACTTATCGTGTGGTTTCGTTTCATGCCGTCATTTCTGCTGAAGAGTACAGCATATTAAAAAAATGGTACAGTCCCCTAATCTCTTTCTGCCTCTACTCCATTTTTTTTGTTTCCTCTTCCAAGCATTTGACTAGCTGTTTCCTCACAAAAAGGGTAAAGCTGTGAGAAATAGTGACCAAAAAAAAAAAAGTTGCTTCCAATCTCCTTTCCTGTATACTGTACTGATTTCTCCTTCCACTCATTTTTTTATTCTTATGTGCTACACAAGGGGGAGGCACTGTAAAGGCAGCTTGACAGATCTAAAAGTAAAAACCCCAAAGTCGTGTCTTTCCCCCATTACACTCCAAAAAAATTGGATGGATGAAACAGTCCTTCTGTTGAAATATCCCAGACTCCATTGTTAGGAGATGATGGCAGGGGACCATCTAACCACAGTCAGATTGTCAGCACTAACTGAGCGTTTCTTTGTAGATTTCCTGAAGTCTTTATACTTGTCTTCACATAAGCGAGAGATGGCCTGAGGATGAAAAGGGGAAGAAAGGTCAGGCCCTCCGCAAGGTCAAAGAGGCCACCACTACACAAACAACAGAACCGCATAGTAATCCTGCCTATATATAAAAAATAGCACTATGTGGCAGGATTACCATGTGTCACTTTATGAAGCAATGCAGATAAGACTCTTAAAAAAATAATCTTTTGACACAGTCCATTCCTCTGGAAAAGGATAAACACGCTGGGAGGTTCCACTGTATACAGTGTTAACGTTTAAAGTGTTGTGTTAACCCACACAAGCTTTTTCTTCACTAGGAAGTGTAATCCAAATTATACTATTAAAAATCTAGTTGAATGAGTTGACACAATGCTCACTGCAGACTAAGCTAAATTGTGCTTAGCATCATGTCAGCTAGTCATGGGTTAACACTACTGGCACGAGGAATTGCTATCATGATGTTGAACCTCCTTCTCCTTGTCTACACTAACCATTCAGTCCTGGTCATCATCATGTTCCTGGACTTTTTTTTTTTTTGAGAAAAATCTAGAGTAAATCATGGTACAATTTCATAATGGAGCTGGGCTCCTAGAGAGAAACATTTTCCTTTTTTTTTTTTTAAACAGTATTCAAACCATCTTCAGCTCAGAATGCTTGTATGTGAGTTTTTAAGTCATTCAAAAGTAAAAGTGGTCAACAATTCCTGAATTTTGAGTTTGATTAAAAAACCAAACTTTCTGACATAAAATTAAATGGAAAAAATTCAGGGTTTTTTGGTGACTGAAGATTTTGATTATTGAAAACCCAAAGATTTAAAAAAAAAAAAATCTACAAAAACTGAAAAAAGTCTCTGAAATTTTTACTGGATTTTCAACGAGATTTACTGAAAAGTAATATTTATACTGAAAAATAATAATACGAATTTATACTAACAAACAATCTTAATACTACCAAAGAGAGAGTGGTGATTAAAACTGAAGTGTTTTGAATTGCACATAATGAAGAGGGAAAAAATTAGTCTTAAAATGTGGCTGCTCCAAACATCTTGGGCCTAGTTCTCCCTCCACCTATACTGGTTTTACAGGGTATAAACTCTATTGACTTCAATGAAGTAACATCAGTGAAAATTTGTGGGGGGGGGAATATTTAGGGCCCTTGACTTGATACAACATCCATCTTCCTGATGCTGTCACTGCTTTTAGTTAGGTTTCATCTTCCTGATCATTTTATCAAGGAATAGGATATGTTTGGGTTCAGACAATGGCCTTTTCCCAGCCTGTGGAATACGCCTACACTTTTGGCCTCAATCTAATTCTTTAATAAAGTACAATATTTTATTCGGTGAAAAAGTAAAGAAGAATCCTTAGACACATTTATTAAATAAATGCTAACCTTATTTTGGAGCATAGGAAACAGTTTTTTCTTATTTTAGATAATTTACTATTACAAGCAAGAAGTTTTCTGCATGACAAATGCTCTGCTGGAGGATTTATTCGATTGCTCTGAGAGCCGAAATTTATCAGCCTATTTGAAAAACCATGGGATCTTTTTATGAAACACAATGATAATGCATCATTCCTTCATTTCAGGAGACACAGGGCCCTGTTAGCTAAGTAATTTATATAATCAGTGGAAGAAAATACAGACAATATTAAAGAATAATTTAATTCAGAAGAGACCTTGTATACACAAGAAAATTTAACATCCTTTAAAAAGAAGTCCAAAGATTATTCTAATCTCAAAAGAGACTCAAAATTCCTTGAGACTCATTAGAGCAGCTCTGGAGGCAGACAGTTTCATTCACTTTGTCCTTCGCCAACTTTAGAAAGAATGCATGTGACACACAGCAGAGTATGCCTATGGAGGTACTATAAGATCATACAGACTTTAAAAATTGTAACTCCGGAACTGGTTTACAACACTCTTTCTACATTCAGGGTCAGGATTGTAGCTGGTGAGCAGGGCGTACAATAATCTGCACCCAGTCCTCCATACTCTCCAAATACATGATACATGTTGGGGAAGCCATGCAGAGCTAAGGTTCATCATTCTGATGCCAAGCACCAGAGGTTTACATGCAGAGGCCCTGATTCAGGAACACTCTTAAGCATTAAGAGCTGTCCAAAATATTGATGCTTTTCTGAATCAGCGCCAGAGACAGTAGTGGCACACAACACGTAAAGGCATCTTTATCTCTTCCATTAAAGTTGTGGGGGGCAGGTACCTAAAGAAGGGAGCCAAAGATAGGAAGTCAAGAGGGAGAATGAGGAGATTGGAGAAAAGGGGCAGGGAAATGACTGAGGAGCAAAGGAAAAGGGAGGGGGAAGTCTCAGGTGATGCCATGGCAGAAGGACATTGTACATGAGCTCTGTCTCCTGTTTTGTTTTGCTTCGCAAAATTAAGTTGCTGGAAGAATGTGGTGAGACTTCTCCCCCTCTGAAATGCCTGAGAATAAGCCTGAACAATTTCTTTCCTCAAAGTCTCATGATCCAAGGATGCATCCATCCTTTGACTTCTACACTCCCTATCTCGCTGGACGACAAATTGCTGCAAAGGAAATACTTGAAATAATTAAGTGAGAAATGGGCCACCAGGGAGAGGATGTCATAGAGTCATAAGGTCCCAGGCCAGAAGGGAGGGACCATTGTGACCATCTAGTCTGACCTGCTGTATAACACAGGCCAGGGAACTTCTCCAAAACAATTCCTAGAGCAGATCTTTTTGGAAAAAAACATCCAATCTAGATTTAATAATTGCTAGTGATGGAGAATCCACCACAACCCTTAGTAAATTGCTCCAATGGTTAAATGACCCTCACTGTTAAAAATTTACACCTTATTTCCAGTTTGAATTTGTTTAGCTTCAAATTCTAGCCTTTGGATTGTGCTATATACCTCTGTCTGCTAGATTGAAGAGCCAATTATCAAGTATTTGTTCCCCATGTAGGTACTTATAGACTGATCAAGTCACCCCTTAACCTTCTCTTTCTTAAGCTAAATAGACAGATTTATTTCAGCCTGTCATTATAAAACATGTTTACTAATCCTTTAATCATTCTCATGCCCTTCCCCAAACCCTCTCCCATTTATCAACTTCTTGATAAATCTTCTTGAATTGTGGGCACTAGAACTGGACACAGTGTTTCAGCCCAGTGCCAAATACAGAGGTAAAATAACCTCTCTGCTCCTACTTGATATTCCCGTTTATGCAGCTGAGGATTGATTAGCCCTTTTCACTACAGAATCGCAATGGGTACTAATGTTCAGCTGATTATCCACCGTGGCCCCAAATCTTTTTCACTGTCTTCCAGGATAAGGTCCATCATCTTGTAAGTATGGCCTACACTCTTTTTTCCTAGAGGTATACATTTAGCCAATATTAAAACTCACATTGTTTGCTTTCACCCAGTTTATGAAGCAATCCAGATTGCTTCATAATCAGTAACCAGTCCTCTATTATTTGCCACGCCCCCAATCTTTGTGGCATCTGCAAACTTTGTCAGTGGTGATTTTATGGCCTCTGACAAGTCATTGATAAAAATATAAAATAGGGTAGGGTCAAGAACCGATCCCAGTGGAACCCCACTAGAAATACTCCCACTCTGGGATGATTCCCCATTTACAATTATATTTTGAGACCTGTCATCTAGCCAGTTTTTAATCAATTTAATGTGTGCCACATACATTTTGTTTTTTAATCAAAATGGTGTGAGGTATAAGCTCTACATATGTCTAAGTCTGTTGCATTAAATTTGTAATCTCATAAAAAAAGATATCCAATTAGTTTGACAGGATTTATTTTCCATTAATGCACATGTATGAGTTTCGGGCCCGTCTTATAGTTCTCTCTTCTGGCTGGACCCCAGCTTGCTCTTACTGAGCCAGCACCCTCCCGAGGGGAATTTTGCCTGGAATATTCTCACCAAGTCCAGGGAAGGCAGTTTCCAGTAGGGTCAGTCGTGTTTTCTTTTTATTTTATTTCAAGTCTCAACAAAACAAGATCAAAATTTCCCTAAGTCTGTCCTTCACCCCCTGTAAGTTCATCAACCCATAAGCTCATGGCTCTTACCTCAGAGCCTTTTTGATAATAGGACTTTGCACAGTCTGCTTTCTGTCCGTTTTGTTTCTGGGAGCAGTAGCTCCAGCCTCTGGCAGGTATTTCAGGTCTCCCTCTCCATTTCCTGTTCTTCCTTTTATGAGGATCAGCCAGGTAAGCTGCAGGTCTTTTTCCTAGGTGCATTGGGTGGGGCTAATCAGCCAGCCAGCTAGCTGCTGGCCTCTGACCTCAATCCAGTGGTATCCCTTATACCCTCACACCATGTTGATTAACATTAATTATATTACCCTCCTTTAATTCTTTATTAATGGAGTCCCAAATCAGCGGCTTAATTATCTTGCCTCCATACACCAAAATGATAAGTAGTTTTCAATAAAATTATCTCAAGACAGTAGAGAAAGTCACCTGCCTGTGGTCTGCAGTGCACCACAAGTTATCCTTACTGAGGAAAATAAAACCCTGACATACAAATTGGGGTCTGCTGGAAACAAGATGCATGTATACAATCTCTGCCCACATGACCTTCCTGAAAGGTATTATTTTTGCCATAATACTCTTATTTGTTGCTTGCCAAGACACTTGCCATTCTAAAAAAAGACGTGCAAGTACTCGTCTTCACTTCCCCATCAGTTTGAAACTATTTTGAAATGTTCTGTTTTCTATACTTCAGGAGCTTTTGCCCCTTATATAACTGGCTCTGTAGATATCTGCAAACGTGATCACAGCAAAATGAATCTCTTAGTGCACCTGAACAGAACATTTATATAAAACAACACTTTATAACCCAAGTCACTTATAGGTCCTTAGTAAAAATGAGATTCGGGTTATGAGACCTTTTCCGCATTTTACATCAAATAGAAATCAAATGGACTCAAAATATTTACAGTACCGTTTCAAAACCAAATAGAGGAAATAGTTTTACCATGGCAAAAGACTGGCTTAGAAAGTAAGTGGACTTGAGATGGAGCACTCAGCCATTTGCTTGCCAAATTAGTCCATAATCCTTAGCAACCCATCATTTAGCTAGAGGAATTACTTCCATATTGTCCATTTGATGGGAATATTTTTGTCCGAGCTTTCTGTGAGATAAGATGAAAACTGGGTTGGAATGGATCCTACTAATATTTTGCATCCTTGTTCTCCTGTGGGAATTCTCACTGATGAGCAACACGACTAGGATTTTAACTATCCTGTATTTAAATGCAGCTTTTCATATTTGGGATGGGTTACAAAAGCAACACTGGAAGCCACATGGTCAAGTTTCTGCCGAAGTAAAGTCCATTTTGGCTTATAAACCTACTCAGGGTAGGAATAAATGGTCAGTTTTCAGAATGGAAAGAGGTAAATAGCACAGTCCTCAAGGAATCTGTACTGGGAGCAGTACCGTTCAATATATTTATAAATGATCTGAAAATAGGGGGTAAACAGTGACAAGGTAAAGTTTGCAGACAATACAAAATTGCTCAAAATAGTTAAGTCCAAAGTAGACTGCAGAGAGTTACAAAAGTATCTCTCAAAACTGAGTGACTGGGCAACAGAACGGCAGATGAAATTCAACGTTGAGGAATGCAAAGTAATGCACATTGGAAAACAATCCCAAGTATACCCAATAGGAAAAGGTACAAATAAGGGCAACAAAAATGATCAGGGGTATGGAACAGTTTTCATATGAGAAGAGATTAAAAAGATTGAGACTGCTGAGCTTGGAAAACAGACAGCTAAAGAGGGATATGATAGAGACGTATTAAATCATGAATGGTGCGGAGAAAAAGTGTTATTTACCTCATCACATAACACAAGAATCAGGGGTCACCCAATGAAATTAACAGGCAGAAGGTTTCAACCTAACAAAAGGAAGTACTTCTTCACACAACGCACAGTCAACCTGTGGAACTCGTTGCCATGGGATGTTGTGAAGGCCAAAAGCATAACTGGGTTCAAAAAAGAATAAGATAAGTTCATGGAGGATAGGTCCATCGGTGGCCATTAGCCAAGATGGTCAGGGATGCAAACCCCATGCTCTGGATGTTCCTAAGCCTCTGAATGCCAGATGCTGGGACTGGAGGACAGGGAAAGGATCACTCAACATCTGCCCTATTCTGTTCATTCCCTCTGAAGAATCTGGCATTAGCCACTGTTGGAAGACAGGATACTGGGCTAGATGTACCATTGATCTGACCCAGTATGGCCATTCTTACATACTATGTACAAAAGAAAAGTATTGTCCTTACATTAATTCCAAAATACCTTGTATTCAGGAAGGCAACAATTTTCTTCAGACAAGGCATTTAATATTTAATCTGTTCTATCCACTAGCAAAATTAACTCTGATTTTATGAGGGTCTCAGGGGACATACAAACCTTCGTAATAAATTGATGTTTTGTAAAATTTAAGTTCACTTTGGAAATAAATTTCAGAAATGGAATGAGAAGAATTTCCAATAAAGATTAAGAGATTGGAAAGTTAGGGTTTAAATTTATATTTTAATTACATAACATCCTAGAACTTGCAATTATATTTTTGTTGATCTAAGAAATTCAATCCTCTTCTACAAAATCTTCATCTTCTATTAACTTTTAATGTCAGGTTTTTGTAATAGGATTATGTATTCAAACAGATGCCTTCTATAAAAGAGCTCTGTAACACTGTCACATGATTCACAAGATAATAGATTGTCTTTTATTGGGCCTGGTTGTAACGCATGTGATCAGCCAGGAACATTCTCTCCAGTGTTATAAATGTACACACTTAATCAAGGTTTATGATTCTGGACAAGATGATGTCATTGGCAGGAAAAAAAACCCAAAGATGCCAGTACAAATTTGGGCTGCAAATCATTTGCAGTGCAGGGAGGAAATACTTCCAATTCTCTAAGGCTCCACTGCCACCCACTTGGGAATGAATGCATGCAGATTTGGTCACCTCATTACCAGAAAGATTTTGACAAACTGGAGGAAGTTCAGATATAATACACACAAAAACCAAAGCAAAAACAAAAACCCCATCCAAACAAAAACAAAGAACAGTGGCCTGGAAGGACTGATGTTTGAGGAAAATGATAAAAAAAAGTTTAATATATTTGTTAGTCACCTTTTCTGAGCCAAAAAGCAGCCAGGAAACACTTTGGGCACCAAGAAGCTAGTGACAGAGGGGCTCTCCTTAATTTGGGGAGAACTAGAAATGGAAAGAAGAATCTCTGCCTATTAAAAAAAAGTCAGTTTCTATGCATCTTCCTGGTCCACAAAACTTTGTAGCCAGCAGCTAGTAGCCAACCTCCACTTCCGCAACAGGAAGCTGGGGGAGGGGAATGTAAAAGACATCACTTTGTTGGTAGGTTCTATCCCTTTCTCCTACTCTTTCTCTGTTAGGTATATCTAGATTGTAAGCTCTTCAAGGCAGACAGTATACTTCTCTACGTAAAATGCCTAGCACAACATGGCCCTGTTTTGGGCTAGTTGCCAGGCAGTTCAATAATACAGGTAATCAAGCATTTATATAAAATGCATCAGTTAAGTTGGGGATGCATCCCAAAGAATTCTCTCGCTCAGTTTTTCCAAAATCCTTAGTGTTGAATTGGGTGTAGTGCTGTGATCTTGGACTAGAATTGGGTACAGTGCTTTGCAGACTCATCCAAAATTACAAAGCCTGACAATGTGAGGCAACAAAAATCCACAACTATTTGAATGGTGTAAACGATGATGAAGAAGAATTTTTTAGGTTGCTGCATAGGAGTATAACTAGGTGGGTAACAGGAGGAAATTAAGAAACAGAAGATTTAGGCTCGGTATCTTGAAAAGCTTCCTGGAACTAAAGTCAATTAAGTTGTGAAAGAATCTCTCAAGAGAAGTGGTAAAAGCCTTAACATTTGGCACAGTCAAAATTAGACTGCAAAACATACTAGAAGATGCGCTATAAGAAACAATCTTGCATTGGCAGATAGACTGTCTACATGATTTAATGTCCTATGACTGCATACAATAGGAAACAGTATAGATTCTCGGCCAGAAGAACACTGGATAGATTGGTTTGACTGTTACCTTCAATCTGACTGTGGCCTACTAATATCCTGTACCTTGGCAAGAAAAATCTATTTTAATTTAATCACTGAAAGACAAAGCCTCTACTCAGTGTCAAATTGTGGATATATAAAATATGGTGAGATATTCTACTCCAGAAATTCCATCAAGTATTAATGATTCAGACAAGTTTTTAACCTCATGGATCTTCTCAAAGACAGGTTACTGTTGATGGATCCTGTCCAGCCTTTGCATTTGATGATGGATTTCACTTTACAAATTCCTTTCTCTGTTTTTTTTTTCATGTCAGGCGCATGAAGTATTTGTAAGAAGAGCCTAGGTTTTGCTCTGCCAGATCCGATATTCTTGTTTCACAAACACACACTAGACACTGTTAGAGAACAAGTTACTCTGGTGCCATCTACCTTTGTATTGTATTATAGTTATTGACATTGGCAATACCACTTTTCTTTAAAAGATTGAGAAAAACGAAATCTGTCATTAAGGAAGAAGTTTGCTTTATTTAAATCTTAGAACTGAATGAGCATGTTTCTATTTTCATGGTCAATCATTCTATCGGGGGAGGGAGGGTACACGTTAACTATTAACTTGCTGTCTATAATCACAGACCTTATTCCTTCGCTCAAAACATATTAGGCAAGCTCCTCAGCTGGTGCGGCTCCATTGATTTCAGGTTACACAACCTGCAGATCGGCTCACTGATTTAACACAATGCTCAGAATCTTGGCCATGGCTGAGAAGCAAATGACACACTTAGGTCAGTGGTGCAACAATGACTTTAAGGGTGTGTCTTCACTACCTGCCGGATCGGCGGGTAGTGATCGATCGGCGATCGATTTTTCACGTCTCATTTAGACGCAATTAATCGATCCCCGATTGTGCTCCCCGTCGGCTCCGGAAATCCACCTCATCGAAAGGCGGAAGTGGAGTCGACGTGGGAGCGGCAGCGATCGACTCGCCGCCGTCCTCACGGCCAGGTAAGTCGATTACGATACGCCGACTTCAGCTGAGCTATTCGCGTAGCTGAAGCTGCGTATTGTAGATCGACCCCCCTCCCTAGTGTAGCCCTGGGCTACACCTTCACTGATTCTTGGCTGGCTATATGTTGGGCTCGTCCCTGTGAATAAGTTAGAGAAGAATAAAGGCTGATGTAAATTATATTGTTTACCAACGTATTCAAGGGACCATTATGACAGCCAGGGACTGTCAAGGAGCAGGGAAGCCTCAGAGATGTCCCCCTTTTCCCAGTCACAGGATGTGGGCCTAGTCTAAGGGCTGGTCCACATTACCCCCCAAGTTCGAACTAAGATACGCGACTTCAGCTATGTGAATAATGTAGCTGAAGTCGAAGCATCTTATTTCGAACTTCAAAGTACTCACCGCTGGTCCACACGGCGGCGCGCAGGCTCCCCCGTCGACTCCGCCTGCTCCGTTCGTGGGGCAAGATTACCGGCGTTGACGGGGAGCACTTCCTGGTTTGATTTCTCGCGTCTAGACAAGACGCGATAAATCGAACCCAGAAGATCGATCCGACGCCTCTGACGCAGCGGGTAAGTGTAAACTAGCCCTAAGAGCCATTACACCAGGTCTACATCACTGTAGGATCCCCCTTCTCTGGGTTGTTCTTCTTGTGACCAGCTATACTGTCTTAGAGTTACTTTGCTCCTGCACTGCAAATCAGCCCAAATACATGTATGATTAAGATTGCTATCTTTTTGATTTTATTCTATTTTTTAAATATGCATTTTCCTCAGTAAGTACAAATTAATTCTTGATCTGCTTTTAGATAAAGAGAGAATAAGAAATCATCCATAAATGCTAAGAGACTGTATGAGCTGCCCCTGTTATGCAGATGTGTTTATAATGCTTCAACTCCCTCTCTTTTTATAGAGTTTATTAAGTATTTTCTTTTCTGGAGTCTGTGAGAACAGTCACAAGCTTACAGTCGAAATTAAAAAGGCTTTATCCAGATGTTTTACCTTGTGTGTGATACAGACATGGGCAATCTGTTCCACTACATTCTCACCTACATTTTTCTATGCAAAACTAATTGACATTAGTTCAATACATTATAGAGCTCATTATCAGAAGCAAATGCCTAAAAATTTAACAAAGCTATCTTTTTACACATACGATTAGTATTTTGACAGAATTTTCACACTTTTGAACCACTAGTGTAAATAACTTTGTACAAATTAGTGTGGCCTATTATCTAGGGAACAGTTATATTGTCAGCTAGAGCTGGCTTGGACATTTTGACAAATTTTTCAATGGAAACAGAAATGAAATTTTGCTAAAATATTCATGAATTCTCTCCCCACCACTTTTCAACCACCCCAATGCCCAGTCCGTCTATTAACTCCTCATGTGACCTGGATAAATCAATTAACCTTTTGTGGCTCAGTTTTCCCTTCTGGAAAATAGGAATAGTAATGCCTGAATATTTCTCAGGAGCACTGAGAGTCTGAATGCAAGGAAAGCTTTGAGATCCTCAGATAAAGAGCTTCAGGTGCAAAGCAGCAGTTTTCTTAAGGGGAAAGGACATTAAGACTAGACAGCAATCAATGGCAGATTTCAAATTAGCAGCAACATGTGTACATTTTCATGTAATGATGTTAATGACATTTTAAAACCTTAAAATCAAAGGGTCAAGAGATATTCCTGCAAAATACTGAGCTGATCTCATGTCCCTAAACACCATGCACATCAATGAGAATTTAGGATGCTCCGCACTTCACAGGATCAGGCCCCATGACACATTCAAGTATTCTTATAAATCAGGTCCTGTAAGAATGTATCCCAAGGTCTGACAATTTAATAGCAAAATGAGCTTGATTCTCCTCTCGCAATAATGAGATTAAGGAGTAACCCAATTGAAATCAATGGAGTAACACTGGTGTAAGAGTAAGGAGAATCAGACAGACGTACATGGAATGGGAATTTCCATAAGCACTTGTCAGTATCCAGATCATTACAAATATGTAGAACGAAAACAGGTCTTATGCAACCAAAAGGATCAGTAAAAACTGGCTGTCTAACAGCTTATCTTTAACCAAAGGTCAATGTAAAACATACTGTAAAACTTGAAGGTATTTTCTGATGGTCAGTTAACATAACCACTAACATTTCACTGTATTGAAACCAGTCTACAAGAGTTGGTAAAAACATTACAAAACAAGCCAAGAAGTGAAGCACATTCAGCCCAAAAACCTGTCCACAGAGCCACAACAAATGAGAGCACTTGCAGAACAGCTAAGGGTTCATGAGATTTCGATTTTTCACCAACGATAGTTTGGTGTCTCATCAGCTCCCAACTCTGCAACAACATGAAGGGAAACCATCTTACCTCAAGTTTATATGCTCTTTCCCTGCTGAGGGGCTCCAAAGGAAAGCTCAGGTTATTCGCTTCTGCCAGGGAACGCAAATCAAAATAATACTTGGCATAAACACTGGAGGGAACATTAATGTTGAACTGCAACAACTCAAGAAACTGGCGCTCCAGCTCATTCCTGTTGACGAGAAAATAAATGCGAAAATACATTTTAGACTGTGCGTATAACCTCTTGCCACAATCTGAGTATACTTTACATCAAACTACTCCCAAGAGAGAATAAAACTAGTTTCAGTTTGCCACAGACATCTCTCACAAGTGCTGGAACACCCTCTAAACCATAGTTTGTCTGAAAAATTATTGACTCGTTTCAGCTTCCACTATCATTTTTAAATTATTCAGGAAAAAATTAGTTCCCTGCCATTCCCCGTCTTTTTTATGGATGCTTCCAATCAGACAAAATGAGGTTACTTTTCCCCTATACACGTAAGCAAAATTCATACTGGGCAACAACAGAACAAGATAGCTTTGTTTACCAACATAACTGTTAGTAATAGAGACTATTATTGATAGTCCCACACAAAATACTTTGTAAAGTCTGAGTTAAGTGTTGTCTGACTGCCTATCACACACCAAAAACAAATGGAAGTAAGCCAGTAAATCAGTGGTTTTCAACCTGGTGGTCCGCGGATTATGTCTAAGGGGTCAGTGTAAGATTGTTGTTACCATAGAGCAGTGGTGTACAACATGGGGTCTGTGGACCCCTGGGGGTCCACAGATTATGTCTAAGATTTCCAAAGGGAATTATTATTATTTCATTAAAAAATTTTTAGGGTTCCACAAATGGGAAATCACCTTGCTTTCACAATATATCCCCACTCCCTATTAAATTCCCACATTCAGCTTTTCAACAGTGATACATATCAATATTGAAATTTAAAAGCTTAATGGGGGACTAACTTTCTGACAGTGCTCTAAGAGCTCTCTAGTAGCACTAAAGTAGTACAAGCTTTAGAGAAAATCCACACTAGCATAAAATTTAACATTTGAAGAATTTACCAGCAAAATACAAAATCTGACTTTCTCCAAGCTAAGCCTGGAGGAATAACATAGAACATGAAGCTTGTTGAGGGGGAGAGAGAGAGAGAAAGAGTCTGTCCATCTACTGAGCAATATACCAACTTTGACAAAACAATACACATACTCAGACTTCTTTTGGCTACATCTTGGCTCCCAGATTTCCAGGTAACATCAGTAGATCATCTATAACTGACCAGCAAAACTACAGACACCTATCAAAACATTCACACATTCCTCATTTGAGCTAATGTAATTTAATTGACCAACTCTCCACAATAGATTATTGTAATGTGCTGTACTTATGGCTACCCATCAAGTTCACACAGAAGCTCAAACCAGCTCAGAACACAGCTGTATTCTGAGTGGTGTGAGCCAGTGCATTTATATACACCTATAATTAAATTCTCTACATTAGCTCCCTGTTTGCCTCTAGGTGCAATTCAAAGTGTTGGTATTGATCTATAAAAGCCCCAAATGGTCTAGATCAGTGGTTTTCAAACTGTGGGTCACGACCCAGTACTGGGTCGCGGAATGTAAGGCACTGGGTCGCGGCAGCTCTGGTCAGCGCCGCTGACTGGGCCGTTAAAAGTCCTGTCGGCGGTGCTGCCCAGCTAAGGCAGGCTAGTCTCTACCTGTTCAGATACCGCACTGCGCTCAGAAGCGGCCAGCCGCAGGTCCGGCTCCTAGGCAGGGGGACCACTGGGCTCTGCGCGCTGCCCCCGCTCCGAGCACCGGCTCCGCACTCCCATTGGCTGGTTCGGTGGTGCCTGTGGACAAGAGCCACGCGGAGCTGCTTGCGCGCCTCCACCTAGGAGCAGGATCTGCTGCTGGCTGCTTCCTGGGCACAGTATGGTCCGTGGTGCCAGTATAGGCAGGAAGCCTGCCTCTGCACCCCTGCTGCACCGCTGACCGGGAGCCACCCGAGGTAAGCCCATGTCACAACCCCTTCCCCAGCTCTGAGCCCCCCCCCAAACCCAGAGCCCCTTCCTGCACCCCAAATACCTCATCCCCATCTGAGTGCGCACCCCATCCCAAAGTCCTGACCCCCTCTCGCACCCCAACCCCTACCTTAGCCCTGAGCCTCCCCAAACCCGGAGCCCCCTCCTGTAACCCCAAACCCCTCATCCCCAGACCCACTCCAGAGCCCTGCCCCCTCCCACAGCCTAACCCCCTGCCCCAGCCCTGAGCCCCCCTAAACCCCTCATCCACGGTGCCACCCCAGAGCCTGCACCCTCACATGAGAGCCCTGCCCCCCAACCCTCTGCCCCTGCTCAGAGCCCCCTCCCACACCCTGAACCCCTCATTCCCAGCTCCACCTCACAGCCCTCACCCCAACCCTCTGCCCCAGCCCTGAACCCCTCCCACCCCCCAAACCCTTCATCCCCAGCTCTGTTGGGTCACGGGCATCAACATTTTTCTGGCAACTCAGTTGAAGAAATTAAGTTTGAAAACCACTGGTCTAGATTTTGGTTGTCTGAAAGACACTTTCACCCTATATCCTATCACAATTGTTAACGTTTCGACTAATAGCTGTGTTGTGTTTGTGTGTGTGAATTTCAATATTTAAAGCCCTTGGCTGCCCAAACATCAGGCACCATAGAAATTCACAATACAATCCCAATAACTTTAAAAGCCTCTGGATGAATTAGCGATATACATAATCATGGAAGCTGGTTTAGCAAGCTTTGAATTCTGTGCTTAGGTGTTTGGTATTCCCCCGAACTAAGAGTTCAAAGCCTGCAGAGCCAGCTCACCCAGGATCATCTAACAGGGAGCCAGCAAGCGTCTCTAAGACTGGTGGCTTTGGAGCTCCGTTCATGGGTACTACAAGAAGTTGGCCAGAACAGACCTAAGATGCTCTGCAGAACTGAGTTATCCAGGAGTTCCAGGGCCTAAGGACAAAGTCCCCTGGGGAGCTCAGTCCTGCCCAGCCAATAAGCTCTACAGGAGCAGAGCTTTGGCTAATCCTCAGAAGACAGATAGGATCTAAGGATAATCAAGAAGGTTGGTAACATTTTTAGATAGGTGAAGTTTGACTTTAACAGCACCATCATGCATTCCATCCACCTTTTCTTTCTCTTGATACCAGAACATTGTGTCCTTTCCAATGCATCTTCCAATGCACCTTTGACAAACTCAAAGTGATGCTAAAACTGACAATCTCCATCACCTTATTATGACCAGTCTCAGGTAAATGGTCTGAAATATCATGGGACACAGTCAGTCTTCATTACAGCCACTCAAAACTCTTAGCCTGTCCAATCTATGCAGGAAAAAGACAGCAGCTTCAAAACTGGTTTTTAAAAAGTGAGATATGCTCATCGGGGGCTAAGCTGCAGAAGGAGTAAAAGGAGGTCCTTACTGCAACTCTCAAAACCCAAATGTCAGGAGCACGGGAACAAGACCATGCAGGGAAAGAGTAGCTTAGCAAAATCCATCATGAAAAAACTCAAAACAGCCAAGAAAGCCCTGGAAAAATGTACAACATGGAACAATCCTACAGAGGCAGCGGGTGGATCAGGTGACCTACCACTGGTAGGTCTTTCCCATCTATACTTTGTATTCTCAAATCTTATCATGTCTGATTTTGTTGGACTAGAAGTGGCATCAACCTTTTACTGATTATTTTTAATGGTAACACTAACTGTTGAATTAAAAAAAAATACCCAAAGTGGCATCTGCCATATTTCCCACCTCAGTGCCATGTGGATATGTGTTTTCCCCATGCCTCCTGGGTGTGCATATGACTTACCAGAACAATCAGGTTTGTTTTATTTATTTTTGGCCCATGACAATAAGCCCTCATTAGAAATAGCCAGTTAATACTGATTTAGACTAAACTTTCTTAATATTCCAGCAATGATAGGTCCATTTTATAAAGCTCTTCCCAGCCAGAGGGACCCCAACATGCTTAATATAAAGCACTCAGCTGAATCCTAGCATTTATGCTTTCCTTTATAGATAATTTTGAGACCAGCCATAAGCCTGACAAGCAGTGAACTAATTGGAAGCTAAACTGGGGCTGCTTGAGCAATAATGCTTGGACCTTCACTGCTTTGAGGCTGTAATCTGAGATTTTAAAAAAATGTGCTGTCTGTATAAACATTTGTTCTCCTTTCCCCTTCTCTTGCTCCCAGGCCCCAATAAAAAGCTTAGCTACACCAACTATACAAAGTCTCTTTAATGGTTATGCGTCAACATGATTTAGAGCATAGACCAGACACCTCATGTTACAATAATTCTCAAACAGAGTTAACATTCAAAAGTATAAACGCTACTATAAAAATGTCTTAAACAGTATATCTAATTGGGATTTTGTTTGGCTTACCAACAGTTAATTTTAATTAGAAAAATTCCCATTGGGGTTTTACATTTTTGGTAAGATTATGAATGCCGCACCAAAATGATCAATGAAAGAAAAAATTCTACCTTTTTAAATGTCTTCTTTCTAAACTGTTCTTTTTTGTGTCTTTTGGAGAATATTAACCATATTAATATTATTCCAGAAAAGCACATAATTACCACAAAACATTACAGTAAAAATAGCCATAGTTTATGAGTTATATAATTAACAAGAACATGTAAGGAAGCAAAATTCTGGCATTAGCTTCTTGCCTCGACAGTCATCATAAATCAGTTTTTCCTTCTCCCTCTCTCTTTTTTGAATTATTTAATAGCTAGGGATAAGAAACTTTTAAAAAAAACCATATTCAAACTGAAAATTATTTAAAAACAGAAGCGATCTACATCAGCATGCCCTAAGAAAAGGCAGCTGAAAGCACTGAATAGAGCTCTCCCCGTCCCTGGCTGTAGAAGGGGCACACAAATAAGCATGCTTGGCATGCTGGCTGAGTGGGCCTGTGTCCCGCTATGTCTGATTGTAGGCAGTAACAAGAGGCTATCCGCTGGGAGTTAATGGATTAGGGCCAGACTTCTAAAGGTATTTAGGTGCCTAAAGATGAAGATAGGTGCCCAGTGGGATTTTCAAAAGTGCCTAGAGGCCCTGGGTTCAACTTCTGCCGACAACCAAGCAACACGTTTAATTTATTGATTTTAGATTTATAGAACTCTCATTATGTTACTCTGAGCATGCATTAATTCATAAGATACAAACCTTTAAACCAACACATCATCAGCTAAGGGTCTCAATCCTATTTAAACAATCTCAGTAAACACCCCCTCTTTCTCTAAAGAAGCTAATCCTCTACAACCCGGCCCCTCATGGAAAAATATATATGAACAGCGCCCACAGTTTTTACATCCATTCCTTAACGGAAAACCATTTTACACAAACACCCACACAGATAGTTGCATGTACAGGAGCAAACTGTAGTTCGCCCTGTGCAAGTGCACTGGTGAGCACCGGGGATGGTGCAGAGGGCACATTACCTCCTCTAGCATACCTGTGTAGGATGCAGCAGCTATGCTGAAGCAGCTGCTCTAAATACCAGAGGATTGGTTAGCACGTGG
This sequence comes from Macrochelys suwanniensis, assembly GCA_033296515.1. NCBI lineage: Eukaryota > Metazoa > Chordata > Testudines > Chelydridae > Macrochelys > Macrochelys suwanniensis. The sequence goes on from CM065776.1 coordinate 26,915,964, forward strand.
CCTGGTTCTCACACAAACCTGCTAGTACCTGAAGACCAATACTGGGGGAATACAGACTGCTCCTTTTAAGAGCTGATGCTTTCTGAGTGCATTGGCCTCTTGGAGGCATTCTACCTGATTAGCACTATGCTGGCATAATGACTCCAGCTTCTACTGCTCCAGTGCTATTCTCACATACCCCAGTGCACCTCTGGTTGAACATGGTGCATGTCACTGAGCTCATGGTGTAGGGATGCTGGAAAGCATAATATATTTACATGTTCCACAAAGGTCTACAAAAGTGTCTACAATACCTAACCTGCCAAAATTTCACACCCAACAATCTACTGGGAAATGTGGTGCTTACAATTCTGCTTTCTTGGCTGGCCCCTCTCTTACTGCTGGAATATACCCTTTAAAAAGATTTAGTGGTACCTTTAACTGTATTTATCCTCCTAGACAAAAAACCTATAGCATCACAGTATGATGCAGAAAGAGGTTGGCGGAAAATGTGAAAATTTCCCATTCCAAATTATATTTGTGATTTTTAACACCCTGCAAGCTAAGTTGGCAAGACAAGGAACAAACCCACCAAAGCCAGTATTTCTGAACAGCAACAGCTGTATTGGTTGTGGGCCACAAGCAACTAAAGGATTTTGATGTAATGCAGAAAACATCATCCTGTATAACAAATCCAAAAAATTGTGGCCCACTGTCCACAAGCAGAATCAATAGCGGCAGTGAATATTATTTAAAAAGATACAGGTAAAGAACTGCAGGCTTATTAGTCCTGTTTTTATTCAACAACAGTTTTTAAGCATCCAGCATTATTTGCCACTCTTGCACTAAACAGCCCAATAGTAATGTATATTTTTAAAACAGTGCTGTAACAATTCTGTTTTACTATAACAATAAATTGCAAAAAAAATTGCAATACACACAATTTCAAAAATGCTACAATCCCACAGAGCAATCGGCAAGAGGCATACTTGTATTTACAGTCCCAATAAATTCATCCGAATCTGTTAACATTCCATGTCTCTAGATATAATCTGGAGTGCACTAACTTTACATAATAAAGTCTGTTAGGGAGTATAAGAAACACCAAACACATACACACACAAAATTCTCGGCATCCATAGACTGAGATAAAACATATGGAACTCACATGTCCTCAACTGTGATATCTTTCAGGATCTGGCAGTAATCCACATTCCACACTGCCTGGTCGTCCCAAACTTTGGATGCCAGTAGAATTGCACCCAGTACAATTCGCTTCCAGTTTGCTGGACAAATATCTATCTCTGCGTAAGTTAACAGTCTTTCAAGATATACCTGGGAAGACACGTTATAACCAAAACTTAGTATATTCTTCTACTTAATAGAAATATTAGGGAAAAAATGTATTCTAAACAACCCATTCCACCTATTTTAACTCAATGATCTGATCCCGTCAAGTTTGTTTTGGAAAGGAAAGAAGGGTTTAATCCATTCATACAAAACCAAATTAAAGGTTGGACCTGGTCAATCTATGTTTTGGTTATGACTTCTTTCCTTTCTGATCTTAATCTTATCACAAGAAAACAAAATTTTAGCAGAGTTTGCAATTGTCTTTAATGAATCCACTCATATTAATAGCATTTGAATGCCCTTTGACATAACAGGAAAAAACAAGGGCAGGCTAACAATGCCGTGCACTGACAATTATAGAACAATTTAAGCCATGGGTGTAATCCTGGAGATTCAATGATCAAGCAATATACATTTATAAAAAGTTACATGCGATGAAAATTACACAGAACACCTCTGTTACATTGGTCTTCACTTAAAAAGCTTATTTGCACCTTGAGAATGGTGGGATCCTACTTGTCCTGTTTATATCATATTGTTTTAAATGGACTCAATCTATATGCCTACAGTGTCCCCTACATTATAACTATGCCACTGTCACCAGGGAGAAAGATCAGATACAGTCTCAATGAAAGGATTTTTCCTTTTTCTCATGTGAAAGGGTTTCATACATTTCTTCTGTTGATCAGAAATTATTTCCTTCTAACAAATACTTTGTGTTCTTTTTTACACTATATCCTTAAACACAAAGAATGAAAAGCAATAGACACGCTACACAAAACAATAGGGATTTGTAGGGCATCACGGGTAACGTTAAAGTCTTCAGAAAAAAAGAAACTCTAGAGATTTAAGTGATACCAAGAACAGCAAGGACCTAGAAAAGTGAAGCTGAATCTCACAAGATCATTAAATCAGCATGTGGTGATGGAGCTGGCTGGGCTATTTAATATTTAGCTATAATTTGCTGAGTTTGAAACCTACTCTGCTGTGTCTAAGTTTTGTGCACGTCTAATTCCTAAGTGCATGAGTACAAGTTTAGGTTTAAATGGAAGAAACAATATTTGTTTATTATACTACTTTATGCCAAATTAACTCACTAAGTATTACCCTACCATTTGGAGATTGACTATCATGCACCTTATGTGTCTGGGTAGTATTATTTCCACTCAGGTCACATGAAAGGTTTGGCCAATGGTCATAACTTCAAACTGCACATAAAGCTAATTCACTGAAGCCAGAGAATTTTGACTTTTCCACTTCGCTCATTGACTTTTTGGTTAGAGATTCATTTTGAAAAGACTGAACACCTAGCTCACAGACACATGACTGGTTTTCTAACTGCCTGCTCACACCCAATTGAAAGGAAATGGGAATCCATGGAAATATCATTGTGTCCAAATAAGCACAAAGACTGGTATTAATTACTCCTGTAACTGCACAGACATGGAATAGGAAGAGCACTTGACCCTTACTGTGGTGAAACTTTTAATCATCTCAGGTTACTGAATTTACAATTTGACATAAAAGAAATATACATAACCAAAATTCAATATTGTTTGTTGCTGTTTAGAAAGACAGAAAGAAGCAACTAAGTTTCAGCATAACATGAGGTCCTGTGATCTCAGACTGATTAATTTATGTATTTGTACATCTTTATTGCATCTTTTAAAAATGACACAATTATAAATCAAAATTTGTTTTTGGAGCTCTGCTCATGTAAGCACTCCAGGTGCTCTATGAAAATAAATACTAGAATTAGATCACATTTTAAGAGAATAACAAACACCCACTGAAAATTATACAAAAAAGGTGGCAAATCCAACACTAGGAAATAGATGTGGCCAGAAAAGTAAAAGTGAAGAGAGAGGACTGATCTGGATGTTGGAGGAATAATTTCAACACTCCTGGGCCCACCAACATGACTATCAACCTGCTAAAACCAACCTCCAGTGATGGGATCTCTGAAAAGGTGGTGAAAAATATTTCACATGTAGCCAGAGCCCAAACCATTCAATGGTGCCAATTTAAACTCAGTCTGCCACTTCATGAACGGTCAGCATAAAGAGCGTAAACGAAAGCTTATGCTGAAATGAATTTGTTAGTCTCTAAGATGCCACAAGTAATCTTGGGTTTTTTGCTGACACAGACTAACATGGCTGCTACTCTGAAACAATTACAATTGTTCATAATGCAGACACTGAATCTGCTTACTGGTTCGAACAAGCTACAACCAACAGGACTGTCCTGTTGTGACCTGGGTTAAACAGGCGACTGGATTTCAGGAAAATGCAAAGTAACGCATTAGGAGAAAAATAATCCCAAAACACAGACAGATATTCAGTGGGAGGGAGAAACTTATGGAAACTGTAATACCAAAGGGACCTAGAGCCAAACTCAGCTGTGATGTAAAATGGAGCAACTCCACTGAAGTCACTGGAGAGACACTTGCTCTATGTCAGCACTGAATTTGATCCCCCTGTGATGATGAACAGCATATTGGATTTGAATTTGCAAAGAGATGGCAGGAAATTCAACTAATACCATTTTGAGCTTCATATCGAGAATATGTCATATCATATCACATCTAAGGGTACGTCCATACTTAGCGGCTGGTTCGGCGGCACGCAATCGATCTTCTGGGATCGATTTATTGCGTCTTGTCTAGACGCGATAAATCGATCCCGGAAGTGTTCGCCGTCAACACCGGTAATCCTGCTCCATGAGAGGAGTAGGCGGAGTCGACGGGGGAGCCTGCCTGCCGCGTATGGACCCGCGGTAAGTACCGTGAAGTTCGAACTAAGATACTTACGCAACTTCAGCTACGTTATTAACGTAGCTGAAGTTGTGTATCTTAGTTCGAACTGGGGGCTTAGTGTGGACCAAGCCTAGGAGGGAGGTAACACTCACTCTCTATACAGCTCTAGTTTGATCACAACCACGATATTGTATTCAGTTCTGGGCAGAAGTAGAAAAGTACTGACAAACTGGAGGGAGTTGAGAGAAGAGCAAGGAAAATGACAGAGCTGTAACTAGGCATTTTAACACCCTGGGCGAGCAAACATATTTGAGCCCCCTACCGTTAGTTTTTAGATGATCTGAGTTAGGATAATACAGAGTAACGATAATGCATTTTGTAGTAAAATGAGGTCCTGAAACATAAACCATTGGTATCAGAGGCCTGGTCTGAGACCTGAACTAAAGTAATGGTCAACTTTGCTAACATAGAGCAAAATTAAGCAGTGAGCCAGAGGCAGGCCCTGCTCACAAAAGTTGGCAAGTAGGCGGCTGCTAATTGGATGTATACACAGATCTAAAGGGTATCAACTACTAATAGGATAAATATGTGCCAGGATGGCACCAGAACATTCCGCTATGAATACATTCCACAGAAATAATGAGGAACAGGATGACCCATCCTAAAAGACAGTGTCAAAAGGATAATATGATGGATAGATTTGTTTGTTCGAACCAACATGTACCAGGAGAAAGGCAGCACCCCAACAAGCATCCCTGAGTGGATGTCTTTGTCCAGCCTAGGGGGCAGTGGAGAGTCCCGCCACTGACTGAGCTGTGTCCATTGTCAGGGGGCACATATTCGTAGTATGTCCGGTAGAGTCTGTGGGAAACTATTACTGTTTTGACAATAAACCTGCCCGGGTGCCTTCGTACCTTATCGGAGTCTGTGGTCATTGGGGGTTCTCTCAGGGTCTGCTGTGTTAGCAGTCAGGGTTATCAACGTTGAACAGAGCAGAGCACCACACTGGTGACGTCTGACGACACATTTATTTTTGTGTATTGGTACAGTTCATAGACAATAAAAGCTACTGTATGATTCTTTTAGGTGCCACATTAATTTTCACACAATGCTTTGGCATCCCTATAGTATCCTCTTACATAAGCTTTAAATAAACTCATTGATAGGTACTGAAAAAAAACATGGACTGAAAATAATTGTAACATAATTATGGATACTGCAATGCCTTAATGGCATGAAACACATTCAGAAAGGCATAAAATTGTATTTCTGTTTATAAAAAGGTGATACTGGTGGTTTTCCATCACCACACAGTGAGACTGTGGCTAGAATAAATAGCCACCTCTCTCCATGATACACAAGAGAATAAAAGGGACTCGAGTAAACAAAGAATGAAGTGACCTCAGAGGTGGATTATCTAGCAACTGAATTACCAACATAGCATCTGACTCTCTATAAGCAGAGGCCACCCTTTCTCTGGGCTTTATATGAGGGAGACAGCCATTTTGGGAGGTGGGAACATAGTAATATTTCAGTTTTTTACCTTTCGCATTGTGATTTTATTTTTCTAAGAAGAGTACTGATTATCGTTATATTTATGGTTGGCTTATACCTGATAATTTCTCCTCCTGAATCCTGCCAAGCAAATTGTGATTATGCCCCTTTAAAGATTTAAAGGACTATAGCAGCATGGCTTGTTTGTATAAGGCCATTTGGGAAGTATCATTCAGTTGGGGAAGCCATGTTGTGACAGCTGATAAAAGGCATGATGCATCCTGAATCTTGGCAGGGGAGTTAGAATAGATGACCTTTGCAGTCCCTTCTAACCCTATAATTCTCTGACATTTGACTTCTGGCCAGGCGAAGCCCCTCTCACCTAAGTGTGGAGACAGAAGAAAGTATATGGCTGTGATGATTGTGAAATCAGATTATGCTGTGCTTCAGTGTGAGAAATGCCAGTACCAGAGTTATAGTGGCTAGATGTACACATCATTGACGTGATGGCCCCGGTGTCGTGGAGACGGGTGTTAGGACCAGACTGGCTGGGTCACAGCCTAGAATGCTAAAAGCACAGGTCACAGTGGACATGCTTCTTTGCCAGTGAATCTCTCACCATCAGCCCCAATCCAAATCTGTGCCCAATGCGGATTTCCCTAATGGACACTTCACCTGTACTGTAAATGTCCTGTATTTTTAATCTGTCGGGGCACAACCGAAAACTGTCCCTAACCCAGAATTAGAGGCATTTTAAAAGAAAAGCCCAGAAGTGTTCAGCATCCTGGGCCAGTCTGCCCTGAAGGGATCAGTTCCCTGATGTGAGTGCACTTTGCTGGCCAGTGAATGGAGCATTATAACAATGGATCAGAGGGAAGCTCCTTATTCTGTTCTCTGTAATAATCACTGAATCAAGCTGGGGCTGCAACAAGTAAGGATAGGTCGCAGTAACAGGAAAACACAGCTAAAGGAGGGGGCAGGGTGTGTTTTACCTACTCTGAGTGTTGACTAAAAACTTAAGGCATGTTTTACTTGTGCCGTGTTTACTTTCTTTGTTTCTACTGTTGCTTCCCCTAACTGTAAATCACAAGCAGCCCAGGACATCTTCATTTTTCTTGTCTGAACACTTCCTCCTCAGCATGGCAGCCCCTCTGCCCACACCCTATTTTTGTAAACAGGGCAGGTGGATCATCCCATCACGGTAATAGTTACCTCCTCTGCCCCTCCCTGTATCAGGGCTTTGCCCTCTGCCATCATCCGGCAGCGCCTCAGCCCTGGCCTGAACACCGGCTCTCAACTCCCCTCCCCCAGTTTTACTCGTCAGTCCCCCTCCTGCCCCTGCCTCCAGCTGTTTGATCCCCGGCCTACAGTCTGTTTCCACCCCCTGCTCAGACCCTGCCCATCCCCCTCAATTTGCCCCCTTTAACCTTTTTAATCCTTAGCAAAGGCAGCAGCTTCAGCTAAGTAGGAGCTCTGTCGTTGCACCTCATAATGCTTTATGGAAATGTGCTTATGAATGTATATATGGCATAAGTGGGATGTGTTTTATGCTACGTATGCCATGTAACATATCTCTGTAAAGGTTATGATCTACTGAATATATTCATCCTATTTGTATTCATGTATCATTTTTGTATTCAAAGTTATGAATATTGGCTATGTACTTGTTTAATTTTAAGTAGCCTCAGTGAAGCAGCTGGTCAGCTTCCTGAGAAATAACTATTCTCAGTAAGTGCCCAATGAAGAAACACTTAAAGCTAACAATAAACTTGGAGACACCAATCAGCATCTGAGCTTTCCTGGGAATGTGGCCTGGCTGGTAAGGAACTGAGTCATGCATGGACATGTGACTTGCCCACGTGACTCCAAAACTCCATCTTGTAGCTGGGATTCTGCATAGGAGAGAAGAGGGGGTCTCCACCCACAAGAGAAAGTCTATTTAAGCCCCTTGGAGACCCCTCCCTTTTGTCTTCAGCTGGCTCAAGAGGTAGCCTCTCCATTCCAAAGGTTACCTGAAAGAGACTGGAACAAAGGACAGTAACCACAGGGGTGGGAGGGATTGCTGGACCCAGACTAGAAGGAGGCTAGTCTGTAAAAGAAACTTATCAGAACATCTCTGAGGGTGAGATTTTTATCTGTAATCACTTTCTTACTGTATTAGGCATAGACTTGCGTGTTTTATTTTATTTTGCTTGGTAATTTACTTTGTTCTGTCATTACTTGAAACCACTTAAACCCTCCTTTTTGTATTTAATAAAATCACTTTTTATTTATTAACCTAGAGTATGTATTAATACCTGGGGGAGCAAACAGCTGGGCATACCTCTCTATCAGCGTTATAGAGGGCAAACAATTTATGAGTTATACAGGGTAAAACGGATTTATTTGGGGTTTGGACCCCATTGGGAGCTGGGCATCTGAGTGTTAGGGACAGGAACACTTCTTAAGCTGTTTTTAGTTAAGCCTGCAGCTTTTGGGGGACGTTGGGTCTGTGTTTGTTGCAGGCTAGTATGTCTGGCTCAAACCAGGCAGGGCACTGAAGTCCCAAGCTGCCAGGGAAAACAGGCTCAGAGGAAGTCTCAGCACATCAGTTGGCAGTCCCAAGGGGGTTTCTGGGATCCAACCAGTCACAGGAGCCAAGCAGCACTCAGCAGCCTGACTACCTGCTTCCCTGCCAGGGTCCTAGTCCTAAAAAGCCTGCTCCCACCGGGGTAACTGGGCCCGCAAATCTGCCCGGAGTGGGGAGTGGGGGAGGGTGCTGGAAAATGATCAGGGAGAGGGGAGGAAATATTAGAAGAGCTAAATATGTATAGCTTGGCTCAAAGAAGATTAAGGACATAAGATACAGATATCTGAAGAGTGTAAACACCAAGAAAAAAGAAGAATTATTTAGGATACAGGGAATATAGACTAGAAAAGGCTAATGTAAATAAGAGAACATTTAGGTTGATGGGATAATTTCCTTTGGGGAAGGAGGCATGGCCAGCACCCTTTCCTGGGGGCCTGCAGCTTTAGAATCAAGTTAGGACTCCAGAGAACACTATTTTATTCTTGTACTACCCTCATCACCATAGTATTTAAGCACCCTCTAGTAGTCCATCAAGCAATCTGTCCTGTTTGCTTGGTTCTCTCCAATGGGAGAACTGTGTGTGCAGTTTAATGCTCTGTTTTGGTGGGTTTGTTTTTTTTTTTAAATGTACATGCTATTATGCACTTACGTTAGAGAAGGCAGGTCTGAGAAGTGTGCCTGGCACTTGGGAGGTTTGTAACTCCTTAGCTTCTGCCGGAGTTCCTTCCACAGTCTCAGACCAGCTCCAGAGAAATCTCTGTCTCCTGCACAGATTAGCTTTACCCTTTATGATAGAGAGTTACACTGTGCCAGAGGAAAGGGGTTGTTGGCTACGGTCTTCATCTCCATGCTTCAGGCCATCTCTTAAGTATGCTGGGCCCAGCCCATGAAGCACCTTGAAAATAAGAATCAAGACTTTGAACTTGACTCAATATTGTACAGGAAGCCAGTGTAGAAATTAGAGAATGGGTCCTATGTTCTCGTGGTAGCCTGAGTTGCTGAGGAGACACAATGCAATGTTCTGCCAGTGGAAGCTCCTCGGGAGAGGTGCTAAATCAGCACCAACTTTTGGAGCTGTTCCAGCTGGCTCTCGGCCCATTTACAGAGCAAGGCTTTTGGGTGATTATCACCACTGTATTCCTAATTTTAAGCAGATTCACTGGCAGCGGAGGACCAAAATGCGGCTTCTGCTGGCACAAGCAAGGAAATGGCTCTGGGCTCAAGAAAAACAAAATGCTGGGTATTTACTCGTGCAACTCCCATTAGTATTCATGTCATTTGTGCAACTAAGTAACTGCACATTTAGCACTCGGGTAAACACAGCTCTGCTCACTAATTGATACAAAAAAAAATTTTTTTAGTATCAAACAGACCCAAGATTTATTGTGCTTTTATAATGTCATTGCTAAGCTCATTATGTTCTAGTTCTTCTTTCTTAACCTACAAAAATAATATACCCTCTGTATTTTCCTGTCTTTAGGATCAGTTGCTATAAAGGTGACTAATAACCTGAATTTAAAAAGTTCATTTTAGGGAAGTATGTTATAAAATGTACTAATCTGAATACTGGAAGAAATAAATCTGTACCTGAAAGAATCAGGAGAAGCAATCTGTCATCTTTACTGAAGACTCATTTCCACGTGACTATCTCAGTAGATTTTTCTGTTACAGAACCATAAGTAATACAATATAATTACCATGTATGGTGTCCAGAAGCCATGAGTTAAATGCCATGAATTACCTTTACCCATTTGAAATAGTTTGATCCGTCTTTAGAAATAGTACTACTGCTTTAAACAGATTGCAGACATTCTGGAATAGCACTTTATTTCCATGTAATTGATCCCTAGAGACTCGTCTTTCTGACACTAGGTTTATGCAGATGAAAGTCCACAATGCTTCCCTAGCTAAACATTCATGGAGCTGGATTCTAAAAACTAAAAGCACTTGCCTACCCCAGTTCACTTCCCCATTCCTCTCAATAGTTCCAGAACCTCCAAACCCCAGAAGCACTGGTCCTTATATTAAAACAAAAATGTTCTTGATATATCTGCCTAACCTGGCCTTATCTGCATGTCTGTATTACATTTGTCCATTAATAATGTCAAGCCCCAGCTACGTACAACAGATTTTCTTGTAGAAAACTTGGCATCTTTGCATTTCACTGTAACCACAAATTAAATTCTTGGGTGTGTCGTGTAAGCAACCTTTGGGGTATTTTTAATAATACAAACATAAAGTAACAGAATTAAAACTAAAATCTCAGTCAGAATAGTAATAATTCTGGCTTTTTCTTGGCCATTTCACAGACTTACATCAAATATCGGATTGGAGGTTATACTCAGGACATTAGCAGCCTAATATTTTAGCCATAAATTAAACTGCTTAGGTGATTTTTCCTTGCCGCGAATACCTTTCTGGTGACACACTAATAGTTGAAAAATATTTATTACATACTTCAAAACCCACCAACATGATGCAAGACCTTTTGAAGGCAGAGAAGACTGGAATTGAGATGGTATTGATTTCTTTGCTTTAAATGAGAGCTAGGAAAAATTTGGAATTGCCATCCCATGGGAAATTCTGATATTTCAAATTCTGTTTTCCCCCCAAATTGGGATACAATGTTGAATACCAAAATTTTTGTGCAAAGAAGTATTGAAAAAATTTCTTTTCAGGAATATCAAAGCATTTCATCGCAACATTTTCTGGTCCAAGAAAAACATTTAGATATTTCCAAATCAAAATGTGTATTTTTGGCTTATTGAACTGACCCCAAACACTTTGTTTTTAGTCAGTTCAGCATTTAACTGCACTTCCCCCAGTATAAGCAACTGACTCATAGGAGTTATGATTCGAGATCCTGATATTCAATTCCTCTTTACAAGCCAGGCTTCCTGGCCAGACTACATCCCCCATGATGCACCTGTACTCCCATGACTTCCATGAAACACCACACAGACTGCCAGAGGAGAGGCCATGTTGTATTAAGGGAGATGTAGTCCTCAAAGGAAGCCAGCCATAGGAGAGAAAGGGGTCTGAACTACAAGTCCCATCAGCAATGCACCACAGTGGGAAAATGCAACAATGTTAAACTGACTCAAAATAAAACCTTTTTAGGTAATTTCAACAAACCAAAATATTCCAATTCAGGTCGAACTGACCCAAAATGAAGCTACCTTATTGAGGTCAGAACATGTAGGGATAAAGTGAGAAAGGCCAAAAGCCATGTAGAGTTGGACCCTGAAAAGGGAATTAAACACAATAGTAAAAGGTTGTATAGCCATATAAATAAGAAAACAAAGAAAGAAGAAGTGGGATTGCTAAACACTGAGGATGGAATGGAGGTTAAGAATAATCTAGACGGTCCAATATCTAAACAAATACTTTGCCTCAGTCTTTAATGAGGAGCTTAGGGATAATGGTAGGATGACAAATGGGAATGAGGATATGGAGGTAGATATTACCACATCCGAGGTAGAAGCCAAACTTACACAGCTTAATGGGACTAAATCGGGGGGGCCAGATAATCTTCATCCAAGAATATTAAAGGAACTGGCACATGAAATAATTGCAAGCCCATTAGCAAGAATTTTTAATCAATCTGTAAACTCAGGGGTTGTACCATATGACTGGAGAATTGCTAACATAGTTCCTATTTTTAAGAAAGGGAAAAAAACATGATCCGGGTAACTACAGGCCTCTTAGTTTGACATCTGTAGTATGCAAGGTCTTGGAAAAAATCTTGGATGAGAAGGTAGTTAAGGACATTGAGGTCAATGGTAATTGGGACAAAAATACAACATGGTTTTACAAAAGGTAGATTGTGCCAAAGCAACCCGATCTCCTTCTCTGAGAAGGTAACAGATTTTTTAGACAAAGGAAACGCAGTGGATCTAATTTACCTTGATTTCAGTAAGGCATTTGATACGGTTCCACATGGGGAATTATTAAATTGGAAAAGATAGGGATCAATATGAAAATTGAAAGGTGGATAAGGAACTGGTTAAAGGGGAGACTACAACGGGTCATACTGAAAGGTGAATTGTCAGGCTGGAGAGAGGTCACTAGTGGAGTTCCTCAGGGATTGGTTCCGGGACCAATCTTATTTAATCTTTTTATTATTGACCTCAGCACAAAAAGTGGGAGTGTGCTAATAAAGTTTGCAGATGACACAAAGTTGGGAGGTATTGCCAATACAGAGAAGAACCGGGATATGATACAGGAAGATCTGGATGACCTTGTAAACTGGAGTAATAGTAATAGGATGAAATTTAATAGTTAAAAGTGTAAAGTCATGCATTTAGGGATTAATAACAAGAATTTTAGTTATAAGCTGGGGACGCATCAGTTGGAAGTAACAGAGGAGGAGAAGGACCTCGGAGTACTGGTTGATCACAGGATGACTATGAGCCGTCAATGTGATATGGCTGTGAAAAAAGCTAATGCGGTCTTGGGATGCATCAGGCGAGATATTTCCAGTAGAGATAAGGAGGTGTTAGTATCGTTATACAAGGCACTGGTGAGACCTCATCTGGAATACTGTGTGCAGTTCTGGTCTCCCATGTTTAAGAAGGATGAATTCACACTGGAACAGGTACAGAGAAGGGCTACTAGGATGATCCAAGGAATGAAAAATCTGTCTTATGAAAGGAGACTCAAAGAGCTTGGCTTGTTTAGCCTAACCAAAAGAAGGCTGAGGGGACATATGATTGTTCTCTATAAATATATCAGAAGGATAAATACCAGGGAGGGAGAGGAATTATTTAAGCTCAGTACCAATGTGGACCCAAGAACAAATGGATATAAACTGGCTATCAGGAAGTTTAGACTTGAAATTAGATGAAAGTTTCTAACCATCAGAGGAGTGACGTTCTGGAACAGCCTTCCAAGGGGACCAGTGGGGGCAAAAGATATATCTGGCTTCAAGACTAAGCTTGATACGTTTATGGAGGGGATGGTATGATAGGATAGCCTAATTTTGGCAATTAATTGATCTTTGACTATTAGCAGTAAATATGCCCAATGGCCTGTGATGGGATGTTAGCTGGGGTGGGATCTGAGTTACTGCAGAGAATTCTTTCCTGGGTGTCTGGGCTGGTGAGTCTTGCCCACATGCTTAGGGTTTAGCTGATTGCCATACTTGAGGTCGGGAAGGAATTTTCCGCCAGGGCAGATTGGCAGAGGCACTGGGCGTTTTTCGCCTTCCTTTGTAGCATGGGGCACGGGTCACTTGCTAGAGGATTCTCTGGATGATTCTCTGCACCTTGAAGTCTTTAAACCATGATTTGAGGACTTCAATAGCTCAGACATAGGTTAGGGGTTTATTACAGGAGTGGGTGGGTGAGATTCTGTGGCCTGCGTTGTGCAGGAGGTGAGACTAGATGATCATAATGGTCCCTTCTGACCTTAAAGTGTATGACTATTTCATTTTGATTTTTCCCCAATAGAAAATAACTTTTTTTTTTTTTTTTTGAAAAAACTGAAATGTTCCTAAAAAATGTTGATTTTGAAGAAACTGTATTTTCTGTTGAAAAATCACTCCAATGAAAAATTCTCAACCAGCTCTACTTTTAATGGCTGTTTTTATCATCGGACAAAACAGAGGCTACGTAGGGAGGACTAAAAAGAAATAACTTGAAATTGCCATCTCTATTGCAACACTGGCAAGATTCAGACAAGTTGTTTGTGTGAAAGATTAGCTGTTTCAGTGACAGAGCAGCTGTAAGAAAACAGGAGTAATTTGGTACTCCTTTCCTGTTCTGCAAAATGCAAGAGCTCTGTTGACCTGCACAGTTCTGCACTGAAAGCATTTAATTTTGCAACAAGCTTCACAAAAGGCCCAAACCTGTGAGGTGCTGACCGCCTTCTGAAGTTAACAAGAACTGAAGAAACTTGTGGGCTCAGGCCACTGAAAATCCTTCAATACTGGGTGCCTAAAATTTAGGCACCTAAATGATTCAGTGGCCAATTTCCAGTGGTGCTGAGCACTACCTGCTGTAGTCCCTCTGGGCGGAGGGGGGGGGGGGGGTCAAGCCACTTTTACTCAGATGTCTAAACATGCATCTAGGTGCCCAAGTTAAAAAATGTTCATCTAAGAACTTTAGAAATCCCAGTCCACTTAAACAAGAGCCCAGTGGAGCAATGAAGTGGTAATGGTAGAGATTAATTATGTCAAAATCAAATTTACTGCAGATTTGGGTACAGTGAAAACTAGGTATTGTGAAAACTGTAGCAGAGGTACTCTTTTAGACTAGATGATATCTTTTCTGAGAGAGAGATGTGGGGTCAGTTAAAGGATAGATTCAGAATGTCCATTACATCATCCAACTCAAGCTATGTAAACTACTCAGAAAGGATTGGAGATGGGGGACAAATTTGCTTACTTTGCTTAAAATTTACTATTCAGTCAAAATGGCTACTTACATGTGAAAAATCTATACAACAGTGACTATCACTGGGAAAATGAAATCCCTGATTATCTTTTTAAGGTGAGAGAGTTAGAGTAGCAGATGTGCAGAATTAATAATTACATATTTCTAATACAAAAGTCAGCCATTCTTGAATGTTTTTGGAGAGAGAGAGAGAGAAAGAGAGAGAGAGAGAAAGCACAAAGGAGCAAGCAGGCAACCAACCTATGGCTGACTGAGCCAATGGAAATCACCTGGCATTATCAGAATGTTATAAAATTCTCAGACAAAATACCAGCAGTAGGAGCAAGGCCTCTGCCAAACATACCTTCATTTCTCATTAGCCAACAATCAACCCAAGCAGAGAAGGAAAAACGAAGGACTTTTTAGCATCATAAAGGTAGAAACAGCCTCTTCTCATGATATTTTTTCAGTGCTGTGGGTCAGATTCTGATCTGAATTTTACCAGTGAACCTTCATTGATTTCAATGGAATCACTGGATTTACACTGGTGTACCTGACAAGTGAGTCCAGCCTATGCTGTTTAAGGTTCCAACCCTGCAGCTGGTAGCAGCAGTTGTGCCTGTATGGACCCCAATCTGCTCCAGTGGCGGTCCCTGTGAGCACAGTAATCTGACCACACACTATCAGTTGTGAGACTGGGGCCTAAGTGTTGTCCCCCACACACCATGTGAAGGCACAGTTTCCATTCCAACACA
This sequence comes from Macrochelys suwanniensis, assembly GCA_033296515.1. Taxonomy (NCBI): domain Eukaryota; kingdom Metazoa; phylum Chordata; order Testudines; family Chelydridae; genus Macrochelys; species Macrochelys suwanniensis. Next base: position 26,931,240 of record CM065776.1, read on the forward strand.
CATCAACCAAGTAAAAAGGAATAAATACATCTGTTTCTTCTACAAAAGTTTGGTGCATCTCAAAGTCTGAAACTGAAAAGGGATTTGCATGGAAAGATTATTGTATGTGCGGGTGCTAAGGTAACTTTTGCTAGGCACTGAAAGATGCTTACAGCCTCGAATCCAACCACTGAACTGCCATATGCTTCTGTTCGGAGAGATTAGCCAGCTCCCTGCTGACTCTCTCCAAAAACAACTTCATGCTTTGCACTTGCTCAGCTGGGCACCTAACATGTTCCAGACAGGCTTGGTGCCATCCATTTTGTAGAAGAGGCTATCCTGGCATGATACTAGTGGCAGAGGTAACAAGCTTGTCCAACTTTGAAAAGAGACCAAATGTGAAAAGTAGTGAAGTATTAAGTTGCAAAAATCTCTGAAAAAGGTGGCCAAAAATAAAAACTATCATCATCATCATCATCAACAAAAACACCACCACACAGGTATTTAACATCAAACCTTAGATGAATCAGGAGAAACTCAAGTGTTCATAACCTCTGATTCTGCCTCAAAATTTCTCCTGGAAAGAAAGATGCAGCTAAAAGACACTCAGACTATTATATGATATTTATTTTCTACTCTCCTTGTGACATTTGGCCACACTGTTCCTTCCTAACACAGCGAGGATTCCCACTGACTTAAGTGGAAGTTCTGGGTTCACAAGGAATGGAAGATCAAGACTATTAACTCAGAAGTCTAAAAATAAAACCACATTCCCTGAGTGAATTTGTCCTTTTTCCTTTGGAAAAAAAACAGATCGCCTCCTCCTTAAATTATGCTTCTTTGAAATATTTCTACTGAAACAGAAGTCAACACAGTTCCATTTTGTTTTCTTGTGTAATTATGTACTGTCACAGATGCTACTAGTAGGAAAGTGCACAGCTCCAAAGAAAAGCATTTGTAGTCATTACTGCAGAATTACCGCAGATCAGCAGGTTTTGGTTTTGTTTTTTTCCTTATATCACCACCAGGTATGGAAGATAGAGAACTCAGCCCAACAGGAGTTTTTTGGCTTTGTCTCACTGCCCAAAAAAGAAATGGAGGTAGTGATTTTATATTTCCTAGACAGTGAATTTAGGATTGATATAGAATATGGAGCAGATTTTATGTCAGATAACTTTATGCTGTCACCTGAATCTTTGGACACAATAATAGGATATCAAAATTAAACAAAAGATAAAGAATATCATTGTGGCAATTTACTTTTTTAAATGACAAGATTTTATTAAACAAGCATCCAGGGCAGCTTTTATAAGATTGTCACTAGCAAGAGGAATAGTGGCCAGCACGTGGAAGAGTTTTCATATCTTGAGTTTGTCGGATATTCAATAGGGCTGTGACAGCTGTAGAATTCATGTCACTAAGATGGATTAAGGAGTATGGTGGAGAGACATATTTCACTGAGTGCCCATTCCTTCCCTTCCTCTTACCTCAGCTACCTCCTTCGTGATTCACAATGGGCTGTCACACTATAGATAATGGGGGTTCCCGTTCCATAAAGGACACCTTTCTATTCTCAAGAAAATCCACTCCTATCTGGTGAAAATGGTTTGCAGACACCCAGCAAAATCAATAACCAGAAAGAAAAATAGCCTTCTCCTCCATACATCAATTCAGGAAGTCAAACAAATGTTTTTAGATTAAAGAAATTTTCACTAGCAGTTAAAAGTCAGAATACTCACTGTAAATACAGCCAATACCTGTAAAGGGAGGGCAAGTTTTTTTTCTCTACACATGTACACGTACGTACACACGTACACACACACACACACACACACGAGATCCTATAATTATAATGAACCTGTCTTGCAGGAATACCTGACAGAGACACACAGTAAATCACTAAGCATTAGACTCGCCTTATGAGGAAATACTGCAGGTGGGATGAACTCTCTCTTTACAGTTCTACAGTGCTCTCTCTATTCTATTGTTGGAAACCTGACTGTTTCCAGGATAAGGAGAACTTGGGAACATTTGGTTGGATTCATTAAATCCATATATTTCATATGGCAAACACTGACTCTCTTATGTAACTACAATACTCTCATCGCTGTGGCACACTGTGGAGATGAACGTGGTACAAATGCTGAATGTGATCTAGGCACCAACAAATATATTTTTGTATCTATATTAATATAAATTTAAAAAAATAATGCTGGCTCTCTTAGGTATGCATCTGGCCACTATTACCATATTATCTGAGCATCTCACAATCATTTATGCATTTATCCTCACTCTAGTCCTGAGAGGCAGGGAAGTGCTATCACCACCATTTTACAGATAGAGAGGGAACTGAGGCACAAAGAGATTAAGTGATTTGCCCAAGGTGACACAGGAAGTCTGTGGCAGAGCACAGAACTGATGTCCAGTGGACCATCCTTCCTCCCCAATTCTAGTGATCAGACTGCTTCTGTGTTTGTAGGACAAAGTGACAACATATAACTAGTAAAGACACCTAAATCGTGTCCTGTTTTCCTTGAGGTTATGGATAAAATTAATACTGAGCACTTATATTGAGCTAGCCAATTAAACAGTGACCTTACTAGATCATGCCACTACCACCCAATTAGCAACACAGAACCTTGAGAGCAATGTTGGAGATATGGTTGGTGGAAAATGATGACATTCTCTCAGTTTCAGCAAGGATGGAAGTACCTCCTAGAGAGGGAAGAGAACATTTACCCGATATTCCTTCCATAAAGCCAGGTCACAGCTTGAGCACAAGCCAGCTATTCACCAAGACAGAAAATGTTATTTAAATGAGTTTTAATCAGCAATAAAATTCATTATTTCAATTAACATTGTTTCTGTGGTGTTATTCTGAAAATAAATAATGCAAGTTAGTATTTTAATTGTCTCAACCTCAGATATTAATTTCAGTACCTATCAGTATAAGAAATCTCTTCGCAGCTTTGGAGGGCTTTGTGGAAATTAAAACTGTTTGTTTAATTATAGATTGGTTTTGCTGTAGTATTAAAGACTTTAATTGAAATGTTTTAATTAAGCACTTGGAGCAGGGGTGGGCAAACTACGGCCCAGGGGACTGCATCCAGCCCTTAAGACATTTTAATCCAGCCCTCGAGCACCTGCCAGGGAGCAGGGTCCAAGGCTTGCCCCGCTCCGCCGCTCCAGTTGGGGAGCAGGGTCAGGAGCGTGCTCCACTCCACGCGGCTCCTGGAAGCAGCGGCACGTCCCCCCTCCGGCTTCTACATGTAGGGGCAGCCAAGGGGCTCCGCATGCTGCCCCCGCCCCAAGCACCGCTCCCGCAACTCCCATTAACTGGGAACCACGGCCAATGGGAGCTGCAGGGGTGGTGCCTGCAGACGGGGCAGCATGCAGAGATGCCTGGCTGCACCTCCGCGTAGGAGCTGGGGTGGGGACACATGCCGCTGCTTCCGGGAGGTAAGCACTGCCCGGATCCTGCACCCCTGACCCCCTCCTATGCCCCAGCCCCCTGATCCCCCTCTTGCCCTCCGAACCCCTTGGTCCCAGCCAGGAGTACCCTCCTGCAGCCCAAATCCTCATCTCCAGAGCCCTCACCCCCAGATGGAGCCCTCAAATCCCCCCTCCCTGCACCCCAACCCTGTGCTCCAGCCTGGAGCCCCTTTCCGCACACTGAACTCCTCATTTCTGGACCCACCACAGAGCCCGCACCCCCAGATGGTGCCCTCACCCCCTCCCGCACCCCAATCCCCAATTTCGTGAGCATTCATGGCCTGCCATACAATTTCCATACACAGATGTGGCTCTCGGGCCAAAAAGTTTGCCCACCCCTGACTTGGAGCATTACAATGGAGTTTTGTTTTGTTTGTTTTTTCCTGAAAAGCAGCTTTTACGACACAGGCTGGGGGTTCAACAGTGGTCTGTTGAGGGGACAGTTTGGCAGTTTGACCATGTGCTTGATTGCCTGTTTGAACAGTGTGAATTGGGAGTGCTTTGTTCCAGCTGGGCCTGACTCTTATAAAAAGACAGTCAGCTGCGAACCAGCTGAACAGCGAACAGCAGAGAAGCAAACAGGAGAAGTTTGCCTGGAGTGAGCCTATCACGGCATCCCTCTTGCAGGTTTCCCTGAGTAGCTTCTGCCACAAGTGAGGAAACTCTTAGAAGGAAGAGACTATGGATGTCGTGACCTGCACAGGATGTGCCGTTTGTCTTTCTTCCACAGGATAGAAGCGACTTTGTTTGTACAAAGTGCAAGCTGATCTCCATATTGGAGGAGAAGATTCAAGGTCTGGAGAAACGAGTATCAACCCTGCGTTCCATAAGAGAAAATGAGGAGTTCATGGATAGACATCAGGATAGGCTTCAGCGGGCACAGTGTTCTGAAGATTCAGAGTAGGCTACGCAGCGGGGACAGAAGGCCAGTGAGGATAATTGGCGGCATGTGACCTCCAGAAGAGAAAAGAGTACAAGACAAGTTCATGTACCAGAAACACCGATTCAGATGAGCAACCGTTTTCATGTTCTTTCCACAGGTACTAGTAAAGAGAATGGAGTGAATGATACATCTGAGGGAACACAACAGAAGGAGACCACCGATTGAAAGGCATGAGATGCACCATCCTAGGGATGGGGGTTCCATGACCACCACTCCCAAGAGGAGGAGGAGGGTGGTGGTGGTCGGGGACTCTCTCCTCAGGGGGACTGAGTCATCTATCTGCCGCCCTGACCGGGAAAACCGAGAGGTGTGCTGCTTGCCAGGGGCTAAGATTCGTGATGTGACGGAGAGACTGCCGAGACTCATCAAGCCCTCAGATCGCTACCCCTTCCTGCTTCTCCACGTGGGCACCAATGATACTGCCAAGAATGACCTTGAGCGTATCACTGCAGACTACGTGGCTCTGGGAAGAAGGATAAAGGCGTTTGAGGCGCAAGTGGTGTTCTCGTCTATCCTCCCTGTGGCAGGAAAAGGCCGGGGTAGAGACTGTCGAATTGTGGAAGTCAACAAATGGCTACGCAGATGGTGTCGGAGAGAAGGGTTTGGATTCTTTGACCATGGGATGGTGTTCCAAGAAGAAGGAGTGCTAGGCAGAGACGGGCTCCACCTGACGAAGAGAGGGAAGAGCATCTTTGGAAGCAGGCTGGCTAACCTAGCGAGGAGGGCTTTAAACTAGGTTCACTGGCGGAAGGAGACCAAAGCCCTGAGGCAAGTGGGGAAGTGGGATACCGGGAGGAAGCACAAGTAGGTGAGTGCAAGAGGGGAGGGCTCCTGCCCCATAATGGGACAGCAGGACGATCGGTGAGTTATCTTAAATGCCTATACACAAATGCAAGAAGCCTAGGGAACAAGCAGGGAGAACTGGAAGTCCTGGCACAGTCAAGGAATTATGATGTAATTGGAATAACAGACTTCGTGGGATAACTCACACGATTGGAGTACTGTCATGGATGGATATAAACTGTTCAGGAAGGATAGGCAGAGCAGAAAAGGTGGGGGAGTTGCGTTGTATGTAAGAGAGCAGTATGACTGCTCAGAGCTCCAGTATGAAACTGCAGAAAAACCTGAGTCTCTGGTTTAAATTTAGAAGTGTGAGCAACAAGGGTAATGTCATGGTGGGAGTCTGCTACAGACCACCAGACCAGGGGGATGAGGTGGACGAGGCTTTCTTCCAGCAACTAACAGAAGTTACTAGATCACAGGCCCTGGTTCTCATGGGTGACTTTAATCACCCCGATATCTGCTGGGAGAGCAATACAGCGGTCCACAGACAATCCAGGAAGTTTTTGGAAAGTGTAGGGGGCAATTTCCTGGTGCAAGCGCTGGAGGATCCAACTAGGGGAAAAGCTCTTCTTGACCTGCTGCTCACAAACAGGGAAGAAATAGTAGAGGAAGCAATAGTGGATGGGAACCTGGGAGGCAGTGACCATGAGATGGTCGAGTTCAGGATCCTGACACAAGGAAGAAAGGAGAGCAGTAGAATACAGAGCCTGGACTTCAGAAAAGCAGACTTTGACTCCCTCAGGGAACTGATGGGCAAGGTCCCCTGGGAGAATAACATGATGGGGAAAGGAGTCGAGGAAAGCTGGCTGTATTTTAAAGAATCCTTATTGAGGTTGCAGGAACAAACCATCCCGAGGTGTAGGAAGAAAAGTAAATATGGCAGGCGACCAGCTTGGCTTAACAGTGAAATCCTTGCTCGTCTTAAACACAAAAAAGCAGCTTACAAGAAGTGGAAGATTGGACGATTGACCAGGGAGGAGTATAAAAATATTGTTCAGGAATGCAGGAGTGAAATTAGGAAGGCCAAATCACACTTGGAGTTGCAGCTAGCCGGAGATGTTAGGAGTAACAAGAAGGGTTTCTTCAGGTATGTGAGCAACAAGAAGAAAGTCAAGGAAAGTGTGGGCCCCTTGCTGAATGAGGGAGGGAACCTAGTGACAGAGGATGTGGAGAAAGCTAGTGTACTCAAGGCTTTTTTTGCCTCTGTCTTCACAGACAAGGTCAGCTCCCAGGCGGCTGCACTCCGCAGCACGGTATGGGGAGGAAGTGACCAGCCCTCTGTGGAAAAAGAAGTAGTTCGGGACTATTTAGAAAAGCTGGACGAGCACAAGTCCATGGGGCCGGATGCACTGCATCCGAGGGTGCTAAAGGAGTTGGCAGATGTGACTGCAGAGCCATTGGCCATTATCTTTGACAAATCACGGCAATCGGGTGAGGTCCCAGATGACTGGAAAAAAGCTAACGTAGTGCCAATCTTTAAAACAGGGAAGAAGGAAGATCCGGGGAACTACAGGCCAGTCAGTCTCACCTCAGTCCCTGGAAAAATTCTGGAACAGGTCCTCAAGGAATCAATTCTGAACCACTTAAAGGAGGGGAAAGTGATCAGGAACAGTCAGCATGGATTCACCAAGGGCAAGTCATGCCTGACTAACCTAATTGCCTTCTATGATGAGATAACTGGCTCTGTGGATGAGGGGAAAGCAGTGGATGTGCTATTTCTTGACTTTAGCAAAGCTTTTGATACAGTCTCCCACAGTGTTCTTGCCAGCAAGTTAAAGAAGTATGGGCTGGATGAATGGACGGTAAGGTGGATAGAAAACTGACTGGATGGTTGCGCTCAACGGGTAGTGATCAATGGCTCTACGTCTAGTTGGCAGCCGGTATCAAGTGGAGTGCCCCAAGGATCGGTGCTGGGGCCGGTTTTGTTCAATATCTTCATCAACGATCTGGAGGATGGTGTGGACTGCACCCTTAGCAAGTTTGCAGATGATGCTAAACTGGGAGGAGTGGTTGATACGCTGGAGTGTAGGGATAGGATACAGAGGGACCTAGACAAATTAGAGGATTGGGCCAAAAGAAATCTGATGAGGTTCAACAAGGACAAGTGCAGAGTCCTGCACTTAGGACGGAAGAATCCCATGCACTGCTATAGACTAGGGACCGAATGACTGGGCAGCGGTTCTGCAGAAAAGGACCTAGGGGTTACAGTGGACGAAAAGCTGAATATGAGTCAACAGTGTGCCCTTGTTGCCAAGAAGGCTAACGGCATTTTGGGCTGTATAAGTAGGGGCATTTCCAGCAGATCGAGGGACGTGATTATTCCCCTCTATTCGGCACTGGTGATGCCTCATTTGGAGTAGTGTGTCCAGTTTTGGGCCCCACACTACAAGAAGGATGTGGATAAATTGGAAAGAGTACAGCGGAGGGCAACAAAAATGATTAGGGGGCTGGAGCACATGACGTATGAGGAGAGGCTGAGGGAACTGGGATTCTTTAGCCTGCAGAAGAGAAGAATGAGGGAGGATTTGATAGCTGCTTTCAACTACCTGAAAGGGGGTTCCAAAGAGGATGGATCTAGACTGTTCTCAGTGGTAGAAGATGACAGAACAAGGAGTAATGGTCTCAAGTTGCAGAGTGGGAGGTTTAGGTTGGATATTAGGAAAAACTTTTTCACTAGTAGGGTGGTGAAGCACTGGAATGGGTTACCTAGGGAGGCGGTGGAATCTCCTTCCTTAGAGGTTTTTAAGGTGAGGCTTGACAAAGCCCTTGCTGGGACAATTTAGTTGGGGTTGGTCCTGCTTTGAGCAGGGGGTGAGACTAGATGACCTCCTGAGGTCCCTTCCAACCCTGAGATTCTATGATTCATTTCACTCAGTTCTTTCATCAGGTGTATAGACTACAATCTAACCCACCATTGCTGCTGTCCATACTTCTCAGGCTGCATCGCCAGGGTATGCCTGCATGCCAAAGGGGAAGCAGTGCATTCAGCTCACGACACCCAACATACTTTGATCTTTCCTAGTGTTTGTTTTTAATAATATATCAATATATTATAAGAGGGACTGGAAAAAAACCAATAATTCAAGTCTCTTTTTTAAAATGCATTGTGATCCGCTTTCCCGGAGACATGTTTCCTGAGTGCGGGCAGGCCCCCGAGAAGGAATGAGTGGCAGATGGCAGATCAGATTGTAGTCTGCTCCCACATCGGACTGCAATGAAACACAGGCTTGTACAGGGGAGGCTGATTTCTACCCATAGTTAACATCTCAAAACTCAAAGCACTTGGCAGATTTTGGCTAAAGTTCGTAATGTGACAGCAAAGCCAACTTAGGAGGGTTCAAAGAAAGAAAAGAAAAGCAGACTACTTTCCATGCAATCAGAGAGATCCGTTTCTAGGTCCCTACTGATGGCAATGGTGACATATGAGGAAATGGAAGTCAGAGGTAAAGGGAGAAATTTAGCTAATGAATAATGTGGTATTGAAAATACTATTGCGTCATACTTATAAAAGACATTTTATCCAACAGTTTGGAAGCATGTTATAGAGGTGAGTATTATCCTCCTCATATTTACTGACAATGATATGGGAGCTCTGGCAGATTAATGGTCTGATTTGCAAAAGTGCTGAGCACGTGCAGCTCCCATTGAGTTCACTGGAATTTGCGGGTGCTTTGCACCTCAGAACATCAGGCCATGAATGTCTTGCCAAAGCTCATACAACTAGTAAGTGGCACAGCCAGGAATAGAACCCAAGTCACTTGAATTCAGGTCTCCGGTTCCAATCACTAGGGATGCTTGTTAATTAAGACAAAAAAAGTCAACAATTCAAACGGTATGTTTAACTGCTGATGAAAATCCAATCAGTTAGCTGCGGGGTTATATTTTTAATGATTTCTCTACAACAGGAATGGAGGTCCTCAAATGTGACCAAGATTCCTATGGAAACATGGAGCAGTGGTGTGCCAGCCGGATGCAAACCATAGTCGCTACATTATTACCATGCATAATAAAAGCCTGACTTTTCAACTAGAATGAGGGATCTCTTTCACAACGGCTCACAGAACGTAAATTTAGGTAACAGGAGCTCACGTAAGAGCGTTCCATTGTATTTGATAGTAAGCTCTTTAAATTAAGTACTATTTCTGTATGAGACAGAGCAATAAACTCATTGTATAAAACTATGGATAGTGGCTGAGCCAAGCAGCACACTTCAATACCCATCTCAGCACAGCAAGGGCTGTAGGGGGCAAACCTTGCACTACTCTCCCCATATTCATGTCTCCTACTGACCAGCACAAATGGTGCTGACAGACGCTGGAGGTAGCCAGACCCACTGGTTATTCTCTATCAGAGAAAGGGAGGGCTTGAAGAGATGCAAAGCTATAGGGACTGTCAAAGAGGAAAAATGGGGTCAAACGTCAAGGCTCTGCCTCTCCAATTTCACCTCCTGTCCCCTAAAAATAAACCTGGTAAAAACTGTCCTACAAACTCACTCTGAAGAGGTGAAAATAACCAGCATGTTTGCTTTTTTAAACCCTAAGCCAAGAATGTAGCAAAAACTGTGCCTGAAACCTGAAGAGACTCACCAGGGTCAGTAGGATAGAAATTTCAGGCCAGATTCTCAGCTGGCGGAAATCGGACAACCTCCATTAGCACATGAAGTCAATGGAGTTATGCCTATTTAAACCAGCTGTGGATCTGGCCTTCATCTTTAGCACTCTATTTTTAGGTAGATAAACTTCATCCTTGGCCATTCAATTGTTCACTGATCTGACATGCCCCTCAAAGACACGTACGCGACAAGTAAAAACAGCAGCCACCAACATGCTCCAGTCACTCATGCAGCCCTTGTGCACCCATAACTCTTACTAATGCCATTAAGCTACTGACAGTTGTCAAAGAGTCTTTGCTGGAAGCTATAATGATACACAGTAAACCTGACCAAAGTGGAATGGTTTCAGTATCTAAAATTCCCACATGGCCAAGACATTTACCCCACCTGAATATTATATTAGTCAGCCTGGTGGCCTGTAATGTTATCACGCTGTGTGAGCAAGATGTAAACCTGACTGTGACACATGCTATACAGCCGCCTGTAAAACTTCAGTAATAACTTCAATACTGTATTCTCCAAGAAAATAACTTCCCTAGTCTCTACACAAAGTGTGATGAGAACAAACTCCCTAACATCCAGCTCTATACAGCTGCACAGAAACAAGTGCAAGGAACAAGGGTGGATCTGTTGAATGATTGATGTCATTTCACAGACACTTACCAGGGTGACAATGGCACATTCAGCAGTCAGTTGAGCAGCACTGAATAACGTCCGAACAAAGCGGTAAATCTGTTTCTGCTCTGGGTCGTGTTTGTCATAGTCTGGTGGCACTTCGGATTTCTGGGGAAGAAATATTTTCAAACAGGTGACAATCAAAAACACAGGCACAGGGAAAGGCAGCGGACTCTGTCTCATGAAAGACAAGAAGAGGTAGATGAGTTTACCGAAAGGGGGTGAAGGTTTTCATCAAAAATATCTAAGAGCATCCTTCCGTCTGTGTCCCTGAAAAGAGAGAGAGAGAGAAACTGCAGTTTCACTGCCAGCATAAGACTGTGCATGCCTTTCACAAACTAAAACAAGTCATCAATTGTAGCACTATTTGTGCTGGCCATCTTGGTTGTAAGATGGTTATATTTTGGTATTAGAACCAAATCCCATCTACTGAAGAATAGCAAGACACTAGATGCAACTCCACAGACATTAATAACAATATTTGATTTAGTTAAGAACTTTGTTTGTGTAATTTTGGAATACATATTAATGATCAGAAAAGAGGTTTTACCAACAGCAGCGGTCAAAACTCAGGACTTTGCTCCATGTGGCTTTCTAATAACAGTTTAATCTTTATTCGATGCATTCTTGCTATTCTGGTCATGGGCTTCTCCTGAACAGACTGTTGAATGTACTTTCTATCTGTACTGAACTGTGTGCATTCAGGGGGAGCTGAGATAACAAAATATATTTAACTGGTGCCCAACATAGGTTTAAGCCCCAGCACCTGAAAATAAAAGGTTTCTGCTTTGCAACCTACTAATGCATGAAATAAGCATTTTCTTAAAATGGGATGAATATCTCGGCCTACTGTAACTAAAGTTAGCATCCAGCACAAAGTTCCTCATCAGCTAAGAAGACCTATACTTTGGGTCACATTCTTACACTGTGAGAGAGGAAGGGTATCACCTTACTGCACATGTAGTCCATTGGAATCAGTGGTGAGTAAGGGTATTACAATTCTGGACCTTTACAAAGGAAAGAGAAAAGGATTCTTTCTCCTTCCTCCAGGCTTTAGCAGCAGCCCACCAAGAAAGCATTTGCTTGGCCTTCAATACTTTGTTAAACAGAAGGAGGACATATGAGAAGCATTCATTTTCCTCACTGAAAATAACATTTGGAATTTTTGTCTCTTGGGAGTGAAGTATTTAATATCTAATCTGAAGTGTTTTGTTATTGTTTTGTTTTCTGAGCACCCAAAAGCATGTTTTCTTAGCACCCAAACAAGACAGTCCCTGCTTCATAGAGCTAAAACTCTAAATCTAATGAAAGAGGCAACAGAGAACAACAAACAATGAAGAAAAGGAATTGGGGGAAGAAGGGATGACAATTACAACAATACAGTCAGAGAGTTGGGTTAACTATGGGAAAATGTAGCAAGGATTGGTCTGATCTATCAATAGTTTCTCTTGAAAATGTTATTGTAACACCTGACATTAGAAAGTAATCTAGTTTTGAGTAAATCTGGTGTGCTGGAGAGAAAAAGAATGAACGAAATATTTCTTAAATAGTTTCTTCCCTTGCAAAGCAGGGGTCTGGGTTCAATTGCCATTACAGTCAGACTCAGATTCATAGAATCTCAGGGTTGGAAAGGACCTCAGGAGGTAATCCAGTCCAACCCCCTGCTCAAAGCAGGACCAATCACCAACTAAAGCATCCCAGCCAGGGCTTTGTCAAGCCTGACCTTTAAAACCTCTGAGGAAGGAGATTCCACCACCTCCCTAGGTAACCCATTCCAGTGCTTCACCACACTCCTAGTGAAAAAGTTTTCCTAATATCCAACCTAAACCCCTCCACCCACTGCAACTTGAGACCATTGCTGTCATCTGTTACCACAGAGAACAGTCTAGATCTATCCGCTTTGGAACCCCCTTTCAGGTAGTTGAAATCAGCTATTAAATCCCCCCTCATTATTCTCATTTGCAGACTAAATAATCCCAGTTCCCTCAGCCTCTCCTCCTAAATCATGTGCTCCAGCCGCCTAATCATTTTTGTTGTCCTCCGCTGGACTTTTTCCAATGTTTCCACATCCTTCTTGTAGTGTGGGGCCCAAAACTGGACACCGTACTCCAGATGAGGCCTCACCAATGCTGAATAGAGGGGGAACGATCACGTCCCTCAATCTGCTGGCAATGTTCCTACTTATACAGCCCAAAATGCCGTTAGCCTTCTTGGCAACAAGGGCACACGGTTGACTCATATCCAGCTTCTCATCCACTATAACCCCTAGGTCCTTTTCTGCAGAACTGCTGCCTAGTCACTCGATACCTAGTCTGTAGCAGTGCATGGGATTCTTTCGTCCTAAATGCAGGACTCTGCACTTGTCCTTGTTGAACCTCATCCGATTTCCTTTGGCCCAATCCTCTAATTTGTCTAGGTCCCTCTGTATCCTATCCCTACTTTCCAGCATATCAACCACTCCTCCCAGTTTAGTGTTATCTACAAACTTGCTGAGGGTGCAATCCACGCCATCCTCCAGACCATTAATGAAGATATTGAACAAAACTGGCCCCAGGACCAACCCTTGGGGCACTCTGCTTGACTTCTGTGGGAGCGGGACTGTGCTTTTAAACCAACCATGACAAGTATTGATAAATCCTATATACACTGCTGCTTCACTTTTGGTTGTGGTGGGAAACTGAAGTTTTAAAAAAATATTACTGTTACAGTAGCATGAACAACAGAGTGCTGTCCTCAAATTGTCCCTTTAATCTTGAGTCATAGACAGTCATTTCATGTCTATTCTTTAAGAAAATATAATAGAGATTTCAACAGCTTCACTTCTAGAACAGTTTGTGAAGAGTACAGCAGAGGGCGCATTTACAACATGTTGTGTATTAATGCATAGCTACAGAAGACAGTGCAGTTCTTTCTTGATAAATTCACCTCTCAGAACAGTGAAAGAAGCAGCCAAGCTTCCCAACAGGAAAACATTCAGTGCACATAACTCTCAGATTACTGACACGGACACCCTTTAGGTACAAAATCAACACAAGAGCAGAAAATATTTTAGTCTGGTTGTGTCACTTTAAAAAAAAAAGAAGTGATCCTAAGCAACCTAACCCTCACCAAGAAGAGTGAATGTTACAAGTATCACATTCATGACATGATCCTCAGGCCCCAATCCCGTAAACACTTTTACCTATGCTTATCTTGTTACCTACTATAGTTAAAAGCTACACTCTCGTTGAAAACTGGGGGACTCTGAATAGGGTCAGATTACTATAAACTGAAAGAAGTTAGCTAAGATTTCCACTCCCCATCTATTTTTTCCCAGTTTGTTTACTTTGTACTTTTAGGTCCCAATCCAAAGCCCATTGCAGTTTATGGAGTCCTTTGATGGACTTTTGATGGGTTTTGGATCAGGCCTTTACAGCATTTCTATTAAAAAGTTAGTTTAAGTGTTTCCCTGTAGAGTCTGCACAAGTACCTGCTAGTGCAGATCCTCACAACTGTGCAAACAGAGTCCCACTGGCTTCAATGCTTGTGGAGCCCAGTGCAAAATTGGACCACACTGAGTGAGGCCCTGACCCACCCAGGCACTTAGGTACATCCTTAACATTAAGCATGTGAGCAGTCAACAAGTCATTGAAGTCAACAAGATTATTCACATGGTTGAATGTAAGCACATGTTTAAATGTTTTGTTGGACTGGAGCCTAAGTAATTTCCTCCCCTGATGAAAAGACCTGTTTAAAAACAAACATCAATAGGGAAGCTGAAAACCCCTTCTAACAATTTCAGGAAAGATTATTTAAAGGGTGCTCTCAGAAAATAGAATTGTTATAAAAGTAGTCAATTTACAAAAATAAACTCTTTAACAGTATGAAGTGAATAGTTAATGTCTAGATCTCTCTCTCTCTCTCACCCTTTTCCTAATTGTCACCTTTTAATCACCACACCCAAGCTAAAACCAAACAAACATTACCTGGTATTGGCACACTTACTTTGGTGAATACTTTTGCTCCTGAGGCTACTAACTTATTTATAATGCCATTCCCATTGCACAATATATGAGTTTTTATTTCATGCCACATCACTACTGATAATTCATAACTACTCACTGACCCAATGGGTCCTACAACAACCTTTATAAAAGGGCAAACCAGAAGCCACAGCAGGACACATTTTAGATTTGTGTATGGTAATTTGTACTCACATTTTTTTATTATTAAATGACCATAGTGTGTGTAATTAAAATTGTTAAACAGAAGTCCAAGTTTTCTAATACTACAATGAATTTGAACTATACTTAATCATTATAATATTATTATTTTTAAAAACTGTCAATTTATTCCCACAAAAGCATTATAATCTATAGAGAAATCTCTATCACAGGGGGAGGGAGAAGCTACAAGCTATTGAAAAAAAATAAATACAAAGAAACACTGAACATTTTTTAAAATATGAGACTCATTATTTACATACCTGTTTTTGATGTGGTAATATATTGCAAGAGCTACACTGTAAAGCAAAATATAGAGTTAATGCCTTGGAATCGGATTTAGGATTATAAATATATTTTACACACACACGCACACAGCTATACAAATTTAAACAGCGCAAAGACCAGATCACCAGGATGATCATTAACATATTTTGCTGTCCAGCATTCAATGGCAGTAAAAACCACTGTAGAAACTGATTTAGGAGTATTTTGCTCGGCAGAGAGTGTCCACTTTTCACTGTGGATAAATTGCCATATGGAACATTCATACTCCATATATCGAGTCACTCACATTTCCATAACATTTTGTATTCCTTTTCCCCCCATCTCATGTACTCCATACTGTACCTTCTATTTAAAGGCCTACTCCCATTTAAGTAAATGACAAAACTCTTATTGACTTCAGAGATGCAAGATAAGGCCTTAGAAGGCTTGGATATTCTCTGGTATGTAAAACAGAGGTTGGTCATTAATAAAAGAGTTTTTGTAAGACCCCTGGCTGAACTCCTCCATGAACCTTCAGCCTATCAACTGCATTTGTAGATCAGTGGTTTTGCTAATGCTGCTAAGCTAATGTAAATTACTTCTCCTGTAGTGGCTTATGTGATTTTTACTTTTAAATCCATTACGTTTTGGCTGTCTCCCCATTTAGCTACTGAAATACCAAGCTCCTATTTTTTTTCATTTAGCATCAATTTACAAGTTACTTATTTTATTTTAATATATTATATTATGCAATTTTCTTGCTCTCAGTCAAGCATTTATATTTTCTCTTTACTTGAAAGTCAAACTCAGATATTAAACATGAAAGTCTTTAAAGGCAGTTCAAAATTTTAGTTGTGTGCAAATATGACAAACTGATTTAATTCACACCCGAGAACAAGAAAAATATGGCTTCCTCAGATTATTTGTCCCTTTTCAGCTCCTGACTCCGAACAGCCCCACTATAGGACAAAGCAGAACCATCAACCTACCTACTTGTTTTAACATCCTGAGGAGCCACTAGAACTAACAGGGGAATAAAGAGGGAGGAGGGACTTTATTGTTCACATTTATTGGCAATTTGTTCTGTCAATGATTCATTGTTACGTGCTAGTCTAGTATTTTCTTTTAATGCATCTGACATAAAAGGCTCCATTAAAAAAGTTAATTGGTTGTTTCACAATTTCCCCTTAGAACTTTTATAAGACAACTGTGATGCGTCAGACGTCCCACATGTTGAGAAAACACAAGGTTGCAGCTATACTGTATGTTTCTCTTAGTGGAATTTCAAATGATTCTAGGTGGCAGGCAGCTGAAAAACAGGAACATGGTAGAAAATAAAATGTTTTTGCTCAGATTAAGGTGAATGTCGTATATTGCAAACTGTATTTTGCTTTGGCAATATAGAATTTAGCTATTGACGGATGCATTAAAAGTTCCTAGATTTAAATTACTTCACCATATTTAAAATGGCAACTTTTAAAAAAAAAATAAGATGTTAAAAAGTACTAAAAATATTCCCTGGACAGTGCACCTTGCTTACTGAACACATGTCCGTCCACCCACCCACAGGAGGGGGGGGAAAAGGAAAGATAATTAATAATTTGCTGTGATTGAAAAAATCCAGGAAGCTGTGAGTTGAGACTAAAAATGCAGCCCGAATTCTGCCCTCGGGAACATATACTGGAGCACCCGCAGGGAAAAATTAGTGGATGCTCTGCACACACCGGCAGCCAAGCTCCCCTCCCAACCTACCCCACCACCTCCTCCCTGCCTGAGCGTGCTGCGTCCCCGCTCTTCCGCCTACCTCCCAGCATTTCTCACCCAGCCACCGCCAAATAGCTGTTTGCACGCTTGGGGGGGAGGAGTGGGAACGTGGAGCACTCAGGGGAGAAGGCGGGGAAGAGGCAGAGCCGGGGCAGGTATTAGGGGAAGGAGTTAGAATAGGGGCAGGGAGGGAGTGGAGTTGGGGTGGGGACTTTGGGGAAAGGGGTGGGAAGAGGCGGGGCCTTGTGGAAGCGGTGGAGTGGGGGTGGGGCCGGGGGCAAGGGGGGGGGGGGGTCGAGCACCCATGGAAAACAGGGGAAGTCAGCGCCTATGGCCCCGACTACCAAAATGCACATTGCTCTGGCCCTGCCCCCTCCTGTCCCTGACACACTCCCCCTCCCCTACACTGGGGAACCAGTCCTATGCCATCTGAGGATTCCTCTAAACTAGGGGCATCCTCAAGTACTGCCAGGAGGCAGTTTTAAATCCCTTGGCGCTACTAAAGCGGCACAAAAATTAATGAGGAAGGGCCGAGGACCTAGCTCAGTAACGTTTAGGAACAGGAAATGGCCTATATGCTGCCACTTTGTCCTCTGGTTCTTTTAATGTTATTTTTTAATAAAAAATTTTAAAAAAACAAGGGAAGCATAAAGCATAATACTATAGGCAGAAATAGCTCAGGAGACATTGTGAAACTTGTGCGCAACTGCCTTTTTACAGAAATGCAAAACGTGTTAGTGACTACCACTGCTATACATTAGTCTGAATGTCTGGTCTGTTATGTAAATACCTTTGCAGCATGGATCACGATTTAACACACATTACATTAAATGTGTGTACACAAAAATAACTGGAATCTGAGCAGGATTGAAACAGCAACTTTTTTTTTTTTCCTTCAACAATGTAAGGTGGTTGGCTATCTACTCTCCCATTTTTCCTCCACAGTACAGCATAAAGGAAAGAAAAATACTCCAAACACCAACTGCATTTCCACAGGATCTAAATGTAAAAATTTTCTAGTGACGACGGTAACTAACCTAGTTGTGCTGAGAATCCACATGAAGATGAGCCAGAGGTGCACTCCCTACACAAAGCTGCCCATTGTCAGCTCATTGCTGTGCAGTGCTTGCCTGCATTGAATGTGGAAGCCAAATCTGGAAGTACTATATTTTCAATCCCAAAAGAAGCAGGAAGTTCTGGAAATCTTAGAAAAAGAGCATGTTCTCACAGGATTTCACAAGTACTGGATAGGCAAATACATATCTTAACTTTTGGGTGCTCATCCAAAGCAAACCAGCCAATCTAAGGCTGGTTCACTCATCACAAGTACAAGTGAAATCCCTGATCACTCCATTCTTGTGAGAACATGTGCAGTGCAGACAGTTATGGCATAACCCTAGAAGGAGCTGAGCATCAAAAATCTTTATTAAAAAAAAAAGCCCACCCATTACCTCTGCAATACATCCATATGACTACACACACACACACCACCCCACTATTTTGTAGCTTGGTTTCTCCAGTGCCTGCTTAGCAGTTGTTCAGAAATAATAAAATATGTTTAAGTCAAAGAATTTAACATCACCCACCATTTAATTGTATACTTGAGGTTTGGTTGACTGACTGTGCTGTCATCCAGGAAAATAGTGGAGCAGGAACTGTATTTCCTTCTCAGTTGCCCAGGAGGATGCTAGGAAATAACACACAAGAACAATGGCAATTATATAATACAAAAATCTTTTTCTGAGGAGACATTACAATTAAGAAGTAGCTGAGAGAGATCACTCTCTCAAAGTTGATCATATCTTGAAAAAATTTAGAAATGTCAAAAACAATCCTATATAAAAATCAAAAGGATCCCTTCCCCATGCAATGGTTCTTTCTTAAAAGCACAAAGCCACAAGTGATCTAAACACCTACCTGAGAATTCATTCTGTGTCACCCCACCTGCCTTCCCAAACACTTTCAGAATCCACATTTAGAAAGCAAACATGAACAAGGTCTGCACTCTGGTCCTCATTCCAAAAGGAACAGGAGTGTGTGCATCAATAGAAAGGAGAGGACAAAAGGGGATTTAGAAATGGACATGAAACAGGTAATGGGGAGAGTTTGAGAGAGAGGAAAGAAGAATAAAGCACTGAAGATTATACAATAGGGGGAGAAAGGGAAAATCAAGGAGAAAATATTTTGGAGAACAGAAGGCTTAGAGCAAAAAAGCCCCCACAAAACATTTTAAAAGTATGAGAAAAATATAAGAAACTTAGTCTAAGGAACACTAGATAGAACATATGAAAACAAAAATGACTTTCTTTGAATAGAAAATTTGCTTTCTACAAAACTTCAGCCCTGATTCACCACTATCTGAGCAGCACTCGGACTTGGTGGAGAGCAGTGGCCACAGGGAACCAGTCTGAAATTGAGTGATAGCTAGCAAGAGTGCCAAGCTCAAGAGGTTTTCTTCACCAAGGGCCTTTCCATTAGCTGATAAAAAGTAGCTTACACTTCGCCTCCCTAAAGAAAAATTTTAACCACCTCCATTAGCAGCCCTCAGTTAATGACTTTCCACTGGTTTTCCCTGGCCTGTTCTCTCTGCCTGGCACCGTGACTAAGTGGAAGAGATTTGGGTCAGCAATATCAGAGACACAATTGAATCAATGGAGCTATGCCAATTTGTACCAGCTGAGGATTTGGCCCATGGTATCCTGACTCCCATCTCAGTGCTCCTTTCCAGATCTAGTCTATGCAATGTGCCCGTGATCTATAAATGCATCACCAGCACTCTGTTATCTCACTCTAGTTCTAAAATGAAAGCCTAATAAAACTTTTCCCATTTAAGTTCTGGACCTTCTTTGGTAACATGCACTAACTCAACTCCAGTGATAAAAATAGTATGCATTTCAGTTCCTATTCTTTCCCTATGTCTGAGCAAAAGCATTAGAAGAAGACTTTTGCAACCTTGAAACAGATCAGGTTTTTATGATGCTCTTCTTGGGAAGTCTTCGTTCAAATGATTTCACAGCTTCCCACAAACTCTATCCAGGGCCCTGACTTCACCTATAAATTTGCAGATTGCTTTACATTTTCTTGGAGATTTTAGAACAGGTGCAAAATCTGGTATACAGCAGAAAATTAGCTGCAACCTTAACTATGGAAAGGTTACCACTTGGGAGTTCAGAAATACACTTGGCATTAATTTGGGAACTTTTAATCCATCTACACCCAAGCTATTAACATATGTAATACATGAGGTAAAAAAATTGAAAGCAATCAAAGTGGTAACACCATAAAATATACTACTATCTGGTACTGCAGGATGTGGAAGAAATGACTAAGCTTCACGTGATTTACAACTTCTGTCCCATAATCCGTTATTTCATAGTTCTATATTAGGTTCTTCAGTGCATTTGATTTCACAACCATGATGCTCACTTCTGACAGGAGTAAAACCGGAGCAAGTCAGATTCATTTGCAGTGGCTCTTATTTGGTACCTGAACAAAATGAACATGTACAGACAGAATAGTATCACAACCCCTCTCCCCCACCAAAAAAAAAGAAAAAAAACGAAAAGGCTTTGAAAAATCCAATTATACTTTTTAAATGTCAAAGAACATTTTTGTTATAAAATTTAAGATACATTGGATTGGATTAACTAAACATAATCAGCAAACTTTTCTACTGTAATAAGTAACAACGAAAAGCAACGTCATAACACCACCACCACTGCTTTACGTTTACACAAGTAAACAGTATTTACATTTAATCTGAGTAAGTACTAAACCAAAGCCCTGGCATGGCACTAGCGAGCACTGCATTTCTAATACAGGAACCCACTATTCTGCACATATGAACATCGGACCCATAAAATAGAGCAACATTTCCAATTCCTAGTCTGCAGTGCCATCTGACCCCATGGCTATGCCAAAGAATGGATTCCCTGTCTTTCCCAACTCCCTCTTTGGAAAGACACATTTGGTTCCACATTCTATCATCCTGGTCTATGCAAGAGGTCACTGGAAGGCACCGAGCCTCGCCAATAAGCTAAGGGCTTGTCTACAGAGCTGGTTTGGAATTTTTGGATTAAACTTTTTTATTGGAAAATGCTGATTTATTGAAAGCACAACTTTAAGCGAGAATGTAACAGTTTCAACTAAATTGTTTGGGTCCTTATCCTTAGAAGTACTTTTGTTTGATTTAAAATGTGTGTGTTTTGCCATGACAACCCAGGTTGGGGTGGGGGCAGAAACATATTCAAATGCCTCTGTGCCTCTCAGAGCGGGACTTCAGTGCTGGCATTAGCTTTAGTTCCAACGGTATTTGTGGTGCCAGCTTTGGTACCGGCACTAATGCCAGGTCTCTCCTCATCTTCTCTTTGGAGTCACCTGGCCACTAGAGAGGGCACTGGATGAAGCTGGATTGTCTGCTGCCTGGACACTGGAACTCGTCTCCTCCGGATCCAAAGAGACCTTCATAGACTGCTCCAAGGAGGTGAGGCTTCAACGGAGCGTCTCATAACTTATACATTATTATGGAAAACGAAAGGCACAATAAGCAACGTCTTGGTATGCAGGAATCTCCCTAAGCTGAAGAGGCACCTGCTTTGTCCATCTTTCAATGGAATTAGCCCATCGCAGGATGGGTAGGGCTTGAAGTCTGCAGGTTTCTAATCTGCCATATTGAGAAGCCCTGTATGGGGAAGTTTGTCCTGTAAATAGTCCATCCAGACAGTTCAATATCACTCATGGAGGCTGTATGTCAAAGAATCAGAAGAGTTCTGAAGGCTTTATGAAGAGTGTGAAGAAATTTAGCCCAAGGCAAAAAGACCTAGCAGGTCAGACACTCACCAGGTTCCATCTTGCTGCCACAGGTGGTATGGGAGATCGTGACCACCCCAGCCCTCTCTCCTTTCGTACAGGAGCACAAGGGCGCACGCACGACTGTTAAGGATGCTGCTATTTAAAAAAATCCGATCTTGTACACAAGGCACAAGCTTACTCACAGTGGGATTCACACCGACACACAGTGGAAGAACCACCTGTAATTTGCACTGATAACAATTCGCTCCTGAGCAGAGACGCTCTCTGCTATTTCGGCACATAACTCATTTCATGGTGAAATTAAACACCCATGAAAAACATGGTTTTACCAAAAAGGTGCCAAAACTGTTTCAATTAAAAGGAACATTGAACTGCTACAGTCCCAATGAATCTGTGAGAAGGCACTCACCCACATATCATAAATGATAAATGTGCCAGCAGATCATCAGATGGTTTCCTAAAACAAGACTGTCTCTCAGCAGGAGTACTTCAACATGCCAGAGGAACGAATTATCTCATGCAGAGGACATGGATGCCCTTTGGCTATATAAACACTATTTAATGCATAGTCAGATCCATTTAGTCAAGGGCCCAGATCCACGGAGATGAGCACAGTATAAGCCTAGATTAACAGATCTATAGTAGGAGCTTTGTCCCTTCTTGTGGCTTGAAAAAACAGAGGGATTTAGTAAACCTGGAGTTCTGGTGTTACGTGGAGGTGGAATTCAAGGCCCTAACCACATCTAGAGTTTGCCAAAACCACTCTTTAGGGAAGGCAGGAGGTAGATAGATGGAAAGTATGACCATGTAAAACACAGAGTTAATTTTGGGTACAGTTTTAAAAGACAACATTAAGGAATATCTGGAAATAAAAATAGCCTAAACTGGGCAGTGAGCTGCAGCACTAGGTGCTAAAGTAACAGCTTCAGTACTTAAAGACAAAACAGGAAGAATGACCTACAGACAAAGCAGCAAAGACAAAGATAAAGAAGAACAGGGTTCATATTCCAGGCAGCAATAGATTGCTGAAGCTTGATTTCTAGCTTTTAACCATTCAGAAGTGTATGACAGCTCAGTGTAAGGTATGTAAAATGAAGCAGTGTCCCAACCCATCTTTAAGAAAATGCCAGGATCAAAGGGATGAAGAAAGAGGGCCCTCTTAGTCCTGTTAGGGAACAGTTCTAGATGTAGTACTACAATTTTTTACTTACTGATGTACAGGATTGTTAGGAGGGGACCAGTAGCACAACTCACAAGTCAGCACTACTGGTGATGCTTGTCCAGAGCGCTGTGAAGCTCTGTGCAGTAGATTACTAAGAAACATAACTGCGTTAGGTCAAAGATGAACCAAATTCCTAAACACTTAAAACGTGATAGTGTGAATGCAGAAAGGGAAGAGCAAGGGGTAAAATTGGACTGAAATTAGCATATTAATGGCACAGTAGTTGCTATCTCAATTGTGGGGAGGCTAGCCACTCCCCCTCTATGATAAAATACCATAGATCTCCAGAGACTGAAACCTAGGCCCTCCAGCTAAAGGAAGACCTCAAACGGCATTAGGTTCTTTTCTAAGCCACAACCAGCAAATGGGAATTGAAGGAATTGGCAAAGAATTGTTTTGGAGGCCTATTTCACAGGTCAGATGTGCTTCTGAAGTATCCATGCAGATTTCTTTGGCTAGCAAGGATTTTCACTCTTTCCTCCACAAAAGGTCAGGGTCATCAACATTTTACCAACTTTAGTTAGAGGACCTGGCAGCAAATAAAAGTGTGTATTTAATGAGATTTGTAAGGAAGAGGTATACAAAGGGGAGAAATTTGTTAGACTTGTTACAGCACCTGCATATTTTATAGGACAAGCTTTGAGAGACCAGAATTCAAAGTACTTTCATTTCAGCCAGGAGCTTTTTGAGCTGTTAAAATCAGCTGCTTTGCCACAGGACATTCGTAACTTTAAGGGAACATTGCTGCTCTATTCGGCACCATATTCCACCCTGCTACTTTCATAACTTCCAATCCCATAAAAGATATTACCTCACCTACCTTGTCTCTCTCTCTCTCAGTCTGTGTTTTTTTAAAGATGCTTGAACTGTATGAACTGTTCAAATCTTAAACACAGGGTGTCTTACAGCTGTTCTGGTTTGGGTAAGACCAATACTCACTGAGCAAAGACAAAAATCACAAGCTTTGCAGTTTGTATCACAGTTGTTGCTCTGAGAAGGCAAGACAAAATGTAAACTGCTTCACGTTCAGTCTGTGCAAAAAGATAAATTCCTCTGGGGCCTGATTTAAAAATGACTGAAAAAGTTAAAAAAGGGATTTGCAGGGTTTTGTTTTTTGTAGGTGTTGTTAAACCAAAGGCACTGCAAATTATTTATCTGCCATCAGCTCCAGGGAAGTAGAGACTGGTGACATCCAAAAACAAGTAGGCAAAACTGGCGTGTAAAGGTGTGTATGGAGCCAACTTCCAGCAAGAGGCTAAGATCGGGACTGTTTCTGACTCAAACAGGACAGGACAAAGCCTACTCTGAGGACCCTAACCCTAGGGTTACTACTCTTCCATCTTTAAAAATGGTGAGTCAAACACAACTGACGGCTACATTCTAATATTTCACCCTTTACAAAGTTTTTCATTTCACATCAAAATAACATTCAGTCTCCCGGTTGGTAGGGCAAGTGGATGAGGAGAAGATCTGCATCTTGCACAAGAAAGGAGCAAAGAGCAGATTAGGCAATCTCTACAGAAGAACATGCAGTAGCCTCTCAGCAGTCTCTGATCCATTTTCCAGTATGGAAAATGCTCTTCCCTTTAAATATATAATACTAAAACAAAAATCACAAGGAGACAGGCACACAATATTTGAACTGGCATTATAAACCTCCAGTCATGATTGGCCTTGGGAATTCCAGATAATAAATCACAGTAATATTTCAGTTAAATCCTGTTTTTCATCCCAAAGGACCAAACTGCTTTACAAACTATGGCCCCAGTTCAGCAAGGTACCTAAACACATGCCTAACTTTAAGCACAGGTACCCCAGTGAAGTGGATCCTGCAGTGTGATCCCGACAGGACCCTTGCAATCACACAGAATCCCAGTGAAGTTAGTGGGGCTTCACATGGGTGCAAGAGTCTACCTGTGTGGATCAGATTAAAGAATCAGGGCCCTGGAAAAGTCCACTTCTGGAATGGACAGTGGCAGCAAGTACACAATAGCGAAGAGAGGTGAAATTTTGCTCTGGACAACACACTTGCAGCATAACTGCATGTGGAACATAGTCCATCCAAGGTGGATGGACTAAGAGGTGAGAAAAGCATGCTGGGATTTCAACCTGTAATTCCAGAGAGTCTAGGATCAGCAGTGTCCAATAGAAATTCAATGCTAGCCACACTGCTAGCCACACTTGTAGTTTTGAATTTTTCTTATTAGCCACATTATAAAAAAGCCACATTAAGCCACATGATAAAAAAGCCACATGCATTTCTGGTTCTCATGGGTGACTTTAATCACCCCGATATCTGCTGGGAGAGCAATACTGCAGTGCACAGACAATCCAGGAAGTTTCTGGAAAGTGTAGGGGACAATTCCTGGTGCAAGTGCTGGAGGAACCAACTAGGAGAAAAGCTCTTCTTGACCTGCTGCTCACAAACAGGGAAGAAATAGTAGAGGAAGCAATAGTGGATGGGAACCTGGGAGGCAGTGACCATGAGATGGTCGAGTTCAGGATCCTGACACAAGGAAGAAAGGAGAGCAGTAGAATACAGAGCCTGGACTTCAGAAAAGCAGACTTTGACTCCCTCAGGGAACTGATGGGCAAGGTCCCCTGGGAGAATAACATGACGGGGAAAGGAGTCGAGGAAAGCTGGCTGTATTTTAAAGAATCCTTATTGAGGTTGCAGGAACAAACCATCCCGATGTGTAGGAAGAAAGGTAAATTTGCCGGCGACCAGCTTGGCTTAACAGTGAAATCTTTGCTCGTCTTAAACACAAAAAAGCAGCTTACAAGAAGTGGAAGATTGGACAAATAACCAGGGAGGAGTATAAAAGTATTGCTCAGGCATGCAGGAGTGAAATTAGGAAGGCCAAATCACACTTGGAGTTGCAGCTAGCCGGAGATGTTAGGAGTAACAAGAAGGGTTTCTTCAGGTATGTGAGCAACAAGAAGAAAGTCAAGGAAAGTGTGGGCCCCTTGCTGAATGAGGGAGGGAACCTAGTGACAGAGGATGTGGAGAAAGCTAGTGTACTCAAGGCTTTTTTTGCCTCTGTCTTCACAGACAAGGTCAGCTCCCAGGCGGCTGCACTCCGCAGCACGGTATGGGGAGGAAGTGACCAGCCCTCTGTGGAAAAAGAAGTAGTTCGGGACTATTTAGAAAAGCTGGACGAGCACAAGTCCATGGGGCCGGATGCACTGCATCCGAGGGTGCTAAAGGAGTTGGCAGATGTGACTGCAGAGCCATTGGCCATTATCTTTGACAAATCACGGCAATCGGGTGAGGTCCCAGATGACTGGAAAAAAGCTAACGTAGTGCCAATCTTTAAAACAGGGAAGAAGGAAGATCCGGGGAACTACAGGCCAGTCAGTCTCACCTCAGTCCCTGGAAAAATTCTGGAACAGGTCCTCAAGGAATCAATTCTGAACCACTTAAAGGAGGGGAAAGTGATCAGGAACAGTCAGCATGGATTCACCAAGGGCAAGTCATGCCTGACTAACCTAATTGCCTTCTATGATGAGATAACTGGCTCTGTGGATGAGGGGAAAGCAGTGGATGTGCTATTTCTTGACTTTAGCAAAGCTTTTGATACAGTCTCCCACAGTGTTCTTGCCAGCAAGTTAAAGAAGTATGGGCTGGATGAATGGACGGTAAGGTGGATAGAAAACTGGCTAGATGGTCGAGCTCAACGGGTAGTGATCAATGGTTCCATGTCTAGTTGGCAGCCGGTATCAAGTGGAGTGCCCCAAGGGTCGGTGCTGGGGCCGGTTTTGTTCAATATCTTCATTAACGATCTGGAGGATGGTGTGGACTGCACCCTTAGCAAGTTTACAGATGACACTAAACTGGGAGGAGTGGTTGATACGCTGGAGAGTAGGGATAGGATACAGAGGGACCTAGACAAATTAGAGGATTGGGCCAAAGGAAATCTGATGAGGTTCAACAAGGACAAGTGCAGAGTCCTGCACTTAGGACAGAACAATCCCATGCACTGCTACAGACTAGGGACCGAATGGCTGGGCAGCGGTTCTGCAGAAAAGGACCTAGGGGTTACAGTGGACGAAAAGCTGAATATGAGTCAGTGTGCCCTTGTTGCCAAGAAGGCTAATGGCATTTTGGGTTGCATAAGTAGGGGCATTTCCAGCAGATCGAGGGAAGTGATCATTCCCCTCTATTCGGCACTGGTGATGCCTCATTTGGAGTAGTGTGTCCAGTTTTGGGCCCCACACTACAAGAAGGATGTGGATAAATTGGAAAGAGTACAGCGGAGGGCAACAAAAATGATTAGGGGGCTGGAGCACATGACTTATGAGGAGAGGCTGAGGGAACTGGGATTGTTTAGCCTGCAGAAGAGAAGAATGAGGGGGGATTTGATAGCTGCTTTCAACTACCTGAAACGGGGTTCCAAAGAGGATGGATCTAGACTGTTCTCAGTGGTAGAAGATGACAGAACAAGGAGTAATGGTCTCAAGTTGCAGAGGGGGAGGTTTAGGTTGGATATTAGGAAAAACTTTTTCACTAGTAGGGTGGTGAAGCACTGGAATGGGTTACCTAGGGAGGTGGTGGAATCTCCTTCCTTAGAGGTTTTTAAGGTGAGGCTTGACAAAGCCCTGGCTGGGATGACTTAGCTGGGGTTGGTCCTGCTTTGAGCAGGGGGTTGGACTAGATGACCTCCTGAGGTCCCTTCCAACCCTGAGATTCTATGATTCTATGATTAGCCACAATTCAATAGCCTATTAGCCACATGTGGCTAGTGGCGAAAGTATTGGACACTGCTGGTAGGTGGCAGAAGTCAACGTTAAGACCATCAAGCAATCCCCTCCAGCATCATCTTGTTATTACAAAGCATAAGGGTTATCCAAACTTTAGAATCCAAAAGATGCTTAAGAGAAATGTATCTTCTTCCACTGAGGATAATTCCTCCTTTAGAAATATTTCTCTTATGGAAAAGAGGTTTATTTTTAGGATGCTACTGCTCCTAAAACTATTACGATTAGAATGTGTATTGCCAGAGTAGAAGAGAGAAAGATCTTTGTAAAGTGGAGCATTTTCATGACATCCAGAGGGGAAAAATCCTACACATCCAAATTGACACAGAAAACAAAAATCCCCTTCCTCCCAAGTCAGCTTCTACAAAAAATAAAATAAGCCTTCCTGTTTGCCTTCCTTCTGAAGGCAGAGACATGGATGTAATCTCTCCCTCAGCGAAGAGGAAATGCCAGCATCTTTTTCTCCCCTCAAGTAGTATGACAAAGGACAAGTCTATATTAAAACGCTGCATCAGCGCAGTTGCAATGATGCAGCTACGCCACTGTAGTGCTTTAATGAAGATGCTCTATACTGATGGGAGAGAGCTCTCCTGTCGGCATAGTTAACTCACTGCCCCGAAAAGCAGAAGCTATCTGAGGGGGAGAAGCTTGCCTGCCGACATAGTGCTATCTACACTGGGGGTTAGGTGGGTATAACTACATTGGTCAGGGATGTGGATTTTTCACACTCCTGAGCGACATAGTTACACTGATATAGGTCTGTAGTGTAGACCAGACCTAAGTCACAAACTTAGGCTACGTCTTCACTACCCGCCGGATCGGAGGGTAGAAATCGATCTTTCGGGGACAGATTTATCACGTCTCGTCTAGACACAATAAATCGATCCCCGAAAGCACTCCCCGTCGACTACAGCTTGCGAAAGGCGCAAGTTGAGTCGACGGGGAAGCGGCAGCGTTCGACTCCCCAGCGTGAGGATGGCCAGGTAAATCAATCTAAGATATGCCGACTTTGTTGCATATCTTAGATCAACCCCCTCCCACCCTCACTAGTGTAGACCAGGGCTTAGTAAATTGAGCCAGATAGCAGATTAAAAGACAAGTGAACAATGGAGCAGCATTAAAGACATAAAATCTTGATTATCAATTCAGTCCAAAAGGAAAACAGAATCTGCTGCAAATGCTTGAGATAAAAACTGGCTGGAAGAAAACTAACAGCTGATACAAGGTGACTTACCTCCTTTGTTAGCAGCTTATTCTGAAAATTCCCACCTGGATGAGCATTGGAGTGGTATATGGGATTGAGCACAATCCTAAATCAAGTTATCTCAGTGTCTTTTTGGGGAAGGGTGTGGGACAGACTGCTACACCGGAGCAATCAGCCCTCTATTTTAATTGTGTTTAAAAAAAACAAAAACAAAAAAAACACAACAACACATTAACAGTTGCTGGATCTTTCAAAGTCCACAATGACAAAGTACAACAAAAACTCTTCAGCTACGTACATCAGATTAAGTTCAGTAAATCACAGTAATTTTAGATCCCACTGTTTGTGTTTGGGGAAAAAAAGAAATGAAATGATTGACCCAGCAAAAGTACTTTATAGAAGAGAGCATGCTAGTGACTATGCTGAAAAGGTACCTTTGAAGTGAAGAGACAACAGGAAACCAGATCAAAAGAAGCAAAATTGGCCATTTGATAACACTGCAACTAAAGTGCCAGAAAACTACTTCAGGAAACTATGACAGTTTGCTAAATATGACAGCAGGTTTAAAACAAACAAAAGGAAGTTCTTTTTCACACAGCGCACAGTCAACCTGTGAAACTCCTTGCCTGAGGAGGTTGTGAAGGCTAGGACTATAACAGGGTTTAAAAGAGAACTAGATAAATTCATGGAGGTTAAGTCCATGAATGGCTATTAGCCAGGATGGGTAAGGAATGGTGTCCCTAGCCTCTGTTTGGCAGAGGGTGGAGATGGATGGCAGGAGAGAGATCACTTGATCATTACCTGTTAGATTCACTCCCTCTGGGGCACCTGGCATTGGCCACTGTCGGCAGGCAGGATACTGGGCTGGATGGACCTTTGGTCTGACCCAGTATGGCCATTCTTATGTTCTTCACAACAAAAAGGACCCATAACTACAAAGCTACTGAATTAAAATAATATTTTGTGTAAAAACCTACATGTTTTATTATAAAAAACTAAAATTTCACAGAAAAACTGCATTTCCCAAGATTTCTCTTTCTGACTGCAGCTTACTTGGCATACCTGAACTCATGGAGGATGTTCAACACTAATTACTAGATCAGTGGTTCCCAACCAGGGGTACATGTACCTTGGGGGGTAATCACAGGTGTTCCGGGGGGTACTCAGAGGTGTTCCAGGGGGTACATGAACTAATCTAGATATTTGCCTACTTTTACAACAGGCTACATACAAAGCACTAGCGAAGTCAGTACAAACTAAAATTTCATACTTGTTTATACTGCTCTATATACTATACACTGAAATGTAAGCAAAATATTTATATTCCAATTGATTTATTTATAATTGTATGGTAAAAATGAGAAAGTAAGCAATATTTCAGTAGAAGTGTGCTTTGACACTTTATTTTTATGTCTGATTTTGTAAGCAAGTAGTTTTTAAGTGAGACAAATCAGACTCCTGAAACAGGTTGAGTAGTCTGGAAAGGTAGAGAGCCACTATACTAGATCAAACTATTAAAATGCTGTACAGAAAATAACAATATTCTAGGTGCCAATCTTCCTGGTTGTATGTCACAAAAGGAGAATAAGTACATGTAGAAATTTTAAAACCTGACAATGATCTTGGGGAGAAATAACTTGCAAGAAAGGAGCATTTTCTTCTGTATTGTGACAAGCAGCTTTTGTAGAAGGGAAGCAAAGCAACCACCAAGAGTTTGTGTCCTCTTGTCTGTTCCCTGTAGCACATGTGCTAAGTCAGTCAGGAAACAGATTACTTATTATGGTGCCAAACAAAGCCAACCCCTCTTAGAAACATGCCTTAATGAGCATGGAAAGATGAGCCTGGTGCCAGAGAGACTAAGTAATCGATAGAGTACACTGTAACAATATCTGCTTTACCCTTAAATGAGGTCTTTAATTTGCCACATACAGCTGTTGGCAAGTTGCAGCATCATAAGCTATTTACTTCCATTCACTTCAAATAAGGAGATCGGACTAGATCATAATAGTTTCTTCTGGCCTTAAAAATCTAGGAGCCACCTTAGGTTACAAGGTTTAGAAGTACCCAAGCAACATTTGCAAGTGTGATCTCCAATTTTGCATGCCCAACTTTAGAAATCTGAAGCCTGATTATTTTGGAGGTGCTGAGCACCCATGGCTACCCCTGACTTCAGCTGGAGTTATGGTTATTCAGTACCTGTGAAAATCAAGCCCTATGTTTCTGAAGTTCAGCACTCCACAACTGAGGAATCTCCAAAATCAGAGGCTACTTTTGAACATTTAAGCCACTTGGCCCTTATGGTCTTAAGCATATGAAGTATAGCTAACTCCTATGGAGTGGTTACCCATCTATAAGGGAAAAAACACTTCTAGGTAGGGGCATTTTTCAGCAAGAAAGGAACAGCTGTCAAAAAAATTCTTTAGTTTTCCAATTTACGATAGGGATTTGGTAAAAATACATTAACGTAAAATACTGATATTTAATTATGTTAGGGAGGACTACCTTAAGCACTAATGGAATCCTAGTAAACACTTTCCTCCCCTACATAAAAGTAGCAGTTTTAACCCTGTGTGTAGCCTTTTCATCCCACCATTTATGTCTTCTGCTTTACCTCTTGGTCAAAGTGAAGTCTGGCAAGTAGCCCACATAACACCGTTTAACTTACTAAACTATAAGCAGGAGGATAAAACAAAATAAAATCCAGCTTAGTAAAGGGGATGGTAGTTTTTTTGAAACATTCACATTAATTATATTGTGATTATTTTTCAATGATTTAAAACATTAGTACTAAGCACACTTTAGAATTTATAACATGGGTGAATATGTTGGCATGTCTTAGTAGAACAATCCTGGATACTTGGGCTCTGCCTAGGAATCCGGAGTTGGCAAGTCTCCAGCACAGCATTTTCACAACTGCTGTTAATAATGAACCAGCTGCTAAGACCACTGCCAGGTTTCCCCTCTCCATCCCCTTCAGCAGATCGGATATTAATTATTTAGCCCCCTCTTACTGAAAGTCACTGTTGCACTCAAGATAAGAAGGGCTCAAGGACAAGGATCACTGGGCCCTGTTAATCTTTCCTCCTCTTTATTTATTTGCCTGGGTGTTGAGCAAGTCTAGCAGTAAGCAATTACTGTACATGCATACTGCACACACACAGTACTACTGACTTGTCAATACTGTAGCGTCAAGCAGTTGCTTCTCTAGCCAGAAATGATATTTTACACAGGAAAATCACCTGACTGGTGTCCAGGTTATCTGAAATCTTTAATTTCCATATACCTGGAGTTTGTAAATTAATTTCATGTAACCAAGCCTAAGAAAAGATCAAGTTGTAGGAATTTTATCTAACGTTTTGAATGCCATCAATAAGAAGGGAAATAAGGACATGCAAATTACCGTAACAAAATATTCCATCTTTCAGGCTCTGTATCATCCTGTCCTGCTGTAGCTGCTTAGTCCCACATAGATTTGATGGTTTGTCATGCACTATACTCTTACACCTATGATAAAACCGCCCTGAAGCATGCAGTCAGCCTTAAATGGATCAGTTTTAAGTCCTTTTAAAAATTAATACCACACATTTTTCAAAGTTTCTTTATTCTTCTTCTTTGGAATATAAAATAGGAAATAAGAAACTTAGGGAGAAAAAAAACAGAAAAACACACACAATATTATATACATATACACACACATATACATACACATATACATACACATACACAGACACTCTGGATGAGTGGGGGAGAAAGAGGATTTCTCTCAAGGATTTGGCAAGGTTCTGCAGTAACTGTAAAGTCAAAATGTGGGGCAAGATTCTGTGCTGCTCTTCTAAGCGTATGTCTTCACTGCAACTGGGAGGAGTGGCTGCAGCATATTTAGACATATCCAAGATCTAGCTAGACCAAAGCTTGCTCGACTAACAGCAGCAGGGAAGCCACGGCAACAGTGGCAAGTATTTAGAGTCGGAGGCTCTCTTCATTTTTACCAGAGGAATTCTCCTCCAGCTGGGATGGGCTTTTAGAGCCTCTTTATTCTACTTTAGCCCTTTTACAGGTTGTAAATGGGCCAGGGTATGGGTGAGGATCCCACCCATTGTGAGTGATGCAGTGGCAAAGCAAGTCAGGAGACAGTTAGCTGTGTTACCTGTCTGGACAATGACGACTCAAAAGAAGAAAAAAATAAGTTTTGGGTTAATGTGCTCGCTGGCAGTTATTCACCGCATATTGGTAAATTTACAGGTCTCCGATATTGTGCATTGTTATAATATGACTTTCAAAGGTAGTTTCAATGCAAACTATTCTCATATGCAGGTAAACAATAAAAACTAGTATTTTAGGAGAAAAATGTTTGTTGGTCCAGTGTTGTCAAATCTCACAATTTTATCAGAAGCCTTGCCATAGTCTCTGTTTTTCTTAAAGCCTCAGCTCTTGTGATTACATAAGCAACTCAGCTTTTCATTTTATTTATTTTAAAGTAAATGTTTAGACCTCATGGTGGTAGGGAAAAGCTTGAAAATGTGACCCAAGTGCACATTAATGGCTCAGAAACCAGAAGGCATATAAAAAGAACCTCTCAATGTTATGTTATTTACACATCTTATGATTTATTGGGACCTGATTCATGATTTGTGAATATTTGGGGTTGGCAATATTGCTGGTTACACTGGTGATAATCCTTGATCTATAAAGCTCATAGGTGCTAAGGTAATACAAACAATGACAATAAAGATCCTGATCCTGTCCCTAACACAATCAACTGGAGTTTTGCTCTTGATGTCACCGGCAGCAGCCCCACAATGTATTCATTTGAAAAGAATAGAAGTAAGAAAAATATTTAGACATCTAACTACTCCAACATTTACCATATATTACAAATATGTTCTGCAATGCATCCCATCAGTTTAACCTTAATAGCCCTTTTCAAAAACAATAGTGATACTCTACAGACTCTCCACATAATACAAACTTGCACACTGCAAGCATATTTTTAAGTTCTGAGTTTTTCAAAAAAATATTAATCTGAAATAACATGGTAACCCACGCTAACACAGTGTGGCTCTCTGTCCCTTCTAGTGGCTATGCCACATATACAGATTTGTGTGAATATGACTAATTCCAAGCTAATGGAATGGGTCCTATAGCTCAAATAATAAAGACCCATGCTTTTACATACTGAGGTCCATGGTTCAGTCCCCAGGGGCAACATTACACTCAAGAGATTTACTTACAAAGACTCTTAGTTCTGCATAATATAGACAACAATGTATAAAGCCGCATAGGGAGACATTTTCACTTACGTGGTTTATATAGAGACTCTTGCGTTTTTCTCTCACTGCAAAAACATAAAATGTAATAGAAATATTATATGACTATATTTTGTCTCAGTTAAGCTTCTGTTACACCATTTTACGATCAAAAGTAGGAAGGTATCTATGTGTAACATCATTATCGCACTAACCAAGTTAACTCATTATCTGAGCATAGAAGGAACATCTCATATACCTGGACACTTCAAGGCATTTAAATTCTGCATTGTGCTGGATGATTAAAATTCTCATCTGTTTGGATATTTCACTAAGACTGCATGCATTGGAACTCTGACTCCTAAAATCACTTGGTGCAACACTGCAGCCATTACTCATGCTGAGTAGTTGTTCTGAAGTCAATGGGACTACTCGATGAGTAAATCCTACTCGACGTGAGTAACCATTGCATGATCAGGCCCACTGTTATCCGACAAAATGCTTACAAGCAAAGGAGCAAGCTAAAATAAACTTTAATGTTACAACTGATTTTATATACTGGTTTAATTTTTGTGAATATTTTTCATATTAACTCATCCCTTAGCCAGCCTGTGGAGCTCTACTCAACAACTGTGATAATGCTGCATGTAGGATACTAGTAACATCTCAACCAAACTGTGGAATTAAACTAATAATGGTTTAATGCCATAGGAGATTAAAGGCACTTTGGTGTGCTTGGTCCTTTTCTCTATTTTCTCTCTTAACACCACGCCCACCACCATGGTATCTGAGCATCTTTCAGAAATGACACAACTAGCATCAGTCGTGTGAGAGTCTTTTTTTCCCTCACTTCCTCTCCCTGGGAGGAATACTATGTGAGGATTTTTGAAAGACTTTAAACAAATTTTGATTCTATGTCTGCATGTATTCACACACACAACTTCAGTGTATTCATACGTGCAACCTTGTTAACGTGAGATTGCTTGCTTATAAAAAGTCACAAACTTTTGTTTCTCATCCAAAAGGCGGCTAGTGGGAGGGACACAGAAAGCACCAACTAAAGGGGGGCACGTGACCTCCCCATGTGACCCCCCACATGACTCATCCCCACGCCACCCCCAGCCCGGGGGCCCCGCACTCTCTCCATCCCCTCCCCATCCCACGTTACCTGGCTGGGAGGAAGGCGGGGAGCAGCTCTGCTTCAGTCCCCTTGGCATATATGGAGCCACTAATGCACTTTCCCAGGCAGCCTCTGGCCTGAGACTGCCTGGGAGAGTACAGTCGCTGCATGCCACACCAGACAACGTGGCCGGAAGAGGAAGCTGGAATAGGAGAGGCTCTGGTCCCGCCTCTTCCCATCCAGCTCTGGCCCTGCCCCTTCATCTCCCCGGCTGCTGGCCTTGCCCCCTGCCCCCGGAGTTTTGGGGAGGGACATGTGACCCTTTGGGCTTCCCCTCCACGGGTCACCGTTAAAGGAACACACTTATTTTGCTAAGTGTATTTGATTGTTCAGTTTTCAAACACAGGGTGGGATATTGATTGGCTAGTAAGCAGTTAAGCTCCTTGCTTGTACTTCTGCTGAAATGCTGTTCTTTCTATTCTGAAACTCCAAGCAAGGTGTTATTTCATCAATTAAGTAAATAATAAATCTAAGAAAATATCTACCGTCATTTAGTTACTTAACATCTGGCCAAAGTATTTCTTTATTGCGTAATACATTGTAAGTGAGGTAAATAATTTTCACAAGCCGCAGGCAGACACTTTACCAGGCACAGATGTAATTTCATAATGGCAAAATTTTGTACTTTATCAAAACTTTACTTGCACACAATTAAATATCTAGTAGCATAACTGTGTTCGCTACATTCATACTGCATGTTGTGGCATGCAACAAAATTAGTGATAAAACACACCTCTGAGCCTCATGTCAATATTTCAGTTTATCGGCTTTTCCTGATCCCCTACTCGTCTCTTTCCATGTTTTTGCTCCCACCCTCCACATTATTCAGTACCCTCACCGTTGTATGATTCTCTAGTTGCTGAAATATTGCACTTACTGCTCATTAACCCATGCCATTTACCCTCTTCAATGCTGGACAGACGGACACGGACACACACCTCACTCTGCAGATTCTCTCTCCTTGTGAGACCCAGATTGGGAAAAGATGAGGGAAAAGATCAAAGGAAAGTAAACTTCATTCTCCAGTGGGGGACCATAGAGCCAGAACCAAGACAGGCTGCCCAGCACAGATGCAAGGTGTATGGTCCAAGAAACCTATGCTGGGGAGTATCAGGCAGAGCAGAACTCTACTCTGTCACACTCCCTTCCAATCCTACCCGCAACAAACCCCCTTCACATTAGGAATAAGGGCATCTGGTCCAGGAGATGGCAAAGCCACTTCTGCCAGCTTTTCACCACCAGAGTGTTCTTGTGCAGAGGGAATTCTTCACCGGCTGCACAAGGGCACTTGGTGTGGTGTAAGCAGTGCAAAGTGCTCTTGTGCAAACCATAGAACTTGACCCCATTCTAATTAACTAGCATCTGGTACCACAGACAGCTACAACTGAAGTATTTGGTTTCAAGAACGGAGGTTTAAGATTAAATGAAGCTGAACAGACTTAGAATCACAGTTTTGAAGTTCAGACTCTAAGTCCCTATTTATTTTTCTATTACTTTTTTTTTCCTTTTAACAAAACTTGCATCCTGGGTAGATTTCGTCCGGCATACTAATAGATGAGATAGCTGCCAAAAATTTCTTAATTTTCTTTTAATTTTAAGGCAAAATAACCTGTTCTCATTTTTGCAAGCACACTCAAATTGTTTACTACAGTAGGATGAATTAATTATCCAGGATTAAAATGGGGGGGGGGAAGAGGGGAGATTTTTTTTGTTATTGTACTCTTAGTATTCCTTTGTGCAATGTGCATAGGCAGTGTTAATGATAGACTTCAAAAGGATGAAAGGCAATATCCCTGGGTTAATAATTACACATCAATCAAAGCCTCTCATGTTTTGAGAGTTCCTAAATAATTCAGTACAGGAATAAAGCTATGTTTCCTCTTGGGAGAGGAACAAGGGAATTGACTGGTCCTGATCTGAGGGCTGGTCTACATAAAAACAGAGCACATCCTGCTTCATTCCTGCTCATCCCATAAACTGGGGTTTCCTTTGAAGTCAATTACTGAACTAGAATTGTTGAATTTAGCAAGTAAGTGTAGGGTACCACGGAAGATTGTGTTACGGCATAGTAAGGGTGTGTTCGCTTTCTCCCGTTTCAGCGGGCCGGTTATTGCAGCTCAAGGCCGGCCAGCTGTAGTTTGTTATGAATTACTTAGAATTGCTTTGCATGGCCTTGAGCCAGGAGGCGGCCCCTGCTTGCTTCTGTATGAGATGTCTGTATATAGCTGTATGAGTCCGCCCCGTTTTTGGCACTCCGTACCAGGCCACGCTTTCGGTGCGCTGGGTCCCCCGCCTCCGTGACAGCAACGCCAGGAGTCCCCGTTGCGGGTGTGTCACTTTGCCTTCAATAAAGCCAATCACTCACAGAGTGCGTGGGCCTCGTTCTTGCAGAGCACCCTGGGTAGGCCCGCAGCCTCCCAAGAACCTAACAGTAAGTAAGGACCTAATGGAAGTGAAGGAAGGAGGCAGCTCTCTCTAACTAACGAAAAGGGGGATTTCCAACACACTAAAGTTGCAATCAATCAAGTTTCCCCTAACTAATATAGGAGGGGAAATTACTTTATTGAAGTGGCTGACTTTAAAAACCCTGAATTAACCACAACCTCCACTTAATCTCAATGTGTGCAGCATGCACACATGTGCACACACCCTTTGTTTCCAGTCCAACATACAGCCCATCCAGGAAGCTGACAAGAAGCGGAAACTTGGAGAGATGACTAGGGAGGAGTATAAAAATATTGCTCGAGCATGCAGGTAGGGTGACCAGAGAGCAAGTGTGGAAAATCGGGACAAGGGGTGGGAGGTAATAGGCACCTATAGAAGAAAATGCCCCATATATCAGGACTGTCCCTATAAAATAGGGACATCTGGTCACCCTAATGCAGGGGTATAATCGGGAAGGCCAAAACACAACTGGAGTTGCAGCAAGCAAGGGATGTGAAGGGTAACAAGAAGGGTTTCTACAGGTATGTTAGCAACAAGAAATAGGTCAGGGAAAGTGGGACCCTTACTGAACGGGGGAGGCAACCTAGTGACAGATGATGTGGAAAAAGCTGAAGTACTCAATGCTTTTTTTGCCTTGGTCTTCACAGACAAGGTCAGCTCCCACACTGCTGTCCTGGGCAACACAGTATGGGGAGGAGGTGAGCGGCCCTCTGTGGTGAAAGAACAGGGTAAGAACTATTTAGAAAAGCTGGTCAAGCACAAGTCCATGGGTCCAGATCTAACGCATCCGTGGGTGCTGAGGGAATTGGCTGATGTGATTGCAGAGCCATTGGCCATTATCTTTGAAAACTTGTGGCGATCAGGGGAGGTCCTGGATGATTGGAAAAAAGAAAATATAGTGCCCATCTTTAAAAAGGGGAAGAAGGAGAACCCGGGGAACTACAGACCGGTCAGCCTCAACTCACAGTCCCTGGAAAAATCATGGAGCAGGTCCTCAAGGAAACCATTTTGAAGCACTTGGAGGAGAGGAAGGTGATCAGGAACAGTCAACATGGATTCACCAAGGGCAAGTCATGCCTGACCAACCTGATTGCCTTCCTCAGTGAGATAACTGGCTCTGTGGATATGGGGAAAGCAGTGGACATGATATACCTTGACTTTAGCAAAACTTTTGATACTGTCTCCCACAGTATTCTTGCCAGCAAGTTAAAAAAGTATGGATTGGATGAATGGACTATAGGGTGGATAGAAAGCTGGCTAGATCGTCGGGCTCAAAGGGTAGTGATCAATGGCTCCATGTCTAGTTGGCAGCCGGTATCAAGGGGAGTGCCCCAGGGGTCGGTCCTGGGGCCGGTTTTGTTCAACATCTTTATTAATGATCTGGATGATGGGATGGATTGCACCCTCAGCATGTTCACGGATGACACTAAGCTGTGGGGAAGGGTAAATAGGCTGGAGGATACGGATAGAGTCCAGAGTGACCTAGACAAATTGGAGGATTGAGCCAAAAGAAATCTAATGAGGTTCAACAAGGACAAGTGTGGAGTCCTGCACGTAAGACGGAAGAATCCCATGCACTGCTACAGGCTGAGGACCGACTGGCTAAGCAGCAATTCTGCAGAAAAGGACCTGGGGATTACAGTGGATGAGAAGCTGGATATGAGTCAGCAGCGAGAAGCAAGAAGGCTAATGGCATACTGGGCTGCATTAGTAGGAGCATTGCCAGTAGATCGAGGGAAGTGATTACTCCCCTCTATTTGGCACTGGTGAGGCCACATCTGGAGTATTGCATCCAGTTTTGCACACACCCCCCCCCAGAAAGGACATGGACAAATTGGAGAGAGTCCAGCAGAGGGCAACAAAAATGATCAGGAGGCTGGAGCACATGACTTACGAGGAGATGCTGAGGGAACTGGGGTTATTTAGTCTGCAGAAGAGAAGAGTGAGGGGGGATTTGATAGCAACCTTTAACTACCTAAAAGGGGGTTCCAAAAAGGATGGAGCTCGGCTGTTCTCAGTTGTACCAGATGACAGAATAATGAATAATGGTCTCAAGTTGCAGGGGGAAGGTCTAGGTTGGATATTAGGAAACACTATTTCACTAGTAGGGTGGTGAAGCACTGGAATGGGTTACCTAGGGAGGTGGTGGAATCTCCGTCCTCAGAGGTTTTTAAGGCCCGGCTTGACAAAGCCCTAGCTGGGATGATTTAGTTGGTGTCGGACCTGCCTTGAGCAGGGGGTTGGACTAGACCTCCAGAGGTCTCTTCCAACCCTAATCTTCTATGATTCTATGAAACTTTTTCTTATGAGTTCTAAAATAAGTTTAAAGATATCAAAGGTGGTACTCCTAACATGCTAGGAGGATTGTCACCAGGCTTAGCACCTTGAACAGTCCGGGGGGGAGGGGGGGAGCGGGGGAGGGGGCCGGCGGAGAGAAGATTAAGACTTTTTGCATTAGCATTGCTCTGAGCCTACCATTTGGCACCTTGATTAACATTTATTGGGCCTTAAACAGACTCAGTTCTTAGACGCAGTGTACACTACCATGATTTAAACATTGATACAGGGTCCTACGCAATCTGACAAATCTTATGCTAACCCTGTTTACCCCCTACATAAACCATGACACTGTAGTTTGACATCATGCAACATTACTGAATATTTTCTCCTATTCCTACAGAGCTGATCTATTTATACAATGGGACTGAAATACAACCAGGCATAATGCTTAATGCTGTTCTTTAGCCCACTGAAATGTGATTGTTCTGGGCACTATAACCAGTAGTATTTTCAGGACAGTGTTTCATATGTCAGGGAAGTAAGATATCGTTTGTTTTTTTCATTATGAACTCAAAAGGTTGACGAGCAGATTTTACACCTCAGCTGGTAAATTTCTGAGGCAGTTCAGCAAGGTTGACATTGTTTTGTGAGAATAATAAATTCCTTTCTTTTCTCTAAACTGGAAGAAGCTGCATAACTCAACGAACTGGGCTGAAAGCAATCAGATTTTGTAAATCAATTGTCATTTTTTTAAAAGTTTCTCAACCTATGATTACAAAAAATCAGACACTAATAAAAGAATAATAATTAGAGCTGATCAAATGTTTTCAAATGACTGTGTGAAAAATGTTCACCATTTTAACCAGCTCTAAGAACAATATTTAGCATTCAAATATTACTTTGCACTTCCAAAATGCTGTACAGACACTAAGTAATCCTCACAATATCACTGTGATATAAGGAAGTGACACCATACCCAATTTACAGACTGCCAAGCCCAGGGAAGGATAAGGGGTGGTGTGTGTGGTTAAGTGACATACCCAAACCTCACAGCAAATCAATGGCAGAGCAACAAGTTCCTGGCTCTTGCCCTCTCCCCATTATACCACACTG
Organism: Macrochelys suwanniensis; assembly: GCA_033296515.1. NCBI lineage: Eukaryota > Metazoa > Chordata > Testudines > Chelydridae > Macrochelys > Macrochelys suwanniensis. Next base: position 26,972,277 of record CM065776.1, read on the forward strand.
CCTTTTAATTAAGGCTCCAAGCTTGCAGATGCAGTCAGTAGGCCTCCAAGGGCAGAAGAGTACCAACACACAACCCACTGCAGAATCAGGGTCTAAAATACATCTTCTCTGTAGACGACATTTTCAAAAACTACCAGAAAAAAAACAAGAACTAAAAAAGGCACTAGAATTTCTGAAATACAAATGTGTACTTAGCTGAATAAAATCTCAGTAAAGTATCATTTACTCAGTAAGGACATGTCTTCACTACCCGCCGGATCGGAGGTAGAGATCGATCTTTCAGGGATCGATTTATCGCGTCTCATCTAGATGCGATAAATCGATCCTTGAAAGCGCTCCCCGTCGACTCCAGTACTCCAGCTTGTGAGAGGCGCAAGCGGAGTTGACGGGGGAGTGGCAGCAGTCAATTCCCCAGCATGAAGACAGCCAGGTAAATCAATCTAAGATACGCCGATTTCAGCTACGCTATTCGCATAGCTGAAGTCTGCGTATCTTAGATCGACCCCCCACCCCCCACTAGTGTAGACCAGGGTTAAGTCTAAAACAGAGTTCATATGCCCCCAAAAAGGAGCACAGAGAATGCACACTGTAACAAACAAACAAACAGAATAGTTGCTTGGAAAGTTTGGGTAGAAAATAATGTGCTTTGTATTCATTATTCATGTCTACTTCTGGCAAAACACTAACATCACTCAAGCTGGACATTGTAGATTCAATTAGCCAAAAGTAAGTGGCTTCCATTCCACTAATTACATCAAAAGGCTCTCTAAAAAACCAGGCTTAATTTCTATCAGGTTATTTTTGTCTTTAAGTAAAAAAAAAAAAAAAAAATTCCAGACAAATAAAAGATTCTCTAGTTGCTGAAGTATTGCACTTACTGCTCATTAACCCATGCCATTTACCCTCTTCAATGCTGGACAGACGGACACGGACACACACCTCACTCTGCAGATTCTCTCTCCTTGTGAGACCCAGATTGATCTTTTCCCTCATCTTTTCCCAAAGGAAAGTAAACTTCATTCTCCAGTGGGGGACCATAGAGCCAGAACCAAGACAGGCTGCCCAGCACAGATGCAAGGTGTATGGTCCAAGAAACCTATGCTGGGGAGTATCAGGCAGAGCAGAACTCTACTCTGTCACACTCCCTTCCAATCCTACCCGCAACAAACCCCCTTCACATTAGGAATAAGGGCATCTGGTCCAGGAGATGGCAAAGCCACTTCTGCCAGCTTTTCACCACCAGTGTTCTTGTGCAGAGGGAATTCTTCACCGGCTGCGCAAGGGCACTTGGTGTGGTGTAAGCAGTGCAAAGTGCTCTTGTGCAAACCATAGAACTTGACCCCATTCTAATTAACTAGCATCTGGTACCACAGACAGCTACAACTGAAGTATTTGGTTTCAAGAACGGAGGTTTAAGATTAAATGAAGCTGGGATATTCTTGATTTGTTTTTAAAACTCATCAAAGAGCTCATGTGAACTGAGATTTACAGTTTTCAACCTGTATGTGGGAGACATCGGGCTACATCCTCAGCTGGTCTAAATTGCCATTGGTCCAACTAAGCTACGTGGATGTACATTAGTTGGGAACCTAGCTCCTTGTGTTTAGTTTTGAAAGACAACTGTACTGAAAGTTTGAAAGGTTTACACTTAGAGAAGCTAATTCTTTTACACGTTATTAGTATTTATAGTTCCACTATATGTTTTGAACTTGTAGTAGTCAACATGCTACAGGGCCCAGTTCTGTAATCATTTATTCATGGGTCTGATGTAAAGCTACTGAAGTCAATGGAGAGACTGTCATTGACTTCAGTGGGCTTTGCCTCAGGCCCCTATGTGAATCTCTCTACATATCCATGGGTCCAAATGATTTCAACATGGTGACTCACGTGAATTAAGAAAGTGGGGGACTGGTCCAACAAACCCTAATCATGAACCCACTCATGTGCACGACTTGATGCATGTGAATAGTCCAATGGGGTCTACTCAACAGGACTATTCACAGGTGTCAATTTCTATATGTGCACAGGTGTTTGCAGGATAGGCCCATACCTTTTAACAACCTTCTGACACTTAAATTAATTCAACAGGTTAGGATTCAAATAAAGTGGAGAGCATAGCGATAACTATGGGCCTGATCCTGTAGTCCTTTCACAGGTAAAGATCACTTTGAAGTCAATTTAGATTTTATTGTTTTGCATAAAAGAAAGCAGGATCATACCTTACTGTGCATTAATTACTAACAATAAGCCACTGGACCAGATCCTCAGAGTGTGTATATCAGCATAGCTCAAATTAACACCAGCTAAGGATCTGTCAGATTACATCTAGCCAAACCAATCTGCCATTGTTGTGTCTTGTGCTTGGCAAAAAATCCAAACAAAACCAAAACCCCCCACTAATATAGGTTACCACATGCAAAGTTTAGAAATAATCTGAAAAGAGAAGACTGTAGCAAATGCAGTAACCTACCATCTGTTTGAGATTTACTGAGGAATATTGTGCTGGCCCGTGGGTGATCCGATGGGTTGAACTCCATGTTCAAATCTTGAAAGGGAGAAACAAAGTTACAATATGTTACAAAGTTTATAATCGCCCAATTCAACAAGCAGACTTTAGCCCTCATTCCCACAAATGGTCCCCACTGGAGTGAGGACTACTTGCATCAGAAAGAGTTGTAGGATTTGGCCTTGGGTGCAATGGTCTTTACTGGACTGAAGTAAAACAAGCAGCTTTTAGAAGTTTGTAATACAAAGTTGAGAGTTGAACTTTCCCTTCCACACCCCCAAGACTTCACCCAGTGCAGGAATAGAGCCTTCTGAATGCAATGTAGGAGAATTAGGTACTGTAAAACAATTATGTAGAACAATGCAGACAGTAGATGGCTTTCCACTATTACATGTGATTACAATAAGCAACTATTGCTGTTTAATTTAAACAAGTTAGCGCTAAACCAGAGCTTTAAAAAGGCTACACTTTTGGAAAATGAACTTTTCCCTGAGGTCCACAGGAAGCATCACAGAATGGCACATTTCCTGCTGTGGCAACTTCATTTCTAAAAAGAATGCACCAAGATAATCATAAGGATGCCCTGTGGTACCAGGTCACAAATTAAGTCAGTACCAACCTGCTTCCTCCTTTTACAACATACGTGAACTTCCAAAAAGTATTATTTTCCTTGGCAAAATTAACACCTTCCCAAACTCACCTGACCCTGAATCCCCCCCGTCACCAATTATTCATGAATTTTACTTCTGGCCACCTACCTGAGCCAGCGAAGCAAATCTGAAATCAAGCACTATTCCTTGTCAAGATGAAAGATTTTTTTTAGCTTAGTAATTAGGTTCTCCCCCGTGGCTGGACCCTCCCTTCTCCCCTTTCTATGTATCTCCTTAGCCTCCTTTATTTCCCTCCATTCATCCCCTTATACTCACTGTCCTCTTTACCCAATCCTCTTACCTGGTTCTCTTCTCTCTTAGGGTGACCAGACAGCAAGTGTGAAAAATCGGGACAGGGGGTGGGGGGTAACAGGAGCCTATATAAGAAAAAGACCGAAAAATCGGGACTGTCCCTATAAAATCAGGACATCTGGTCACCCTCTCTCTCTTCCCCTTCCTTATCCCTTTTGGCCAGTCCTCTTTTCTCCATTTCCTTCCAACACATTCTCCCCCAACATCACAACCAGCACCTCCTCTCTCTCTCTCTCTCTCTCCGCACCTTAATGTTTTCATTGTCTCAATTGCATCCGCATGCATAATCCTCACTCTGCAACCCACAACATAAGCACTGTCCTTGGAGGAGGATGTTAGTTGGGAACCACTACTGGATTCAATTGCTCAGGCCTACCAGCTCTGCCTGATATGCAACAAGTGACACACACATCAACCTACACAGGGTTCTCACTCTCAATTAGAAAGGGGTTCATTATTGCCACGCAATTCTTTCAGCACACTTTACAAAGGAATCCAGGCCAAACTGGTCACCACACCATCTTAGGAAAGTCAGATTACTGCTCCTAGCAACCATAGTTTGTTGTGGGGCTGACAAAAGATTCTGAGATGGCCATCTTATTTCTCTGAGAAACTCTGAACAACAGTGCATGACTACAAATAACATTTTTCATGTGGCTTTCCATACCTTAGAAACAACACTGGAGAAGTAAAAAAACATCAGATGACCTGTAATAAGATAGGTGGTGCTGCCAAGATAATTACCCACTAACCTGAACCCACGATGCATTTCATTAGGAAGAAGAGCAATCAATACTTTAAAATTGTGTAATAAGTCATCTTCCGTACAGTCATAAATAAAACCCAATATGGTTTTATCCTATTGTAGAGGTTTCCATGTAATTTCTGTTTACATCACAGCAATGTAAAATCAGTCAAAGCAATCTCCTTAACTCGTAGCTGAACTCTGACATTTAAACATAGCACTTCAGCAGCCAGGTGTTTCCTTTTATTCAAGTCTAAGGCCATAAGATCAGCCCCTAGTCTTTTCAGCAAATATGAACATTTTGGCACAGGTTCAGGAAGTGTTTTCAGGAAATATAAAAGAAAAACTGATGACCACATCTCTAAGCTGAGTTTCCACCTAAATAAAGTAACTGCACTATAAAGGGACAGTGTGGAAGGAATAAAACATACAATAAAAATTAAAAAGTGACAGGAATTTGAAATATTTAACTCTTCAGCTACAATGTTCTCCTGTGTCAGTGTATTGAAAAGGATGACCTAAAGAGAAAAAATGTTTTAGGCCAGTGCTTTTCAGCCTGTGGTCTGCAGACTATGTCTAAGATTTCCAAAGGGGTTGGCACTGCCATTCGAAATTTTTTAGGTGTCTGCAGATGAGAAAAGTTTGAAAACCACTGCTTTAGGCTATAATTGTTTACATACTATTGGCGCATCACTATTGGATGAAGATTTACATCTTGTGAATATGTTTTCAGGCTCTGGTTTACCTTGGATAAGTAAAATCTCAATTGATTGTACAACTGCAAACACATATGCACTTTAATGTAAATCAGGTCAACAAACTCCATTAAAGATCTGTAATTAAAACTCATGCAGAAGAGTCTGTGGTAAACGTAGGAGGAAAAATCTGCAGAGGTACACATGTGGTTTTAAGTTTCAAAGCCGTTACGAGTGACATTATCCCTCAAAGGTCACATTTATCCTAAAATGAATTTAATGAGACTTGCATACTACTTTACAAGTGTCTAGCACAGGGGTGGGCAAACTACAGCCTGGGGGCTGCATTCAGCCCTTCAGACATTTTAATCCGGCCCTCGAGCTCCATCTGTGGACTGGGGTCAGGGGCTTGCCCCACTCCGCGCAAGCCAGGGCTCCGTGTGGCTCACATATGGACAGCCAGGGGGCTCCACACATCACCCCGCAGCTCCCATTGGCCAGCTATAGCGGCCACTGGGAGCTGCAAGGGGAGTGCCTGCAGATGGGGCAGCACGCAGAGTCGCCTAGCCATGCATCCGCATAGGAGCCGGTAGGAGGACATGCCGCTGCTTCCAGGAGCTGCTTGAGGTAAGCGCTGCCCGGAGCTTGCACCCTTGACCCCCTCCTGCACCCCAATCCCCTGCCCTGATCGCCCTCCAAACCCCTCAGTCCCAACCTGGAGCACCCTCCTGCACCCCCAACCCCTCATCCACAGCCCCACCCCAGAACCCACACCCCCCAGACAAAGCCCTCACTCCCTCCCACATCCCAACTCCCAATTTCGTGGGCATTCATGGCCCATCATACAATTTCCATACCCAGATGTGGCCCTCGGGACAAAAAGTTTGCCCACCCCTGGTCTAGCACAGTTCTCCATAGCATCTCAAAATACTTAGCAAACATTAATATTGCATGAGCTGCTACAACTTATTCTACCTGTGACAGATATTGCAACTTCATGCAGCATCTCTGGGGACCACGTATTAAAATGTATGAATGGTTTATATATTATTGTGTTCTACTCCACAGGGAAGGAGAAGAACCATAGTTACTACAGGAACAAAAACAGTAGGGGGTGATTAACTCCTGGGGTGGAAAGGATTTTGGGTGTAAACGGCTGAGTTTAAACTGACACAGGGACTTCCTTTTGATTCAGCACACTGATGGGACCTCAGGTCCTAGGGGGACACCAACCGTTCCTGAAGGTTTGGAAACACTGTCTACCAGAGCCCTATGTTGGAGTCAGGGATGACCTGTGGTAAGCTTTTAGTAAGCATGTAAGAACTTCCTTTTTCTGTTTTTCTCTAATGCTTTTTTATCTTAAGCATAAATGTATTTTGCTGAGAAAAAGCTGTGTGGTAACTTGTAACTGCTGGCAACACACTGCTCATAACCCTCACAGAGACAGAGACAGACTGGCTTGCTGGGGAAATCATAGTGTAAGGCAGGAGGCTGTGTAGCTTTAAAACCCCAGTCAGGAGGAGTGAGAGAATAGTCCCTATCCAGAGACAGGATAAATGGATTGAAACCTGAGGAAGCTCCTGGAGTGTACCACAAAGGGGAAAATACAGGTGCAGTTACCCTGAAACTTTGACATTGCCCATTTCCCAGTAGGATAAACTGAGGTACAGAGAAATTTTAAGTGACCTGAACAATCTTCAGTAATTGGTGGGAAGGAGAAAAGTGAGAGCAAGCAAGGAAGTCAATTATAGAAAACTACCAAAACAATATCTTTGCTTATAATGTTCTGCTTTGTACCACAGCATATTTTAGAAAGGGGGGGGGGGGGGGGACTAAGAGGCTCTAATTGTCATCAATTCATTGTATTACAAAAATTGCTGTAAAAAATGTAACAAAAACTTGGAGATGCTGAAGTTAAAAGATCAGTCTCAACACCTTCATTATGAGATTCTCTCCTCCTCCTCCCACCCAATAGAAACACTGGTCTATGTTGGATAGTTCTTCCTTCTCCTTTCAAGCTTGCATTTCAAACTCCCTGTGCAGCCTTTCATTTCTTTTAAAAATGACAGGACATGGAGAGGTAAACTATGATTTTAGACTGCCGCAATTTATGAGGCAACACTGTTTTAAAAATTATTATGAAAGGTAATTAAATGGTTTAGATACTAGATATTCAATTGCTGGAGCTTTTCAAAGACTGTGCCTATGGTAATTTAACACACATTACTGTAAATCCATAACTGACTGAGAAAAGATAATTCAATCTGGAGCAGTGATAAGGAAAGAAAAAAAAAAGATTTTTCACCAATGCCATGGTTGGAAGAGTGAGCATTCTTAGGACCACAAAAACAAATTAATTGACATGCTGGATCAGACCCAAGGTTTATCTAGTCCAGTACCATGTCTCTGACCATGGCCAGTACCTTTGGACATGTGTTGTGTTGTACTTAGACAGGAAAGAAAATGGGTAGCATCTCAGCCCAACCAGCTGAGATTCCATCTGCTCCCAGAATAGAACGTTTTAGTGGAATATAAACGTGTATGTCAGATGTAGACAATTAAGGTTCCTAAATTTTATGGTTTTGGTGATGTCTTCTGTGCAAACTTTGGGACTGATTCTTCCCCACTGAGGTCAGTAGCAGTTTTGCCATCAATTTCATTGGGATCAAGTCTGAGCCTTTTGACTCATGCTGCACACGGAGATATTTCCCTAGCTTTCCAACATTTTTTGGCCTCTTACCACAATTTAAACTTTGCTTTTTTCGCCTCTTTAGTTGCCCAGGCATTTTTATTCCATTACAGAAGACAACATTTTGGTACCAATTCAGAGGGTTATCAGGTCTATATAGCTACATAAACTAAGGTTCTGATTCTGCCAGTGCAAGCATAACTTTACTCACATGCACAAACTCTAGTGAGCTTACTGGGATTCACTGACACAGAGGCCCCCTATTCTTTGCAATCAACTCTCATCTCAGGCCCAACAAACTCATTACACAACACATCTTAGAGGGTATTTATCAATAAGGAATGACATGTAAGGTATCTACAGACAGACAGCTTGTGACTTAATCAAGACTCAATCATTGCGACATGTATGTATGGTGTAGCCTGATCTATAGATTATGTAATAATTATATTAATTGCTTAAGAATTCCCAGTTATCACTTTGAGGGTTGCCAGGTTCTTGTCCCAAGATCAGGCCCAGTATTATTCAAATTATTATATAGTTGGGAACCCACATCTGCACAGTTGAACACTCACACTATAGGAACTCTTCTATATTTATAAATAGTTTATTAATACATTTAGCTCAGTCACAAGCACTCAAACTCAGTAAGGTAGACAGAGATACTACAGAATGTACATCTGCACAGCCATATACTCACACCATCCCCTTGCAGGGCAGCCTGAAATGTTAGCTATCATCATCTTCACCACTGTCACCTTCCCCCTCATCACCAGTGCCCAAAAACTTAGGAGTTATGTTGGGCTGTTTATCTGTGCCAAAGTCCATAGGCCTCAAGCCTTATGCTAACTGCTGAAGCCAATGTCTTACAGGATACAGGCCTGAAGGTTCCTTGCATTACTGCTGAGTATAATAAAGGCATAATATAATAAAGGCAAGCTAGCCCTAGGGGCTACAACAGATAATACTGAAAGAATAGTGTAACTATTCTGAAAATATGCTTTATGGTTTTGCAGTAAAAGTCAGTCACCAGTGGAAAATATGTCTCAGGGATGGCCCATTCAAGCAGGAAAGAACTGTCACACCTCCCTAGTTAGCCGATGACGTTATGCAAAGCTTAACTGTCAAGCCGTGCTTCATTTCAAAACCAATGGAAAACCATCAGACAACTGCAAACAATCGAAACCACTTGGAGGTTAAAAAAAGGAATATTACATCAGACAGGGAATCACTCAGTCTATAAATAGAGACAAAAGCCTGTTTCAGTATAATATCGAGCAGGGAGAGGCACTCTGAATCCATTCACTGAGGAAACATCTCAGAGCAGGGATGTTTTCATGAAAGTATGGATCCTGGTTCCTGTAAAGCCAGGCAACTCTGCAAGAGACTGAATGTTGGGAGGAAAAAATACTTTATTAGGTAAGAAAGGCAACTATTAGTAAATGTAGACCCTAGTTTGAGTTTTGTTATTTTGTTTTGTATTGTAACTATTTGTTTCCATCACATTCTCTTGTTTCTAGTTAAATCTCTATTCTTTCTTAAATAAACCTTCTGTTTTATTCTAAGTACTCACAAGTGTGGTATGTTATACAGGAGCAGGGTTTAAGATGAAACTAGTAATGGGAGGTACAGTGTTCCATTGGGGGCAAAGACATCTGGTATTTCTGAGTCAGGGGAAGGCTTCAAGGGAGTTGGGGACTGAGGCACAACTCTTGTTAACCTGCAAGAGAGACAGGGCTGGCATAGCCCGGAGGGGAGTGCTTCAGAGGCTGGCATTAGGGAACTGGCCCAGTTACCACAAGCAAGACTCCCTCACACTGGAGGCAGGAGGTAACAAGATGACTCACAGCCCTGCATAGCCTGAGAATGGTCACAGATTCATCTAAGTAAATTACACGTGTGCCTACATGTTTGCAGGATTGGGGCCCAAAGTCTTTTTTACCCCAAACAATTTCTTCTTCAAGGGTAAAAATCAGCCTCAAGCACCTCCACAACATGAGATTCCACAACGGTCAATAATCCACCTCCTACTGTGGTATCTGAACACCACCAAAAATATGCAATCAGACCAAAAACTGTATTCTTCCCCAGCATAGCAGTGTGCCAAGAAAACATGTTGCATTTCTTGACTGATTTGCTGTCTTAAAAGGAGTTTTTTGTTAGAAAGCTAATGAGAAAAGGAGAGGCAAATCTTAGCTGAGCTCTCTATGGGAAGTTGGAGCATACACAGCCATTCCAAAATCTGACGGGTGGCTACAGGAAGGTCATATATGTTTGGCCCTTAGAACGGTCAGAACCGAAGTCCTTAAGGGGTATGTCTACATTGCAGCTGGCAGCATGCTTCTCAGTTCGGATAGACCAGGGGTTGTCCAACTGGGAGTTGGGACCCCTCAGGGGGTCATGAGCAGTCAGCCTCCACCGAGAACCCCGCTTTGCCTCCAGCATTTCTAATGGTGTTAAATATATTAAAAAGTGGTTTTAATTTATAAAGGGGGGACGCACTCAGAGGCTTGCTATGTGAAAGGGGTCACCAGTGAAAAAGTTTGAGAACCACTGGGGTAGACCGACGTGGGCTAGCTCTGCTTGAGCTAACCTGCTAAAAATAGCAGAGTGGACACTGCAGCATGGGCAGTGGGAAGAGCATAAAGCTGCCCAATACCCTGGGTCCGAACTCGTTTACCTAGCCCAGGGGTGGCCAACATGTGGCTCCGGAGCCACATGCAACTCTTCAAAAGTTAATATGCGGCTCATTGTATAGGCACCGACTCCGGGGCTGGAGCTACAGGTGCCAACTTTCCAATGTGCCATGGGGTGCTCACTGCTCAACCCTAGCTCTGCCATGGGCCCTGCTCCCACTCTACTCCCCCCCCACCCCGTCCCCTGAGCCTGCAGTGCCCTCGCTCCCCACCCCCACTCCTGCCGAGCCTCCTGCATGCCACAAAATAGCTGGTCGGGAGGTGCGGGGAGGGCGCGGGAGACACTGATCGGCGGGGCTGCCGGTGGGTGGGAGGCGCTGGGAGCAGGATGGGGGAGCTGATGGTGGGGCTGCTGATGTATTACTGTGGCTCTTTGGCAATGTACATTGGTAAATTCTGGCTCCTTCTCAGGCTCAGGTTGGCCACCACTAAGCTAGCCCATACCACAACCTGCGCCACAACACCCACGCTGCTATTCTTAGCACGCCACCTCGAGCAGAGCTAGTGCATGTCTGTCTACCTGGCCTGGGAAGCACACTGCAGCTGCAGTGTAAACATACTGCAAGGATCATAGCTGTTGAAGTCAGTTCTAAACACAGAGGAATAGTCTGTGAAACAATTCTATTCCAGGCCATTTAGAGCCTGGACTAGGAGTTTAAATCCAAGTTTAAATCAAAACATCACCTCCTCTCAGATACAGCAACATTAAGAAACAAGTTCAGTCTGAAGTAGAAAACAAACAAACCATCTCAGCAAACCCCAAAAGCTTACGACACATTAGTCAACTTTCTATACTTGCATCTGACTCTACCTCATTCTTCAGAAAGATCTATGTTCTAAAGATCTACGTTTTAAAACTCATGGCCAGAAAGCATTGGGGAAAAACAAAACAAGAAAAAAGGGGAGGTGTTTTTTCTGGCACAATTTTAAAGACATATCACCATTCTTTAAACTCATTAGCATATATGGATAGAAACACTAGCCCCACAAGAGGATGAAGGACAAGTATCCTAGCAACTAGCTTCTTCTGAGGAACACAGAACTTTCACTGTGTTGCAATAGGAAAATCAACATTTTGTTACCTGGTTTCAAAAACTCTATGTGGCTCTTGGAATGGACAGCAGTGTTAACATCATATTTAATTTTAGAAAACTAACAACTTGTTGCTTATTCTTCAGCAAATAAAATTCACTATGTTCCCACTCCCTTAACAACGCTGTGACAATAAAAAAAAATGATGTTACTGAACATGACCTATAGAAACACCTGTTTTATATTTGAACAGCTATAAAACACCATGAAATTACTTACCTCCCTCTTGATGCAATGTTCATTATTTCATGTTTAATCATAAGTTAGTAAAGGATAATATTTATCACTTGTATAGTATCCATAGATCTCATTTTACAAACTGAAAAACTGAGGCTCGGAGATGGTAAGGTCACACTCTAAGGGTAAATCTACACCACAAGCTAGGGGTGTGATTACCTACAAATTCCCAGTAACTCAATTAGAGCTAGTATGATTATAAAGCGTAGTGTAGCCACGGTAGCACAGGCAGCAGTATAACAGCTGAGCAGTGCCAAGTACCCAGCACACATTTGTACCCGGCACCGCTCAGCCATGCCTCCATTGCCGCTGCCAATGCCCATGCTACTACGGCTACATTGCCATTCCGACTTGCGCTAGCACTCATCAAGCCAGCGTGAGTGTGAGTACACGAGCAGGGGAATCACACTCCTAGCTCACAGTATAGATATAGCCTAAGTCAGTTAGTGGGGGGGTTTTAATGAATGTTTACAGTTATTTATGTACCAGAGTTAGAGAAAGACCCCTAGGTCAGACCTAAGCAGGGTGGAAAGCCAAAAAACCATGAGTTCTAATCCCAGATCTGCTACAGATTCTCTCTGACACTTTAGGAAACTCTGTTAACCTCTCTGCCTCAGTTTCCACATCTGTAATCTGATATTAACCTGTACACTCACCTCCCAGGGGTGAGGAGGCATAGTACTTAGAAGATAAAAACCATTGCATACATGCTATGTATTGTTGTTAGTTTTCATTGAAGTATGTCAAAATGGAAGACAAAAATGTATATCAATTAATATGCACACAGAAATTCAGTGCTGAGTACACAACAGCAGGAATGCCCAAAGAATAAAACTACATACCTCAGGCAAACGTAGGCCTGAATTCAGTGCCCACTGAAGCCAACGGAAAGACTCCCACTGACTCCAATGAGCATTGATAGTGGCTTGCTCTTATGCTGCCACACAAGGGAATAAGGAGGCATAAGACCTTTCTCTATCCCCTCTACTCTGTGCAGTCAACCTGCTTGCTTCTCTGGGTGCGCGTGTGTGAAGCTGGCTCAGAAGAGGTGCTATTTCTCCTGCATGCTGGTGAGCAGAGAGGAGTGAGTAGTGGCTGGATTCTTGGTTCCACTTCCCAACGTGCCAGCCAGAGCAACTGTGCGGATACGAGCAAAGTTGCAGATTGGAGGTGGAAGTAATCTGCTACTGGTAAAGAGCCGTAGATTGCTTGCCCCCTGGATCAAAGGGGAAATCAAATAGGAATTGTGAGTCTCCTTACACTGATCTAGACAATCTCAACTTGGTCCTTAAGGCCTGAGATATGTCTGCTGCTTTTCTATATTGCTTTCTTCACTCTGGTGGGCTGCTTATCTTAGCTTAATATTGGTTAGCCATTTAGGGGAATATTCTCATGACAGCAGAAACATAATCCCCATAAAAGTCAAAGTGTGTTAAATGGGTACGCCAAGTGATGATGATCTCCCTAATCAGTCTCCTGCCATCAAAAAACAGAAACCAAAGATTTTTTTTAAATGAAATCATAGGGAAAAAACAAAAAAACACTCCTAGTTCTTGTAGATCTCCTTCTTGAATTGTGTTGTAAAATCTCTCATAAAAATTTATGCAAAGACGTCAATGCAGGAATACAATCTGCCTATTGAAAAACAATGACTCACGCTACTATGCAGCATTTCTAACTGGAATCTTTCAAAATACCATTTTTGGAGTGGATACCATTTCTGTTAGTCTACCATTTCTGTTAGTCTATAAGGTGCCACAGGACCCTTTGTCGCTTCATTTTTGGAGTGGATTTCTAAAATTATGCAATAGCATGTCAAGCTCTGGGAATTAACCCAATCTGTTCAGAAGTTTCCCCAACTTTCAAAAGCCCAAATAATTAGGCTGAATCATATGCCTAGGTCTAGAACATGTAATAGCAGCAATTTATATGTATAGTCATTTCCTAGATTACAATATAAAGGATGGCAATTCAAAAACACAAGTTTCAGCCAACATTGCTCCTGCCTATCTGTACTATGTATACGGAACTTATTACCTAGGTATCTAAGGCCACAATCCAGCAAAACACTTAAGAAAATGAGGATTACTCCCTTTGAAGCCAATGGGACTATTCACATGCTTAAAGTTTAGTACATATTTGATTTGCTACATCAGGGCCTTAGTGCTGAACAAAGTAAGGGAGAAGCCAAAGAAACTAGTGCAACTGGTGTTTTCTCTCTACATTCCTCCAGGTGACAGGGGTATACATATATGTATGTTTAACTTTATTTTTAAAAACTGATTAAATAGGAATGATTCCCAGAGAAAAAAGAAAATTGAAAAGGTGCATCTTAAACTTCATTTCAGACCTGGCTTAGCCTTTGTTTGGCTCTTCCTACACTAGAGCTAAGGTCCTGCTATTGAGAAGGCTCTGGCTCCCACACTTGAGGGTCTAAACATAGGTCTCTGCAGCCGCATTGTCCCCATGGACCATAGATGTCTTAGAGGATGGCAGAAGGTAAGGTGATCTCTGAGGGAGCAAGGCTGCAATCATTCAAGGGGACTGTAGATTGGAATCAGGTGCAGGAATTCCCTTCTGGAGTGAATGGACAGCCAGTGGAATTGATCTTTGTGGAATATAAAGCAGGGTGCCGAGGGTTGTAAGTATTCTGCTTTCTTGTGGAAGCTTTGTTTAGTCCCATGTTAAGTGAGGTGCAGTCACCTAACTTGAAGGAGGCAAAAGCATGGATCACCATGGTTAGATTCTCATCTGAGAGAGAATGATGCAACTGATGAGAGAGAGGGAGAAATTCCTGGTCACTATGACAATGGCACGTGCAGGAGCAGTGATGAGTCCAGTTTGACCACAGGTTTCAAGCCACTGTGGCAATCTGTAATCCAATACCACTCATCGTAGTTGAGGTTAAGGTTTTCCCCTCCTTCGACTTTCATTCTGTCTTTTCTAGATTTAAGCTTGAGAAAACTGGCCATATCCATTTACTGCTCTGTTCCACACAATGGGGCACCTTGGTGATGGTGGAAACTACAGTAAAAGCATTTTTATCCGACATGTTGTGTAAGGGGGTGGAAAATTCCACTTAACTAAGAGGGAGGGAGGGAGAGTTTGGGTGTGGGAGGAGGTGTGGGGTTGGGGCACAAGCTCTGAGAGGGAGTTTGGGTGCAGAAGGGGGTTCAGAGCAGGGGATTGGGGTGCAGGTGGTGTTTTGGGGTGCCCAATCAAGGGGAGCGCTCACCTCAAGTGGCTCCCCTCAATCGGCGACCTGTCCCTGCTGCTCCTAGGCAGAGGCGCAACAGGCGGCTCTGTGCGCTGCCTCCGCCTTGCCCCAAGCCCTGGCGCCGCAGCTCCCATTGGCCGGGAACCGCAGCCAATGGGAGCTGCGGGGTGGCACCTGTGGACGTGGAGATAAATAGGTCTTTTTCCATCTAATTTCTCTGATTCTATGATGAATTCTCATTGGAATATCCCAGTACTGAACTCAAAAGCTTTTCACTTTTAATTGTAAATGATGATAAAGTTTATAGTCACATCTACGTAAATGATACCATCAGAAAAGTAAAGAGTAATTTAATTCTTATCTCTGGGGAAAGAGAAGGAAATAAGTGATTTCTCCATATTAAGTGAAGAATCAGCATGATCCTAGAGACCAACCATTCTGTGCTATGTGAACAGAAGATTCCTCTGCCAGTTTTCCATTAATTCAAGAGCACCTCTCTTTCTCAAACTCCCACATGACAAAGAAAATGCTTGTGTAAAAATGCTAAACAGTGCCTAGTATATAATTAAGGCTATGATTTTGTCATGGATATGTTTAGTAAAAGTCATGGACAGGTCACAAGCGAGAAACAAACACACACAAAAAAACCCCACAAAAGCCGTGACCTGTCCCTGACTTTTACTAAAATAATTCCTGACAAAATGGGGAGGGAAGAGGGTCCAGCACCCTGCCCCTCCCCCGGCTGCAGCAGCTGAAGGGTCCCCACTGCCCTGCGGAGATGGAGGGGGGGGGGGAAGAGAAGGGTTCCCCACCACCGCTGGTTGGGGAGCAGTGGGGGGCCCCTTCCTGTAGCCACTGAGCAGCTCCCGGGTCCCTCTGCTGTGGCCGGAGGCGGCTGGGAGCTGCGGGGATGGGGGGCGGCTGCTGGTGGCCGCTGAGCAGCTCCCGGGTCCCCACACCACCGCCAGCTGGAAAGCTCGGGGGGGCGGGGAGGGAGAGCACCCTTCCAGCGGCCGCTGAGCAGCTCCAGGATCCCACTTTCGGACCGGCAGCTCGCAGCGGCTGAGCAGCTGCAGGGTGGGGCCCTGCCAGCGGTGGAAGCTGGAGATCTTAGGGGTTCCCCCACAGCCCACAGAGGCTGGGCTGCTGCAGGGGTCCCCCGCCGCCGGCTTCAGCAGATGTTACTGAGCATGCTCAGTACACCCTACTAAGTAGCACATGCAGTCAGCAGTTTTTCACACTACAGGGCTGGTCAGCTGGGGGTTCCCAACGTCACGGAGGTCGCTGGAAGTCTCGGATTCTGTGACCTCCGTAACATAATCGTAGCCTTATATATAATACACGGATATACACACAAGTACACAGAAAAAAAATATTGTTTTCATGGCTTGTGAGCGTAAGAAGAAAAATGTTGCTTCCACTAAAGGAACTAAAAAAATAATGAGATATCTAGCCTCGCGAAAAAAAAGTACTGGCAGGAAGAATACTGATGTAATTAAATGAGTTACAATGTATATGTTCATGATATCAGTGTAATATACTCTGCCTTGACTCAATGTCCTGCCTACTATGTACTGCCCATCATATTCTTGAATAAAAATATCGATGTCCGTTTGTTTTTAAGTCTTTAACCCTATTTAATGTACAATAATTAAGGGAAAATGTGAACTAGTGAAGAACAAGAGGCTTGAGCTGTTTCACATTTGCTACAGAAAGCAAAATCCCCAGCAGAGGTATTCAAAGGTGAATTGCTAAGGTTTTGCTAAAAACTGTAAAACTTGTACTTACAACAAAATCCCAAAAGAGGGGGGAAAAGTATTTCTTGTTTGAAAATGTAATTAACACTGTATTTTAAGTTAGCCTGAAATGATAATTATTCCATACAGACCCTAAGGATCTGAGCTACAGGCCTGCCAGCTGGAACAAATTACATCATGAATATAAGTTTGAAAAAGCCAATCCATTCTAAAGCTTTATTCTAACTCCATCATTCCTCCCCAGTTTCTTACTATCCTGTGAGATCCCCCCTTCAATGCAGCTGCAGGGCTAAGGGCAAGATCCAATGGCTTGAAGTTGAAGCAAGACAAATTCAGACTAGAAATAAGATGCAAATCATTAAATGGTGAGGGTAATTAATCATTGGAACAACTTAACAAAGGTTGCAGTGGAGTCTCCACGTGTGGCAATACTAAAATCAAGATTGCAAGTTTTTCTAAAAAAAATATGCTGGAGTTCAAATAGGAATGAATTCAAGGAAGTCCACGGCCTGTGTCAGGCAGCAGGCCAGACTAGATGATCCCAGTGGCTCCTACTGGCCTTGTAATCTATGAATCTTGCAACTGAATTTGCATGGGAGAACTACATGGAGGCAGATGCAGGATAGAAATGTAATGGTCTATCCACCCCTTAAACTATTTTTCTTTTAATATGATTGCACCAGTGGATATATACTGCATAAAACATTTGTATGTCACTGAATTTACAAGGTTCTTTACAAAACAGGTTTCTTAACCTGAAGATTTTATAATCTAAAGAAGGGGTGGGTTAACTTTTTGGCCCGAGGGCCATATCTGGTTGGGGAAATTGCATGCAGGGCCATGAATGTAAGACTGGGGCACGGGGTTGGGGTGTGGGAGGGAGTGCGGGGTGCAGAAAGGGGCTCAGGGCAAGAGGTTGGGGCACAGGAGGCGTGTAGGGTATATGAGGGGGATCATGGCAGGGGGTTGAGGTTCAGGGAGGGGTGAAGACGAGGCTCAGGGCAGAGGAGTGTAGGAGGGAGCTCATGGCAGGGGTTGGGGTACAGCAGGGGGCTCAATGCAGGGAGTTTGGGGTCTCAGGGCAGGTGGTTGGGGTGCAGGAGGGGTTCAGAGTGCAGGCTCCAGCCCGGGGCCACTTACTTTGAGCGGCTCTGGGATGGCAGCGGCACTCAGCAGGGCTAAGGCAGGCTCCCTGCCTGCCCTGGGCCCCGCGCCGCTCCCGGAAGTGGCCAGCACCACGTCCCTGCGGCCCCTGGGGGAGGGGGAGGAGGAGGGCTCTGCATGCTACCCTCGCCTGTGGGTACCTCCCCCGAAGCTCCCATTGGACACGGTTCCCTGTTCCCAGCCAATGGGAGCTGGGGTGGGGGGCGCGTGCCATGGTGGAGGCAATCCCGTGAGCAGTTGTTTCCTCGCCTCGATCTAAAGGCAATAACATACCGGCCAATAGTTCAGAAGAGGGAGGGACTGGAAGTGATGAGAAGGAAGGATAGAAAGAAGGTGCGACTTTATGAAGAGGTGTGTTTTAAGGAGAGATGTGAATTACACAAAGCACAGTGCCCTCTCATTTAAAATAAACTTGCAGTTGCAATTATATCCTGACAGACATAAACAAACGATCAGTTGTTGCTACACCAAATTATTTCACCTGCCATATCAATGTTTTAAAACCTTAAATGCCAAATACCAAAGAAGTTTTAAACTACAGACTCCAAGAACAATGCTGGCTGTAATCCTAGCCAACAATGCTACACATTTAACCCACAAAAGGCAGCAGCTGGCAGGCTATTGTTTCATATCTTGTAATTGGGTAAAATACACAACAGAAATTATCCATGCCAAAGTTCCATCTATTTACTTGTGAACAGGAACTTTGGGTTAACCTGGAGATAAAGAGATCCAAGTTTATCTGAAAGGTTTAAATCCATACCAGAAAATCATCAGATTCATCATGCAGTCATCTACCTGACATTTAAACACTTCAGTGCTAGATGGTAGCATTAACCCCAGCTCCCCCTTGTGAGCAGTTCCCAGCTCTACCAGCCTATGGTGATTATAAGGAGGCATCTCAGAGCTCCCTGATTTTGCAGCAATGGGTAACGCAACGCTCCCAGGGATGCACTGTGCTCTACAGACCAGCACACAAGAGGTTGGCACTATATTGCTCCACCTACTCCTCAACTCTTCTCAGCATATTCACACTGAGTGAAGCTTGCAGTGAAGTTTTGCCACCAACTGTTCTCAATGTTCTTGTGGCAAATGGTCAATAAAAGCATTAAACTTCTGATAGGTCAGGTAGTCATTCTGACAGTAGAGCCTGGTGATTAGCTACCCTGAACAGTAATGTTGCTGACTAGTAACTCTTTCGACCAAAAAGATCCAGACCTTTCTGTTCTTATTATAGGGGGTGGCATTTTGGGTATGTTGCCTGCAGCTTTCATTGACTGTGTCCCACAATCAGAGATTTTGGTGCTGGGTGAGGCAATAAAAACTCAGAATCCCTGGCCCAGACATAGTATTTATTATCAGTCTGCTTGCTCATGGGAGGGAGTGTTGCTGGAGTTTGCCAGATGGTTTTGACTGACTCATGGAGGGCTTCATTAATTGGCAGTGCTACCCATGCTGAGATACAGGTGTGCAATATGTCCAGGAGCTTGTGCTGGAAATCCTGGACTTCTTTCAGGGTAATTTGCATAGTGTCATTGAGCCACTTGAATAGGTCCTGGAATTGCCTAAAGTCATGACCTAATGATGGTGGCGGCATTACTGTCTCATCAGGTGACAACAAAGATGTTTGTAAGGGGCGGTAACCTTCCTTGTCCACCCTTGCCTCTTGCTCCTCAAAGGTCTCCTCAGGCTCAGAGTGGAGAGAAGGGATGGATGGTACTGGCAAACAAGGTCTTCTGTGTTCCCCGTGGGACTGAGCTGAACTGTACCAACAGAATTTTGTACAGGCATTGATGATGTTGCAGAAGCTGTTTTGTGAGGTGCTGACATCAGTACCAAAGGGGTCGAGGATTCCATTGAAGTCTTTCTCTTGGCTGTAGTGCTCTTTGGAAATGAACCCTCTACCACTGAGGTAATTTAAGTCTTAGCAAGCTTCACGTGCTCAAAGCACTAAGTGCTTAGCAAGCACTAAGTGCTCAGCAAGCACTAAGTGCTCAGAGCTTCACTGGCACTCCTCTCAGTGACCAGATCTTTGATGAGGAACTCTCGGTTGTGCTCCTCTTATCCCCCTCCTTGGACTTGGAATGGGAAGCTCTCAGTACTGTTGGTGTAGTTATTGGTAACTCATTCATGGAGAGTGTTGGAGACCAGGGTTTCAATGAAAGCTTTGAAGCTCTCAGTGACCATACTCTCGATGACGACAGGTCACCGACAAAGGTGACGGGTCCCTGTAGGGTGGGGGGTTTCTGCACCCAGGACAGAAGCTGGTCTTAAGGCTTGCTCCATCATTAAAAGCATACAGTTTATTTCTCTGTTCTTCTGGGATCTTCCCTTAAAAGAAGTGCACATCTTGCACTTGCTGGGAATATGTGAGTTCCCCAAATAAAGAATGCACTTGGAGTGCCTGTCACTAATGGGGATTGCTTCTTTACAAGAAAAGTGCCTTTTAAAGCCTGCTGAGCCCAACAACGCTGACAGAAGAAAACTTGTTCAAGACCTCAACAGGGGAAAAAAAGGGAACAAACATTCCAACAATTGTAAGGTACTAAACCTACCTCTAAGAACGATCAAAACTAAAATACTTATGAAAGAGGGAACAGGCACAAAGCAAACAGGCACATGCTAAACTCCATCTCTGGCCAAACGTGGTTGAGAAGGAACTGAGGGCAGTTCACCCACACAGTCCTATACCGCCACGGTACGGGGTCCGAGGATGTATACAGTAGATGCACAGGCCAAAGCAGGCACTGCCACCAAACAGGTACGGGGCGTATGTGCACCTAAAGTGGAGCACCCACAGCGACACTACTCAAAGAAGAGCCTCTCTTACCAATCAAAATCTAAATGAATTTTAAATATCTATCTATCTATATTAGCCAGTCCCTTTTTATCACTGAATTTTAGTTACGTCCATAAGCCCCTTACAACAGGAGGGATGTCAGACTGCCTCAGCACATTTCTAGTTCAGATATATAGTTCAAGCACATCCAACTGTGGGGGGGATTTAATATCCATCTGGATCTTATTAGGACTATGGACACTGAGGCTGTCACATCCCAGCACCCCCATGAAACTTGGAATTCCCCAACACCGTCTTCTCTTCTGCTTGTTCAAAGGGACCTGGGAGGTACATGCTGCTCAATCAGATCCACATGCTTTATATACCAGGCAAGAAAGAGGGAGCAAGAGTGGGGAAGAGGCTGTGCTGACCAAGGGAGAAGATGAATGTGGATCAAAAGCTCAGTGAAAGAAAATCTCGGTTCATACCTTGAGACTGTTCTTGGAAATAGGAAGTATGGTCTGGGGAGATCCCACCTTGTGGCGACTGCATATCTTGTGCATGCACCCCATTAAAAAGGTGGTGATTTCAATATGCTCAACTGCAGAGCCATATGATAATTTTAGCTATTGTGAACTTCTGACTGCATCACTAACACTCTGCCCACTCATCGATTTCTACTGAGACTTATTCTGGCACTCTAAACCCGGGAGCGGCTTCAAACAAGCACAAAGTTTTATACAGTTATTTTTAAATTCAACTCCTATAGAAATGTTTTCTTCTTCCCCCAAACATGGACTTCTTCCCAAAATTACATTGGCCCAATGCCCAGAAAAAGTAATGTTCAGTCCTGGATCAGAAATTAGTTCTAGGCAGATATCTTGCAACTCTGCAGATCTAAATAGGCGCTTTATAGCAATGGAATGGGGAGATTCTCAGTTTCCTATTCATTCACTCATCCAAGCCACTCATGAGTATTGTGACTATTCTAAACTCCTACTGATAAAACCTCTATACACCAAGCCATTATGTATTCTGTATCTGCCATATAATTTACAGGGGGGAAAAAACTATTGTAGGTATAATTGAGGGGTGTGTGTGTGTGTGTGTGTGTGTGTGTGTGTGTGTGTGTGTGTGTGTGTGTGTGTGTGTGTGTGTGTGTGTGTGTGTGTGTGTGTGTGTGTGTGTGTGTGTGTGTGTGTGTGTGTGTGTGTGTGTGTGTACGTAAAAGAAATGCTCTTGGTACTAATTTTGAAAACAAAACAATGCCTGTAAAGCAATGTGACTGTTATGCTGAGCCCAGATGTACCTCTATAAGCAAATGGAAATTGTTTTTAATCCATAAACATGCAGAAATGTAGTCTGTCTTCGAATATTCCAGGGTTGAGTGAAAGCAATGAGTCCCGCTGGGATCTGAGAATCTCCCCTTTCCAATGCTACTAGCTCTGCAGGGCCATGTGATAACAGACTTAAAAGTTTCAACATTTTTATATATTACACACAAATTATATTAAAAGAACATTCTTAAAGTTGCAAAGTCAAGCACCCAAAATTTAAGAAATGCCATAATTAAGGTTGCTTGTGCAGTTTTAGAATCATAGAACTGGAAGGGACCTCGAGGGGTCATCTAGTCCAGTCCTCTGCACTCAAGGCAGGACAAAGTATTATCCAGACCATCCCTGACGGGTGTTTGTTCAACCTGCTCTTAAAAATCTCCAATGAGGGAGATTCCACAACCTCCCTAGGCAATTTATTCCAGTGTTTAACCACTCTGACAGTTAGGAAGTTTTTCCTAATGCCCAACCTAAAGCTCCCTTGCTGCAATGTCCAACCTAAACCTCCCTTGCTGCCCATTGCTTCTTGTCCTAGCCTCAGAGGTTAAGAACAATAATTTTTCTCCCTCCTCCTTGTAACAACCTTTTATGTACTCTCAGTCTTCCCTTCTCCAGACTAAACAAACCCATTTTTTTCAATCTTCCCTCATAGGTCATATTTTCTAGACCTTTCATCATTTTTGTTGCTCTTCTCTGGACTTTCTCCAATTTGTCCACATCTTTCCTGAAATGTGGCGCCCAGAACTAGACACAATACTCCAGTTGAGGCCTAATCAGTGCGGAGTAGAACGGCAAAATTATTTCTTGCTTACAATAATTTCTCAAAAATTATTTCTTGCTTACAATACTCCTGCTAATACATCCCAGAATGATGTTTGCTTTTTTTGCAACAGCGTTACACTGCTGACTCATATTTAGCTTTTGCTCCACTATGATCCACAGAGCCCTTTCCGCAGTACTCCTTCCTAGGCAGTCATTTCCCATTTTGTACGTGTGCAACTGATTGTTCCATCCTAAGTGGAGTACTTTGCATTTGTCCTTATTGAATTTCACCCTATTTACTTCAGACCATTTCTCCAGTTTGTCTAGATCCTTTTGAATGTTAATGCTATCCTCCAAAGCTCTTGCAACCCTTCCCAGCTTGGTATCATTCGCAAACTTTAGAAGTATACTCTCTACGCCATTATCTAAATGATTGATGAAAATATTTAACAGAACCAGACCCAGAAACAATCCCTGCAGGACCCCACTCGTTATGCCCTTCCAGCATGACTGTGAATCACTGACAACTACTCTCTGGGAATGGTTTTCCAACCAGCTATGTACCCAACTTATAGTAGCTCCATCTAGGTTGTATTTCCCTAGGGTTTTTTTTTTAAATGAGAAAGTCATGCAAGACAGTATCAAAAGCCTTACTAAAGTCAAGATATACCACATCTACCACTTCCGCCCCCATCCACAAGGCTTGTTACCCTGTCAAAGAAAGCTATCAGGTTGGTTTGACACAATTTGTTCTTGACAAATCCATGCTGACCATTACTTATCACCTCATTATTTTCTAGATGTTTGCAAATTGATTTCTTAATTATTTGCTCTATTATCTTTCCGGGTACAGATGCATAAACAGGGGAATAGAGTAGGAGAAAAGAGGTTATTTTACCTCTGTATTTTTCACGCAATGTAGAGTTCAATTTCCTTCAACTATTTTTCCTTCAATATTGTGACCATGCTTAAATGCTTTTATATTATTGATAAAGATTATCACAAAGAAAATATTCACTAAGAATATATCTATGCAAGCAAATTCAGACCTGTACTTCTCCAATGATGCAATGATCCAATGTTGATAGTAACAACAGCAAAATGGTAGTTAGACAATACAGTAGTTAAAATTACCTGCCTCTGGAAAACTGCCGGCCCCCGACAGTAGAAAATTAAGTATCTAAAAAGTGCAAGTTTGGACAAGATCAAAGATATAAATCTCTAACCAAAACCAGAAATACTCACATGCTAACAGCCTAATTATTAACAGAAAATATATGAGGTTCATCGATGATCGATGTTGATGTGTTCTCTTATTTTCTTACATTTCCATTGCTCTGCCCATAGGAGAGAGTCCAATAAAAGTTACAGAAATGACACTGAAAAAGATAATTGATAATATAGTACCCCACTTAATCAGAATGGCTGCTTCATCCACTCTTCTCCAAGGGAACCAATTGACTCTAGCCACAGTGAACAGCAGCCACAGTAATAGCAGTGCTTCCACCTAATAGGGATGCATTTAGCCAGCATCAAGGGGTCAAGTGATATTTAACCAGGTGCTAAATGGATGTGAAATTCTCCTGTCTGAGCACCTTTAAATACAGAAATTGCCCCATAAAGATAAAATGCAGTAACACACTTTTATTCAAGATGGATCATCATCATTTTAGGTCTTCTCAGACTTTTTCCTTTAAATCAGGACTGCCAGTTGATTAGCACAAGAAAGAGTCCACTGGAGTGTTCCAGTGTACATACTACTGGACAGGTATTAGTGCTTTCAATCTTCTTAAGGGGAGTAATTGCAACTTTGTGCATTTATACACAAAAACTCGTAAGTTTTGTTCCATGATGTGGGGATTCAGGTGTTCCTAGTGTGTATCACATTATCAGCAATGAGTGCCAGGTATTTTAGCTGAATTTCAAATCAATTGGTCAAAATCCCAATAAGTTGTAATCCCAAAACAAACACTCGTAAGGCAAAGTAGGAGGGCCGATAATTACAATCCTAGATATTGATAGCTCTACTCCCTTCCAGGGTCACTGGAATAGCAGGTCTAATCAAGCACAAAGCAGAATGACTCACTCACAGGGTCAGAAGGGACCCTCGTGATCATCTAGTCTGACCTCTTGTATATTGCAGGCCACAGCCCCTCACCCATCCATTCCTGAATCAGACCCCTAACCTCTGGCTAAGTTACTGAAGTCCTCAAATTTAAAGACTTCAAATTACAGAGAATTCACCATTTACACATTAGTTTAAACCTGCAAGTGTCTTATGCCCATGCTGTAGAGGAAGATGAAAAACCCCAGGGGTCTCTGCCAAGCTGACCTGGGGGAAAATTCCTTCCCAACCCCAAATATGATGGTCAGTTAGACTCTCTGAGTATGTGGACAAGACCCACAGACAGATACCTGGGAAAGAATTCTCTGTAGTAACTCAGAGCCCTCCCCATCTAAGTGTCCTGTCTCCAGCCGTTGGGGATTTTTGCTACTGGCAGTCGCCAATTGGCCACATGCCACCGTAGGCAGTCCCATCATACCACACTCCATAAACTTATAAAGCTCAATCTTGAAGCCAGTTAAGTTTTTTGGCCCCACTGCTCCCCTTTGGAAGGAACTACTGGGGCCTTTTTGAGGGAGTGGGACCTGACATGGCAGAGTAGTTTTACACTACATCACTCCTGTCCATAGGCATAGAAGTGTCAACTTTCCAGGAATGGTTTTATTGCAATGTACAGACTTTCCGTCTTAGAACATTGACTTGACATGCATTGGACCTGACAATTGGCACTTCTGGGAAGGAAGGGGGGAAAGGATTGTTGACATCTTGTGTTTCAGCCACAGCAGCCAAAACACAGCTAGATCTGAGGTGATATAGAAAGCGTACGAACTAAAATATACAATCCAATCATTTGCCCATTGGTGGCAATGACAAAATGCCAAATGTCTTCAATGTGAGGTCACATTAAGTGTTCCAATTTTTCAGGCCAAAATAACACTCACTGTCCATTTAGTAACACATTTCTCCTGTCCACTCCGAGATTAAAAATGGATAGGTAACTCAGACATTGAACTCTTCCACCTAACACCACACATTTGGACACAAGCCAATACAGGCGGGTCGCATCTTAGGCGCATTTAACATGCGCGAATTCAGCTTTGCGAGGTTGGCAAAACCAGGAAAAAAAAGAAAAATAACTATTTAAAAACTGAATTGGTACTGCGGGCGATTCCGTCCGCCATTCAACTCAATGGCGTTTCACTATACGCGGTTTTTCGCTTTACGCACGAACCGCGGAACGGAACCCCCGCGTAAAATGAGACTTGCCTGTACTACGTTTAAAAGTATACATGCCTCTTACGTAAGATGACTACAAGTGCTGCTGTTTGAAAAGTTTTGCAAAAAATGTCAGAGCAATGGAAAATTTTGATTTAAAAAAAATACACAGATTTGGAAACCATCCATGATTTTTTGCAATATTTTCTGTCTCATGATCTCACTTGTACAGTGGGGCACAAACTGGGCTTAGGTTTTCACTTGGGCATTGCTCCTGGAGACCAGGGCCTCTGTTTTTTATAGTGTCCTGCAGTTTCTGAGTATGTGGATGGGCATAAGAAAGGGAGGGAGAGACTAATGGGGTAAATTAGAGAAGAGAAATGTAAAACAGATTTTGGAGGGAGAAGGGTGAAAAGACAAAATACAGGTGAGGCAGTCGTGGGCAAAATATAGGGGAAGAGAGATGGGGAAGAGTGAGTGAGAGAAGAAAAAGAAAGACACTTAAGACAACTAAGGAAAAGATACAGCATGATCTATCATAGAAAAAAGAAAAAAAAATGGAGCAAAGCCAGAGAAGGAAATAAAGTATAGCAAAGATGAGCTAGGTACAGCTGATCAAATAGTATTCAAGTAAACACACTATTCAACAGTTTTTACTGCTATTAGACAAATACTGTATTCAATTAACACTTTTTTGGTACTCTTCGATCATCTCCACAGCTAGTGAGATTCTATTTGGTGAACATATTTGACAAATTCTAGTGAAATTACTTGAATAATATTAGGACATTTTTTTTAATCTGGTGTTGACCTGAATTTGATGGGTTAGTTGTTATTGCTTGCCACTGATTGCATTTGACCAGAAGATTTATAGGTTTTTATTTAATTTAGACTACAAAGTTTAAGAACTTAGAGAGTTTTATATTGGGAGAGGACTTTTGGGGTGCTTGGTAAGAACACGTACACTGAGGACAATACCAAATTGATAAAAAATTTATTGAAATTAACATAAAAATAAGAAATGCAATGAAAATTATAACTGCAAAACAGTAAAAGCATTTTAAAAACTTTTGGTAGTAACATTTTTATTATAAGTACCTTAACCTAACATACTTACACTCTTTTTTGAGACCCGGTAATAGGAGGTGAAGGACCAGCCTTATTTTTGGCATGCCCGATTACGCGATGATGCTGGCTTTTCTAATGGTTAGGAATGTTGAGTCGTTATACTATACTGCACAAGCTGAGCTGATAGATAGATGAAAAGATAGTTTATAGAATATAGGAGAAATGGAAAAAGCACTTTAAGAAACCGAAGATTTAGGAGTTGGAAGAGCTTACAACCCGTTTTTTTACCAGATATTTTATAGGATATTGACCTATGTAATTTAGGCCCAACCTACGATACCCAAATTTTATTTTTGTACCCTACGAAATTTATGGGTACCCCCTTTTTTTTTTTAATAGGTTAGTGGATTATGACACTTACTTTCTAAATATATGAATAAGGATTAATTTACTTTAAAACTGCCAACCTAGGCTTTTTTGGTGACCTTTAAGTTGTGGTGTACCCTGCGGTTACCAACCGGTTGTAGATGCCAGATAAACCTGTGATGTGATGTGGATAGGTTGGGGGGTTTTTTTTGGTTTTTTTGTTTTTTAAAGTTTAGGGACCATTATTATTTGTGCCAAAGGTTGCCAGCTTTTATGCTGACATATTTATAACTGATTATACTTTTTGCTATATAGCAGATTTTACAGGCCGGTAGGCTTTTTGCATTTTAGCAAAACTTATTAGGAAACACATGCCTTAACATGTTTTAAATTATAAGGAATTAATACCAATAAAATATAAGAATAAAATAGATTAAATTCAGGAAAAGAAACATTAATTGATACTGCTGGCTGGATTAATAGGATATAATAGCTACCAAAATAATCCTATGGGCTACATTGGCTATTCAACCTTCCCTAGTAATAAATCACCCTTTAAAATGAAAAAGCCCAGGAGGCCCTCCTGTTCGAAAAACATGGTTTAACTGTTTCCTCTTTCCCCCCAGCTAATGCATTATCCTTCTCTGAACACATGGAAGCAGATAATAGCATTTTACCAAGTTTGGAAAGGAGGACACAGTACTGTTCTAATTTATGCTGGAGACCAGACTGTACTCTGGTTTACCACAGGATTGCGGGAGAACAAAGGTGACCTAAAATCACCTTTGTCCTCATCCACTTGGCCCATAGTCTGAATCCAATCTGGAATCACTGTTCTCGACCAAAAGAATCCCTCGGCTTCACTGTCTTCCTGATGATAATACTGCAAACCTGGCAGCTCCCAGCTTTCCTTTAAATAACTAGAAGTGTTAATTTCACTTTGCTGTTTCTAATTTGTCCCTTTTTTCCAGTTGCATTAAACACGCACAGGATCTGATTATGTAATCTCCAGATACGTGGGAGGGAACTGCAGTCTTGCCTGAAAAATCTCCTACTGCTTATGCATTCAAAAGCCCAGCTGCATACATCTCAAAGGCACATCAATGTATCTGCGATTACAAGTGAGCCCTTATGTTCTATATTACAAAATGGACTACCAGATAAAGGGTAGAAGAGGGATTTTACTTATTTAAATTAAAAAAAAAAAAAAAAAGATCATGAGCCAGATCTTCATCTGGTGTAAATGAGCACAGCTTCGTTGAAGTTAATGGATCTGTACTAATTTATATTAGCTGAGGTTCTGGCACCTTCTGGGTAGGTCTACTCTGAAAAGTAAGCCCAGGGTTCTAATTTTAACCCCACTTCCATCTATACACAAATGGCGCTAACCCCGGGATCCAGGACCACAGGGGCGGAGGGTCCGAGCCAGAGTCAAACCAGGACTCAGGTTCAAGCCCTACTGGTTTGCAGTGTAGATGCAGCTTTGGGAGTCACCAGAAGTATCCCACAGTCACACGAGTCAACTATCTTTGTCCTCTGAACAGTCAAGTGGTGGACAGTGAAGTTTTCCCACACTGCAGCACAAACGAGGGGCTAGAGTAGTTACATTTTTGGAGGGTGCTAGGAAGTCTGGGATACAAGTATCTGGAGTCAGGCCCTCATAATGCAGTGTAGACACATGAGCCCTAGGTTGGGACCAAGGGTTCAACAATTCCTAATCCAAGGTTACAATGAGTGTAGACACTCAAACCTTAGGTTAACAAACCCAGGGTCTGCTAATTCAAGTTCTATTAGCCACAAGTTTACATTGTAGCGTAGACAAACCCTCTGTGAAGTTATTTTGATGATCTCAATCCAACCGCCAATGGATAAAAACAGGTTAGTTACCTGTTCTGTTACTGTTTTTCTTCGTGATATGGGTGCAGACATGTATTCCACGTAGGTATGTGCATGCCCAGCACATCGAAACTGGAGAAGTTTCCCTACTAGTACTTGTAAAAGGAGCACTCTAGCACTGTGGCCCTAACCTCATTCCCTGGCTCTAAAAGGTTGGTGGTGCCCCCATCTCCCTCCAGTTTCTTTGCACAGACCAACAAGAATAGAGACTCCAATGCAGAGAGGATGGAGGGTGGGTTGTGGAATACCCGTCTGCACTGACATCTCGAAGAACAGATACCAAACAGGTTTCAGAGTGGCAGCCGTGTTAGTCTGTGTCAGCAAAAAGAAAAGGAATACTTGTGGCATCTTAGAGACTAACAAATTTATTTCAGCAAAACAAAAGCTTATGCTGAAATAAATTTGTTAGTCTCTAAGGTGCCACAAGTACTCCTTTTCTTTTTAGATACCAAACAGGTAAGCAACATTTTCTTCTTCAAGTGGCTGCAGATGTGCATTCCACGTAGGTGACTTACAAGCTGTACACATGGGAGGTGGGTCTCAGGATCTATTTAAACAATGACTGCAGGACTGACTTCCCAACGTTTGCATCTGATCTCGAAGCAGTCATGATAGCACAGTGCTTGGCAAAAGTACATAAAGAGGACTAAGTGTCAGCCCTACAATGTCCAAAATTGAACATCACCGAGGAATGCTAATCAACGTCACTTGGGCTCTTGTCAAACGGGCTCTGCAATCTCCATGGAGACATAGTTTGAGCTACCTCATAAGCTGTTGTAATGCAGCACGTTATTTACCTGGAAGCTGCCTCACAGGAAAGGAGGGCTGTCAGAAGAAAGGCTGTGAACAACACTGCTGCTGACTGCTGTAGTGGTGCCCATTTGTGGCCAGGATACAACTCCCAATGAACCTTAACCTTAAACAAATGCAAGGTCTCACCAGTTTTGTCTGAGAACAAAAACCAACCATCGAAAGGTCCATCTTCTACGGTTTGCTGAACAGGCGGAGCTATACCGGAATTCTGCAATCACACAATCATCCTCATGGACACAGACAACTCTGGAGGAAGAGCATGCCACATCCAAAGCTGACTACAACAAGGTTTTGGACACCATATGGCCCTCCGCAATCACATTTTAAATTATTCCCTGGAAGCTTCTAGCAGTCCCAACTGATAAAGTCATAGCTGGATAGCAGCACCTGCTAGTTCATGATGCGCCATCTGTAATTATTATTAAATGGTATAATTTTTTCTCCCCATCAAATCCAGTCTCTTGGACTCTTTGTCCTTAGGCTTGAAGTTGTACCTCACCTGCTGTGATCTGTCAATTTCTGCACTTACCACAAGAGAGTGAGGCTTGCAGGGGAAACTAACAATGTTTCACAGAATGCTCCACTGCTGGAGGCAACAAGTCTGAAGTATTCCACAGGGACCATGCAGGTTCCAAGAGAGTTTCATTTATCAGGAGAGCCACCCTTCCTGGAGCTGATGCCTGGAGACTATCCAACACCTTATGCTATTCTCCTGTACAAACTTGGCCTGGATGCCCATGGCAGAGGCCATATATTTCAGGACATCCCAATATGCCTTAACATCTTCAGGCACAGGAGAAAGAGTCCAGTACTGCAGAGCCATCCAGTGATGACAAAGAAGCAGGACACAGTGCCAGTGTAGGCGCCTGCAGGGGAGCCAGCTCCTGTACAAGAGGATCAGGCTAACCAGCTCAGGAGGGATGACAACAGCCTGTTTCTGCAACAGAGGCAGCATGGGAACAACCCTCACCCCAACCAGGACTGGCAACATTGCGCTGGACTGGGTCGAAAAAAGGAATTTTGGGGATTGACTGATGTCCCAAGGAACCCAAGGAGGCCACTGGGAATACAGATGGGCATAGGTAACCAATAGGTACTGAGCATGGTGCTCCTGTCCTTACTATTGGAGTGGTGCAGGTCTTGGTACTGATGGTTATGGGAGGATAGTCTCAAGTGCCTTTGAGAGAGGTGCTTAGAGGCCAAGGAGAAAGATGTCCCCAAACCAGATTCCAAGAAGCCCTGGAAGTCCTCAGATTGCAGTAGAGGAGCTACCTTCAATGGGGCCCACAAACAACAAGCCTCATCTGAAAGCCAACATGGTGGCATTGGTAGGTAGGATGAATGAGAAGCTGATGCTGTCAGTACAGGAAAGGACACTGCACTTCCCATCAGTACCTGGGAAACAGCGGAGCCAAGGTTGGGATCAATACTATGATTGATGACAGGGTCTGCAGTACCAACCATCACTGTGCCAAAGAGTGCATCAGTGCTGACGAACCCCACAGTACTGAAAAAGACACTGGCCACAACTGTGCAGCATGGGACCTAGACTGTGCAGGAGGTGGTGCCAATGAACCAGGCAGCTCTGCAAGCAGACCACTGTCTGCTCTGCCATTTGCACTGTCAGAAGAGGTTGCCAAAAAGCCCCTGAACTATTAGGGAATCAGGAACGGAGAGGCAAAACAAGTCTCATGCCACTTGGTCTACCACAGGAGTGGAGACAGTCAGTGCTGATACCGATGTCATAGGTACCGACTCAAGAGAGGCCCCATGGCTGGTACTGGAATTGACA
The DNA here is from genome assembly GCA_033296515.1 of Macrochelys suwanniensis. Taxonomy (NCBI): domain Eukaryota; kingdom Metazoa; phylum Chordata; order Testudines; family Chelydridae; genus Macrochelys; species Macrochelys suwanniensis. The sequence goes on from CM065776.1 coordinate 27,004,127, forward strand.
GTAGTCTCCCGCCCGTCATAGCATGATACCAGGGAGTGGTTAGATGAAGCAGCTCCATCCCATATGTCAGAGGAACCACAGGGCTGGTCGGCACTCCTCTGAAGATACAAAGAGGAATCTCCCCAGGACCTGGAATGGTCCCCGTTTGTCTTGTGGGATCTCTTTCTCAGAGGACCAGAGAAAGGTAAACAACCTCTCTTCCTCTTCGGAGAGACACCAGCCCTTGAACTTGGCACAACATCGTGTGATGGCTCCAAAGAAAACTGTGAAAGTCAGTTGACCAGTGGGGGCCCCCAGTGCTGAAGCGGGCCTCATGGCCTACTCCAAGAAATGCTGTTTCAAGCACAAGGCCCTTGCCACCTGCATTCTTTTCCTGAATGACTTGCAGATGGAGGGCCTTCTTTTAATGTGCCTTTCTCCCAGACACAACAAACACCACATCTGTGGGTCAGTATTGGGAATAGCCACCCCACATGATGGACAATGCTTAAGCCTTGGTAAGGGCTTCACACAGGGCAACTAACGACCTAACTAAAAACTAGACCTAAGCCTAAGAGTACTACTTAAACTATGCTAACAACTGTATACAACCAAAAATCTCAAAAGACTGAGGTAAAACGTCACACACAATGCTCTGTCTCTAGCTGCAGGCAGTAAGAAGGAACTGAAGAAGGTTGGGTCCACATCACCCTTGCACAGCGAGGGGCGGTTAGGGTCACAGGGCTTACATACTACTTACATAATGGAATAGAGAATTCTGGATGTTTTTTTCCCATAAGCTTAGATGTCCCATTTCTTCTCTCAGATACATGCATCAAACTCCCAGGACTGGCAACCCAAGTCTCTCAGCTTTTTCATTTGGTTCATGGCTACTGTTTTCTTCACTGACTCTGGTGTAGCTTTTGAAGGACTAATATGGTCCTTTGGGCGGGAGGGATAGCTCAGTGGTTTGAGCATTGGCCTGCTAAACCCAGGGTTGTAAGTTCAATCCTTGAGGGGGCCATTTAGGGATCTGGGGCAAAAAATCTGTCAGGGGACAGTACTTGGTCCTGCTAGTGAAGGCAGGGGACTGGACTCTATGACCTTTCAGGTCGTTCCAGTTCTAGGAGATTGGCATATCTCCATTCATTATTATTATTATTATTATATCTTAACATTCTATGAGAGTCCCATGACTGTTCATCAGAGTCACGTTCTACTCTTCTACTTAACTTTCTCACAAGTATCCACACAGAGCCCTAATATTCTCACTGTCTGACCACCTGAACCACCCCTTGCCCCCACTTTCTCCATCTTTTGCCTCCCCTCAGCAGCCCCAGCTACTGGGAGCCATCTGAAAGTGGAAATTCAAATAAATTTTTTTTTTAATTTATGATTTTTTCCACTTCAAAGAATACAGGGGTTGAGGCTTTTGTATTGCTACAGAGCACTGACGTTTCAAAGTTTCATATTGTCTTAACACAGAGTACGGAGGAAGAACACAGTAATATTTTTCTTCCAAACTTTCACCTTAGCAAATTAATTTCAAATTCCACTTGATTATATACAGAAACAACAACTCTGGTATTTGGAATTTCACACATTTTCTCTCTGCACAAGTGTGTTCTGTATATCTTGTAAGTCAAGACCCAACCAACCCACTGCCATAAGCTAATGATTCTATCAAGGTCATCTCAAAGTGGCACACTGCTAGTTACCACCCCTGCGATTCCATCCATCTAGAACATTTGGCTGGCTAGTGACTACTGGAGAAAATTAGTGAATACTAATGACTTACACTACCCTTTCTTCCTTCTTGCAACACAGTGTTAAAAGGCCAAGAACCCGTGCAGACACTGCAGTAAGCATCCATGCACAGCCACATGGGTTATTATTATACATCCCATTCTTACTTAATTTCATCTATAAAGTCCTTCACCACAGGTTATTAGGCAAAATGACAGTGACTCCAAAATAAGAGGGAAAGTAAGTGTGCACTTGGCTCAAAGCACTGAGCTTACTGTGGAGGGGATTTTATGCCAGCAATCTATTTTCCCACTCTACTGCTGGGCAAAGATGATGCATCTCCCCTGACATCAATGCAGCTGTAGCAGCTTCTACTAGTTAGTTGTGTATCTAGCACTGTAACTCCAGTGCAGAATAGAAAGGTTAGAATTTTCAGAACCCAGGTATTTGAAATGGCAGCTAATGGAAATCAGAATATTAGTTGCAAAGTAAATAGCAATTTATTCAGAGGTTTGATTTTCTATGCCTGCCCCGAAGTGCACGTTCCTTTTCAAATTGTAATGTCATAGTTGTTCACCTTTATTAATTACCTCTGATGTTCTAACTACATGTAGTTTGATTCAGCAAAACAAGTAGAGGGCTTACCATCAGCATCTAAAAAAAGTATTGTGACTATTCAAAGCTGTGTTATGGGAAAAGTGGCTATTTCTAGAGTTTATTTAAGTGAACATTTACTTCACTCAGATAGTCTTAAGATGCAGCATCTGTTTCTGTACGAATCACAAGGGAAAGCAAACAAGTCTATATTAACCAGCTAACAGTCAAGACACTCCATACAAAATAAATCTGAAAGTATTTAAAAAAAAAAAAAAAAAGGATGCTGAAGAGTGTGTGTGTGTGTGGGGGGGGGGGGGGTGGGGTGTACCAAACCCTTTGAGGGCCCCTGCTGGAGGTCTCAAGGTCCTACCACACCCCAGCCCAGAAAAGGAGTAGTAAAGGTGTGTCCTCCAGGCCTGCCTAGAGAGGCTGCAGGGAAGCAGCCAGAGTGCAGCAGTTAAGTTCCCTGTATGCTGCACAGCAGCCTATTTAGCACTATGCAGGCGCTGAGAGAACCCGCCCAGGGGAGAGGCACCCCTCTCCCAGCCCCAACTCTGGTGTGGCCCGGAGGACCTTCTGCGGCTGTGGCAGGCCGGAGCCAGCCCAGCCCCAGGCACATTCAGGGCGCCCCTTCCCCGGCCTGAACCTGCTGGGTCCAGGGAAAGGGTGCCTATCCCATTCTTTTCACTGTTGACAGTTTGAGAAGTGCAAGTAGGCCAAAAACAAACACACACACACTATTTAGGTTTATGATCTAGTACCTGGATTAGTCTCCCACCCCCAACTGGGAAGCAGCAAGAAATACGAAGAGTATAGTACCCAGATTCACATTCTTTTCCAACCAGCCCATATTATGTTTTTTTTAAAATAGCGTGCATGTGACATAGCAAAAAATCATTCATATTTTCCTGTGTAACTAACAGGATTATAGTCAGTTCTCACAATGAGCCAGCCATAAGTCTTTCAAATCACCATCCCATTTTTACTTCCATCTTGAATTTGTCATATTAGTATCAGAAGAATCATGCCGTTATTAGCTGAAGATGCCTTTCTGAGCTATTTTATTCAGATTTGACCTCAAACCAATCTTTATGAAAACATAGTTCTACCAAAGAAAATCAACTGATTTCTCAGAGTAGCTATAAAAATATTGGCCATTCTCGTCTTTTCCCAAGCAAATATTTCTCCGTGTTTTCATTCCTACAACAAAATAAAATCTTCCTTTGTAGTCTCCCTCTCACAGAAAATTCACCTATTAGGTAATAAGTCAACAAGTCTAACTATTGTTCAGTGAGAAGTGTACACATTGTATTCACACGCCTGAAATGCCCCAAAACAATCAAGACGTCCCCGGATGTTGCTAAACTAAACCATGCATCCTATCGAACGGAAGAAAAGGGCTCATTGTGACTCGTTTGATGAAAATGATGAGGAAATCACAGTACTCTTGAAAGAAAAAAAGGAGGCTTTTCAAAACTGGCAAAGGGATATTCAGCCCACCTCAAAGAGAGAGATAGATTCAAAACACCCGAAAAGCAAGACACAAAGACAACTACACTCAATACAAGATAAATGGTGGGAGAAGGTAGCAGAAGACACTCAAATGTACGCGGAAACACATGAAATGAAGTTATTTAACTCCTTGAAGCTAGTCTATGGACCTTCAAAGGTGGACACAGGTTCACTCATGATGGCTGATGGGAGGACAGTCATTAAAGACAAACATGGCTTGGAACAGAGATGGGTTGAGCACTTCAGCCAGCTACTGAACAGACCATCCTCAATTGAAACAAGTGCTATTAACAAGATACCTCAAAAGCCTATTGAGCGCCACCTTGACTCACCACCCTCACTTGAATAACCAGAAAAGGCAAATCCGTATGATGAGCTCAGGAAAGTCCCCAGACAGAGATGAAATACCGGCAGAAATAGATACATCTGCTGGTCCAAAGGTGGCAACAACACTCCAGAAGATCCTTACTGACATCTGGGAGAATGAAGAAATGCCACAAGACTTCAAAGATGCTACAATTATTCCTTTATTTAAAAATAAAGGCAGCAGAACAGTCTGTGATAATTACCGTGGGAGATCTCTCCAATCTGTCGCTGGAAAACATCTTGGCTAGTGTCTTCCTGAACCAACTGTTTCAGAAGCCAAATCTACCTGAGGCTCCGTGCAGATTCAGAACTGGTTGTAACACCATAGACATGATTTTCAGTATCAGACAAATACAAGAAAAATGTATTGAACAAAACATGGATCTGTTTAGCATCTTCATTGATCTGACAACAGCATTTGATACAGTCAATAGAGAAGGATTATGGATGATCTTCAGCAAACTTGGTTGCTTAGCAAAACTGGTAAAGATGATTCATTTATTCCATGAGGGAATGCAAGGTCAGGTACTTTTTAAATGACGCTCTCACTAACTCCTTTCCCATTTCAAATGTAGTCAAACAAGGCTGGGTCCTTGCCCTTGTACTGTTCAACCTCTTCTTCACTCAAGTTCTCAACCATGCTACAAATAGGTTCAACAGAGGCATATATATCAGATACAGACATGACTCTTCAGTCTTATAAGGCTTAAAGCAAAAACAAAAGCAACATAACTACTAATAAGAGAAGCCCTCTTTGTGGAGGATTGTACCCTCCTAGCACACGCAGAGGGAGATCTCCAATGCATCCTAGATAGCTTCACTGAAGCATCCAAATAGCTTGGCCTCATAATCAGCCTGGAGAAAACTGTGGTGTTGCATCAATCATCTTCACCACTCCATGCTATATCCCTTAGCATATCCATTAGTGGAACCCAGCTAATCCAAGTTGACAATTTTACTTATCTCGGCAGTAACATCTCCTATGATGGATCTCTTGACAAAGTGACCCAAACAGGATACAGAAAGCTTCTCAGTCACTAAGAAAGCTACATATCAAAGTCCTGAAATTCCACAACATAAGCCTCTCAAAAAAACAACAAACAAAAAAAAACTTTACAATGCTTTTGTGCTCACATCTCTCCTCTACAGGTGTGAGACCTGAACACCATACAAACGGCATATCAAACAGCTACAGGACTTCCATATGCGGTCTCTGCGCACCATTATAGGGATCCACTGGCAAGACAAAATTACCAACCTGGAGGTTCTCCCAAAGTCAAATGCCACAAGCATCAAGGCCATGCTGATAAAAGCCCAACTACACTGGGTTGGACACATCATTAGGATGCCTGAACATCTCCATAAGTCTGCAAACAGGCTACGATATTGTAGATTCAGGGGGAAAAGTGATCGGTGTGTATTTTTAATACCCACATAAATTATTCACAGCACTGGTGAAACTGAATACTGGAAGCCACTCTTACAAGAGCCGTCTAGCTGTTCAGAGGTTAATTGCAGATTGATAAATTCTACCTCTAGAATTTAATTCCTGGAGTGAAAACAAAAAAAATTTGAATGCAGGTGCTTAATGACTAGCAATACTCCATAAACCTTTTCAAACTATACCATCTACCAAGAGATAAGAAGTTTGATTTTTAGAAAGTATTTACCCTTTTCTATCCTTGTCTGAAGGCAAGTCTACACTACGGTGCTACATCAGCGTAACTGCACCGATGCTGCTGCGCCATTGTAGCACCTCTAGTAAAGACACGCTATGCCAATGGGAGAGTACTCTCCCATCAGCAAAATTACACTACCTCCGCGAGAGGCAGAAGCTATGTCGGTGGGAACGCTTGTTCTGCCATCATAACGCCAGTGCGGACAGCACTTAAGTCAATGCAACTTGAGTCACTCAGGGGGGTGTCTTTTTCACACCTCTGAGTGACGTAAGTTACATCGACTTAAGCGGTATTGTAGACCAGCCCCGAGTCTCCCTAAAGAAATCTTTAAAACAAAATGAAAAAGAACACAGATCAGTGTATTATAGCTTAGCTAATGCTGTGAACGTATGTAAAATGCTGCTTAGTATTAAACCAGAGGTGTGTTTTTCCAAAGAGACACACTGAGATTCAACTCAGCAAAAGCATTTCTCTTTCCCCACTTATCCCATACTTTCTCATTCCAACACTAGAAATTCCTAGACTTATCTTCTGCACATACAGGTCAAAACATAAGGTATATTATATGCTCCTGGGGGAATTCTGTGCCACTGAGCAAACACAGAATTAATGTCTCCCAAAGATTTCCCCCTCCCGCTTCCTGCAGCTGCTGGGTCACACCGCAACTACACCTTTCACCACCAAGGGAAGATGTGGCGCCAGAAAAGAGGGCAGCTGGCTCATGGGCTGGAGCAGCCAGCTGCGGAGAGGGAGGTGGCGGAGGCTGCCTTCCTCAGAACACCCTGCCCGCGGGGTCAGGTGAAGAGGCACGGTATATGGGGGGGGAATGGACAGAGGAGCACATGGAGCTGCTGGGGTGTCACACAGCCTGGGGTTCAGAAGGACTAGTCGGGGGACAGACTGGTGTTGGGGCACATGAGCTAGTGGGGTAACAACATTGAACCAGGGGCTGAATGGAGAGTGTGGGTGCAGGGCCACATGGGGACATGTGCACGTATGGCTCGCTGAACGGGGGTGAAGAGGCACATGGGGACAGGGGCAGATATGCCTGACTGAATGGGAGAGGCTAGGTGTCAGCCAGGGTCTGCATGGGGAAGGCTCCCCAATTCCCTAACAATCCCCCCCCCACCACACACAAAAGTTTCATACTTCTCCCACCCACACCCAACAACTCTTCAGGTTCACTCCTCAGGCTCCTTCCCCGCAATTACTTCCCTCTTCCTCAGCTCCTCCACTATTCCTGACTCCCCTGAGCCTTTGCACTGCTTCTGACAGGTGCGTGAAATAAGTTACTGTATTGTAGTTTAAATAAATTACTCAAAGTTCTGAATTAACATGCCTAGTAAGAAATCTATTTGTCAAAAACATTCCCTGAATCTTTTTTGTTGTCTGTATTGTTAGAGACATACTTCCTGACAGGTATTTTGAAATAAAATTACCAAAGTAATTGAAACTGGAGTGATTACATTATGTAATTTTGATAAATAAAGTATGCAGAACTTTGCAGAATTTTAAAATATTGTGCACAGACTTTTTTATTTTAATTTAATTTTTTGGTGCAGAATTCCCCCAGGAGTAAATTATACTTTGAATTCAGTCTGAATCCTAACAAGGTCAACACTCACTTCTTCCATCAGTCTTACCAATTCAAGTCCTCCAAGTTATACCAGCTTCATCCCCCTGTTCACTGTGTGAAAGTAGAATGAATTATATTGTAATTATAATTCATTAAAGAAATGCTGCTTGTTCTTGCTGTCTGAAAGGTTTGTTGAAATATAGTTGTCAGGAAGAGAAACATTAAGGTGCATGAGACAATGGGTCCTCAAACTAATGAACTTCAAGAGCTCCTACTGAGCTAGGAGATTGGTAAAAGTTAGTATGCAAATAAGATATGTATGTATATTTGTCAGTTTCTGCTTCTTTTGTTTCTTATGTTAAGTTTGTCTCCCCTTATCTGTATAAATAAGATAGCTTGTGCCTTTGCAGGGAACTCACATATATCTGGGTGCATTGGCAAAGCACTTTGCTAATAAACAGAGTGGTCTGACAAATTTTGTGAGTCTTGAATCTGACTTTGACAACTGCCAGTAACCAAGTTTCAAGGGCTATCACTCTCTTCTTACATTCCACAGTCCTACCTACACCCGACATCTGTCATTTCACCGTTTCTACCTTTGATCAAACTTTATAAACTCTGTCACACAGGAATCTTGACTTTTTACTTCCATCTCTTGAATGTGGTGAATATGAGTGATACTATTTAAATAACTACTATTATGGTACTCAAAATTCATGAACAAGTGACAAAGAATATTCAAAATATTTTGGTAGTAGTCTGGTTCCTCTGCACATAATCTGTTTCGTGTTTAAAAGAAACTCTGAAACACATACCTCTAGTTTTTAAAAACCAAACTCCTATGCCCTCAGATTAGATCAATTTTGTTTTACTCATTAATGGATTATCTCAGACAATGGCCCTCTGACAATCCAGAGAGAACTGCTGACTAACTTCATCTACTTCTGGAGGCTGGAATATGAAAATTTCTCTCTCCCCGGTGGCGAACAGCCATTAGTCTTTTGTATATCACTCAGATGCATGCATGCTTGGCTGTTTGCACTGGCGCTGCACGTAATCACCAAGAATAGTTTCACTGATGGAAAACATGGTGCACCAGTGTGCCCCATGCTGTCATCCAGTGCAATGCCTTGTAGGATATTTTTGCAGTTTTGTGGGATACTAGCAATTCACCCACGGGTTTCAGAGAACCATGGATCAAGTTCCCAGGATGGCACTTTCTCCACCCCAGAATGCTTGTTCTAGCTGATAATTTTTGCATCATTTTTAAAACTCCCATAGTCCGGCACACCATTTTTTGGTCTCCACCATCTTCCTATTGGAAACATGGACGCTGCCCAGCTCAGTACAATTCTCATGACCGCGGCTAATACAGGACACATTTCTCCTGCATCTGCAGAACTTCCATGACTAATACTTACAACCGGGCATGCAAGGAGAAAGACGAGATGTTTGATGATGATGATGATGATGATAAGTGGATGCTGATAGATATAGCAAATAAATTGCCAGGTTGCTTCTGGTATTCACAAAACAGCTCCACATAGTGGATTTCCGCTTCTGGCCTCAAGAGTGGTGCAATCACATTATAATGAAGGTTTGGGATCAGAAGCAACAGCTGCAGAATTTTCAGATGCAAAAAGTCACATTCCTGAATCTGTGTCGATCTTGCCCCAGTCCTCCAGTGCAGGGACACCAGAAAGGGCTGCACTGACAATGGAGAAGCGAGCTGCAACCACATTTTGAAAGCTTGCAATGCCAGAGTGCTATCAGTCAGTGGGCAATCAGCTCAGGAGTTAGAAAATACAGTGGGGGCTGTGATGTTAGATTAAAATATCTTCATGTAGATCATTGTTGCTACCACTGTTATAGAATCACAACAAATCTTGTACAAAAGTGTGTCAAGTTAGGTGTCAATGGAGAAAAGTTACCATTTGCTTAATATGGTTATCCTATCTGTATGAATGTATCATTTTGGTAGCTGAAGTTATGAATATTAACTATGTACCTGTATTTCAAATGTGTTTGCTCATGTGATAACACCCACAAGGTATTTAGCCAGCACATCCTGAAGGGACTATTCAAGCTGAATGGCCCATCAAGGTACACTTACCTCACAATGGACCATGGAAGACGCCCATTCCTACCTGATGGACTTTCATGTGAAGCTTCCAATTACCCATACTCTAGAGTATGGGTAATGGTCTCTACTATGACTAAGCGAAGCAGGCATGGACATGTGACTTCCCCATGTGACTCCAAAATCCAGCTTGTTACCTGTATTTTTCCACAAGCTGTGCAGAGAGCTTTGTTTGAAACAACGGGTTTCCCTCCACATGGCAGAAGCTATAAAAGGCCCTGAGAGCATCTCCATTTTGGCTCTTTCCTGCTCTGATCTCTAGATTATGAACTTGTACTAATGGAAGAATTCTAACGAAGGGACTGAGGACCTTCCAATGATTTGGAAGCAACCAAGCTAGCAGTTTATTCCATCACTACTCCAAGCCAGATCCAAGAACTCTGCAGTTATTGTATGTATTTGATTCCTTTAGACAATTTTAACTCTCACCTTTCTTTTTATAAATAAACCTTTAGATCCGAGTTATATATTCACCTGGGTATGAGGCTGGTCTTCTGAGAGCAGAATCGTTCCACAGACCAAAGGGGTGGTAGGAAGGAGAAGGAAAGCAGAACAAGGACAGACAGAAAAGCTCCCAATGAAAGCAGAAAAGCTGCACAAACCACCTCCTTGGGTTGGACACAGGAAGCTTGGCAGTTTGGGTGTCAAACTGGCTCTTGGGGCCCAGGGCTCGCACTTGGCAAGATTATACTGCCTGTTCCTGTTACCAGAAGACCGCGAACAGAATTACTCACTGTATCCTTTCTGGACTGGCAGAGGGACATGCCATGAGAAACACCGATACTGATCTTCCACAGCCAACGTTCAGAGCAATCATCCAAACAGCTTGCAACATTTTTATGCTGCCAGACCTCCAGGCCATGTTCTGCCTTTGCAGGAGGAAGTTTTCACAGCAGCAGCTACATTGATCACAAGAGTGAAAAAATACAACAGCAAGGGAAAGGAACATGCAGGTGTTTATCAGAGCAATATCTTCAGGTGCTACTGGGATGCTGCAATCTGGCTGCAAAACTGTTCATACAACAGTATTACTTTGTCAGTAAATGTTCCTGTGCCTCATTCTGACCATGCTAGCAGGGAATAAAGCTATTCAGAACCTATCACTTCTGGGTGATGTCTTTTCTCCCCCTGGAAACTGATTCTCTGCCTTCAATTCAGCAGTTCCTGAATTCTCAGAAACAAATCACTCTGCTTGCCAATGGCACAGCTAGTACAATTGTGAAAAAATATCTTGTGGCAACATTAACAACAAGAAGTTAACGTCAGCTCTTAATATAACGGAAGCAACTCCTTTTGAAGCAAAAACAGATTAGTGGTGGAAGCTCAGTCCAAAGACCTCCAGCTTACTTTACGCAGCTCAATTGGAGGAAGGAAATGTACAGCAGCTGAGCACTTTGTAAATGCTTTGCACTTCTCTTGAAAATATGAAGCAGCGTTCCCTCTTTGGAATCCTACATCCTAAGTGCTACACCCTTTGAAAACCATTACAGTCTTAGAGCTTTTCCTTAGTTAGATCCTAATGGCCTGCAAAAATTAACTTGAGGATACAATTATTGTAAATACATGAAAAGATTTAATGGTTTGGGGTTTTGTTTTGTTTTTTATAGTGATCTTTTTCAATTGTCTGTGCAAGTACAATTAAAAACAATGTATCTGGATATTTTTCCTCTTTTCTTTGGTGAAGGAAAATAAAATCCTTCCCTGCTTATCATATTTCCATCTGGATCTTCTGTAAGAAAGCAAAGTTTGATATGTTCAGGTGTCTGAGGAGGATGTTTCTTATGTGTTTGCTTTTAATGAGCTTTTTTTTTTTAGGGCCTGAGTTAATTCAGGAAGATTTTTTGGTTAAAAAAAAATATATATATGGCCTGTGGTTAACAGTCTCTCTTTTTCATTTTTAGATTTATTAGAAACTGGGGAAACTTTTGGGAAATGGGGAATCTATACAGGAAGGATGGGCTCCACCTAAACCAAAATGGAACCAGATTGCTGGCACTTAAAATGAAAAAGGTCAAAGCAGTTTTTAAACTAAGGGCTGGGGGAAAGCCAACAGGTGCTGAGTAGCGCGTGGTTCGGACAGACACATCCCCTAGTGGAGGATCTACTAATGGAGATTCTCTATGTCCTAGTAAGGAGGAGAGTATGGAAGATAAAATACAGGTAGGATCTGATGAGAAACAGTCAAATGAAACCAAGTATCAGAGGGGTAGCCATGTTAGTCTGTATCCACAAAAACAACGAGGAGTCTGGTGGCACCTTAAAGACTAAACAGATTTACCTTGAAGTAGTGGGGGTTTTTACCACACGAAAGCTTATGCCCAAGTAAATCTGTTAGTCTTTAAGGTGCCACCAGACTCCTCATTGTTGTGGTTTTTTTAGTCAAATGAAAAAAAGGCTCATTCAATTACATCATGTAAAGGGAGACAGCTAAAAAGTGACAAGTTTTTAAAGTGCTTATATACAAACGGTAGAACTCTAAATAATAAGATGAGGGAACTAGAGTGCCTCGTATTAAATGAGGATACTGATACAATAGGCATCACAAAAACTTGGTAGAATGAGGACAATCAATGGGACACAAATATGAGAGTACAAAATATATTGGAAGGACAGAACAGATCGTGCTGGTGGGGGAGTGAAAGAAAGTGTAGAATCAAACGTAGTAAAAATCTTAAATGAACCAAACTGTACCATAGAATCTCTACGGATAGTAATTCCATGCTCAGATAAGAATATAGCAGTAGGGACATATTACTGACCACCTGACTAGGATGGTGATAGTGACTGTGAAATGCTCAGAGAGATCAGAAAGGCTATTAAAATAAAAAACTCAATAATAATGAGGGATTTCAACTATCCCCATATTGACTAGATACATATCACCACAGGATGGAATGCAGAGATAAAGTTTCTTGACACCTTAAATGACTGCTTACTTGAGCAGCTAGTCCTGGAACCCACAAGAGAAAAGGCAATTCTTGATTTAGTCCTAAGTGGAGCAGAGGATCAGGTCCAAGAGGTGAATATAGCTGGACTGCTTGGTAATAGTGACCATAATATAATTAAATTTAACATCCCTGTGGTGGAGAAAACACCACAGCGGCCCAACACTGTAGCATTTAATTTCAGAAAGGAGGACTACACAAAAATGAGATTAGTTAAACAGAAATTAAAGGGCACAGCACCAAAAGTAAAATTCCTGCAAGCTGTGTGGAAACATTTTAAAGACACCATAACAGAGTCTCAACTTAAATGTATACCCCAAATTAAAAACATAGTAAGAGAACCAAAAAAGAGACACCATGGCTCAACAACAAAGTAAAAGAAGCAGTGAAAGGCAAAAAGGCATCCTTAAAAAAGTGGAAGTTAAATCCTAGTGAGGAAAATATAAAGGAGTATAAACTTTGGCAAATGAAGTGTAAAAATATAATTAGGAAGGCCAAAAACGAATTTGAAGAAGAGCTAGCCAAAGACTCAAAAGGTAATAACAAAAAATTTTTTTAAGTACATCAGAAACAGGAAGCCTGCTAAACAACCAGGGGGGCCACTGGATGATCAAGATGCTAAAGGAGCACTCAAGGACAATAGGCCATTGCAGAGAAACTAAATGAATTCTTTGCATCCATCTTCACGGTTGAGGATGTGAGGGAGATTCCAAAACCTGAGCCATTCTTTTTAGGTGACAAATCTGAGGAACTGTCCCAGATTGAGGTGTCATTAGAAGAGGTTTTGGAACAAATTGATAAATTAAACAGTAATTTTACATACATTAAATAATAATCTAGTCACCAGGACCAGATGGTATTCACCCAAGAACTCTGAAGGAACTCAAATGTGAAATTGCAGGACTACTAACTGTAGTCTGTAACCTATCATTTAAATCAGCTTCTGTACCAAAAGACTGGGGGATAGCTAATGTCACGCCAATTTTTAAAAAGGGCTCCAGAGGTGATCCCAGCAATTACAGGCCGGCAAGCCTGACTTCAGTACCAGGCAAACTGGTTGAAACTATAGTAAAGAACAAAATTGTCAGACACATAGATGAACATAATTTGTTGGGGAAGGAGTCAACATGGTTTTTGTAAAGGGAAATCATGCCTCACCAATCTACTAGAATTCTTTGAGAGGGTCAACACGCATGTGGACCAAGGGGATCCAGTGCATATAGTGTATGTAGATTTTAGAAAGCCTTTGACAAGATCCCTCAGAAAGGCTCTTAAGCAAAGTAAGCACTCATGGGATAAGAGGGAAGATCCTCTCATGGATTGATAACTGGTTAAAAGATAGGAAACAAAGGGTAGGAATAAATGGTCAGTTTTCAGAATGGAGAGAGGTAAATAGTGGTGTCCCCCAGGGGTCTATGCCGGGCCCACTCCTATTCAACATTGCCCCTTTTTCCAGATCATTTATGACTAACAGTGAGGTGGCAATATTTGCAGATGGTACAAAACTACTCGAGATAGTTAAGTCCAAAGCAGACTGCGAAGAGCTAAAGAGGGATATCATAAAACTGGGTGATTGGGCAACAAAATGGCAGATGAAATTTAATGTTGATAAATGCAAAGTAATGCAGATTGGAAAGCATAATCCCAACTATACACATAAAATGTCTGGGTCTAAATTAGCTGCCACCACTCAAGAAAGAGATCTTGGAGTCATTGTGGATATCGTTCTCTGAAAACATCCACTCAATGTGCAGCGGCAGTCAAAAAGGGAACAGAATGTAGGGAATCATTAAGAAAGAGATAGATAATAAAACAGAAAATATCATATTGCTGCTATATAAATCCATGATCTGCCCACATCTTGAATACTGCGCGCATATGTAGTCACCCCATCTCAAAAAAGATATTCGACATGGAAAGGGTTCTGAAAAGGGCAGCAAAAATGATTAGGGGTATGGAACTGCTTCCGTATGAGGATTAATAAGACTGGGACTTTTCAGCCTGAAAAAGAGATGACTAAGGGGGGATATGATAGAGGTTTATAAAATCATGACTTGTGTGGAGAAAGTAAATAAGGACGTGTTATTTACTCCTTCTCATAAACACAAAAACTAGGGGCCACTAAATGAAATTAGTAGGCAGCAGGTTTTTTAAAAAAAAAAGAAAAAAAGAAAAAAAAAGAAGAGTATTTCTTCATACAATGCACAGTCAACCTGTGGAACTCCTTGCCAGACATTGCGAAGGTCAAGACAATAACAGGGTTAAAAAAAGAACTAGATAAATTCATGGAGGATAGGTCCATCAATAGCTATTAGCCAGGATGGGCAGGGATGGTGTCCCTAGCCTCTGTTTGCCAGAAGCCGGGAATGGGTGACAGGGAATGGATCACTTGATGATTACCTGTTCTGTTCATTCCCTCTGGTGCACCTGGCATTGACCACTGTCAGAAGACAGGATACTGGGATGGATGGACCTTTGGTCTGACCCAGTATGGCCGTTTTTATGTTTTTTATTTTTGTTGTATTTCCGCTCTATAGTACAACGGATACCACGGACTTGAAAGAGTTTGAGAAAGGGAATTTGGAAGGGATTTCATTAAGTTTGCCAGGGCAACTCAGGAGAAAAGCAAGTGCAGCCCTCAGTACTGATTATACTATGCAAAAGTATACAGGAGCAGCATGACAAGTCGGGGGGAGCAGAAAGTGATTGCACATAGAGTATGTGGTGGAAACTGATTCACAGAGCAGTACTGATATCTGGGAAATAAGCTGCAGTGACTGAAAGGGTGAGTGAAAAAGTGTTGTCTGCCTCCTGGAACAATTTAGAACTGGAACAAGTGGGTTGCCCACACACTGGCCTTGTGTACACTAAGAGGGGGAAGACCCTGATGCTTAAAGACCACAGGGCCCTGGAAAGCAGAAATTAGGGATACTGAGCAACTAAGACAATATCTCTCAGCACCATTCTCAGAGAATTCATGGTCAGCTTGGACCTCATCAGCCTTCTGTCTCTTCCTTATTTACTCATTTCCTTACCTATAGTGCTGACTCTACACTCCACTCCACTCCCCATCCCACTCCCCCCTTTACTTCTCCTGAGAATCTGGTAAAATACATAAAAGGCAACAATAATTACATTGGTTTCAGATTAAAGAATTTTTTAAAATAAATATTAAAATCCTGCAGTTTAAAAAATAAGGTGTGACGAAAAAGGAGGGGAAAAAATAGTGTCTCTCTCTACCTCCAACTAACTAGAAAAAGACAGACTCTCACATTTTTGTGTTGTCCCAAGCCAGCAAGTCCTGATTGCAGCCCTGTTACCAAAATGGAGCCTCATGTTCACTAAATCATCCTTCATGAAGAAATAGGGCAACAAGTGCCTGTAAAATACACAGGTATGCTGCAAAAGTTGTTTATTTTGGTTCATAAATAAAGTCATCATGAAATAATGCAAAAAATTTAATATGCACACGTTTTATTTCCCAATTACATCTCGGATAATCATATGCAAAAAGCTTTGGCCTTTGGGCCAAATTCTACTCTAAATTACAACTTCCATGTAGTCACTCCAGATTCACACAGGTGTAGCATATTAATCTTATAAAAATCAAAAGATTAAAAGTATATGTGGCAAATAACAATGACCCAAATCTCAGTGCACAAGTTCTCACAGAAGTCCAAGATTTTAACCACCACAATCATCCTTTCTAGAGTGTGAAGGATTATAAATAGCAAATTTAAACGGAGAGATTTCTCTTATTTTACAATGAAATGCCACAAATAATGAACATGCTTGTCACTTTGGGTATTGGAGGACTCCACATGAATGATTTGTTCATGAACAATTTGAGCTAACTTAACAGAATATTTTGAATACATCATCATAAAACCTAACAACGCACAAGGAAAAACTCAGTTTGGCTGCTTTGAAAGTGCACAGTTCATTTGGTTGCTTTGCTGCTGTAAGTCCAGGTGCAACAATAAGGCAGATAGCTACATTATTTTCTTGATTTCCAAAACCAGGAGAATGAAAGGTTCAATTAACCTTATCCCATTATACCATGGTGCAAGCAGCTAAGGCAGGGGTGGGCAAACTCCTCATTTTTGGACCCATCCTAGAGCTCTCACCCCAACCCCAATTTTGTGAGCATTCATGGCCCGCCATACAATTTCTATTCCCAGATGTGGCCCTTTGGCCAAAAGGTTTGCTCACCCCAGGCTAAAGTGAATCTCACTGCCAGTGGGGTTCTCTTTGTTTTTTTGGAGGGTTTTTTTTGTTTGTTTGGGGGTTTTTTTGAAGGGGAGGGGGGTCAACTGGATAAACCCCACTACATCAAAAAGCCCTTTAAGCCTAGCTGCTACAAGACCTGATGCCCATAAAACTTTCTTCAAAAAATCGGACACCAAACGGGACAACGTATTGAACAGGAGAGAAAGGCAACAACAGGATCTTTTTCTTTCCTAGGAGGCAAGTAGCGTCTGGAGCAAAACTAATGTCTGAAGAACTTGAGATTTGCAACAATTAGGGGAGGCTTAAGGCAGTTTTCGTAAAATACCACTATGTGGAGAATTAATGTGCGCTAAAGAGATCAACAAGCTGCCTAACATACACAGCCAAGAAAAAAATGTACTCAAGAGCCTGCGAACAGACGTCTGGAGTCTCTTTAAAGAGGGGAAAAGCTGCCTTTGCCTAACATCACAACACTAATACTCTTCTCCTTCATCCTAGATCATATTTAAGATTATTGGCTTCCCCACAATAACTCTACAGCCATATAGGGTTTACCAAACCATCCATCAGAGTTTGCACCTTATAGATCAGAGACAAGAGTGGCTGAAATGCAAAGAAAGCAAGCCACTACAAAGAAAAAAAGACAAGGGCTCGTCTACGCTACAGACACTACAGCAGCACAGTTACATTCTGCAGCTATGCTGCTGTGACAACATAGCGTAGACATTGGTTACAGCCATGGAAGGAGTTTTTCCATCACTATAGTTAATTTGTGCCTTTAAGAGCAGTAGCTAGGTCGACAGAAGAATTATTCTGTCAACTTAGCTACGTTTATACCACAGCTTCGGTCGACTTAACTACATCTCTCAGGGGCATGTCTACACTTAACGGGGATCAACGCTGCGGCGATCGATGCACCAGGGGTCGAAGACTTGCTAAATCAACCGCAGATCGCTCTCTCATCGACTCTGGTACTCCACCAGAACGAGAAGTGTAAGGTAAGTCAACAAGAGAGCATCTCACATAGACCCAGCACGGTGTAGACACCGCAATAAGTCAACCTAAGCTACGTCGACTCCAGCTACACTATTCACATAGCTGGAGTTGCACAATTTAGGTCGACTTACCCCCGTAGTGTAGACAAGGTCTCAGGCATGTGAAAAATCCATGCCCTTGAGCAACATAGCTACGTCAACTTAAATTTTAAATTTAGACCAGGCCTACGACTGAAATCCTCTGAGATCTTTAGGTTCATTTGGCACAACCGCAATTTGTGCACATAATGGAGTGGCTTGCACAAATACTTTGATATATTATGTGGAATACTACTCCAAACACTGTATCATTGTATTTTGGGAGAGAGGGAAGGAACAAAACACCTAACTAACAGAAAGGTACAGAAGCTGTTTAACAGCTTGATTTATTAATAAAAACACTTTCTCTGGAGTGTCAGTCAGCAAGTAGTGTTATGTTCATCTTTATTACCAAAAAAAAGTCTTTCTAAAGCATTATGAAATTTGTTTAGAAAACTCCCTTAGAAATTATTTTTTATTCTAAGACACTTTTCTTCCTGTGGTTTTTCCAAAAGTATAATCTCCTACTGAATAAAGTATTTATTAATTATTATTAAATAAATAATAATAATAATAATTTTATTTATAAAGCATCCCTGGCATAGCCAAAACATATGGGTTCTGCAAAAGAGAATAAAAAATACAAAAATGATAAAAACTTGACAACCAACCCTTTTTTCAAAATAAAAAACATCTAAAACAAATTGGTGACTGGGAAGGGGCCCCAAGTTAAAAAATAGGAAAGAACGATCAAAAAGGAAACTATTAGATGAGAGCCTTGACAATTTTGCCTTTGCAAATAGGTACAGTTACAGCAGTGTTTGTGATGTTTCTCATATCTAGTATAGGGAATACCTCTGGAGGGTATATACTGTAAATACTATACTAATGCTAACCATTTGTAGAAGCATTTGGAAAATATGTTAACGGCAATCATTTGATAAGGCCAACAAGGGTTATTCCAAAACCACCTTTAAGGTTTAAGTTCTAACTAACCTCAGAGACAATTTAGTCTAACACCTGATATAACCAATTAAGCCAGTTAGAATGTTGTACATATTTTCCATTTGCACTGGATAAATACAATGCAACTGCAATCAAGTGGGATAATTTTAAGTGTAATATTTATTATGCAAGCAATGAAAACGGTAAATAAGTCTCTTGCTTCAGGCTATAAATTAAATCAGGGAGGTGTTCCCTTGATTTGCCATGTACAGCACTGTGCAACTAGATTAAGAAAGGTTTTTCCATTTGCTCTGAATCCTCAAGTATTGGCTGTTACTGGAGGAAAAGTATCCCACTTGATGGCCTAAGGTCATGTCTACACTTACAAGCTGTGCCACTGTAAGATCGTTCATGTAGTCGCGTTATGCCAACGGGAGAGAGCTCTCCCGTCAACATAATAAAACCAGCTCAACGAGCAGCAGTAGCTATGTTGGTGAGAGAGCATCTCCCAACAACATAGCGCTGTGCACACAATCGCTTAGGCTGGCAAAACTTCTGTCACTCAACGGAGGGTTTTGTAGCTCAGGGGTGTGAAAAAAAAGTTTTGCCGATATAAGTGCTAATTTAGACATGGCCTAAGAGTCTGATATATTACAGATAATTCTTTTTTCCAATGTACCAATCATCATGCTAATGATAGGCTAACGAGAGCTGAAAATGTCACCATTCTGGACATAAAACATCACAGGTAAGTTTTTCTGCCCCAAGACAGGGACACAATCAAATGGAATAGACACATGCAGTCGATGAATGGGAAGGTAACAGCAGTAACATTTGCTGAAAACTTGCCCTTCTCCAGAGGAAAGGCCTAAATATTTATAAACATGCTCATCTTTTTGCACCTTTGCCATTTTTTCCCCTTTACAGTTTATTTCTTCACTTATCTTTTTGACTGTATTCATATATTAACTCAAGCATCATCCTTGCATTAGATGTTAAGAAAAGGGGGAGATTTTCAACATTATTGTTCAGTGCTGTGGAGATGTATGATCACCCAGTTTAGTATCTATTTACGCTATTAATTACAGGACAATTTTGCAGAATAAGTTATAGAATTTAGTGCATAAATGCAATTTAAAAATCCTGACTTTTTTTTCATATCACACCTTCCTCTGCAAATAAATTGAACACCAAAAGTACAGTGTAGTTTGGAATATAATTATACAGCAGACAAACTACATCGTATTTAGTTGGTCAGCAAGCTTGTCACTACAAGAAAGTAAGATCTACAAAAAAGAAAATCGGCCAGATAGACAAAAAGAGCTACTAGATCAACTAAACATAGTGGAGAATAAAGACCTAACTCTTATAAACTTCTTTACACATTCAAATTGCTTTTCAAACATTAACTAATTAAATTACAGGAGTACATAGATGAGCAGAACACTGGGAAACAGACATTTTACTGCACCCATTTTTATTTTTTTTTAAACAGAAGAAATTAAGTTGCAAAAGAAAAAGCCTAAGAAAGGTATCCAGATTTCTCCAGCTGTGAGAAATAAGAAGTTATCAAAATTATCATATTTGAAAGGATCTCTATCTGAAGGCTCTGGACCAATGTTCCCTCTACTTTCTGACAGGCTGTGTGCGCAAAAAAATTCTTCTATGCAAATTGTTGTGCGTGCGATGTTCCACCGTGTGTGCAGGGTTTAGGATCTGTGTGTGCGCACGCACACGCGCACAGCTTAGAGGGAACAGTGCTCTGGACCAAATCCAGCTGACAAAAATGGGGTTGCAAGGGACATAAGACAAATTAATAAACACAGTGTGTGTCACACACATGCATGCACAAATTTGGAAGTAATAAATGTGCTTATTATACACGTCTGGTTACTTCATCTACCCTCTACCCATTAATAGTCCACCTCCCTCTTCCAAAACACCAAACTCTTCAGCAGCATTTCTTTTAAAATAATCAACCTCCTAAAGACACATTCCCTTCTCTCTCCCAAACACGGAATCTTTGTCCTAAAACTAGACTGACCCGAGGCCCAAGACAACTCAGATTCAGTCCTGGGCCAACACAAACTTTTCTAGAGATAAAGTTCTTACGGTTTAAAATCTGTTCTCATTGACCTGTAAAGCTAGAAACAGAAACTATATCACATTGGGATGGGGAGATCATCAGCATGAAATCTAACAGTTTATCTAGACCTGGAAGATCCCAGATAATACAGTTACTTCAGGTTGTTTTCTGTAGTTTTTTTTGTCTGACCCCTCCACAGCTAAGCTCCTGGTAATTAAGCTGCATGGCTTTACATAAGAATGGATAAAAATAAAATAGTTCCAAAAAATTATTTCAAAATTCTGTAAAACTTTTCTAAAAAGTTGTCCATTAACGTGACATAAAAGACTACCGTTTGTGTGGTTTTTAAATCAAAAATAGTTTAGAATTAGCTACATAACTGATTCTTGGCTTCACCACCCCAGGCCATCTCAAATTCATTCAGATAATCTTTTATACCTCAGCAAATTGTTACATATTTCTAACATTACAGATACACATCACTATACACACACAAAAATCTGCATTAAAAGTCACTCCAGCACTTGGGACTGAAACCTCTGATTCAACATACTGGCTCTTTCCCACGGTGACTGCAATAAAGGCAACTTAATTAAAACAGCCATGGTGTTGACAAGTACAGACATCTTTCTACAAAGCAGAATTCAAACACAGACACGTTAAACTGGATTTAAATGTTCTCAAGAAATAGCAACTTCTTAAGGGAGAAAACTTCAACATCTTAAGTTTAAGAAAAAAAAAAGGAAAATTAAAATGCCATCTTGTAACGCTGACAGATATGGAAATATGAAGTTCAGGTATCTCCCTGTTCACCGCCAGCCAGGTTGCTACATAAAGTTAATTTTTCAGACACTTATGGTTCAGGAACATCCCTGCAGAAAACATCAGACCTATTAGCACCACTAAACTGGGTGTTTAAAATAATTAAGTTAAGGATGCCCATCCATAGCAAAGAATGTGTTTTTCACCCACTGGACATATGATCATGTTTCTTGCAAGGATTGTTGCACGATAATGGCTAGGTAGGGTTCACTATCATTCATATCATGGATATTTCTGGTTTGTTTATAATCTTAATTTCAACTCAACCATCTAAATATGCACATTATTAGTTCAGTTAACCACGTTTCAGTCACTGGTGACCTTCGTTCTTCTTCCCTCAATCTCTGTTTGTTATATTCGCTGGTTACAGTGTTTTGTAAACTCTTCATGACATGGATCATCTCTTCCTATGAATTTGTAGAATGTCTAAATAGGTCCCCTAATCCTGAATGGAGCCTCTGGAAACAATTGTAATACAATTAATGACATCATAACCAACTGTGTTGAAGCATACAGCATGAGCACCAAGTGAATTTGTACTTGGAAAGATTTCCTCAAAATTTTAAAAGTACAGCTCACTTGTTGGATTAAGAGTTTCTCTGACCATTGATTCAAAAAATGGAAGATTCTCACAGCTAAAATGTGTTAAAATTTGGCTGTAATAATCAAGATGTCAGCAGCAGTTTTTGGATGCTTGACAATAATATCAACTGAATGTAAAAACTGAATACTAGGTGGGACAGGTTATAAAATCTTAATAACGTTACATTTAATTCTATATATATGATTATATTTACTGGGGGGTGGGAAGGGACCGAGATTGGACGAAGAGGAAGGAGACTGGGAGCCAGTGTGGAGGAGGAGGAAGCCAGACTGCGAAGGAAATGGCTGGACATGGAGACTGGGACTGGATGTGGGAAGGTGTGAAGGCTGAGACTCAAAACAGGGAGACTAGATTGGTTGTGCAAAGAAAATGGGACTGAGCCAGGGTGGGGGAATGAGAGACAGGAATGAGTCAGGATAGAGCAGGAGGGGGGCGGAAGAAAGGGTCAAATTTGGCAGAAATAGGCAGAAGAGTCGGTAAACCATACTCCCCCCTAGAGCCTGAAATTGAAGTCAACATTCCTCCACTTCAAACATCTGTCAAACCCACTGCCAAAGTGTCCCATACCCCTCCAGAGTGCTGTTCCACATAAAGGATAACAACCTACTACTGTTATCAGTTACTCCACTGGCTTAAGTGGAAGAGGCCTGCGCAGTGGATCTAAAGGTTCCAACACAGCTGGCGAAGCATGTGGGTGTCAATATGATTTTACAAGATGGAATTTGTTTTTTCAGCTTGTTTTTTAAAAACCTAGAAAGATCCAAAAACCAAAACCAAAAAATACTACATTAAAAGAATGAGGTAGGGGACCTGGGGGAAAAAAAATAGTGGGTTGTCATGTAATTTAAGACTAACATAATGCACATACAAAAGGGGGCCTAATTAAGGCTGCATAAGCAACCTTACTTCTGGCACTTCCTAACTTCTGAGGGCTTAACTTGGTAACCTGACTATTGTTCTTTTAATGCAGTTTGTGTATAAATCATAAAAATACCATTGGTCGTCTGTTTTGCCCTATGAAGAAGCAATGTCACATTCATATCTTTTTGTTATTCCTATTTACTAAATTAAAGGGAAAGGAATTAAAGTTACTATTTGACATCAGCTTAGAAAGAAGCCAATTTAGCAACTACCTAGGTTTTGATGAGGTCATTCATCACCATGGTATCTGATCAACTTTCACAGGAAGAAAATATACACCAAAAATACCCCTAAAATCTTTTTCTAGCCCAGAGGATGACTCAGTTAGCTGCTTCTGCCTCCCAACTGACTGTGACCAAAGACTGTTGTTCCAGATTGCACAACAAGACATTATCCATTGGGTTTGTTTCTGACCCCTGGGTAACTACCTCACATCAGTGAATTAAGAACATGAATAATACACTTATTAAATAATTTCAGTGGGAGCAACAGAGCTAGAGATGATTAACAATATTTCCAGAGTGAGATACCATACAGTTGCTACAGCCGAAGCCATTAGGTTATCAGGTTTATGGACATGCAATAGATCAATAGGCTCTTCAAAGTTTTCTATGAACTCTTTGTATGCAAAAGGATAAGAATGTCTCATGTTAGGAGACAGTTGTTTACATTGTTTGAATCTACTCTACCTATCACTTTCAGTAGAACAAAGTCTTGACCCCAACTAAGATGGCAAAGGTTGTTCAAAGTTTGTTTCCTGATAAAACTCATGCCTGCCCTGGCTTGTTATTAGTCTATCCAAGGCCTGAAGAAGCCATTTGTCTGTTAATGAATATGTACAACAGAAGATGTCCTAAAATTGTGTTTATACTTTCAAATCCACCAATCAGAAATGACGGGCTGTACTCCGATCTCCCTGCTTGACAGGTAGATGCACAAATAGCTGACTGAAAAAATTCTGCATTATCTACGCCTCTGTTCACACTTTATCCATTGTGCTGTCCCACTTCTCTCCCATCCTTCATTGACTAAGTACCAAACAATGTCCAGTTCTACCTCATGAAAAGTTTAGTTCGGGTACAATTATATGGTCATGCTAAGATCATCATTAGTGTGTTAAACACCCTTGTAGTGAATGGTGGATTGAATAGCATTACACGTTACTGTAAATATGTGCCCCCAAAACTGAACCTGAAGAATACCTCCAGTCAGATTACAGGACCATTGACTTCAAAGGAATTACATAGCTATAATCTACTGGTCCCTATACTTGCAATTAAACAATACTGACAGTGGCAATGATGCACAAGACTACACAGAACTCAGCACCCTCTGCCATAGCTGTGTTAGCGGTATAACAGGACTAAAGTAATAAAAAATGATTTCAATTACTAACGTCAGCAGATTTGACTGAATACTAACAGTAAATTGTTCTCTTCAGTAAGTGGGTGACTAGAGTTGCCAATTTTCGAAATCGCAGAAAACTGAACACCCTTGCCCCGCCCCTTTCCCAGAGCTCCTTCCCTTCTCCGAGCCCCGCCCTCACTCAATCCTCCCCTCCCTCCGTTGCCTGCTCTTCCCCACCCTCACTCACTTTCACCGGACTGGGACAAAGCAGGTTGGGGTGTGGGGGAGGGCTCCGGCTGGGGATATGGGTTCTGGGGTGGGGCCAGAAATGAAGGGTTTGGGGTGCAGAAGGGGGCTCCAGGCTGGGGCAAAGGGGGCTCAAGATGCAGGAGGGGGTGCAGGCCCTGGGAGGAGGTGCGATGTATGTGGGGGGGAGGAAGTGCGATGTATGTGGGGGGGAGGGTCCAAGCTGGGGCAGGGTGTTGTGGCATGGGAGGGGGTTCAGGGTGCAGGCTCTGGGTGGCGCCTCAAGCAGCTCCCGGAAGCTACCAGCATGTCCAGCTCCTAGACAGAAGGGCAGCCAGGGGGCTCTGCGCACTGCCCCCACCCACAGACGTCACACCCCCCGCAGCTCCGGACGGGGGCAGCATGCAGAGCCCTCAGGGCCGCCCTTCTGCCTACAAGCCAGAGGAACATGTCACCGCTTCCCAGGAGCCGCACTGCTTCGCCAACCGCTGCTCCGCCAACTGGACTTTTAACTGCCCAGTCAGCAGTGCTGACTGGAGCCGCCAGGGTCCCTTTTTGACCAGGTGTTCCAGTTGAAAACTGGACACCTGGCAACCCTATGGGTGACATTGTGATTCTATATTGAAAAGTGACTATATAACACTTTAAACAGCATTCCATTCCCACATTTATCAGGCATGTCCCTATATCAAAATTAAAAAGCCAAAAACAAGACAAAAAACAAACAACAACCCTGGCTGAGTATTTTAGTCAAAAGTGTCCTCATACAATCAATGATGAATTTCACTAACAGAAAATGGAAACAAAAAGAATTGCAACAATAAAATGTACAAAGAACTATTCAATATGTAAAGCAAACTCAAAGCAGCATTACAAATGGCATTTTAGATCCACTTCCTCCCATTAAAAATATCGTTAAGTTATGAGGGTTCCAAAGAAGCGCTGCACTTTCATCTTGGTACAGCTGCACCTGAAGATAGCAATCCTTCCATTTCTTGTAAACTAGGGGCCTCTGATGAAAGGCATTAGACAAACATTAATCTAATTTCTTGGAGGCCCAGGCACTTCTATGTGCCTATTAGTTGCCTCATATAGTGACTCTGCATGGAGCTACGGCTTTGGTCAGTCTTGGGAACCAAGTGGGCCCAAGTAGTCCTGGGAAACGTTAGCATGCTCTGAATTTGAGCACTGAAAAGTGGGGAGGGTCATGGATAGCCTGGGGCCAGCTACCCCTGCTCCCCCACGTGGAGGCCTGGGGCCAACAACACTCCCCCCCCGCCCCGCGGAGGCCTGGAGCCACCCTGCGGCCCCCCCGCACCCGCCGTGGAGGCCTGGGGGGCTGCGTAGGGCACCAAAATAGCTAGGGACGGCCTTACCCACACCCCTCCTGCACCCCAACTCCCTGCCCTGAGGCCCCTGCCGCACCCTGACACCCTGCCGCAGCCCTCACCCCTCCTGCACCTCAGACCCCAATTCTCTGCCCTGAGCCCCCTGCACTCCCTGCCCTGAGCCCCCTGCCACACCCCTGCATTCCCTGCCGAGCCCCCTGCCACACCCCTCCTACACCCCACACCCCTATTCCCTGCCCTGAGCCCCCTGCATTCCCTGCCCTGTGCCCCCTGCACACCTCCTGCACTCCCTACCCTGAGCCCCCTGCCACACCTTTAACCCCGACCCCCTGCCACACCCCGCACCCCTCCTGCACCCCTGGGGGCAAGGAGGTGGCAGAGTTGGGGTGAGGACTTCGGGGAAGGGGTTGGAATGGGGGCAGGGAAGAGGCGGGGCGGGGCCTCATGGTAGGGGTGGCTGTGATGCGGCCCTCAGGCCAATGCCCTAGTCCTCATGCGGCCCTCGTGGTCATTTGAGTTTGAGACCCCTGTAGTAGACTATATCATGTCTTGGCATGAAAACTGACTCAATTATGTAATCAGTCTTTAATTAAAATTAGCCTAAGTGCCCCCTTACAATCCTAAAACATGTCCTTCAGCACTAATAATTTTATGATGCAGGCAAAATTATGTTCCAATTGAACTAAAGAATTGAGGGAAACTGTATCAGGCTGTTTAATCCAAATGTTCACTCTGAACAGCAATTACATATTCATTCGCATATTCTGCAGGAACCAATACATAAAGGCCGATTTGTCTTAAATTTTGTTGATATTATGAAAAGTAAAGACCATTCACAGTTTAACTAGAAGCAGCTGGTTTTCCTGTGTGTGACTGACCATCATTGCTGGTAACCATCATAACATGTCTTATACATTAGCAAATGACAAATCACATCAGTGAATCTATGAAAATTGGAATTCCCTGGTAACAAAAGCAAAACACACACATCTAAAAAACCAAAAACAAAACAAAGCCACCACAATGCAGCCTTTAAGTCTGGAGGCGCGGGCCGGGGGGAGAATTACTTTTTGGACACTGTGCTTAGAACACATTATTCACTTTCACTTGTGATCCATCTGTTCTTCTATCCTTGAAA
Source organism: Macrochelys suwanniensis (assembly GCA_033296515.1). Classification (NCBI taxonomy): domain Eukaryota; kingdom Metazoa; phylum Chordata; order Testudines; family Chelydridae; genus Macrochelys; species Macrochelys suwanniensis. The sequence continues at coordinate 27,031,428 of CM065776.1, forward strand.
GTTTCATAAGCAGTCATAATTTTTGCAGATTTCTTCTGTCAAAGTTTAGCATCAATATAATATAAATGTATGTTTTTTTAAACTTTGGGAGATATGAACATTATTCCTAAGGAAAAGGTTGGAAGGATTTGATTGTTTAAATTATTACTATTTAGATTCAGTTGACAGCAGCCATGGTGTTAAAAAAATAGGCTCTTTATTGTTGTTATAAATCTCAATAAATGTGCATAAGTGCGTTATAGGCTTGTGAAAGACAACACGCTTGGCTCAGAAAAGATTTACTGTCTAAGGGACTGGTAATCCCTTATGCAGAGTTAAGAGGAGAAACTCCATGGATGAAATCCTGGCAGCACTGAAGACAGCAACAAAACTCCCACTTGAGTTCACTGATGCTACGGTGACCAGATGTCCCGATTGTATAGGGACAGTCCCAATTTTTGGGTCTCTCTCTTACATAGGCTCCTATTACCCCCCACCCCGTCCCGATTTTTCACATTTGCTGTCTGGTCACCCTAACTGATGCCAGCATTTCATCATAAATTTTCCAAATGTTTCTTTCGGGGAGGGTAGGGAGGTCAGAAAAATGTTAATAGTGAGGGTTCACCTGGGGCACTTTGGGTGGGAGGAGTGGGGGGGCAATGCTTTGTTACTAACTCTCAACATTTTATCAAGATCTGTGTTATATTTGGTGCTTTACTTCAAGCCCCAGTTCTCAGAAGCAGTGAATATTAGAGAATCAGCTTTTCCTTTTATTTTCATTAAAAAAAAAAAAAAAAAAAAGTTTCTAGCCCTCATGATTAGGGCTCTGTGTCTGCCACGGAAGTCACGAATTCTGCGACTTTCCGTAACCTTCGTGACTTCTGCAAGGGAAGTGTGGCTGACCTGAGGGCCAGCTGCTCAGGTAGCCCCTGGGACAGCCACACCAGCCGCTGCTCCGGCGGTCCCCGGCAGCGGTCCTGGGGCGGCCCGAGCAACCGCGGTCTGCAGCCCTGGGCAGCGGTCTCTGGCCAACCAGATGGAGCAGCCACGGTCCACTGGCCCCGGGGCAGCAGTGTGGCTGGTTGGATCAGTCACAGTCTGCGGCACCGGCACCTGGTGCTGCTGATCCTGTGCACCCTCCATCCCCAGTAGTAGTGTAAGTCATGGTCACATCACCGGCCATGAATTTTTGTGTTACTGCCTGCAACCTGTCCATGACTTTTACTAAAAATACCCCTGACTAAATCGTAGCCTTACTCATGGTTACAGGTGGGGAGAAGAAAAAAAAGAAAAAAGCTTGAAAAGCATGTTCCAAGTGCACCATAATGACTCAAAAAAACAGAAAACAAATTAAAAGAACTCAGAGGTTTTGGTTTTTTGATCTCATGATTTTTTAATGTTCGGATTTGGCTCCCTTATGGCCACAGAGTCTCCTCTGGAGTCCCGCAATAAGTGCTGCCCCCAAAGCTCTTCTCAGGAAGGAGTGTTCCATGGCCTGGAGATGGGATAGGTGAGAGGTAATCTTTCTGAGTGCATCTCGCTTTTCTGTCCTGACCCCTCTCCAGTCATGAAATTTAGATCCCCGCATAAGAATCTCTACAGAGTTGGAGGTGTGAGCAGACAAGAGCAGGCCACAGAGCCAGTTCTCCTCCTCCCTGCACCCAACCACATCCTTTTGTGGTTTTGCTCACCTCCAACTGTACATGTGAAGACTGAATGTGAGCCCTTAAGTTAAGGGGAAAGAATGCAAAAGGAGAAATTTGGCTACTCTTGGGGGAGAGAAAAAGCGTGCCCACTCCAACCTCACTTCTTCATTCAAGCAACACCTCACTCTTCTCCTTCCAGACCCCCCGCCCCTTTCAGAAGAAAGTCCAGGGGGGTTTACAGGAAAGGCAGGGTCAAAGAAGCAGCATTTATCTCTGTCGCCTCACTACTGTGTTCTCCAGTCTCTGCCCCTTTACTGCATTTCCTGTCCTCTAACTGCAGGTCCAGTTTTTTGTGTATTGTGGGGTGTGGTTTTTATTGGTTTTTTTTTTTTTAAATTCAGTCCTGCTTCAAAGTCTATTTTACTTCTTGATTTTTCTCCTTTGGCCTCTAACCAATTTCTGCCACTGGTTTCTATTCTTATATTTTCTATGCTTGTTCTTCTTACTTGGTCTCTCTCTTTTGCTTGTTCCTCACTTCAGTGTACTCTATATCTCACCCTCAGCCTCCCAGACACACATTCTCTCTCTCTCTGCTACACTTGCATTCTCATGCCTGGAGTTAAGGAGATGTGGAAGAGCACAGATTTAGGCCACGTCTACACTACAATTAAGTCAACTTAAGTTACATCGACGATCATAAACGGCTGCAATTACATGTTCCTTGTGTCAGCGGAGCGCATCCACAATTGGTGTTCTCACACCAGACAGCAGTGCACTGTGGGTAGCTATCCCACTGTGCAACTCACTACCTTTTCCCCACTAGGAGTTCTGGGAATGGATCACAGTGCATCATGGGGGACGGGGGAAGAAGAGGGCTCACCAACCCATGATCCCGTGATGCAGTTTTTTCCGTCCCATCATTCCATGGGCTTCCCATTATGTTTCGCGCCATTTTTCAACTGCCCATGTAAACTATGCGCCCACCATCTCTGCCTGAAAGCGTGGATCCTGCACAGCTCTCCTGTCTTGTGGTTAGCGTTATGAACACAACGCGGCTAATCCTGCAGTATTTCATGAGCCACGAATCTGAACAGGAATCCATAGTGCTTGCCCTGCTGTGTGCCATGGAAAGAAATAATTCAAGACTGATGTTGGCATTCATGGAGCAGATGCACACGCAGTGGACTCTCACTATTGGGCTCAGGAAACAAGCATTAAGTGGTGGGATTGTATTGTTATGCGGATCTGGGATGATGAGGGGCTGCAAAACTTTCAGATATACAAAGCAACCTTCCTGGAACTGCATGTGGAGCTCGCCCTGGCCCTGTTGTGCAAGGACACCAAAATGAGAGCTGCCCTCACTGTGGAAAAGCGAGCGGCGATTGCTGTGTGGAAGCTGGCAAGTCCAGACTGCAACTGGTCAGTCACAAATCAGTTTGGAGTTGGAAAGTCCACTGTGGGGGCTGCAGTGAAGCACATGTGCAGGGCAGTGACGTAGCCAGGTGGAGAGAACAGGGGGAGCCGCCTAAGAGCCGACAACGACCCGGAGCGAGTACAGGACCTGCCGCCCAAGTGCCGCCGGGTGAATACAAATTAGGCACCACTTTAAAAAAAAAAAAAAAAAAAAAAAGGCACTACTTGTGCTCAGTGGGGGAGCAGCCACTGCCCCGCTCCCCGCCCCGGCTACGCTACTGGTGTAGGGCCATTATTCGCCTCCTGCTGTGAAGGACTGACTCTGAGCCATGTGCGTGAAACAGTGGATGGCTTTGCGGGAATGGGATTCCCCAACTGCAGTCAGCTAGGAAGATGTGATGTGAACTCTCCATGCCAAGCAAACAGGAAGGGGAATTTCAAAAATTCCCAGGTCATTACATGAGTAGGGGTGCATGCTTGTATACCTGGGTGAAGGGCAGCGGAGGAGAACCTGCTAACCAGAGCCATCATGATAGGCATTGTGGGACACCTCCTGGAAGCCACTTAGGGCAACATAAGCAAGTGCAGTGTCTACATTGACACTACATTGCTCTAACTTGGTCGTAAAAAACATTATGCTGTTTGTCGAGTTGGTTTTATTTTGTCGGCATAGCAGGACAGTTAAATCGGCGGGAGGAACATTGCAGTGTGTACACCTCCACTGTTTTGTCGATGAAACCTGACTTTCGTTGACAAAACTGTAGTGTAGACGAGGCCTTAGGCTATGTTGGTGTAATTTATGTCACTCAGGGGTGTAAATAAACCACCTCCTAAGTGACATAAATCACACCCACATAAACACTTCTGTGCACAGCGCTATATCAGCAGGAGAGCTTCTCCCGCCAACACTGCTTCTGCCGCATGTGGAGGTGGTTTTATTATGCCGACAGGAGAGTCTGCATTCTGTAATACAGCAGCTGAGCTATCTGTAGCCTCACTACTCTCAACACTGACAGTCATCAGTCTGATGCTACTTAAAGGACAGCACTGGCTCAAGGGTTTGTGCTGGGAGAAGGGCTGAGGTGGGTTGCAACATGTGACAGGAAAGGTGAGGGTGCTCCTTGAGACGCACACATATGCTTGGCCAGCCTGCTGTCAGTATCACCAGCTCAGCTGGCTGGCTGGCCTTCTGATGGCTAGAGCAGAGATCTCAAACTCAAATCACCACAAGGGCCACATGAGAACTAGTAAATTGGCCTGAGGGCTGCATCACTGAAACCTTTTCATACAATGATACAAAAGTATAGTCAAAAAAGAAAAAAATGAAGAGTATTAGGCTACATCCACACTACCCGCCCGATTCGGCAGGTAGTGATCGATGTTCTGGGATTGATTTATCACGTCTCGTCTAGATGCGATAAATCGATCCCAGAGCCGCTCCCCGTCGACACCGCAACTCCAGCTCCGCGAGCGGAGGAAGTGCTGTCGACGGGGGAGCCTGCCTGCTGCGCTGTGGACCGGGGTCAGTACTTTTAAAAATCGATCTAAGATATTCGAATTCAGCTACGTTATTCACGTAGCTGAAGTTGCATATCTTAGATCGATCCCCCCTCCCTAGTGTGGACCAGCCCATACATTGCCTTTTAATAGAATACTATATTAACTTTTTAAAAACTGTAATGCAAAGAGGAGTTTTAATAAAATATAAACACTCAGTAATGTTTGGAGCTTGGCTGCCAGTGGAGTCGGCAGCTATGACGGGCCGCAGGAAGTAACTCCACAGGCCGCATATGGCCCGCATGTTTGAGACCCCGGGGCTAGAGGCTTCCAGGGTTTACAAAAACTGGACCACCACGTAGATGTTTGTAGAACTGATCAGAATGCCAGGAACGGTCCTGAAAACACACAAAAATATTTCTCTTTTACAGGGAGCCATGCTCACTTAGATGGTAAAAAATGTTGGGTGGGAGAAGGCCAAGGGTCATAAATAGTAAGACCATGTTGCAGTGTTAGCTGGTAAGGGTTGAGTTATGCATTTTTTTTTAATTTTTAAAAAACTAGTTACCAAAAAAAGGAAGACGGCAGTTTATAGCCTCATGAATGGAGTGTGTGTTAAAGAAATATAAAGGAGAGGGTGGTTGATAGGCAAATCAGAGGGTGGGCTCAGAAACAGGGGTATGTATGGAAGGCAAGGGTGAAAAACGGAAACAAAGCTGCGAGTAAAAGGAGAAAACAAAAGAAATGGTATAAAAATATATTTTATACAGTAATTGAAAGCAACCTTCACATCTATTCCTTTGGTAAAAGACACTCTTAGCTTCCACCTGGTGCATAACATTTTAACATGGAGATTAAAAAGAAAAACATTGATTAGTTTGAGGAAAAAGGGGTTTGTCTACACTACCAAGTTTTGTTTACAAAACTTATGTCGACACCCAAAAAATCAACAAAACAAAAATTGCCGAAGGGTGTTCACACTTGCTCCCTCTGTCGACAGATCGTGTCCACACTGGGGACACCATCATCAACAGGGTGAGAAATGCACCGTGGGTATGTATCCCACAGTGCAGTGCTGTGGGAAGGAAGAGCTGAACGCTGCACATCTTGGGATTCTCTCCGAGTTCTCTCACCGACCCCTCACCTGACGAGAGCAGCATCATGAGCAGCTCTGTGAGCTCTCCATGCTGAGGAATGGCAAAGCAGCACAGCAACCTGTCCCTTTCCGCCTGCAGCAGCACACAGATACTTCCTGGAGCTTTGAAAGGGGAGGGGCATATGCCTGCAGGGCAGCAGAGATCAAAACACTGAGCAGAGCAATCAGGGCAGGCATTGTGGGATACTGGCAGAACCTAGTTCTGTCAACAAAACAAATCAGCAGTGTCTACACTGGCTCTGTCAACAATATAGGGAGGGGAAAAAACAAAAAAGTCTCTTGTAGGGGTGGACGTTTGTCACCAAAACTAGGCGTTTTTCATGACAAAAGTCCCATTGTAGTGTGTACGCTCTTGCTGTTTAGTTGCCAAAAGGCAGTTTTTGGCAACAAAACTTGCAAGTGTAGACAAGCCCGAGGACTGCGGCTACCATTCAAATGTAGTGTTTAAACTGCCACTTGTCAAATTACTTTGGGGGTTTTGTAGGGGGACAAAAGGATGGCTAATACAATTTGGAAAATTATGGTAGTCATGACACTGAGGGAATGAGGGGCTGAGAGTGGGAGCTGTTCTCTGACCTTCCCGAACAAATCCTGGTCTCTTGTATTTTTGTCTCCAGCTTCTCTGATCTCCCCAGTCATTTCTCAGTCTCCACTCACTGCCCCGCCTAATGCTAAATTCTGCCTAGACAGTGTGTCTCCAATCTTCTTCCCAGCAGGCCTGGCTGATCTTTCCCTCCCTTCTCAGCCTCTGATCTCTCCAGGCAGCTCCTATTATTTCTCATCTTCCCAGAGTGACTGGTCTTTTCACTAAAGGTACTTCATCAGGTATTGAGAACACACTGTAGAACAGAAGCCTTTAACTCCTCCCACATACACAGCCAGTTGTTCCCTTCTCTGCAGGGCTCTCCCTACTCTCCAGGAAACAGCAACAAAAGGGGCCAAGTTGTCTACAACTCTCCAAACTTACCTCCTGTGGCAACGTGTAATAGAGACGGGCAGACAGGAATATTTCAGAGACTAACAAATTTATTTGGGCATACGCTTTCGTATGCCCACCTCATCAGATGCATGGAGTGGAACATACAGTAGGGAGGTATAAATACACAGCATATGAAAAGATGGGAGTTTTAGCCCGTGAAAGCTTATGCCCAAATACATTTGTTAGTCTCTAAAGTGCCACAAGGACTCCTCGTTGTTTTTGCTGATACAGACTAACACGGCTACCACTCTGAAAGGAATATTTTACTTACACAACCGCTAGTAGAAAGCAAAAATAGAGACCAACTTTATGTAACATGTACATATATATTATACCCCCACCCCACCCTTGTGCTGAGAGCCAAAGCAATTCTTTGAGTCCTCGGCTGACAGATTTATCATTGTCACCTGTCTCCAATAAAATAAAATGCCCAGGGATGCTCGGACCATTTGTAGCTGCCCCAATTGCCACAGAACTTCCTGCTCTCAAAAACATGTGTAATCAACCACAAGACAGTTCAATTTCTTGCTCTGAAAGCAAGTTGTTTGGCTTTCTCCAGTCTCTTAATAAAACTATTACTGGGTGCCCAATTCTGATACCCATCCACTGAGAATCACCTCACTCACATCAGTGGGACTTAGGGTGACCAGATGTCCCGATTTTATAGAGACAGTCCCGATTCTTGGGTCTTTTTCTTATATAGGCTTCTATTACCCCCACCCCCTGTCCCGACTTTTCACACTTGATATCTGGTCACCCTAGTGGGACTACTTGTGAAGCAAAGTACCATTCAACATCAGTACAGGTATCAAAAACCTGCCCGTGATCCTCAAACAGCATGGCAGATAAATCTGGGTAAAGTTTTTGAGATAAACAGTTTACTCAGCAAAAAAGCAGTTTCAGCTGACCCAGAACTATTTGTGAATTTGACCTGAATAGTTTCGGCCGGGGAGGGAGGGGGTAGGAGAGATTCAGAGGAGGGATATGAATCCACATCTACCACCTCTCAGGTGAGTGCCTTCATCATCAGGCCAGAGAAATCGCTTTCAGTTTCTTTTTCTCTTTGTCCCAATAAATATTTACAAAGTGGAATAGCTTCAACAGAAGAGATTGAGAACAACTCAGCCCAGAATACCCAATAAACTAGCCTGGTGGTTGGAGAACTCACCTGTGGGGAAAGGATCTGAGTTCAAGTCCCTGCTCCAAAGTAGGGATTCAAACCTGGGTCTCCCACAGCCATTTTTGGAACTGAACCAAATAATTTGCCTGGTTTTTCAGTGTGCTAGCCAAAACAGAAAAAAAATATATATATATTCACCCACTCTAACAGGCAACATGTTTTCTCTCAGAGGGGTTTCCTTGATCCTAATCTCACAGTTCCACTCCACCACTCAGTTCCTACCACAACCACCAATAACCTCTTTTCATTGGCTCCTGTGTAACACGAGTCTATGGTTTTGAAGGTCCTTATGGGGAAAAGTAACCATAAAGGGCTTTCTAGCCCTTCTAGGTGATGGGAGCAGCAACAAATAGGTACATTGAAGCCTTCTGGGCAGCAGTCGCTTGGAATAATTATTTCTTTTGATTTATGACATAAAAAATGCCCATCTGCTACTCAGACACTACTTAACAACACAACCCAAACAAAGGTTGCAGCAAACTACCACAAAAGCTCTAGCCCACCCCACCCCCAAAAAAATAACCCCACAGAAGCAAGACTTTTCCAGCCATTATTCCATCCTCCCAAAATGACTGCTCTTCAGCATTCCTTCAGCATTTAACAATCCTGGACCTATTTCAAACCAGAGATACATCACAGCTGAATTCCCCTCACTGAGAATGCTCTGCTGATATTCTAGCAACGGTGTTCTTCACTGACAACCTGAGCCAGTGGTTAGGAACATAGGAATTGCTATAATGGATCAGACACATGGGCCATCTAGCCCAGTATTCGGTCTCCAAGAGCAGTCAGCACCAGACATTTCAGAAGAAGGTGTAAGAATCTGAGTAGGTGGATGTGGTATAATCTGCACTCCCATGGAGGCACCATCCTAATTCATAATAAAGAGGGGCTTTGAACACTGAAGCACCATTTTTAAATCCCTTCCCCTGCCCATCTTTTCTCATTTATGTGGAAACAAAGATTTTTGTACTTCCTAATCTGCACTGAAAATGCAAACCTAACCATTGAACTAAATTAGGGTTTTTTGTCTGTGTTTAACATGTTACTGTTGAATCAATGTTGCCAAATCATTCTTTAGTTTTGTGTTTTCCAAAAATACCTACCTGCATTTTTAATGCATTCACTACTGTAGCATCTTTTTCTGACAAAGATATTTTCTCAACACACAAGTATGTTGAACAGAAAGGGAAAAATTTAAGAAATGCAAGCATTAAAAAAAAAAACCTAAGTCCCATGTTATGCTTCTCTGCTTTGCACACAAATTGCTGGTACAAACAAGACAGAATCACATGCTGACTGCAGGCTCAATCTGTGCATTCATCAGGAGCACAATCTAAAATTAATTCACTTAACAACCAATTGCTTTCAGAAAGAAGTACACAGGATTGTACTTGGAAAAATTCAGAGCTAACTGTAGGGCAGCTAGCATTTAGTCCTAAACTCTAATAGTCTTAGCGTCAAGGCCTTTATAATGAAACATTATCTTGTTTAGTACCTTGAAGCACACACAGAATTAAATTTTATATGGACAGAACTTTTCAGTAGTACCTTATTATGCCAGAAGACTTTAATGTGTTGAGATGAGTTCCTGTCTGCTTCCTGTAAAACTTGCCCATACCGGTATTGCCCTGGCCTCTTCTTTTGTCATTCAGTGTTGCACGCATTCTAAAGCAATATGCATTTCCTCACCTTTTGGGGGCGAAGCCAGACTTTGAGGCACCTGCTCCCCTACTTGGTGTAAACTTTGCTTGTGCCAATCAGAAACGAACACAGACAGGTTTTGGGCCCCGTCCCCTATGACACTTCTACGATGTCATAATTGGTACTTTATGGGCCTGCCTGCCATGTGCAGGCAGGAAGAGGAGAAAGAAAAACAAATCCTGTGTATCCTGTGTACACCCGTAACCGAGCCTGATCACCTCGAAGCCTCTCTCTCAGCTCACGTGTTTCAAACAGAGTTTCTACGTTTGCCGGTCGTTATGCGTTGGTTTGTATTTGTGAGTATCAGTTATTACTAAATGCTGCATCTTTGTTTATAAATATTGTTAGTAGATATTTTAGTCATCATGTGTTTTAAGTTTCATTAACTCTATTAGCTAATCTAATGCTGCTCCCTTACCCCTTGTAATTATCCCCAATAAAACTTTAAATTGATTAATTTTTAGTTGTGTGTGCGTGTGCGTGCGTGTCTGCAGTTTGCATCATGACCCATACTCTCCTTGCATCCCTTACCAATATAGTCTATTGCCACATGCAGCCTAGTAAATAACAGGCCTGCATTTTCTTTCGCCCCGCGTGCCCGATGGATCAGTACATCAGAAAGGCATCTAGACTGGAATCAATCTTTTCTTGAGAAGTAATTTAGTATTTATTCAACTCATATGGATGGTCTTAAACTATCCCATTGCAACTCTGAATCCCACCCATCTTGCTGCCTACATGACATGTACTTACTATAACACAGTACGGTTGTGGAAGAGAAACAGAAAACAAAGAGATTATAGCAGATTATTTTGCATATTACATAGTAACGGCATTTTCTATACATGTCCTAGTAATTTTTGAACACTGATATAGTTCACTGAAAAACATTATGCTGGCAAAACAGCTTTGCAATGCTAGAATGCCAACATGCCTTCCTGTACTGATGACTAAGAGGAAGAGACATGTAGAGATAATGTATTGGCTCTTTGCTCACTAATATAAGAAAATGTAGTTGGGCAGTGTCTTTCAAAATAGACACAAATGCAAATGCTATAATGACTTGGAACTGTTGAAAACGGAGGGAGAAAGGTATAAAAACAGTTTAAAATGGCCTATGGAAGGAAAGGGTGAAATGAGTATGGCCTCCTAGCCAAAACCAAATTCTTAACAAATAGGGCTATCAAGTGATTAATCATGCGATTAAAAAAATTGAACAATTAATAGCACTGTTAAACAATAACAGAATACCATTGATTTAAATATTTTTGGATGATTTCTACATTTTCAAATATGGTGATTTCAATTACAACACAGAATACAAAGTGTACAGTGCTCACTTTATAATTACTCACTTTATAATTATTTTTGATTACAAGTATTTACCCTGTAAAAACAAACAAAAGAGAGTATTTTTCAATTCTCCTAATACAAGTATTGTAGTGAAATCTCTTTATCACGAAAGTTGAACTTACAAATGTAGAATTATGTACAAAAAAACTGCATTCGAAAATAAAACAATGTAAAATTTTAGAGCCTACAAGTCCACACAGTCCTACTTCTTGTTCAGCCAATCGCTCAGACAAACAAGTTTGTTTACATTTGCCGGAGATAATGCTGCCCACTTCTTGTTTACAATGTCATCTGAAAGAGAGAACAGACGTTCACATGACACTGCTGTAGCCGGTGTTCCAAGATATTTATGTGCCAGATGCACTAAAGATTCATATGTCCCTTCATGCTTCAACCACCATTCCAGGGGACATACTGATGACAGGTTCTGCTCGATAACAATCCAAAGCAGTGAGGACTGGCGCATTTGCATTGTCATTATCTGAGTCAGATGCCACCAGCAGAAGGTTGATTTTTCTTTTTTGGTGGTTCAGGTTCTGTAGTTTACGCATCAGAGTATGGTTCTTTTAAGACTTCTGAAAGCATGCTCCACACCTTGTCCCTCTCAGATTCTGGAAGGCACTTCAGATTCTTAAACCTTGGGTTGAGTGCTGTAGCTATCTTTAGAAATCTCATATTGGTACCTTCTTTGCATTTTGTCAAATCTGCAGTGAAAGCATTCTTAAAATGAACAACATGTGCTGGGTCATCATCCGAGACTGTTATAATATGAAATAGATGGGAGAATGCGGGTAAAAAAGAGCAGGGGGGACACAACTCTCCCCCAAGAAGTTCAGTCACAAATTTAATTAACACATTCTTTTTTTTTAAAAAGTGTCATCTGGAATGGTGGCCGAAGCATGAAGGGGCATATGAATATTTAGCATATCTGGCACGTAAATACCTTGCAATGCCAGCTACAAAAGTGACATGCAAACACCTGTTCTCACTTTCTGGTGACATTGTAAATAAGAAGAGGGCAGTATTATCTCCTGTAAATGTAAACCAACTTATTTGGCTTTGTGATTGGCTGAACAAGAAGTGGGACTGAGTGGACTTGTAGGCTACAAAATTTTACATTGTTTTGTTTTTGAGTGGTTATGTAGCAAAAAAAAATTTTTTTTAAAAATCTACCTTTGTAAATTGCACTTTCACAACAAAGATTGCATTACAGTAATTGTATGAGGTGAACTGAAAAATACGATTTATTTTATTTTTACAGTGCAAATATTTGTAATAAAAATAATATACACTTTAATTTCAATTACAACACAGAATACAATATATATGAAAAACAATGAAAAACATGCCAAATATTTAATACAGTTCAATTGGTACTCTATTGTTTAACAGTGTTTTTAATCGAGATTAATTTTTTTAGTTGTGATTAATTTGAGTTACTCGCATGAGTTAACAGCGATTAACTGACAGCCCTATTAACAAGGAATCTTTATGGGGAAGAATACATGCCAGATCAGGGGAGAGCAAGAATATTCCATCCTCAGAATTCTGGTAAGAAGGCATAAAGAAGCTAAACGGCAACCAATACTGAACTACGTATAATCATAAGTCAGTAAAAAACTTGTTCAAGTAAAGAACTAAATTCCAAAAAAGGATTCTGGCCCAGGGATCTGTTAATCACAAATCTTACCTTCAGTCCTGCTCCCATAAGGCGTCTTTTTCTGCAATACTTTCTCAAGTGACCTTTTACAAGACAAAATTAACCTCAATGTTTTTAGATACTGACGGATTATTAAGAAATAGTCACTTCAATACTCAAGTGCACAGAGAACTCCAGAGTTCAAATTTTAGGTTCTGTTCAAGGTTGTACCATAGTGGGCCTCCTTCACAAAAACAGATCACAATAAAGGTTTTTAAACACACAAAACAAGTCTTAATACTTTTTATTACATTAGCTGCAAAAATAAGAAGACAGGCATATATACTCTAAGTATCATCTTTTCTGCTACTAATGAGAAATGACAAAGGTTTCAAGGGCTCTGGTGTTTGGTCAGTATAATAAAGATATGATGGCAAAACTCTTAAGATGAACATCCTGGATAATTAACTCAACATTAAAGATAAACATTAAAAGTTTTATATTTAAAAATCCAAAGTGTTAGTATGGCAGAAATTGTAACTTCATGCAGTATCTGTGGGGAACACTGTACTAAATTTATGAATGGATTATGTATGACTGTGTTCTATACCATGGGGAAGGATTACCACAGCTCCTCCAAGAACTAAAAAAATAGTAAGGGAAGGGGAAGGCAGGGAGTGATTAAGGTGAGTCACTGAGACTAAACAACTCTACAGAGGCGGGGTGGTATGCATATACTGTTCAAACAGTTTTCCAGAGATTTACACTAAAAAAAGCTTTTTGGTATAAAAAAAGGCAGTTTCAACTGACAGGGTTTGAAATGGACAGGATCTACTTTCCAAGGAGGGCTCCAACCCTTGCAGAACAATTGGAAAGACTTTGGCCTACTAGAGACCCATCAGAGTGATGGGTGACTCCTGGGATGCTTAGAGTCTCCTTAAATTTGTTCATTGTTTTTAATTATCCTCTCTCTATAATGCTTCTACCCTAAGAATGATTTTGCTTGCTTGTATGGTAGCTTTCTTGATCTTGTGGTAACCGGTAGCTGCTGGAAATACGTTGTTCACAGCCCTCAGAAAGAAAGCAACACACAGGTGCTAGCTGTTAGGCAGAATGGATTGCTGGGGATATCCCTGTGTAAGGCATGGAGCTGTGTAACATTAAAAACACAGGTCAGAAGAGAATGGGACAAGCATCCCTGCCAAGAGCCAACTGAATTCACTTAAGCCTTTTCCCAGTAGTATCAACACCTTCGGACATACGTTTCAGGCAAAATACTACCAGCCTGCTGCAAAGACATTTTCCAAAACCTTAGTTTGAAGAGTGTTGTGTTTCTGGGCACACTGCAGTATGATATGGTTCTTTGTAAACAGAGCAGCTGACAAGACACTAGAATATGTTGTGTTAAGAAGGGCAGGTGCAGGACTGGGTAATCAAGAATTCGTGTTCGATTTGTATATTTCACAATAAACCTCTGGAGAACGTTTTGCACTGCAGAATGGGAGAAGAAAGGAAAGCCATGGAAAGTCTACCTGCCCTGGCTTCAACATAATAAATTTAGAAAACATATATATAGCGCCAAAACAAAAACAAATGCAGTTGATATTTATGTAGCAACCTCAATGCCTTAAAAAATGTCAAGAAAATTAAGTTTAGCCCTGTTTTTTTTTTTTTCTGAAAATCCACATTCCAGATTTGCATTTGAAGGGGGGGAAAGTAGATGTTAGTGTTTCCCATCTATTTGTGAGGGGAAAGTAACAGTTCACTTATTCAAATTCAACCTGTGTTCTTAGTGCTCAGAAACTGTAACCCAGTAACAGCTGCTTAGCAGCCGAGGTGAAATCAAAACTAGTACCAGTAGAATCAATACTAGGCCACAATTTTAAAAAGATGTTTGTACATGCAACAGACAAGAGGAAGAGGCACCAGCAGTAAGAATTAAAATGCATAATGTACCTCCTTCAGAAATGGCACCAAGCAATCATGAAAACAGTCGGTCTCCAATGACTCCCTAGCAGACAACCTATATCACAGGACTCCTATTATAAATGGCATCCTAGTCAGCGGGTCAGAAAAACGGTCAACTTCTGAAAGTGAATTTCCCTCTCTCCCTAACAGATGAATCCCCTGCAGATGAGAGTTGTCACCCATTTGTGGGCCAGTGGGTGAAACTACCACTGCTGCTACATGTGCTGAACCTGATATGGTGATGAAAAGACAACATCCAGAGTCCAGCTGGAATCTTTTGCAAGTGCTAAATTCAATTTAAGAAACCAAAAAGATACACAAACCCAGTGCAATCTTTACTATGCATTCTTCCCTTTGCTTTACCAAAAGCTGCATAAGCACCCATTTGTGAAAGCAGTTGAGATTTTACATAATTCCCTTTTACAGACATACAAATGATGATTCAGTGCTGTCAGCACACATGACCAATAGCATATGATGCCCTCCCCAAACCAGCAAAATAATGCACTCTCATTCCACACACAATATAGATGAGAGATTTTCTTGGATTCTTAAACTCATTTTAACAGTTTCATTGCTGGAGAGAAAATAACTGAACTAAAGACCCAGATTCAGCCACCCCCAAACTTTGAGGAGCTGTAAACTTAGATTCAGATTGGACATTTGTAGATTGAGCAAAAACCACTGAGTTTTTTCTTCCTTTTGTGTTTCTGGTGTGGGGGTGTTTCTGTGAAATATCCATTTTCATCCAAAAGACAAATATCCTTCCAAAAGCAAAGCATACTATCACAGACATTATCTAAAGACTTATCTACAAACACACACAATCTTTTACTAGTTTAATAAACTGGTGTAGTTAAACTAAAAATCCCGTGTGTATAGAATTCTATCAATTTAATTTGCCCCTGAAAATTTACAGAGGGCAAGCTAAACTGAAATAAGCCAGGTTTAAAAATCAATTTAAGAACATCTGTTCACAAAGTTCCACTGATTTAACTAATCAGTTTCAAATCACACCTTTAGTTACACTGATGAAACGGTGGCCTGGTCTACATGGGGGGGGGGGGGGGGGGGGAAGAGGGGAATCAATCTAAGTTACGCAACTTTCAGCTACGTGAATAATGTAGCTGAAGTCTACGTACTTAAATCTACTTACCGCGGTGTCTTCACTGCAGTAAGTCGACAGCTAACGCTCCCCCATCGATTCCACCTGCGCCTCTTACTCCAGTGGAGTACCGGAGTTGACAAGAGAGTGCTCGGCGGACAATTTATCGCGTCTAGATGCGATAAATCAACCCACTGGATCGATCGCTGCCCATTGATCCAGCGGGTAATGTAGACAAGCCCTGTGTGTTTAGATCAGGCCTAAGATATACTCTGAATGTCATAGACAGAGCGTTCTGAGGGAGACTCTACATCCCTTCCTATCAGAGGGAAGAAAAAATGGTTCTGCAAACTGCTGTCTTGCAGCAGTGGGTGTCTGTCCTTCCTAGTAGCTTCTTAATTAAAATAGAGATCTAAGCCCAACACTTATTAGTGTAGAAATGGACTTGAATTGTGCAATACAAATGCTTTGATAAATGGATTGAAAAGGTTGCCTAATTCCTCTGAACATTGTGTAAGTATCTCTCTACCTGACATAGAAAATCATTTAGCAATGTCATAATGTGCTACTCGGGGAATTTCAATGGATCTTTTTGCCTTCAGAGCAACAATATAACATAGGAAAGACTATTTGTATTCCCTCTCTGCTGGAATGTCACAGCATTTTAGTGACAACTACGTGATAGATCAAGGTTTTAGCTCTACTTGTAACAGATACTAACAGGTATCTGTTAGTATTTGTTAGTCTCTAAGGTGCCACAGGTATTTTTCTTGTTTTCTTTTTGCTGACACAGACTACCACGGCTACTACACTGAAACCTAACAGGTCACAGCACTTCAACAACAAAGCTACAGCAAACATAGTCCTTAACTAGAGAACAGACGCAATGAAAGGCGTTAGACTAGGCCTTCGCTGTTGTTCAATATACCCAAGGCAGGAGGCTCTTAAGATAGGATAGGACAGAGTTAGGGCTTCGCATGGGCTTTCACTATTCCTGACTACTTGATCAGGACTAAAAGCAGGAAGCTTGGCTTCTGTAGAAAATGGCTGGAGCAATGGTTACGTCTGTATCAAGAATGAGTGTAATCAAGAGGTACAGAGACAAGATAACAGATATGCGTGTAGATGAGATTTGAAAAATATCTCGACCTATGTTAATGATGTATTTTTACATTATTAATATTCAAACATTATAAAAATCTAACTCTTTCCCTCCATTCTCTTACTTTGGTATTGCACATGTTTTGGGAAAGGAAGTTATACAGGTTAGTTTCATTTCTTTTTGTGGTCTGTTTCTAGTTGTTTTCATTATCTGGCATCATTATCACCAGGAGCGCTTCCACCAACCTAAGAGGGGCAGCGTGGGGAGCTGAGAGCCCAAGCCGGGCTCCTGGCAGGGAGCTGTCAGCAGAGCTGAGAGACTGGGCTCTCTCCACTCTGCTGGCAGCTCCCTGCCAGGAGCCTGGTTGCACCACAGGGCTCCCAGTGGGCTAGGCCACCCTCCTCCCCTGTGGCTGCCACAGGGTTCGGGGGGGGGGGGGGGCGGGGGGGAGAGCTGCCTGGGGTTTCTCGCCTCCCTCGTTCCCTGCCAGGAGAAGGATTCAGCCACCAGGCTTCTCATTTCTCCCCTCCCCAGGCCCACTCCCTGCTGGGAGCTGGGCAGCCTTGTCAATTTCATGGCTTCAGAACCCTGAAATTGACAAGACAGCCAATGTTCCCTGCTGGGAGCGGGGTCCAGCCATTCAGGCTTCTCGCCCCGCATCCCAGCCCTCAGCCAAGAGTAGGGTCCAGCAGCCCCGGCTTCTTGCCCCTCTGCTCCGAGCAGGGTCTAGCCGCCCAGCTCTCCAGAGGAGCGGGGGGCAACCGGGCTCAAGTTGTGAAATTGACAAGAATGACAGCCCACAGCAGGGTCTACACAGACACCTAACTACACCAACATAAGCCCTACGTTTCTCATTGAGGTGGCTTTACAATGTCAGCATAGCACTGGAGTTGCATCCGTGGGAGGAGCATTTCAGTGTGTACACCTCCACTGTTTTGTCAACAACTGTGTAGTGTAGACAAGGCCTATGCCTCTCTGTGCCTCTGATCTTTATCTGTAAAATTAGGGTAATAGCACTTCCCTACTTCACAGGGGCATTGTAAGGACAAATGCATTAAAAAGAGTGTGAAGCATTCAGCTACTCCAGTGTTGGGGACCACATAAGTACAAAAGATAGACAGGCAAAAGATCCGTCAGTCGAGCTCTATATTAAAGGCACCAGTCTGCCCCATTTCCCTTCAATGAGATTTCCAGAACCCAAAAGAAAAAGGTTCTTTGTATTTTATCCTTCTTACTCTCTCTTTCATCATGGCATAGCTGCCTCAGAGGGGAAGAAGGCAGGATATGGAATGGGAGGATAAAGGAATTATCATAGCTTTCCCTCATTATAGATAATGTTTCTCCCATTCTAAGTCCCAGACATTCAGGGACAGATGGACATAGCATAATCTACCAAGCTGAGGTGGGGCTTTCCTTACCACTTGTAAGATTTTAGAACCAAAGGAATTATCTTGGCAGACAGACAGATGAAGCATTATCAGCTGTCTCTAAGGCTTTGGCTAAACTACCACTTAAGTCGATGCAAGTTACGTCGTTTACGGGTGCAAAAAAACCACACCCTTGAGCAACCTAACTTACATTGACTTAAGGCGGCGTCTACACCACACTATGTCAGTGGAAGACGCTCTCCTGCCGACATAGCTTCTGCCTCTTGTTGAGGTGGATCTCCCGTCGACGTAGCTAAACATCAATTGCATGATCACCGATTTAGCACAGTTGTAAAGACAAGCCTTAAGTGATATGGGAGGAAGGATTTGGAAATGACTAATATGGCTTAGTGTGTTTACCCTACAGGCATGAAAAATTCTGTCCAGTTCCTCAGAAGAGAACAGGAATTTTGCCACAGACCAGGAATAGTTTTTCCCCATTAACTGTTCAGGATGGAGGAGTGCAGGAGGAAATGAACCAGGCTCTAGTAGAAAGAAGCCTTTTTATAGAGCAATTTCACAGCTACCCCTCAGAAGGATCCCTGGAGACTCTGGCTGACGGCAATGCCCAGATGGTGTTCTCCAAACATGCCTGAACAAAACCCCACTCTCATAGAATCGGGGCACTGGTGTACATGGACAAAGTCAGAGCAGAGAATCAAATTCTCCATCGGAGATATGAGAGAGGAGATCAGCAGAAACAACTGGGAGGTCTGAGTATGGAAAGGCCATAGAAGACAGAGCTATGTTTGAGGATGCTCATATTGCCCTGAAGGTACACGTCTATCTGGAGACATTTAGCTGAAGGAAGCGGAGATGATTTCACACCAAGCCTCAAGAAAGTCTCAACAACTGAGACAGTGTGAGTGTGTGTTTGTTTGAATAAAGATGAAAGTAAAGATACTGAATGTTATTCTGCCAGCATTAGTACCGTATATACTCATTCATATGCCGAATTTTTTTAGTAAAAAAAGGAAGCAAAAGAAAAGGGGGTCGGCTTATGAACGGGTATAGAGAGAGGGAGAGCTGGGACACAGCCCCTCCCCGCAACAGAGGGGGCAAGAAGAGACAGCACAGTCAGCAGAGCCAGAAGGGAAGAGATGGGGCCAGAGTCTCTCCACTTCTGGCTACGCTGCTCTCCCCCCAGCCTATGAAGCAGGTGGGAAGGGCTGGGATGGGGAGAGTGTGGGGGTCCTGGGCTAGGGTTGGGGTCATGTGGGGGGTTATCACAGGGGTTACTCCCCTGACCCCCCCAATTTCTCACCCCTCCTGACCCCCCAAAAAAAATTTCTCCACCATTTCCTGTCCTGGCCCATCAGGGTAAGCAGCTGGCGGGCCGAGACACTTTGTTTACTTAGGATTACCTCTGTGCCTGCAGACACTCTAGGTAAACAAACCGTCTCACCCACCAGCGACTTATCCTGATGGCTCAGGAGCCAAAAGTTTGCCGACACCTGAATTATAGGGTCAGCTTATGAACGGGTCATAAAAATTTTCCATTTTTACTTATCCATCTTTGGGGGGGTGGAGGTCGGCTTATAAACGAACCGGCTTATGATAGAGTATATACGGTACTTGCTGAGTCTGATCACCTCTATTGAAACAGATTGGCTCCGCAGAGCTGCAGCTGTGCTACTCAGGATGCACAAATCAAAGCCATGACATCCCCACCCCACATTACAAATAACCGCCACATTTATGGCATCTTATTAACTCGACTGTTAATTTATGAAGAAAACTCACTGTATGTAAACAAAAAAAAGTTGCAAATCAAATTTGCAGTTTAGTCACTGTGAAGGAGCAGCTCTAAAAGGGTATAAACAGCTATCAGCAGCCCACAACACTTCACAATTATTTAAAGGAAGTAATTGTAGGAAATTCACAACAGGCACGCCTCTCCCTGGAGACAAGCTGGAGACGGAAAAACATTACTCCACAATGCAGCACACCCCTTCCCCTCTACTGCCAAGGCCAAATAAAACAACAGAAATGTGTGACAGCACATACTGGCTCAGATACAATGCATAATATACAGCATATTCAAACAAACATCACAGCACATATACTGTACAGCTCATTTCTCTGTCTCCTAAAGCTAACCCTCATGATAACACGGAAAGAGCAAGAGATAAACACTGGAATCCCACACACACCAGGAAGCTCAGATTCGCCAGCCTATTTGTATGCATCTGTTCCTTTACATGACAGGACTCCAGCCGCAAATATCATTGACGTAGTCAAATGTTTTCAACCTGTGGTCTGTAGACCCCCCGGGGGGCTGCAGACTACATCTAAGATTTCCAAAGGGGTCCACATTTTCATTCTAAATTTTTTAGGACCCCGCAAATGAAATAAAGGTAGAAAACCACTGGACTAGGTGATTAGGTACAGAAAACAGCAGTGAGGGACACATGACAACTTCTGCTTTTACTAGAAGTGCAGATCAGTGCTACATTTTCTTCCCCTTTCAAAAAGTTTTATTAAAAACAGATACCTTCAATTCAATTTGGGTCCAGAATTTGTTTATTTATCCACTTGTAGTCTTGTATCCCATGCACCAAACCTACTCATCCACCCTACACTATAATGGTTATGGCCACACAAAAAAAAGATATATATTTATAGACTCCTAGACTTTAAGGTCAGAAGGGACCATCATCATCATCTAGTCGGACCTCCTGCACAATGCAGGCCACAGAATCTCACCCACTCACTCCTGGAATAATCCTCTCACCTATGTCTCAGCTACTGAAGTCCTCAAATCATGGTTTAAAGACTTCAAGATGCAGAGAATCCTCCGGTAAGTGACCCGTGCCCTATGCTGCAGAGGAAAGCAAAAAACCTCCAGGGCCTCTGCCCATCTAGCCTGGAGGAAAATTCCTTCCCGACCCCAAATATGGCGATCAGCTGAACCCTGATCATGTGGGCAAGACTCACCAGCCAGACACCCAGGAAAAAGTTCGCTGCAGTAACTTCTAACATCCCATCACTGACCACTGCTCCTATTTACCACTGATGGCAATTAATTGACCTTTGACGAAGATCATGTTATCCCATCAAACCATCCCCTCCATAAACTTATCTAGCTTAATCTTGAAGCCAGATAGGTCTTTTGCCCCCCTTGCTTCCCTTGGAAGGCTGTTCCAGAACTTCACTTTAGTTTTGAATCAGGTAAAATCATTACTTACTTAGTGGTATGTGGATTTTGCAAGGTGTTGTACAAAAGCCAGATAATGAAAATAACTAGAAACAGACCACAAAAAGAAATGAAACTAACCTGTATAACTTCCTTGCCCAAAACATGTGAAATGCCAAAGAAAGAGAATGGAGGGAAAGTGTTAGGTTTTCATAATGTTTCAATATTAATAATGTAAAAATACATCATTAACGTAAGTCGAGATATTTTTCTATGTGCAATTTTATCTTGACAGTCTTTTGAACCATTCTTCTGGAACGGTTTGCTGCTTAATTTCTCAAGAACGAAACAAGAAAATGTCAATTCACCATCATTTGACTCTTATGTTGTTTAAACCAATAATTATCCAATGAGAAAAGCAGATTCAGCTCAGTGCCAAAACGCTGTGGCTGCACATTAAGTGGTTAATTCCCCCTGGCATCAGCATCCAGTTTTGAATATCAATGAAGCTTTGTATACTTACTGAGAAAGAAAAATGAATGAAGTGTATACTCCGTAGAGCTGCAGTTTTTTTGCTATGTATAAAAGAATTCAGATGATTTCACTCTCAGCTGCATCTTATTCTCAACCATGCACAACATGAAAACCAAATCAGCGAAGTACATTTTTATAGCACATCTCATCTCAAAGAATCCCACATGGCTAAGTGACTGTACAAATCAGGAGTCATTCAGCCCTAGATAGAAGTAGGACTGCACTGGCATTGCACCCACTCACATGAGGACGGATTTTAAATATATTTTTGTAGAGAGGATTAAATTATTTTGCCCACCACTGCAGTGTAGCTGCCTCTGAGATAAAACATGTCAACTATATAATTGCACAGCAACAATACTCGAGCCAGGTTTACATTACATAGTGTTGTCAACAGAGCTATATCAGGCTGAGGCATTACACACACCCCCACCCCCACCCACCCCTCCTTAGCTGACATAGCCATGCCGGCAAAACTCCCTGCGTAGATGCAACTATGCAGACAGAAGAATGCTTCTGCTGGCATAGCTAGTGTCGTTCAGGGAGGTGGTGTTACTATGCCGGCAGAAAAAAAAACTACTTCTCTCAGCTGACACTGACTACACTAGCAGGCTTTGCTGATATAGCTATACCAGTACAGCTGTTTTGACTAAGCCAGTGTAGTGTCAATTAGCCCACAGTCTGACAGAACGGCACATGTCTGGCTGCAGTCTCTACTCTGCTCCCTACCCACCAACTATAAACACTGCTAGCTCCTGGAAGTCCAGGAAATATACGACATTCTATGTGGAAGCTCTGACAAGGCAAAGCAATTCATCTATGTTGTGGCTTTTTGTGCAACATCCCTTTCAAAGATGTATGCAAACATTAGGTGCATAAGTGGGCACATGAATACTGTATAAGTGCAGTGGCCTAAGTGACCCAGACCTGAAGTGGCACAAAGGAGATTAATGGAAACTGACGGTCAGAGAAGTAACGTAGGAGGTAAGGAAGTAATACGCTGTTTACAAAGCCATCTCTTTGCAACAGTGGCACTAAATGGTCTTGCCCCTGACAGATACAACAGTCTTCAAATTGAAGCTTCTGTTTCCCCTCCCACCCAGTAGTCAATGATGCATGTGATGCAGCTACTGCAGTAGAAAAATTAACACAAGAGGGGGATCTGGCCTAGTGCTCTGGTCAAATTCCAACCAGGTAATTTTATTCTGCATCTTTAAAAGTTCAATCGGGCTTCAACTGCATCCCTAAACTATTAGGTTCATTAGTACCACTATTGGTACCATAGTGGTACCGGTGCTGTTATAGTGGCTGGTAACTTCCACCTGAGCAACGGCTCATTCCAATAGCAACTGGATGAAGAGATCCTCATAGGTATGTAGCTTTTAATTCTGTAATGGTTTGAGGGGAGAAAAATGCATTCCAGAAATCAATAAGCGACAATAATAATAAAGGGGGAATTCAGTGTGGCCACAGGAGAGTTATTGGAGAGAAATATATGGGAAAATGTCTTATGACCAACTTCTTAATACAATGAAGTGGCAGAAGTGTCTTACTAAACAAACAGTCCCATTAAACAAACGGTCTTAATACAAATGGGAATGCTCATGGAGAAGCGGAGTAACTCAGCACGAGTCAGGGTGGCAGATTCACCATCACCACCACCAAGTAAAGAAACAACATAAAGCTCATATCACACCCAAACTGGTTACACACAGTTTACTAGAAAAACAATGAATCAGGAATATAATATGTTTCTGATAGTAATGCTGCTCTGGTGAGGACATGTGTTTGTATTTTATGGAATTGAGGAACCCTATTTATGGAATAAGGGAAAGTTAGATTAAATATCATATGCAAACACTAGAGAAATTATCTCCGTTTGCTTTTCACAGGAACAATCATTGTAAGAGCAAAAAACACATTAATAGCAAGAGCAGGTTCCAGGTCTTCGAAATCATCTCCTTTTGTAATTCCCTTACTATTAAAGATATACAATTATGTAGCAATATACAGAATTTCCTAACTACCCAAAGGAATCTTCAAGGCAATTCCTAACATTACGTAAGGTTGGGGAGGAGGGGTTGTTTTTTTGGGGTGGAGAGGAGGGTTTAATTCAACAAACCACTTCAAAGTATTCATTGCATAATTTGTGAATCAATTCAAGTAACTTTGGTTGGCTGCCTAAGTCTCCTTATCAACTGCAACTCTGTTGTACCTCCTAAGACTGCCAGGATAAAGAAAGGCAATCACTTCTAGTTTCTTAGAAAGGTTACTTTGACTTATCTGGATAGATTTCATCTGTGAGAAAGGACTGAAAGAAAGCTCAGCCACCTGTTAATATAGCGAAGCTTCTGATATAAGGGTTTGTGCAGTAACAGAAAAAAATGCATTTAATACCAATCAAAAGAAAACCAAATTTGCAACACAGAATTCCAAACAATGGTTGCAATAGAGTGTCATTTAGATTACACACACACTTCACATATAAAAAGAGACAGCCACACCAAAGCCTGTTTAAAGTTAAAAACTAAATTTTGCTAGGTTTGGGAGAAATTTAAGCACACATTAAAACATGGTTTTTACAGCTGTTTCTGAGCCTGAGATAAGATTTTAGCAGACCCTAATAAAGCCCTGAACCCATTCAGACATTACAGCACAATCTTTCTGCCTTAGGCCCAAAAGAGCAGCTGCTGCCTTCAGGCTTTTGCAGGGACAATTGGCAGTAGAGCTTAAACTTTTCCGTCTAGGGCCTAACATATTTCAAAAAGTTCAAGGGGCCACAATCAAAACTTGTACTATTTCCCCAGGCTCAGGCATAGCCAGCTGAGCCAATTTCCCTGGGGCTTCCTTCCACAGCCTGGAAGAGTACACACTTCTCCTCCCTTCCTTTGGCAGTGCAGCAGGTTGCCATTGGCAGTGCAGTTGATCAGCTGTGGCAGAGAAGCACAGGGCTCCCAGCTCAGATCAAAAATTATTCCTGGGGCTACAGGGGAAGCAGTGGTAGATAGTGTCTCTCCCTCTTCCCTGTAGCAATGGGGTGATTCAAATTCTTCTGTTTAAAAATCACAGAACACAGTTCAGAGAATGCATTTTACATTTGTATCCAAATGCGCATCTCCTTAGAACAGTTGCGGTCACGAGCCACAAGTAGCCCCCAGGTCACAGATTAGGCATCCCTGTATTAGAGATATTGCAAATGTATCATTAACTACACAGCAAAATTTTACAAAAGAAAAATAAAACCCTGCCTTGCCGTCACTAAATGGAGAGGGAAGGGAAAAGAGGAGAGGGTGACTGTGTTGAAGAGGGGAAGTTCTAAATTTTGTTTACATTTTATTTATTCAAATTTCTATTGCCACTGGAAAGACACGGGTGATGTACCACAGGGTAAACACACACTGCTGCCTTGATCTGCAACCCAAGTTTGCAATAACTAACTGGGTTACAGGCAGATGACAGCAGCGACAGAAGTCGAAGACGCTTCTCTCCTGCACCCCAGTCACCTTATTGACACATGAACTCCAAAGCATAGGTGAAAAAAATTGAATGCTAGAATCATTATTAAGTACAGCCTATTTCTTTACCCCTTCAAAAAATATATATATATAAATCCAAAAACTCCATTAGGGTTGCAGAATATAACACCAGATAAGCAAGAGGATCACACAGAAGCTTTAGCTTGTTCATACTGCACAAGTTTATGCTAAAAAATAAAAGGAAATATCATTTAAAAATAAAAAAATTTAAAAAGAAAAAATAGGAATACAAATGATCCTCCTGCACAAACATGGCTAAATTAACACTATTACCTTCACTTTTGCCTTTCCTGACTTATCTCCACTATGCAACCTTACTGTTGCTTCAACAGCTTTCTGCATTGAATTATATTATACTTTTCACCACCTGGATGTTAAATATATCAGCTCTCCAATACAAGGTAGCAACATTGCTAAAATACCAACTTTCCTGCTGGGCAACCTGCCAAAGAAACAGATCTGAAAAGCTGGATTTCTTCATAATTGCACGCATGTATGACATATTCTATCCCCTGTGGGTGTGTGCTCACCTCTTAAGAACAGACAGGGTATTGAAATATACAATCAGCTACGTACGGCGCACTTATCGGGATCCCTATATGTTTCAAAGCCCCATCTGATGAGAAAAAAGAAATAGACGTGAAAGACAGAGATGGCCTTATGCACTCCTGCAAAGCATCCTGGTTTCGTTTTTGGCAAGTCACCCTAGCAAATAAGTTGGACTGTCAGCAATGTTATCTCTTCTGCTGGAGTGAAGCTGGCAACATCCACAGGTACAGACAAAGCCTTTGGTCTCTACGTCCCTTATCTGCACCTGAACCAGGTTGGTAATGTTCAAGAGTTGCTTGCCTCTAATGGCTGCTAGGTGGCCTAGTGAAGGTGAAATGAGTTGGAGGTGTCAGCACTGTTCATGGCATCAGTCATTTCATGGCAGACAAATGTTCATAGCAGAATCATCACAATCCACAACACAAAACGGCCAATAGAACCCAACTATCTTTCCCCAAGCTAGAGGGGGGTCTCTCCAGGTCTAGGACTGGAAGGACAATGAGGAAAGCTAGTACTGCCAATGATTGTGCTGTACCTGTTCTTTCAATAGTTTACTTTGTTTTCCAGAGTGATTAAACCAAATCCTTTCACAAGTGCAAAAAATCTCACTTAAAATACTAAAAATATAAAATGCCAAAACTGTTTACCTTGTACTGATTATTTATTCTGGGGATTTATAAATAACATTAGTCATTCCCTTCTAAAGCCATGTCCTCTCCAGCTAAATAATGAACCCAACAAATGAGGACACTGAAGTACATCACCCCGGATCAGCCCCCACTCATGCAACAGGAGAGGGATTTGAGAAAGGGGATTGCCAAGACTCCCAGAGGATCCCCCGATACGTCACCTCACTGGGGAGGTAGGGTTTTGTGGATTGCCACGGGCACGCAGGGGCGAAAGAAAATGCAGGGCTGTTATTTACTAGGCTGCACATGGCAATAGACTATATTGGTAAGAGATGCAAGGAGAGTATGGGTTATGATGCAAACTGCAGACACGCGCACACACAACTAAAATTAATCAATTTAAAGTTTTATTGGGGATAATTACAAGGGGTAAGGGAGAAGCGTTCGATTAGCTAATAGAGTTACTGAAACTTAAAACACACAATGACTAAAATATCTACTAACAATATTTATAAACAAAAGATGCAGCATTTAGTAATAACTGATACTCACAAATACAAACCAACGCATAACGACCGGCAAACGTAGAAACTCTATTTGAAGCACATGAGCTGAGAGAGAGGCTTCGAGGTGATCAGGCTCGGTTACGGGTGTACACAGGATACACAGGATTCGTTTTTCCTTTCTCCTCTTCCTGCCTGCACATGGCAGGCAGCCCATAAAGTACCAACTATGACATCGTAGAAGTGTCATAGGGGACGGGGCCCAAAACCTGTCTGTGTTCGTTTCTGACTGGCACAAGCAAAGTTTACACCAAGGGGGGAGCAGGTGCCTCAAAGTCTGGCTTCGCCCCCAAAAGGTGAGGAAATGCATATTGCTTTAGAATGCGTGCAACACTGAATGACAAAAGAAGAGGCCAGGGCAATACCGGTATGGGCAAGTTTTACAGGAAGCAGCCAGGAACTCATCTCAACAGGTTTCAAAGTTGAGAGGCTGCCACGCGTGCAGAATGTGCGACAAATGAGCACCATGAAGGCAGCTGAACCCCCTGCAGAACGGTAGGCTGAAAGACGACCCATCTTGTGGATGGTCTGCTCCCGTAAAGTCTATGATGCGAGCACAGAGTGAAGGGATTTATCCAGGCCTTTAATTTAAAAAAAGGTGAAACAAAGATAGAAAAACTGCATAATGTCTTCAGCACATTTCTTTCTATGTAGTTGTCATTCATGTATTCTGGGATGCCACAGAGGACAAAGCTATTTCCTGAGACAGCAATTTACAAAAAGATTAAACTATCAAACTTTGGATTAATTGTTTATAACCATCGTGTATATTACAAGATCAAACTGAAAAATGTCACATTGCAAAAACAGGGCATTCCCCACAGTGCTAGTACAAGAACACAAACCATTTGATCCAAATTACAGATGTTACCACCTGTTTCACCACACAATGGACACCTGAGCAGCTCTCAAAATCAACATGAAGCTATTAGTGGCACATGGCTGCAATAGCAGAGGACAACAGTGCTATCAGAGTAGTAAATTCTGCAGCATTTTCTTCATGGTCAATTAATATCAATCCACCTCTCTCTATGGAACAGAATAGTGCTGTAGAGGCCAGTACTGCTCTAACTGAGATAAATGGCAAAACTCCCTCACAACTTCAACAGTGCAAGCACAGGCTCAAAATCTTGCATCAGAAAACAAGACTATAAAATCAAGGATTGCAGTTGGGAATGGAATTATAGTTAGGAATACATTTAGAATGTTCCCATGTTAGTGAGGAATAAAATACCAACAATACAATACAAAGAAAAATCTATTCTACTTAGACTTGCATAGATTTTATATTGAGCCTTATTCCATAATAAGTAAAACAGGACACACTTAAACCTGAAACAATCATTCTCTCTCCTTATCTAAATGATACTGTATATAACTTTATTTAGCCCACACGTACAATATGTGCACAAATCTCAGAATTTGGAACATCTGCACATATTCAGGTTATGTAAAATTGAATACGCCTAACTGAATACCTTTCAATACGGTTTTCATTTTATACTTCTTGTACTATGCCATATATTTTCCACTTCCAAGTCCCTAATAGAGTAATTTAAGGAGAATACAAAAAACAGATTAACAAGATAAAAGAAAGCATCTTCCAAGGTAACTTTCCCTTCCTCTTCTAGTGTGCCTTCACTTTCCACATCTGTCTTCCAAATTTCAAACTCTCCAAGGCAATGAGCTTGGAGTCTTTAATTTTGAACATGACAGTTTTTATTAAGGTTGATTAGGCAGCCTTTTTTTTTGTTGTTGGTGGGGAGGAGGAATACAGGAAGCTGGAAGAATAAGTGTAGGTTCTATTTTGATTACTTAAATACTTAGGAGTTGTGTACATGGTTGCAACACAAAATGGGGTCAGTCAACACACTGTAGACTTGTATCTGAAGCTTTTTTTTTGCTGCACATATTGTCTTATTTCTGGGTATACCACCAATATTTAGAAAATGATACTTTTATAATAATCACCTAAGGCAAACAGAGATATAATTTTATTGGCATAATTAGGACAACTTTCATCCCAGTTTGACAGCATGCTTATGTCCAGCAAGATGAGCTATGCACAGAAGGCACAATTTGTCATTATTCTCAATTGCACACCTGATATTTGTTTTATAGCTCTTGGAAATCAATCTTCATCAATCCATAAAGAAGACATGAGATAAATTCCCAGGATGGGGAGGGCATCAAGGGACTTCTATAGCCAATCATATATTACTAAATTGACTGCAACAGGAAAACTTGGTTACCTTGTACAGTTAGACACTGTACTTCTACTCCGTTTATTTCATGTTGCTATTTGGTCAAGCAAACCATTTACCAACATTTACTGGACAGGACGGACGGACGGACGGACGGACGGACGCACGCACGCACGCACGCACACGCACACGCACACACACAAAATAGCCAAAGGCCAGATCCTGCTCCCATTCAACAGGAACAGGACAATGCCCTAAGCTTCCCTGACGTAGCTATCCATCTCAGAATCAAGATAATTTTGCATACGTAGCTCCTCCCACATATATACATCTAAGCACAGTCTACTGTCTAGCCACAAAACCACCCATGAGATTCACTTTTCAGGCTGTTCAGATAAAATATGGGGAAACTGTTATATGCCTTACCAAAGAGAACAATTAAAGGATTTTAAAATACAACCTTTATAATATTTAAATCTAAGCCATAACGAATTACTGTTTGCAGTTCAACTTCATTAAACCTGAAACATTCAGAGACCCATTTTCAAACTTGGAAACAGAAAGTTAGGTTCCTAAATCAAAGTGTGCTGGCTGTCTACAACTCCTGCTGAAATAATAAAGTGACCAGTGCACCTCTGAAGATGTTGAGAGGGGAAAAAATGAATTTAGAAAGAAAACAGAACTTATATCTCAAGTAGCTAAGTCACAGTCGAACAGCATGCCAAAGATTTTAAGACACAAAAAAAAGTACCAGTCTCTTCTCTTTCTCTGCACAAGGACACTAGCATTCAGCATCAATAATTGCTATTTAAAAAAAAAAAAAAAAAAAAGATGTCACCAAAGAGCATCAATTGCCCACCTACCTTTATGTAGCTGTGAGCCACTGACCCAAAATTCTAAGTTTACAGAAGTAAATGTTAGAATAGCACTGATTTTTCTTCACACTTCAAAGTGCTGAGAAAGCATGTTAGTACTCATTTAGCAATCATGAGTACAGAAGCACAGTGGTCAGCCACCTGAAAAAGAAAAATAATTGGAACTAGCTTCTCTGGATTAGCTTGGCTCAATAATCAAAAAGCTAAATGTTACTGACCCATAGGGTGACCATACAGCAAATGTGAAAAATTGGGATGGGGGTGGGGGGTAATAGGAGCCTATATAAGAAAAAGACCCAAAAATCAGGACTGTCCCTATAAAATTGGGACTTCTGGTCACCCTACTGACCCATATTGTGGGAGCTGTGAGGATTGATGGATAGTTCACTTCCGAAAGTCCACTGCAAAGTTTAAAATAAAGTAAGTGTGTCAGTCTCAGCTCAAGTCCCTAGAAAACATCACCCCACCATCACTAAATCCAATTTATTTAATTGGTAACACCTGGCAGTTCCTGGTACAAAGTATGAGAAGAAGACTATTGTGCTTCTCTGAATAAGGTTACTATAGGAAAGTGTTGGAAACCTCACTGGGCAGCTAGTTTCTCTATACCATGCCTTCATTTGGTCTCAATTCCTTAAAACAACCATCATTTCATTGCCTTCAGGGTTATAATTAGCTGGGTTTATAATTAATGCCACTTTAGTTAAACTGCATATGGTAAACCAGCAGGAATGAAGAGTAAATAACAAAACCTAGGTTTAAAAAACATTAAGACTTCAACAAAACTAATAAAATAAAAAAAATGCAACAAAGACTAACCTGACATCATCTCAGTGTTTATCTTAATTAGGATTTTTCTACCTTTTAATAGTTTTCATTCAATTTTAGATAAAATGTTTAAATCTTATTGTTCAAGTTTGCTTAGTTTTACCCATGGGGAAGGGAAGAGGGGGCAGGGGACTCCCACATTCACAGATGTATACAAGGGAAGTTCATTTTACAGACAAGAGTGAAACAGATTTCTGTCTTGTCCCTGGCTCTAAAGAATGGAGTTGTTGGTTGTCGGGAGCTGACATGCCTTACTCATGAAGGCAACATCTTGTAGAGAAGAATTCTTCCCCCTTCCCCCCATTTGATTAAATATGTGGGTAACCAATTAGGCAACTGTCAGGTCTACCACATATTTCACATTAAAACAGCAAGGATTAAAAAGGAAGATGAAAGACACTCTGTCTGTCCTGATGGGTGAGATGGGAAAGTGTCACCATGCTCTGAGCAAAACTGTACTTGGCATGTTAGCAAGGGGAAACGGCCTATATTTTTGCACCCGTGGCCCTGACAACAAAGTAGTAAAAGATACGGATAATGGGTGATTCATAGAATCATAGAACATCAGGGTTGGAAGGGACCTTAGGAGGTCATCTAGTCCAACCCACTGCTCAAAGCAGGACCAATCCCCAATTTTTGCCCCAGATCCCTAAATGGCCCCCTCAAGGATTGAACTCACAACCCTGGGTTTAGCAGGCCAATGCTCAAACCACTGAGCTATCCCTCCCCCCAGACACAGAGCACTCTTGTCCTTCTGGACCTACTGGAATATATGCTAAAACACTGGGAGAAAGCCACACAAATTGAAGTACAAGCTTGTCTCTTCACTTCGTTCTCCTCCCTGAAAACTCTTCTTCCCCATCAGCATAGGCCAGCTATCCCAAACAGATGGACTCAAAATCTAATGAAAGAACTAATCTATGGCAAAGGAAGGCTGACAATCTCCCAGCTCTAGCTAGAAAGAGAAAAGAGGAATAAACATGTATAACAAGCTCCCTACTTTACTTTATTTCAGTTTTGATTTCTATTTCTTCCGACAGGCAAGAACTAACTAGATCAGAGGTGGGCAAACTATGGCCCATGGGCCACATCCAGCCCGACAGCCGGGATTTAATCCGTCCCTCGAGCTCCTGCTGTGAAGCGGGGGTCTGGGGCTTGCCCCACTCCACCCAGGGAGCGGGGTTTGGGGCTGCTCTGCACGCACATGCCGCAGCTCTGCATGAATCCCGGAAGCAGCAGCATGTCCCCCATCCAGCTCCTACGTTTAGGGGCAGCCAGAGGGCTCAGAGCACTGCTCCCGCCCCAAACACCGCCCCCACAGCTCCCATTGGCAGGGAACTGCAGCCAGCGAGAGCTGCAGGGGCGGCGCCTGCAGACAGGGCAGCACAACAGAGCCGCCTAGCCACACCTCTGCGCAGGAGCCAGAGGGGGGACATGCCGCTGCTTCCGGGAGCCGCTTGAGGTAAGTGCCACCTGGAGCCTGCACCCCTGAGCCTCTCCTGCACTCCAACCCCATGCCCCAGCCCTGAGCTCCCTCCTGCCCTCCGAACCCCTCGATCCCAGCCCAGAGCACCCTCCTGCACCCCAAACACCTCATCCCCAGCCCCACCCCAGAGCCTACACCCCCAGCCAAAGCCCTCACCCCCACCCCTGCACCTCAACCCCAGCCTGGAGCACCCTCCCGCACCCTCAACTCCTCATTTCTGACCTCACCCCAGAGCCCTCACCCCCTCCTTCACCCCACCCCCAATTCTGTGAGCATTCATGGCCCACCATACAATTTCCATACCCAGATGTGGCCCTTGGGCCAAAAAGTTTACCCACCCCTGAGCAAGATCTAACACACCCAAATTAAGACCATTAATGTTACTAAAAATATTTATTCTACAAAAGATCTGAACATCTCCTTGTAAATGGACATCAGACAGCCTAGAAGACACATTATTAATGAATTTCTTTTGAGAAGGTCTGGACTGAGCACACAACAGCAAGCCTTTCAAGCAAAAAAACTTTAGTAATATCAGTCTTTTCCCCACAAATAATTAAGTTAATAAATAAACAAACAAGACAGTTTAAACTAGATTGTACATCAAAATATGGCAAGCCCCTTAGCTACTTAATTTATTTCAGTTATGCAAGTGCAATAAAGTCTCCAGACTCTTGAATACTTTGTTTTGTTTATACATTTTGATTAAAAATATATTTGCTTCTGGGCTGTGGCATTAGATATCAAGTTCAAGCACCAAGTAATATTTCTACAGCTCAACTATACACCAACAAAAACTTGGTTTAAATTGTGAAGAGTTACCAAAACCATGAATGTAACAGAACAAATACAAGTGAAAACAGTACTGCTGATGAACCTTAAAATGTCCATCAAGAACCAGTTACCACCTCCAACAATATTAAACTCCTCACAGTAATGTCAGCTGCATGCAGGAAAAAAGTAAAGACATCTGAAAACCAAGCTTCAAGTGAAGTGGATCCAATAGTTTCATCTTTCAGTCAGTCAGTAAGGCCTTGAATCTGCTAATACTTATGCTGGTCATTAGCTTTACAAACATGATCAATCATAGCAAGTTCAATGGACATAAACACATATCTAAAGTTAATCACATGCACAAGAGTTTGCCGTGTCAGAGCCTGAATTTATAACCAGCCCGGGATTATTTTGCAGAGCGTTCAAAAAGTTGTGCGCTTTAGTGACATATCTTCCCTCCCCCTGCCTCACTCCGCACCCATATGCAACACAAGTAGGACTAGAATAACCCACTGTTATTATGGTCCTCAGTTGTGCACTACCTCCCATTCTTCACCTTTAATCATAATGTAGAATTGCTCAAAAACAATCAAAGGGTTGCAGGACCCCTTCCAAGTTTAACCCGCTCCCCCCTTCAGAGCCTACCCTCCTTGATTAGCACCTACAATACTCTTCCTCCTCTCTTCCCCCCACTTCTCCCAATGACACACACAACTCCGGTGTCTTCCTTTCCCCAAACCACCTATTCATTCACCCCCCACCATGCTGCTCCTCTGATGTGCCTAACTAACATTCAGCTGCATCTCACTGCCTAAACTGGCTGGCACTACTGTTGTTGCTTAAGTCATTGAGGCAAGATAGCTACCCATCAAGATCTTCCTGTTATCCACCCTGCTCCTCTTGCTGGCACTGTTCACCCAGCTGCCATTCCAGAATATCAGACTAAAATCTCTAGCCCCAGGCCTTGTGTCCCTATTGATTTGGATTATCCTGACCACACCATCTTTCTGACATAAGTAATATTTAAGAATCCTGAGTCTCCTTCTCACTGCATTACACACCAACCGCAAATATTAGCAAAGGGGCCCCAGGAGAAGCTAGAATACAAGTAAGAGTTAATGAAGAACTTCTCATTTTTCTCTTTGTTCTTGCTTTATATTTCCACACAGTTTTCTCCCAACCTTCAACATCCTCCCCCCCCCCAATACAGCCTCCGTGACTAGTGCCTTCATTCATATCATTGCTACTTGCTTTCCCACAACCAAGTCTAGGAATGCTGACCATCATCCAGATGCCATTACATCAGCTCAATGGCATTCAAACATCCTCTCTAGATTTTCCTTCCCTATACACTGCAAACTCCCCCACAACCCCACACTCATCCCTGCTACCTCTGTCTAGGGTAGCCTAATTGGCTGCAGATTCCCTACATGCACTGCAGAACATTACCTTATGAGTAAATGATTGAGACTTTTAGCCCATAAGGTGAACAAATAGTGAGTCAGCCCAACTGAAAAGGGGAACCGTAATCAAAAACACATTTAGCACACACAAATCAGAGCTATGATCAGCTGATGAATTGCTGAAGTATGCCCTGTGAAGCCACCTAGTTCTTCACTATCTTCTTAATGACACAGAAGGAAAGCATTCTTTTTCTGTTGGTGAAACTGAACTTACTAACGGACTAGGCAAAGGTTGGTGGTGGAGAGGAGAAAGGTTCCATCTGCAGAGCAGCAAAGCAGAAATTCAATCCCATAACCTATTAGGCAAAAAAAAAAAAGTAAAAATGTTCTACTTCCCTCACTCTTCCTCCATCATGTAAGTGCTGGAATTTCCTATAAATGAGAAGGAAGGGCAAATTCAAGAAGAACTATAACTAAAATACTTCCAAAGAGCCAATCACCCCTGGGCTAGATTCCAGTCAGAGGAAAGTAAATGCCAACAGAGAGAGCACACACGGTGAAGGAGTGGACTGTTTAGGGGCGAGAAAGGTCACACATTGTTCACAAACGTGCTGAAGCAGAAGAGTTCTAAATGTCTCTGAGAAAAAACAGCTTCTTTGGTCAAATATCCTACTGTTTATAAATATAATGCCCTTTTAAATGGGAACATATAATGTAGTCTTCCAAGTGTATGATACAGACCAGCACTGACCTCCACCATATCAGCCTAGAACAAGAGAAAACACTTGTATATTAAAAAGGCCTCAGGGTTTGCATCAACATTCAATCAATCAATCCCTAAGAGATAAAGGAATTTCTGCAGTTTGCTTTCAATCTAAGGGGTCATTTTAAGCATGCTGGAATGGTCAGGCAAGTCCCTAAATGCTCAGAGCAAAAGAGGCCTGACTACGGAGTTAAAATATACACCATTTTAATGGTAGCATTAAAATATTAAAAGCGGTCATAAATACATCAAAGATAAAAGCAAAAAAAGTTAAAGCATGGACACACTCCCTCAAGGTGAGGGGAAGGTATTCAGTAAAGCATCTTCGAAAGAAGTTGATAAGTAAAGAAATTACTCTCTTATATAGGAGATGGAAAAATGGATTATAATTTTTGTGCACCCACAAAGTTAAAAATTTAAGATCAAAATATTTTTGCAGATACATACATTCACAGACATCTATAAATCCAGCACCTATTACCGCAAAGATAGAAGAGACAGAGTTTTAAATGTGCTGCATCATGTAACTCCCAATATCAGTGGCCTGTTGGGAACAGATACCAATTTTAAGATATTCCTTTTTAATGAAGCCAGATCCTTATTAACTTTTTAAAATGAATTATATACCATCCCTCATTAAGTGATTTCTCAAATCCAATTACTTAAATTCTGTTTTCTAAAAACTACAGGACTCGACACAACAATGATGGGGAGAGAGGAAATAATTCACAAGTTGTAGTCACAAACTAAAAGTTTCACCATCAGATCCTGATCCGAAGCTCACTGAAGTCAATGCAAGTATTTTCACTGACTTCAACAGACTTCGTCGGACCTTTATAGATGGATAGGAAGAGAAAAATGTTACATACTCAAAACATTACAAACCTAATGGGTTTAGTGGATATTATTAATTTTTAATATTAAATATTAATTTTACAAACCCAATGAGTAAACTAAATAGAGGGGTAAAAATCTGTTATTAGTATTAGCTCCTTGTATAGGACAAATACTTTTAGTTCTAAAAGCAGTGAGAAGGGACAGTACACAATAGTTCTTATTAATCCACACTATCAGCTCAGAATACAACAAATCCTTCTCTGAAATCTCTTGTTGGACAAGTCCAATATAGAAACAGACGAGTAACAATAACTTCCTACAGTTCCTTTATTAAATCAAGAAACATTATACCACTCCCCACTTCACTGCATAACCACTGCTTTCTATAAGAGGAAAATCCATCACAAGCTTCCTATTTTGTTGTAACCTCCTTGTGAATTTCTCATATGAATACTTCCCAGGTTCACAAACAGTTGCATAAAGACTATATACACATGCCTGCCTTGTCAGAAATCATGACATGGACAATTTTCTCACAATGTTGCAAATGCTTATTTTGCACAGCAAGCCTGGAAGTGGCAGGATTTTTATGCAGCTCATACATTGCCCCTCACTATCAGACCTGAGTAATAAATTATAAATACAATTTATGCCATAAACTGCCTTTCACTATCTTTGACAATACTGTACTTGATAAATTTAAAAAAACCAAACAGATTCTTCCTTAAGTTCTGACTCGGTAAATGTTTTTTGGCTCTGAACAGAAGTCCTTAACCCTAACTCATAGAACACAAACATAGGCGAGTAAGCCCTTGAGAAAGCCGTGTATGGTACTGCATATTCAAAGTACCAGACTTTGGCTTTTTGGAATCCTCAACTAGGGTTTTTGTTTTGTCTGCTGTTTTGTTTGTTTTTTGTTTTCTTAAAGCCTCCAAAAAAAAAA
This sequence comes from Macrochelys suwanniensis, assembly GCA_033296515.1. NCBI lineage: Eukaryota > Metazoa > Chordata > Testudines > Chelydridae > Macrochelys > Macrochelys suwanniensis. Next base: position 27,068,636 of record CM065776.1, read on the forward strand.
AAAACCAAAAAAAAAACAAACCTGGCTTGAGAAAAAAGAAGAATGCTACATTACTTTTCAATAACCGGGTTATCACCGCTACCTGTAAACTGACATCAGGTGGAATCCTCTGTTTCCCTCATGCTAGCCATTTGAATTCCTCTCTGACATCTGAGAACACACCTATCAGTCATAAATTAAGATATTCACCTTACGCCTGACAATGTGCACCTGCATGAAGGAGTCCATTCTCCACTCGGATACAGCCTGTCCGGTAACATCTCTCATTTACTGGTTCCATTCGCCTTTCAGAATGGAGCAACAGCTTTAGGGTTTGTTTTTGTAAACATCAGAGCAGATCTCAATCTTATCTGATGAAGGTTAAGCCATGGGAGATGATCAAGGAGATTTCAGACAGAAATCACTTCAACACTACCAAATCAATGCTTGTCCAACCCCACTCCCGGACAGACACTTCATTCTGGACGAAGCAGAAAAGCCATTCCCTTAGGATCATCATCATCATCAAAAAACTCTTCATCCAGAAAAGCCATTGACGGAGTGGATGTGGTAAAAAGGAAGAACTCAACTTATGTAAATTAAGGGAAAAAATGCATTCAGAAGTATGAAAAACAGAAGGAGAAAGGCAAAAGGCAAGACTAGGAGAGAAGGCTGGGGTAGCAACGCCATATTTCTGGCTCTTTGTCTCTTGCTTCCCATCAGTCCCAGAACGGGCTGGGAATGGACGTAAAAACAGCACATTCAGTCTGAAGGGAAGGGCGCCTCAGGTCATGGCAGTATAGCAGAGAGCACTGTGTGAAAAGTATTCCACAGCCTCTCTATTCTGGGCCCATCCACAACTAGTGTCCAAAAGAAATGAGGCAATAACTCAGCATGCCCAAATGGCAAAGAAAGAAAAAAAGAGTACTGAGTCTGCCATTGTAAAACAGCAACTCACAGCTTATGTGATGGGGCATTCTCTGACTGCAAAATACAAAAGGCAATGTCAGAGATGGGACTATCCAATGTGGTTGCTCTCCTTTTGCCTGTGTGCATCACATCAGCGAGACTGCTGTATCATTACTATTTTGCAAAGGTGCAAACATCCCTTCTTCCACTTTGCTGAAGGTCCCACAAGATATCAGGCCAGCCCTGTGGCTTGAGAGTCCCCGAGACTGAAATTCTCTAGAGACTGAACAGTTACAGTACACACAGAAGCAGAGCAAATGTCTTCTCCCTATTGCATCAACTATGAGCTGGAGAAACAAACAGTCTCCATGCTCATTCTCTCTTTGGTCTCTCAGAGACTCGGGGGATAAGTATGTGAATATATACTCCCACTGTGCCCACATCCCCACTATTTATAAAAGAAAAGGAAGCTGCTTACTGAAAATTTTATGCAAAAGAGCAACATTGCTGCAGAAATGGTTTAGCTATTTTACAGCTATTACAAATCTTGTCACTTTGAAATCTTTCAGACATTTCCAGTGCGCAGCATTCGTATGCAATTTCCTAACATCCAGAGGAGGATTTACAGTGAAACACAGGGTGCCCTGGCAACCCAACAACAGGGGGCCCCAGGGCCGGGCAGCTGTAGGGGCAGACGCTTGGTCCTGCAGTCTTCTGGGGTTCCTGCTGCAGGCCCCGCACCCAGGGCCGGCTCCAGGCACCAAATGAGAAAGCACGTGCCAGGGCGGCGCCTTGTAAGGGGAGGCAGTCCGGGGCTTCTTGGGCAGTTCGGCAGCGGTCATTTTTTTTTGCTTCAGCAGTTCAGCGACGGCTTTTTTTTTTTTTTTTGCTTGGGGCGGCCAAAAAGCTAGAGCCAGCCCTGTACGCACCCACTGGCAGCCAAGCTCCCCACCCCCACCTCCTCCTGCAAGCATGTCCCATTCCTGCCCCTCCCCCTCCCTCCCTCCCAGCACTTCCCCCGCTGCCAAACAGCTGTTTGGCGGCACTCAGATAGCTCCGGGAGGGAGGGGGAGGAGCGGGGCCACAGTGCACTCGGGGGCAAGGCCTTGGGGAAGGAGGTAGAATCAGGGCACGGCGGAGCAAAGGGGGGGCCCCCGCACTCCCTCTACACATACCTCTCCCAGCCCCCTGCTGTGAGCTGCTCAGGGCAGGGAGCTGGGAGCACCCCCACGACCCCAGTCCACACCCCCAGCCCCCTGTCCTGACTCCTACACCCCCCTCACACATCCTGAGCCCTGACTCCTGCACCCCTCTCACACATGCCCTGCTGTCCCTGACTCCTGCAACCCCCCACACCCCAGTCCCCTGCCCTCCCGGACTGCTGCACCGCCCCCCATCCTCAGCCCACCCCAACTCCTGCACACACCCACACATCCCCACCTGTACCCCTCGCACCAAACAGAAGCTGCCCCAGATAAGCGCTCCACACCTCAACCCCCTGTCCCAGCCCTGAGCCCTCTCCTGCATCCTAACTCCCTCCCAGACTCTGCACCCCCAGCTCTGAGCCCCCTCCCACACCGGACCCCACACCACAAAGTTTTTACTTTTTTTTTTTTTTTTTTATATAAAGTGCTCTTATCCAAAGCACTTTATAATAATAGCTAGCTAACGGTACAAACAATATTTGGAAAGATCATTAAGTGGTTCACCGAGACGAGACCCTCAGTGATTTTCAAGTGGTCTGTGGAAAAATAAGTTAGACTACAAAAACAATCAAGGTACCTCACTTTATTTTCATTTACTTCCTATTACTTATAGGAGGAGGCGGAAGGAAAAAAGAATGAAAAATCAGGGCAGGGGGGAGATGAGAGAATGTTCTTTTTCTTGGCTGGGTCCCAAGGAGGGGCCCCAAAAATGAAGCTGAGCACAGAGCCCCACTAACTCTAAATCCACCATTCTAACATCACAACTTTACCAAGGACATTAATTATATGCAGTTTAAAACCACAGTTCTAAATATCAGTTCCACTGAAATTAAGTTACTGACATCATTTTAAAGCAAAGAAGTAAAACGATTACACTAGAAATCCTGTCCACCACATACATATTGTGGCAGACAATAAAATAAGTCATCAGGGTCCATTCTGCTATGGCTCTAATGATATGAGCATTTATCTATTAGAATCAGCTTCTATGCACATAAGAGCAAATTTAAAGAGACACATTGTGATGGGTACCTGTGGATCAAAAAAGCAAGTTGCCTTAAAAAGGATTATGGTGTTCACATAAAAGAGTGCGTGTCATCAATTTATCTATAATTAGCATCAGACTTCAGGATTTGCCAGAATTTAAAGTGTTTAAAAGTCTGCAAATAATTAATCCAGTAAAGGAGAATAATCTCTTGAAGGTCTGGGTTAAACAGGGATTAGCCTTTTCCAACACAAGCAAAACTATGGATTCACAAAACACACACAAACACTCCTAACAGGAGGCTGGTGCTCCCATAGAGAGGCAAGTGTTAATCCTGAAGCTTTGTTTGTTCATTTCCTAACAATCCCAAAGTCAGAATCCAACTGAAAGAGTGCTGAGAACAGACTGGTTTTACAGAACCCAGCAAGAGGCTGAAAAGACTAGTCACTGTGTGTCTCACAAGAAAAAACAATTATCCTAATAATGTTGCTGATCAATGCAAATACAATGAAAGTCTTTCATATAAATTTAACACTTAAAAATACCCAATCTACACGTATATTTTAGCCTGAGGTAACATTTAATAAAAACATGATAAAAATCAAAGTATTCTGTGGAGAAGGCAATGAACTTATAAATTTGAATCCTCTGGATCATTTTATTACCTCAGAGGGCACGGAGAAATAGCCAAATTATTTATACTTTCAATATCCATTAGGAAGCTGATTAATGATCAAGTTCCTCTTTCTTAACCCAGCAATATTGTCCTAGTAAGTTATTTTAGTAGGATAATAAATATCCCCTTTGCACCAGAAGGTTTCTCCAACCCCACAAGCAACGTGCTACTTCTTTCTTTGGTGTAATACCCTATAGCAATGGTGCTGGAGGGGGGTAGGTAGCAGGCTAAACTAGATTCTAGGCCTATGCATTAGGTGACCAGTTTCACTAAATTATTTTATTTCCCTAATTTTTAACCCTCCGCACCCACATTAGCATTCTCTCACTGGTTCACACACATGCACATCCAGCCATCAAGTTTTTATCCTCTACAAATCCCATTTGTAGCAGACAAAAAGAGCCCAGAAAACAGAAATTAAGCTTCCTTCCAAAAAATCTTGTCCACCAAGAGGCTGAATGGTTATGATAGCTGCAGAAGGTACCCTCAACTCCATGTGACCCAAATAGCCAATTGACAAACTCATGATCAAAATGCCACCTACCCAAACACCTGAACAATGTAGTTGTGCTAGTCTCAGAGGCAAGGCCATGTCAATCAGGTATTTGAAGAGGTGAGCGAGAATTAACACATTGCATTTATAAGTTAGCTACAACACTGCATTGGTCCCAGAATACTAGAAAGACAAGGTGGATGAGGTAATATATTTTATTGGACTAACTTCTGTTGGTGAGAGACAAGCTTTGGAGCTTATACAGAGCTCTTCAAGTCAGCATGCACAACAGCTACAGATGGCACTGGTAAAAAATTAACCCTGCATATATGAATCCCATCATCTTTTTACAGACCATGTTGGTACTGGGCAGACATGAGTGAGTATACTGTACTTATTCTGTTCACTATCATTGGTTTTAGGGGGCTGGGGAACATAAGGAAAAATTGGGGGGCAGAAAAAAAAAGGTTGCAATTGGAAGAGGAAGCATCTCTGCCTTATTATGACAACTAAAGTGCTGCTGATTAATCTCACACATTTCTGACCTTTCATAGTTGTGTGGCCACATAGAGATGTGAACACACCGTAACCCTTTAAATCTAGTTTCGTTTTATTTCAGTGTCATGAAAGCAAAACTGTGAGAATGAAAACAGTATTGTAACAGTTTGATTTATCTTGCAAATTGATATTAAATTTTTAATTTAGGAATAAAGTCTTCCTTAATCAAAATAAAGAGTCTTAATATGTATGTAACACATAAGAACTAATCTCAATTTAACACCACACTTTTAATCCATACTTATTGCAAACAGCTTTTGAATATATTCACCAATCTTAACTGCATCTCTGTCAAGTGTTTTTAGAAGGACACAATCAACCTAAAATATAGTTAATTTTAAAAAGTGAAATAAAAGTATTTTTAGGTACTGAACCTGCCTGGAGTCTCCCTGAGGTTTTGGGGTTTTTTTTAAATTCATCATCACACTTCCCTGTTTTTAAGTGTTTTTCTATCCTTGCTGCTGGGAAAGAACCCAAAAGCAACCAAAGGCCCGAAAGGACTCCCACTGACTTTGATGGGAGTTGGATTGGAATGTAAGGTCCTAATCCGGCACACACTTATGCACAAGTAGCTCCATTGACCTCAAGGAAGTACTCATATGAACAAAGTTAAACACATGCATAAGTGTGTACAGGATTAGGGCCTAACAGACTACACAGGAAACAGTGGAACGGACCATAACAAAATGCTAACACGTTCACTGTTTCTCAGGTATAATTTTCCCTGATTTACGTGGGTCTTTCACACACCAACAGGAGAGATGGGGTGGGGGGAGGGGTCTATTTTTTAAAAATAGGAAAATGTAAAACCACAGAACTTGACAAGAGAATTATGGGGCAAGTATCTTGGACTACTTAAAACTCATTTGGGAAAAAAAAAAAAAAAGCTGATTAGATATCAAGTGGAATCAGGAGCCACCCTGAACATATTTATCACAAAACAGAATAAATATAACTAAATATTTACTCCTGCTCCATAATCTAAATCTCAGAGCAATTAATCTCAGGGAGCTGTAACCCTGATTTATCGGAGATGCAGAAACAATTACAAATAAAATAATACTTTCTGCATCCTCAGGCCTACCAATCTGTAATTCACACAGCATGTAAAGAAATCCCATCCAACAAAGAAAAATAGGAACACTGCCCATCTTCTACATCTCAGGGGAAGCCAGACACCATCTCCTCCCCCCACCGCCGCCATGCCTCACAAAAAAGTCAGAGGAGAGTTCAAAATTATAGTCCTAGGGGAAAAAAATATAAAGAACGGATGACATCCTAAAGTTTTCCTATAGCAAGGCCATACCATGAGGTAACCAAAGCCAAAATAAAATGTGTTCCAAGGGAATATGTTGTGTTCTCTGTCGCGTAAACATCAGGAATACAGGGTCTGTGCCCTAAGAACAAAGTAGCGGACCCCTTTGAAAGGCCCAGCAACATTCCACATGGTACAGAGAACCCAAGAACCAAAGCCATCAGGGAATAGAAAATGACCTTCAGAATTGGTATTGGCCAAAACCACTGTCTCTTTCAAAGAGTTCACTGAAGCAGACACTATTTTCTATATCAACTGCTACAGTATCACGTCTGCCTTCAACTCTAGCCAAGTGACTCCATGAGGGAGAAGACAGATTTTCCTCAGGGGTCTGTCAAAACCCACCCCTTCAAAGATGGAAGGATTTAAGCAAAATGCTTTGGCAACTGTTGTCTATAGAAAGAATCTGTAACTTGGCATTTTCTGCTTTTTTCTTCTCTTTCCATTACATAATAACTTGGTACTGTTATGTGCATCTTTTCTGAGGAAGAGCAAGAATTAGAGCATGGCGTGAGGAAAAAAAAAGATCTGGAGGGCACTAAACTTTGGTACTCCATTTGGATTTCTACTTGTTAATCAAGAAAGACTGGTAAATACAGCCCATCAGTGCAAGATCAAAAGAGGACTACCACTGGATAAACAGGAAAAAGGAAGTTTCCCTTTAAACATAAAATTAATTCATTTGCACAGACAGCATTGAGGTGGACAAAGAAATAGTGTTTAGCAGTAGAAATATGGATTGCTTGGTTGAATGTATCTGAATTTCAGCAAAGTGGTAGGACAGCCAGCTCGAGTTTGTGAAGAAAACGACTGCATCAATTTAGTAAAATCACAGAGCTGCCTGACTTATCAACATTTAAGTTGGCTTACAAATTTATTTTTATGCTTCAAGGTGCCTGAACTTCACTTCTTTATGACAAACCTAAAATAACTAGTTCCTGTTTGCTGATGAAATGGAAATACTAAGATTAGGGTTCCCATACATCCAGATTTTCCCAGACATTACCTCTTATGATCTTCTGTCTAGGTGGATTTTTCGAACAAGCATCCCCCAAATACCTCCTCCTGCACAACCCAAACATAGCCCCCACTCCAGCTCCCCCTCCCCCCTTCTGTCAGTGTCCTCTTTTTGGGAACCTGAAATAGGAGAACCCTAACTAAAATAATCCGTCACCTAGGCAGCTCTCAAAGGCCTTTAAACACCATACATCTTACAGTTTTATCCTGCTACCCATCAAAGTAGTGTCTGAGCACCTTCCATACACAATTAAAAGCAATAGCAAAGTCCCTTGTGGAGTCTACGGATCATTCATACACCACTGAAACATAGCCACCTCCAAGTTAAAACACAACAAGCCACTTTGTTGCATAGGGCTTCGGATACAGTTTTTCAAATAACGACTTCTCCAGAAGAAGACAAGTGGTAAATATAAATTAGGCAGAATGTAATCCGGAGAACAGGATTTGCCCAAGGACTTTGGGCTTAGCACTCCTATTTCTTGAAGAAAGTGGCATAGAATATAAAAGCTTGTACTTGAGGTCAATAGTCAGATTCTTACAGCGACAAAGGATCCCATGGCACCTTATAGACTAACAGAGGTATTGGAGCATAAGCTTTCGTGAGTAAATACCCACTTCGTCGGATGCAAGCATCCACTGCTTGCATCCGACGAAGTGGGTATTCACCCACGAAAGCTTATGCTCCAATACCTCTGTTAGTCTATAAGGTGCCACAGGACCCTTTGTCTCTTCTACAGATCCAGACTAACACAGCTACCCCTCTGATACTTGAGATTCTTACAGTGCATCCTGGTGAACTCTAGCCACGGACTCCAACAAAAAGCATTTTTAAATTCATAAAAGCCTTTCCACTTATCCAGCTACCCAATATATGTTAACACCATCTACTCTCTGGAAAGGGCTTTTTCACTTGGCTCTGTATTGACATGCTTTCCTGTCTGATTTTCTTCTCAGTGTGTCAACCCTCTTCTGCAACACCCACAATAGCATAGCAGAGATTAAATTGTTAATAGAAGTTTTCTGCTCTGAATTCATCTCTTTTTCCCTTCACAGACAGCCATTAGATAATTAAATCTCTTCTAATAAGAAGATGGGGCTTCAGCTCAAGGTCAGACAGAAAATTAAACACACATTTTAACATGAGTGCTTTTTAAACATCCCTCATCCCCTTCCACTCTTTACCCAATGACCTACTCCATGGGAAAGAGCTGGTGGTCTCAGGAAAGTTCCTAGTGGGCAGATATCTACAATGTACCTAGACACACACTCTGTAGGCAGTCTGAAACACCTAAGGACTGGATGTTCCTGGAGGCTGAACTACATCACCCCAAGAAATGGTCCTTTCGAGTCAGGGTTGAGACAAACTAACATGGTCTGTGGAAAAACATGCACCAACACTCCCTATGCTGCACCCATTTTGTGGCTGAACAGCAAAGTTCAGACTCCAGAGCTGTTGATGTAGTACTTTACATAATCACTTTAATAATAAGTGAATGTTTGAACTCTTAGCAAATTGTTACACAACTAGTGTCTCCTGGTGAAATGAGTGTCTGTATCTTTCAGGATGGCAGTTACCAAAAAAGAAAAGAAATGCCCAACACACCCCAGATTAACCTAAATGAAGTGTGCTAATCCCAGAAAATCTTTAGTTAACCCTGGGATGGGGCAGAAGCCACATCTGGTTCGCCCTGGCCTTTTTTAAACTAGGATTTAAGAATGGGAGGGAGGGAATGCATTCTCACCTATGAAACAGAGGCTAAATCTAAAGAGGAGTCCAACCACTCCCTCGGCCAGTGGCAACACCTTGGTAAGCAGCCCAGTCCAGTCACCACCACTGCTTCCAACCACTCTGCTGGAAAGGATGAGAACCCTGTGGTTCCTATCAGAGTGCTCTCCTTGGATCCTACTTGGGGCCTCCATCATCTGGATCATTTTCAAGCTAAGAAGAACCAGATAAATGTGAAATCCTTGCTCCCTGCCTCCTCCAGGACCCTTTGACTGCAGGGAAGGGAGCATTATCTGTGTGTGTTTTCCCTCCCTCCCTCCCACATCACAACCTCCTGTTATTATGTGTGTTTACTATTCTGCCCTTCCCTGGACACCTGTTCACTGGAAGGGGCAGGGAACTGCCTCTTCTATTCTTCTCCCCACCCCAATATTCATTTGGGTCCTCCTGAACTACCAAGTTGAATCTTTACTTGACTTATGGCAGCGGACTGGAGCACATGACTTATGAGGAGAGGCTGAGGGAACTGGGATTGTTTAGCCTGCAGAAGAGAAGAATGAGGGGGGATTTGATAGCTGCTTTCAACTACCTGAAAGGGGGTTCCAAAGAGGATGGATCTAGACTGTTCTCAGTGGTAGAAGATGACAGAACAAGGAGTAATGGTCTCAAGTTGCAGAGGGGGAGGTTTAGGTTGGATATCAGGAAAAACTTTTTCACTAGTAGGGTGGTGAAGCACTGGAATGGGTTACCTAGGGAGGTGGTGGAATCTCCTTCCTTAGAGGTTTTTAAGGTCAGGCTTGACAAAGCCCTGGCTGGGATGATTTAGTGGGGTTTGGTCCTCCTTTGAGCAGGGGGTTGGACTAGATGGCCTCCTGAGGTCCCTTCCAACCCTGAGATTCTATGAATCTAACAGAGGCTTTGTATAGAAACAGTGCACATGGGGAGAAAAAGTATGTAACTGGTGAGAAAAAACAGTATACATCTTTCCCAACATTTTTTTTGTTAAAGCCATCCCCAGTACCTTTCCAAGAGCGCTCCATCCAAATGCTAATGCCTGTGTGCTTTTGTATTCATTTACCATTTGTTTATTTACAAATTTACCACCACAAAGCTTCCCCATTCTCTGTTATTCATACTCCTGCTATAGTGTCAAAAGGAAACCCCATTTTAATGCTTTGTTTCCCTTCACTTCTGTAAGGGTCTTCCCTAATATAGGCTACTAGCCACTTCCCAGCAAATATTTAAAACAAAAAAAAATCCCCTTCTTGAAAGGAGACGATAAACAGGAGTTCTGCTTTTTTTGGAAGTCAAAGTCCTATCTCATTAGTATGTTAATACTCTATCCAGACGTGAAAACCTGAGTACTCTATGCAGTGGAAAATCCGTAGTAGTCCACAGGAGGACTGGGGAGGAGAAAAAAGGAATTTGAGATGTGTTCTAGGTATATTTTCTAGGGAAAGACCAACAAAACTTGGAACTCTGAAGGATGATTTTGTCCCTATGGAAAACTATAAAAAAGGAGCCAAAATTTCCTACCCTGAGCTTATGGTTATTAGGAAAGTGACTGTAAGTGATATTGTAAGTGGTAATGAGATACAGTTATACTAGGCTCAAAAGAGGAAAGCTCAAACTACTTAATATGAAATTCACATTCTGAGGAGTGAAGATGCTGCTCTTGGCTTGAGTTTATCATTACAAGTGACCCTAAGAAAGCCTACAGTTCTGCATTCATGTTCCATTTGCGTTTCTCTACCTGTCCTCCTCCACACTTTGACAGAGCTCATGAGATGTCCAAATGACCTTCTGCCCAGACTGGTGAGTGTGCACAGCTTTCAAATGCACAATGGATTAAGGACCCAGCAGCAGCGGGACACGTGGTTATGTTGCTCATTGACTCTTTTGGGGCTCTTTCTTTACTCCATTGTTGGTCTTCTCTTCTTTTTACAGAGCAGCTAGGAAGACATGACTGCACAGCTCTCAGAGGCAGGGAGAGAAAAGCAAAAAAACCCACCCCTCTGTGGCTGCAACTCTATTTAATTTATGGGTTCACATTAGGAATCCATATGTGCTGACAGTCACCAATCAAATCCCAGAGTTCCTAGTGTTCTGTAAATAAAGATGTGGTGCTTTCTAAATAGTGATGTCTTCAAGTCCATAACACTAATAAAACAAGTGATTTTACTAGGCTCCACTCTAGGCTTTATCTCTAGCTCTCTGAAGTGAAGTCAACAACTAAGAGTCCCGGATAACTAGTGAAACTAGGAATTTCCTATTTTGACATGATGTTTTCACTTCATTGCATTTTCCTGCCCATTGGGGTATGATCTGTGAGAAAAGCAGCTCTATATTCTATTATAAAGCAAACTAAGACTATGGCTACACTATGAGGCTTTTAACGACAGAGCTGTGCCGCTAAAAGGCACACAGTGTAGCCGCTGTTTGTTGGCAGGAGACCGCTCTCCTGCCAACAAAAAACTTCCACCCCGCAAAAGCGGCAGCGGCTTTGTCAGCAGGAGAGCGCTCCTGCCGACAAAGCGCTGTTTCCACCGGTGCTTTTCATCGGTAAAACTTTGGTTGTTCTGGGAGGGGTTGTTTTTTTGTTTTTGTTTTTTAACACCCCTGAATGACAAAAGTTTTGCCGACGAAGTGCCAGTGTAGACAAGCTCTAAGCCTTTTCAGAGTAAAAGCACGTAAAAGGCAAAAGTCATGACTTAAGGGGAAAGAATTGAGAAAACATGCTGGAAAGTGTATTGTCCTATTAGTGTATTGTTTTAAAACACTACATTTCCTTTAGCAACCAAAGAAATTTCTCTCTCATTGTAACCTGAGTTTATTTTGCACAAAGAACTCCATGCTAATTAGGGGACATAGTTTAAACTGTTAGTAGAAATGGTGAAGTAACAAGACAGATCACAGATCCTCAGGTGGTATAAATCAATTTAGTCTATAAAAGCCCTACTCTCAGCTTGAAGTCATTTCTGCATTTGTCTGATTATGTGTAACACAATAGTTTTTGAATGTCTCATCTGATCAATTCCAGAATTTCAGGGAATGCTCAAGGCACTGATGCAGATAACCTGTGGATTTGGAGGTGGGGAAGCGGAAAAACAAAAGAGGCGAAAATGAGGACAGACATGCCAACTCACACGAATTTATTGCAAGAGATGCCATTCCTAAATACAATTAAGCCTTACTCATAATCTCACAAGAGAGTTATCAAATTTCAGGAATTTTTTTTCAGCCTCATGAGGAGGGGCTCCCGCTGTCAGCCCCGCACTTCAGGGCTCCTCCTGTCCACTGCCCTGCTACCCTTCCAGCCTGGGATGTGGGGGAGAGGACCCCACTGTAACCCACCCCTCCGGGCCTGGGGAGGGTGAAGTACGCTGAAAGGAGCAGAGGTGAGCCTGAGAGGGCTGAACTATGTCCTTGTGGCTGCAGGGGGGCTGAAGTGAGGAGCGGGAGGCAGGGCTGTGTTAATGGTGGGTTCTGAGCAGATGGGTTGAGTGCTGAGAGGGTTAACTGAGGGCGGCGGGGGTCGATGGGGGCTGGGAGACTGGACAGAATTAATTGCTGGGCAGCAGGGCCGTCCTTACCCATAGGCAAAGCAAGCAGCTGCCTAGGGCACCAGGAGATTTGGGGCCCCAAAACGTCCTGGTGCCCTGCGCAGCTGCGTCCTGCACTAGCTCTCCCCCCGCCCCCCCCCCCCCAGCCCTGGCCCCACTCCCCTGAGCTCTGCAGCAGGGCCTGCACTCACCAGCGGCGGGAAGTGCAGCAACCCGGCCCCAGCTGCCCCACCGGTGAGCGCTGGAGGGTGGTTCCCTCATGTCCCCCAAGCCAGCTCCCCACGCGGAGGCAGGGGCCTGCCGCCCCCTCCCCTCCCCTGCAGCAGAGGCCTGGGCCCTCCCGCAGAGGCCTAGGGCCCCCCCACAAAGGCCTGGGGCACCAAACACACACACACAGCGCCCGCTGGGGAGGGGGGGTTTGCGTAGGGCCCCATAAAAGCTAGGGATGGCCCTGCTGGGCAGGAGACAAGTAAATGTGAGGGGGAGAGCTCTGGCAGCTGGAGTCAAAATCACCATACCCAGCACATGTGCGAGTGGGCAACAGTAATTGTCACATGCACACACCCTGGGGATGGGCAGGGGGACTTAAAAACATAAATAAATCAAGAGACTAACCTAAAAAACATAATCCAATCTTTTTAAAAATATATTATAATTTTGGGGCGTTCAACTCCTGATTTTTGATCTCTGGAAGTTGGCAATACTGTGAGGGATACATGGAGCCCCTGCCACCTGTTTAGCACAGCCACAGCTACAAGCACCTCTGCAATCAACTATAGAACTGGCTGACTGCATCCATTAATACCTTCCAGCATAACACTACCCCTGCTCATCCTCCCACTAGAGCTTAACACGTTGACACCCTGAATGACTTCTCTCCCAGACAGATCACAATGGAGGGACAGGCGAGACAATGCGGGCACCCACACAGCTCCTGGCATGGGGCGCGGGGGAGGGGGTAACAGAATGGGGGACCAGGCCACACAGAGCTCCTAGCACGGTGTGGGGAAGGGGGAAAATGGAGAGTACATCGAGCGCCGGAGAACACTGGTATGGGCGGCACACAGAACCCCTGGGAGGGAATAGGGGGCAATTGCAGGGAGTCATCCCTGAAATAGAGGGGCATGAGAGGCTGGTACACAGAGATCTCATGGGGTAGAAGAGAGGGATACAAGGAGCTGCTGGGGCGTGCAGTATGCTCAGCCTACTGAAGCTATGAGGCATGTGACCTCCTACTTCACAACAGCTAAACATCTGGCTCTAAAAGTTTTAAGTGAGCAGTAGTGCTGGTGAAAAGTATTTAAACAAATGAATCCAGGGAGGATGAAATTCCAGCAAAACAGAGATAGCATGAGCAGTAGAATGCAAGCAAGCGCCTCTGTTTCCCCACCAACAAGCCTCAAACCTAAATTGGAAAGACCACCACTCAGGGGGCATTTCCTAACAATAGTTGTAATTTCCCTTCAGAGAAGACTCACAAATACACTAAGAAGAATTCAGGAGTTATATTATATAGTCAGTGCAAGAGATGGAAGAATAAAATGCTTTTGATTCTGTCACAAATATTGCTATTATCATGCAAAATGCATTTAGCAACAGTTATGAACAACAAAGACCAAGGATAGTGACCACACATACATTCACAAGTAAAAGGTTACTTTATTTTACAACTTTTATTAAAGTTACAATGAAAGTTATGATTACCCATGCATATAGAAATCCTATAAAGACCTATGCACAAGTATAATCATACTCACATCCTTAACTTCTTAGGGTCTTATGGATGCCTTGCCAATTGATCATCAGTAGAGGGATAGTTCTTGCTGGAGTTTTCCCATAGGGAACTTGTTTTACCCAATCTGGTAGCCCTCTTTTATCTTGTAATTTTGACTACACTACACTCTACGCATTTGCATGAAGGTGTCCACCCTCTTTTTCCTTATTTGTATTGTGTCCCCCAAGAATATTGGGGTACCCATTTTTCATAGGTTATTTGTAGTTCCTTTTATTGTCATTACCAATTATACACATAGTGCACCCTGCAACTAGGGCAAGAGTTAGAAAAATTTGACTACTGGGTGCCTTGAAATAGTTAATTTTTCACAATACCACCCCCGGCACATCTTTTCCCATGATCTTGTGGCACAGGGTCATTCTTTGGTCACTTATGTCAAGCATTTCTTAAGCCTATGGCCTAGTATGGCTAAGCTGACATTTTACAGGTCTCAGTGTTTCAGCTCGACTTACTTAGATACCTAATCCATTCTAAATACTAATCAATCTTATGCTTCTATAATCCTACAATTTAAATTTGTTTAGCGTACAATGATTATATATGACAGGACATGTTAGTTAATCATAACATCACACAATAAATGAATGATAAAATGAACCAATGACTGACAGAAATTGAGACATTTGTTCTATGAACTACAGGTCTTAACATTGTTACTAATGGACTGTATCTGCTTGTATCTTTTTAACAGGAGGAAAGCAGCCTACACAGCTCAGTACTTTTTAAAGCAAGGGGGGAAAACAACTAAATTCAATTTAAAGCATAGCAACTAAGTGGATTACTCACATACATGTTACCAGAGAAAGTGTATGCTCCAAATACAAATAATACTATTTCACGTCAGAAGACACCGAAGATCAAAAATATGAATTCTTATCACCCTAGAGACAGCTATTTGATCTGATATTGTGTAGGCTTGAGAAAATAAGGATCAATATCATTGCTCTGGCCATAAAACCTGCAGGAGCAATAGGAACCAGAAATGAGCAGCAGCTGTTAAAATGTAAACATAATGTGAGGATGCATAAGATATGGGTTACAAAACAATATTGAAATTTACAATGCCATCAAATATATCAATAATGCACTCTCACCTAGACTACTATGTTCAGCTCTGCTCATCATATCTCAAAAAAGGTATAGCAGAAATAGATATGATCCAGAGATGGGTGATGAGAAAAAAATGAGACCTGGAAAGATTTCCATGTAAAGACAGAAAAGATTGGGATGAGTTTATAAAGGAAATATGATAGAGATATACAAACTAACACATGAACAGAGGGGGTAAATCAGACAGACAATCCTATTTACCCTTTGAGAATATAAGAATTAGGGATCAATTTCACATCCCAGGCCAGTCTCAAGATTATACTGCTAACACTACAGCACAGTAGACAGAAAGATGCTGCACTGACAGAAACACTATCTTTCAAAATAATACGTTAAGCAGAACACCCTTTTATAGCCTCTTGTGAGAGATAAGGATCACTGTATTCCAAGAGAAGGTTGAAAGAGTAGTGCTGCTATTTAAGCAGTACAACATGTCAGGCTCTCAAAAAAAAAAAAAAAAAAAAAAAAAAAAAACATTAGTCACTCAAGTTCACTTTCAGGTTCTCATGGCCTACCACAATGCCTTAACGTTTGGATTGCACACACTGCAATTCAAGTATTTATTCTAGAAATAACTGTCTATTAGAATATTATGAAAAGGCTGGTTTTAAGTTTCTTAAAAGCTTACTTTGATACTTTTTTTTTTTTTAAATCTCCAACTAAATGGGACCTGACAGTGTCCCTTTAAGCTTAAACATTCAATTTTGCCAAGCAGACAAGTCCGTGGGGTGCAAAATTTGTACTGTTATGAGCTGGGTGAAACCATTTTGTGAGCTGAATTAAAAACCTTGTTCAAGGGGATATGTGAATATACCATTCACTTAAAACAATTGTGAGAAACACTTAAAGGGCCACACCTAAAACAACAGAATATGCCCAAAACCTAACACCATGTGGGGAGGGGGAAACAGCTAGGAAACTATTTCTTTGGTTTCTGATTCCTCCTGCACTCAGAGAAAGACTTTGTACAGTCCTTGAAATAAACAAGATTGCATCAAAGAAAATAACAGTCCATCCATCAGTTTCTACTTCCAACTGGAACATCCCCAGGGCCCTGAAATTTGACTAGCTACTTGGACAGAAAGGGAAAACTACAGTGACTGCAGTGAAAAAACTATTAAAGTATTGAAATAAAAAACCACCAGTTCACTCAAATGTTAAAATTTCACACAAAACAACTGGTTAAAACGTATACTGCATGCTGGTTTTGTAGTGTCACGGATCTCTAAGGGCTTCTAAATTACTGAAATTGCATTCTTCTCACATCCAACCTTTTGAAAATGTTCACACACACACCAAAAAAAAAACAACACAAAACCAAAGGGTTACAACACCGACATATATTGTGTACAGATATTTTATCTTTCTGTGGCTGGTATCAGGATGGTAAATGTATTTTGCTAAAGCAATAGGTTTGACATTATAAGGATTATCCCAAAGGCCAACCATGAAAGAAGAGAGGACTTTCCACTGCAGACAGCATGGTTTAAAAGCTTAAAATAGTCAGCTTTCTACTCCCTTCTCCCACCAACCCAAAGACTGCTAAAAATAATAGTTTGGGTGGATTTTTGTCAAACTGGAATATTAATGATAAAAAGCTACGGAGAAAGGAGTACCAACGATAACTAACCCAATGGCTAGAGACTTAGGAGAGCTGAGAAATATGATCTATTGTATGTGCACGTGAGGATAAAACTCCACTGTTCACCTGTGAAACTGGATTTTTTTGTTGATGTTTTGTTTTAAGCTAAAACAATCCTAGAGCCATTTGCCAGAGTGTCACTTGAATAAAGTGTTGGGGCTTAGGAGTTTAATTTTTTTTAACAGCAATTTTGCAGTTTTTAACAATACATTTAATCCAAAAGGAAAGAGCTAAGAGGATGAGTCACTAGCAGAAACCATGCTTTCAAGAGTACTCAGGGGTATGTCTACACTGCAAAAAACACAGCAGCAAGTCTCAGAACCCAGGTCAACTAACCCAGGCTCACAGGGCCCATGCTACAGGGCTAAACATAGCAGCGTACAGGTTCCCACTCAAGCTGGAGTGCGGACACTGATATTTTTAGCCCAGTAGCACAAACCCCAGGAGCCAAAGTCAGTTGACCCTGGGCTACAAGACTCACTGCTGCTGGGTTGTTTTTTTGTTTTGCAGTGTAGATAAACTCTATTCTCATTAAGTACCTTGTTAAATCACCTTGAAATAGACATCACGTATCATATCTCAACTGGGTCCTTAAAACGTACTGAATAAGAGCATGTATCAAGGAACATTTTTCATTAATTCAAAGCTAATCTCAGTTTGAGTTTCTGTATAATTGGAAAAGTGTTTTACTATTTCTCTTCAGCCTATAGTGGCATAAAATGCTAGAAAACTGTCCTATTTATTGTTAATTGCTACATGGGTTTAACATGCACAAAAAAACTACAAAATGTGTACAAAAAAGGCATGCCAGGAAATTTCAACTTAAGGCGACTATTGCATCCTGAACTCACCCCACAGAGTCATGGTATTGTAGAAGGCTAAGGTCTGAACTATATTAGCATCATAAAATATTGTTCTTCCTAGTAAGGTGAAAAAATGGTTTCAAATCCCAATGTAGACAGAGTAGAACAATGTGTGACCTTGAATATTAGGCAGCTTGTCTTGCAATAATTGCACTTAGTCCCCTATTTAATTTCTTTGATCATGCTAATAAAAGTATTTAAGAAAAAAAAATGCTCTAAAATTAAAATGCAGTTAAATTTAACAGCTATATACTGAGGGAGCGTCTTCTCTTTTATGTAATACTATTTAGTGTTAGTGAGACTTCGGCACTGGTAGAGGAAGATGAGACCAATTTATAATGATGTTTACCCTTACTGACTAGGGCAGCCAAGCTACCATGTCTGCCAAGAGAAGAGGAAAAAGGAAGAAATATGTATTCGAATTAAAACTGAAGACAATCCTTGCCTACCTTAGGCCTGATCTACACTGCCGCTTAAGTCAATGTTTGTTACATCCCACAGGGGTGTGAAAAAAATCACCCCTCTCGGGGACATAGCTTACATCGACCTACACCATGCTAGGACAACGGGAGACACTCTTCTGCTGACTTACTTTCTGGCTATCAGGGAGGGGGAGTACTGAAGTCCACAAGAGAGCACTCTCCCATCGACTCATCGTGTCTTAACCAGAACCACTAAATCGACGCTGCTGCATCAATCGCCGATTTAGGGTGCAGTATAGAAAAGACTTTAGAATTAACACTGCAATACATTGAGTATAGTTCAACAATGAGTAACCATCTTTCTATTAACAGAAGCTTCTGCTAATCTATATAATACTAACCATTGTTTCTGGGATTTTCTGTGTGGATTTTGTGTTATGGGACTTCTCTAACCTGCATTTCATTTTAAAGGGACAGAGTTGCCTCTATACCATGGAGGATTCAGCTTTGCTAGTTATTTATTGGTATGTTATGAGCAACCTGCTCCCTGGATTGAGAAACTCTGATCTAGAGGTACCAGTTGTCAAATTTTTATTTTGAATGAACTCAGGGAACATTAGAAAAACAATTTTTGTGCAGGAGGCATAAAGAGGCAAAGCAGGAAATTTTCTTTATCTCATGAACTGTTCCTGAGCATGGGAAATAAATATTGACTTGTTCATTTAGGAGGAAGGTTTTGTATTTTTATGGACACCAGTCTCACCTGCAGCAAGGAAAGTTTTCCCCACACAAAAAGTAACAAGCCACATATAATTCATCCCATCTCTGAAAGTCAAAGTACTGATCCATCTGACATGGATCCCACTGTAATCTTATTTCCCTCTCAACAAACAGAACAGAGCTGGGAAAGGAGAGAGGAGTACAACACTACCCCCTACAAACAAACAATTAAACTGTGCAGAAATGGAAAAACAAAAACCCACAGCCCACACTTGCCCAACACAAAATCACCACTCGCTCCACACACACACACACTTTTACAGGCTGTGTCATGCTCCCTAGAGATAGAGTGCAAGCAAGCAAATTTAGGGTTTGCTGATCAAGTACATCAATTTTTTTTTTCTTCTTCTATGCAAGACTTGAGAAGCAACTGTTCCTGCTTTGCAACACCTGAAAGTAATCAATTCTTCCCTTCACACAGAAAGAAGCAGGAATAATTCATAGTGCATTTCTATATCCATTAGAAAGCTGTGAAGAGATCTCATGAACGCAAGAACAACGTGGTAACAGTATCAAATACATCACCTTGCTGAAATACTAATGCACAATGGAAAGCACCACACTGGAAGCAAACTTGGGTCTACTACCGATCTGCTCTTTTGCTCCCAAGGTTCCACTAGCTGGAAGACGGGCCAATCAGTTTCATACCATCAGGTGGCAACAATGTGTGCTTTTACCAGTACAGCTCATTTCACTCACAAAACTGGTATAAACTATACCAGCAAAAGAATTTTTTGCCCATATACACTGCACCTACCCGAGGAGAATTTGCCAGTATAGCTATAATGGTATAGCTACACAGGGCTGGTCTATGGCTATGTCTACACTACCACTTATGCCGCTCAGGGGTGTGAACAAGCCCCCCCCCAAGCAACACAGTAATGCTGATGTGGACAGCACTATGTCGGCGGGAGAGCTTCTCCCACAGCTCATTAGTGGTGGATTAATTAAATTGATGGGAGAGCTCTCTCACATTGGCTTAGAGCAGCGACACTAGAGAGCTTACAGCAGCGCAGATGCAGCAACACTACTGTAAGCTCTCTACCTACACTGAAAACTTACATCAACACAGCTAAGTCTCTCAGGGGTGTGAAAATCCACATCCCTGAGAGACATGGCTCTGCTGACCCAACCTTCAGTGTACACAACGCTAGGTTGACATAAGAATTCTTCCATCGACCTAGCTACCACTTCTCTGGTAGGTGAACTACACCAACAGGAGAGCCCCTCCAATTGCTGTAGTGTGTGTGTTCATTAGAGTGCTACAGTGGCTTGGCTGCAGCATTGACCTGGCCTAACAGAAATCACCTTTACCTGTGCAAAGCACTAATGCAAGAGGGGCAGCATCTTCAGCTAGTGTAAACTGCCATAGCTCACTGAACCTAACTAAGCTATGACAGTTTACACTAGCTGAACATCTACCATGAGATGTTTACAGTTACGCTAATAAATCCTTTGCAAGTTCACAGGCATGAAGTTCTACAACCTCAGGAGAAAAAACAAAACAAGGATTTAAATGCAGAATCTGCAACCACTGCCCTACAAATGCTGGAAACAGTTCCCGAACCAGATGAAAAGCGAATAGCCACGGACTTGCTTTTACTGCTAGCTCAAGGTATAACTTGACCTAACCCGACTTTCCTTCCCACACACAAAAATCTCTAGCTTGAGTTAAGTGGTGCTTTAAACTCAAGCTACCTGGACCGTTAAGGGGCATGGGTGATGCTTGAGCTATACAGTGAGTATGCTACCACAGGCTATGCTCAAATCAGCACAACTCCTGAGCTGCTATTCCAAGCATTCTGCCTAGCTTGAGTGTTGTTTCACAGCATGGCCACTCTCACTCAAGCTAGGCTAACCCAAGTGGAGTAACTCAAGCTAACTGTTGCAGTGAAGAGAAAACCTACAATTATTGTTTAGCTTTAAATATGTACAGCTGCACCCAGCAGTATTGGTTTAATAAAAGTAATATCAACATTTATCAGAACTTCTCTCACACAGATTTATAATCTGGACGTTAAATACTCTTGAGGGTAAAGTTATCTATTTAAAATTTCACGTTTCATCTTTTTTCTTTAACATTACTTTTAAAAACTATGGTTATGCTGGTTAATTCTTTGATTAAAATAAACAATGACAAAGCAAAACATTCCAAATCAAGAACGGTGCTAATCTTCAAAGGCTCCATTTTCATTAAATTTAGGTATCAGTCTACAGCAGGGGTCTCCAAACTTTAGCAGACGAGGGCCACATTAGATTTTTAAAGGGGCTTCGTGGGCTGACTTTAGGCCCTGCCGCTGAAATACCGCCGAGGCAGCGGCAGCTTTTGAGCTGCCGCTGAAGTGCCGCCGAGGCAGCAGCAGCAATTGGTTGGGGTGCAGGGCCCGATTTTGATGGGGCCCCACTGCCGAAATACTGCTGAGGCGGCGGCAGCAGCTTTTGAGCTGCCACCGACATGTCACCGAGGCAGCAGCAGTTGGTTGGGGGGCCGGACAAATTGAAGCCGCGGGCCGGATCCTGCCCCTGGGCCGCAGTTTGGAGACCCCTGGTCTACAGTAAGGACTATATGCCATTTAAGTTTTCATTTTGTAAAAGTTTATTTCATATTCTTGTTAAGATATAACATACAAAAGACATTTAAAATCAAGAATTTTTTTTTTTTACTGGACACTGAACGTGACAATGTAGCAATATCGGGCAACACCAGTCAACAACAGCATCAGGATTCCTCATGTATCTTGTCAACGTAGCATTCTCAGTTACCTGTGCAAATGTGTGTCAGTACAGCGGTCTTTATGTTTTCAAACATGTACATTTTAATCCACAATATTCTGCTTCAAATATTTGTCTGAGCTAAACTTTGGTGCTCTTCTACATCTCAAGCATTAACTGAAATTCCAGGAAACAAATCATATGGTAATGTACTAAACTAAGGGTTATAGTAATAAGCTCACAAAATGACTAGTTTTAACAAGTGTACATCTTGATGGTTCCATTTCTATGTTTATACACACACACACACTTTACCCAGTGTGAATTAACTCACTTCCTGCAAACGACATGGGAGAAATGAGATTTTAGGCAGGCTTTGAACAAGGTGCTGGTAAGTCACTTGGCAAAGAGGGAGCAAAAAGAAAAGAGAGACGGAGATGAAAGGGGGAGAAAAAAAATACAGAAAGCATCAACACTGGCATTAGTAGCAGAGTGGAATATAGGAGCCAAGCTCAGCGATGTAGGCCAAGGCAGAATGGTGTAGGAGCTTGAATGCAAGCACAGTAGTTTTATTAAAGGCTAAGGTGTCAGTGATACTTCGATGCATGACCTCCAAGAAAAACAGTAGGTGCTGCAAGGTATAGTGTTAAAAAGTCAGTAGATGACAAAGCTCTGTCTGAGCCAATACTGAACCAATGTTCCAGCACAGAGTTTAGGGGCACTAAACTACACTGTCTTTCAAAAGAAAAGTAAAAACAAAAGCTCAATCATACTTACAGTAATTAAAAATCATATGGCCCATTTTCATGAGATGGGGAGGTGCTAATCTGAGCAAGATTACACTTTTGAAAACAGTTCAGTCTGTGGTATGCAAGATCATGTGCACACGTTTCTGAAGTACCTAAACACTCCAAACTAAACTAAGGCAGTGGCAAAATTGCTTTTGTGGGTCTGAATCTATTCCTTCGTGAAACGTGACCCTGGGTGTTCAGAAGATTGTTGTATTTTATCAGCACTCAACTGGATACCAATGAACGTATATCTTTGTGTTGGCTGGTTCTATGGAACAAAATTATACATGATACATCCTAAATATAGACACTGAAATCACACAATAGCCACTCACAGAGAAGGGTGTATCACTCCCTTAAAACTTCAGCTTTTCAATTTATAGATTTGGAATCCACCCCCACACGGTCACTAGATCCCAGTACCAACCAGTTAAAATCATAGACATTTCAGGCCAAATTCTGCTATCAGTTTATACCTGTGCAATTCTATTGAGGTCAGTGAGATTGGAAAAATGAAAATGAATGCAGGATACAATCCACCATTCACTCTGAAAGGAATCAACATTCACATTCAGTAAATCTTCATTAAGTAAACCCAACAGATTATAAAACTTTACTACACTTGAGTTTTATACTTGGCAACATATAAAACCTCATAATTCTCACAGAGTCCAGCACACCTGAGGCACACTATGGATTCTTAATTCTGATGTTCTCACATGGCTACTATCCATTTTCACAAATAAACTGCTTTCATGGCGGATTGTTTTTCAAGAATTTGTCTACCAGCTGCAGATAAATTAACCTACCACAAAAAGTGTTGAATAGGTTTATTAGGGATGTAGTCACACAGGGTACAGTTATCTGATCTGCAATTGGCAATGAAAAAATGTGACCCAGCAACATTAGAAGGATTTTATAAAGGGGGGGGAGGGGGGACCAAAAAAAGAGTAAAGAACTGTATTTCCTACCAATACCAAGAGCAACTTCTGATTAGCCCCTGCTCAATGAGCTCAGTCGGTTTCAGATGACGACAGTGGTCTCATACCATATATCCTGTGAGGTTATCCTCTCTCCACCGAAGCTCAATATACAAAGAGCCTACTGTGGAAAAATCTGTGCCACCCAGGAAAATCAAGTCTGAGAGCCACCTTTTTCAGATCAGCAATCTCTCAGTTCTTTCACTAGTTAAGCCAACAGTGGATCTGACTGTGTGACAACAGACATGCTGACATCATGTATAAATGTAATCTAGACCACAGCCAATCTAAATGTCCTTTATCGAGCTAGCTTTTATAACAGCATTTATCACCATAACACCCGAGCCTCTTATAGAGTCCATTCTGTGTGATTTTCAAATCCAGAACCCCCATGTCCAAATGGAATAAATGATCCCACCCACATATCTTAATCAGACCAACAACCAAATACTACAACAATTTTAAAGTGGACAAAAAGTGTCTAGCAAAAGACTGGGTTAAAAAAAGTTAGGTCATCTAAGAACAGCAATTTACCAGATTGACACATTAAGTGATCTACCGTTTTCGCTTATATTTGTAGCCAGGATACTGCTAGATAAGTCTTTTGATGAGCAACAGATAGAAAGGTGGGTCATCCAAATTCATTAAGAAGTCCTCAGCCTATTGTCACAACTTTCCTGAAGCAAGATTTTAAAGGTTAAACCATTTCATAAACTTTAAAAGTTTCTATGAACAATCAGTCATTTAAAAGAGTGAGCATCCTCTGTGCTCCATATTAGAATTCCTTTTTTGCTTTTGGACAGAATATAGCAGCAAAGATAGCCAGTTATCTTTACTGCCTCTGTCTATGCCTGAAGATAATGGTCTAATTATCAGTGAAACCCAATGGATCCAACTCTTCAGAAAAATGTGTTGTTGACTGATAATCAAAAAGGTGATTCCTGAAGCATTTCCACATGGCCATCACCCAGAAAAAACATTTAGAACAGGAGTTTAGCCTTCTAACGTGGAAGTCTCTGAAAGAAGTTTGTTCCCTCTCAAACATTTCCCTTCACTTACAGACATGAAGAGTTCCTGATATCTTACAAAAATAATGCTTTTTGACAACATGGCATCAGACAGGTATAGCTGTAGACCCAATCCTACATTCCTTACTCAGGCAGAACTTCCATTTAAGACAATGAGAGTTCCCTCCCCTGCAAGAACTGCATGATCAGGTCCTGTAATTGCAATTCACTGGTACATCTCTTCATGACAGCATTTGCAATGGTTTCAGTACAAAAGCACAGAACAACTAGCAAACCTCAAAAGGTTCTGTTTGCACAGGCTCTCAAGAGTTCATTTATTTACTGGAACCAGTTTCTTCAACAAAATTAGGCTGGAAACTATAGGAGGAGACTCTCTTTCACAAGAAATCCATAGCTTCTACTTAATCTGGAAATGCCACAATAATCAGTTCTCTCACTGTATTTCTGCATTTCCATTCTGGTCCTGCCTTGGACCAGAGCGTGCAATGATGCAGGGAACAGACAGGTGAGAAGTTACATTTTTCAAACCTCAGTGACAGATTAAGATTGGTTTAAGGATGGGAGAAGGTTTAGGGTAGTTTTATTTTTACAAAAGTTGCTTTGCCCAACCCTAAAAGCTAGAGTTCTGTAAATCCTAATTAACACAACAGGACTGAAGGCAGACTTGAAAGTAGAGGACAACAACTGATTCTGCACACCACTATGTGTAATTCCTGAAAGCACAATTTATAATCAGTACTTGTGTGAGAAAAAAAACCCAAAAAACAGTGCTAGTGAATTAGCATTTCCAGAACTTGAACGTCACTGTCAAACATACTCTATCTGACAGTGATGCTCTCGCTGCAGTAACAGGTAGTGAGAAACACAGGTTAAAAAAACAAAAACAAATAAAGTGGCACAAGTATCCAAATTGTTTATTTGCAGTGATACTACCAGTTTGTTTTTTCAAAGAAACAGCCAATTCTTTAAGAGCTAAATAGCTCTCAAGAATATTTCATGGATTTTAGATATTTTATAGGATGCTTGAAGAATCAAGACTGTATATTCTCTCTTCACAAAAAAAAAAAAAATTGACCACAGTATTGTTCCTTCATTGTTTCATGTACAATATTTTCAAGATATTGAAAAACAGTAGAAATATTATTACAGTGCACTATTTGGGTTTTTTTTTCCATTTTTTTTCCCATAGGCATCTGTTTGCCATATAGTTTCAAGCTATCTAAAAAACAAAAATGTACCCAGTCTCAGGAAATAAGATTTCAGAAACAGAATAGTCTTATTACACTTTGTAATCAGTCTATCATCTTTGACCAAAGACCTCCAGTGGATTTGACTGCAACACAAAAGATATGCAAAAGCGAGTATTTCAAATTACTGTTTTACCCATAATATTCCCAATTGTGTTCAATGAAGAAATACTAACTCATTCTTCATCAATATCCTCAAGGAAAACTGATGCCTCTGACCCTATACCTAATCAGTATCATAGGGCGGAGCAAGATTTGAGCAAACAGCAAGGCAAGGGAGACAACCCCCAAAATGCGTTATATGCTCTCAGAGTTGAAGGCAACTCCCCCACCTGAGAACGTAACTGCATTTGCCACAGTGCTGACTGAGCCTGATGAAACAGAGATAGATAGCATTTATTTTCTATGTTCACAGGGTCCTTTAACTGACAAGAATTTATTAGGACAGAGGCAACATGCAAACATGTCCCATCGGTGCTTCCATTCATGGAGTACTGTTACTGATCTGAAAATTGGTCTAACCCATTGGTTTTCAAGCAGGGGTATGTGTACCCCTGGGGGTATGCAGATGTATTTCAGGGGAAGGTGGGGGTACATCAACTCATCTACATATTTGCCTAGTTTTACAACAGGCTATATAAAAAGCACTAGCAAAGTCAGTACAAATTAAAATTTCATATGACTTGTTTATACTGCTCTATATACTATTGACTGAAATGTAAGTACAATATTTATATACCAATTGATTTATTTTATAATTATATGGTAAAAATGAGAGCAATTTTTCAGTAATAGTGTGCTGTAACGTGTGTATTTTTGTCTAATTTTGTGAGAAAGCATATTTTAAGTGAGGTGAAACTTGTGTTATACAAGACAAATCAAACTCCTCAAAGGGTACAGTAGTCTGGAAAGGTTGAGAGCCACTGGTCTAACCAAACCATGAAGAGAATTCTTGGCAAAAAGTACATTTACAAGGATAGACATTTAGAATTTTCTGTATTGTCACCATATTTTAAAGAACAACTCCCCACCCCCCAAAAAACCCCAAACCTCTCACTTAAAAGTATAGAGCAAGACCTGTTCCTACTGATGTGAAACATGACTAGGTATCATCCATTCCATCATGCAAAAAGGTGTTCACTGCTAATCTGGACAACACTGGTGTTACAAGAATCAGTCATTCACGGGTCAACAACTGGTTCTTAAATCTCCCTCAATTTTCTCAGACCTGACCATTACGCCTTTTTTTCCACCTACTGATCCCATTACAGTCCAATTTTTCTACTGTGAAAACAAAAATGTCTGAAAGACAACAGTCACAATTCCAAAATGTAACTTAATAAAAAGTAATAATCATAACCTGAGGTAAAATTACTCTATTATTAAGAACTAAGTTTTAGCCAGTGGTGAGAACTGGTTTAAAACAAAGTTTGCAATTGATCACATAAGCTATGAAAAAATGTTGACAAAACCTAATGAGTGCCAATGTGAATTTTTTGGCTTTCTACCAAAGGCAATTCACCTCAAACTATGAGAAAGTTTATGTTTTACCAATTAAGTTTTAGGACTAACTATTTCAGCTAATCAGAAACTAGTTTATACTTATACATTAAAATCACACTTAAGAAGAGGCCAGGTTCTAATTAACCAGAGCACACAAAAGGATGTTTGGTCATTACTAAGTCAATGAGAAGATAGTTTTTCCAACAATACTGTAGAGAGAGAATAGTCATCTCTCCATTATACCAATGCCTCATCATCAGTGTAATGGAGGGAAATAAGTCACTGGAACTGAAGGTCATTACAAGATAAATTTCTCCCACTTCGATAACTATCTGGTTAGTTCTTTATGTTTTATCCCCCAAACAGGATTAGCTTTGGCATACACATAGCAACAGATGACCATTAACCCATAAAACAGTTGAGTCCACAGACCATCTTTGTTCAGGAAATTTGGGTGGTCCAAAATTCACTTGTGAAATTAAAACAGTTGAGTGGATTGGGTCTGGAAGGTGTGTAAGACCAGTGTAAACAGTGCCACATCAGTCCGTGCTGGGTGAGGGGGCAAATACACACAAAGGTCTTGCAAGTACGGTCTGGGGTAAATAGCACTCCAGGCTTCCATTCAATGCTAAGGTAGGAGAACTATAAAGGCCTCAAATCAGAGGAAAGGGCAGATAAATAATGTCATATCACAATGTACATGGCACGAATCCACACAAGGATCCCAACACTGTGAACCACATACGTGGGGAGATGGAATCCATACAAAGGTTAAAGGGGTGCCAGTGGGGATAAACAGAGCTACATCATGACATATTAGTATGGGGTAAATAATGCTGCATTGTGATATACAGGGATAGGGGCATCCAAAGGCCTCGGAACTGTGGATGGAGACATAAAAAACTCAAACAAACCCTCTGTCTCTCACCATATATTCTGCAGTCACCAAAAGACCCAGGGAAAAAAACTGGAGGAGGAGGAGGAGAGAATAGATTCCCCCTGAGGGATATAAGTGATAAAACACTGTCCAAGGAAGAGGCGATGGGAGCTCCCAAGATGTTGGGGGGGGGGGCTGGGGGTTTCCATGTTTCCCCCCTTGAGCAGGACAGCAGAACGAGAGTCCCCCACTTGGCTCTTCCTGTGCTTGCGGGAGATGCATTTCCCTGGGGGCTGCCCCTGTGGCTGGAGACAGAGGGGATTTCCCCAGCCCAGGGGGGCTGTGGGGGGATTTCCCCGGCTGCCCTAGCTGCGGGGAGCTCCCCATCCCAGCAGCCCCCACGCCTCTCTTACCGTCTATGTTCTCCCGGTCGCTGATGTGCTGCAGGTTGCAGCCCGTGTCCTCGCGGCTCAGCTCGGGCTCCGGGCGGTAGGACTCCAGCCGGGAGTGGGCATTCCTGCGCAGCTTGGGGCTGGAGGAGACGCAGCAGGAGGCGGTGTTCCCCATCTTCCTTCGCCGCCGGGCCAGGCGCGGGAGGACGCAGGGGGAGCCCGTCACCAGCGGCGGCGAGAAGCCATGGGCAGCCGCGGAGAGAACAACAAGCGGGAGAGGAAGAGGCGGCGGCGGCTGCTGCTCCCTCCAGCCGCACTCCCCGGCTGATCCCCACCGCGGCTCATCCACGAAGCCTCGCCCCCAGCACGTCCAGCCGAGCGGCGGGCGCAGCAGCTAAACCATCCTGCCCTGGCATGGACGGCACAAGCAGGCTAAGCCCGGGGCACGCACAGCCCCATTGCCAGCGGCGGAGCTGCCGCGCTCCTGCTCCGCCTCCTAATGAGCGGGCTGGATCCACTCCCCCGGCGCGCACGGCGGCGGCGGCGGCGCCGCAGCCTCCTCAGCAGCGAGCAGCCCGAGGCTGCCTTTGCAAGAACGGTTCCGGTTCACGGGGGTGGTGACAGCTGCCCGCCGGGCGGGGAAGGGAGACACGGGCGCGTGCGGCGGCTCGGGAGAGGGGAAGCCCCCGGCGCAGGGCTGCAGCCCCTCCCCCCCCTGCTGCCCTGGAAGGGAACAGAGCCACCGGGCGGGAGGAGGCAGCTCATGTGGGGATCGCGCCTGTCCAATCTGCTGCCGCTAGACGCGCGCGCTGCCCAGCGCCGGAACCTCGGTAGGGGAGGGGGGACGGAGGACTCGAGGCCCCGCCCGTTGGCCCCGCCCCGCCTCTTTCTCCTCCTAGGCTCCGCCCCCGCCCCGCCCCGCCCCGCCCGGCTGTGGGAAGAGCCCTCCCGGGAGGCCCGGGCTCCCCGCAGCGGCCCCCAGCTCCTTGGGCGGCTCTTGCCGCGACCGAGGGCCGGCCTGGGGGAAAGCGGAGTGGGGGCGGGGCCTCTTGCCGAGGGCAGGTTCAGCCCGGCCTCAGCCCCACACACCGGTGCGGCTGGCGCAGGGGCAGCGCTTGGGGGTCGGGAGTGATTCTCCCCTCCCCCCCGCTTCCCTCTCTCCCCTTTCCCTCCATTCTCACCCCCCCCCGCCGCCCTGTCTGTCACACTCACCCCCTCTCTGCGACTCCCTCCCACCGCCACAGTCGCCCCCTGCCCAGAGCTCCTGCGCTTGCTGCTTCTACGCCACAAATTAAGAATCAGCAGCACCCTCGCCACTCGTGTTCATTGTCTTCACTGTTCCCGCCCCCCCCCCCTCCCGCCTTCCCTTATTTCTTCATGATTCTCTCCTGGCAAAAAGGGGGCTGCTGGAGCTGGGGGTGCCCCACCAGCACACCTTGGCTTTAAGTAACCGCTAGCAATGGATGGGGTACGGTGTTGTTCAATAGCGTGCAGCAGGACTCCCCTGCTGTCAGGGTTCCCTCCCCACTCTAAACTCTAGGGTAAAGACGTGGGGACCCGCATTAAGAGCCCCTAAGCTTATTTTTACCAGCTTAGGTTAAAATCCCCAAGGTACAAAATTCCCTGCACCCTGAGAAATGCTTCTTCCACTGCCACCATCAAGTGTTCTAAACAGGAATCCAGGAAAGGGGACCACTTGAAGTCCCTTCCCCCCCTCAAAATATCTTCTCAAGCCCGTACCCCGCTGTACTGGGAAGCTTGGGGATAATCTCCTAACCAATTGGTTACACAGTGATCTAAAAACCCACCCCCTGGGTTTTTAAAAACCATAGAAAACAGTCAGCTTCTTAAAAGAAGGATTTTATTAAAAACAAAGAAGGTAAAATCATCTCTGTAAAATCCAGATGGTAACTATTTTACAGGGCACTCAGAGAGATTCCCCCCTCTGGACAAAACCTTAAAGTTACAGAAAAACAGGAATAACCCTTCCCTCTCCCACAGGGAATGTACCAAGCAAAATAAACAGAAATCTACTCACTATGCTATCTAAACTTACTTTAGAAAAGTGAGTATTGGTGAGGAGGCGGATTTTCTGTAGGTTCTGTCTGTCTTCCAAGATCACTCTGACTCAGACAGAGACACTCACAAAGCCTTCCCCCCTCCTAAGATTTGAACGTATCTTGTCCTCTTATTGGTCAGATGCCAGCCAGGTCAGGTGTCAGTCTGGCTACCTGTATTTCTTAACCCTTTACTGGTAAGAGGATTTTATAGCACTGCATCAGACCCTCTCCCCCTTCCCTTCATTTATGACACCTGCTAACAAATGGTTCCAGCGCCCCTACAGAGGCTCTTAGGTTTGCTGATGAAAATGCCTGGGTTCGAACCCCCGTGCCCAGCGGAGGGGGTGTCCTTACCTAGACAGCGTGGGTTCATTCATAGGCATGTGTTAACAATTGCTTCAGAAGTTTAATCCCCTTGTGGTTTTAATTTTTAAAAACTTCTTTACAAATAATTGTATTATGTCTTTAAATGAAACACAGAACAAATGTGAAAGTAATAGAGATGGGCCAACCAGCTAGTCTATCTAGAGCTGGAGGTTGGGTTTGGGAGTGAATCAGGACTAGGGGGCAGGTTTGACAGCACCGAAATCACACAGTTTGTTCTTACACTATTTTTGCCCCAAATGACAGAAAACTCACAAGAGCCTCTGTTTTCTTAAGATGTCATTTCCATTCAAATCTAAACCAGAAAATAGTCCCTTTATAATTTATCATTGATCAAACTATAGGGGCTGGCCTTCTAATCCAAATTACACCCTCTGCCTGTCCACTCGGCAACAGTCACTCACCACTGGCAAGTAGGAAACTCTTTGGCAAATGGTATTCGAAACCATCAGTTTCTTAAGTATTAATTCACATAAAATTTTGCTAGCCCTAAAGGTGACATGGATAACCTTCCGAACATGAAGTAAGTGTAACCAGTGAGTGCTGTCTTCCTACCCACCATTGTCTCTATATTCATAACTTTCCCAAACAGCAGAGTGACTACTCTCGGTTTCAATGCTATGCAAGACAGAGATTGTGCTTTATATAAATTATTGTTGATTGATTGCTGTGCCGAGGGTTTAACACTAATTAATTGTAGATTTCCAAATTTAATTTATTTTTTTAACGTCTCATTATTTTAAGCCAATCTCATGGTTTTTGGGGACCTGATTTATGATTGTTAAACACTTCGGATTGTCAACACTGATAGAAGAAACCTATACTTCTCAGGTTATGAAAAGAGTTTTGTCTTGTGGCTTTATACCATGGTGGCTCCTAGCAGCAGTCTCATGAGATCTGGTATTGTTCTTAAAACCTCAGCTCCTGGAGTCATGTGATTACATGAGATTTTTTTTCAGCTTTCATCTTTTAAAAAGTATGTTCCTGGACCTCATAGTTGCATAAAAATCCTTGATAACATTCTCTAAGGCACCTTAGTGGCTCAGAAAGCAAAGGAAAAGAATCCAGTTTTTTAAAAGTAAGTCTCATCTTTTAGCCAATCACAGTTTTATGAGGCCTGACTCATATTTGAATGCTTGAAGTTGACAATATTGCAATAGCACCCAGAAAGGTATGTAACCTTTATAAATGCACAACTTTTGATGAGTTATTAATTTACTTACCCATGGCTGTTTGTACTTTAATAACATAATTTACTTTAGTACTTTATGTACTCTATGTACTTTAAAGTACATAATGTACTTTAGTAACACAAATTAATGGGAGCATCTTTCGTATTTTCTTCCGTTGGGAGTGAATGTCCTAAATAGTCTGAGTTTCATCCAAAGAAAAATAAATTAAAACTTTTTTTTGCCTTTTTTACAAAAGGTGTTAGCTTGCGCACTGTAATGTCTAGTAGTTCTTTCCATCATTAGCCAGGTGTCACAGTGACTGAGCTAACTACCTCTGATCCCTCCTGGTCCTGTCAAGTGCACCCGCCTTTCAAGACTCAAACCTCTAGCTATCATCTGGCTTAAGGTGGAGTCATACAATTCTCCCACTCAAAGACCAGACCCTGGGTTGCAGTCCTCTGGTTCTTACCATGTTTGCCTTAGCACAGGGGTGGCCAACCTGTGGCTCCGGAGCCGCATGCAGCTCTTCAGAGGTTAATATGCGGCTCCTTGCATAGGTGCTGACTCCGACGCTGGAGCTACAGATGCTAACTTTCCAATGTGCTGTGGGGTGCTCACTGCTCAACCCCCTGCCCCTTCCCTCGCTCCTCCCCGCTCCCCACCAGAGCCTCCTGCACACAGCAAAACAGCTGATTGCTGTGGGTGGGGACGGAGAGGGAGGCGCTGATTGGCGGGGCTGCCAGTGGGCAGGAGGCACTGGGGGCTAAGCGGGGGGGGTAGCAGATGCGGGGCTGTTGACATATTACTGTGGCTCTTTGGCAGTGTTCATTTGTAAATTCTGGCTCCTTCTCAGGCACATGTTGGCCACTTCTGCCTTAGCAGGTCTGACTTAGGCTCATACACTATATTTCTGTACCTTCTGGGACAATGACCGTGGCAAGTACCGATCAAATAGCCTTCTTCAAGCAAAGTATTATTTTTTAGAACAAACGCATATGAGAGAAAACCAATCTTAACAACAGTAAAACACACTACACGTGTCCAGCTTAGCAGGTGTCTTCCACATGAGAACCCTAGTTAGGACTGGCTTCCTATCATCTCTTCCATGGAGCCTCTCTGTCCACATGCCTCCCTTGTCAGAACTCACTGACGCTGTCTGGATAGCCCCTTACCTTCTTCACAGGGATCAAGATACTTTTTAATGGTTTGTAGTCCCTTTTGATCTCTAGCTTCCCAGCCTGGAAAAACAACAGTGCCATTTCAGCCTAGAGCCTTCATGGATGCCCCTGCCTTTTGATTGTGTGCGTGGGTATTCTTATATGAGAAGCCACTGTGTTACCTTCCTGTACACACTGTGACAAAGTTCCTCCTCTACCTCGGTGGGTCCTGCGCTTATTGGCGGATTTTTGTTTGCCTCAGAGATCTTCCCTTCTGGTAGAACCCACAGTCTAGATCAGCTCCTCCTGTGTTTGATCAGGAGTTGGGAGGTTTGGGGGGGAACCCGGGCCCGCCCTCTACTCCGGGTTCCAGCCCAGGGCCCAGTGGACTGCAGCTGTTTAGAGTGTCTCCTGGAACAACTGCATGACAGTTACAACTCCCTGGGCTACTTCCCCATGGACTCCTCCCAACACCTTCTTATCCTCACCACAGGATCGTCCAGCAGTATGCCCTCTTACTCTCAGCTCCTAGTGCCTCTTGCTCCCAGCTCCTCACACACAACCTCCTTCCACAACTCCTGACAGCCACACCTCACTGACTCACTGGGAGGCTTTTGACTAGTTTCAGCCAGCCCCTGATTGGCTGCAGGTGTCTCAATCAACCTCCCTGCCTTCTGGAAAGTTCTTAATTGGCCCCAGGTGTCTTAATTAACCTGGAGCAACTGCCATTTGGTTAACAAGGTATCAGGGATTTTTTTAGCCTGGGGCTAACATACTGGTTCCTCACCACTTTCCTATAGCCATCTGGCCTTGCCCCGTCACAACACCCATTGAATTTGAGCATTATAGGCATATAATAAACATTCCACTATCCCCCAGTATACTATAATTTGCCCTCACTAACAATTATTACATAACAGTATTCATAACATTATGGCATATTAGTTCATTTCTGGCACACTAGGTTCTTTGTAGAACTTTATATATTGTATGTGTTTTAGTCTATAACACTAAAAAACTTTGGCCAAAAACAAGCACTCATAAAATGGTATCTAAATAAACAAAACAGAAATATTTCACAGACATAATTACTAGCATGTATGGCTAGATGTAACAGAGTGCAATCACTCTCGCCAATTTGTTTCTTTTGGCACTAAGTAAATGCAAAGTCTGTTGCAGGAGATATGCCATTAAATGCAATGGGCTGGATTAATCCCTTCAGTGAGAGTGTCTCAGCACGTTTTAAAAA
Source organism: Macrochelys suwanniensis (assembly GCA_033296515.1). Taxonomy (NCBI): domain Eukaryota; kingdom Metazoa; phylum Chordata; order Testudines; family Chelydridae; genus Macrochelys; species Macrochelys suwanniensis. The sequence goes on from CM065776.1 coordinate 27,103,229, forward strand.
CAGTGTTATTTGGGTGTGTAAATCAGGAGTTAGGCACCTAACTCGAGGCATCCACTTGTCTTCTGTCTCCTCTTGCATCTACTAGAATTGAATACAAAATTTCTACTAGATAAAAAGGAAGACAGAAAAATCAGAAGTTGTTACTGAAGGTGAGTTTTGAAACAATTAAAACACCGATATATTTGTAAACTAAACATTTAAAAAGCAGCCTTTAAAATGTATAAGAAGTTATGAACAAATTAATGTAATTTTCTCTTTTCCTATTTGATTACTTGTGTTCTCAATTTTATCTTGACTTGTATTCTTCTTGGTTTCACCCTCAAATCTCACTTTTGCCAGTCTATTGATAAAAGAGGCTGGTGCTACATTATGTATTTAAAAGATAATGTCAAGGGAAGAGAACATTGCCACAGGATAATGGACTCCTGCTGGTGCTACACAAGAGCTGAGCCCAAAACACCTGTGAAATAAATATCAAAAAGATATTCTTGGATGTTCAATTACAATGACTTTATTTCAGCGACATCAAATGCATGCTGTAGACGTAATCTTATTATTTGATAGATCTTGGTACAATAAAGTCAGAGCTGCTCCCTGTACCATTATTAACTTGGTTAAGTGCCGCTGACTTCAAAGGAAGATCTGTTGTGTGCTTCATTTGATCAGAGACCAGCATGAGCTTCTTTCTTCTGTGAACAACTCTATTCTGCCTACTGCAGAACAACCATAAAGCCCCTAGGTCCAGGCCTTTGAAGATTGGCCTGCTTGGAGCTGACTGGGCTTATATGGCACTTACTCCTGCATAACTACACAGCTTATCCCACAGGAAATGGAGTGGGCTTCAATAAGGAGGGTCACTGTCAAGTTATGAAGATCATTGTGGTTCATAAGATTTGATCTCTGAGATCTTCCTATAACATTCATGAAAACTTGTAACTGATTGGGACAGTCTGAGGTGGATCATTGTACTGCTTAAAATAAGAAGTCCTTTGACTCCAGGTACCACTGTTGATGTATAAAAATCTGGGAAGATAGTTTTTAATCCAAAATCATTTTCAGTGTGTACAATAAATAACATGGAAGACAGAAGTGAAAAAGTAGGAATGCATTATAAATAATAGACTGGTGGCAGCCATATCTTTTAAAATGGATTACGTTTTCCAGGCTCATAATTTACACCTGGAAACGAAAATTAGCTAGAACAGAAACTTTCATCATACAGCTTCCATCCCCACTGTGCCCCCTAATGGCTAACAGAGGTCCTACTTGCAATAAAATATCAAAATTTTAGCCCCAGAGCAAAGTTTTATAGATACATATAAACCTTGAAAATAAAAGATTAAAATGAAAATTCTTGTGATCTCTTAACTAAGACAAGACAATTTGGTCACCATTCAATTTCAAAAATGGAAAGAATTTTTGACATGCTTCATTTATAGGGTATAATTTCTGCAGTCTCTGAACCAATAGATGTATTGTGTTCCTAATGGCACATTTAAATATAGGTGTTCCATGTATTATAAATGAGGTTTTGAAAATAAAGTCTGTGATCCCAAAGGTAGTAAGAAAAAACAGAGTTAAATAAGAGTAAATGTCATTTTTACGTGGAGATGATTGACAGATCCATATAAAAATTCTAATTCTATGCTGATTAGAAATTTAATCTGGTAATTCAACCTATTTGTGTTTATTCTGGACAAGTTCTGACTCCTTGTGTCAAATTTTGAAGAATTACATAATTAACCTGACATAAAACTCCATCTTGGGACTTTAAAGATGTGAATGCCCTTGAGGTTATGTGGATTTTCTGTCAAATGGTGCTGAGACTAGAGACTTCTAGTTAACAGTTCAGTGCTAAGTGCCTACACATCAAGGAAGTAGAGAGAGAACAAACATAAGGGTTTAAATAACCGTGGAAAATAATGAGAGAAATGTATATGAGTATTATTTAATGAGACTATCTACAGAGAAGAATAGGAGAACTTTTAATGAAGTCCAAGAATAAAGAATGAATGCAATATAAATACCTACACATATAAACAGAACATAAACATTGCAAAGAGGCATATCTAACGACAGAGTGTACGCAGTCTGGCTATTCTGTTGCTACTTTCATTTAACAGACCCAAAGTCTGCTAAAGGAAGAATGCTATTACACCCACTGGGCTGGATTCATCCCTGGATTCAACTGCACTGATTTCAGTTGGAGTTAGTTGTGCTCAGCACTTCCGAACACCAGGCTACTATTATTCATCAGTCATAGAGGCCCAGATCCTCTTTGGCCCAAGGGAAGGAAAAAAGTATTTTCTCCCTTCAAATAAGGAGGCTGGGAGCTCTGTTGCCACCATTTCATGTGGTGGGCTCAGTTGCCTGAGTGCCAGGAGCTCTATGCCTCCACTGCATGACAGAGAACCAGCCTTCCCTTCTCCATCCAGAAAGTGCAGAGACTTTTTTTTAAATGTAGAAATTATTCCAGAATGTCTGTATACCTGAGTCTCCTCTCAGCTTCTCAGCCTCCTCAGGTGCTTCAATAGCTGCCTCACAAGATAACCCTGTAGTCAAGGATGACAGCTTCATCTGGTGCTTTAGCTCTATACCGTAGCAGGAGGTGGTGATGGAGGGCAGCCTGCAAGTTCTTCAGCCAAACTACTCCTAGGCTCAGCTAGCCTGGGAGAGACCTATTCCTTAAATCACAACGTAATATGCTTCACCACAGAGCAATTCAACGTGCGAGAGATCAGACCAGTTAGTACCTGTTTTAGGAGTCAGTATTTAATGGTTGAAATAAACAGTTGGTTAGATGTAGGTGGAGAAATACTGTGGTTACATAATGTTTTGTTGCTGGTCAGGTCTGTTGGCGTTACTTCTGCAAAAAAGTGTCTTAACCTGTGAACATTTTCCACTAGATTGTTTGTTTAAACCATGCAGGCAGGTTCCTGAGTAAATTAGTATCTGACACATTTCCTTTCCTGGTCATATGGACTCCCTCGCTGTGGTTATTTTCTTTAAGAAAGAAATCTCAAGCAAGAAAAAAAAAATTAGAACACATGCAGTGACAAGAACCACTGTGCAATCATGCAGTGAGAGTTTGTAGATGGGGTTTTCTGGTGGATCTAATTGTAGGAGCCAAAAGTAAGGGTATCAAATGTTTGATCCCAAGTGGACTAAAAGTGCAATTAAGTGCATCTTATAATAGTTGCAACCTGTCAGGTGTTGTCAGCAGCTTTAAGGGCAGGCTCAAATAGCTAGGGGTCCCTCTTAAAACTAGGGGATCACTCATTTTGTTGCTTCAAGGCCAAGCTAACTGCTCACAGCAGGGCCTCCAGGAATTCTTCTGTTGCCTGTGTGCCCCCTCCGTTCCCTCTGTATTTCAGGGACTCCCGGCAGTCCCCATCCCTCATACCACAGACTCTGTGTACCCTCACATTCCCCCCTACTGCCAGGGTCTCCCATTCTTCCCCCCGCAATGAGAGGGGCTCAGTGTGCCCCATTGCTTCCTCTACCACATTCCAGAGACCCCATGTGCTTTAATATCTCCTTCCCCATATTATTGTCCCCCATTCTAGGTGCTCTGTATGCCCTTCACCCCACATCCACAGACCCCCATTCCTCCCTTTGCCCCAGGTCATGGGCTCTGTGTGTCCCCCATACCAAAATCCCCTAGTTCCTTTTCTCCCCCATGCCAGGGCTCTGTGTGCACTCTCCTTCCCCTCCCCCATTCTTTCTGTCTGGCACACAGGTCATTCAGAGTATCAGCATCTTAAACTGTCCTGGGAGGAGCGTAAGCAGAACTGAGGTGTGAGGTGTTGTTATGGTGGAAGGTGTTAATGGCTGCTCTCAACTGGTCCTTTGATCTGTAGACAGTTACAGAAGTGGCTGAAGCTACTGGGTCTACGGGGAGGCCAACTGTCACGCTGGTGTGGTGCCAAACAAATGCCATTTCTATTAGGAGCTGCACGCCATTCTCGGCGACGACCCCACATCCACCACCAAGAGCCCCGTGGATACTTTGGGGCCAATGGAAGCAGCGGCCAGTGGACTCAACCATGATGACAAAGTGGTGGACAAGGAGGTGGAGCTGATGGACAATGTGGAGCACATAGTAAGGTTGTCTGGTAGCGTGGCAAGTCAGGACCTGTTTTCCACTCTGGAAGAGTCTAGCCAGTCCCAGCAATCCAGCTCTGGTGTGCAGGATGGAGAAGAGGGGAGCACCGATAAGTGCTCATTTTGCTTTGATACTGCACAGTGAGAGGAGATTGAGCTCTCATGTACTTTGTTATATGGTAGAGGAGGGATAAGGGACAAAAATTAACAGAGCCTGTCCGTCCACACAATGGAACCACGGCGGAAAAGTTTGTTAATGTACATGGGGATGTCCTGGGTATCCTTCATAGGGATGGAGTATGGGGAGGAGTATGGGCGGGGGGGTGGGGAGAGGTGACCAGCCCTCTGTGGAGAAAGAAGTGGTTCAGGACTATTTAGAAAAGCTGGACGAGCACAAGTCCATGGGGCCGGATGCACTGCATTCAAGGGAGCTACAGTTGGCTGATGTGATTGCAGAGCCATTCGCCATTATCTTTGAAAACTCATGGCAATTGGGGGAGGTCCCGGACGACTGGAAAAAGGCTAATGTAGTGCCCATCTTTTAAAAAGGGAAGGAGGAGGATCCGGGGAACTACAGGCCAGTCAGCCTCACCTCAATCCCTGGAAAAATCATGGAGCATGTCCTCAAGGAATACATTCTGAAGCACTTCGAGGAGAGGAAAGCAATCAGGAACAGTCAGCATGGATTCACCAAGGGCAAGTCATGCCTGACTAACCTAATTGCCTTCTATGATGAGATAACTGGCTCTGTGGATGAGGGGAAAGCAGTGGATGTGCTATTCCTTGACTTTAGCAAAGCTTTTGATACAGTCTCCCACAGTATTCTTGCCAGCAAGTTAAAGAAGTATGTGCTGGATGAATGGACTATAAGGTGGATAGAAAGCTGGCTAGATCATCGGGCTCAACGGGTAGTGATCAATGGCTCTATGTCTAGTTGGCAGCCGGTATCAAGCAGAGTGCCCCAAGGGTCGGTGCTGGGGCCGGTTTTGTTCAATATCTTCATTAATGATCTGGAGGATGGCGTGGATTGCACACTCAGCAAGTTTGCAGATGACACTAAACCGGGAGGAGTGGTTGATACGCTGGAGTGTAGGGATAGGATACAGAGGGACCTAGACAAATTAGAGGATTGGGCCAAAAGAAATCTGATGAGGTTCAACAAGGACAAGTGCAGAGTCCTGCACTTAGGATGGAAGAATCCCATGCACTGCTACAGACTAGGGACCAAGTGGCTAGGCAGCAGTTCTGCAGAAAAGGACCTAGGGGTTACAGTGGACGAGAAGCGGGATATAAGTCAACAGTGTGCCCTTGTTGCCAAGAAGGCTAACGGCATTTTGGGCTGTATAAGTAGGGGCATTGCCAGCAGATCGAGGGACGTGATCATTCCCCTCTATTCGGCAATGGTGAGGCCTCATCTGGAGTACTGTGTCGTTTTTGGCCCCACACCACAAGAAGGATGTGGAAAAATTGGAAAGAATGAGGGGGGATTTGATAGCTGCTTCAACTACCAGTGAGGGGGTTCCAAAGAGGATGGATCTAGACGGTTCTCATTGGTAGCAGATAACAGAACAAGGAGTAATGGTCTCAATTTGCAGTGGGGGAGGTTTAGGTTGGATATTAGGAAGAACTTTCACTAGGAGGGTGGTGAAGCACTGGAATGGGTTACCTAGGGAGGTAGCAGAATCTCCTTCCTTAGAGGTTTTTAAGGTCAGGCTTGACAAAGCCCTGACTGGGATGATTTAGTTGGTAATTGGTCCTGCTTTGAGCAGAGAGTTGACTAGATGACTGCCTGACGTCCCTTCTAACCCTGATATTCTATACTATGATTCTATGATCTCTAGGAAACTTTCCTGTAGGTTGTAGTGGTCCCTTGCTCTCAAGTGGGGAGAGAGGCCACTCCGCCTCACTGCATCAGGTAGCAGCACTTAGGCTCAGACCCTGCTAGTGACAATTATTTTTGCAGGGACCAGAGCAGCACACAGGCGAGCAGCATACGGAGCCAGTCTGAAGCCACATGCATGCAGGAGATGTACCCTTGCATCCTGGGTTACCCTTAGGAGTGAGATATCTGGTTTGATTACCCTATCCCGTGGAAAAGGACACCAAAATTCAGAATAGGCTCCCTGAAGGCTTATAGTAACCCCCTTCTCAAACCACCCTTTGTCCCTTCTTGCCCATTCCCCGTTACCCCTCACCCAAACACACCATTATTGGGACTCATGCTGAACTGTGTGCTAGCCAACAGACAGTGGGAAAGAGGTATATGTACATTTTGTGATTCACAGCAGTGAGCACACTCACAACACTGTCTCTGTTCATAGTTTCTTTGGCTTCTGCAGATGTGCCCTTGAGAACCCACTCCTCCACACCAGCAGAGTGTAGCAACCCAGGAGGAGTAAGGAGGATAGGTTTCACAAAGTGTGGCAGTCAACAGATGCAGCATATAGCGAAACAAGAGCATGGAGGGAGACTATCAATGAAAGACTCAGGCTGGATAGAGGTACGTAGGGTGTCCAAGGATCACTGTGGGCGTTTGCACGTTCCCCATTGGAATCTTCTGGTCTGGAAAGAAAGTCCCAGCATGCAGCTTTCTATATAATCCAGTGTTCCAAAAGATGCATGCTTTATGCGCCTTCCCTGACCACCCTGCATTGATGGCAGAGAAACTCCGGTGATCCACCAGCACCTGTTAGACCATGGAGAAGTAGTCCTTTTGGTTGATGTACTCCATTACAAGATGGTTGGGGGCCAAAACTGGAATATGCGTTTCATCTATCACCCTGCCGCAGTTAGGGAATCTCATTGTCTCAAAGCCATCAATTGTTTCCAGCACATTACCATGAGTCAGAGTCCTTTGTAACAGGAGGCGATTAATGGTACCACACGCATCACCACAGCCCCCACAGTGGACTTTCCAACTCCAAACTGATTCGCAACTGACTGGTAGAAGTCTGGAGTTGCCAGCTTCCACACAACGATCGCCACTCACTTTTCCACTGTGAGGGCAGCTCTCATTCTCATGTCCTTGCACCGCAGTGCTGGGGCAACCTCCGCACAGTTCCAGAAAGGTGGCTTTGTGCATCCAAAAGTTCTGCAGCCACTGCTCATCATCCCATACTTGCATCGCGATGCAATCCCTCCACTCAGTGCTTGTTTCCCAAGCCCACTTCCGATGGGCCACCATGTGCAGCTGCTCCATGAATGCCAGCAGCAATCTTGAATTACTTGTTTCCATGGCAGACAGCAGAGCAGGCATCACCAATATCTTCATCAACGATCTGGAGGATGGTGTGGACTGCACCCTTAGCAAGTTTGCAGATGACACTAAACTGGGAGGAGTGGTTGATACGCTGGAGGGTAGGGACAGGATACAGAGGGACCTAGACAAATTAGAGGATTGGGCCAAAAGAAATCTGATGAGGTTCAACAAGGACAAGTGCAGAGTCCTGCACTTAGGACGCAAGAATCCCATGCACTGCTACAGACTAGGGACCGAATGGCTGGGCAGCAGTTCTGCAGAAAAGGACCTAGGGGTTACGGTGGACGAAAAGCTGAATATGAGTCAACAGTGTGCCCTTGTTGCCAAGAAGGCTAACGGCATTTTGGGCTGTATAAGTAGGGGCATTTCCAGCAGATCGAGGGACGTGATTATTCCCCTCTATTCGGCACTGGTGAGGCCTCATTTGGAGTACTGTGTCCAGTTTTGGGCCCCACGCTACAAGAAGGATGTGGATAAATTGGAAAGAGTCCAACGGAGGGCAACAAAAATGATTAGGGGGCTCGAGCACATGACTTATGAGGAGAGGCTGAGGGAACTGGGATTGTTTAGCCTGCAGAAGAGAAGAATGAGGGGGGATTTGATAGCTGCTTTCAACTACCTGAAAGGGGGTTCCAAAGAGGATGGATCTAGACTGTTCTCAGTGGTAGAAGATGACAGAACAAGGAGTAATGGTCTCAAGTTGCAGAGGGGGAGGTTTAGGTTGGATATTAGGAAAAACTTTTTCACTAGTAGGGTGGTGAAGCACTGGAATGGGTTACCTAGGGAGGTGGTGGAATCTCCTTCCTTAGATGTTTTTAAGGTCAGGCTTGACAAAGCCCTGGCTGGGATGATCTAATTGGGTTTGGTCCTGCTTTGAGCAGGGGGTTGGACTAGATGACCTCCTGAGGTCCCTTCCAACCCTGAGATTCTATGATTCTATGATTCTATGATTCACTCACTGTTTTGCAGCTCATGAAATACTGCAGGACCAGCCACGTAGTGTTCACAATGCTCATCACTGGTCAGTAGCTCAGGATCCATGCACTCAGGCAGAGATAGCGGGCACACAGTTTACAAGGGCTGTTGAATAACAGTGCAAAACAAATTAGGAAGCCCATGAAATGATGAGACAGAAAGAACTGAATCATGGGACAACGTCCCCATGATGTACAGTGATCCGTTCCCAGAGCTCCCAGCAGCAGAGGGTGACAGAGGGTGGCGAGTTGCACAGTGGGATAGCTACGCATGATGCAACGCTCTCTCTGTCAATGCAAGAACAATTACTCTGGATGTGCTCGGCCAACACAAGGAGTGTTGGTTGGACATGCTCCACTAATGTTGTTAAAGTGACTTGTGATCGTCAACATAACTTAAGTTGACTTAATACTGTAGTGTAGACATGGCCTTAGGAAAAAAAGGTCTTCATGTGTTGCTAGCTGTGAAAGGATGAGATGCATGCCCATTGTCAACATGCACCAATATCAAACTATCTAAGAAGGCAGACAACATAAATGAAGTACATTTATTTCTTTTTCATGGTCAGATGGGATCTTCTGTTTTTATAGGAGAAAACATTAATCAAGCAAAGGGTGTGGGAGGGAAAGGGTTTAGTTAAGTAAAAGGACTCTCACATACTATGGTGTCCGCAGAGCACCTTAGTTTAGCTATCAAAATCTGAATAACTTTTGTAGTGCCATCTATAAACCCTTCTTATCTGTATCACCCCTGGGGAGACGGGCACATGTAAGCAAGAAATCAAGCTTCCTCTTTAAGAAAAGTACACATGACCAATATAAGCCTGTTTTTATTCTCAAATTCATCCCCATGGGCACGATATCCTTGCAGAAAGAGAAGGTTGCCCTTTTGTCTTGGAAAAATTGTTCTTAATGGTCTCCTCCAAAGCAAAGAAGAGGTATAGTGGAATAGAATAATAGAATATCAGGGTTGGAAGGGACCTCAGGAGGTCATCTAGTTCAACCCCCTGCTCAAAGCAGGACCAATCACCAACTAAATCATCCCAGCCAGGGCTTTGTCAAGCCTGACCTTAAAAGCCTTAAAGGAAGGAGATTCCATCACCTCCCTAGGTAACCCATTCCAGTGCTTCACGATCCTTTTAGTGAAAATGTTTTTCCTAATATCGAACCTAAACCTCCCCCACTGCAACTTACTCCTTGTTCTGTCAACTTAGACTGTATGTAACGGTCCTCTTCAGGGTTGGAATAATGTAGAATCCATGGATTTGTGGATCAAGCCCTGAACTGGAAGGCACCCAAAAACTACAACTCTATATGAGGAGGGGTCTGCTGTCAGAGACTGTTGGGCCTGCCATGGGTACTGGGAAGAAAAAAGCATAGCATGGATAAGGCTAGAAAAAGAAGAGAAGAATGTTATGGAAATCTCTCTTCCCTCAATTAGCAGGTTTTGTAACCTGTTCTTTCATTTGGTAATAAGAAGGTGCCTATTTCCTATGCAAAGACTGCTACAAACCTAGAAAACACAGAGTGGATCTGGAATCCCTGACTTTTTCCAGCGTTTCATCTCTGGTCCGACAAAAGGCAGATTTTCTGGTTTATTTTGCACATTCTCAGCTAACCCAGAACTCTTTAGCCATGTAACCTTCCTAGAGGATACTAAAGTTGCTATTGAGATGCTGCAGTATCAAAGGCATCCTATGTGGCTTGAGGGAATGTTTAGCTATATTCTCCCACAGCTGTTTGTCTGTTTTATCCACCTGTAATGTCTTAGACTGTGAGCAATCTGGGGCAGGACATTTCTTTATTCGTTACTTAAGAAGGATGGTCCAGTGGTTAGAGCACTAGCCTGGGAGTTGGAAGACCTGGGTTCAATTTCCTGCTTCACCGCAGGCTTTCTGTGTGACTTTGGGCAAATCCCTTAGCCTCTTTGTACCCCATCTGCAAAATAGGGATAATAGCACTTTCCTACCTCACAGGGGTGGTCTGAGAATAAATGCATTAGAGACTGACTTACTCAGATATTATAGAAATGGGAGCCAAATAATTAAACAAAATAGATGATTCATATGGTACTTTAAGGTATACACACAGTAGAGTTCTTTGATGCATGTCCCATGCCTATCTTGAAATGCCTGGTGGAGATTGATGTAATTAAGGAACAAATCACTTTGAAGTTTCTGTGGCTTATGACCTCTACCCACATCACTTGACTGAGTGAGTAGGCAGAAGTAAATCAACTGAAAGAAGAAAAGCTAAAAAAATATGAATGTAGCCATCTTTCCACTCTAAATAGAGCCAGTGTCAGTCACCAGAGCTTGTAATATGGACCTGGGAAAATTAGTCACTGACCTAAAAACACTTCCCACTGGATGTCTGCGAATACATTTCACATACTGCAAAGAAAAATAATCACTGAAGAGAAAAGAACAAAAGTAGATAAAGAAACACCATATGGTGAAATGAAAATAGATTGTGCTAACAAGTACATAAATAAAAGTATAAGGAATATAAATAACCAAAGTACATTAAGTTAATATTATTGGCCAATTTAAAATAGTCAAAAGCCAAAACAGTAGACTTGAGTCTGCCTCTTAGTAGAAATAAAACAGAGATTTCCTTTAAATCATCCGACATTCTCTAAGCAGAACAGGAGTGGGTAATTGTACATCCCCAGTTTGCTGCAATCCCAAGCAGCATTGGTGTTTTAGAAGCTGGCACTCCTAAAGATGACCTGAAATTTAGCTTTAAATCCCGCAATTTATGGTTAAACAGGAATTCAGCACATTAATTTAAAACATATTAGGCCACATACTCAGCTGGTATAAGTCACCAAAGCTCTATAAAAATCAATGAAGAGGCACCAATTTACACCAGAATCTGAACCACTTTTTTTTGCTTTTTAGATTAGTGATGTCCACACCTGCTGCAAGTTACTGGCTCTCACTTTGCAAAAATGCACTCTGCTGATTGACTTATACCAACCATAGGATTCCAGTGGAGGTGGTTTATTGAGATAAAGCAAGCCTATGTTTTTGCATTAGAATTTTATTGTGTTCCAACGCTATTAATATTCTTAGGCCTGATACACCATTCCATCACTCCAGTTTTATGGCAGTGTAAGCTAATTGCACTCAGTGATGTCATACTTATATACAACTGGAGTGAAATGCTGGGGAAGCTAGGCCTTTGTTTTCAAACTGTTCTTCAAAAGAGACGATTCAAAAGACTTTAAATCATGACAGCCCAATCACAGATCTCACTGCAAGGTATAGAGCACATTGTGATAATTTATTAAATTCTAGGAAATAATGTGGGAGCATATTACAGCATATGACTACAGGCTGCAACCCTCCTGCGTAGGCTTGGCTTGAAAACCAGAAGATATATCCTCTCAAATTCATTTTTCTTGAACAAACAGTGCAGAAAAACAATTAACTTCCTTTCTATAAATGTTGTTTGAGATGTACATATCCATTGTACATATCCATTCCACTGTAGGTGTGTGCGCACCTTGAGCACAGTCGGAGAACTTTTTCCTTGAGCGGTACCCATCAGGATGGCTTGAGCTCTCTGTTGTCACATGCCCGTGTGCTAGTATAAGAGGGTGGAGCTGCTCCTGACTCCTCCCCGCCCCAGTTCCTTCATACCAGATAGACTACGACAGAGAGGAGAAGGAGGGTGGATCATGGAATGGACATGTGCAACACATCTTGAAGAAAAGTTACAGAAAGGTAGCAAACTACTGGGCCGGCATTTTATACTTCCGCTTCCTGTCCCACCCCGTTGCTTCTGGTATGTGGGGCGTGGTCCTCCGGGCTCCACCCACCAGGCAGCTTGCGGCATTCCCTCCATGTCCATGTCTGAGGGAGGCCATGCCTCCTTGCTTGTAACGATGCTGGTTTTGGCGGGACCAACTGAGAGTGCCTGTTCAGGACAAATTGCTTCAAGCAGGGCAACTACAGCCCAAGGCTGGGGTTTTTCCACCTCTAAGGCAAACCAAACCAGCCAGACAGAGGAGACTTTGGTTTTACCCCACTGGCTAACCACAAGTCATCCCAAGCAATCCCCTAAGACACTCCAGTTTCCCAGTCTCACCACCAGTGCCACTCGTTATGGGGACAAATGGTCATGAAAACCAATGCCCCAGTAAAAGAAAACAGGTTCTCCCGATCCCAACGGACCGAACCTCAGAGCCAGGTCAATATACAACTTAGATCTTACCCACAAATCACGCTGTTGCCAATCCTTTAGAATCTAAAATCTAAAGGTTTATTCATAAAAGGAAAAAGGTATAGGTGAGAGCTAGAATTGGTTAAAAGGAATCAATTACATACAGTAATGGCAAAGTTCTTGGTTCAGGATTGCGGCGGGGCGTGGTCCTCCAGGCTCCGCCCACCAGGCAGCTTGCGGCATTCCCTCCATGTCCATGTCTGAGGAAGGCCATGCCTCCTTCCTACACTACATTAGTGAGAAATTTAGGGTGAGGGCAGAGATAAACTTTATCATTATGGAAAACTGTACAGGTAGGCTCTAACACTACCGCTCTCAACTTGCCCACCCTTCTGGATGAGGTAATAGCAACTACAATTGCTACCATCCTAGATGGGTGGACCAGAGAGCAAGCTGTAAGAGATTCAAATGGAGGTCCCATCAATTTTACGAGGACTAAGTTCAGATCCCAAGGATGGATAGGATCTTCCATGTGAGGGTACAATCTGACCAAGTCATTTTTCACCAGATTTTTAATGGGATCAGAGAGAAGGGATCTACTATCCACCAAGGTGTGGATGGCCGAAATAACTGACAGATGTACTCTCATAGAGCTAATTTAAAACTCTGATGATTTAGGTATAGAAAATGGTCCAGTACGAGGTTCAAGATGCATGCTCTGGAGATATGCCTCTTTTGATGGGACCAAATGGAGATACAATTCGGCTTAACCAAATGAGTGCCCCTTGTTGAGGGTTTTCTACTATTCAGAAGCACTTTCTCAACATCCATAGGAAAGGGTCTCTCCAACGGTGTTAATCATGAAGTATCCAGGCTGTCAGGTGGAAGGCTTGCAGGTTGGGATGGAGGAAGCAGCTGCGGTCCTGAGAAAGAGAGAAGGCGCACAGGAGGGGGTCCTACCAGGGACCTCCAGGGTAGCAGAAAAACATCTGTCAATGAGCCTGGGCTGAAACCTTCCCGGGAACAATAACAATGGCATTTTCTGTGGGTCTTTGTTGCAAACAGGTCCAGTTGGGGAGTCCCCCAGAGCTGGAAGATGGATCTAGCCATATCCCAGCATAATGACCACTCATGGTGATCAGAGAAAGTCCTGCTTAGCCGATCCACCAACTGTTCTGCTTCCCCGGAAGGTAAGCAGCTCTAAGATCAAGCACATTGGTTATGCAAAGGTTCCAGAGGCAAATTGCCTCCTGACATAGCTGGGTTGACTGCACCCCTCCCTGTCTGTTTATGTAAAACATAGTCACAGAGTTGTCTGTAAGAATTAACACATTCTTTCCTGCTATATGTGGGAGGAATGCTGAACAGGCTACTTGTACAACTCTTAACTCCCTCTTGAGATGACGAGAGACCTTGATTCTGCAGAGACTCCATTAATGTCCCTCAACCCAGGGATGATGCGTCTGTGACTAGAGTGAGGACAGGTAGTGGGCATAATGTTGAGATTAAAGGGGACCCCCCCAACCTTCAGAGGGTCCAATACAGAGATGACAAATGTGACATTTGCACCTGAACCACCTTGTCCAAATGATGATGACTCAGGGCATACATGGACACTAGCCATCCCTACAGCTTTCTGAGATACAGCCTGGTGTGTTGAACTACCTAGGTACATGCTGCCTTGTGACCCAGGAGACTGAGGCAGCTGTGTGCCATGGTGAGAGGATATTGTGACAGGGTCAGGCCAGATGGCTATAGGAAAGTGATAGAAGGTAGATATATTAGCCCCAGGATAAGTAGGTCCCTTTTCCCATGGTAATTGAACAGGGGTTAGTCCAAGTTAATTAAGACACCTGGGGCCAATTCAGGGCCTGCCAGAACCTGTTAAAAGCATCCCCTCCAGTCAGAGAGGCACGCGCAATAGGCGCAGTGGGGAACAGGCATGCTACTGGAGAGCCGGACAGTGCAGACACTGACAAATGCCGGAGACAGACCTCACAGGTACAGAGGTGAAGAACAGAGGAAACCCTGCCCAACAGGGTGTACAGCCCTTCCAGGCCCCAGAGGTTTGGGGAGAAGAGACCCCGCCAGAGTGGAGAGACTGAACTGGGTGCCTAGCCTGCTGCCACTACACCCAGAGGAGTTACCAGAGCCCAAGAGGCTCACTTCCCTCTCCCCTGTCAGGAACGCCAGGAGGAACCCCTGCCCAGATAGTGTGGGAGAAGTAAACCCAGGCGTGTGAGGAAATTCCCAGGGAGAGAGGAATCCCCCAGCCTGCCGCTAAGAGGAAGCACGGAACCCACCGAGGCAGAGAAGGAGCTCTGCCACAATATGCTTTCAGCCACCCACGCTCCATAGTGTTTTGAACCTGGATTGCAGTACCAAGGCCGTGACCTTTGTGGAAACTAAGATAGCTCTGGTAAACTCTATTCTATGTACCAATTTTAGAATTGATTTGTCACAATTTACTTGGAGCCTCCGTGCAATGAATGTGAACTAAACAGTGGATACACTAAAGCTTCAGTCTAACCTCTGATCAACCAATCAACCAGGTACAAGAACATGTGGGCTCCTAATTTTCATAGATGTGCTGCCACCATTGCCATGCACTTCGTGAACACCTGAGAAGCAGCTGAGAGACCGTGAACTGATAATGGGACTCATTTGCCACACATCTGAGAAGCTTCCAACGTTTGTGACATATCGCGACATGGAAGTGAGCCTCCTTTAAATTGAGTGTACCAGTCTCCCTGTTCCAGGGGGAGAATAATCAAGGCTAGGGTAACCATGTGGAATTTTATTTTCTTCAGGAATTTGTTAATCTCTCTTAGATCTAAAATAGGTCTGAGACCTCCTTTTGCTTTGGGGATCAGGAAGTGGCAGGAATAAAAGCCTTTCACCCTGAAGCAACTGAACCTCCTGCTGAAGGACAATCTCCTGAGAGTGGTCCCTGAAGAGGGATGGGGAAAGGGGGTTGGAAGACTCGATGATCTGATTTTACATGGGCCCAAGCACTTCAAAAGCAGGATAAGTGATTTGTAAACAAAGGTGGAAAACAGATGGACCTACTTTAACTGGTACATTGCCCTTGACCAACCCAACAAAATGCCTGTTTGGACGAGGCAGCTGGATGGGATGAGCCAGCTGATGCTGAAGAAGAGGGCAGTGGAGGTCATCTCATATAACCCCCCACCCTTTCTCATCAGCAAACCTTGAGAATGGGGAACAAATTGCTGGTGTCTGTATGACTGTTGTGGACGGAACTATTTCTTCTTCAAGTGATTTTAATGTCACCATGGAATCTTTTAGGCTATGGAGCCTATCATCCATCTTATCTGAAAACAAGGAGAGATTGTCAAAAGGGAAGTCCTGGATGGTCAGCTGGACTTCAGGGGGAGTCCAGATGACTGCAATCACAAACATTCTGTCATAGAAATAGCTGATGCCATGGTTCAACCAGCCAAGTCTGTGCCATCTAAACTGCCGTAGAAAGCAATTGTGGCAACTAGCTTGCCCTCATCCACCATTACTGCAAATTCCTGCTTGTCTTCTGGTAGCTTGTCTTTAAATTTTATAATATTCTCCCAGAGGGTGAAGTCAGGGCAACTCAGGAGTGCCTGTTGGTTTGAAATCCTGAGTTGCAGACTTCCTGTGGAATAAAGTCCAAACAAGTCCAGTCTCTTTGAATCTTTGTCTTTCGGAGTTGATGCTTGGTGCCCTTGTCTCTCCGGCTCATAGCAGCTCCCACCACCAAGGAACCAGGGGACAGGGTGTGGCAGAGACCAATCGCTCCTGCCCCTTCTCAAGTCCACAAACAGCTCAGAGACCTTTATCCTGGTAAAACACCCAGTGCAGTTTATTTACAGTGTTGGTTCCCAACACCCTTGTAAACTATACATCATTATACCCATAGTCTTAGGGAGCCCCAGCTTCTAGGGAAAATAAGTCAGAGCAATCTCTCTCTCTCTGTCTACTTCCCCCCATTCCACTTCCTTCCTATGCCTTTTGTACCATGTGCCTCATGGTTTAATTAGCCTCTTAGTTCTCCCCAGTACATCAATTAGGCATAGCTCTTCTTAATGAAGTCTGCTCTGGAGTAACTAATTAGAGCTGCAGTGACCAGAGTGCTGACTCAGCTGCTGTTTCCCAGCACTCTGTCACAGAGGGTGAGAGTATATGCTCATACCCATTAGAAAGGACATAGTACCTCCTTTCAGTTCACTTTGCTGCAGGGGGTAAGGAGGATGGTGTCTGCCATAGCACTTTAACCGGCTCCATAATGGCTTCGTCAATCGAGTGACTTCAGCTGCTTGGTGCCAATCTTGGCACTGGGTACTGGAAAATGATGCCCTTAATGCCTGGAGCAGCCTTGATGACAGTGAACAAGATGGTTGAAGGGAGAACATAAGAACGGCCATACTGGGTCAGACAAATGGTCCATCCAGCCCAGTATCCTGTCTTCCGACAGCAGCCAATGCCAAGTGCCCCAGAGGGAATGAACAGAACAGGCAATCATTGAGTGATCCATTCCCTGTCATCCATTCCCATCTTCTGGCAATCAGGAGCTAGGGACAAGGAGAGCACTGGGTTGCATCCCTGACCATCTTGGCTAATAGCCATTGATGGAACTATCCTCCGTGAACTTATCTAGTTAGTTTTTTGAACCCTATTATAGATAAAAACTGGTCAAACAAGACCTAAAACTCAACTTAGCACTAAAACCAGCTAATTAACTTTAAATTAACTAATTTCTAACAATAACAGGATTTATGTACAAAGGAGCGAGGGAGGCACTTATCACAACAAGTCTGATATTGCTCCGACAACTGTCACCGGCAGTAAGAAGGAACTCAGGGTGGCCGGGGGTGGCTCTGCCCTGTTATATCAGCATGCAGGGCCGTGTGGCAACAGAGGGCACTCGAGCCACCCTAATGGGAGGAAAAAAGTTCTGACAACCGTGCTCAACACACACACTTACAGTGGAATGGACATGTGCAAGCACTTGAAGAAGAATTATGTCTTGTGTAAAATAGGACTGAATGTCAGTGTATGAACATTTGATCATTTTCTGTCAGATTTGATTATGGCCTACCAATAACTATAAGGTTTTCCCATAAAAAGAGAAAGGAGGGGAAAAAAGACAATGCAGCAAAACAAGATCCTTTGCTGGCAATACACCCTGTGTATTAAAGTGATCTCTAAGAGTAAAAACAGGTGAATCATATGCATCATGGGGGCTTGATGCAGGAATTACAGAGTGATGTTCTATTGCCTGCATTATGCAAGAAATCAGAGTACATAATCACAATGGTCCCTTCTGGCCTTAAAAGCCATGAAAAACAGTCTTGTTCCTATTTTGACTATACTTATATATCCAACGCGTATAAAGTTTTCTGAGACCTGGCTCTACTGGGACTTTCATCTCCTCTCTGTCTGTAGAATGGATACCAAATGGCGCAGTGGTTCTGACATTCATCTTCTAAGCAGTGTATCAGTTTTTCTATAAGCAAGATATGCTGTTTTCTCTGGATCCATTTTACCACTTGCAAAATATTCCCAGTTTCTCAGCCATTATGAGATGTGGACAGAGAATTCCCCATACATGGCTGGAACTGTACCCAGTGTATAGAAAGTTGAAGTTAAAAAAGCATCATATGTGTGATTTTAACTTTTCCCTTAAAATGTTTTGCCAAAAAAGATTTAATTTCAGGGTAAATCTGCCACTGATGTAGGGAAGTGGATTTCTGGCCACAACCTATCCAAGAGAAAGGAGAGCAAATGTTATTAGTGACATTAATGGAAAATACAATCTTCATCATCCATCCATAGTATTCACGTTTATACCTATTTGGGCTTCATCTGCAATCCTTAGTCACATCATGTGTAGTCCCATGGACTCAAGTGATTAAGCCTTGCAGAATCAAACTCATTGCAGGCCAGTCACTATGAGAAAGAGAAATGCATATACAGTACTTTGAGTTAAGTATTTCATAGGGTCAGTGGGAGCTGTGGGTGTTCAGTACCTCTGAAGATCAGCTCAGTTTTATTTAAATGGCTAACTTTAGGCCAGCAGTTCCCAAAATTTGGAGAGTTGTGCCCCTCACCCCAATCTGGGGCTGGGAGCAGAGCCGTGGCTCCGGGGGGCGAGATGGGGGAGGAATGGATGCATGCAGACGGGGTAAGAGGGCCGAAGCTGGGACAGTAGCTGGGGGTGAGTCTGGGGCCAGGAGCGGGGCTGTGGGCGAGAGTGGAGCCGCAGACGGGCTGCAGTGGGGGCCAGCAGCTGGGCCTGCAGTCAGGGAACAGCTGGGAACAGAGCCGTGGTCAGCAGACAAGGCTGGGGGCTGGTGCAGGCCAGGAGTGGAGCCACGCCAAGGCTGTGGTCGGGGCCAGGTGTGGGGCTGGGAGCCAGGAGCCAGGGACACAACTGGGGGTAGGACTGGAGCAGAGCTGGGGTCGGGGAGGGGCTAGGTGGTGTTCCCTCCCTGCCTCCTGGGGGGGCTGGCTTGGGCCCCGCCATGCCCCCCCAAAAAATATTTCTCCATGTCCCCATTGGGGGCCATGCCCATGGTTTGGGGACCTCTGCTTTAGGCACACACGGCTGCAAACATTGGCCTGTGTTGACTGAGGCAGGGATTGTGTGGAACAAATAGTTTGTGACCATGTAATGGCTGTACCATAGGGCCTAATCCAAAGAGCTCACTCCAAAGTGAATGGAGAGACTCCCATGACTTCAGTGGGCTTTGATCAGATCCATAATGCATCTGTGCAAAGGAGAAGAATTAAAGCTGGATGATCCACCTTAGTTTTGTCACTTGTTAAAACTTTTGTGCTTGATTTTGAAATTTTCACATTCTTTTAATGAAGGCTCTTTTCCCTTGTATCAGATGAGTCTTATATTGTTATACACTTCCATTAATGTTGTTGCAAATCACTGAGGGATTTGTGCCTCACTTGATGTCAGTGGAACTATTACAAGACATTATTGACAGAGAAGATAAAAACACCAGGAAAGGTAAAATAGAGACGTCCATTTTACACCAATCATAAGTTTTTGCGTTAATGCCACCAAGGTCTCACAGTAGGGTTTGAATGTAAAAATGGCTATGGCCCCCATTTCATTGGATCTATGCAGGAGCACACTTACCCCTGCACAGAGCCTCTTTTAAGTCTATACCATAGGGAAATATCAGGCACAAGGTTCTGCCTGTTTAGATCTTGGTTGCAGGATCAGAGATTCAGTCCATCAGGGGAAGATTGGCACAAATTGGAAATAAACCACTAACGCCCAGTGAAAAATCAGTGAGGGCTGGATGCCTACCTCCCATCCGTGCCTTTGAAAATCCCCCCAATAGAACTTTAACCCAAAGTTATAATAACCAAAAGTTACATTTATTATTTCCTTATCAAAAAGCATGTATTTCTGCCCATTTCTAGTTTCTCCACAGGCAAGGATTTCTTTTGGTGTATTCCTTACCCAGATGAGATACTGACATTCAAAATTAAGCTGGATAATATTTTTATTCTATGAAAAACTGTTTGAACACCTCAGGCCAATTAAATCTCCAGCCGTTTATTAGAACCCCTCTGCTGCGTTGTTCTCTTCTTTGAATTTATTACAGCTATTGCTCAACTTCAGCAAGTTGAACGTTTCCACGTTGCATTGCTAAGCAAAGGCCAGAACCAGAAGGGTTGAGTATGGAGGCTGAAAACAACCCTGGCTTTTTTGTCAGGCTTGTTATCATCTTTATCAATCGTGCTGGGAATCAATATTCGGAACAATCTGATTTCACAAGCAGAAGCTGCTGGATATCTGTGGGGGTCACTGTACACATGTATTTTGAAGTAACACATACAGGGCTTTTTGCTGTGCCAAAGGAAAAAATATCAATGTCACAGTCTTCTTTTTGTCACAGAGAAGCCCACGTATTTTACAAGAGAAACAGTTTCCAGGTGAATGTATCAGCTCTGTCATCGAGCAAAGCTTTGCAGCTTTCTGAGCCACTTCTCCACAAGAATCTAGTAACACCAGCTGCACAGCCAGCCAGCCACTCCCGGTTGTTACCACTTAGTTATTTGGCAATTGCGAGCTACTGCTTCCCTTTCTCAAGTTGTACACACTGGTGTCTAGTCAACCTTGAGTTTTGAAAATCTACCTGACATCATGGAAAAGATTTTTCAGGGAGTCAACAGAACTACCCCTCATCATCCCAGCAAAAATTAACAAAGAACCCAGTTTCTTCAGGGAAGTCCTATAAATGCAAGGCCGTCTCTCTGATTCTTCCTGATGCATTTCAGACATTTTTTAAAATGTTTTTATTGCTCATGAGGTGTCCTGAATTGACAGTGCTAGAATATGAATGACATATCCTGGTCGCATTTATATCACAGGTAGTTTTGCCATTGATCTCAATGAGAGAGATGGATTGAGCCTTACATTGTGCACATGCAAGTCAGAACCCTAGCAGGCATTTAATTCAGCTAGTTACATGAACCAGGAAAGCACCGATTTGCAAATAGGGCTTCCTCCACGGTAGTCTATTTAGACAGGCAGTAATTCTATATTATCTTATACAAACTCACTGTGTAGCACCAGAGAAGCATTAAATACATCTTAAAAACACAGCCAGAAGAACATTATTCAGTGTCTCCTAGTCAACAAGAGGTATTTTGGCAGGATGGCTATAGTACCAACTAATTCAAACTAATTAAATTCCATCTTGCTTTAATGATGTATAATTAAAATCCGTAAATAAGATAAATGTGGTAAAGTTTCACTAAGGAGAATCAATGCTACCAAATTAGTTGGCACAATCAACCAATGCACTATGGGATTAACATGTAGAGGCTCCTCCAGCAAAAGACAACAGCTTGATTCAGTATATCATTGCAATGCTCAGCAACGCAAACTAATGCAGTGCCCATAGCCAATTATCAATTCTATCTTAAAGTTAACAGGTGCTGTCTGAAAGTGGAAATATAGCATTGTAATGTAATGGGACGTGAATTAACTCCAAACAGCTAATCTGTGATAGCATTAGGCATATGTCACTGCAGACAAAAAACATCATTTATCAGTGTATGGGAGAACAAGTGCATTTCTCCACTTCTGATTTTTTACCTTTAAATTAATAATATAAATATTACAGACACTGCCCCAACTAGATGCTGCTGTATAGAGACCCCTGTTGAGCACAAAGACTTAATATCAAGAGAAAAGACACTGCTGCTATAAGCCAAGTTTTCTGTATTTTACTAAAACACAACAAAATAGTTAGTAAAAACCATACACTTAAATAAATTCACACTCCCAAAAAGATCTCTATAACTAGGATTTCCACTTGTATGGTGAATTAATCATACTGTTCTGATGAAGCTGCTAGCAGCGGTGGCAAAGCAACAGTATAAACAAATGACAAAAAACAACTTCAAACGTGTTCAGAACTGCATTGATTATTAATTTATTAGCTTTATCTGAGTACTTCACAAAATTATTCAGCTGGAACCCAGGTAGACTAAACAATAATTATTCTGGATAGACTTGAATTTGTGGTTAGAATGAAAATTACATAATTTTGAAGCCATGATTCTGATGTTTCACTCTATCACAAAAATAAATAATAATAATAATAATGTTTAATCTTGCCCAGAATAAAAGTTGATGATTTAAGACCCTTCCTTAGGCAGCAATGAATTCTTCTTCCCCCACTCTCAGTCCAGGTTACTGTCAATCCCTAATCATTTGAACCCAAACACTGCAAGGCATTTTAGACTCTCCTGGCATTGTGGATTTTGGAGGTGCCTAAATCAAGAATATTTTGCTGACGTCTTTCCCAAAGACCTATGGAAGCAGTTTGTTTAAATCCTTGTTTGTATTTTTGTGCAATTATGCAAAAGGAGTGTTTGTATCTAAAAATCTTAATTAAATGTTTTGTTCTAGAAAATGTTCTAAAAGAGTAAAGACTATTCAGAAAAACTTGAGAAATGCTACCAAAGTGTGGTTTTCATGAGTCAAGGTAGAAAATGTCAATTGTGTAAGGAAAAGTATCTAAAGAATAATAAAATTAATAATAATAAATAACATATACTGCACCCTGTAGCTGAGGATCCCAATGTGCTTGACAGAGGTGGGGAAGTATTACGATTGCCATTTTTCAGATGGGGAAATTGAGACATGGAGACAATACATTATTTGACCAAGGTTACACAGCAAGTCAGGACAGCATTGGAAATAGGAGCCAAGTGTCCTGATTCCCAGTCTTCTGCTATAGCCAATAGGCAATACTGCCTCCCACAGTAGGTTGACTATGTCTATTGCTTCCCAAACAGAGGATATCATGGGTCCTCTCATGAATCCTGAGTGCAGAACATCCTTTCAGATATCAATTTGGCTCCCTCTGGTGATTGATAACAGCAAAGCCTGAAATATTCTTGCAGCTCAAGTTTTAAATGTAAAGCAGTTCCCACGTCCGTCTGTCTGCCTGTTTTCCTTCGCTCTCACATGAAAACTTCCATTAACTACAACAGACTTTGGATCATACAGCTTAGCACTGGGTACAAAGGGCAATCTATCCCGCTACAGCAGAACCATACAATATATACCAATCTCTATTGCAATAGCTGGCTAATCCAACAGCCAATTGTCATTACTTTCTATTCCAGTGAGCTTGTTGATTATTATTCC
Source organism: Macrochelys suwanniensis (assembly GCA_033296515.1). Classification (NCBI taxonomy): domain Eukaryota; kingdom Metazoa; phylum Chordata; order Testudines; family Chelydridae; genus Macrochelys; species Macrochelys suwanniensis. The sequence continues at coordinate 27,126,420 of CM065776.1, forward strand.
TGTGATCACTACTGTCTTTGTTGTACAGATGAGCAGCATCCAAACAGAGAATTGCTTAGCATAGCTTCTGTTGGTTCACTTGGTAAATTTTGCTGCTTAGGGTCTAACCAGGTTTCCTGCTGCAATTGTCAGCTGATGTTATGAGCTGACATAAAACCTGTTGTTTGTTCTAGTATAAATGTCATTTCCATCAGATATATTCACCATATCTTTGAGTGGCTTTTTCTTATGGGGAATTGTTGTTAATGGTACAAAGCGGATGAATTTGTCAGGAATCTAGCCCTTAATGAGATCTAACACACGTTTTACCATTGTGATATGTAGGGATTTTACTTAAGACAGTTATTCCCTCACCAAGTGATTGCTTTTAAACCCAACTGATCTTCTTACAATATTTCTCTGAATTAGTGCAAAGTTAATGTATTATTTTAATAGGATTATTTTTATATCAGCTATTCCATTAAGTGGGTTTCACTTGACTGGGCATCTATCCAAGATCTTAGATAACTGTAATCTCTTCAAGGTAGCCCACAAACTTATCCATTGTGCTACTCCATGAGGGACATTAATTGACTCCTATTTTCTCTTTGAGCTATACACAGACTTCCTCTGTGCAATAACATTAATTATTATAAATCAGTCAAACAATTTTATTTTCTATGTGGCAACCTCTCAAGAGTGATTTACATACAAAGAAAATTGAGCTAACGCTCTAAGCAGAAATGAAGTTTCGAATGAAATATGATTCACATTTTTAAAAATAGTCCATTCTAGTTTAAATTTAAGAATATTACATGTACTTGTATGCATACACAGTAATTATATACTTTACACTTCTCCAGGTATAGTGAATGCAGTTTAAATTTTTCTTTACCTTTTTATCAGTAGGTAAGATAATACTGGTTCTAGCAGTATTCTCCATTTTAATGACAGGGAATACCAATTCAAACCCATTATAAGGAAAAAAAATTAACTGTGTCCACTGTATCTAAGTATACATGCACGTAGAATTATTATGTATATATATGTACTGTAGGCAAGCTTGGTATTGCTATTAATAAGATTGCCTGACACTTTCATTGTAAGACCCTATTTTCAGTTGCTTACAACTTTCCAAAATTTTAACTATTTGGGATGAAATTTGCCATGCCAGTTGTTTGCCTCAGGCTGAATGTGTCTGGAAAATGTCAGTCACAAATGGTTGGTGGTTTCTGAGAACAAGGCTATGAAAAACACAATGTTTCGCCCATGTAAAAAAATTCTGGAGACCTTTTTCTTTCAACAGCTGTAGTGCCTCTATGTTTTCAAGCAGAGACTTGAAATTTGGCAGCAGGATGGCCTTTGAGTCAGTAATGTGCCTTTTGCTATCCCTGTGAAAATCTACCCAAATTTATAAGCCTTGGAAAATTCACAGTTTTCACATGCTCAATAGAGACTTCTTTGATTTTAGCAGCTAACATTTCCAAAGATTCTATCCTCACTACACATGCTCGAGCCTCTCATAGTTCCTAGTGTGAACCAGATGGAGCATGTTCATCCCCATGGGGAGGGGGGGAAAGGAGTAGATTGGGATAAGTAGTCTAGTGAAACTGGGACTGGAGGAGTGGGGGGGGGGGGGGGAAGGTACATTGTGACTGGGACTTGCTGGACAAGGAGCCTGGGACTGGGATCTAGAGGGAAGGGGAGGCTGGAACTAAGAGGGAGGGGAGGATGGAACAGTCTGGGCAAGAAGATGGGACTGGGAACTGGTGAGGGCCAGGGCAGGTACTAGAATCCAGTTGGCTGTGAGGCACACTGAGATCAAACAAGGAGCTGGGGGCAGAGGGAGGAGAAAGGAGAGCCTGAGACTGGCTGGACAAGGAGCTTTCTGCAGACTGACTCAGATTGCACTCAGAGCTACAGAGCTCCATAGCCTCCAGGAAGGACCAGGAAACACTTTACAAATTAAAGTGATAGCTAGTAATTTTAACATATACTAATTTTCCACATACTACTGCCTGTCACTTACAATGTATATACACAAATCAATACACACACATAATATATCTTTATAAACCTTCTTAATTTTAGGTATCACTGATTAAGAAAGCTTCTTTGTGATGTAATGAGGGATTATACCGGGGTAGGCAACCTATGGCACGGGTGCCGAAGGCGGCACGCGAGCTGATTTTCAGTGGCACTCATACTGCCTGGGTCCTGGCCACCGGTCTGGGGGGCTTTCCATTTTAATTTCATTTTAAATGAAGCTTCTTAAACATTTTAAAAACCTTACTTACTTTACATACAACAATAGTTTAGTTATATATTATAGACTTATAGAAAGAGACCTTCTAAAAATGTTTAAATGTTTTTATGTAGACATAGTGTTCTTAGATTTCCAGAAAGCCTTTGACAAGGTCCCTCACCAAAGGCTCTTACGTAAATTAAGTTGCCATGGGATAAGAGGGAAGATCCTTTCATGGATTGAGAACTGGTTAAAAGACAGGGAACAAAGGGTAGGAATAAATGGTAAATTTTCACAATGGAGAGAGGTAACTAGTGGTGCTCCCCAAGGGTCAGTCCTAGGACCAATCCTATTCAACTTATTCATAAATGATTTGAAAGAAGGGGTAAACAGTGAGGTGGCAAAGTTTTCAGATGATACTAAGCTGCTCAAGATAGTTAAGACCAAAAGCAGACTGCGAAGAACTTCAAAAAGATCTCACAAAACTAAATGATTGGGCAACAAAATGGTTGCCGACCCTTGGTCTAGTCTGAAGGGTGGATATGTAGTCAGTTCTAATACTAGCCAGACTCACCATGTCAGAAACTGCTGGAACGATAATAATTAAACACTTCTTTAAACACTGTTCTTGGCCCAGTAAGTACCAGTGTCAGAAGAAATGGGGTGGGGCACAGTAAGAGGAGAGAGCACAGAGAGGCAGCATAGTAGAGGGAGTAAATTGAAATAAAAATCCCAAATGAATTTAATTTAGAAGGTCTGCAAATATAACACACAAGACAAGTGTACACATACCCTCTCTCTAATTGCCTGAGCTGTGACCATGTGAAGAGGATACAGTGCAAGCTTTTAAGGACAAAATTAGGCTGCTACCAATTTAGAATTACTTCCATTAATCTCAATTTGTGAATGTAAACAAGACTGATTTACATACAAATAGTCATAATATGATGAAAATTTAGAAGTATTATGCAAAGTTGAATAAACAAATTCAAATATTGTGTATCCATGCATCACTTAGGGAAGTGGTTTTCAAGCTTTTTAGGCTGCATACCCCTTTCCAAATAAGGTAATCTACCACGTACCTGCATCTGAGATAGGGTCATAATATACCTATGAAAACGGGGGGAGGGAGGGAGGAGACGTCTGTAAGCGATAACATGAGGCCATTGTCCACCATTACGGGATTTTTCCTGCGTACTCCCTGACGAGAGCTTGTGTACCCCTAGGGATACTCATACCCCAGTTTGAAAACCACTGATTAGGGAGTATTCCCATTATTAAACATTGTGCTACAACACATGAAAATTCATTTACTGTACGAGAACCTCAGATTACATCTGAAGCACTGACTTCTTCTGGGATAATTTACTTTTTAAAAGTTTTAATATTTTTACTTTCTTGAGTTCCCAATTATAGATCTATTTATGGCAGATTCGACAAATACCATTTTTGTGTTTAATCCGTATTCACATTTCTGAAAAACGACTAGTGAATTTAAGACATGTTTGCTATCATTCAGTAATCAGTAGCGTAGCCGGGGGGGAGCAGGGGGAGTGGCCACTACCCCACTGAGCAGAAGCGGCGCATTTTTTGTGCTCTGACGCCTTTTGCTTCTACGCTGCAGCCAGAGCGGAGCATTTTCTTTTGCTCCTGGCGCCTTTTTTTGTTCCCGACGCTTTTTGCTCCCGACGCCTTTTTTTAGCTCTGCTCCCCCTGTGCTCTAAACCTGGCTATGCCACTGTCAGTTATATTTAGGCAGTGACCAAAGGCTCCATTCAGGACAAGGCATTAATTGTGCTAGGCGCCAAATGATGCAGTCCTTCAGTTAAGGCTTCATGGAACCCTAATGAAATCTATCAGTGCAAGAGACCTCCTGCTCAGATATGACTGCAGGATCAGGGTCTAATTTATTAACTATTATAAGGCAGAGATGAATGAGCTTTGTCTTACAAAAAAAAAAAAAAGAGAGAGAACTTCCCACTCAAAGCGTAGATTTTCTCCACTGTTTCGCTTCTGTTTCCTGCCTTCTAATTGTTTTTTCTCCTGCTTTCTTCTCTGCCTCTCTTCAACCCCCAAATGAATTTTAATTGGGATGTTGAAAGGTAATTTCCTTCCACCTCCATATCCTGTGTTTCAAAAGGACTAATTTTTTAATATATTTTTAGATTTTTATTCCACATTTTGTAGTCCAAAGCTAACTAACTACTGACCTCCAGGAACCATTAGATTTATCACTCTGAATAGAGTTTGCAGTTTAAATTCTTGACATTTGTGTAACAGTTTATATTTATTGATCAGTGTATGTTCAAGATTCAGGATCACCTATTTTGGCTCCATTATCAGATGCCAATATCAGTCAGAAAGGAATCTGTAAATTTAAATTTGTTTATAGATATGATAACTTTGGCTATGGGGAAAAGGGGCCAGTAATGATAACATTATACAGTCACTTTATTACTAGATAACTCTTTAGTGTTGACCAACAAATAATATTAGTTTTAGCTTTTTCAATAATTGCAAAACAGCTTTTATTGTAGAATTCAATACTAAAAAATAAAGCCTTATATAAAAGAAATGTTTTATTCCTTTCATTGGTACTGTTTGATTCTTTAATTGTTGTTTGGAAAATAATAAATACAGTTAACACTTAATTCCACCAGGTGTCACTATAAAACAATCATAGAAATCATTTACTTTGTTTTGAATTCTAACCTGAAATTTTACAACTATGGGGGAGTTGCACCCTCAGTGGAGAATCCCTGTGTCCTCTCTGCTCAGTTACCTGACACAAAAAGTCAGCGCAATAGGGATTTCTTCAATTAGCAAGTATATTTAGAAGCCAACCTATTGAAAAATGGTTTATCAAGCTCGGTTTTACAAAAATGTCAATAAATAATGCTTAGTTTTATGTTACCATCCACGTGTTACTTATTCAGGGTACATTCCACTGCCTTTTACACAACTGACATTGGCTTAGCAAAGGAGCAGAGGTCAGCTTGATGATTTAGGCATAACAGGTATTTAAAATTCTTATATTAAAAGGTATTATCGCTCAAGAAAGTTATTCTAACCCTGACACACACATACACTTACTTACTTTTCCCTTTTAAATTCAATGTGATGTATGTATATTTATCCCTCCCAGCACCCCTGTGAATTAGGGACGTACTATTACAAAAAAATTCAGAAAAGCGAAATACCCGTTGAAAAGAACACAGGCCACAAGGCACAGGTTTTCTATTCATGTGACTCAGAGTGCATTTGCTTCAGGGATATCCTACAGAAGCAACCAAGTGTGCAATCCTCTAGTAGTAATTTTGTGCTTTACCCAAAGCCATAAGCCATTAGGCACTAATTCCATTCCTAGGCAGCAAAGTCCTTGAGCATGTGCTTAACTTCAGCAATGTGCTTAAGTCCCATTGACTTCAATAGGAGCTAAGCATGTGATTAAATGCTTTGCTGAATTGGAGAACTCCTTCAGTAGAATGAGCATCTCTTGCCTTAAGTTTTAATTAAAAAGAACCATTTTTTACCTTCTGATTTTTTCATTAGACACTGCTGGTGCTCAATATGTGATTAATGTAGCCATATATTGAGTAATGCTGTGTGCTACAGCTTTTCAGATAGAGACATCCTTCCTGCCACGTATGTTTTTCTCGGGGGGCGGGGCGGGAAGAGGTGTTATAGATCTCTATCTGGTGAAGTTTTTATTTGGTGTGAGCTCAACCACATTTGAAGCATCATGGAAGAAAGTCATCAAATGTGGTTGAAATGGCCAGGAAGTGGCTCACATTAGAAGCTTGTAACATCCCTGTGGTCTTGAACCAACCAGGAACCACATAACAAAACAGTAGCTTAGCTGCATCACAAGACTTCTGAGTAGTGACATTTTTACAGGATATATTAACCACATCAGCCTTCGCTAATATGGCCATTAAAGGGCAGGAAAAATCTCAGGAGGTAACAAAACAAAGACACTTCCTTTGCTGTTTTTTCCATTTAATTTAGTAGATTTCAAACTGCACTTGTTATGAGTAAGAGCTTTCCCCTTTAACCTAAACCCAATACTAAGCTCTCACAATATCAGCAACTGCTTTGACTGTTTGAGGTGTCTGAGGCTTGAGATGTTATTTCCAGGTTATGGGAACCCTGCAACCTTTGTAATTCATGAAGTTGTGATGGTAACAACCCGTCCCTTCTTTGAGGTGCTGCATCACTACATCCACCATGCAAGTTACAGTTACTACATTTTACTGACAATTACTAATAAACTACTCTCCTCATTACCTGCTGGACACCAATGAGGTTCATAACTGAGACCTGTTAGAAATCTGTGAACACTACATAGGAGGAGGACAGGCTGTATAACACACATTAGAGATGGAAAAGATCTATTTGATCAGCTTATTCCTCCACCTACCAGATTGATTTGGGGTAATTATTGTATTGCCCTAAAACTGAATACTTGAAATCTTGAAACTTAAGAAACTTGTTATAAGTTAATGCTCTCCCATTACCCAATGAATACGAATGCTGTTGCTGAAATAATGAAAGTGTTCTTATGTTTATGCAGTACCTTTGATCCAGAAGAATCCCAAAGTACTTTATAAACTGACTTTACAAACCATATATTGCACAGTAATCACTTTATTCAACACTGAAATGCAGCCATTTCTGCATCAATTGTTTAACAGCTTAGTAACAGCACACAACAATGTAATGTTTGACTGCTTTAAGGGAAAAAAATCCTTCACACTGATTTGACTGTAGTTCCATTACCATAATTCCATCGCCGGACAAAGCACAAGGGAAAGTTTTAAGTAAGCAGAATGAGGCTACTCCCAGTTAGAATGATAATTGGACGCTGGGCTCCTCTGAAATGCTGCTGCTTTCAATAAAACAGGAGCGCTCTATCTTATATGGCCCTGTAGGGGTCTCCGTCTGCTGCGGGGTGGTGGGGCGCCAGCCCGCCTCGCTACACTCGTTCGATTAGGTTGGGGAATCCTTGGTCTTGGGCCCGAACACCTCCGGTCGGGTCCTGCAAGCGGTAGAGGCTAAGCCCTGGCCCTGAATCAGGGCGGGCAGAAAGCAAGTGAATAGTCTGAGGCTCAGCTCCTCAGGCAGGGGCTGAGCACAGAGTTCAATAGGCCCGGGCCCTGGGTCAGGGCAGGGCAGCAAGTAAATAGTCAAAGGCCCAGCTCCTCAGGCTGGGGCTGAGCAACCAACACGTCAGTAAGCCCTGGCCCTTGGTCAGGGCGGGGCAATAAGTAGTTTAGGGCTCAGGCCCTCAAGCAGGGGCTGAGCAATCAATAAGGTGGTGGCAAGCCCAGGTCCTAGCTCGGGAGAACCTGGGAGAGGGGGAGACTGCCACCCACACGTTGGGTGGCACGGGGGACGCAGGCCCACCCACTCCACTGCATCCCAGCCCGGGGCCCTAGCAGCGGCAAAGGATCTGCCGCTGTGTCAGTGGGGATCCTGGCCGCAACACACTGACATGGGTTCTGGCCACGCTGCAGCCAGACTGGGGTCGGCTGTCCCCGGGCCACTTCCTAACTCCCCCCCGGGTGGTACCTGAGTCCAGGGGGTGTCTTCGCCGGGTTCCAGCCTCATGGGCTCCTCGTCAGACTCGCAGTCACTCGGCAGGTCCGGCCACTCCTCCGGGTAGGGGCCACTCAGCTGGTCCGGCAACTCCTCCGGGTAGTGGCCGCTCGGGAGGTCCAGCCACTCCTCTGGGTAGTGGCCGCTCGGCAGGTCCGGCCAGTCTTGGTGGGTACCTGGGGCCGCAGGGGTTTCCCAGTCGCGAGCTAGGCCGGCGGCGTCTGGTCTCCCCGGTGGCTGCTCCTCAAGTGAGCTCTGAGGGCCCGCCTTTATCCTTCCGGGTCGCACTGGTCTACTTCCAGGTCGCGGCCTGTCTCTCTGCGGGGCGGACCCAGAGCCTCCTGGCTCCGCCCACTCTGGCCACTGGGCCGGTTCTTCACTCTGCGGGGTGGTGGGGCGCCAGCCCACCTCGCTACAGGCCCCCAACACCATAGTATCTGATTTCATTACAATCTCTAATATATTTATCCTCCCAGCACCCCTGTGAATTAGGGAGATACTATTAGCCCCATTTTACATATGGGAAACTGAGGCACAGACAGGAAAAGGAACTAGCCCAAGGTCACACAGGAAGTCGGTGGCAGAGCAGTGATTTGAATCTGGTCTCTAGGCTAGTGCCCTAACCACTGGACAGTCCTTCATCAATATAGCTTGAGAGAGGAACTGAGAGGGGCAGGATGTATGCCTTGGGATATGGATCCAGGGCTGCAACTTGTATTTTCCTGAAATTTGGGTTCAGATCTTTATAAAAACCATCTATAGGAAACCCAGATTATCTTTTGTGGATAATTGCAGGGACTGTCTTTCTCCTTCTTGCACCAAGAATACCATGTCCTCTAGATATCTTAGTAAGATCAGTTAGTGAAAGTTTTAATGAATTTCATTAGGAAATCATCCAGCTTTTGAGAGTAACTATGATCTAGGAGCTACAGCTACTAAGGTTTCATCTTGTGAGCCTCAGACGAGTAGGTCCAGGGGGCCAAGTAAAGGAAGTTCCAAGAGACTGGCATTATTCGTGGCAGACAGATACATACAGCAATTTACAAACCAAGAGTGTCTTCATTAAGTTACTACAAGTGATGAGCACATTATAAGAACCTATATAAAACAGGATAAACTAGTAAGCGATGATCAGGATTAATTAAGCTTGAACTTGGACGATCTTTCTGGCTGCCCAGCATATGATGGGAAAAGGTAGAGAAAAAGAACCCTGGAAACCCAACCAGGGGACTGATGAAGCATCTGGTCTCCAGGCCTGTGAGTGCGAATGCTGGGGACAGAATTAATCTTCTTGGGACTGGGTTGCACTGGGTTGCAAACAGGTCTGCTTGTAAAAAGAACCACTTTAATGCAATATGATCAAAACTTTCTGGACTAGCCCTCATTCTGCTTAATCCAGCTCAGGACAGCTGAGACAGTGGGCCATGGATTTATGTGACACTAAGGGACAGACCCAGGTGTTCCGAGTACAGAAGAACTTGTCTGATCTCTCTGTTTAGACTTTTAAATTTTATTCTGCCTAATATGGTGAGACATGTCACTGTGGTTCTATTGTCACTCTTCATATAAATGGCTACAATTCCCAGCAACACCCTTGAGAGGAGGCTGACTACTGCATTCTCTACTGCCCACAACTCTAGGAGGCTGATGCTGACCTGGCATTCATGGGGACACCACTTTCCCTGAAAAATATGAAATCCTATCTGAGGAGCTCTTCCCATCAAACTGGCCTCAGCCCTCATAGGGATTGCTGGAGGATCTGCCAACAGTTTGTCTTGGAGAAGATATATGTTGAGGTGATCACTGCACCACAGAGGGGAAGGCAAGCTTGGGCCAGTAGAGCTTCATTTACTTGTAGAGAATCCCCCTTTGTTGCAACCTCTATGGCTGGTGTTGGGGAAGAATTTCCTGGGTCTTGTGAATCATAAAGGATAACAGGATTGGCAGTCTGGGTAGGACTGAAGTTGCAGCTGCAACTGACACAAAGCTTCCTTGCACATCTCTCAATAATGGATGATCTGATGAGTCCAAAAGGCCTTTTCCCCAAGGCTAACCAAAGAGCTCCATCCCATCAAATGGCACTTGAACTAGATTGCTCTCAAAGTGGGGTCTGTATGTAAGGGGACTGTTATCCCCTTACTAACATTCAGAGCTCCCAGTACCAAAAGGGGAAGGGTCGATGGGACTGACAGTCCCCAGGGGCAATGGGGAGAGGCCAATGCTCCAGGTCAGCCTGATTGACAGGGCGGGCAGGCGAATCAGGGAGTCAGGAGGTCAGGGTGAATCCCGTCCTCCGTGTGAGCTGAAGTTGCCTGAGTCAGAGTGAGTGGGGCTGAGCTAAGGAGAAGCCAGAGGTGAGCTGGGCCAGATCTGGAGGGGCCAGAAAAGCAGCCCAGAGACACAGACCTGCCCTGGGAGCAGAGCTGCAGCCCAGAGACAGACCTGCCCTGGGGGGAGAAGCTGCAGCCCAGAGACAGACCTGCCCTGGGGGGAGAAGCTGCAGCAGCCAGAGGGGCCAGGGCAGCAGCCCAGGCAGCTGGAGGCAGAGCAGCAGCAGCAGCAGCCGTGCTGAGGCAGAGGAGCTGGAGCTGAGGCAGAGCGGTGGAGCTGGGGCTGGAGCAGTCCGGAGCCGGGTGCGGTGAGCAGCTGGGGAGAGCGAGGGGAACCCTGGGCAGTGGGCCCAGCGCAGGGAGACGCCTCAGCCAAGGGGCCCTGCAGGCCAGACTTGCAGGGGGATCGTAACCCCGACAGGGCGGGGGCGACGCTGGGAAGAAGGGTCCTGCCGCCCAGAGCCTGCGAGCGTGTGGCCACCGCCAGAGCAAGTGTCCAAGCCACAGCGTCCCTGCAGCACAGCCAAGGCCTGAGAAGGAGCCTGGGACTTGCAAAGGAACAGACTGAACTGCCCTGACATTGCAGAGACACTGTTGGGATGTTCCCTGCCACAGAGCGGGGTGATGTGTTTTCATTAGTCTTCCCCATTTTTCCTTATTCCTGTTACAAATTAATTGTTAATTAAATAATTTGCATTTGCTTTGAATTGTATGCAGTGATCAGTGGGTCAGGGAAGCATCCTGTTTAGAGAGTACACCCCGGAGTGGGGACACCCTAGCCCCTGACCTAGGTGACCACAGCAAGGTTGGGGGTTGAGCCCCCCAGGAATCCTGGGCCCAGCCTTGTTGGGGTTACGAGGACTCTGCCAGACAGGAGAGTGCAAGGGGAGTCCTCGAGGGCAGGGAGGCCTCTGGGTAAAGGAGGTGGGAGCGAGGACTCAGATCCTTCCGCTAGCCCATTTCACCGGAGTAGTGCAGAGACGAGGAAAGTTCCCCACAATAGCGGGACTATTCCCCCGCTTACATGTATATAGAGCCCAGAGCCACAATTTTCTTTGATGTTTAAAGGAAGTAATCTGGTGGAAAATCTGGAAAGATAACAGAAGGCATCACATAGAAGAACTCATGTCAGGTTGAATCCAGTTTCTTTCTAGTCCCCCCTCTTTAGGTCCCCAGAGATCTCTTTTTTGTAAGAGTAGAAGAGGAAGTGGTGGCAAAACAATGGAGGTTGGTTTTAAGGTGTTTGATCTTTTGGTCAAGAAGTCCTTTGATGAAAGTCCACCTCATTGACTATGATCAAAATCTTTTCTGTGTGAACCTGATCCTGATGAAGGAAGGCCAAGTCAATCTTTGGGACAGGAGAGAACTTGGTGGCTTTCTTCCACTGGACTTGGTCGTAGAGACCTCATTGATTACTCTCTTTTTGTAAGGGTTGGGCTACTTAGAGTCATCAATGCTCTCAACATGATCTGCTTTTCCTTTGCCGCATTCTGAACGAGCCCTAGGGAACTGGATTGCTGATCCAGCTATCTTGAGAAAGGAATGGATTAATTCAACCAAGAGATGGCAAACAAAAGACCTGATTTCTTTCTGTCAAGGTGCTTAGAGTGGGATGAATGTTCCTTTTCTGTGATGAGCACAGGACAAATCCTTGTAATCAGATATGCCAAACCCGTGAGAAAAAACGCAGAAATTGCGCTTGTTTTTGGCTTAATTGGCTTGTGAGTTGATTATTGGCTAGTTTTTGGCTTGTTGCTTGTTTGGCTTGTAGCTTCTTTGTTGTTTTTTTGATCGGCTTCTGGCAGGCAGTGCAAGGAGAGTCCACAACAGTCCCAGACTGCATGCCGGATGGATCGAGACACATAGAGAGTGTTGGTGTTCTTACGGATTGGCTTGTTTTGGCCTTGTTTTGAAATGGGATTAGCTTGATTTTTGCCTTATTGTGAAAGTCAGGGTGCTTATTTACCCCATGAAAGTTGGCAACTGTGCTTGTAATTTGTAGGGTAATATGCAGAAAAGAAGCCACTTTGGGAAACTGGGAAAGGGAAATGGTATTTACAGTCCTTTCATTGAGAGGATATGAACAACCAGACAGTGGGATTGGATCTCACAACACATCATCATCAATGAGCCCAACTCCAAAGGCGTTTGATACTTAATTTTCAGAGCAGAAGGAAAACTAAGGTGGGTTTTTTCAAGTCAATGGACCTTGCACTCATAACTCCCTAATGCACTTCTGAAAATCCAAGCCTTACTTATTATAGAAGATGCTTCTATAGCCCAAGAAGCAAGCCTTCATTCTGCAGATCTTTGCACTGTGCACATCAGGAAGTGCAATGCTGCTGCATTTCCACAGCAAGAGTGAGCAGAAGCTATGCAGTGGCAAAAATGAGGTTAAGCAGTAAGCTTGTGCAATGAACAGAAGTAAGCTTCAAGCCTCTTGTATGCTCTCTCTGTTACATTCACAAAGGCAGAGTAAAAAAATGAAACAGAGGTAGGTGAAGAATGAGCTTAACTGAATCCTCTTTGGCTCTATTCCCGTTACAGGAGAGGAATGACTTTGTAGCTGCACAATAATGCTCTTTAGTGTATTTTTGCAATCCCCTCTATTCCTTGTCCTCCTCGTCATTTTATACATTGTGCTACACTCAATACTTGTCCTGTGCGAGACCAAGACCTGTATAAGAAAAATGTTTGTCAGTGAGAATTCTTTTCAGGCTACTGTATAGCCCCAAGCAAAAAATGAAGTTCAATGTCTCACGTTAAAGACTTATGTTAAAAGTGTCCTGTAGCGGGGTGGAACCCCGCTCCTGCCCTAAGGGGTTGGAAATAGCCCTGGGAGAGGGCTGAGGTTCAGAAGCTGGGCTGATGAGCAAGGCAGCCACAGCTGGGGCCAGTTTAATCAGGGCCCAGCTGGCCCTTCTAAGAGGGCAGTGGGCGTGGAGAAGACACTCTCTCTCTGTCTTTAGAGAGGGAAGGGCTTGGCTGCAGGGACCTGACCAGGTACCTAGGGTGGAGCAGGGCTGGGGAAGGCCAGAGGAGCTGGGGAGCTCCGGCCTGAGAAAACCCCAGGCTGTGGCCTAGGGTTAGGCCCCACTAGGTACTGGGGTTGCGGGGGCAACCCACGGGTAGGCTGAGGCAGCAGGTCCAAACCCCCTTTTGCCTGTGATGAGTGGCTTATACTGCAGTCTGCCCCAGGGCGCGGGGGCTAGCTGGTGACTGGCAGTAGCCTACGACTGAGGCGAGGTGGGGATAGTGGGTTGGGGGTCCCCCTGGGGAGGGGAGACCCAGATCTAGGGGTACTGCCAGGGGGCAGCACCCCAGTTAAAAGGGCACCGGGTCCTGGGAGGGACACAGGCCACAGAGTGGGCAGCCGGATCCCCAGCCAACAGAGGGCGCTCCAGAGGCTGGTGAGCTAATTCCCCGGAGAGACCAGCAGGAGGCACTGCCGGGTGAGTCCAACCCTGCCACATGTCCCCTTACACCTCTATAGCTATTTACTTCTTATATATATATGTGTGTGTGGTCACCTGGTATTTCCCATGCCTCTGGAGGTTGCTAGCCCTGACTGCAACATTCCTCATGGGAAAGGACCCCTTCATCCATGCCCTTTTGCCTGAGAATCCCAAGCAGGGAATTCTTCAGACATACTTCATTCCTTCCTTTTTTTTAGAGGTTGAAAGAACGTTACTTACCTGACAGCAACTGTGGTTCTTAGAGATGTTGTACTCAGTGCGGATCCCACTGAAGATGCACACAAGCCTCATCAATGTGAGACTGGACATTTTTGCATAGTGGTGTCCACTGGGGCTGTGCACATGCTCTTTGTCTCCTCACACTCCTGTGTGAGGGCATAAAGCATGGGGGGTTGCTGTGAGCCTCCCTCTGTTCCTTTGTAGTCCAAAGTCTCTGATAGCCGAGGATTCCAAAAAACAAGGATGGAGGGAGTGTTGTGGGATCCACTCTGACTACTGCATCTAAAAAACAGTTACCGTAAGTTCTTTCTTTGAGCATCTGTCCATGTGGGTGTCTGGCAAGCAGCTTCTCCTCAGGATGGTGGGAGTTAGGAGCATCATTTGAATGAGCCAAACAATTATTAATGACAAGTGGACTTTGAGATAACTGAATACCAGTCTCACCTGTTTCAGGAGCAGCATACACCAGGATTTTTGGTATCAGTTCCCTAATTGGATCCAAACCATTTGGGGCTGCTCATATGAAAGATCTTTTCCACTTCGAGAAGTAAATCTTCCTGGTGGAGGATTTTCTGCTTTGCATGAGAATCTTTTGAACCTGTATGGAGCAGTCTCTGTCTGTACTGCTCAAGCAGCCAATATCAAAGTCATCAGTCATAACGACTATGGGTAAAGGTGCAAGATCTGATTGTGGTTCTCGGATATTGTATTTGGCAGGCCAGGTCTGACATCCAAAACTGGCTTGGCCAGTAAAGGGCTATCAGGATGAAGTAGCCTTGTCCCGATGTTGGATAACATCCTGGGGATCAGGGGAATTGGTGATGGAATATGAGGTCTATGATAGCCTCCTTCAGTGACTGCTTGTGGTTGGTCACTGCATGCCTGCTTACAAAGTCTTCCAGATTGTTGTTGACCCCTGGAAAGTGTAGCGCCAGCAGGGCTAATCTGTGTTGATGGAACCACATCCATAGCCTGATGGCTTCCTGGCAAAGAGGGGATGATCGGGTGCCTTCCTGTTTGTTTATATAGTGCATCACTGTGTTGTCTGTCAGGATTTCATGTATAATCTTAGGTCATCCTGCATCCCTGAAACATCTGTGATAGGTGTCATAGTTGGGGAGAAAACAAAGGGACCCCTTTTGGTATATTCAATGGGTTAGCTCTCATAAGATTTGGGATGGGACTTGGGACGGGACTATGACCTTTCTGTCTATGTGATGTCTCGACAGGGTGTGCATGGACCTCAGCCATGGGTGTAAAGGGTGATGATGAAGTCTGGCAAGCGGCATCACATATGTACATGCATGGCAACATGTGAGCTAACAGTCCCAGACACATTACACCATCACTGAACTTGATTTCAGGTCATTGACTAGTAATGGGAGAGACCAGAATCTATCTTCTGGCAGGTAGTCTTTGGCTGATATGGAGTCAGTCATAGCTCCTTATGAACTCTATCATTTGTGATGGGGCAATGGCAATTTCTATAGGTCATAAGGAGTCCTAATTGGGACAACAGGAAAAGTATGTAATCCAAGGATCTCACTTTCCTGATGGAACCTGTCTCTGATCAGCCAATCATTCAGGTACAAGTAGATACAGATGCTCTGTCTCCTTAAGTACACTGCCATTAGTGCCAAGCATTTTGTGAATACTCTTGGTGCACTGGAGAATTCAAAGGGCAGAACTCTGTATTGGTAATGGTTTGGCCCCACTGTCAATCTTAAGTACTTCCTGTGGGCCAGGTGGATTTGGATATGGAAATACATCTCCTGCAAGTTGAGAGCCATGAACCAATCTTGAACTTGGAGAGAGAGGATGATGGAGGCAAGAATCACCATCCTGAACATGACAGCGTATTTGCTGAGTCTTCTCAGGTCTAGGATAGGACAAAGACACCCTTTCTTCAAAATCAGGGAACACTGGGACTAGATGCCTCTCCTCCTGAACTTTTCTGTTACCTCCTGTACAGCTCCCAGATGAAGCAAGGAGGCCACGTCTGATTGCAGTAGGCTCTCATGAAAAGGGTCCCTGAAGAAGGATGGGGAAGGGGGATAGGTGAAGGGTAAAGAGTGAAAATGGATGGGTTAGCTATGGGTTATGATCCCTAACACCCATCTGTTTGATGTAAGGGCAGATCATGCCCAGAAGAATTGAGTGAGGCAGATTCCAAAGGTAAAGCTCATTTGATTGGATCTGATGTGGCTCTCAACTGTGCTGTCAAATTTACAGTTGTGTGCCAAGAGTAGGTGTGTTGCCAAGGAGGAAGAAGGTCAGTGTCCTCTAATGTACCGTAGTCTTTTCTTGGCCTGGTATTCAGGATACTTGTGCTGGTCGGCTGGTGTCTGTGGCCTCGTCTGGGCCTATGGGTTCTACAGCTTGTGGTACAGTGTTGGGATGCAAATCCCTGGGGATCGTAAAGTGATCTTTGAGTCTTCTATCTGCCTGCTCTCTAAAGAGCTCCATGCCCTCAAAAAGGGCAGATCCTCAGTTGTGGTCTGTACCTCCTGTGACATTGTGCCCCATACTCTTCATAGAGATATTATGATTATGACATAATTATGATATATTTTGTGCAAGATAAGGCATGTGAGAGGTCATTGGAAAGGTTATGATTTGCTGAATATGATTATCTTATTTGTATGCATCATTTTTGTCGCTGAAATTACAAATATTGACTATGTATCTGTATTTCAAATGTGTTTACACCTGGGGAACACCCACTATGCAAAAGGCTCTCAATCTAGATGGCTGGCTGGGAAGGGCCCATTCAAGCTAAGGGCCATTAGCGAAAACAATAGGCCTTAGAAGAAGCTTATCTCTCACCTGGGAAGTCTTCCTGAGAATGCTACAAACAGCCTCCGAGGCTGCTGTGACACTACAGGGACATTTGACCAGGTCACCTGGTGCTGGACTCCATCTTAGGATATCAGTATTTTTCCACTGACTGGCATGGGAACCAAGCTTTGAAACAAAAAGTTCTCGCCATATGCAAAAGCTATATGACAGGAGAGTGACATCATCTGGGTTCTTCACTGACTCCCCACCCAAGAAGGCTCCTGGAAACACCTGAGGAACACAGACTAAACTGGGGGAAGTGCTGGACCCAGGCTAAAGGGATTTTTAGCCTGTGAATGAAACACCTGGGGATTCCAAGCTGTAAGCAAATGCAGGTTGCCCCTTAAGAATCTGCAGCCTGCTTGTATCAGCACTTAGGGTGAGAATTTGCTATTCATATCCGATCTATGTAGTATATTAAGCTCAGTTTGCAGTTTTTTTATTTGCTAGATAATCTGCTTTGATCTGTTTGCTATCCCTTACAATTACTTAAAATTTATCTTCTATAGTTAGTACATTTGTTTTTACTTTTTCTAAAACCAGTGTGTGGGAATCATAACTCGGGTCAGAAAGTTGTCGCATATTCCTCGCCATGTTGAGGAAGGAGGTGAATTTCATGAGCCTACACTGTACAGTTCCCTGTGCAGCGCAAGATGGTATAATATGGGTTTGCACTCCAGAGAGGGTGCATGCCTGAGGAGCTGGGAAGTTCCCTAACTGGAGCCTTCCCAGGCAGGGGCTGGTCATAGTGTCTTCATGTAACTGCAGCTGGGTGTGTCCCTAGCTGTATGTGTGCTGATGAAAGTGCAGGCTGGAGCCTGGAGTGGGCTGGGAAGCTTGTCACAGCAGTACAGTGTAAAGGGAGCCCAGGCTGGTGGGTCAGGGGGGCTCAGTGGTACTCCACTTCCAGTTGTCACCCTGGGGGGGAATCCGTCACACCTCCCTTGGGATACCTGATGCTTGGAGCCATGGTGCTTTGCACATCACAACTGTGGTGACCACAGACCTCGCCATTGTGTCAGAGATATCCATTACAGCATGCAGTGCCATCTTGGCTACTCGTTGACCTTCCTTTATTGTGCCTCTTAGCTCCTTTCTGCTATCTTGCAGGAGCTTTGCAAGGAGGGGTTTCACCATTGGATAATAAGGCCTGCCAGTTGGCCACATGCAGCTGTTGGGAGGCACAGGAGTATGACTTTCTCCCAGACAGGTCAAGTACTTTCAGGTCTTTGGGGATACGTTTGCTCAAATTTGATTTCCTGTACCACCAATATGACTAAGGAGGCTGGGCTGGGGTGGGTACAGAAGTACTCAAAACCCAATGGAGGTAATTGGTATCTGGTCTCAACCCATTCCATAGTAGGTGTTTCCATGGCAGATGTCAGCCACAGGTCCAATTACCCCCTTATAAGGAGAGTTATCCTGGCTGGATCAAAAGCTGACAGGATGTTGAATAGCTTATGCGATTTTTCTGATATCTGCCATCTCAATCTCGAGTTTTGGCAATCTGCTCAAGGAATTCCTGGAATGATTGCAAAATGGACAAGGCTTGAAGCCTGCAGGTTTCAAGTCTCCCATATTAAGGAGACCTGTGCAGGGCAAGGATCTATATAGGGAGTGTGTCAGTACAGGAGAGTCTGTATAGGGAGGTTTAGCTGTTGGTACTCAGACTCAAGATGGGTCAATATGATCACAGCTGTTACGTTCGTGGGAGGCTGCGGGCCTACCCAGGGTGCTCTGCAAGAATGAGGCCCACACACTCTGTGAGTTATTGGCTTTATTGAAGGCAAAGTGACACATCCGCAACGGGGACTCCTGGCGTTGCTGTCACGGAGACGGGGAACCCAGCGCACCATAACCTGGGCCTGGTATGAAGTGCCAAAAACGGGGCGGACTCATACAGCTATATACAGACATCTCATACAGAAGCAAGCAGGGGCCGCCTCCTGGCTCAAGGCCATGCAAAGCAATTCTAACTAATTCATAACAAACTACAGCCGGCCGGCCTTGAGCTGCACTAACCGGTCCGCTGAGATGTGAGAAAGTGGACGCACCCTTATTATGCCGTAACACAATCTTCCGTGGTACCCTACAATCCTCCCCTCGCTTTCTCGAGCAACGACAGTGGCCATATAGACCGCCCCCCCCCGGGGAGGGGGGGGGGCGGCGCGGGGCAGCAAAAGCAACAGCAACGGCCACGCAGGTCACACACAAAAAACCCCAAAAAGCAGAACAAAGAGAATACATGGCTGTATCTAAAACATACTGGGCGGGGCCCAAAGCATACACACAGGGAAGGCAAAAAGGTATTGCATTCACAACAATCTGGGCGAGTACCACCCGTGCATTAACCGGGGGGGGGGGGGGGGGGGGGGGGGGGGGGCAGCTCCCTGGGCAGTACCTCCCCTCACAAGGAGCACAGCAATAAGCGGGAGAGCAAGGCCATATGAGGATAGTCCTCTCCTTCCGGTAGCACATACGCCCATCCGTCTCCAGTGGCCAGAACCACGGCAGCTTGTGGTTCTCGCTGCGGCACCGTCCACCAGACGTTGGCTAGCACGCACCACCCCATTTCACTGGGGACGTGGGGCGCCAAACCTGCAGGAGGTAAGGGAATAATTTTACACAGGGCCTCCCCTTGCTCCCACGGCACCGGCTCAGTGCCCACGTTGGTGCACGCCAGCCGGGCCCGGGTGACCATGACCTCATACGCCGGGGTCTGGGCTCCTCCGAGGCCATTCACCAGAGTAGCTCGGCCCTGAGCCTGCGCAGAGTGTAAAATCGTGACTTCAGCACCTGTATCGAGTAGCGCCAAGACATGTTGAACTCCTCCCCTCGGCCAACGGATCACCAGGGGCACATAGGGGCGTCGGTCCCCCGTTTCCCTCCCGCCTCTGGCTGCCGCCACGCACGGAACAGAGGACCCGCCACGCCCTCAATAGGGGCGCGGCAGTTGCCACTCAGCGGGTGGAGCAGCAGGTGCTGCGGGCTTGCTTTGTTCCACGCCTCTCTCTCCCTCGCCTCCGGTACTCCGCTTCGAGGAGGGTAATTGCATCCACCGCTTATACAGGTCCGCTGTCGGTTTCCCGTTGATCTCCTCTCGAGGGACACCGGCCTGCAAAAAATCTAACCACAGGGTCTTCCGGGGCACCCACAGCTCTCCCTTCTCTTGTCCCCTGCCGGCCTGTCCTTTCGTGGCTCGGATGGCCCTGGGCCGTGCCCCGGCCAGAGCGGTCTCCAATTGCATAAGACTGGCAGTCGGGTCCCCGACACGCCCATCCGTGGCCATAACTACTGCGAGGAGCAAGGGCTTCAGCTCACCTGGGGCCAAGCGCAATAGGGTGGCCTTAATGGATTTTGTGACCAGTATATCATTTGGCCCTCCCGTGCCGCCCATCTCTAGGGCCTCGGCCATCCCCAACTGCCGACGTATCTGCCCTCCCTCGGCAATAGTCTTCCAGGGGCCTGTCAGTGCCTCCAGTTCCCCCACCGATGGGTAAGCCGCGCTTACCGCTGCCGCTAACCAGCGGTACAGGGAGAGCGACTCAGTATCCCCCCCGGGTTGCGGGGGGTTAGCCAGCTGCGCACGTACCTGGAAATCTTGTGACAGGACACCCAGCTGTTGTAGCTCATACCGGAGGAGCATGACCGTATTGCCAGCGTTGTCCCAGGCTCGGACCAGCCACCGCAGGACACCCTCCCTGGGCTCCTGACGAAACGTCTTTACAATCTCCTGCGTCTGTTCCTTTAGTGCCTGCTGTAAGTGGAGCACCTCCCCATCCTGGGCCCGGAGGGTGGTTAGGAGGAGCCACCCTGGCCCCCCCATCGCTCGCCGTTCCGTCCCAGAACACCGGTTCGCCCTCACCCGCTGTAAACCCTCAGTCAGCTGTGTGGGGGTAACCCCAGCCACCTGCTGGGATTCCGGCCAATCGGCCGGGGCAGCCCACCCGGCCAGAACCCGCGCTACCGGCCCCCAGAGCTCTGTCTGGGGCCACCCAGGTATGCGCTGTAGGGACAGCGGCGGCTTCCCTACTTCCCCTACCTTCGGCCAAAACGGCATCGTCTCCCAGAGCACCCTGCTCGCTGCGCCAAATGTTACGTTCGTGGGAGGCTGCGGGCCTACCCAGGGTGCTCTGCAAGACCGAGGCCCACACACTCTGAGAGTTATTGGCTTTATTGAAGGCAAAGTGACACATCCGCAACGGGGACTCCTGGAGTTGCTGTCACGGAGACGGGGAACCCAGCGCACCATAACCTGGGCCTGGTACGAAGTGCCAAAAACGGGGCGGACTCATACAGCTATATACAGACATCTCATACAGAAGCAAGCAGGGGCCGCCTCCTGGCTCAAGGCCATGCAAAGCAATTCTAACTAATTCATAACAAACTACAGCCAGCCGGCCTTGAGCTGCACTAACCAGCCCGCTGAGATGTGAGAAAGCGGACGCACCCTTACTATGCCGTAACACAATCTTCCGTGGTACCCTACAACAGCCATCAAAGATGAAGGTAATCAAAGGTGTTTTCAAGAACTTCAGAAGACTTGCATAAGATTTAGTCAAAGCTAAGAACCAGCAGGTCTGAAATTATCCAGGTTCTGTCTCGCTGCTGGGCGGTGCTGGTAAAGAGGAAACTGAGGGAGGGTGTGACGGGGTTAACGACTCACCACCGCGGCGCCCCCTGCCAGTCGGTCTGGGAATTAGCTCTAGGCAGTCCTGGAGCGCCCTCTGCCGGTGGTGTCCCATCCGCTGCTCCCTTGCCAGCATCTGGACCCGCGTTGCTCCCAGCTCGTGGCGTCCTCTTCAGGACACTGCCCTCCAGCAGTGCCCCCAAGTCCACGCTCACCCACTTCCGGGTGGGGGGGGGGTTAACAGCAGTCCTCTGGCGCACCCCTGCCGAAGTGGCCAACCACACCCCAAAGTCTGGCCCCTACCATCAGGGGTCTGGTGCAGTCTGTTATGGCCACTTCCCACAGCCCGGTGCAAGATAAGAGGGGAAGGGGGGGGGACCCAGGCCCACCCACTACTCTGGGTCCCGACTCAGGGACCCTCTAGCGGCAGCCTCCCTGCCCTCCTTCTCTCCCCTCGTCTGCTCGCTCTCCCTGGGTCACTTCCCCACTGACCCCTTTGCATCCTCTAGGCCCTTCCAGTCAGGGCCCGCAGCATGGCAGGTAACAGGCTGGAGCTCTCCTAGGCTCCCCTGCATCTGCCCAGCACTGCGCTGTCCGAGGTGCTGGTCTGAGCAGGAGACAGACCTTCTCCTCCGAAGGCCTGGGAGAGACTCCCTGCTTCTCTTCTGGGCAGCCTTTTTATAGGGCTGAGCCTGGCCCTGATTGGCTGTCTCCAATCTGGGCCCCGATTGGCTCCCTATAAGCCCTTCTCTCATTGGCTGAGAGAAGCAGGCTCACTGGCCTGCTGCAGCCCACTCATGCAAGGGGGTGGGGCACCCACCCCACCACAGAGGGTCATGGTCGTTCTGCCCTTTATGCACTCACACAGGAGCACAGTGCACATGCATGGCCTACTCAAAAATTTCCAGACACATGCACACCTACAGTAGGATCCACATTGACACCTACTTGAAGATTTTTTTTTTCCATGTCACCAAAACAGGCTGCATGAAACTCCCCGACAGTAATCTAAAGCTACAGGGGCTGCAGTAATATAAAATGTATTAAGAATAGAAAGAGAGAGTCAAATTAAAACAAAATGGCATTCATAACGAATTAATAGTCTTACCCTCTGCAAAAACTACTCCAAATAGGTCCATTCCATGTCATTACAGAAAATAACAAACCTTTGCCTTTCCTCGGGAGTGTCCATCTTGTCCTTTTCACTCTAACTCTTTGGCCAGGGAGCATGTTAGAGAATCTGACTTTTATCTTAGGTGTCTCATATCATTCCTTCCTTCTTGCTTTGTCCTTCTGGGATGCTTCAGTTGTACCTTGATCAGTCCCCCTGTAACCTCCTCCACAAATATATTTACATAAATGTAATCATGGAGGAATATATGACAGTCTTTTATGAACTGTTCATTATGTGTGTCCTGAATCCATTCAGGATTGGATTTGCTGTTTTGAATAGTCAGTTTGTGGTTCCTGTTTTTTCTTTATCACCTTGACACCCCAGATTCCTTCTGTGGGAGCATATACATATTAGTTATCTCCAGTCCCATCCTTGCATCTTATTTCCAAATAAGCATTTCCCTTCTCCAACAGTCATAGGAGCTTTGTTCTCTCTTAGCAACCATATATTTGCACGTTAATTGTCCCAGTCAGAGGTGTTAATCTGAAACTGGCTCATTCTGTCTTAAAAATACAGGACTCGTATTTTTGTAATTCTCTCCTAACATTAATTCTGTGTTATACTAATCCAAATTATTGAATTAACAGGAAGTTTCTCCATTTTTCTAATCTCTTTCAGTTAGAAGAACCCGTCTTTTTGCCAGGTGGATACCTTTCATTGCTGCAGATAAGTAAATAAATAATTTCTAAACGAGAGTTTTTCAGAAGGATAACCACCTCTCAGAAAATCCTTTAGGTTTAGCTTCCATTGTTTACCAAAAAAAAAAAAAAAAAGTCTGTGGAAGAATGAATTTTTAATTACAGAACATATAATAAATGTGTCTTCTATAATCTTGAACAAAGGAGGGCCCATAGTACAAGCTGTACAGACTTGGAACAGACATGGAATCGGTTTGTTCCAGTTTCCAACAGTAGCCAACACCAGATGCTTCAAAGACAGGCATAACCACACAATGCGCTTAATTTTGCAATACTATACAGTGCAGGGAGGGAGCTCTTCCAGACCCAGCAGGTGATCAGTTTATGCTTTGTGCACAACTTTTGTAATTTTATGGCAACCGTCTTAACTGCAGATGTTATGCAAGCACCATAAAATATATTGTCGTAGAAAAAGAAAGTGAACTTAAAGTTATCCTTCAGGAATCCTACTACATTAGTCATTACTACATAGTCTGTTACCAGCTCAAAGGCTTGCCACAGGTCAGCAGGGAGGACTGTACACATTAAGACTGAAGCGTGTTGCTGAGTATGGCTCTTCTGAGAGCCAGGTCCACTGGAAAGGACATGGAATCAGGAGCTAATTGACCTGTAACTCATGGCTACACTAGAACACAGAAGTTGTTTAAGATGAGGTGTGTGTGTGGAATTTAGGAATATAAAAATGTCAGTCCCTCCTACTGAGAAGAAACTAGGTATTTGCATTTCCAGGCCTTTGAAGTATCAGTTTTGCTGATGATTTATGTTTTCCATCATAGTAGTGTGCACTGGGAAGATACAGTGGAACGGAAATTTCTTCTCCCAAAAACACAACCTTGTAGTTACTCAACACTGGCTTCTAAACCCAAAGAAATCAACGCCCTGAGAATTAAGGCCTCTGCTGTATCTGCCTGGGATATCCCATTCTCTGAAGTCTAGCTGATCAGGTTGCAAAAATACTTAATCCAAGGTTTTGGAGCAGAGGGAAACAATCCCATAGTTGGGACCCTCCTTCCAGAGGATGTCGTGATATCCTCTCACACTGAGGATACCTCTCCAGGGGAGGAAACTCCAGTTATTAGGAAGAGACAGATAATAGTTATGGGGGATTCGATCATTAGAAACATAGATAGCTGGGTTTGTGATGACCGGGAGAACTGCATGGTGACTTGCCTGCCCGGTGCAAAGGTTGCGGATCTCTTGAGACATCTAGATAGACTTATATGTAGTACTGGGGAGGAGATGGTGGTCGTGGTACATGTAGGTACCAATGACATAGGGAAGGATAGCAATTCTTTGCCAGAGGATGTTGTGAAGGCCAAGACTATAACAGGGTTCAAAAAAGAACTAGATACATTCATGGAGGATAGGTCCATCAATGGCTACTAGCCAGGATGGGCAGGGATGGTGTTTCTAGCCTCTGTTTGCCAAAAACTGGGGATGAGCAACGGGGGATGGATCACTTGATGATTACCTGTTCAGTTCATTCACTCTGGAAAACCTGGCATTGGCTACTGTCAGAAGACAGGTCACTGGGCTAGATGGATCTTTGGTCTGACCCAGTATGGCCATTCTTATGTTCTCCCTACTTTCAGTCCTTGGATGAAATCCTGAGCCCCCTGAAGTCAATGAGAGTTTTGTCATTTACTTGAATGAGGGGGTGGGGCAGGATTTCATCCTCTATTTTCAGTAAAACAACTCTTCAGTCCCTTTTGCTATCTCACAGAAAAACCAAAAAGTATTTCACATCTCAGCCCCCAGTATAATGAACAGCTTGGTCCTGTTCAGAACATTGCTCAGTTAGCATTCAGGATGCAAAGTCAATTCTGATATATAATCCACTAATACATCAGATATTTTGTATAATGCTTGAAGTATAAGTAACAAGGAGCAATCTAACAGATATTTGGAACTTCATCCAGGTTAAAATATTTATATTATAATATTGAGGAGCTTGCTTAAGTTATATAACGTTTATACTAAAACCTTCTCCAAGGTATTTTTCATATCGCACCATCAGTTTAAAAACAGTTTAAACGTGCCAGATGTTTAAATGAACAACAAATGCTACAAGGGGTAAACAACATGGTTCTATTAAAAACTGTCTTCAGCCATGGCACTCAGTGACAGCAATACAATATTTTCTTGGCAAAGCAACTAAGAAAAATATTCCATAAATTAATTTATAGTCTAGTATTCTAATACATTTGTGTAATCATAACATACTTCATATAAACTCTTTCCTGAGATACTTTGGGTAGTTTAATTTTGTTGTATTACTGGCTGCATTATCTTTGATGATTCACTTTAAAACACCTGTACAATATTTTTGTGTGTAGGACACTATCAATAACACATAAAAAGTAGTAAATGCAAATATATGGCAATGGAACAGCTCTTATAAATGTTGCACTTTTAACCATGTTACACACACTTAACATTTGTCTCCTTTGAAAAAAAAAAATGAAGTTACATCTAAGAATCTACAAAATGCAAAAAAGTATTTCAGGAATGTTAGGGGTTGGAGTATAAGATAAATGACACAAAGAGAAAGTCGTAATTCTTATTGGCTAGGTATTGTCTTCAAAAGCAACTGGACATGTTGTAATCAGTTCACAGCATAATAAATATTTCTACTAATCTGTTTTGGAAGAACAAATGTCTTTTAGGGTTTCAAGCTCCTCTATAAGTTTCTTGTTCTGAACTTCTAGCACTGCAACACGACTCTCCAGACATTTTATGTATTCTTTCTTCCGACGTCGACATTCTTTAGCAGCTTCCCTGCAAAAAGCAGAAGTAAAGAGTGCAAACAAAAACGCCATTTGCAGCTATTAGAAAATGCAGATTGAAGAAAGCTCAGTATAGTATGGAGACCATGACAGCATTCCAAATTTTGGAACAATTTCCCAAATCAGTCTGAAAACACTAAGCAAAACTGGGTTCACAAGGGTCACAAGTGTCCCTTCTTCAAATTCACATGGCAATCTGTAGAATTGCTTCATCTCATGACTTGATTAAAGTTCATAGTAAACAAGGTCCAAGTCAAAGACAGTTATTCTGCTTTATGGCAATAAAGATCTTTGAGGGCCTTGAGTTCCTCAATCAGTGTCTTGTTTTGGTTTTCAAGCACAGCCACACGATTTTCAAGACATTTGACATACTCCTTCTTCTTTCTGCGACATTCTCGAGCAGCTTCCCTAGAACCAACACAAGGCAAATAACTACAGGAACAGCCACAACACGGCAAAGACTGGATAAGTGAAATTACCTGAAATCCCTACAATTCCACAATAAATCAATCATGCGTCAGACAAAAGAAAGCTAAGCAATAATTGTAGACAATTGCATGATTAAACAGCAACGTAAGACAACAGGAACAGCTTGTTAATTGATATAGTTTGCTCAGCTTCTACTGTATGATGAATGAACTTTTACTCACATGAACCGAGACACACACAGTGGGGACAATAATCAGATGTTAATGAACTGCCTTCAACTGCACTGTTATGATTAAATTACTGCCTTCATTTCTGAAAATAGTATTTTTTTGTTCCCATCACATCCCATTTTGATGTGCTTATGCAGATATTTAGGGCATCATATTCTGCAATCAAAAAGTTTAACTCCAAAAATGTTACAGAATTACCTTTCAGAACATTTAATGTAGCAGCACCAGATTAAATGCTAAATATCAATTTAACGTAACCTTGACCTTACTTTTGCAAAACTATGGGTTAGGGTTAGTTATAGTTCAACATGGGCATAACTGTTTTCTTTAAAACATTCACTTGTACTCATACAATCCTGATTCTTCTTTTTATGCAAAGACAACCACCCATTTCACAAATCTATTCAAAATTCTGTTACTTAAAAGTTACGCAGTTTGGGAAGGATTTTCAAAAGCACTTAAGTGAGTTACCATCCAACTTCGTTAGGTATTTAAGCACTTCTGAGAATCCCACCCCTTAATATTTACAGGGATGATGTTATAAACTGTCATCATATATTAAGAAAAATGCTTTCCTCCATGCTCTGGAGAAGAGGGTGTGAAACTAGTTCAGAAACTGAAGAGAAAAGAATCGAAAAGAAAAGGAAGCAGTATAAAAACACAACAATCCTTATGAGTGATTTAAAATGAAGATAGGCAAGAGAGCAACACAATATCATGAATGCAATGAGAAAGGATGCAGCAATTCAGTAATTTAGAGATTTACATAGGGGTCTATTTCTTCCTGATAAGTGTATGCCTCTAAATTCCACTGAGGTTAGCAGCAGGTATGCACATGCATAGATAGATAAAAAAAACAACACCATTATAGAAGTCAGAATAATGAATGAAGAAAGCAAGATAGTTTAGCTTATTCTGCAACCAAAGTACATCCCAAGAAATTAAAAAAACATATCTAAAGTGACCCAGTGCACCAACTGTCACACCTAAAGCTACCAAAATCAAAGTTATCCTATGGCAGTTTTATTTATTTTGCAAAAACATCTTCCTCACAGCATATCATGTAACAATCTGCAACAATTATTTCAGAGTACAATAAAAGTTTCTTTTACATTACACACTGGATAGATACTTCATTACACACCCACCAAATTTAAATGTAGTTCATATCTAAAAAAATACAAACCACAAAGGAGATAATGTAATTTGTGTTAAAAATCAGTTATTTTCTCTGTATCACACAAATATTTTTCATCCTGTAGGATTTATATTTTTGATGTATATTTGGTATAAAGGTTTTGAAAATAATGCAGATATGTGACTTTCAGACAGCAATAATTTTATGCTTCCTTCCAAAAGGAGAAAGCAGACAGCAACTGTAATCCACACGCTTTATACTTATGGTTGCCATCTCTACAAAATTGTCCTGGAGCCTCTAGGAATTAAAGATTAATCTTTAACTAAAGATTATGTCATGTGAGGAAACCTCCAGGAATACAACCAACCTAAATTGGCAACCCTATTTATACTGCATCATCTGACCTGGTTTGACCCAAAGAAGGAGAGAGAGAAGCAGTGGAGGAGAGACATTGATTTTAGTTAGAATACTCTGTCTCTGCATATGTACAGAGTGCAGTGCAAGGAAACTTAGTTAGAAAGACCCAGAAACATTCAGAAATAGGGTGTGGCAGTTACTTAGACATGCTTTTTCTGAAGTTGTATAGGAAGTTTTCATTGTGGGCAATTTGCGCCTGGCCTGATGGGTCAACCACTCTCTGAGAGCTGAGCCAATGAAAGTGCACTGGGGAAGAACAGAACTGAGAGATGTATCTGCTAGAGGGCTGGGTGCCAATACCTGTACCACTCTGGATACAGGCTACAGGTTTCTTTTTCACTAGCAACTTCGGAGACCTCTTCCAAGGGCTGAATGCTTCTAGCCATGGAGATTTCCAGACTGCCTGTCTGCTGACAAGGTTCTGAAGTATTTGAAAGGACTGAGATGCAGCCATTCTTCCCAGGCTCTGAAGAGTCCAGGTGACACATATTACGTTACGTATGATGACTACACTATAAAAAAAAATGGTTACTCACCTTCTTGTAACTGTTCTTCAAGATGTGTTGTTCACGTCCATTGCAATCAGGTGTGCGCGCACCGCGTGCACAGTTGCCAGAAATATTTCCCCCAGCAGCCTCTGTCAGGTCGGCTGTGGAGCCCCCTGGAGTGGCGCCTTCATGGCGCTCAATATATGACCCTGCCGACCCGGCCCCTCCTCAGTTCCTTCTTGCTGGCTACTCTGACAGAGGGGTAGGAGGGTGGTATTGGAATGGACGTGAACACATCTCGAAGAACAACAGTTACAAGAAGTGAGTAACCATTTTTCCTCTTCGAGTGCTTGTTCATGTCGATTCCAATCAGGTGATTCCCAAGGTCTACCCTGGAGGTGGGGTCGGAATCAAGGAATCACTGATTGGAGCACCACTCTGCCGAAAACTGCATCATCTCTAGCATGCTGTGTGATGGCATAGTAAGACGTGAATGTATGCATCGAGGACCAAGTAGCTGCCCTGCAGATTTCCTGTACTGGGACCTGGGCCAGAAACGCAGCTAACGAGGCCTGTGCCCTTGTGGAATGAGCCTTAAGAGGTGGGTCTGGGACCTTGGCCAGCTCATAACATGTATGGATACTGGCTGTGATCCAGGAAGATAATCTTTGGATGAGACCGAGAGTCCTTTGATGCAGTCTGCCACTGCCACGAACAGCTGGCAGACTGAACGGCTTTGTGCACTCAATGTAGAATGCCAACGCCTGCCAAACATCCAATGAGTGCATCCTTTGCTCTTGGGTACTGTGGCTTGGGATAGAAGACAGGTAGAAAAATGTCTTGGATAGTATGGAATTGTGACACTACCTTAGGGAGAAAGGCCAGGTGAGGTCTGAGTTGTACCTTGTCCTTGTGTGACCGTGTAGGGTGGGTCGAAGGTAAGGGCCTTTAACTTTGACACCCTACTGGCTGACGTGATGGCGACCAGGAAGTCTACCATGACAGGTAGAGAAGGGAGCAAGTCACCAGTGGTTCAAATGGGGATCCCATTAATCTGGAGAGGACCAGGTTAAGGCCCCAAACCGGAAGAGGCTGTCTAACCCAAGGATATAGCTGTTCCAGGCCCTTAAGGAAACATCCTACCATAGGGTTAGCGAATATAGAGCGTCCAGACATGCCCAGATGGAAGGCCGAGATAGCAACAAAGTGTACCTTGATGGATGATTCTGCCAGGCCTTGTTGGTTGAGGTGCAGAAGGTACTCCAGGATGAGTGGTATAGACGCCTTGAGTGCAGGAGTGTGATGTTAGGCACACCAGCAAGTGAACCTTTCCCACTCGGCCAGATAAGTGGCCCCAGTGGATGGTTTTCTGCTGCCAAGCAGGATCTTTCTTACTGGCGCCGAGCACAGGAGCTCCATTGGGTTTAGCCATGAAGCTTCCAAGTCGTGAGAGGGAGGGACTGGAGGTCCGGGTGGTGAAGGCGACCATGGTCCTACGTGATCAGATTGGGGTAACACGATGGGGGTGTACACTGACTGCTCCAAAAGCGTGGTGTACCAATGCTGGTGGGGCCACGGCGGGGCCAGCAGAATTACTACAGCTCTGTCTCTGTGGATTTTCAGCAGAACTCTGTGCACGAGTGGGAATGGTGGAAAGGCATATATGAGATGGTCTCCCCAGGGGAGCAGGAACGCATCCAAGATCGAACCTGGGCTGTGTTTCTGAAAGGAGCAGAACATTGGACACCTCCTGTTGCTCCGCGTGGCAAACAGATAGACCTGGGGAAATCCTCACTTTTGGAAGATGGAATATATGACATCTGGATGGATGGCCCACTCGTGATTGTGAAACGATCTGCTGAGGTGGTCTGCTAGTTTGTTCTGCACACCTAGGAGATAGCCCACTCCATTCACCTGGAGGTGTTCTATGCAGAACTACCATAGCTGAAGGGCCTCCTGACATACGGGGGAAGAGCGGGGTCCACCTTGCTTGTTGATGTAAACATTGCTGTGGTGTCGTCCACCACTACCCACACACACTGGCCTTGGAGCCAGGATAGGAAGGTTTGGTGTGCTAGCCGTACTGCTCTGAGCTCTCTGATATTGATATGCAGGGAGAGCTCATCCTGTGACCATAATTCTTGTGTCTGGAGCTCTTCCACATGCACACCCCTCAACCCAGAGATGATGCATCCATTACTAGGGATAAGGTGGGCTGGGGCTGTTGAAGGGGACTTCCTTGCAGACTGTGCGAGGGTCAAGCCACCATTGGAGGGACTCAAGTGCCTGGTCTGGCACCATGACCACAGATTCCAGGCTGTTACGCCCCGGGCAGTATACAGACGCAAGTCATGCTTGAAGTGGTCTGAGCCTCAGTTTGGCATGCCGAACCACGTAAGTGCAGGGTGCTATGTGGCCGAGGAGACTCAGGCATCCCCTCGCAGTAGTGGTAGGGTACCACCTGAGGCTTTGGATAATGTCTGTCATAGTCTGAAATGGGTCTCTGGCAGAAGCGCCCTTGCCTACACCGAGTCCAGCACTGTACCGATGAATTATATTCTTTGAGTCAGTCACAAGGTTAACTTGTTCACATTGAGCAAGAGACCCAGCCTCTCAAAAGTCGCTCCGACTAGTCGGACTTGAGACTCCACCTGCTTCTTGGTGTGCCTCCTGAGTAGCCAGTTGTCGAGGTAGGGATATATCTGCACCTGCCTCCTGCCGCGGAAGGCTGCTACAACCGACATACACTTGGTGAACACTCGGGGGACTGTCGACAGACCGAAGGGGAGGATCATGAACTGATCGTGTTTGTGGCTGGCTACAAACTGCAGAAATCATCTGTGTGCGGGCCGAATAGCTATGTGAAAGTATGCGTCTTTCATGTTGAGGGCAGCGTACCAGTCTTCCGGATCAAGGGAGGGAATGATAGTGCTCAGGGAGATCATGCGTAACTTCAACTTCACCATGAACCTGTTGAGGCCATGCAGGTGGATTAGAAAATAGCGGGAGTAGAACCTCTTGCCCCTTAGCTCCTGAGGAACCTCCTCTACTGCTCCTATGGCTAGGAGCTATTGCACCTCCTGGATAAGGAGCTGCTCGTGAGAAGGGTCCCTGAAGAGGGACGGGGAAGGGGGTGGGAGGGAGGGGAGGAGCAGAATTGGAGAGAATATCCCACTTCTACCATGCGGAGAACCCAGTGGTCCGATGTTATTTGGGACCATGCACGGTAGAAGTGGGATAGACGATTCCGAAAGCCGGCTTGAGGATCCGCTATACGGTCTGGCATGTCGTCCCTGGGCACACCTTCAAAAGGCCTGCTTGGAGATGAGGGCTGGGGCGGCTTATGCCTGCTGTTCCTACCTCGCCTTCTAGAAAAGTCTTGCCTAGGGTGAGGTTGGTAAGGACGTTGAGGGGGTTGAGGTTTAAAGTTTTTTTCGCTGAGTAGCTGGGGTATGCATCCCCAGCAACTTCATCATCGCTCTCTAATCCTTTAGGTTGTGTAGCCTGGAGTCTGTTTGCTTCGTGAATAATCCTGTCCCATCAAAGGGCAGGTCCTGTAGAGTCTATTGGACCTCAGGGGGTAGGCCTGAAACTTGAAGCCATGAGGTCCTCCTCATGGCTATGCCAGAGGACAAGGTATGTGCCACCGAGTCAGCAGCGTTCAGTGAGGCCTGTAAAGAGGTCTGTGCCACTGTCTTGCCCTCCTCCACAATAGCCCCAAACTCGTCTCTGGACTCCAATGGTATTAGCTCCTTAAATTTCAGCATGGAGTTCTAGGAGTTAAAATTGTATCTGCTCAGGACTGCCATCTGATTAGCAATCCTGAGCCGTAGGCCCCCCCATGGAGTAGACCTTTCTACCAAAAAGGTCAAGTTTTTTTAGAGTCCTTGGACTTAGGCATGGGTCCCTGCTGCCCCTGCCTTTCACGTTCATTAACCGCAGGCATCACCAAAGAGCAGGGCTGTGGGTGGGAGTATAGATACTTGTAACCCTGGGAGGGAACGAAGTACCTGCATTGTACTCCCCTGGCCATTGTGGGGATGGAGGCCGGGGTCTGCCACACAGTTTTGGTGTTGTTTTGAATGGTCCTAATGAGTGGCAGCGCTACTCGGGATGGACCTTCTGGGGCCAAAATGCCCACCTTTAATTAGGTCCTCCTGTTCCACCACCTCCTTGTCTTGCAAGTCCATGTTGCACGCCATCCTGCGGAGTAGGTCCTGGTGGGCGCGACTATCTATGGGTGGTGGTCCTGAGACTGAAGTTTCCGCTACTGCCTCATCCGGGGAAGAGGAGGAGGATGCAGGCGGGGGAACCGGGTCATCCTGGGCCTGTTGGTCCATGGGGACCTGCTGATTGACCTGCTGTTCTGGGTCAATAATCCCCTGTTCCACCGTAGGGTAGGGGTCTGTGTCGGTGAAGGTGCTGTAACCGGAATCCCTTCAGCACTTCTGGGCACAGGGCGGCTGGCCGAAACCATCAGCAGCCTGGGCTTGGATGCCACCAACTGGGAGCTCTTGGACAAGGTACCCTGGGACTGGTGATATGCCCAGGGGGTCCAAAAAAGCCATTGTGCCGGTCCTTGCAATTGGGGCGGCCATGGCATTGTACCCACATCGGGCCGTCGATACGTTGAGCAGTGCTGGCTCCGGTGTGAGTAGCTAGACCCTGTGTCTGATTCTGAGGACAGGGATCGGGATCTAGAGGGCCATGGTGATGCCAATCGGAGCTGGCCAGGTGAGTGGTGCCACATGGAAGGGGAGCGGTGCCAAGACCTCAATCTGTATTGAGGGGATCGGTGATGCGATGATGATCGGTGCCGGGAGTGGGACCTCTGACAATCCAGGGACTAGCGCCAGGACTCTGAGTGGCGCCCCTTTCCGGTGCTGGGGATTGTTGACCTGATGAGGCGGGCTTGCCACGGGACAGTAGAGCCCTCGGGGAGGCCCGGGGCTTGTTGCGGAGAGTCAGAAACTGCAGTGTGGTCATGGCAATGAGGTCCTGCGTGGCCTCAAATGTCAGGAGTGGATGGCAGCCCCACCTCCTCCACCATGTGGATTGGGGAGTCCAGTGGTCCCAGGCTCAACGGTACTCCTTGCATGTCTGAAGTTCCCGGAGCCGACTCCAAGGGTCTCGGGACCAGGTGTTCCTCTCCCATTGGCCGAGACCACAGGGGAGGGTCTCACAGGGGATCTGCCTCTACCATGCTTGGCGTGCTTCTTCTCCAGTGCTGGAGAGTGGGACCGGTGCGGGGAAGTTCCCACAGTCTTAGGCATGGGGAATCGACGCGGTGCCACGAGTCTCTGTGCTCGGAGATCATCTGCAGTGCAGATTCTGTTACCGATGCCAACACGTTCTGCATTGAGGAGCTCGGTGTTGGGTCCTGCCGTGCCGAGGCGGGCTGCAGTTTAAGAACCGCCTCCATGAGGAGCTGTTTCAACCTGAAATCCCACTCCTTTTTGGTCCTGGGTCCAAAACCCTTGCAAATCCTGCACCTATTGGCTTGCTAAGCCTCCCCCAGACACTTTAAACAAGCGTCATGGGGGTCACCCATTGGCATGGGCTTACTGCAGGACTTGTAGGGCTTGAACCCCGGGGATCAAGGCATGCCCCGAGGTCCCCAAGGGGAAAGGTCGGGGTGGAGGGGAAACTCCCCATTCCTAACAGAACTACTAGTAACTAATAAAACTAGAACTATAAACTACTAAGGCAAACTACACTATAAAACTAGCAGAAGCAAGTAGAACTCGTAAGCAAGCCAGTCACAGTTCCGAAAACCATCACAGGCAGTAAGAAGGAACTGAGGAGGGGCTGGGTCGGCAGGTTCATATATTGAGCGCCATGAAGGCACCACTCCAGGGGGCTCCACAGCTGACCCAACAGGAGCTGCTGGGGGGAAAATTTCCACCAACTGTGCACGTGGCACATGCACACCTGATTGGAATGGACATGAACAAGCACCTGAAGAAAAAACAGAGAAATCATCTCTGAAAGAAGATCAGAGGGAAATGTGTTAATACATGTATGCTAAAGAATAGAACTGTAAATGTAATGTTGAAATCTTATATTTATTTCATATTTAACAGCAACAAAGGGGTGGACGATCACTGGGGCTTTTTGGCTCCTGGAGAAGTGTAGGTAATGTAACTGTGTGATAAGTACACTAGCTGGATACCTCTACAAAATATGACTGGCAATGAAAAAGTTAACGTTGATATTTAAATTGTCATAATTACATTTCAGTGTTAAAAGTCCATGGGGATGAGTTGGACAGCTCATGCCTTTGATTTGAGAATTATTGTTTCAGGCTCTCTGTAGACTTGGGAAGACAACACTGCATTGATTTCTGATCTGATAACCTTGAAATTAATTTTCACAGTCATGAAGGCTAGAAATATTTTTTTCAATGAAAGCTTAGATTTAGTAACACAGTTTTGCAGGAAAGGGTGTTCCTCAGTGGAAGAAAAGCTACTTATGGTTTAAGTAATTTATTGGCCATTATCCATCAGTGCTGTGTAGGTACACACTTGCTGGTGACGTGGTTTAACAGCTAAGAATGTTCTGCTCTCCCTCCATCACATCAAGGGCACATGACCTTAAGAGTAAGAATTTATTATAATACTTTCCTTTGAAGAAGATTAATCGCAGCTGACACTTGCCCTTTGCAGCAGTGACTAATAATTATATTATAGTTACACACTCTTACCTATTTTTCATAAGTCTCAGTTCCCTTTTGCGTGTTGCCTCTTCTGCTAGCTGCTGAGGGCTGTGCAAAGTTCCTGGTGAGGCTGCCATTACCACTCCTTGAGGCAAGGCTGTGGTGGGAGTTCGGATCTGGTAAGTTGGCATGTCTCCAGTGGCAGCTGTATTAAAGAAGAACATTTTTTACTTTATATAAACTTACCTGTGAAAATCTAACTGAAATAGTAGATGTCTGTTGACATGTTAATCAGGATCTCTATTTCATCAAACATTTCATAGGCTTGTGATGTGATTACACAAAAGCTAACAAATACAACTAAGACATTCTTCTGTCTACTTTGTAACACATTAGTTACATAACACATTTTAAAAGTAGTTTTTGCTTTTAACTTGGAACCAGTCCCTTTCTGATGCTCTCTCTTTGTTTTCTTAGTTTCTCTAATTTTTCATTCATTTCTAAGATGTTCTTTTGATACTTTTATGACAAAGGCAACCTTTAAAATGTCATTAAAGCTGGGTAAGTCTTAATGTATGTGGCATGTCTAACATTTAAAATTAATATACATTTAAATGTTGAGTGTCTCATACTTAAAAATAAGAACAAGTTATTGCCTGTTAATTTTGATATGTTTTCTTTATCATTGCAGACCAAAGAGCATAACTTTCCCTCATCACAGCAGATGAATACAGAAGATCAAATTTCAAGTGCTATCACATCATCTCATTCAATTTTGTACTGTATTTCTTTTTTTAAAAAAAAAGTAATTCCAGTACACAAATAATGGAACAGTCAATGAAATTCAGAAATGGGTTAAAAACAAAACAAAAGGTAAAACTCCCCCCAACACTCCACTTTTTTTGAGGGGGAGAGAGCGAGAGAGAGACAGGTTGGGAAGATAGAGAAGTCAGTTATATGGAAGCGAATATAGAAAAAACTAAATGAATAAATAATTACCCTTCTTATAGGCTTCTTCCACATCTTTTCACACCAGTGGATCTTCTAAAGCAGTACTCAGAAATTGTGAAATGGGAGAAAAATAGATTTAAAATAATAGACTCCTAGGAAGACCACACCAAAAATTCACCGGACATAGGTCACATTCAAGCAAGAGAGGATGGCCTTGTAGGTAAGGCACTGGACAGATTGGCATTCAAGAGATCTGGGCTCAATATTGGTCTCCCTGTGTGACCAATGGCAAGTCACTTGGTTCCTGATTCGGCGAGGTACTTAAATACATGGATTTTGTTTCAGTTCACCATTTCTAAAATGGAGTAATAATACTTCTGTGATCCTACACTATATTTGTCATATCTATTTAGATTGTAAATTCTTTAGGGCAGGGATTGTCTTTCACTGGGTGCATCTTCATTAGGAAAAAGGTGTCATCTTAGCTTCAGTTAACTAGGATGAGTCAAAATCCTAGTGAAGACAAGAACGTTTGTAATTTTTACTTGAATTTGCAGGTAACCCTAGGCTTCCCCATAGTCTTTAAGATCACCTGTTAACTCCTGTGTAAACTACAAACTTCCTTTTATTTCACCAGGATTTTAACTCATGTCAGATAACACAAGATAAAAACACCTTTTTTTCTCTAGTGAACACACTGCCCCTAAGTATAGATACAGGGCTCTAGCACAATTGAGCCCTTATCTCAGTTGGGGCCTCTAGAGGATGCTACTGTAATTCAAATAAATAATGATAATAATGCCTTGACTAGGTCAGCATAATTTCTTTCCCTACCTAACAAATAGATGCCAGTGAGTTCTAAAAGCATGCTGTTAGAGGAAAACAATTGTTTTGATCCAGCAAAGCTAGCAATCGGATCATTACACCAAAACTCAGACAAAGCCTCAACATGTTTTAGTTCATATAACAGAATAATGTGATTGTGCAGTAGAGTAAATCTCTTCAAAGTACTTTACAACACACTGAATGAAACAACATTTAAGCTGTGATTATTTTTATCAGCAAACCATTTTATATAATGTCTCAAAAAATTAGAATTGACCAAAAAGGAAATTGCCATTTTTCCTTAAAGACAAGCTGCAAAAGGTGACATAAAGAGACGTACATGTAAAGTATATCCACCTATTTTTCTATTCTTTATTATTATTTGTTTAGCATCAAGAGCCTTTAGTGCTATACAGTGCACAATAATAAATATAGTTCCTGTCCCCAAAGATATCACAGTCTAAAAGGTAGACCCAGAGGATGGGACACACTGGGAAATCCAGAGGATGGGGTGGCTTTATTTGGTTTGGGGTAGTGGTGGTGGTTGTATTTTAATTATAAACTAAAAACATGCTTCTTGCGAGACTCACAAAAAAGTGAGTTTTTAAGAGGAACATGAGCAGACAGGATTACACTTGGAAAGCTGGTATGAGCAGCATTAACTACTACTCCTAAGGTGATATAGAAAAATGCACGGACCCACGAAGGGAGAAAGGAAATTGTGTATTAAGACTGGAATCACTGTCAGAGTGAAATGGTTAAGAGGGGACAGAAGGCAAGGTTTAAGATTTAGGTAGGGATGGAGTTATGAAAAACTTTGATGGGAAGGTTGAAATGTTTTAGAAATGCTGATGTTTGGTACCATTCTAACCTATGTGAAATGTGCCCAGATTCCATAGTGATGGATGCCTTACAGATACCTGTAATAACTAATAAAATAATAATGATCCATTAAACATTGGAAGAGTGGAAGTGGAAAGCCTCAAAATAAAGAAGGTAATTCAGTTTATTTACTTTAAATTAAGCTGTTTTTGTCTTTCTGGTCCCCCTGAGGTAGAGATACACCAGCTCCTGCTCTATATGAGGCTCCACCATATATTCTATTGGTGACTTCCATGGCAGCTATGATATCACCCTCACCGAGAAAGTCAAAGCATCATATTGAACAGGAGTCAGTGAGACTATTTCAACAACCTAAAAGACAAAAGAAATAATATAATCTGATCAACGCAGATGGACCCCTGCAAACATGTGAAACCCCATTGACTTTAATGGTACTCTATGCAAGTGTACGAGTTTAGTCTACCATACGAATCAGACTGCAGGATTTTATTAGAGAGGGAAGAATTACAGCCACAGTGATCATTTTCTTCCTGAACAAAGTCCAAGAAAAATGTGATTCACAATAAAAGTATGTGCTCCATTCACTTATCTTAAGGAAATACAGTAATATTCATTATGACTTTATAAAGAAACTTAATGTAGATTGGTATTGTAAATTCTTTTCACAAGACAGACCAAACTCAAATCAAACACTAAGGTTTGTGGTACGTATTGATAACAGCCAAAGAGTGGGAACCAGGATAGTCCTTATGGCTAACCCATGCTCTCACTGCATTTCCCCAGGCAAGTCACTTTCTCCTTAAGATTAAGTAAAATTAAGTTAAGCAAACTGGGTAAAAAGCAGCCACTGAAAGCCTTGCCTGTATCTGAATTCAGGCACATAATTTACAAAACGACTAAATTACTAAAAATTCCCACCAAAGCAACATTTTATCTTACCTTGTAAATCAACCTTATTTGGAGAATTTAATAAGACCAACATACTAATAAAAATCCCTTTAAAAACAGGCTGTTGGGAAAATATTCTCTTGCTGAACACCAGAGAGTAGACAGAGTCAAGTTCTTATCAAGGCTATGGAGGAAAAAGAATGTGACAGCCTATATATCCCTCCCCCATTGTGAGGCGTAGCAGTAACTACCTTATTAGAAGCGTTTTTAACTTTCCCTCCATAAGCTTTCTAGTTAGCTCCTGAAGAATAGGTCCTTGTGTGAGCACAAGAACCTAACGTGTGGACCTAGAGCAGATACTTACACTTTTGGAGTAATAAAACAAAGAATATAGCAAATATCTTTGCTTCAGTTAAGAGCAGAACGTAGACACAGGCTGCAAACTAGTTAACATTACAACGCTGCAGCGTTTGATGAAGCAGAAAGGAACTGACTTAATCACAGCATGACTCGGAGCTGACGTCAATGTGTATCTTGTTTGGAGTTTAACTTTTCCAGTTCCCTACTGCAACACGATTCCAGGAAATCTAATGACGTCAGCCCTTTGAACTCGATTAGCTGAGGAACAGACCATTTTAAACAGAGGAGGAAAAAAACAAGCAGGCATTACTACACTCACAACACTACAGCTCTTTCAGATGCATTTGTGCTCCCTATTTTCTTTAGCAATGAATAGTAAAGGCTTATTTATATAACTGGAACAGTGCACATCTTTCACTTACAGCTGCACTTTAGTTTTGACAGGCTAAAATAATCTGACGTGATAGTTTATTTATTGCTAAACCAAAAAGCAGCAGACCAGCTGCACATATCATTTATAAAGAAAAGAGACTGCTGCAATGCAACAACAAAGATACACTAAAGAGTGCTATTAAATATGATAAATTTACACTAAAATGCTGTATTAGCTAATGGGAATAAAAATAACTGGCACCAATGTGTGCAACTTTGCACAGTAAAATTAAAGAGGTACTTCAACAAGTTCTAAAAATAAGTTCCACATACTGCTAACTATGAAATCTTTTCTGGACTTCCAAATAAAGTATAGAACCTGCTATTTTAAAGACCCTGCCAAGAGATTCCTACCTGTTTCATCTCCTGTTACAGCCATGATCAACTTTTGCATATGGGATTCTCTTGTTGCTCTATCACAGCCCAATATGAAATGTTCCAAACTAGCAAGCATGTGCAGGATTACAAGCAGGAACACTGACATCACAATGACCTCACTGGCCTACCTCTGTCATTAACATGCTTCGTCCTGGAACAGCTCACTAAAACTGCAGCCCAAAGAACTGTTTTTGATGAGAAAGCATCCTTTCATATTTCTGTAGCCTAGCTTTGGTTCATTCTAATTTACATATTTTCCTAATTTACAAACCACACTCATCACAGATCTACTTGTAAATCAGACTCAAAGACACAT
The DNA here is from genome assembly GCA_033296515.1 of Macrochelys suwanniensis. NCBI lineage: Eukaryota > Metazoa > Chordata > Testudines > Chelydridae > Macrochelys > Macrochelys suwanniensis. Next base: position 27,166,743 of record CM065776.1, read on the forward strand.
TGACAGCAAAGACTGATGGAAATTATTTCATAATCTTAGTACTGACAACTCCAAAAATCATGACTCAGATCCCTAAAAATAGTTAAATTAGACCCAAAAAATCAAGAGATTTTTTAAAGAAGTGTAAATCATATTTTTTGGTCTGCCTTCTAATTTTTCAACTCTTTCTGCCCACTCCCAATGTGTGTGACAATTATAGAATTGCCAACTTCTACAAATTTATAGTGAGTAAGGAGATTTTGTTCCCCTGGCTGGAGCTTTTCCTAGAAGACCCAGTTGAGACCAGGGCCCCATTGTGCTAGGTATTATACAAAAACATGGTAAGACACAGTCTCTGCCCCAAAGAGCCTACAATGTAGTGCAAAACATAGTGATGAGTTTGTGACATGGGAACTCAAACTGAGATTTACCAAGCTCATATCATACGGGACTACCAAACATCCATTAGATGGGAACAATCCTTGCTGAACAGGGAAGGACTCAAAACCATGACCTACAGGTGAAAGGCTCTGTAGCTCCTTAGCAATGCCCTGAGCCTTCAGTACTCCATAAGTACAAATGTTATACCTTTGAGAATGAGGCTGTTTTCTGGACCTTGTCTTTGTAGAACACAGTGTAGGGTGGCTCTGAGGTAAGTGCCCTAATCTCAGAGACCCTGAAGGCAGATGTTATTGCTCAGACCTTCCACAAGAGGAGAAGGAGGGAACAGGATGCCAAAGGTTCAAAGGGGGAGCCAGTGAGCCTTGATAGCATGAGATTTAAGTCCCATGGAGGGACTGGGTCCTGGACGTGAGGGTAGAGTCACTTCAGAACTTTTAGAAATTGGACTGTCATGTCATGAGGGAGGACTGACCTGCCCTGGAACGGGGAAATAACGGCCAACTGAACCTTGGTAGATGAAAGCGACAGACTTTGGAACTTGAAATGTAGGAGGTAATCCAGGATTGACTGCAGCGAGGCTCGTTCGGCTTGGTCCAATGCCCAGCACGTGAACCGCTTCCATTTGGCCAGGTAGGTCGCCCTGGTGGAGAGTTTTCTGCTGCCCAACAGGACATGTTGGACATGGGCTGAGCATTCCTGCTCCTCCATATTTAACCATGCAGCAGCCAACCCATCAGGTGCAGTGCTGCCAGGTTGGGGTGCAGAAGACTGCCGTGGCTCTGTGACATCAGGTCTGACTGAAGGAACAACTGTAGCAGGGCATCCACCAAGAGGTCCAGCAGTGGGCCGAACCAGTGCTGGCGTGGTCAACCAGCACTATGAGGATCTCCTTTGCCCTGTCCTGTTTGATTTTCATGAGGACTCTGTGGATTAATGGCACTGGAGGGAAGGCATACATGAGTGCCCACAACCATGGGAGCAGAAAGGCATCTAACAGAGAGCATCTGTCGATCCCCCGAATCAAGCAGAAAATGTGGCACTTCCTGTTCTGCCTGGATGCAAACAAGTCCACCCGGGGAGTCCCCCATGTTTGGAAGATGACGCTGACCACCTCCGGGTGGAGTGATCATTCATGGCGAGATGAGAAGGTCCTGCTGAGGTGAACCGCCAATGTGTTCCTGGCCCCAGTGAGGTGCACGGCTACTAGATGAATGGCATGATGAAAACAGAAGTTCCACAGCTGAACAGCTTCCTGGCAAAGGGCTGACAAGAGGGCTCCACCTTCTTTGCAGATATAGAACATTGCAGTGGTGTTGTCTGTCAGGATCTAAACCACTCTGCCCCTCAGATAAGGCAGGAAAGCTTGGCAGGCCAAATGAACCGCTCTGAGCTCTCTGATGTTAATATGAAAGGGGTGACTGTGATTCGACCAACGTCCTTGTGTGCTGAGATCATCCAGATGGGATCCCCATCCCAGATCCAAGGCATCGGAGACCAGGGTTACTGACATGGATGGGGCCGCAAAGGGGACTCCCTCCAGCACGGATATGGGATTTGACCACCATGCGAGTGACAACAGTATGTGGTCCGGTACCCTGACTACACAGTCTATGTTGTGTCTGTTGGGGACGTAGACCAACGCCAGCCACACCTGTAGGGGCCTGAGATGGAGCTGAGCGTGCCAGACCATATAAGTACAGACTGCCATGTGGCCCAACAACCTCATGCGCATTGTGAGCAGTGGTGAGCGGGTGGGCCCACACATACGAGATCAGGTCTGTCATGGCTCAGAACCGGGTCTTGAGGAGGAAGGCTCTAGCCCGAGTGGAGTCGAGGACCGCCCAAATGAACTCTATATGTTGCACTGGTATCAGAGTTGATTTTTCTTTGTTTATCAACAGACCCAGATCACGACACGTGGAACATACCAGATCGAGGTTAGTCTGCACCTGACCTCGAGATCAACCCTTGATGGGTTGCGGGGTCTTAGCGACATCCAGCACCAGGTGCGGTGCATTCGGTACCAGTAGGACCATCAGGTCTTTAGCCATCGAGGCGCGTGGCTTGAACTGGGACCTATGCCCAGAGATCCTTTCCCCTCCTTGGATGGCGCTGGGGAACTTCTTTTCTTTTGCTGCATTTTGGGCACTGGTGAGGGGGAACGGTGATGGCAGGAACCTGGTGCCGGCCGGGTGCTCCGCACGCCGACACTAAGGTGCTGGGCACAGAGTCCGATCGGGAAGGCTCCAACACCAGGCGAAGTGCAGCCTCCATGAGGAGGGCTTTCAGGCAGATGTCCCACTCTTTCTGGGTTCTGGGACAAAAGTTCTTACAAATCCTGCACTTCTCCTTTATATGGGACTCTCCCAAGCACTTCAAACAGCTGCTGTGGGGGTCACTAAAAGGCATAGGCCTGTTGCATGATGAACACGGTTTGAAGCCCAGGTAACTCTAACTACTAAACTAACACCTAACACTTAACACTTAATAGTAACTAACTAACTATATACAAAGAAGATAGTCAATGGGCTGTTAGAAAAAACGCTAACACTCTTGGGAGGCAAGACAAGGCACTCCGACCAACCGTCAGGGGCGGTAAGAAGGAACAGAGGGGGTAGGACTCGTGGCGCCTAATATACTGATGCATGAGTGCGTCACTCCATAGGGCGCCACAGCTGGCCCTACGGATACTGCTAAGGCAAAAATGTCCGGCGATTGTGCACGGGGCGCACACACACCTAGAATGGAATTGATATGAGCAAGCACCTGAAGAAGAATTCTTAATTTCATTTTATTTATTCCAATTACACAGAAACTTCCAATCAAACTCAAACTGCAGCAGCTCCACTCTTGTTGTGCTACTGTGAAACACTCTCTCACAAGGCCTGGACAAAAGTGTACATATGAACCAGCAATGTCATCATGCTCTTCCCTCATTACTACATTTCCTCTAAAGTACAGAAAGATTTATTTTCAAATGAGAATAGCTGCCTTTAGTGAGCAAACCAACCCATTCTTCTTCTAGCACTAACTTTCTCAGTTCCTTTTATTAGTAATTCTCCCACTGATTTAACATCACCATAATGTGCACACCAACGAAAAGCACTTTGTGAAAAAATCATTTGTATAAATCTAAAATTTAGTAGATCACAAAATATACCTTGGACAACAACTTGGCTTCCAGGTACAAAAAACTGCTGTGTGCCATCAGGTGTTTGTGCTGCATATTGCACAATGGTAGCACCTGGCTGTGGAGCTCCTGAATTTGTCATTGTTAATGTCTGCAGTCCCTGGACACCATCAGATGCTGGATTAGAAATCTGGATTGCTCCACCTTGGGCTATGGCAACTAAATACAAAAAGAAAAAAATATTAGGCAATAGAAAGAAATATATACAACATATTATAGTATATTTACTGCTTTTGGAAGAAAGTTGTTTTTCATCAGATAGGGACTTACAATCATCTCTGTGCTTAAAGAAATTTGCAGAACTAATGCTATGGCATGGCATGGCATGCTGAATGCATATATTTTTAAAAAACTGTACCAGTCTCTTATGTGTCATACTCCCGTTTTGTATTATTCACTTTTTGGGTCAATCACATGGAGAATGCACTACTTCACCCATTTTTTTTCAGTTTATAATTCCAGCAACTCTAATGCTTCTATAATAATTTCCATGTAAGACTGATAAAGACAAAGCATCAAGCCCTTGGGGAAATGGAGTAAGAAGTTGAGGGTAATTATAACAGATGCAACAGGAAAAAAAAATCCAATTTATCCTGACCCTTCCATAAGATACTGGGGGATCAGGAGGAAGGGAAAAGGGTACCCTTCCCTGGAACTCAAAATCTTCCTCCTTTTCTTAAGTTAGGATGTCTAGGTTTAGGCCCATTGCACTTTAAGGTTCTCTATATGAGATACTGGGGAAAAAAAATTTGAGATACCAAAATATGAAAATCAGAATCTATTATCAAAAATATGTCAAAAATATAAAGAAAATGTATGTATACATTTTGCCCATATCAGCTTGATTAAACTCTTCCATGTGACTCACAGAATACTCAGCATAATGAGTGTTTAGTAAAAATCAAATTCATTAAAGGAGCAAATGCTAATTTCAGCAGAAGTTCACAAATACTCATTTAAATACAGGAACATATTCACTAACTTCTATAATACCCACTTAGAAACACCATTTAAGGAGTACCCATTCCCCGGGAAGAAGTAAATGCTCTTTCTGTGCAGGTATTTAAACTGCACACATCACCAAAGTATTTAAATGTTGCTGTGTGATAGTACATAAAAATCTATGATAAGCATAGCAGTGTTGCCAACTCATGATTTTACTGTGAGGCTCATGCTATTTGGTGTGTTTCTTAAAGTCTCAGCTTTTGGAGTCATAAGAGCTCAGGAGAATCTCAGCTTTTGTTATTTTTTAAAAGTAAGTTTTTGCCCCTCCTGGTTGTGGAGAAAAGCTGTAAAATGTGAAACCTAAAGTTTCAAAAATTATAAGATAAATAAAAGATATTTATTATTTTTTAATCTTATGATTTAAAACATATTAGACGATTTGGGGGGGTCCTGAGTGGGGATTTTTGAATGCCTGATGTCAGCAATACAGGATGTTTTTCTTTAAAATGCAACACAGTTCATCAAGCCTAGCCCATATCAGAGGGCCTTCAATTACTGACAATTGATCTAGACACAAGATACACATACTGGTACTTCAAGTGGCTAAAGCTTTTGAAAGGTAGGGGTGTTCGTGTTCCGGTTTGTTTGCACAAAGGGCCAGATATGATGGTGCAGGTGCCCTATAGCTAGCTTATAGAATATTGGAAAATTCCCCCTGTATAGAAGGTTGGGTGAAGCAGCTGGCCTTGAATGAATCACTGAGACATGGTTCAATCCCACATCCAACCTGACTCTAGCACAGCAAGTCCCCACAGGATATTCTATATGTCACAAGCCAAGACAGAATCCAGAAGGCACCAGAAAAAAGAAAGGAGGTAGAGTAGCAGTCCTGCTCCCTGCCACAGTTGCCAACTTTCACACAGTAAATAAGTACCCGAACTTTCACAATAAGCCAAAAATCAAGCCAATCCCTAAGAACCCCAACACTCTATGTGACTAGATCCCCCATGGTGTGCAGTCTGGGACTGTGGTGGGCCCACTGTGCACCCCTGACTCTTTCCCCTCCTTGCCCCTGCTTGTCCCCCCATGCCCCTGCTTGCCAGGAGCCGATCAAAAAAAGAATCAACAAGCTACAAGCCAAAAATTAGCCAACAAGCAACTCACAAGCCAATTAAGCTAAAAACAAGCCCAATTTCTGGGTTTTTATCGTGGGTTTGGCATGTATGCTCCCCACAAGCCTGGGATGCACAAGATATTCCATCCCAGAAACAACCCATTTGAGCGCATCCATATGACCAGTGAGATGAAGGACCAGAGGTACCTAGGACTCCTGGTGTTGTACAATCCCTCCAATGGAAACCCTGTCAACTTCCTGCAGGATCGTATAGAGCTGCTGCCCAGCATAGTATTGGAATCCCCCAGATTTCTTGTCCTTCACAACCTCAACATTCACAGACAATGTCAATTATACAGCAGTACACGCTCTAATGGCTTACATGAAAACCATGGGATTCTCCCAGGCAATCTCTGGACCTATGCACGCAGCCAGAGATAAGTTGGATCCTATCTTCAGCCCTGGACTGGCCACTGGAAACTTCACCAGCATATCAATCTCCTGCTCCAATCATCACCTCATCAAGGCAGAGATCAGACCCTTCTCTCCTTCCCATCAGGTAGTGACCAACCAACGCTGGTCCTCCCCTGAAGACTCCTGAACACCCTAGGTTTTCCATTCATCCCAGGAGAACAAGCCACCCAAATACAACATGCAAATGAGTTTGTACAACAGTACAGTACCGTGTTGTCCACTACTATCAACAGCTTGGCCCAAGCCATCCCTTTGCACAGACAACAATGATCACTATGGGTCACAGATGAGCTATAGTAGATGAAGTGCACATCTAGAAAGGTAGAATGCCAGTGATGCAAAAAACATTTTGAATTCCTCCACCATAGCACAAAATAACACTTACAAGACTATGCCACTGCAGTAAAGATGGCAAAATGAGCCTTCTACTCCTCCAGAATCAATGTGGCAGAATCAAGGCCTACAGAGATATCTTGCATAGTGAACTGCCTAATCAACGCAGACTGAATTGCCTGAATATCCAAATACTAAAGCTTTGAAGAACTGTCAACAATCTTTAATTATAAGATTAACTGAATACATACATACAGCTAACTGGGAAAGAAAATTCTACCCCTAACTAGATTGCATTATCCTCCCCATCACCCATGACTGAGTTTGGTCCCATCATACATGCCGAAACTCAAGAAACCCTGAAAAAATATTAGAATCACAATCAGTGAAACAGATCTATTTCCCTCCTGACTGGTAAAAGCCAGTGAAGAACTATTAAGCAAAGTACTAATGGAAATAGTCCATGCCTCTTTCAGAGAAGCACATCTACCAAACGCCTAGAAAAATACAATAGTTTGCCCATTCTCAAGAAACCAACGCTCAACCCTGAAGATCTTTCCAGCTACTGTCCCATCTCAAATCTCCTGTTTCTGGGCAAAATAATTTAAAAAATAGTAACCACTAAGCTCTAGCAACATGTGACAGCAGCCAATCTCCTGGATACCTCACAATCGGGGCTCAGATCAGGACACACCACAGTGAGGGCTCTATGGCACTAAAAGATTATCTCTTCAATACATAAGATCACTGGGAGAGATAATGAGACATCAAAGGTTTAGTTGCCAACATTTATGCCAATGCCACTCAACTCTCTCTCTCATTCTCAGGTGATGTAACCACTGCCTCTACTAACATGTCAGAATGTATACAGGAAATTAGTTCTTGGATGAAGAGCAGCTTGACTGAACTGAACCCAGGCAAGACTGAAGAGATGCTGGACAGAAAGGGGAAATATTTCCAAGAGCTGATCAAGATGTTGTCTCCACCGTCCGTCGAAGATATATAGTCCTCATTCATCAAAGGGGTGAGAAGGCATACAGCCTCTCAGCGTCCTGTTTGACTCTTTGCTATGCTTGGTAGCATTAGTTGTCCTCTCCCCACCCCCACCCGCCATGCTATAAAAATTCCACGGCCCACCTGTGCCACAACAAATGGTTTTCTGCACATAAAAGCCTGGGCCAGAATTAGGGGATAGCAAGCAGAGCAATTGCCTGGGGCCCCATGCCACAGAGGCCCCCGCGAAGCTAAGTTGCTCAGGCTTCAGCTTCAGCCCCAGGTGGGCAGGGCTCAGTGACCCGGGCTTCAGTCCCATGTGGTGGGGCTTCAGCTTTCTGCCCTGAGCCCCAGCAAGTCTAACACTGGCACTGCTTGGCGGACCACCCGAAACCTGCTAGCAGCCCCCCATGGGGCCCCAGACCCCTGGTTGAGAACCACTTTCTACAGAACCTTAATTTGGTCATCACCATTAACATCTCTACAACCAGAGTAATAATGAATATGAAGAATAGTAATTAGTAGTTCAGTGTTAAATGCAAATTTCGTTTTCTCAGTGTTGATAAAATCATTTTACCTTTACAAATTATAAAGGATAGCTAGAGGAATTCTAAGAACAGTTAAAGAATTAATTTATTGGGAAAGAGCCATTCTATCCTTTTCTAAGTTCCACTGTTAACATTTTAATAGGAGTCCTCTGTTCTCATATACATGCTTCAGAAGAAGCAGACCTCCTTGCCATTTTCCTGCCATTTTGTAGAAGAAAATGCACTGCTGTTTTTAATTAAAAATCTTCATTATTTCTACATGAGAAGACCTGAGACATAAATGACTCATTGTAACAGTAAATTCTTTGTTTTTAATGCTATAAAAAAACACTATATAAAAAGGAAAAAGATTAATGGAAATTCAACCCACAGAAGAGAAATGACTGCAAAATCTAACATTCATAGTGAGGTGTGAAATGTTTAACATGTAAATAAAGCAAAAAAAACCTTTGAGGAATACTGCTATGAAGCTATTTTTTCTACCACTGATTAGAGAAAAAGGATGAGCAGTTCAAAATTGTAGCTTATGGTTAATTCCATACAGAAAATTATTGTTAATGCAACAGGAAGATTGGAAAATCAATTAATCAAAAGTCAGAAAACTGAGAGATAAGATAGAAAGTTCCACTGTACCTTTCCCTCCTGTGCTTTTCCCTAAATTATGGTCTCTATCTCATTACAAATTATATGTCAATTCATACCATAAACAATGTTATGTTTATATCATGGAGGTCATGATCATTCTCTGCTTCAGCCCCAGGAGCTGTGGGACTCTGGAGCTGGCAGCCAGCAGGGCCCTGGCAGGGTTCCAGCAACAGGCAGCAGCGACAGGGAATCCCCTGCAAGGTTCCAGTGACAGGTGACAGACTCCTGAGGGGGCCCTCCTCAGGGTTCCATCAACGGGCAACAGCCTTGCGCAGGGGTAGGGGGACGCCTCGAGCGAGTGGCTGGGGGTGTGCCATTTTCTCTTTGGGAAATATGGTCACCCTGCAGCTCTCAGCTGCCGTGGGCAGAGGGGGAACCCCCCAGCTCCCAGCCACCATAGAGGCGAAGGAAACCATGGAGCCGCAGCAGCAAAAGTCACAGACAGCTCACAGCTTCTGTGAATTTTTGTTTATTGCCCATGACATGTCCATGCCTTTTACTAAAAATAACCATGACAAAATCTTAGCCTTAACCACAAATAATGGGATGAAAACTATAATTTGTACAATGTGACATGCAATAAGTTACCATACAGTACACACATTCTTCAGATGACTTGATTACTGACACAAGTAGAGATTAAAATACAATGAATACCCTATTTCACACCACATAATTTGATAGTATTGATATTTTGCATTAGATTAGCAAAATGGTATTACATTTTTAAGACAAAAAGTGAGCCATAGTCACATACAACTTTGTATTGCACTGTATTAATGTTTTAATCAACATTTTCCAATCAACATGCACATTTAATACAACTTTAAAACAAAACAGTAATAAAAAACAAAAAATCCTTATAATATACAAGTACAAATACCTGTGTACAGAAAAGACAAGAGAGACTCCTATATTTTGCCTCTTTCAGACAATACCTGGTTCTTCCATTCATTAAAGCACAGTACAATTTCAAAATGACCCCAAGTTTGGGAAATTAACAGAGGCTTTGAGGTGCGGGGAAAACAGACCAGAAAAAGTTTTAATTTTGCTAATGTGATGTGGCAGAAGATGTAATCTGCAATCCTCTTGGACAAATATGAAGATAAATCTCATTCACTTTTTCCTGGTCCAAATAGCTCTCTCCATTTTTCACTCTGCTATTTTTAAATTCAGCAAAAGAGAGTAACAGATTTTTTAAAATTAAAATGCTATACTGTATCTTAGCATACATACTGTATTGCCCTGTGCTAGTCTGATATAGGCTGGTTGGTACTGCCATTGCAGGGATGCCAGAAGGTGTTCCTTCTTCCTCTGACTTTTCCTCTTCAATCTTAGGGACACCAGTAGCATCAGAAGATAGTTCATTCAGAATTTTTCTAAAACATAATTTAAACAATTTAATTTAAAGTACAGATTTAAAATCAATGCCCATAAGAGAAACATTTTGAGGACTGTCTTTTACTGATATTTATACTATGAGTAGCATGTATGCAATGTTGTAGCCGTGTTGGTTCCAGGATATTTGCAAGACAAGGTGGGTGAGGTAATATCTTTTATTGGACCAAATTCTGAATGGTGATAGCGACAAGCTTTCGAGCGTACACAGAGCTCTTCTTCAGGTAGTAATAGTAGTAATATGAGTACTATGTGGCAGTTAAGCTAGTTTTAAAAAAGCATAAACTTACCGGTATGAAGGCCTTCTTGAAAGAATCTCTCTACGTTTTTGAGAATCAATTATACCCTCTGAGTCTGCAGAGTCCTCTGCATTTGCAACTGATGTTACCTATAATTCCAAAATTTCTGAAATTCATCATCTTATATAATACAGATGCTGGTAACATGGTTGTGACACTACACCCCATATTCTTCATAGAAATACTGTTATAATATGATTATAGAATATCTAAGATATATTTTATGCAAGATGGGTCTTGTGAGCTATCATTGGAAAGGTTATGATTTACTGAATATGATTATCATATTTGTATGCATGTATCATTTTTGTATCTCAAGTTCGGAATATTGACTGTACATCTGTACTACAAAAGTGTTTGCACCTGGGGAATGCCCACCAGACAAAATGCAATCAGTCTGGCTGGTTAGCTGGGGACAAGTTAATGAATGATTAGGGAGAACAATAGGTCTTTGAAGATGCTAATCTCCAACGTTCCTGGGATGCTACAAACAAGGCCTTTGACTCATGGCTGCTTTGACACTGCATGGTCATGTGATCATGTCACCTGGTACTGGACTCCATAATAGAAAACCAGTATTTTTCCATGGGGCGCAGGAGGGGGGGAGGAACCACACTGGAAAACAAAGGATTCCCGGCATATGTAAAACCTGTGTAAGTCAGGGAAGTGACATAATGAGTGGTCGTTCTTCACTGAATCCCTGCCGAGGATGACTGCTGGAAACATTTAAGAAACAAAGACAGAGGGGGAGAAGCACTGAACACTGAGCTTCTATCTTCTGTAGTTAATAACCTTCTTTTGTTTTCTCTAAAACCAGTTTGTGGACTTCATAACTGGGGGGCAAAAAACTGTGCATATCTTCCTCCACATTGAGGGAGGGAGCGAATTTCATGAGCTTACGCTGCCCAGTTCTCCGTGCAGTGCAAGACAATAAAATGTTGGTTTTCTACTCCAGAGGAGGTGTGCACTTGAGTGCTGGGCAATTCCTTAGCTGAAACCTTCCCATGCAGTGCTGATTTCAGTGTCTGTGTCTTTCTGCAGCTGGGTGTGTTCCTACCTATGTGTGTGCTGGAGAAGGCTTGAGGGCCTGGTTCAGCAGGACAGTGTAAGGGAGTCCAGGATGGTGGAACAGGCGGGCTCAGTGGTACCCCAGTGTATCAGGTGGCATCCCGGAGGGCGGGGGTAACCCATCACAAGGGTGACTGACTTATAGGCTACATCTACACTATGAGCTAGGCTGTGATTCCCTGCTCATGCACACATACTTGCACTTGCTCTGATTGAGCAAGTATGAGCATAAACAACAGCATAGCCACAGTAACACCGGTAGCGGCAATGGAGGCACAGCTTAGCTGTGGATACATATTTGGCACATATAGGCTGTGCCTCTGCTGCTACCACACATGCTACCACAGCCACACGGACATTTATACTCACACTAGCTTGGTGAGAACTAGCGCAAGAGTGTGTACACGAGCAGAGGAATCACATTGCTAGCTTTTAGTGTCGACGTATCCTTACTCTGCCTAGGACTACCAGAGCAGGGGCTGCTCCAGCCGGCTGGCTGGGGACCGCTGCCGGGGGCCGCCGGAGCAGTGGTTGGTGTGGCTGTCCCAGGGGCCAGCTGCTTGGGTAGCCTTGGGGTCAGCCACACTGACCCCTGCAGAAGTCATGGAGGTCACGGAAAATCATGGAATCTGTGACTTCCGCGACCTCTGTGACAAACACGGAGCCCTACATGTAAATAATTTCCATGTTCAGTGTGGTGGAACCTTGACATTTGGTACACTCATTCATTATAAACTATAGGACTATACCCAAATTTGAATTCTGACATTTCCATCATAGATCATCAAGTGGACCCCAATCTGAAACCTACATTAATTTTTTTCTGTGCGGTAATCTCCAGTTTGGAGAAATAAAGGTAATCCAAATTCTATGTTTCTAATGTTAGCCAAAAAAACCTGTCAGAGGTGAACAAGTGTATTGCATACATCCATGTTGTTAATCACATCCATTCAAAAATGTAGATTGCTATCATCTAGTAAAATAAAACCATTTCTTAAATTGCAATTACAGCATTAATCAATTTCAACTTAATACCAAAGTCAAACTAAATACTAAATGCAAAATGTTATACTAACACAACTAGGTTAGTATTAGTGTGCAAACTTTAACTTTAGAACTTTCTTGACTTTTGTGAGTTGACATTTTCACATTTTCTTAGAGTTGCATTAGCATCATTTTTTACATATTAATTTCAGGTTGGGGGATTTTAAAAGCAAAAAACTGCACAGATAAAGCCACAGTCTATACCAGCAGATATTATTTTGTGCAAAACTGAAACTGTGATTAACTGAGTAAGGCAAAACACTATTTACATGATTCATTTAACTGCTCAGTCCACAGTTGTGTAGGATATGTGCAGTTATAGTAGTTATATGGAAAACAGCATATTCACACAGAGAAAACCAAAAACTACAGTTTTGTAGATTAGACTATTTCTAAACTACCTAAATTACCTAAATATTAACTTGATTCAACAAAAGTGAGCTAGAAGCCTGACAGAGTCAGATTTGGACACAGTAAAGGTTCCTACATCTGGAGCTAACATCAGAAAAGATAGAACTCAGATGATTGCTGTACCTGTCTCACATAACCTAGGGCCCTAAATGCTCATGGCACAAAACAGAACTTGTGTGGATCCGAAAGGGCATGAATTCCTGGAAGATTCTGAAAACTTGTGGCATTAGGGTACCTTGTCCCAAGAGTATAAACAGTCAGAGGCCTTGACTTCAAAGACCTACAGGTTACCGTAAACAAAAGAAACCTAACATCTCTTTTCCTTTACTGATTTAACTGCAATTCCATTTCTGTTCAAAACCATTTTGCACAGTATGGCACTTGCTAGGATAGCGTGGGACATACACAGTAAAATGAAGCATCCAAATAATTCAAAAACATAATGAGAGGTATTTCTGCAACTGTGCACAAACCTAATTTTAAACTAGACTGCAAAACCCAGCTTGGATTAGCAGAATCAATTTGTGGAGGTTTTGCTAATTTCTCTTACAGAAATCACGAAGGTTGGCAAAGGGGACTAAAGTTGTCTTAAGGATTCCCCTATCTTAAGCACAGGGTCACTCCAAGACAGACTGGAGGCATGTCAGAGGTCCAAGGGGCAAGGCAAGAACATGGTACTATCCAGCAATAATGTTGGGCAGAGTGGTCTCCTTGAGGACCCTTATCTGATGTGCACTGCTGAGATACATTAGGACAGCGGTTCTCAACCAGGGGTTTGGGGCTCCCCGGGGGGCCGCAAGCAGGTTTCAGGTGGTCTGCCAAGCAGGGCCAGAGTTAGACTCACTGGGGCTCAGGGCAGAAAACTGAAGCCCCACCGCATGGGGCTGAAGCCCGGGTCCCTGAGCCCTGCCCACCCGGGGCTGAAGCCGAAGCCTGATCAACTTAGCTTCGCAGTGGCGTCTGTGGCATGAGGCCCCAGGCAATTGCCCTGCTTGCTATCCTCTAATGCCGGCCCAGGATTTTATATGCAGAAAATCAGTTGTTGTGGCACAGGTGGGCCGTGGAGTTTTTATATTGTGTGTGTGTGGGGAGGTGGGGGACTCAGAAAGAAAAAGGTTGAGAACCCCTGCACTAGGAGATCTAGCCTCAGGTATGTAGCATACATCTTCAAAATGTGGAGAAAGTGGCCAAAATCAATACATGTAATTTCTTGGCTATCTGTACATATAATTGGGGGTTATACCAATGAAAGGGATATACAATTTGTTTGCCGTTATGAGTTCTGTACCTATGGATTTTTTTTAATGATATGATAAAAATACGTAACACTTGCTGTTTGGTGAGGGATTACCAGAGAGAAAGACTTCATTAGAGAGCAGCCAGAGCTGCTGGTTCTACAGGCTTTCACCATCTCCATTCCTTCCCAGCTCTACTCCAGCTCACAGCTCTAGATTGGTGTTTAACTACAAGGCCAAGTTAAAGTTCAAGGGCAGGGTGGGTAAATGCCCTTCAGCCCCTCTTTCTTCCTCCCTCCTATGAATCTGCTGTAGACACCTGGCAAAATGCAGAGGGGACTGGGTGGAAAAAAGAAACGAACTTCAAAGAATGAGCTGAAATGCAAAACATTCGCCACAATGCAGAGCAGTTAAGATCCCTAATTTGGGGCAACAGCTTTTTCACGTAAAAGGCTGTAGTGTCCCAAAATATTCAGTCTTTGTCACCCTTCTTGTTCAACGTCTTGTGGAGCAGAAGGGGGCAGGAGACTGTGTGCAGGTACAGGCACCATATCATCAACATGCAGATGATATTAAGCTTCTTTTAGTGGAACCCAGATTATACCATTTCCTCAGTGTCTAGTAGAAATAGGGTCCTGGGTGAAAGCCAGCTGAATAAGGAGGTGCTGCTGATTGGATGGGGAGAATACTTTAAGCATCTGATAAATCTATAACTGCTCATGTTATGGGATATACCGGCTCTTTAGGGCTTTTGGAACCCCGTAAGGACAGAAACAACCTATCTCCCTTTAATAACCATACTGTATTCCCAAAGGTAAGGGAAAAAAGGAAGCAACCAGCCAGGATTAACTGCGCACAAGTGCTTCCTTCCTTCCACCCTGATTGTGGGAGAAGATAGGGCAGCTGTAGTTGGCCCAATACCCACTACGGAAGAGCAGTTGGTTCCTATTCCCCTAATAAAATAGATGGTTGGTGAGAAACCCAGGGGAAATGCTTCTCTTGCTGGGTGACTTCAAGCCATGGGGCAAATATTTTATTTTTTTGTTTGTTCTGAACTAAACTGAGTTGAAGAATGGTGATGATAGCAAGTGAGAAGGGCTCTCAGATATTTGGGTTTTTTTATTGGTAGAGTTGAGTCTGCTGCAAATTACTTTTGAAAGCAGTATTTTCTTTTGAAACTCAAACACTGGTGTGGCTGCCAAAGCGTGGTCCAGCCCAAAGCTTGGGCCTCCTACTCCTAATATAACTGTAGTCTACTATCTTGGGTTCTTGCCAGGCTCCACACTACATACTCAGTGTCCCAGATAGCAGCAGATTGAGAAGTTCAGTTTTTCACTTTCCACTAGTTAAGAGAATGTACTCCTCCCTCACAGACACATCCTCACTGTGTTTATACGTCTCTTTGTTATCTAACTGGGGCTAAACTTGAAAGCTACTCAGAAGCTTCAGAGAATGCAGCATATGGCTGCTTGCCTTCCAAGCAGTCCAGTGAGAACATATTGCTCCTGTGCTCTCTGTGTTGCCAAATAATTTCTGGGTGAAATTTGAGGTCTCAAGTCCTTGATAAGAGAGGTTATATTCCAGTTATCTAAGAGACCACCTCTCTTTTTAAATATGGAGATATACCTATCTCATAAAACTGGAAGGGACCTTGAATCCAGTCCTTTGCCTTCACTAGCAGGACCCAGTACTGTCCCCGATAGATTTTTGCCCCAGATCCCTAAATGGTCCCCTCAAGAATTAAACTCACAACCTTGGGTTTAGCAGGCCAATGCTCAAACTACTGAGCTATCTCTCCCCCACACTGGCTGCTGTCTGTGTCAAGAGAATAATTTGAGGGAGCTGAGGATAGGCTTAGGCAAGGTATTGCCACTCACAGCAAATACTCCTAAACGTGGTAGTTTAGGAGTATTTAGTGTCAGAGTAGTTGTATGATATTTTTGTCCAGTCTTTTCAATTATGAGAAGCTCTGAAAATTCCTGGTACTCAGTACACTGGTCCCGGTCTTCTAACTTAAGCAAGATCAGCCTTGTGAAGGTTTGCCAAATATATGCTACTTGTTTTGTAGCCATTTTTAATTTTTATCTATATCATGTAAAGCAAACCCAGATGCAATAATGGCTGCTGCTAATAATCAACAATAAGAAGAGAAGCTGTATTTATAATACTTTTATTTGTATTGCTCCCAGATACTCTCAATAGGGGTCCCATTATGCTAGACTTTCTACTAATACATTGAAGAGATAATCCATGCACTGAAAAGTTAATAATCCCATTTAAGATAAGACGTGGAAGGAACAGAACAACCAAATGAGAACACAAAGTGGAAGAGTCATTAAAATAGGACCATGTGATTATACAAGTTTGCTCTTGCACAAATTGAGGGTTCCAAGGCATCATTTCTTTAAAAGATAAACAAGAAATATTAATAAATCGCTACACACCACCTGCCTAGCTATTGTCAGTTGGCCATTACCCATGGGCATCATGGTAGAAGTGGGTCTTCTATCCACTGGTGAGAAAGAAGATGGAATGTTGAAGATCCAAGGTGGAGGTTTCAAAAAGGCGGTGGGAGGAGAAATGACAAGCTTAAAATAATCAATAACTACAGCAAAAAATATAAAGGAAAGCTAACCTGAACAGCCTGCATTGGTGGTGACTGAATCACTGATGGCTGTGTGACTTGAATCACTCCCTGGACGTGTACAGTTTGACCAGAAGGCAACTGTACTAGAGTTACAGCTGGAGATCCTCTTCCAGCACTTGATCCAGCTACAGAAACCTGCAAGAATTATGATAATCATGTTTAAATAAAGTACTCTGTGGATTTCAACAGATACTTCAAAAAGCAATAACATAGATAAGTTAAATGATAATATTTTGAGCCAAACTACAAGAAAAAAAATACACATTATGCTACTTATTACTAGGACAAAATTATTACTATTTGTGCTAATTACATACCTTTAAACTGTCTCAAGTTTGTGACAAAAAAAACCCCCACTTGTCACTTTTTAAAATCTTGACCTTTAAGTCTTAATTTTTCAAGGACGCTGTCTGTGTTTTATTAAAGATCTCCAAGCTGTCAAAGACTAAATCTTCTACCCCTGCCTTGTACTTTTGGACAGAGTCACAGAGATCTCAGCTAGAAGTATCAGAACCAAATCCAATCATGACAGGATACTCCCAATCAGTGGTATGAAATCCTTTGGTCCTCTTTTATCCAATCTTTGGCTTTCTACTTGTATTCTTCAAGAAGATGTTCTAATTTAGAGGACAATTTTTTCCCATGATAAAACAGCTGTATCACTAAAGCAATACTTGCACTGTAAACTCTTCGAAGCAAGGACTGTATCTGTATTATGTTCATACAGTACCTAGCACAATAGGGCCAGTGCCTCTCAACACTACTGCAATATAAACAACAATACACCACAACTGATGATTTTCAATCCTCAAGGCTGACATGGTGGAGGAATATGGTTTCTTACCCAGATTACCAATCATTCGGGCCTCTTTTTCTTATAGTATTCTACAACAAACTCTTCCTCCCTCAGGCTTTACTACTTCACCAGAGACTATCAGAGATCCAGGTATTGGTTGGGAGAAGAAATATTCTAATCCCTATGGTGGGACATGTTAAATTTTATCAGTTTGTTTGCCAACAGGTAGTCAAAACCCCTTTAAAAGGCTCCAGTAAACCTTAAATAATTGACAGCACAATTTTCTCTCTTTTCTGGGTCTCTAAAACCAAATTTTGTGAGACATCCTGTGGAATTATGATACCTCTAAATTTAGAGCATATGCCATTCTAGATTAAAAAAACTCTTAGAAATGCTTATAGCCATCCAGCTGCCAGAGATGTTGAAATGATGGAAATATTGTCCTATGGAGAGGTAAACAAGACTGGAAACTGTTGTGAAGCAACAGGAAGATTTTAAAGATCACTGTAATTGATCTGAATCTGTCTCTGGCAAATCATCCCTAATCCTGGACACAAGAAGAAAAGATGATATAGAAGAAAAGAGCAAAGACAATTCTGTAGGATTTGTAGAAGAGGAGAAGAGACAGTCTGTCTTTTTCAGCTCTTCAGTGTGAACTGTATAAAAACAATTTGCTTGTGTTCAGGTTACAAGAATTCATCATCAGATTAGCTTTTCCAAGATTGTTTTTTTCAGTCCTGCCTTGGTTAGCATCCCAAAGATACATCTGCTGGAGAGTGGTCACATCCCAAAGCTGGACTACTCTGAGACAATAGATCTGTGAACAGGAGAAGGTGGAGAGGACACACTGACAGGAACAGAATATTGAAATACAAGATGTAAAAAGGCCAAAATGGATCTAAAAGATCATGATAATTGCATTCTGTCTCATTTTCCAAAGTATCCGAGACATTCAATAGAGAATAAAAAAAAAATCCAACTGTTGAAAGGTCTTTGATTAATGATCTCTGAAGATTTTGATTAGTGATCCCTGAGCAATTTTTCTATGGGAAAACTCTACTGGAAAAAGGTCACTTGATAAGACAAAAGGTCCATCAGAGGAAAATTTTATCTTCTTGTTATTTATTTACTAGGAAGTGTAGAAACATGCAGTACCATCAAAAAGACTGGGTGCTGAATCAACCATTCCTGAAGAAGGAAGTTTTACAAGTAAAGTAGACAGGATCTGGTCAACTTCTTTTAATATATTTATTACATAACTGTTAAATTGTCAATAGAAATCTGAACAGACTCTCTAGGGAAAGCTAAAAATAGAGGGCTTTTTACAACTCCCAAAAGGAAACTATCCTAACCTGAAAAAGGCTTCTAAAAACAAGCATCAAAGACACCCAAGGCTTTATCCACTCTATAACACAAACACTCATATTATCATTCAAATACTGACAATTTGAGCACAAGAACCAGCCAGTCTAAAAGATGGAAACTTAATATGAACTCAGAATATAATCCAGATTTTAACTGGTGTTAATTGGTTTCACACAAGAGCCATTACAAGGAACGAACAAGGGCTGATTCTAAATATTTTCAAAGCATTCTAAATTCGCAATACGTACTACAAAATTATTAAACAATACATTTGTAAGCACCTGGAAGATAATAGGGTCATAAGGAATAGCCAGCATCAACAAATCATGCCAAACCAACCTAATTTAATTTTTTGATAGGGTCACTGCCTAGTGGATAGGGGAAAACAGTAGATATATGTCTTGATTTTACTAAGGCTTTTGACATAGCCCCACATCACATTCTCATAAGCAAACTAGGGAAATGGGGTCTAGATGAAATTACTAAAAGGTGGGTGCACAACTGGTTGAAAGACCATACTCAAAGAATGGTTATCAATGCTTTGCTGTCAAACTGGGAAGGCGTATCTAGTGGGGTCCCACAGTGGTCAGTCCTGGGTCCACTACTATTCAATTTGTCATTAAATGTCTTTGATAATGTAGTGGAGAGTATGCTTATAAAATCTGCAAATGACATCAAGCCAGGAAGGGTTGCAAGCACTTTGGAGGGCAGGATTAGAATTCAAAATGACTGTGACAAATTGGAGAGCTGATCTGAATTCAACAAGATGAAATTCAATAAAGATAAGTGAAAAGTACTTCACTTAGGAAGGAAAAATCAAATGCACAACTATAAAATGGGGAATAACTGATTAGGTGGTAATGCTGCTGAAAAGGATCTTGGGGTTCTAGTGGATCACCGACTGAATATGAGTCAAAATGTGATGCAATGGCAAAAAAGACGAATATCATTCTTGGGTGTATTAACAGGAGTGTCATATGTAAGACACAGAAGGTAACTGTCTCACTCTACAAGGCACTGGTGAGGACTCAGCTGAAGTACTAGGTCCAATTCTGGGTGCCACAGGCTAGGAAAAAAGTGGACAAATAGGAGGAAGTCGAGAGGAGAGCAACAAAAATGATAAAAGATTTAGAAAACCTGTGCTTTAAGGAAAGGTTAAAACACTAGCCATGTTTAGTTTTGAGAAAAGATGACTGAGGGGAGGGAGACCTGATAACAGTCTTCAAATATAATAAGGGCTGTTATAAAGAGGAATGGATAAATTGTTCTCCGTGTCCACTGAAGACTGGACAAAAAGCCATTGGCGTAATCTGCAGCAAGGGAGATTTTAGGTTGGATATTAGGAAAATCTTTCTAACTATAAGGGTAATTAAGCTCTGGAATTGGCTTCCAATGGATTTTGTGGAATCATTGGAGGGTTCTAAAAACAGGTTGGACAAATGCCTTTCAGGAATGGTATAGGTTTAATTGGTTCTACAACAGTGCAGAAGTCTGGACTTGATGACTTCTAAAGGTTCCCTCCAACCCTACATTTCTATGATTCTAAAAAGAGCCAGGCAAACATAATCACAACAAACCTTTCAATTTGGAGCTAGAGCACAGACACCAGTAATACAAAACAGTACTATAACTGACATGAACAAATTATACCACACAACTGATAGTTATTACAGCCTGTTTCCAGTACATTAGTAGGATTCATGAAATTTTCATAACAACAGGGGCTTGAATAATCAGGAATAACCCATCTCTGATTAACTGAAATACCTGGATAACCGAGGTGTAAGTTATGTTCCCTAGAGATGCATTAAATGAAGTTCTGCTCCTGTGGATCTCTTAAATTTTACTGTACTATGTTATCCAGGAATAGAGAGACAGAGGAGTTTCTGTAAGATCCCTTTGGAATTTAAGAAAGCCTCATGAGTGGAGCTTCGGTCCATGCAACTTGAGGAACATACATTATTTAACCAGTTACTTCAAGTTAACTAGAATTGTCAAAATTGGGATTGCACTGTACTGCCCCAAAAAGTAGCCTTCTAACCTGGGACAAAGTTTTACATAAGCCACTTGTCCTAACATAGACATAATGTCTACTTGCGCAAATTACTGGTGTTTCTTAGGTTAAATACACTTTGGACAGCCCTACATCTTTACCTGGCCATGTAACACTTAATACATATTCTAATACTTTCCTAATGAATAAGCACAAAATTTTAAATCAAAATTCAACATTTCTGGAAGTCAGTTTTTATTATAATAGTTTGATTTAAAATTTGGTTGAATTGCCTGCTCTCCTATAAGGCTGCACCTTAACTAGAATATTGAACTATATAAGCTTCTAGAGCAGGCTTTCCTTGTAAACTTAAAGGCCAATTATATATCATAGCAATTACAAGTATATTTAAGAGTCCATTTTATGCCAGATTATAACCACACAAGAAAACTTATCCAAAACTCTACCAGAGTAAAACTTATTTAAAATTTCACAGGGAAAAATGATTTTTCTCTAATGAGTTCATACATGAGATTATGCTCTAGGTGAAAACAAGCACATTTAAAACTGGATCAAACTAAAAGTAATCTGTTCTTGTTTACAGAAAGAACTACATAAATAGAAAAAACATAATTCACACATCAAACTAGAATAACATGAAAATTATTACATTTGAGTGACTTTTTCTTTTACATTTGCAGAACCATCACAAAAAGTGATTTCAACACATCAGATTTACTTCTGTGATTTTTTAACTGAGTTTTGTTTCTATAACTTTGAGATTAAAAACCATGTTTCCATTCTGATACTGTGCATCTATTTAAAACAAAGTATAAATAATCCTGTAAAAGTAACATTGGATTTATTTTCTTTCATTCTAATTTGTTGACTGTGTTCCAAAATTGCAGCCTTCTGCATTAACTAAAATACCAGAAGATTTGGACTTGTTTATTAGGTTACTTGTGTACTGATACTGATGGAAGTAGTCTTGGCAAGCCATGCAATCCTTACATCAATGATGAGCGATGCTGCCTATGACATCTGAATTTCAAGGCTTGCCTAGAGTGCCAATTACTGAAGGCTGATGATTAGCAGTGGCAATTCAGCAACTTGAAAAACACAGTTTTAAAAACACTGAATAGTGCAATGTTACAGCGCATTTCACACTGTCCCAGGCAAGCAGAGGAAAGGAAATGTTGCATCATGTAGTATCATGAGATCTGATCCACTGAGGTGCTCAGCACCCTCAAATGCCAATGACCATCAACGGGCATCAAGGGCACACAGCACCACACGGGCACTCATTTTCTGTATATTTAGAGCCAGATTGTGTCCTACTTCTGGGTTGACGTGAAAGAGAAGAGAAGGTGTAGTAAGGACTACACACAATCACTATTATGATGCTTGGGCCTGCATCCTTTCAAAAGGAATACTTCCTAAGGGTAGTCACACTGGTATGGGGAAAAGGAGTTTTGGAGGTCTCCTGCTTCCCAGTTCTGTACTGATTATGAAAGGTTGAACTCCTGAACAAGAATTTTTAGAAAAGGCACAGAAATGCTCGCCTAAATCCCTCACCTATAACTCAAAGACTTTAGGTGATGAAAGGACTTGGGCCTTCAATAGAGAGAATATTTTTATGATTGTTTTCTTTTTTATATTGTACCCAACCAACTGGTATCTAGAAATCTAATACAAAAATGAAAACAACCAACTGTCAACAATTGGCGCAAATCAAACCCATTCCTACCTCTACCAGTTCCACCCTTCATGAGATAAATATCCTGGGTACAGGCCCAAATTTTTTAAATATATCTTCCATATTATCCGCCCTTCAACCAATTAAAAAAAAATCACACAAAAAAAGGGGGGGCTCTGACTACTGGAGTGAAATCAAGAACAAAGGGCCTTCCACCAAAACTGTTCTGTGCCCATACCCAGGAATTAAACCACAGGGACAGAAAGCAAAGGTATTTTGATAAGACACAATTTCTGCAACAGTGCAAAGGAGAAGAGGCTCTCTCTGCAACAATCAGCTCCCAAGTCACTCATGGCTTTATAGATGGTATCCCTTGCTTGAACTGCACTCCAGAAGAATTCTGAACCACTGCTCAGGATGACTTGCCCCAATCAGGCTGCATGCTGACTAGCTGAATGTTGTCTATATTCTTCAAAGTCAGTCTTAAGACTGACTATATGTCAGTACAGTGACAAAAGAATAGATAACTGTGTTGAGATCTGCATCAGAAGGAACAGGTTGGTCTAGTCTGGACTCAAGAAACAAATGATCAATTTAATGAAATCCCAAGATCACAAACAACTGAGAAAAGTTGTGACACTACCTTTTCAATCAAGGGAGTAAGTACAGTTCCCTTTCTTTTCAAATGTACTTTCCTCTACCTAGCAACACCAGCTTCATTTTTTCTGTATTGAATTCAAACCACGCACTGGGAAGGTAGAAAAATTGAATATTCCAGGCTTGATGTGGAGACACAGAGTTCATTTTCATCAGCTTAATGATAATACTGCAGTTCAAAATGCCTTTCTTCAACAGCCTTATATACATGAGGGTGACAGGATGGAATGCTGTGGGACCTTCACTAGGAGAGGGCACGCAATTGCCCATCACAATCCTCTGAGTCTTCCCTATATTAATAAACAGATCCTCTGTACAACAATCCCATTCACCTCTATCAGCTCCCACAGACAAGTTAACAGTAACTCAAGATAGCCTTATCAAAACTTATACAATTTAATAAAATTGTACGTACTATGACCTCTGATCACTGCCAGAAGATCACCAAACAAAGCAATAAAAGTGTTGTTTCGATCTTTTCCCCAGATCTAAAGCCAGACATATCTACGAACCTAAAAGAATATAGCTGTCAATTAAGTCATCTTTAAAGTGGTAATATTGTTCCTGTCAAACAGATGGTTTCTTCCTTAAGAGCCTAACCACTACCTGCTGTAGGTCACCAGTCACCTTTCTTTCAGAAAAGATGATATAATCAATTCTGATCAATAATGGATGTGATGTTTCACTCCATATTCTTTATGAAAATATGCTTATGATATTAATATGACATAACTGAGATGTACTTTATGCAAGATGGGTCTTGTACGGTATCATTGGAAAGATTATAATTTACTGAACGTCATTATCCAATTTGGATACCTGTATCATTTCTGCATCTGAAGTTAGAAATATTGACTATGTATCTGTATTTCAACTATGCTACTTTGGGTGACGCCCACTGCTAACACTTCAGGTACAACAATGGAAAAGCCAGACAGGACGGATGGCCCATCAGCAAGGACAATGGACTGGGAAAAGGCTTGGCCTTTTTGAGGACACTCCATACTGCCACTTACTCATGGACGCTGTGATACTACAGAGTCAGGTGATCTTGTCACCTAATACTAAACATTACCTAGGACTTCTTGTAACTTTCCACTGGAAGGGAGGGAGGTCAGGTTTGGGAAACAAAGGATTCCCGCCTTATGTAAATCCTATTTAAGAGTGGGGAGGAAGGCAAACGAGGCTTCTCCTCTCCATGGCCTGTCTGCCCAAGAAGAAGGACTGCTAAAACCACCTGAAGGGAAGGCAAGGGGGGAGTCCAGACTAAGACAGGGATCCAGTCTGAAAAGAAATATAACTGGAACTCTGAACCACAGAAACTTTGCAACCTGCCTAAAATAACATTTAGGGTAAGAAATTACATTTTGTAACCTGTTTCTTAAGTGTATTGAGCTTAACTTGTGTACTTTGGTTTATTTGCTCAGTTATCTGCTTTGTTCTGTCTATTATCTCTTATATTCACTTAAAATTCACCTTTTATAGTTAATAAACTTATTGCTTGCTTATAGTATAACCCAGTTTATGTAATTTCTAACTGGGGGGGCAAGAAGTGGTGCATATCTCCCTCCACATTGAGGGAGGGGGCGAATTTCATAAAATCTTTGGGTTTGTACCCTTAAAGGGAGTGGGCACTAGAGTGTTGGGGAGAGCCCCTAAGGCTGAATCTTTCCAGCGTGGATCTCTGTCTCTCCGTGCAGCTGGGTGTGGTCCTGCCTGTGTGCTTAGCTGGAAGAGGCTTGTGAGCCTAACCCAGCAAGGCCAGGAAAAGGGGACCCAGGCTGCAGAACAGGCTGATTGAGCAGAGGCTCACTTAATCCCCAGCACATCAGGTGACACCCCAAAGGGCCCAAACCCGTCACAATGGGCCTGTGCTCTCCCCACTTGTTACTAGCCATGACATGTGAAGGCCCATTTCACAGGTGGCTGAACGAAACTTATTCAGAACATCCTGAAGTTCCATCAACAGAGCTGGATGAAACATAGCCACTGCAGAAATCTCTTGTTTGACATTAGAATCATAGAATCATAGAATCTCAGGGTTGGAAGGGACCTCAGGAGGTCATCTAGTCCAACCCCCTGCTCAAAGCAGGACCAACCCCAACTAGATCATCCCAGCTAGGGCTTTGTCAAGCCTGACCTTAAAAACCTCTAAGGAAGGAGATTCCACCACCTCCCTAGGTAACCCATTCCAGTGCTTCACCACCCTACTAGTGAAAAAGTTTTTCCTAATATCCAACTTAAACCTCCCCCTCTGCAACTTGAGACCATTACTCCTTGTTCTGTCATCTTCTACCACTGAGAACAGTCTAGATCCATCCTCTTTGGAACCCCCTTTTAGGTCGTTGAAAGCAGCTATCAAATCCCCCATCACTCTTCTCTTCTGCAGGCTAAACAATCCCAGTTCCCTCAGCCTCTCCTCATAAATCATGTGCTCCAGCCCCCTAATCATTTTTGTTGCCCTCCGCTGGACTCTTTCCAATTTATCCACATCCTTCTTGTAGTGTGGGGCCCAAAACTCTGTGGTTTCAGACAGACTGCCAGAGATCCAATTGATTTTAACAGCAATTAGATAAACTCTTCAAAGAGAAATGTTTGATTCTGTTTCTAAGTGGCATTAATATGGATCCAACAGGCTGCTTACTGTTCACTGGTCTCGACTTTGTAGATCCTGTGGTTTAGGAAAAGAAAAACTTTTTTACTTTCACCACAGAAATGTTATGAGGTATATATAACAAATCTATGTTACAATCAACTGGGAAAAAACCTGCTACTAGCTCATAAGCCTCCTTTCTTATTGGTGTATTTGTCATATAGGTCCTCTCTGTGAGGATGCAGAGGAAGGGGGATACCTAAATGGCAATGCTTCAATAGTCAAAGTAAAAAGACTATAACGTCACAGTGGGCTTTTAATACACTGGCCCAGTGGCTGGTAACCATTATTCTTTATATTCCTACAGTCCAACCAGATTCATTGAGTCTCCAAAGGCAGACATTTGAGAAACATAATGATTGGAGAAAAGATAAGTAGTTATCTTTGTCACAGTTTCAGAGTAACTACACCTGTATTCCCCCCTCCGTAGTTCACTCCAAGAGTTCCCAGTCAGGTCTCAGGTCTCCAGCCATCACCTGTCTTTGGGCAGGGATCCTTGTCTGACTTCCTTCTGACCAGGGGGTTGTAAGGCTGAACAACTTCTTGACTTACACTGTGATATCCCCAGCAAGCCAATTTGCCTAAAGGCCAGCATCTGTGCTTTGCTTTGTCTCCAAGGTCTGTGAACAGCGTATTGTCAGCAGTTACAAGTTACCACACAGCTCTTTCTAAGCAAGCACATTTATTCTTAAGGTAAAAGCATTAGAGAGAAAACATAATAAAAACAATAAACAGATTTAAATACACACTAAACATCCCAGGGGTCACCCATGCTACTAGGCCAAAGTATTTTGAACGCTTCTGCAAGGGTTGGAGTTGCCCTTGGACAGAAGGCCCTGTCCATCTTCTGGATAAGAAAGAAGGCCTGAGGCAGTGTTAACCCAAACTTTTATCCAAAAGTCTTTGCTTTGTCTTCAGGCAGTGGTGGGCAACCTGCGGCTGATCAATTTGTTTACATTGACCATCCACAGGCACGGCCGCCTGAATCTCCCAGTGGCTGCAGTTCACCGTTCCTGGCCAATGGGAGCTGCGGGAAGTGGCGTGGTCCACAGAGACATACTGGCTGCCACTTCCCGCAGTTCCCATTGTCAGGGAACAGCAAACTGCAGCCACTGGGAGCTGTGGGCGGCCGTGCCTGAGGATGGTCAATGTAAATAAACTGTTTCGTTGCCCGCCAGCAGATTACCCTGATGGGCCATAGGTTGCCCACCACTGTCTTATGGTCTCTGGACAATCCAGTTTAAACCAGTATATGGGAGCCTCCCCAGGCAGTGGTAACTCTCAGGAGAGATTACAATCTGAGTGATTTGCCTTAATCACCTCCCACTGTTTTTGGTTCCTGGAGAAGTTGTGGGAACCCTTCCTACTGGAGTTGCATACAATCCCTAGCCAGTGATACACAAACTTAATAGAATATGGGCCTTAAAGATATTGCATGGGATTGCAATATTTGTCACACTCTTACCACTGTTGCAAGCAGTGTTGTTGTAGCTGTGTTGGTCCCAGGATATTAGAGAGACAAGGTGTGATGTTATGAGTATAATATATCTCATTGAAAGGTGGCAGGGCCAGAAAGAGTTAAATAACTGACACACTGACCTGACCCATGGCCGAACTTTAAAGACTTGTTAGGAAGATATGTAAATGAATAGAGTTTTGAAATGCAAGCCTGCATTGTTAGAGATAGAAGGGTAGATGTTTGTTCAGCTCTTGTGATGTAAGCAAACAAGTCTTGTCTATTGCTATAGCTTTGATTCAAAGATCAAAAAAGGAATAGTAACATTTAGGAAGATAATTGAGTGAAATAGTATTATTGTCTATGTCTCTTTGAAGTTGTGATAACCTGTGTCTGAACTGTTAAATGGATAAATTATCCTGTGCTAATTGCCATGATGTTTGGAAGAAGGAAAGTTAAGCCTATTGTTTTCTCAGGCCAAATGGCTGCTGGAAATGTATAAAAACTTTGGGTTTCAAGAAGGGGAAACCCTAAGCCATAAGGATTGAGATCCCCAGTCACTGACTGGAGTCACCCTGAATATGGACATTGGACTATAACCTGTGGACTATTTCTAAAAGGACTTTTGGCAACTACAGGCTCATCTATGCTATGTATCTGAACCTCAAGAATTAAATTCAAGTCTGTATGTATATTGATCTTTTAACCAACACTCTCTCTCTTTTCTTTTTTACTAAATTTTAGTTTAGTTAATAAGAATTGGCTAGAAGTGTGTATTTGGGGTAAGATCTAAGTTATTATTTGACCTGGGTCTGGGGCTTGATCCTCTGGGGTCAGGAGAACCTTTTCTTTTATATGATGAAATAAGATTTTCAGAATTTATCATCATATGTTTGACATGTGTGTCTGGATGGAGGCCTGAGGCTGGGTACTTTAAGGGAACTACATTATTTGGACTTCTGAGTAACCAGTGAGGTACTATAGAAGCTGTTTTGTGCTGGCTTGGTAAATCTAAGTACTGGAATATTCATCAGCTTTTGGGGTTTGTCGGCCCTGTTCTGTTTGCAGTTCACCCTAATTGAGTGACCTCAGCGGGGTCCCACAGGCAGCACCGTCACACAAGGTGGGTAAGGTAGTATCTTTTATTGGACCAAATTCTGCTGGTGAGAGAGACAAGCTTTCAAGTTTACACAGAGCTCTTCTTCAGGACTTGAAGAAGAGCTCTGTGTAAACTTGAAAGCTTGTCTCTCTCACCAGCAGAATTTGGTCCAATAAAAGATACTACCTCACCCATCTTGACACTCTTACCAGCTTATTTAACATCTTGTCCCCCTTTATAAAGCAAAGCTGCATTTAGCTGTAAAGTCTGAATTCCAGCCAAAAGCCAGATGTTGCATCTCTTCACAGTAGTCAGACCATTTGACCACGTTGCTAGGCATATTCAATCAAACAGATAGCACAGAGAAAGCTGCAAACTAATTAATATTGCATAACTCATTAAAAATTTCATGCTCCTGATTTCGTTCATCAAAAGCAAGGTCAATAAACATCTGGCTGGACAAAACAGAAAAAAAATGTATGGGTAAGTAGCAATCTTAAATGCCATTCAAGAAATGTCTCATGCCTTGAGAAGAGCTAAACCATAGACTCGCAGACTTCAAGGCCAGAAGGGACCATTGTGAACATCTAACCTGCCCTCCTACACATCACAAGCCACAGAACCTCACCCACTCACTCCTCTAATAACCTCTGGTTGAATTACCAAAGTCCTCAAATAATAATGTAAAGACTTCACGTTACAGAGAATCCGCCATTTACTCTAGTTTAAACCAGCAAGTGATGTGTGCCCCATGATGTAGAGGAAGGTGAAAACTCCCCAGTGATCCCTCTTCTCAGTAATACTGGGTAGCAGCCAGAAAGTTGGTGTAGAGAGATGATTTCGAAGTCAGGGAAAGCAACATTCCATTCAGTTGCTTCTTTATTTAATTCCTCCAGAGACAAAATACCTAAGAGAAGCACCCTTAGTGAGAGCCACAGATCCATCAGTATGTGAACATACTGAAATATTATGTCTATGAATTCCTTATGGAATGAGAATGCCAACATTTTCCATTCAATATACCAACAAAAATATCCATTTGATACTCCAGCCTAGGGAGCTTACCTCCCAAGGAAGTGAGTGTACTAGCAATGTCTTTAAACTTTCAGTGTAAGACAGTGGCTCACCTTCAGACTCTGGAGCACAGAAGTCTCCCAGATGGGGAAATTTGTTAACCAAGTCCTCCTCATCTTAAGTCAGGAGACACTTAAAAAGGGGACCACTGGAATGCTAATACTCCTTTCCAGAAGTAGGCCGCGCTACATAGAACCAGGCTGTGGCTTTGCAGGAGGAAGAGCTGGGAGAAGTTGATCTGAAAATGTAAAACTGGATAGAAGCAGTTGGAGAAACCAGGTCCTGAAGATGGCAGCCAACTCTTGTTCTAACTGGTTGTGGTGGAAAAGAGCCCAGACAAGAGACAAAGAGCAGAGTCTACTATAATGCTTTGCCTCACAGGAACAACTCGCTAGAACAACTTCACAGTCAAGAAAAAATGTCTGGGTGAGCAAAAATAGTATGCAGCTACAACAGTGTGCCCCTGGTGGACAGACATCTAAAATGCATGTTGATCTGCAAGACTTGCTAGGGCGGCACTCTGGCTGCTCACAGCTCTCAGTAACCCTCCTCCTGCTGCAGGTTATTTGATGTCCAAACAAATTTTTTGCATAATTTCAGCTTTTTTAAAAAAATTATAAAATGCCTATTTTTTTCATAAGGGCTGAGCACCTACAGCTCTCGCTGACTTCAGCTGGAGTTGTGAGTACTCAACATTTCTAAAGATCAGATCATATGTTTTAGCCCTTATGGCTGAAAAGAAAACATTCCAAATGTGAATTGATTCTGTGTTCTCTTCCTGAGTCTGCAGAAAACAACAAGATGTAAACCGCTTTAACTATAAATGTCCATGTCAAATTATATACCAAAATTTCTCACTATTTCACAGTTGATCATTTTAATTGAAACATCTAACTAAGGTGTATATCTAGTGTGGTTTTAATCATCTGGTGCTGATTGTGACAAATCTGACAATTTCCTGCAACATCCTTCAAAAACCTTAATGAATGAAGTTTAAGAATCTTTGCAATCCATTATATCAAATGCAAAGGTTATGTATTATTGTGGGCCAGGATTGTATATAATCTCTCCAACAGGGAAGAGTTATGAACTTCAAAGGAGGCACTGAATAATGTAAAAAGAAAATAAGAAAGAAATAAATACTTGTGGCACCTTAGAGACTAACAAATTTATTTCAGCATAAGCTTCCGTGGGTTGGAACCCACTTCATCGGATGCATGAATCCGATGAAGTGGGTTCCAACCCACGAAAGCTTATGCTGAAATAAATTTGTTAGTCTCTAAGGTGCCACAAGTATTTATTTCTTTCTTATTTTCTTTTTGCTGACACAGACTAACACGGCTACTACACTGTAACCTACTGAATAATGTGTCAGACAAGAATGGACTTTTGGGACAAACAGTAACAAGTTTGCCTGGGGAACCTCTACAGGGAGGTGAATGCAAATTCCTCAGCTCTGCTTATGCAAAAACCAAGCCTTTTGAAGATATGCCCTGGGGAGAGGACCATTATCTGCTGATTACCTGTTCCTGGAGTCTCAAGATCAAAGGCCCAAGCTATATAAAGGAAAAACTAATTTATCCATGGGTGTGCTAAGCTAAGGCTGTTATGAACTTGTGACCTTGGTTTAAAGTGCCGACTCCTACCAGAGCCCTTGGTGAATTAGGGGGATGATCTCTGGTAAGTTTATTAGCATGTTTGTTGGTACTTTTGTCATTTTTAATATGTTTTCTCTGTAATGTTTTCACTTAAGAATAAATGTGATTGCTTATTAAGAGCTGTGGGGTAACTTGTAATTGTTAGCAATTAGTTATTCATAGCCTTCGGAGAGAAAGCAAAGCACAGACATTGTGTGGCACTCAGTAGTTTCAGTGTCAAAGAGGAGGTTCCCAGATGTTGCTTCAAAATTTGCCATTGATGAGTTGATGCAGAGAAAAATACATAGATGCTTTGAATTACATTAAAAAATCCATCAGTCTCACTAGAAGCTGATGCTGCATCACTGACCACCAAGTTCAATGAATGAGAACTTCATGGGACAAAAAAAGCTCGAGGGTTTAACTCTCGGATCCATGTCTGCGCTCCTCTGTTCTTTCCTCTCATGTTGGCACTATTATCGTAGCCTTGACCTCTCATGTGAGCTATTGCAATTCCCATAGCTTCCAGCTTTTTAAGAAGCACATTTGTCATACCAGCTCCTGTAGTATCATCAATGTCAATAAATTCTAGAAAATACTCTCTGACAGTCACCATTGCAGGGACATTTTCACTAGGTTCTGTTGTTACAAAACGCACCATTAAAGTCATTTGTTCCGTATGGCTGATGTCAGGTGTGCAGTCCAGAATAACAGAGTAATATCTTGCTGACTTCAGATCTGCCACAATCTTCTGTTTGACTTTTGTTGCCAGTAACAGTATGATCTCATTTTGAATTGTTTTTCCAAGGTAGGGGTGTGTGTACATTTCTTGGGTGGTCACTCTTCTTAGATGCTCCTGGAGTATAGCATCAAACTCAGCCATCAGCTGCACAATTTTAAGGAAGTTTCCATGGTTTGTCATGGCTGATCTGAAGTGCCACGCAGTGCTAGGTTTTGGGTAGCAAGCATTCCCATACTGGCAATGAGCCTTTTCAGAACATTTTGCCAGTAAAGAGACTCAGATGCAATCTTCTCTTGATGCTGATCATCTGTGGTGACCTTTAACCTTAGTCCCATCTCAAGCTCTTTCCACCTATGGAATGCTCTCTGGTGATTTGCTGCCTTCTCATGGCATGCCAGATTTCTAGCCAGATTTTTCCAGTCCTTTGTTCCTGTGGAACCCAATGTGGCTGGAACATTAGACTTCAAGAGTTTGCAACAAAAACAGTATGCAGCATTCTGGGTTTTTGAGTACATAAGCCATGGCCTCTCCACTTTGTCACCATTGGGGATTTCACACCAGTAATGTGTTGGATGGAAACTTCTATTTTCATTGTCTTTGGGGAACATAAAGTTTTTCACTTGCTGTGGCCCATGCAATACAAGGAAGTCCCTCAGGCTACTGCTCAAGTGCGTCCCCGGTCCTGGATCATCTAGACTTAAGGAACCAAACTCAGCAGCCGCTGTTTCTTGTGCCTTGTAGTGGGGTGACTACTCCACTCCTGCCCTAAAGGGGTTAAAGCAGCCCGGGAGAGGGCTGTGAAGGGGAAGAGCAGGCTGATTGGGAAAGCAGCCACAGCTGGGCCATGCTCCAATCAGACTGTAGCTGGCCCTACAAAGGCCAGTGAAGCCAGGAGCTGGAAGCAGTCTCCCTCTAGCTGAGGAGGGAGATGGGACTAGCTGCCTGGGGAGTCTAAGGGTACCAGAGTGACGCAGGGCTGTAGAAGGCCAGAGGAGATGGGGAGCTCCTGGCCGGCAACTCCCCAGGCTGCAGGGCCTTGTCCAAGGCCAACGGAGGTACTGGGGCTAGGTAAAGGCAGCAGATCTGAACCTCCCTTGCCTATGATGGCTGGCTATTACAGACTGCAGTCTGCCTCAGTGAATGGGGGCTTGATAATGATTGGCATTAGCCCATAGGCTGAGGCAAGGTGAGGATAGAGGGTGGACGGGTTCCCCTGGGAGGGGAGACCCAGCGACTGAGGGGGTACTGCCATGGGGAAGCACCCCAGTCAAAGGGGCACCTGGGTCCGGGAGGGACATGGGGCCAACGGCGAGCGGGACAGCAACCTGAAGAGAGCACTCCAAGCTGGAAAAAGAGCTAATTCCCGGACAGCCAGCAGGAGGTGCCACGTGGCTGAGTCCCGCACTGTTACATGCCTCCACCACACTTTTCTCTGATCTACACTTTTCTTCCGGAACGTGCATGGTTACATCCATTTGAGATGGAGATATGGATGCTTCAGTAGCTGCCAGGTCACCTGCACTCTGACTAACCGGAAGATCAGGCATCTCCTCACCACTCACATCCTCACTGGGGCTGGAAGGCTCACCTTGAACATTTGTGTCTATGTATCTCAAAAAAACTCCTTCCTGCTTAGATAGAAAAGCTTCCTTTGCTTTCTTTCTTTTTCTGAATGCTGCCCCAGAGAGGCATTTTCTTCTTTCACTCAGGACTGATGTTCTGTGCCAGCTATAGTGGCTATCAACACTCAATTGAAGAGGACAAATAAGCAGGCTGGTAGCAGGGCCTGAGTGAGGGAAGATATCAGCATCTTAAGGGCCTAACTGGCTCCTATTACTTCAGCTGACTGCCTGCTCTCCTCAAGTGGGTTCAGGGAAGCAGCAGGAAACAGGAAGCTCCCTGAGAAGCTGGTGTTAATCAGTCCAGACTCCTGGGGGTGCTAGAGAGGTACATAAGAGGCTCCTCCTCCTCTCTCTCCGTGCAGCTCCTGCTGCTTTCTGTTATTCCTTCTCACCTTTTCTCCTGCCTGCCCGTTATGTCTCTTGTGCCCTCCTTCCTCCAGCACAGCACTCCACCATCTCTGTGCATCTAGAGCAGAGAGAATATATATGCACCAGCAGCAGACACAATTTTCTACACTCTGGGTCCTAGTGGCGCCCCCACCCCCCCCACCCCACAGTCTGGCACCTGTTTGCCTCAGTTTGCTTCATAGTAATGCCAGCCCTGAAGGAGAATAAGCAACACTTACCCCTGAAGAGACAACTGTAGTGATGACTAGGTGGCTGGGGTTTGAATATGTGGGGATCAAAATGAAGGTATCAAAAAGTATAGACCACTTGTCTTCATTGGGCAGGAATCCTGTCTAGGAAAGTGTAAGTGGTAAAAAGTGCATCATGCAGGATTTCTTCTGCAGAGGCCTCAGGTATAACCCTAGTAAGTGGGGTCACATGGGTGCATGAAGCTATTAAGCCTAGCATCTGCAGGAAGAACAGTACACTTCTCGGAGGGTGGGATCCCAGAGGATACTATCTCCCAAATGGTATGGAAAACTCAGTGCTTGGAATAATCCCATCTTTTACAGCAAGATAAAAATAGATGCTTCATTGCTTAGGCAAAACCTCAAGGGTTAGAACTATCTGTATGCTTTCCCTAGAAACAAGAACACTCCCTGAGCTCATAGTACTCTTATCAGTCAACAGTCTAAATACAGGGAAACAATGATACTTGTGTTGTCTGACGAATGAAGACTCAGCAGTGAAAACATTCAGTGATATAGAAAGACCAAAGGGTAGGATACCATAATGGTGGTGGCCTTTTCCTACACAAAACCAGAAATATTTCTCATAAAATGGATGGATTATCAAGTATAAGAGATGTTGTCAACACAACCGCTTTTCTTTCTGTAACAAGAAATAATAGGAGTAGAACATGTTCTCCTTTTTACTACTAAAGGACCACCTCTATGCCCTCTTTTTGGAGAAGGAAGATAACTTCTTCCCTTAATATCTTCTCCTAAGAGGGATCTCTGAAAATTGAGCGGAAGAGGAAAGGGTACAAATCTAAAACTGAATAGTTGAAGGCTGTTGATTATCACATCAAACTTTCTGCCTGGCGCTCAATGCAACAGGCAATCTTACCACTGAGATAGGGCAGACCACTGACAAAATGTTTGAACTTCTGCCTCAAAGAGGAGTGTCTATGGGCAGACTTCTAGTCTGTTGGAGGTCAAGGAAGAGCTGTGCCTCTAGAATCCAAAGAGAATAGTACCCTCTTACTGAAGGCATTTAAAGTAGCTAAAGATGTCTGGAAAATTGTCCAAAAGCCTTCAACCTTTTTTAAGCTGTCATCTCTTTCTTCACTAACAGATCTTTTCACACAGAAAGTGACCTACTGTGGTCTGAACTTCATACAGCAATGTGGTGCTCTTCAGACAAGAGAACTAGTGAATGGTAATGGCTGCATTATAATGGGCACTGTATGCTAACTCGTAGGGCATGTTTGGCCATCATCTCATCTTCAGACACAAAGAATTTAAGATCATGCATGAACTGAGAAAGGATTTAATCAAAAATGAGCAACAGCTTGTAACACAAGAAAGTTACACTTCTCAAACATGGCTTGCTAACTATCAATTCACACCTGCAAGATTACGTCTTTTCCAGGACCAGTGAGATTTTTTTTTAATTATATGTTTTAAAAAGTGTTTTTTCCTTAAGAGTTTAGTTATTTTACAATCTAGCTTTTTAGTTCTGTTGACCTAATAACAAGATCAGTCTCCCTTTGATAAAGATACACTGGTAAAGTGGGAATGAAAAAAGGAAAACATACTTGAAATACTCGCTAGAATATAGTTTTTCAAACATTGTAAATGTAACTATCCTCTTTGCACTGGCAACTTACTTGTGTCTAGATAGTGAAGCGGAAATGTACAGAAAAGACCATAAGAGCTGCTTCAGCCTCATGGAAACCTATGAGATGCAACCTGCTGTTTTTGATATCCTGTTGTTACTCTTTTCCATTCCAACAAGGATATTTAATGAAAAAGAGAAAATACCAGTAGCTGTAGTTCTTTAATCTGGCTCCCTCTGGCTATTTACGCTTGTAGTATCTAGGTGTTTATGCTGCACATTCCAGGATCACAGAGAGAGCAGTGTTCTCTGGAGATACTTGTTCTTTCTATTCACCCTGCTTCACACAGGGTTTCAAAAGTATAAAAGGGGAAATGGTCTCAGCCATCCTTCAGTTCTTTCCACTACTGCAGGAATTCTTAACCCAAACTCTAAAGAAGTAAAGAAAGCAAGAGAGGAATGTGAATATGCAGAGGGGTAACACTCTCTAAGAGCAGATCTACACTTAAAATGCTGCAGCAGCTTCTCCCATCAGCGTAGTTAGTCCACATCCATGAGAGGCTGTATCTACATGGACAGGAGAAGCCCTCTTGTTGACATATTGCTGTCTACATACTGGCTTAGGTCAGTATAACTGCATTGTTCAGAGGTGTGGATTTTTCACTTCCCTGAGCGACATAGTTATACTGATGTAAGTTTATAGTGTAGACCTGGCCTAAGAATTATAGTCGTGGGAATATAACTTATGTCACGTTGAGGTGGTCCACATATTTTCATTTGTACAAGTTTGGCAAGCAGTACCACCCCAAAAAAGGTGGGCACAGATGTTTTAGGAGGTGAACAAGAATTTCAGAACTGCTAAAATGAGCAACAGCTCTGGATACCAGGTCCAGAGCGTCTAAGGGTATGTCTATACTTACTTCCTGGTTCGGCGGGAAGCAATTGATCTTCTTGGATCGATTTATCGCATCTTGTCTAGACACGATAAATCGATCCCGGAAGTGCTCGCCGTCGACACCGGTACTCCTGCTCCGCGAGAGGAGTACGCGGAGTCGACGGGGGAGCCTGCCTGCTGCGTCTGGACCCACGGTAAGTACCTTTTAGTTCGAACTAAGATACTTCGACTTCAGCTACGTTATTCACATAGCTGAAGTTGCGTATCTTAGTTTGAACCGGGGGGTTAGTGTGGACCAGCCCTTAGAAGGGACTTATGATAGGTTAGTCCACCCTTTAAGGGCAGTGGTGCCAAAGGGTCAGCCCACCACCCAGTTATATAGCATGGTCCTTTAATGTTTTGAGAGGTTTTGAAGTATGCAAGGATCTAGCAAATAAGAGGTATTGCTGGAGAGGAAGAAGTCCTGGCAATAAACAGGATGTGTGGGAGAAAGTCAGTTACTGTTTCTTTAAGGGTCCAGGACTAGTGAACTTGCAGAGTGGGTGAGGCAACCTACAGGGGATGAGCTGGGAGAAGGGGACTGGCATATATGCTACCTCCACCCCCTTAGCAGGATAGACACCAGCAGTAGAAGGCTGCCTCTAAGTCCGAGGACTAATTGGGAGAAAGGGGCCAGCTGAAGGAGAAACTGGCTAAGGGTCTATAGAAGGCCTAAATTACAATTAGCTCCAGGAAGGAGAACTGGAGACTCCTGCCTTAAGGAGAAACAGAGGGACTGACTAAGTTTCAATCCAATTTTGGGGAGGAGAGATATAGGGACTTCTGTCTTAAAAGAGGGTTACCATTTAGGCTACCTCTACACTACGAGCTAGGGGTGTGATTCCCCTGCTCGTGTACACCTACTTGTGCTAGCTCTCATCAAGCTAGCATGAGTTTACACAGCAACATAGCCATGGTAGCAGAGGCTTGGCTAAGCTTGCTGAGCAGAAACCCACCTAAACTGGTGAGTACGTACTCTGCTGCCGCTACCTGTGGTACCTCGGCTACACTGCTATTCATACTTATACTAGCTCAATGAGAGTGTACACAAGCAGGGGAATTACACCCCTGGCTTGTACTGTAAACATAACCTTAGGGTCTGTCTACACGGGCAAGTTTCTGCGCAGTAAAGTGGCTTTCTGTGCTGTAACGCTCAAGGTGTACACACTGCCAAGCCACTTAGTGCGCAGAAACTGCACAGTTGCAGCACTTTAAAAAAACTACCCCAAAGAGAGGCATACAGCTTTCTGAACTGGGGTTACAGCACTGCAGTGCCAGTGTAGAAACCGTGGTCCATTACAGCGCTGCGATTGGCCTCTGGGAGGTTCCACAATGTCTATTCTCGCCTCTCTGGTCATCAATTTGAACACTACTGCCCTGCCCTGAGGTGACCAACCATCATCCCCACCCCATAAATTATTCTGGAATTTTGAAAGTCCCCTTCCTGTTTGCTCGGTCATGCGTGCAGTGGTCTCAGTGCATCTTTCCAGGTGCCCATGCCTGCGCCACACACTAAGCGATCCCCCGTTTGGAGCAAATCCAAGCTGCTGGACCTCATCAGCATTTGGGGAGAGGAGGCTGTCTAGTCCCAGCTGCGCTCCAGCCGTAGGAATTATGATACCTACGGACAGATTTCACAATGCATGACAGAAAGGGGCCCGGACCGGGACACATTGCAGTACAGGGTCAAAGTGAAGGAGCTGCAGAACGCCTACCACAAGGCGCGGGAGGCAAACTGCCGCTCTGGTGGTGTGCCCACGAGCTGCTGGTTCTACAAACAGCTGGACGCGATACTCGGCAGCGACCACACCTCCACTCCGTAGACCACTGTGGATACTTCGGTGGTTCGCATGCCAGTTGAGATTTAACTGAGCCAGGAGGAGGTAATCTTGGAAGAGGATGTGGAGCGGGAGGGGGACCCAGAGGCAGAGGATGACTTGGAGGTCAGAGATGCATGCAGCCAGGAGCTCTTTTCTACCCCAGAAGAGGCTAGCCAGTCACAGCTGTCAGATATTGGTGAAGTGCAAACAGGAGAGGAGGCCCCTGGTAAGTGGACCTGATTTTGGGAATCGCTGAAGCGAGTTGTTGGGGGCAGGAGGGTTGCAGAAAGTAGGCTTGTCTCCCACTGCATGCCTATTTTGAGTGGCGGAACAGACTGTTGATAGACTCCCTCACTTCACAAATATTATGGCGCGTACAGCATGCGGCTATAAGCATAGGAATATTGTCATCGGCCAGGTCCAGCTTCCCATAGAGGCAGCCCCAGTGGGCCTTTAAACAGCCAAAGGCACACTCAACAGTCATTCTGCACTTGCTCAGCCTGTTGTTGAACTGCTCCTTGCTGCTGTCAAGTTGCCCCATGTATGGCTTCATAAGCCACAGCATTAAGGCTTAGGCAGGGTCTCTCAGGATCACAATGGGCATTTCGACTTCCCCTACAGTGATCTTCTGGTCCAGGAAGAAAGTCCCTGCTTGCAGCTTCCTGAACAGGCCAGCGTTCTGAAAGATGCATGAGTCGTGCACCTTTCTGGACCAGCGTGCGTTAATGCCGGTGAAACGCCCACGGTGATCCATAAGCACCTGGAAAACCATTGATAAATACCCCTTGTGATTAATGAACTTGGTGGCTAGGTGGTCTGGTGCCAGAATTGGAATATGCATGCCATCTATCGCCCCTACACAGTTAGGGAAGCCCATTTGTGCAAAGCTATCTACAATGTCATGCACGTTGCCCAGAGTCACCGTTTTTCGGAGCAGGATGCGATTAATGGCCCTGCAGACTTCCGTCAGCATGAGTCCAATGGTAGACTTTCCCACTCCGAACTGGTTAGCGACTGATCGGTCGCAGTCTGGAATAGCCAGCTTCCACAGTGCAATTGCCATGTGCTTCTCCAATGGCAGGGCAGCTCTCATTCTTGTGTCCTTGCGCCGCAGGGCTGGGGCGAGCTCATCACACAGTCCCATGAATGTGGCTTTCCTCATCCAAAAATTCTGCAGCCACTGCTCGTCATCCCAGACAATGTGATCCCACCACTCACAATGGGTGATCACAATGTGATCCCACCACTCAGTGCTTGTTTCCTGAGCCCAAAAGTGGCATTCCACTGTGGTCAACACCTCCATGAATGCCACAAGCAATCTCGTGTTGTAGCTAGTATGCGTGGTGAGATCAATGTTGCACTCCTCTTGCCTTTGTAGTTTAAGAAATAACTCCACTGCCATGCGTGATGTGTTGGTCAGAGCGAGCAGCATACTGGGCAACAGTTTGGGATCCATTCCCACAGCCCGAAGAGGCAGGGAGCGCAGGACACAAACGGTTGAAAGGTGGCACCAAATGTGGACAGAAGTACAGGGACTGCTGGGAAGCAAAGCAATGCATCACGGGGCATTGGGACAAGACCCAGGATGCCCCATGACCTCCTCCACCTTCCCACAACTCTTAGCGGCTGAAGAGGAAGAGGTGCTCTGTGAGATAGCTGCTCAGAGTGCACCGCTCCGAATACCACTGCAAGTGCCGTAAGTATGAACATGCTATTACGCAGGAAGCTGACAGTTTGAACACACAACAACCGTTTCCCTTCAGCGCTCTCTGAGAGGCACTGTAACTCTGCCAGTGTAGACATACCCTTAGAGTACTACCTCACCTCCCAGAAGGAGCAAGAAAGATTACAAGAATTTTTACAGAGACCAAAAGTGGGTGTGAACTGGGATGACTGAGTGAGTTGCACTGTGAAGACTTAATAAATATTTAATAAAGCAGACCCCAGAAAGGGGCTACATGTTTTGAACAAATCTAGCCTGGGTAATTGATTGAAAGAACCCAGGAAGTGCTCAGTGCGATACACCGGCAGAGAGGTGAGGAACCACAAGGGGGTGTGCTGAAGGACAGTCCCATGACAGGATTGCAGCCTCATTCTCCCAAATCAGGCTTCATTTGCATGGGGAAAAAATGGTTTAAATCCCACATAGAGCCTCAAGTAGCAGCCTTGCAAAATGTAATGATGAAGACTATCTGAAGGCATATTATATCTCCTGGTGGCTGCACATCTGCTAGGTCACAGCAATTCTGAAACACAGTCACATTGAAGGCAAATTCTGAACTGTGATGGACAGATCCCTGATCTCATATGCATATACCCCAAAAGAAGAAAGAAATTGTGGATAGATTTGGAGATATATAGATAATAACTTAAGACCCAGTGGACACAAAGTATGGGGCATAACTTCCCTGGATCTAAATAAGGTTCAGGGAAAATACAGACAAGCTAGTACCCAGAAAGAGCTGGAAGTAGAAGAGAGACTATGTTAGCCATCTAGTTTCCATAACCAGGACTTCACCCAAATTCATGTCTAGAGATCTGGTGACTTTCACTGGCTGACCAAAAGTAATTACAGTACCAATTGATGCCTATAAGGTGCCTGTCACAGGACTGATCCTTTAAGAGGGAATCAGGGACCCACCTACCTGTTACAAGCTCCTATAACAGAAAATGAGCCAACTTATACCCATCTGGATCCAATTAAAAAATTAGGTGACTTATTGCCAGTTGTTTAGCAAATATGCCTCATAAAGGGTTACAAGCACTCAATTGGGCTTTAGAAAACAGGAAGTACCTGAGGAGAGTAGCTCTCAGGAGAGTTCACCAGAGCAAGGAATCCGGATGGTGTGTTCTCAGAGAGAGCAGCTCCACAACAGTAGCAGGGGGAGGAGGAGAAGGGATGATAACAATGAAAAGGGCAAAAGAATAATGCCAGGAGCCTGGGGGGCTGCAGCTGGCTGGACAAAAGTGGCTGCAGGTGAGTGCTGCAGCAGATTAAGGTAGAGACTGGACCGGACCCAGAGAACCACAGGCCCCACAGAGGAGGGCTGTGCAAACCCCAAACTCAATGGGACAGACTTTCTATTTCAAATATATTTCGATTTAATAAAGTAGAACTATAACAGGGGAACTTTGTTTTTCATTCTTTTGGACTGTGTATCATTCTTAGGGGAAACTGAGGTAGGAAGAACCTATAGTGCCACGCTCAGCCAGCAGGAGGCATTATAGGCGCAGCCACCACCCCAATACAATGCTCTATAATTAGTGGGTAGTCTCAATTCAGTTTTTAATTCACAGGTGTACGTGTCACAGAAATCACTATCACAAATAGGACCTTTATTAGTTAAAGTAGAGAAGGCCAAAAATTGGATGAGCTTTCAGAAAAAACTACCTTCTAACCTTTATACCTGACTCTCCAAGGTTGAAGAGAACAGGGATGAATGGGTGCGTATGGTGTGTGTGTAAACTGCATGGGCAATATGGAGAAGTTTGGATTGCAGCTGATACACAAGTTCTATGGAGAAACAGACACATCACCTTTCTGGGTGCTGCCAATCTGAGTCCTTTCACAATATCACAAGCACTAACCTGATAAACACAAAAAAAGGGCAGGTCACTTGAGTAGGTACTATGGCAGAGCAGTTGGCACA
The DNA here is from genome assembly GCA_033296515.1 of Macrochelys suwanniensis. NCBI lineage: Eukaryota > Metazoa > Chordata > Testudines > Chelydridae > Macrochelys > Macrochelys suwanniensis. Next base: position 27,208,888 of record CM065776.1, read on the forward strand.
CTCCACAGGGAGCCAGAGGCTAACACAGGAATGCATCCTGCTCACACTGGGTTATGCCAATAAATTGTATTTAGATAAAATAGGCGTCTCAGAAGCATTGTCTGGATTAAAAATAAACATGTAATGGAAAGCCATAGGAGTTGAATGGACTGAAGTACTGTAGTATTCCAAAGGATCAGGACATAAATACTGACCAGCATACTGGAATATTAGTAGCAATTTCCTTTTAATACAGATCATGAATAAGTTTTAAAAAACTGAAGCCTTTATGGAGCTCACCTAATAGATCAAACTAAAATTTGAATTTTTTAAATTTTCACCTCCATTCTATTAGCCAGCAAAATACTTTTCCAGAGAATATCTTTAAAAAATTTTAAAAAAAATTTAAAAATCCAGAAAGTGCCATCAAGTGCATAGGGAAGAAACATAAGCAATGATTCTAAGAAGTTTTGCCTGCAGGATTGGACTCATTTTGAGTAAACAAGAGTACTGGGGGGGAAAAAAAAAAATTATCTTCAACCATTATTATAAGTTGCTGCATCAAGCATCTCCAAATTCTAGGATACCTGAGGTTCATCTCCTCCCTCTAATCCTGTAGCTGCCTCAACTTAATAGGACACCATTATCAGATAACTACTATATAGCAGTACTTCCAAGAACATGGAAAGACAGTCTACTGGCTTCCATTACAGTGCCATCCCTGAGAAACTCTTGAAGTGTTACTTCTGTGAATGACTTACAATAATGTGCTATATTATCTGTGGCCCTTATTCTGCCATGTCCATAACACAGCAGTCATCATTTGGGACTCTATCTTTATTGTTTTTAATGTGAAATCACTACTCTAAGAACAAAAGATTGATACAGGACAGGGGAATTTCATGATGAACTGTAGAAAAGTATCATGTTCACCCAAAAGCAAGTAACAATTCTAAATGATAATTTTTATTTGTTTTTCTTAGCTCCTGTATGTCAAATTACCTGAGCTATGGGGGGAATCTGACTTTGGCCTGGCTGATTTTGTATGCAAACAGCATCGCTCTCTGCCACAGAATCTGTTGCACTTCCATCCTGTTGCGATTCAACCATTTCCATGGTCATTTGTCTAAAAATAAATAATATAGTGCAAGGAAATGAATTCAGACCCGAAGAAGGGATATTTATTTCAACTCTATTAAATTATTTTTCTCCTCAACTCCCAATTTCAGCTCTTTAAAATATCTGACAAAAGAGCAACCCAACAGTATCCTAGCATCACAATGTGTTGCCATGCATGACCTGTAAATTAGGAATCAAGCTCACTCTCTTGGCTAGCAAGGACTAGATGCAGTGTATAAGCAATACTCCCAGCACTGAGTAAGGAAATCAAAGACTCATTCTCTAGCAACCCAGATACTATGTCCAGATACTAGCTTGCGCTGCTGATTCCAGGAAGAGACCTATAGTGGAAGGAACATTAAAACAAGGGGAAACTGAAGATGAGAAGAGTTAACTGGGAAAAACAAGAGGACCATTCTGAGGAACACTGAGGGAGAAATATCTGGCAACTATTTATTCAGTCAGGTCTATAAAAGAAGCAGTAGTGCGTAGATTCAGTATAGTATAGGTGGAAGTGACAATTAGATGTCTAGGAAGAATTGGTTAGAAATTTTTATCTTTTCTTTATTCAATTAGGTTAGACAGTCATAATACTGTGTATCCTGCAGTGGAGACAATCAGATAGATCCACAAGATTAATATCTAACAAGTGAGTTTATTCTAGATTACTATGCCTGGATTGTTTTTTGTTTTGTTTTGTGATGAAAGCAAAACCTCCTTCAATTCTTATCTCTATAAATTAGCCACTGGATATACCAGAGTAGGAAATTATTAAAATATTGAGACATCTGGAAAGTGTTGAGAGAAATATTGTACGTAAATCCTACTGTTCTGTCCCACTAAATAGAAATATCATCCTCCTTTAGACGAAAAATAATTTTATTATATACTTTTGTCTCTTTTGCTAACAGTAATTCCAAACATGAAGATTTCATATTCAGGGCACTGAACTGATTTTGTTTTGAACCAAATGACAGATGTTTAACAATTAATTTTTAAATTGGTATCAGCAACTCACTTGTGATTTTTTTATCCTGTAAATCTTAAACCTAAGCTTGGGTAAATTACATCCATCAATTGAAACATATAAACTGAAAGATTATGTTAGTGGAGAAAACTTTCAAATATATTGGCTACACAAAAACACAATTACCTTACAGTTGTTTTTCCATGATATTTTTTGACACACTTGCTCATAATGGATGGTGGGAGTGTTTAAAACAAGAGCTTGGTTTTCCTCAGCTCACTTTCTCTCCTTCTGAACACTGCAGTGAAATTATGATGTTGAAGTTGTGATGTCACAATCATCACCATAGCAACAAACCAATGTCACAAACAGTATACAGCCTTCACTGCAGGCTCAAGGAGAAGTGTGACATTAAAAGAAAGATCGTGTTCAAACACATACCAAATATTATAGAAAATGCAGGAAAAGACCAGACAAGGAAAGGAAAATCACCTGTTTGTTTTCTAATTTTTCTGAAGATATAATATGACAGGGTTCCTATTCTTGGGTCTTCTGCTATCATGTTTGGAACTCCCTGTTTGAATGGTTTTGAGGCCCCTGAAGTACCCATACATATTTTTAATGCACAGGCCAACTCCTGGTATCTCAGTGCTCTCTGGAATGTTATTTCTTTGAGTGAGAAACAAATAGCTCCTTAAACACTACACATAATTTATGTTCAAAATAAGTCATCAAAATGTTTGTCTCTTACTATGGTTGAGAAGGAATCAAGTTAAACGGTATCATCAGAGAAGCAGAATTACAGGTAATTTTCGTATCTCTAAGAATACAGTCTTGACTGAATACACAAAAATGCCCTGCCTCCATCCATCCCAACCCCCTGTGCTGATCTCAGGTTTCAGTGTCTCTTAGTAACTAGGTCTTGAGTGATTTATGGCTTTAATGGTTAAAATTGCCACCTTGAATTCTATCAGAAAATTCTCAGGAAGCTCACAGAGTGCTAGTATTCAGAACTCTTAAAATAAAGTTCCTCTTAAACTAGCTTGTTTCCAAATGGTGTCAGTGTACACCATGAGGAATGTATTAGAATAGTCTATTTTTTGTGTACTTTGTTAGAAAAAATATTTAGTACATCAACAGCAGTTCTAATTCAATCCATAATAATACAGTATTTAATATATACCCATATGGTACCTCCTGCATTCCTGTTTTTTCTTGTGAGTACCTTTCCCCTGGATATAATGCTAAAATAATAGTGCCGTCAAAATCTCAGGCTGTTGAGAGCGCTGGTGCTCAGTATGCACCAAGTACTTAAATCAGAGGAGAGTGTATAACTTTAAATGGGGCAATTCTGGATTGACTCATAGACTACTCTGAAGATCTCCTACTGCATCCAGCCACTTCTTCCTATAGCACATGTGAGAAGAGTATCTTGCTGAATTACTGTACTTCTTATGCACATACCCAGTATAGTAATAGGCAACGATCTGGGAAGAAATAGTCTTTCTCCTGGAAATGTCACTATGACCCAAGACTCAGCCATGAGGACACTAGTTGTTTAATATGTACATACAAAAGGACCTCCCCATAGATCAAAACAGCTTAAATACCAGGATCAGTAATGTAATTAGTATGCATTACCAACATAGTCACTAAAACTTTCTTCTGGAATTAAGAGTAGGATCCTGATTATTTTACCCGATGCAACTCCAAAATCATACCTTCATATTTCATATCCAAGATTTTCTGTCACTCAGAGATAAAGTTTAGTTCAAAATTACTAATTTTACCCCCGTCCCATGGAAAATGTTCCATTGACTTCTCTTGGCAAGGATCATCTATCATGCTGTAGAAACTGACATGTTTCCAATTTTACTACTTTATTGCTTTGGGCTTGATCTATATTAAGTCTGGACCCATACATCCATTAGTTAGAAATGTAGCACTTTTCTCGCTTTGGTGAAAAGGCAGTCTCAATTAGCTGCTGAATGTCATTGCCTGTTGCTCTAAGTAACATTGAAACAAAAGCAATAAAGTGTTTGAGGAAAATGCCTATGTAGTTTTGTAATCTTGACAGGATCTTTTATTTCCCAGATAGGGACTTAATCCAGCACCCATGAACAGACAGTTATTAATTCAGTACAGAGACTACCAAAATGGAAGACTTTTTCTTCCTATAATATCAGCAGAGTTTTGATTAGAGGCAAACCACCAATGACAAAGGAAATGTATTGACAGATCCATTGCTCCTAAATGTCAAAACAAGGCTCTACATCAGGGGTGGGCAAACTACGGCCCACGGGCTGGATCTGGCCCATCAGGGCTTTGGATCTGGGCCACTGGATTGCCGCCCCTGTGGCGCCACAGGCCCCGCACCACTCCCAGAAGTAGCCGGCACCACATCCCTGCAGCCCCTGGGCGGGGGCGGGAGGAGAGAGCTCTGCTCGCTGCCCTCGCCTGCAGGCACTGCCACCCGCAGCTCCCATTGGCCAGAAATGGGGAAGCACGGCCAATGGGAGCTTCGGGGAGATACCCTCAGGTGAGGGCAGCGCGGAGCCCTCTGCCCCCTCTCCCCCAGAGGCCGCAGGGACATGGTGCCGGACGCTTCCAGGACGCAGTGCGGGGCCAGGGCAGGCAGGGAGTCTGTCTTAGCCCCACTGTGTGAGCTGCCACCCCGGAGCCGCTCCAGATAAGTGGCGTCGGGCCGGAGCATGCACCCTGAACCCCTCCTGCACCCCGCACCCCAACCCTCTGCTGCACCCCTCCTGCACCCCAAACCCTTGCCCTGAGCCCCCTGCCGCACCCTGCACCCCTCCTACACTACAAACCCCTGCCCTGAGGCCCCAACCCCCTGCCCTGAGCCCCCTCATACACTCACACCATTCCTCCACCCCAACCCCTTGCCCTGAGCCCCTTCCTGCACATCACACTCCCTCCCACACCCCTTCCCGGATCCAAACCTCCTGCCCCATCCCTACATTCATGGCCCTGCATGCAATTTCTCCACCCAGATGTAGCCCTCAGGCCAAAAAGTTTGCCCACCCCTGCTCTACATACCTCTTTGGGGCAGGGACCATCTTCTTCTGTGTTTGTGCAGCACAAAGAACAGTGGGGTTCTAGTCCATGACTAGGGCTCCTAGGTACTGCAGTAATAAAAATAACATCCAGTTTTTACCCCTTATTTCATCAGAAGTCCAAAGGTCTTTGTAAAAGCGTTATAGGATCCATGAGTAATGGAATTAAGTTTTAGCTTTATATATCCAGCAAGGATCTTAACTCATTTTGATGACAGAGATCACGTTGTCTGGTAAATCAGGAACAATAAACAGTTTATTTTTGTTTGTTTTTTAAGGAAGACTGATCTTTCTAACCATTATAACTTTATAGGCCTTGAATATGGACTTAATCCTAAACTCAAAAATTGCTTTTTTATATATAAACATGGTTTAATTACAAATCAAATACATATCATGAGATTTATTTTGATATTAAATATTAATAGGATTGTTACATTTTTCATCTGGGTTGCTTACTACCTTTCACAAGTTACGAGGCAATACACTTACATTAATTAGGCAGGATTTTTATCTTAATACACACAAATTACATGACTGCACTTCCATGAATTATGGTTGAAAATATATTCTGTAACTTAATGTAAGGCAAATGTATGTGTTTTTTTGCCTGGAGATGGTGAGGAAAAATCACGGGGCTGGAAACATATATGCCTATTTTCTCTGTCTCACTAATGACATTGTGATAACTTATTGTGACATTGTATATTGTGTATCCAGTACTGAGATTTTGCGGTTTGAGTAACAGGTACACTCTGCATTTGGAACTGTGTTTATCTGTGTCTTTACGGTTAAATTTGCAGTACTTAACTTTCTCAGAATGTCAGGAAATCTGAAATCCTCTAAGGAAATGCTTTTACTGTTTGAAAACGTATTAAATTATATTGCATTGTGATTTATTTCTTTTATGTATCAGTTTCTTTAATCTAGTGTTTTCAAAGTTTATTTCAGATTGTGGGATGGATGTTTGGCACTGTCCTCATATCAGAACTATGTTGACATAATGCTCAATTAATGAGAAAATGCCAGTACATTAAGAGTGTTACTGGCAATAGATTTTATATGTGGAAATAGCTTGAAAACGGTGTCAATAAAGATGTCAGACATGTAAAAGAGAAAAAAGAGAGGCAGAAGTAACCCTCTTCTACCCCTCCTCCCAAAATAAACTTCATAGCTAGAAAATTCATTCCACCAGAAACCATTTTCCTTGAGCTACAGAAGCAGCATTGACTGTATAAAAGCCAAGTAGAAGTAGCCATTGCTAGAAGGGAAAGCTGATCATGTGTAGAGCCCTGCAAATCTGCAGATATCCGTGGATAACTGCAGACCATGTTTGCGGATAAACGCTGTCATAAATATAGGGGGAAGGGTAGCAACCTTTATGTATCCTTGGCAACTGTACTGGATTGCCTTACCTGTAAAGAGTTAAGCAGTTCAAATAACCTAGTTGGCAACTGACCGGAAGGACCAATGAGAAAGGAAAATACTTTCAAATCGAGGAGGGGGAATTTGTTTGTTGTTCCCTCTCCGGATGGAGGGAGAAGCCAAGCAGGTACAATATCTCCTGAAAATATACCTGGAATAATTCATCTAAAACCACAGAAACTGTGAGTAGGGCAAGGAAATACGTTAGGTTATCTTTTGTTTTGGCTTGTGAATTTTCCTATGCTACAGGGGTAGTTTCATTCCTGTTTTTGTAACTGTGAAGTTGAGCCCAGAGAGGAATCCTCTGTGTTTTCAATCTTTTTAGTACCCTGTAAAGTTACCTTCCATCCTGATTTTGCGGGTGTGATTCTTTTACTTTTTTCTTTATAAATAAAGTTCTTCTTTTAAGAACTTGATTGATTTCAGTGTCCTGAAGACAAAGGGTCTCGTCTGTGCTCACATTGCTAAAGCAACTGGTTGGTAGTTTATTCTCAAGCCTCCCCAGGAAAGGGGGTGAAGGGGCTTGTGGGGATATTTAGGGGGATAGGGATACCAAGTGACCCTTCCCTGAATATTTTATGTAATATTGGTGGTGGCAGCAATATCAGTTTAAGGAATTAGTGCCTTAGAGAAGTTTTATCCTAAGCTGGTAAAATATAAGCTTAGGGGGTCTTTCATGCAGGTCCCCAGAGTTCAGAGTGGGGGGGTAACCCTGACAGATGCAGATCCAAATTTTATATCTAGAGCCCTGCAAATCTGCAGATATCCACTTTGTATCCACAGACCATATTTGTGGATCGTGGATTGGATGCAGATACAAATTTTGTATCTGTGCAGGGCTCCAATCATGTGACCCAAGACAGGCAGATGCCATTCAAATTTGGAGACATGAACCTTTCTTTTAAAACTTTTTCTTTCCCACTGAAGGGAGACTGATTTTTTTTTTTTTTTTTAAAAAAAGCTTAGCCCTAAAAAGGTTAACAAAATACTTTTAAGGAAAATGATTGCATGCTGTTTTTAATTTTGAAATCCTTATAATAAAAAAAAAATCTTTAATATTTGTTGATGAGATTTAGCTGCATAACCAGTAATCAAACAGCTCCAGAGTTCAGTATGACCTGAAGCATCAGATACCTTCATTAAATACACAGAGCCATTGTAAAATAATTAGTTTATTCCAATACACTTTTATGATATAAAATATCAGAATGTATAAATTCTCAACAAAGGTTGCTTAGTAGTAAAAAAACTGCTTCTAAATAAAAGGCAGATAAGCTGTGTGATTCAGCACTTCCACTGATGTCTCACCGAGAGCATCATTTTTCTGCCTCTGCAAATCTTTCAAATGTCTGATGGACGTTACATATTTCAAGGGTTTTCTTCTTCTTGGCTACCAACCCTGTAAACTTCATTCATAGAGCACAGGGCCTTGTGTTTGAGGGAAAGTTGAAGACAGGAAACTCAGAATCCATTTTTTAATGGATTTCAAGGCCATTATTTTTTCTTCAGGACAACAAGCAGGGAGTAGGCAGGAATAGTGTTCAGGAACATGTATTTGTTATGCAAACTGAGCACCACCTGCAGCTCTCTCTACTTAATAGCACCATTCTATTGATTTCATATCAAGACAGTAGTTCTCAGATTAATTTCCATTATTAGTAGCACTCCCCACTTTTCATCTTCTCCCATATTCCAAGATTTTTCCATTCTATTCCTTTTCTCTGAGGACTGTAACAGTCTTAGCAAAAAGGGAAAAAAAAGTCACTGGTATTACGGCAGGTAAGATGATACATGTCACTCATGACACATCTGCTCACCTAATACTACAGGTGATAGAAATCCAATATTAGGCCTGCTACGATTTTTAGACATGCAACAGCTGTGTCAAAGAACAAAGTGGAGCTCGCTCTACAGTTACAGTGTAGATGAGATTACTGTTTAATGTGAAGATCTGGTTGGAACAGCTGTTCAGCTACATGAGACACAGCTGGACTCACGCCTGAGTAAAAGCCTGACAACAGCAGAGTTGGAGCCAAGACACTGACTCAAAGTTTCAGAAAGAGATCTGTTTCTTATCAATCCCACAGGGACCTTCTCTGCCCTTCCCTGCAAGGCAATAAACTAGTTAAAAGGGATCAGGCCCATCCAGAGCCCTTCCCAGAGAATTGCCAAGGAAGGCTACCAAGAAAAACAGTGACTCTGTGCCATTCACCCCAAATATTATACAAACAGGAGGATCCCCAGTAATACACAGACACACATATAGCTTGAGAGTCTGCAGTTTACCTTAGCCATTTGCACAAAGAGCTTCCCCCATAACCTGCCACACACAGCACTGTTCCCTCGAAGCTGTGCGCGTGTGCGCACGCACACAGATCCTAAACCCCGCGCACATGGCAAAACACAGTGCGCACAAAAATTTCCACATAAGCACAACAATTTGCACAGAAGAAAATTTTTGCGCACACGGCCTGTCAAAAATTAGAGGGAACATTGACACACAGTACCATCCTTTGTGCCCCCCATCTCCTCTGGATGCATGTATGCAGTGTTACTCCTACCCTAATCACAGAGGACCTTGCTAAGCTGCTCCCGCAGGCAGTGTGCCCTCACTCCCCCTATACCAGTGTTTCACAACCTTTCTAGACTACTGTATCCCTTTCAGGAGTCCGATTTGTCTTGCAATCCCCCCAAGTTTCACCTCACTTAAAAACTACTTGCTTACAAAATCAGACACAAAAATACAAACGTGTCATAGCACACTAATACTGAAAAATTGTTTACTTTCTCATTTTACCATATAATTATAAAATAAATTAATTGGAATACTTTGTAGTTACATTTCAGAATACAGTACATAGCTCAGTATAAACAAATCATTGTATGAAATTTTAGTTTGTACTGACTTCGTTAGTGTTTATATAGTCTGTTGTAAAACTAGGCAAATATCTAAATGAATTGATGTATCCCCAAAAGACCTCGGTGTACCCGCACAAGCCTCTGTACCCCTGGTTGAGAACTATACACTATGCACAGTGCTCCCTCCCACACACATCACTCCAGGTATTGGCTGCCTACTGCCAGTTGTACACATGTAGTGTGCCAGGGCAACCTAGGCTAACCTTTTACATCAGCATGGACCCTTTACATCAGCTAGGACTCCATACTAAAGGTTAGTGGGAATAACTCTCTACTCTCTCAATGACAGACCAAAGAGAGAATTCAGTGTAGTAGCCGTGTTAGTCTGTGTCAGCAAAAAATTTTTAGAAAAGGAATACTTGTGGCACCTTAGAGACTAACAAATTTATTTCAGCATAAGCTTTCGTGGACTACAGTCCGCTTCGTCGGACGCATAGAATGGAACATACAGTGGGACAATATTTATACATTCAGAGAAACATGAAAAGGTGGAAGTAACCATATCAACTGTAAAAGGCTAATTAATTGAAAGGAACTGTTATCAGTAGGAAAGAAACTTTTGAAGTGATAATCAACATGGCCCATTACAGACAGTTGACACAAAGGTGTTAAGGGTATTTAATGTTTCAGTGAAGTAGTATTTAACTGGGGGAAATAGATTCAATTAACATAATGACCGAGCCATTCCCAGTCTATATTCAAACCTAAGGTAATGGTATCTAGTTTGCATATTAATTCAAGTTCGGCAGCTTCTCGTTGGAGTCTGTTTTTGAAGTTTTTATGTTGCAAAATTGCTACCTTTAAGTCTGTCACATAGGGAAACAGCTTCAACAGGAGAGACTGAGGGAGCCCCACATCAGAAAATCCCATAGTGCAGGGCTTAGAACACTCTCCTGAGCAGAGAGGGCTGGTATTGAACCTCAATCTTCAACATCCCAGGCAAGTGCTCTAACACTGGGATGAAAGTTATAAGGTTGGGAACAGCACCTCCTCTGGCTGTTTGTGTTGAGTGAAGCAGGCACCTAACTTATTTCCTCAAGCAACAGGTTAGGCAGTGAGCCCGGACAGTAGGTTCCCCTTCATGGGCTGATAAACAGAGATTGATCTGCAGGGAGGAGTCTGACTTACACCTGGTCTACACACATTGCTTAGGGCTGTGAAAAATGTCATGCTGTGTGATGTAGTAGATTGACCTAACACCTCCCTCCCCCACCCTACGTGCTGCTACGTCAGTGGAAAAATTATTCCATTGACATAACTACCACCTCGCGAAGGGGTGGATTTACTACAGTGACGGGAAAACCTCTTTCGTCACGGTAATAAGTGTCTCCGCTACCGTCGCTACACCAGGGGAGCTGCAGCTGTGCCCCCCCCTAAGACTTCTAGATAGGCCCTTAGGTGCCTAGCTCTGTGAGCAGGGCTGGGGTTAGCACATGCCCCTCTGGCCGGCCTCTGGCATTGGCTACCGGAGGCGGCTCCTGCTCTAGCCCGCCCGGCGTTTGTGGGTTGCATTCTAGGGCGCCTCTCTCCCCGCCGTGTATCCCGGTGGGAGTCCAGGCGCGGGGCTGGCAGTGTTGTGCCTATAACTTCCTAGGTACCTACATGTTCGGTGCTGTGATGTTCAGCGGTGTCTAAGTCCCTTTGGGGACCCGACCCTCAGTCTCTCCCTGTCTCAGCTCCCCAGGTGTTACACGGGGAGAGCAGCACTTTCCCTGCCTCCCCGGGTGATGCGAAGATGAACTCGCCCCCCGCCTCCCCGCGCGACTGAAGCGCCTCTAGACCCTACCGCCGTCAAACTGACCAAGTACCTACTCCTGACAGACGGCGTTTCAAGGGGAGGGAGCGAAGCCCAGAGAGGCGGAGACAGGCACCCGCGCCTGGCGGGAGTGCGGCGGTGTGCAGCCGAGCTGCCCGGCTCGCACCCTCTAAGGAGGGGCAGGCGGCTGGGGAAACAAACCCCTCCGGACGGAGCCCTCCCGGGGGGCGTGGGGGGACGCAGCTGAAGGCGCCCCAAGGCGGCAAGCGCGTCTACACACACAGCAAGGGCGGCCGTTCCCGCCCTCTCCTCTCGCGGCCCTGCGTGCCCTCATGCCCCGCTCCTCTCGGCACCCCCTGGCGGGTCTCCCTCCCTCCCTCGCCTGGCCTCTCCCCCCACTCCAGGCCGGCAGTGGGTCAGGCTCCGCGCACACACACACGCACGTGTCCCCGCCCCCTCCCGCACTCACCCGCCGCCCTGTACGTGATGCCCCCGTCACAGGGGGGTGGGGGGGATTGGGCCGGGCGGAGCCGCACGTCGCCTCCACGTCAGCGCTGATGCAGCCGCGCCGCCGCGGGGGCGCTGAGGAAATGGCGCCCGCGGCGGCTCCTCCGACCCCGCGGTCCCAGGAGGCGGAGACCAGGCCTAGGCAGCCGTAGCCGCCCGCGCCGATTGGTTACAAACGGGACTCAACGGCCGGCGCCGCGCCAACCGCCGCCACGGGACCACCAGCCAGGCACCTGATTGGTTGCGGGAGGGAGGTGTCTGTTCTCTCAGGACTCTCCTCTCCCCGTTTGGGGGAGGGGGGTGTCTATGGGCATCTCCCCCCGCTCTCCTTGGGGAGGTGCCACCTGCTGGCTTGGGGCCTGACCCCGTCCCCTCCTCGGAGGCACGGGTGACCGGGCGGCCCACACAGTCTCCATTGTCATGGGCAGGGGTGTGATCCCCCCCCCCCACGCAAGGCCGGCTGGGGCAGGTGTAACTCACCCAACACACAGGCATTGGGGAGGGTGTAACTGTGCCCCAGCCCCACACTCACCCCACGCTGTAGACCCTGGTGGGAAGGGCAGAGGGTTTAGAGTCAGGGCTGCTGGGTTTTATACCAAGCTCTACTGCTGGTTTCTGTGACTTTGGCTAATGAGGTCTCTGCTGCAGTTTACCTTTCTGTAAAATGGGTGTAAACTCCTTACCTAATGTGTCTGAGCATGTTAAAATACTTGTGGGGGGCACCAGGAAGCCACTTACTTCGTTTCTATACTATCGCTGAACCTGCTTGTTGTATTAGGAAACTGAATTGTCTGAGAAGTTCATATATATTTCCTTTCATCTGAAGGTATCAAAGTACTGAGGACAGTACAGCAAGACGTTAGGTGACCTGCTCAAGGATACACTTGTGGAATATCTTTGTTTACCAAAAAAATTATCCTTTTATTCAGATTATATTACTAAGACATGTTTTTGTTTAGGGGTCTAAATCACACATATATTTATTTTATATTTTTTTAAAATCCCAAAATTTTAGTATAGTATATCAGAAAGTTGCCAATAGATAAAAGAGAGACTGGTGGTTATGTTTATGTTCTCTCCCCCAGAACCAAATGGATACATTTAATGACTATAAATAATATTTGATACTGTGCATTTGACATCTTTCTGTATTCTGAAAGATATAATATTGGTAGCCTTAATTTTGATTATGCTCAAATTCTATGTAAATATTTGGGCCATGGAGATTATTGCTACTGTTCTAGTATGTCTTCTCTTACAGATGTTTAATGTTTTACGGTATACAAAAAGAGAAGAAGGATGATCCTGTGTTAGGGTCCCACTCACTTGGGAACTTTAGACCTGGGGTTGATTTACCTGCTTCATCACAACTTCTGTGTGACTTTGGATAAATCACTTAAGCCCAGATCCTCAAAGGTATTTAGGCACATAAGTCTTACTGAAATCAATGGAAGTTAGTCCCCCAAATACTTCGAAGGTTCTGTGCCTCTGTAAAATGGGGATAATACTTTCTTACTTCACAGTGGCATTGGGAGGATAAACACAGTACCGATTTTGAAGCGCTCAGATAGTACACTAATGGGGGCTGATAAGTACAAATATCCCAATGTACAAAATGTTAAGAGTATAAATGAAAGGAAGGAAGAAATTGTCAGTACTTTGCTGTATAAACTCTGCAAGTTGAATGCCAAGTGTAATATTTGAGACTCGAGTGTTTATACCATATGTTTTACATAGCATGTTTATATAGTACACAACTTTTATTCTGAAGAGTCACCTCTTAATGCACTGTCCACCAATACTGTGTGTAATAATAATGAATTTCTTCTATGTGCTTGCTTAAGTATTTGAGAACCTATTCAGTAGTGGTTTGTTTGTTTTTAAAAATCAATCAAAGGTCTGAATTTTCAGATAAATTACTATGATTAATGAGTTGGAAATTGTCAGGACTGGTTATGTTTTGTCCATTCCCATCCTCCCAAGTAAATAGGTCAGGTTTTCAGTCTCATTCACTGAGTGAGGAAGAAGAAATCTGGGCATCTCTCCTGTTTACAGATCATGATTGGTTGGCTTCACCTCTGGTCCTACTGTTGAGGCACAAACAAGTGACATTTATCAAACGTTCAGCTTTAGGTTTGTTAATTTTCCCTTGTTTAATCAGTTCCTAGTAGATGTTTCTCTATTAAAATGTTATTTAGCACAATTGTCAAAAATACAACACAATGCAAATAAAGTAATTGTAGTAACCTAAATATTATCACTTTTGAAATGTTTTTGTTCTCCTCCTACATTTCCTTTGTTGAAATATTGAACAACATCCCCTTCCTGTTTTCAGTTCTTTCCACCTTCTCTTATTCATTGTGACTTCCTGTGTGCTACCCTTTGGGGGGTTTTGTGTTGGTGCTGCTCTTTCCTTGCTTTCTTACCCTAACCTTTTTCTGTTAGTATGGTAGTCAATAAACCCACTAGGCCAGGGGTGGGCAAACTTTTTGGCCCGAGGGCCACATTTGGGTGGGGAAATTGTATGCAGGGCCATGAATGTAGGGCTGGGGCAGGGGGTTGGAGTGTGGGAGGGGGTGCATTGTGCAGGAAGGGGCTCAGGGAAATGGGTGCGGGGTGCAGGAGGGGGCTCAGGGCAGGGGGTTGGGGTTCAGGAGGGGATGTGGAGTGTGTGAGGGGGCTCAGGGCAAGGGATTGAGGTGCAGGAGGGATGCGGCAGGGGGCTCAAGGCAGGAGATTAGGGGGATCAGGGCAGGGAGTTGGGGTGCGGGCTCCGACCCAGCGCCACTTACCTCGAGCAGCTCCAGGGTGGCAGCGCTGTGCAGCGGGACTAAGGCAGGCTCTCTGCCTGCCCTGGCCTTTGCCGTTCCTGGAAGTGGCCAGCATGTCCAGCAGTGTCTCCTGGGGGTGGGGTGGGGCAGGGCAGGCGGCTCCACCACGCACTGCCTTCACCCGCAGGTACCACCCCCGAAGCTCCCATTGGCCACGGTTTCCCATTCCCAGCCAATGGGAGCTGCGGGGGGCGCTGCCTGCAGGTGAAGGCAGCACGTGGCGGAGCCCTCTGCAACCCCCGCCCCAGGGGCTGCAGGGACGTGGTGCCGGCCGCTTCCTGGAGCAGTGCAGGGCCAGGACAGGCAGGGAGACTGCCTTAGCCCCGCTGCACCACGGGGCTGGCAATCCTGCGGGCCAGATTGAGAGCCCTGACTGGCCGAATCCAGCCCACGGGCCGTAGTTTGACCTCCCCTGCAGTAGGCCCTATGGCAACTAATTGAAAGGCCAAGCTCTAGATCAAATAATTTGATTTAAAATATTATGTCAATTAGAAAATATTTAACTGAATATACAACTACGACTCTAAGGAACTAGCAAGCCTGAAAATTTAGAAGACAGCTATTTAAATGGCATAATTATAAATTAAATCTAAAGCTTAATATTGTTTTAAAGCTCAGAATCTTTAATACGATATTCAGCTTGATCTAAAACTTTACATGGGTGTGATTGAGATGTCATCAAAAGCTTTTTCTTGGAAATGTAGTTACAAATGGTGATGGTTAGGGATTTAAGTGATTTATTTTATGTTAAATAAAAGAATGAGTTTGAGTGGGTTTCATGTTCATTTGAACCAGGCTTAGGTTTTCTCCCCTTCAGTATGAAGTTAAAAAAGAGAAAAACACCTATCTTCTGTATAATATGCTAGGTAAATGATGGATATAAATTATCTCTCATTTTCCCAATAAGTTGCTAGTACCCTGCAACTTTCAAAATCAGTCTCTTAAAAGTTAATTTATTACAGCTTTATTTATACCACTTTGTTTGGCATTCCAGTATGATCTTGCCTCAAATGTTTTTAATTGCATGTAGATTTTGAGTGGCAACCTGGAAACTGAGACCCCGGCCTCTGAAACTCCAATGAAAGCCAAGAGACAGGAAACCAAAGAGATTGCGTCCTAGAGCAGCAGAGAGGATGGACCAATTTCATCTCTGGTATAAATGAGCATGGCT
This sequence comes from Macrochelys suwanniensis, assembly GCA_033296515.1. NCBI lineage: Eukaryota > Metazoa > Chordata > Testudines > Chelydridae > Macrochelys > Macrochelys suwanniensis. The sequence goes on from CM065776.1 coordinate 27,224,636, forward strand.
CCAGTGGAGCTGTGCCCATCAGAGCCAGAGCTAAGTTTAGCTCAGAGGATCAGTGCTATGAGCAGGAGGGAAAGGTGGTGAGGAATAAAGTTGCTGCATTCTTGCAGTGATAAGTTTGGGGTAGTATCTGTATTTTCGTAGGTGAGACCCAGACCTTGCATGTACTAGAGCAGGAGTTCTCACCCTTTTTCTTTCTGAGGCCCCCCTCAACATGCTATAAAAACTCCTGGGGCCAGCAAGGGACAGGGGAAACTCAGGGCTCCAGGCTAGGGGTGAGCCCTTGGGCATAAGCATAGTTTGACTTCTGTTTGGTGGGGGTAGGGGCTGGTGGGGCTTGGGCCAGCTCCACACAGCAGGGTCCAGGAAGGCAATGCCACCTCCACACCCTAACTCACTTCAGCAGGCCACCCAACCTGTCTGGCTTGTGTATGGTGATAGTTCAGCTCAAAAAGTTTGAAAACTGCTCAGCGTACAGGGAGAGAGTAGCTAGGGGCTGTGTGCAGGCAGGGGGGTAGTTCAGGATGCAGGGAGGGGGGTAACTAGGGGCTGTGTACCAGGAGGGTTCCCCTGTGGGCAATACTCCCCAAAGGCTCTGCTGGCCAGAGACTGGGGTCCCCCTGCCTGGGCAGCTCTTACCGGCTGCATGAGCTAAGGAACAGCCGCAACCCCGGGCACCAGCAGCAGACGACGGGAATGCCGTGGCTGCCTGCTCCATGACACCAGTCAGAGCTTCAGCTGCCTGCACTACCTAACTTCAGCTTCCCGTCTCCAACCTAGCCAGGGGGTGGGGCCTCGGGGGTGGGGAGAGGAGGAAGCGGGGGTGGAGCTGCCCCTGGGACTGCCCTGCTCTGGCACTGCAGTAGGAAGGGGGGTGCTGGCAGTAGGGGAGCAGGGGGAGCAGGCGCTCCCCCTGTGAGCAGAAGCGGCACCTTAAAAAGGAAGCAGCGCCTTTGCCGCTTCTTTTTAAGCGCCGCTTCTTGCACTCACCCGGTGGCGGGTACCACCGAAGACCCGGAGTGAGTGAGGACACGCTGCCGAAGACCCGGAGCGCTGCCGGGTGAGTACAGGAGGAGGCGCCTTTTTATAGCGCCGCTCCCCCTGCGCTCCAGACCTGGCTGCGCTACTGGGTGCTGGGGCTTGGAGATTCAGCCCCTTGGCAGAGGGTGCCAGGGCTCGGGGTTTCAGCCCCACAGTGGGGGGCACTGGGGTTCAGGGTCTGGGTTTCAGCTACAGGGTCCTGCAGCCCCCCGAAAGGGCTTGTGCCCCCCTCCAGGGGGCCACAGACCCCCAGTAGAGAACCACTGTACTAGAGAAGCGTACCAGTTTAACTAAAATCACTTTTAAAATTATTCTGGTTACAAATTAGTGCAAATTCCTAATATAGCAACACTCAGACAGGTGTAACCATATGTCCAGGATAGAGGGAAACTCAGTGTCTTGGTACCACCACAGCAGAGAGCCCTCTATGGCTCTGTCCTCAGTGACACACCATGGGCCTGCACACAGCCTGGAGTAGCAAGGGGCCATCCTCCTCCACCCAGGAGTGTCAAAACGGGTCCCTTATTGTTCTCACAGAGAGACAAGGGGCTCTCAGTAATGAACAGGGTGCCTCTGCAGACTCAGGCAAGCATCAGTGCTATGATAACACCCAGTCCATGTTTTCAAGCTTTTCTGAGCAATCATGAGGGCTAGAAACTTTTGTTTTTAAATAAAATATAAGCTTCTGATGTAATCATATAACTGTAGGGTGTACAGCCCTTAGCATGGCCTATAGTGTCTGTGCTTTCATCCAGCTCTGTATTGCTTTAGTGTTAGCTGGTATTTTACCAATGAAAGCTAAATTAGTGTAAGTAATGGGTTAAACTGGTTTAAGTGTTTCTACATTTTGGGTTTGTACCAGTATAACTATACAGATTTTTAAATCAATTTAATAAAACCCATGTATATTTCAATTATACATAAGGGTTGTATTGATTGTACTCTTGTGAAATGTACCTGTGTGTGCTGTAAAATATTCTAGAAAATATGTAATCTGTGGAGGGTTACATGAAGTTAGAAAAGGGGTTACATTGCATATAAAACATTGTTTGTAGACTTTTCTTATTAGGATTTAGGGAGTCAGTTCTTGGCCACTTGGAGATTATGCATTATAATTCTTGACAGGAAAATAAAGATTTGGTGCTTATTGTTGCAACAGTACTGTGTTAAAGAATTTTGTTTTGTTATGAATTGTAGTAATTGCTTCCTGGCTGCTTGTTTCAATGACTTGAAACCTTATTTAAATATTTAAGTTTTATATACTTTTGTTAATTTATACTGGTTAGATGTGTTACAGAACCGCTGTTCCAACCAGTTTCAGGTGTTGAACACATTAAGACATTGTGAAATGTGGTTTTGCTAGGATAAAAAGACAGCTGTAATTCAGATGTTGAAGTCTGATATATCATACATCCTGAGTATCTTGTAATGTTTTGTTTTTCTGTAGTTTCTTTTATGTTGTTTATTATGCCATGAGGTAAGTGTTAGCCAAAAAATGCCCAGTGTTTTATCTTCACTTAACTGTTTCTATGGAGCTCATTGTTTTGGATTTTTCTAGCAGGGCTTTTTATTCTGGTTTTGACTTGCATGATTTGTTGTTCAATTCCAACATTTTCTCCTTCGAAAGATTGCATACCTGTAAATATTTCAAAAGATTAATACAAATAAATGGCAGGGGATGGTGGGAGAGAGAGTTTTGAATTTTGTAATGTCATGCTCAACAGCTCATATGTAGACTAGTAGTGTTTACAGCAGACATACCATGCTTTTAAAGGAATCAGGATTTTGGGGGGAGTTTTCCAACGTCTAATGGGCTTCATGTAAATAAGTGTGAGAATTTTCAATGAGAACATGAAACTAGAAGAGATTGTCTAGATTATATATGTAACCCTTCTGCCACATGAAGCCAGCAGCAGCCAGGGCCGGGTTCAGTATCTAGGGGTTCCTTTCCATTGGTACAACACAGAACCGGCTTGAGCCCCCACACCGCAACCTGGGAAATTAACACACCAACCCTGGGTGCGCTGGGAGGCAATACTTCCCTACACACAAGCACAGAGTCTGAGTGTAGAAAAGAATTAAAGGAAGGAAGTAATTGGGCATTAATTTGGGAAAACACCGCAAACGGGGTTCATAAACATAAAGCATGAGTAAAGACCCACCCCCCAAGTAGGTTGGGCAGTGTCCTTTTCCCCTCAGGTTCTTAAGTCCAGCAACCCAAAAGTCCCTTTCACGTGCCTGCCCCTTCTCTGCAGCACACTCACAGTTGCTGTCCCTGGTTAGTGCAGACCCAGGGTTCAGAGGTGCATCTGCAGAGTTCACCTCCTGCCCTGGGTGGGATAACGAAGTACCTTACTCGCACCACTGCTCGGGCACTCACTTACCACCCTTCTCTGCTGGCCACCCTACTGGCCGCTCATCACGCCTCTCTGCCGCACCAGCCCCTTATTCACCGGCTGACTGTCTGTCACCTTCTGCTGTGACCTCTGCACATCAGTCTCTTAGTAATTTTCAGCTCTTTGCAGGCTGGGCAGAAACATTGCCCCAGATGACCTCCTGAGGTTTCTTCCAACCCTAATCTTCTATCATCTCAAATGATTTCAGCTCTCAATGATTTTTAGCTCTTAGGAGGTAGGGCAGAAACACAATCCTACAACAACTGATTTCAGCTCTGATTGGGCATTTAACTTAACAAAGATGCTCCTAATGAAGCCTATTTAGCTCTCTTCTTTAAACAGTGGGGAAGAACAGGTTAAACCACTCTAGAGAGGACTCTAGAGGCTTTGCAGCCTCCTGGTTGGGGATATCTGTCCCACCCATCTTACTTTCACAGGGCTCCTGCGAGACCCTGAGTTAATGAGGGTCTTTCAACTGAGGGTGGCCCCCTCATTTGGGACAGGTTAAGCACAGTCCTGCTTTCCTGTATTCCTACAGTAATTACAACATTGGTAACCATATTTCACTACTCCTGCATTCAGTACTAAGGTGATTTGTACCCAACACTAGCCAAAGTTGATCACTTTGACACAGCTGTATCTGCCAAATATGTAAGCAGAACAGGAGCAAATTGTATTTACATAAACACACCCAAGTCTCTCCCCCTCCCAGCTAGCTGTCAGGGAAGCATTCATTCAGACCCTGCTTACATCTATAATGAAGAAAGCCGTATTTGAAGTCCACTGTTCTTATAATTTATTTTTTATAAACATGATGAGATTAGAAAGTTGTCATATAGTGATGCAGCAGAATACTGAGATGCCCAAAGTAAAAAATGAATTAGGTATGAACTATATTGTAAAAGTATATGAAATAGACCATAAGTGAAGCTTAGTTAAATTAGAAGCTGACAAGAACACCAGGAATAGAATGTGGTTTAGATGTCTTCTAAATGTAAATAGACGTTCCCTTAAAAAAGCAAATACTGAACCATATTGGTGAAGATTTGTAAAATACTTTTTCCAGCCCATTTGATATGTATAAATATCCTCCATGTCTGAAATATTCTAATTATTCTAATATGTTTCGATTCCCAGACAAAAAAGCTGTTAAAATGAACATAAAGTTGAGAAGTTGTAAAAAAAAAAAACAACCGCATCCCACATTAAGGTGTTATACTGCCACCCATCACTGGAGTATCCAGGATCTAAATCCCCAAAGGCAGTTTAGGTGCCTAAGTCCCATTGATTTCAGGACCTTTGATGATCTGGGCTTGAGAGACTTCCATGTACAATCAATAATAAAAGCAAAGTCCCTAATGGATTCTACCTGTTTGAGGTAAAAGCTCTACTTGGAGCTGGTTGATTAGCAGTTTATTGAGTAGAATAAGGTGTCAAGTGTAATGCATGTCATTCTTATAATAGAAAGATCTTTTCGAGGAGGGTGGGATGTTAATAAATAATAGGAATGTTAATTATCTGGAAACCTAGCATTATAAACCCAGAGCTAAAGTTATACTTATCCCAGATTATATTAAACTGAATTTTAAAAACAGATTTTTTTTCGTATTTTTCCCACTGTGGCATCACTACAGGGCAGTGTTAAGAATATTAATGCCTTAACTGTGCATTTCTAACCATATGTTTGGATTTCTTTTAATTATAGCCTTAACTCTGAATTTTCTGGATTTATAATGCTTGGGTTTGGGATAATTACAATATCTCAATATTTTAGACCCCCTAAATTACTGATACATACTCTCAACATTAACATCATTTTAAATGTGGGTTTTTGTTTGGGAACTGCCTTAGTTTTTAAAAATTATTAAAAATTTAATTCACAAACACTAAACAAGAATCCAAAAGATAACGCAACCATATACAGGAAAATGAAAATAAGAAAGAAAAACTTGTAGCACCTTAGAGACTAACAAATTTATTTCAGCATAAGCTTTCGTGGGTTAGTACCCACTTCATCGGGTACTAACCCACGAAAGCTTATGCTGAAATAAATTTGTTAGTCTCTAAGGTGCTACAAGTTTTTCTTTCTTATTTTCATTTTGCTGACACAGACTAACACGGCTACTACACTGAAACCTACCATATACAGGAGACTCCCGTTAGAACACACGTCAACATAGCACGAATTCGGAATTAGCGCGGGCGCGACCATGGATCCCAAAATAAATTATTTTAATTGGAATCCATGGTAACGTGCCTCCCGCTATAACGCGGTCCCCGCGTTAACGCGCATGGCTCCCAAACCCCACGTTCTAGCGAGGGTGCGGTGTATTCCTAATGCAAAGCAATCAGAGTGCATGAGACAGTTAAACTGAGTTTACAGCTGCTTTGCATTGCCTGAGCTGGGCAAAGCAGCTGAAGTGTACTGTGAATCTGGCCCTTAATTTGCAATTAAGATGTTGGTTTAGAGGGCTGTGTTAGTAAAATGGCTACTATGGGAAGGGTAATAGCGGGAGCCCAATCCCTGGGTATCAATGTTTCCCCAGTGACGCCCAATGAACGGTAGAGCTGAGACAGCAATGCCAGGGGGAGTCTTTCAAGCACTGATGGCCAAGCCAGTTTGCAGCTACAGAATCTTTAAAGAGCAGTGACGGTTGGGCTAAGTAATGTACTATTGAAAACTATTGATGTGTGTCTAATCTCCTAGTCCACTGAATCATAACAACCAATAGAAGTGTTGTATGCAAATTAGTTGTAGAGGAAAAGTGATTGCTTCAGTTACCTTTGATAGTACACTGGCTCCACTTTAGAGTAATCTGAGCTGTTGGCCTGAGTCTCTAGCTTATATAATCACAAAATTAGATACAACAATCATTAATTTCTTCTAATTTTACTCCTGGGGGAATTCTGTGCCACTGCGCACATGCATAATTAATGAGTCATGCATATTTTTAAATTTTTGCACAGAAAAAAGCTTCTGCTGAAAAGTTGGGGCAGTTCCGCCTTTTACTCACCAGAGGGCACTGTGGCGATAGACCACAGCAGCTGCTCCCAACCAGCTAGGAAGAGAAAGATCCTGCAGAGCCTTCTTCACAGCATTTGTAGGGCCAGGTCAAGAGACAGGGGCTATGGGGAGACAGACAGTGTGGGGTGCTGGGGGGTCAGACAGGGTCACATAAGAGCTAGTGGGGGAGGACAGACTGGGGCAGGGGCTGAATGGGAGTGGAGGTGCAGGGCCACATAGGGACAGGGAGTGGCTCAGTGGGGGCACCTCAGAGCCACATGGGGATGAGAAGAGTGGGTGTCTAAGTAGAGGTGGAGGGACACGTGGACAGGGGGTGCAAGGACACACGGAGATGGAGGGAGTAGGTTTCTGGGGGGCGTGGAGGGACACATGTACCTGACTGAATGGGAGAGGCTAGGGGTCAGCCCGGGTCTGCATGGGGAAAGCTTACTAACAGTCTCTCCCCGCCCCTCCAAAAAACCTGTTCCATACTTTCCCCACCCATACCCAACAACCCTCCAAGCTCTCACCCAGACTCCTTCCCAGCAATTATTTCTCTCTCCCTCAGCTCTTCCGTTAGCCCTGACTCCCCACAGCCTTTGCACTGCTTCTGGGAGCTGTTGGAAATATGGTTCTGTATTGTAGTTTAAATAAATTATTACTCAGAGTTCTGTATTAATATGGCTAGTAAGGAATCTATTTGTCAAAAAACATTTTCTGAATCTTTTTTGTTGTCTGTATGCTTACAGATGTACTTGCTGATGTGTATTTTGAAATAAATGACCAAAAATAATTGAAACTGGTGTGATTATAGTGTGTTATTTTGATAAATAAAATATGCAGAATTTTGCAGATTTTGAAAATATTGTGCGCAGAATTTTAATTTTTTTCTTGCAGAATTTCCCCACGAGTATCCAATATAGCCTGTGTGCAAGATTTCGATTGAGCTATATGGAAAGTTTGAAGTATCTGTGTTAAGCCATTGTTAAAATCATTTGGGACAAAGAAAAGACTGACACGTTAAATTTTCTTAAGGGATCCAGTTTTTAATTTAGGTCTAATGAATAGCTTTATTTGTAAATTCTCAGAAAATTCATTCTGTACTCAACAAATAAATGCTTAAACATGGTTCAGGGATACACTGTGATTTCTGTGTATAATAGAGGTTGAATCCCTGTAACTATGGATCGGTACTTCCATGCTGGAATAAATTCCAGCACTGGAATAAATTGCCTAGGGAGATGGTGGAATCTCCATCATTGGGGATTTTTAAGAGCAGGTTGGACAAACACCTGTCAGGGATGGTCTAGATAATACTTAGTCCTGCCTTGAGTGCAGGGGACTGCACTAGATGACCTCTTGAGGACCCTTCCAGTTCTATGATTCTATTATTTTCTATAATTCTATAATGACTACTTTTAAAGTGAATTTAGTGCCTTTGAAAGTAACAGGACTGACAGTAATAGAAAGTCCTTCATTTCTCTACAAAACCCTGACAGCATCCTCATACTGTCGTGTCACACCAGTGATCCTCCATCCTGACTTGGAAGGACTGCCGAGAGAGAGAAAGTCGTTCTGACTCCAGACCCATTTAGCCCTGTCCTGGCTGATGAGTACAACAAGGGCATCACTGTTGATGGTAGTTTGTAATGAAAAAAAAAACACTTACCTACTAGGAACTGGGTAGAGACCACCACCTTATTTCAGATAGGTTAGTAAACCTCAGAAAGCAATAACTTTCAGACATTGATCACTTCTCACTTACTTTGAATCTGTGACTAAATGCAAAGAGTGCCATAACTCCTTATCAATTCCTTAACCTCCTCTATTATGATATGTGCTTTTTTGGTATCTTGGGCACAGTTAAGCCTTATTTATATGGAGTAGCTAGAAAATAAAAATGAGGGAAATCTGTGCAGTCTACTACACATCAGGACTTCCCCTACTTCCCTTGCACAGTCACAGATATGGGAGACTCTGCCTGATGCAATGTCTCCAGTGTAGTGAATGCTGAAGTATTGCATGGAATCTGTGATCCATAAGTTCAAAATATCTTAAAAACTAATAGTAAATTAATTGCTGATTTGGCCCTCTTACCACTGCTGTTTGAAGAGATCCTCATTTTCATTTGTGATAAATTGTGTGAAAATAATCTCCAGAGATGAAAATCTAATGTACATTTTACTGCCTCATATCTGTATTCTTTAGGCTTATAGAATAGACCAGAAATTGTCATACCAAATACAGTGTCTAATCTATTCACTACACACATATCAACTGCAAAATAGAAGCCCTTGCAAATCCATAATGACTTCTTTTCAAATCTCATTTTCCTATCTTTTTACTATTTTTAAATACCTGAAAGGATTCCTCCATACTGGAGAATAAAACTCTGTAAAATGTTGCTGCTTTTTGAGTATTAAAAGAAGTCATCTGAACCAAATTAATGTTGTTTTCTAACTTTAAAAATGAGTTTCAGCAAGTTTTGATAACAAAAACTAGGTGGAAAAACTTCTCTATATATTTTAGCCTGCAGTTAACTTTGAAAGCCAAATTATTCATCCCTGGAAATAAGTGATAATGGAAAAGAGCACTAGGGATAGCAAGTGCTGTCACAGTATCAGTAGAAGGCAGCACAGACAATCAAATGACTGCCGGAGAGCTCGATAGAATGTATTTTAGCTATAACACTTCTGCTGCTGACCCATACTTACAACACATGATCTGTTAATTGGGTTTAAATGGCCATGCATAAATAAAAACATCAGTGGAAATCATGTCTGTGAAGCTCTGAAGTTCATTTTTTTCTGCCTGCTGAGTATAAAGTTTGTATTTGTTTCCATAACCATTGCAACCTCAGCCTCTGGTAACTGCATGTTTTACAAAACCGCTTACTTCATTTAGAGAAAAACCCTGCCTGCGCATGCGTGCAGTACTTTCCTTCACTAGCTCATTGCTGCAGGTGGGCTAATCTACAGCAACCCTCCCCTATTTTATTTTTAAGCTCCTCCCTTATAATTATCTGCATTACCTCTCCTGGCACTCCCAATTAGCAGTAGAATAAAACTGACTTGATTCTTGTTAGTACTATTGTTGCTGCTCACAGGATTCTGAATATTAGGAGTGAAAACTCTATCTTGTTGATTTCACTCTACTTGTGCTGTGTACAGAAAGACCACAGTGCAGCAGTTCACAGTTTGAAGATTATCTTTATAACTCCATGAAATACCAACTTGACTTTTGAAAGCTTAAACTCTACAGAAACTGATGGCTTAGGGCCTCCTTCCAGCCTGTGAAAATGTCTTACTTGTCACTGATTTTTTTTTAATCCTTGATCAATTTACAAAGCTATATGCAGAAATATGGCAACAAGTGCTCAGATCCTTCAGCCTACTGGACCTTAGTCTGATGGCAAGAACATGACATCTGACCCTATTTCTTTAGTGCACTGATGTTTTAAACAAACGACACTGTTAAACATTTTCTGTATTTTCATTTACTTTGTAAGAGTATCCCCATTTGAGGAAAGGTTTGGCAACTGGAAGATGGAGTAAGACGGAGAATACAGATTTTGTTTCTGTAGCAGAGTTTAGGTCACCTTGGCCATATGAGGAATCTCAGCAGATATGCTAGCAAAGAGAAAAGAAGCCAAAGCTATTGCTTTTTGGAGGGAAGAGAAATGAGCCTCTATTCCTACTAGTTAGATATAGTATCTTTTTCTTAGCTTAAATAAGTGTGGGTCCTTTACCTCCAATATAACAAAGCCCCAAGAGCAATAATGTCCCCATGAGTCCAGGCATTCAACAAGGACAACAATTCACAAACTCTTGATCCTGAGAAATGCTTTTTCCATAGTACATCTTTCAAGATAGAGATTCCACAAACTTGTAAAACTGCTCTTGCCATTAACAAGTTCCTACACACAGACACTAAAGTCCCCACTCACCAACTTGAAAGCTTCTTCAAAGACTGAAAGTTTTTAAAACCGTGTTCACAAAGCTCCCTTCTGGCTATTCCAGTTTTTACCTTTGTTGGTCCACGACCCACAATTCATCCTGCTGCCAACCTTGTCCTACTATCCATGGAAGGCTCAAAAGATCGTGGTTGTAGGATTTATGTCACAGGAAGAATCAAAGGAGGATTTGGGAAGCAAGGGAGACTGGTGCTGAAGTATTCTGGAGAGAAGTTTGATAAGGGGAATAGTGCTGCCTGGGAAAAGTTGAAAGAGCTGGCTGTGCAGGTGTGTTTTCTTTTCTCCTTCCCTGCCTGGTGTGCAGCTTGGAGACAGAATTGTTCCAAGAGGTTGTTAAACCAACTCTAACATTATAGATCCGAGGCTGTGAAAAATGGCTTATGTTATCAAATCGTGGTATCACAAATGACTTGTCACCTTTCCAGTGTCAGGAATATACTGGCGGACCAGCTCAGCAGGGACTTCTCCTCTCACCACGAGAGGTAGCCTGCATGATCTTCCAAAGGTGGGGCACTCCCCAAGTGGACCTGTCCGCCACCAGACAGAACAGGAAATGCCACCGGTTTTGTTCTCAGCAAGGTCTGAGCAAAGGCTCCCTCTCCAATGCTTTCCTCCTGTCATGGTCAGGGAGCCTGATGTACGCATTCCCTCCAATTCCACTCATCAGCAGGGCCCTGGCAAAGATCGAGAGAGACAGGGCACAGGTTATCATGGTCGCCCCGGTTTGGCCTCACCAGCATTGGTTCGGCATGCTCATGAGCCTGTCAGCGGCCCCTCCCTGGCCCCTGCCCAAGTGACCGGCCCTACTGTCACAGGACCATGGTCAGCTCTTACATCCCAACCTCGGGTCTCTCCACCTCTCGGCGTGGATGCTGCATGGCTGAAACCGGAGGAACGGACCTGTTTGGAAGGAGTCTAACAGGTCCTCCTGGAAAGTAGGAAGCCCTCAACTGGAGTGACTTACCTGGCCAAGTAGACAAGGTTTTCCTGCTGGGCGTCCGAATGGGGCATCTCTCCCTCACGTTCCTCCATACAGGCTATCCTGGACTACCTGGTCCATTTGAGGAACTAGGGCCTGGTACACTCTTCCATTAGAATTCATCTCACAGCCATCTCCGCTTTTCACCCGCCAATCCAAGGACAGACGGTGTTCTCCAATGACATGACAGTCAGATTCCTGAGAGGGCTGGAAAGACTCTTCCCGCAGGTATGGGCTCCTGTCCCACAGTAGGATCTTAACTTGGTCCTCTCTAGGCTCTAGGCTCACTGGCCCACCCTTTGAGCCATTGGGTTCCTGCTCCTTTTCCCACCTGTCATGGAAGGTCGCGTTCCTGGTGGTGGTGACATCAGCGAGACGGGTCTCTGAGATTAAAGTCTTGTCCTCAGAACCTCCATACATGGTCTTCTACAAAAATAAGGTTCAGTTGCAGCCCCACCCGGCCTTCCTGCTGAAGGTGGTCTCTACCTTCCATATGAACCAGGACATCTTCCTCCAGGTGTTCTGTCCCAAACTTCACAAGACCAGTGAAGAGAGGCATCTTCATGCCCTGGACATCTGGAGGGCTTTGGCTTTTTACTTAGAGCATACCAAACCTTTCTGTAAATTGATTCAACTCTTCATCGCTACAGCGCATAGGATGAAGGGTCACCCGGTGTCCTCGCAGGGGATTTCCAATTGGATTACCTCGTGAGCAACACATCTCGAAGAACACCAGTTATGGAAAAGTAAACGTTTTCCGTAAACAGACATATATGAGGAGCTAATCTGTCAGTAAACAGGGAGAAACAGATGGATTTATCTCATAAAACTGGTTGAACAATCTTTTTTCACTGACTATTGTGTCCTGCTATAGCATGCCCTTGTCAGGATTATTATGGGATGATTTACAATAAATCATGTGTGAAAAGCATAATCCATATATTTAAATGAGACATGTGAAGTTATGCCCAGGAGATAGCACGAAATGTCACTTACAATTAGAACCAGGTTGGTAATGATGAAAAGTTACATCTGATGGCTGTTGAGCAGTGTTTGTGAAATACATGGATTACCAGAGACAATGTGTCACTGCAGAGAGCAAAAGGAAGCAGTATTGTTTGTAATGCTGTTTATAAACTTCACTACTGCTATTGAAAAGAAATATAGCTTTTATTATATATGGATAAAGATGAAATTTATAAAGTCTATACATTTTCAGCCCTTGAAGCCATAGGGTATGGTGCCCTTATGTGGCTGTTTCATTTTCCTAGCACATCTGTAGAGTTTGTAATGAATGTTTTAGCTGTTCTGTTTACTAAAGAGCTTAACTAAATTCTATCATTCATGGGTTTTATAAAACATATATTGAGTGTGTGTGTGTGAAATATTTACATCAAAAGATCACAGCAAGCAGCAGAAAACGATGCAACCCTCATTGTTCTTCTGAGAAACTTCACTTAGTGAACACACCTTGTTAACACATGCCTGTGGATATACCCCATAAGCATTTCAGGGGTAGAATTATCCTTCAGCCTTGTATTTCCATGAATCATGCCCAGTATGAGATCAAAGTGCAAAAGCAATTCTGGGTGTATGCAAGACTTCAGAATATAAAGTAGAAAGAATCCACTACTTCATATCCTGCTATCCCTATTTTAAACATAATTGTAAATTTTGTTTTAATGGTCTTTTAACTACATTTTTTAACATTGTTATTACTTTTCATAATATATTAGAAGGTTGTTTTTTCTTGTTCCACAAGGATTGTCCGTTTTTATTTGATCTGTAATCTGAATGGAACTGAAATTAAGACAAATTGTGTGGAAAAACTTGGATAGCACTTGGTTGTTGAAACCCTGGTTGTAACTAGTGCTATTAGTCAAATTTACATAAACACACCTGACAAGGTATACATTTGCTCTGGCATGTAAGAAGTTACTGGGTTCCTGTCTATCACATAGCTGATTTGGGCAGATATAAAAGGAAAGGGGAAGCTGGTGCAATGGACACTAACATAAGGAAAGGGTGTGTCTTCTCTCTTCCCAGCAGTGATTTCCCTACACCCTCCCCCCCTTCCCCCTCCCCCCCCCAGTAAACTCGAACACCCCCCGCCCATTTCAATTCCTGGGGAGGCCACTGCTTCCCAGCTGACTGAAACTAGGAAAGTCTGGGTTGGTTATTACCCAGTAGTCTGTGTTGAGTCATTCTGGTTTTGGAATAAAACCAGCCCTGAAGGAAAAGAGGGGAAGTGACACGCGCACACACACACAAATAATTTTACCCTTAAAATACGTACAGGGTATATCCAGAGGAATGTGTTAGCAAGGTGTGCATTAAGTGAAGTTTCTCAGAAGAACAATGAGGGTTGCATCATTTTCTGCTGGTTGCTGTGATCTTTCGATGTAAATATTTATACCATTCCAAGACTTATAGAGGCAATCCTTGTGCAGAAATTTGAATGAACTAAGCAAGCAACTAACTGTAATAAACCCAAATTAAAATGGCTTCAACAGAGCAGAATGTACCTTGTTCAGCAACTGAGCATCCATGCCGAGACAGTTGTGGACATATCTGATATATCCAGAGAGCAGCAAAGATCTAAATATTTTTAATAGGAAAATTGAAGGTTCTAAAATCATTTACAGTTCTGATAAAACTTGGCACAAATAAAATGTTATGTATTCAATGTCCTCTAAAAACTGCTTTTTGCTCACTTAAATTCAATACTGCATTTCACTATAAAGTTTTATCATTTTAAAAGTGATACAACTTAAATACAAAATGGTACTAAAGGATTATAATTTACTCATTAACAGAATATATTCCAGATCTGTGTTCACTGGCAATATAAAAAATATGGGGAAAGTACAGGGAGAGACTAGTTCAGGGGGTTGATAAAGAGGTATGGAGCCATTAGCTGACTACATGGCCCATGAAAAATAAGTTGTGGACTTAGATTCAATGAGGAAAGATGTTGGTTTACATCATAAATGATGTTTTTGGAACCCTTATTGGCAGCCTCAGCAGAGAGACCAAGGAAGCCATGAAAAGTGAACTAACACTCTCACCATTAAAGGTGATGGGAGTGACTAATTCACATCGGTTGAGAAACTTGGACTCCTGCTTTTCCTGTTTTGTGGCTAAATAGATTGAAATTTCAGTATTGTTAGTCAGACCTCTTTCATGAACAGTAAATATCCTGTTTAATATCTATATCACTGGTTTACTATCTATTTATTAAATTCCAAATAAACTACTTAGTATTGCCATCTAGTGGACATAACTGGATTGCTATTTACCATTTCTTGAAAGAGTAAAAAGAAACTTGCATGAAAAAGGCAGAAATTATCATATTATTTAACTTCTTAATTGACTTCCCATGGCAGAAGCTACAAGAACAACACATTTCTTCCTAAGGATCTTGGATAGCCACAAAATCTCTCTTATACTTATCTTGCACTTATACTCTGATTCTATTAATGTTATCGTATGATGGACAAAAGAGGCTATGTCAAAAACAAGATTTTAAAAAGAACCATGTTTTCTTTGTGAGGCTTTGAAAGTTCTGTGCTGCTGATTTCATGTTTTCCATTGATGTCACTTATAGTAGCATTTCCCAACATGTGAGGCACATCCTCCCAAAGGCCTAACTGTGCAGGAGGGGTGACGGTGGTCAAGGCGGGTAAGAGGGGCATACACAGACCTCTTGATTATTTTCCAGAGTCTCGGCTTCTTTTTTTAAGTTAGTTTCTAGCTGTTATGGTTATGAAGACAACTTTCAAAATGTGTGACCCTAAGTGTAACGAAGGCAGCAGTGTCTGCCTGAGTTTGCAGAGAACCTGAAGCAAGAGCTCCAAGGGGTGATCTGCCCCATTTAGTTAAATAGGTGCTAATTCAAATGCTAATGATCACACTTTAAATGTCCACATTAACTACATCACTTCTCATTACACCATGTTATGAAGTGCTACACAAGCATTTATTGAAGTAAGGGGGAAGGTAGACGTGGGTCTGTGGAAGACATAGAAGTTAAAATGAGCGAGACTTTACTAACACATGGTGGGGTCAAAGGGAGGCTTGATTTGTTTCATTTTTCTGAAAGGATACTCATATCTGAAGTTTGGGAAAGTTTCCAAAGTTTGGAAAACACTGGCTTGAGGGATTGAGGCTTAGGTGAATAATTGTTCAAATGAATCTAAACAGCGTAGAAGTGAAGACAGAGTGGAAAAGTTAACAATAATTAAATGCCTAGCCTGTTCAGAAAGGGACTGATTTGATTGGGCACATGTTGATTTCAGTATCGTTTGTGAGGATATTATTATTACTATTTATTTATTATTTGGAGTGGCTGAAATGTTTCCATTTTCTAATAATTTCAGAATCATAAGCCACAAAAGCATTACTAAGCACAGAGGGAACTTGAAACTACAACCCAGGAAGAAATTTCTGAAATTATTCTCTTTGAACATATGGAGAAAAATCTTGGCTTGTTATTATTGCCTTATGTTACATTGTGTCAGTGTTCTCTAAAAAGTGCTGTACGGATAAGTGGGTAGTGGATTGTA
The DNA here is from genome assembly GCA_033296515.1 of Macrochelys suwanniensis. Lineage (NCBI taxonomy): Eukaryota > Metazoa > Chordata > Testudines > Chelydridae > Macrochelys > Macrochelys suwanniensis. The sequence continues at coordinate 27,240,591 of CM065776.1, forward strand.
AAAACTTTATTCTTGATTCTTTTCTCAAACCTTGGCTCAACAGTTCCAAGAAATATCTACCAGACCCATGGATATTAAATAAATATTATACAGATCCCAGTAGGAAACAAATAGCAACTTGCTATGAGAAATGGACTGGCAACAGGCATAGGATATTTTACATTCTGAGTAACAAAGAAAAGCAATTTAACTAAAAATCAACATATCTAGTGAGTGCTGCAACTTACACAGTATTTTTTCAGAAACCATGATCCATAAAATCTGTAAGAACTTGATTCATCCTCCTTCAGATAGGATGTAAGCCTTTATACTCTGTAGCATGCTTTACTTGTGTTTTGTGGCAAGATCCATGATTTTTGGAGCTCATTTCTGCAGAAAATTAGAAATACTCTGGCAGCATGAAATAGATAAATATTAAAAAAAAATAGGTTTCAACAGTATCGTCTATGTTGCTGATTTTAATATTTATTTTAATGAAAACTCAGAGTTTTTCACGTATTTTGGGGTGCTGCCTAATTTCCAGGTTGTCACAGTATCTAATACTGATGTCATGCAAACTGGGGAAGGTACTGGGGAAGGAAGAAGAGAAGAGTGTAACATGCTGCAGAATCTAGTCAATATGTCATACTCCCTCCTTCAACCTGGAAGCAACATGGAAAGACAGAAACAAGTGGAGTGGGAGGGAAACAGCCCAGATAAGGAGGAGGAGGTTTACAAAAACAATGAATGGCACATAGACAGCTCTTGGCACATTCAGCACCGACCCAGTCTATTTATTTACTATTATTTATTTAAAGTTACTGAGATGCCTGCAGGTTCATGAGATACATAACTGACCTGTGGTACTCACTGCTGTAATTATGAAAGGTGTAACACAGGAATGCTGATAAGAAATTAATCTCTATTTCCTGGGCCAACTCACAAGCCCTGGGTCAGGGTCCAAAACACTATACCCATAGCAAATGATAAGGATCAATATCCAATTACTCCATTAGCTACTGTTACTGCTTACGCAAGATATTATTGGGTATATCTACACTGCAAAAAAAGCCTCACAGAACCAAATCTAGGAAGGAGTACTGCAGAAAGGGATCTGGGGGTCATAGTCGATCATAAGATAAATATGAGTCAACAGTGTAACGCTGTTGCAAAAAAAAGCGAACATCATTCTGGGATGTATTAGCAGGAGTGTTGTAAGCAAGACACGAGAAGTAATTCTTCCGCCCTACTCCACGCTGATTAGGCCTCAACTGGAGTATTGTGTCCAGTTCTGGGCACCACATTTCAGGAAGGATGTGGACAAATTGGAGAGAGTCCAGTGAAGAGCGACAAAAATGATTAAAGATCTAGAAAACATGACCTATGAGGGAAGATTGGAAAAATTGGGTTTGTTTAGTCTGAAGAAGAGAAAACTGAGAGGGAACATAACAGTTTTCAAGTACATAAAAGGTTGTTACAAGGAGGAGAGAGAGAAATTGTTCTTCTTAACCTCTGAGGATAGGACAAGAAGCAATGGGCTTAAATTGCAGCAATTGAGGTTTAGGTTGGACATTAGGAAAAACTTCCTAACTGTCAGGGTGGTTAAGCACTGGAATAAATTGCGTAGGGAGGTTGTGGAATCTCCATCATTGGAGATTTTTAAGAACAGGTTAGACAAACACCTATCAGGAATGGTCTAGAGCAGTGGTCTAGGTGCCCGTGGCTGCCATGGCGCCCGCCGGGGCATTTATGTGCGCCCGCCGTCAGGGCTGGCACCAAGGAAGGAAGAAGAGAGGAGCATCCGCCGGACAAGCGTCGCCACTGAAATGCCGCCGTGCAGCACTTCCGGCAGAGAAGCTTTTGCTGAAATGCCACCGAGGAGCACTTCCGGCAGAGAACCATCGCCACCGAAATGCCGCCGAGAAGTGTCGCTGCCTGCCAGACTCTGATGAAGGGATGAATGTGCTCTTGGCCACAGAAAGGTTGGGGACCACTGGTCTAGATAATACTTAGTTCTGCCATGAGTGCAGGGGACTGGACTAGATGACTTCTCGAGGTCCCTGCTGGTCCTATTATTCTATGATTCAACAAGTTCATTAACAGAGTTGTGCAAAATTACAACAAGAAACCAAGAAGGATGTAGATGCAGTGCTTCATGATAGGCTTGAATAGCCAGTTTTAATTTGTGTGGTGATTTTAAAACACGAGTTAAATGTAATAATATGGTTGTAACGGGTTGGATCACAGAAACCCCCTTAGGACTGCCACCTGATGTGCTGAGACTACTTCTAACCTGTTTTCCCTGCCAGCTTGGGACTCCGGAACCCTGTCTGGTTTGATCCAGACACGCTAGCCTGTTACAAACCCAGACCCAGATCTGAACCACGTCCCTCAACAGCTGCAGGCTTAACTGAAAACAGTTTAAGAAGTATTCCTGTCTCTATCACTTAGATGCCCAGCTCCCAATGGGGTCCAAACCCTAAATAAATCCAATTTACCCTGTATAAAACTTACATAGGATAAGCTCATAAATTGTTCACCTTCTATCACACTGATAGAGAGATATGCACAGCTGTTTGCGCACCCACCCCCAGGTATTAATACATACTCTGGGTTAATTGAAAAGTAAAAAGTGATTTTATTAAATACAAAAAGTAGGATTTAAGTGGTTCCAAGTAGTAACAGACAGAACAAAGTAAATTACCAAACAAAATAAAATAAAACACGCAAGTCTATGCCTAATACAGTAAGAAAGTGATTACAGATGAAATCTCACCCTCAGAGATGTTCCAGTAAGCTTCTTTTACAGACTAGCCTCCTTCTAGTCTGGGTCCAGCAATCACTCCCACCCCTGTGGTTACTGTCCTTTGTTCCAGTCTCTTTCAAGTAATCTTTGGGGGTGAAGAGGCTATCTCTTGAGCCAGATGAAGACAAAATGGAGGGGTCTCCCAGGGGCTTAAATAGACTTTTTCTTGTGGGTGGTCCTCCTCCCTCCCCCTGTGTACAATCCCAGCTACAAGATGGAGTTTTGGAGTCACATGTCCATGCCTGACTCAGAATTTTACAGGTAGCAGCCATTGTTCACATGCTACCTTGAACGTCCTTAGGTAGACTTCTTATGTGGATTGGAGGCTTCCAAGATCCATTGTCTGTTAAGTGTTTCTTGATTGGGCACTTAACTTGCAAATTCCTTTCTAAAGAAGCTGACCAAATGCCTTACTAAGGCTACTTAAAATCAGATAAGTACACAGCCAATATTCCTAATTTCGAATACAAAAATGATACATGCATACAAAGAGGATGAATATATTCAGTAGATCATAACCTTTGCAGAGATATGTTACACGGCATATGTAGCATAAAACATATTCCAGTTATGTCATATTTACATTCATACAGATATTTCCATAAAGCATTATGAGGTGCAACATCACAATGGTCATTAAATATTTTTCAGTTTTTACTATCATGCCATACAACCCACCTTTGCCCTCATGGTCTCACCCCTCACCCCCTCTCTTTATTTGAACCCCCCCCCTTATTTCAATTCCTGGAGAAAACACTGTTCCTGTCAGTGTTCCAAACAAATTTCAGTATACTTTAATGACAAAAGTCAGGTTTACTCTTGTAAGTATTACAGAGATAATACAGCTAGGAGAGGGTAAGCTGAGTTCTAAGCTAACTCTTGAATCCTCATCAGAGTTAATAAAGAACCCAGTTCTGCTCCCAATGGAGTCAGTGTGAAAATAAACTTCAGCAGAGAACAGGATCAGACTCTAAGTTCCATTTGCAGAACTGTTATTATTGGTGGTGATGTATGACGGTCAGAACAGACAGACTTTGATTCAAGGTTGAGTTTTAAGGGCTTGCAGTTTAAAAACAAGAAAACAACAAACCCAAGCTGTACATGTGGACTGAACAAGCTTGATGCAGAGCAGAAGCTGGTGAGAGAATTACGAAGCCATTTTTAGTCTGTTTTCGGAATATAACCACAACAGGATTATCAACTGGAAGTTTCTAGTTTCTCCATATTTTTTAGTTAAGCAAGTGAAAACATTATTAGAACACATGGGGAGTGTGTGCATGGGGATGGATGTATGGGGGTTGTCATACTTATATAAACACAAGAACAGCTAAACTGCTTTTGCTCAAACTTAAAAACCTAATTAGTAGGCTAAAACCAAACAGCATTCTTTGTGGGATGAAACTTTCCCTATGCACCTGAAAGGGGAGTTAGAACTGAAACTGTATTTCTGAACAAGGTATCAATTGCACTAACAAATGCTATAATGTATTTTGATTTTTTTTTCTCTGTTCAGAAAGTCATTGTTTGTCAGTCTTCTTTTTTCTTGTCACGCTGAACTTCCAAACAGAAAAGAAACACAATAAATCTCCCAGCACAGGAAACAGATTTGTTAAGAAAGTGTAATTGCTAGTTACTTTTCTGAGCATAACTACCCTTTAAAAAGCAAGTCAAGTTTGAAGAAAATATTTTTTTAAAGTCATGAATGTTGAAATCAACAATTTTAAACATGCACTTAAAAAAACATATTTTCTATTGCTTTGTTGGGTTGAAAAACACTAGAACTAGTTACTACTTGTTACTATGTAACCCAAGATCAGCATTTTTTCTGTTTAGGGACCTTCAAAGGCAGGTTCCACCTCTCCCTTCCCCCTCGCCCCTTTTTGTATGGAGAAGCCACTGACCAACTGACATTCCTAACTGCTAAGAACCTTTTGACTTCAACATTCCATCCCCTCCACCTGTTAGAGGTCTCACCTGTAATGGAATGCTAAACTGTATGATACTGTGCAGCCACTGCGTGGTGTTGTGTGAGACAGACCTTAATTAAGCTAACCTTGGCCACACCTGACAGAGCATTAAAGTATCTTGTTATAGGAAACACATCTGGTGTGTATATGAGAAGCTCTGTAGTTAGTCCCTATCTGCTACAGAAACTTGACTGCTAGTAGCATCCCTGAAACCTACTGTGTACAAGAAGTACATGACATCACTCAAACCCATTCTACTTGCTGTTTGAATAGCAGTAGAGCTGAAGAGTCTATCATTCAATGTGCCCCTTATTTCACCTGAATCTAATACAGCTGCAGATGTTTCACCATAGCACAACCTTCCTCTAATTGCAATTGATCTAAAAATATCAGCTGCCTTAGGACTATCTGACCCTTACAAGGTACTGCACTCTTACTCTAGGTGATTGCACAGACTTGCCCAATCTGGTATTTGACCAAAGATGCTTGTTTTACAGCCTGCACTCTGGCCTTGCATCTTTTTCTTTCTGGATAGCTGCCAGAAATTCCCCCCTCTTCCAATTGCTGGGGACTATATTCTTCTTATTTTGGAAAAGCAGGGCTTGTATTTAATAACTACATTATTTTTATTTAAACATTACATAACTCTAACATAAGAGCAGCCAGAGTCTGGTGTTGATTGCAACCTGCAACTCTCTGCAGTCCAGAACCCCCCCTTTCCAAAACGGATAATCACCTTTGATCTCTGCAGCCACACTTGAATCCTGAGGTAATAATCAGCTGCTCCACCCTGAGGATGTTTTATCAGTTGCTCTGGGTAAGGTAAAAGGGACTCATTGTCTCCCATATTTTCCCATATGATTTGCATTTGGGGCCAGGGGTGCAGAGGAACAGCCCTTCTTGTATGACCTAAATCCTCTTGCCCTTGTGATGGGTTTTGTTCTCCTCCCCATTCTAAGCAGTGACAGCAGAAGTCATCTTCTTGCTCACTGAGTAACAGTGTTCTGGGAAGAGATGCAAATGGCCAGGTCCCTCTCAAGAGAAAACTGGCCTAGCTTGCTGGAAGAATGAGAGATGAGCACAGTCTGGGAAGGAGATGCCTGAGCTCTACTAAGATTAGGAAGAAATTGCTAGATGAGAATTGATAGACTGTGAAGGTAAAATCTTGATGGGTTGTTTGTTTGGGTGGGAGACTTGGCGAAAAGTAGGGAGTACTGTAGTGGGGTGTCTTGTTTCAGAGAGGCCATTCATAAATGGCTACATCCTTGAAGGGAGGAGCTGATTTACAGGTGTGATTCAGCATGATGAGAGAAGCACAGAGGGGAAGTTTAAGAGGTAAGGGACAGATGGGGAAAGTCAACTGTGAATATATACAACTTATAAAAATGTTAGTTTTCATAAGTTAGTTAACACCTTTTTGAGGGGCCAATGTAGGTAGGTCTGTGGTGGAACTTAGCAATACTGCCCAACTTATACAAACTGCAAAAGGTATTATTAAGCAAAACAGAAGCCTGCTAAGTTATGTCTTGGCTCAGAAAATTTTCACTCTTCCCAGTGACTGGCAACTGCTGATTCCCACAGCATATCCCCAATGAAAGTTGAAGAGGCAGCTATGCAGAATACTATGAGGAGTCCCTGGGCGTGGGAGGTACATAAGAACGGCCATACTGGGTCAGACCAAAGGTCCATCAAGCCCAGTATCTTGTCTTTCAACAGTGGCCAATACCAGGTGCCCCAAAGGGAATGAACAGAACAGGTAAACATCAAGTGATCCTTTCCCTGTTGCTCATTCCCAGCTTCTTTGGCAAACAGAGGCTAGGGACACCATACCTGCCCATCCCGGCTAATAGCCATTGGTGGACCTATCCTTCATGAACTTATCTAGTTCTTTTTTTGAACCTTGTTATAGTCTTAGCGTTCACAACATCCTTTGGCAAGGAGTTCCACAGGTTGACTGTGTGTTGTGTGAAAAAATACTTTGTTTTAAACCTGCTGCCTATTAATTGAATTTGGTGACCTCTAGTTCTTGTGTAAATTGAAGGAGTAAATAACACTTCCTTATTTACTTTCTCTAGTCATGATTTTATAGACCTCTATTATATGCCCCCTTAGTCGTCTCTTTTCCAAGCTGAAAAGTCCCAGTCTTATTAACTGCTCCTCATATAGAAGCCATTCCATACCCCTAATCATTTTTGTTGCCCTTTTCTGAACCTTTTCCAATTTTGATATCTTTTTTTTGAGATGGGGCGACCACATCTGCATGCAGTATTCAAGATGCAGGCATACCATGGATTTATATAGAGGCAATATGATATTTTCTGTCTTGTTATCTAGCCCTTTCTTAATTATTCCCAACATTTTGTTTGCTTTTTTGATTGCTGCTGCACATTTAATGTATGTTTTCAGATAAGTATCCACAATGACTCCAAGATCTCTTTCTTGAGTGGTAACGGCTAATTTAGACCCATCATTCTGTATGTATAGTTGGGATTATGTTTTCCAATGTGCATTACTTTGCATTTATCAACATTAAATTTCATCTGCCATTTTATTGCCCAGACACCCAGTTTTGAGAGATCCTTTTGTAGCTCTTTGCAGTCTGCCTGGGACTTAACTATCTTGAGTAGTTTTATATCATCTCCAAATTTTGCCACCTCACTGTTTACCCCTTTTTCCAGATCATTTATGAATATGTTAAATCGGATTGGGCCCAATACAGACCCCTGGGGGACACCAGTATATACCTCTCTCCGTTCTGAAAACTGACCATTTATTCCTACCCTTTGTTTCCTATCTTTTAACCAGTTACCAATCCATGAGGACCTTCCTTCTTATCCCATGACAGGTAGGAGCATATCAAGCTGTGAGAATCTCATGGGTAGTGGGATATTTGTTATAAGTTATGTGGAGAGAGATGTGAGTGAGAGGTTTAAGAGTAATCACACATGGACTGCCTTCACGAGCGGGGGAAAGTGTTCTTTTTTTTGAGTCATTGTGGATAGTTATCTGAAAACATACATTAAAAGTGCAGCAGCAATCAAAAAAGCAAACAAAATGTGGGGAATAATTAAGAAAGGGCTAGATAATAAGACAGAAAATATCATATTGCCGCTATATAAATCCATGGTATGCCTGCATCTTGAATACTGCATGCAGATGTGGTCACCCCATCTCAAAAAAAGATATCGAAATTGGGAAAGGTTCAGAAAAGGGCAACAAAAACTTGTGTGTAAACTACAAACTGGCTTGTCTTTCACTAGGAGTTCATCTTGCTTGAGTTAGGTCGATTGAGAACACCTTCTTTGTTCCCACAATGGGGTGAGGAGGTCATGGGGGAGTTGATAGTGGAGGCAGCAGGGGAGTTAGCTGTGAATGTGTGTTTAGAGATGTAGGTATTTCGTTATAAATGCCTATGACTAGCCTCCAAGTGTATGTCTTGTATTATAGAAGTCTTCTTTATTTACAGTACTTATTTTCAGTCAAGTAATGGTATGAATACAATAGTAAACAACATGAAAATACATAACGGGCTTTTTGGAAGGAGGAGGGAGGGCTGCATGCCCCGCCTCCCACCCCTCCCCGCAAGAGGCACTCCCTCGACTCCTAGGGAATTGGACTCTAATAAGGGTATAGGATGAGACCTTCCTGGGCGGACAGATTATCCCACATCTCCCTGCTGGAGGGTTTCTTGTACTGTATCTAGTCCTGTGTTTTTAATTCTATGAAAGGTTGGAGGCATGCGAGGTGGGGGTTGTGTGGGAGGACGCAGCATTGGTGGGTGTGCAGGATGTGCTGCAAGTGCATAGGGAGGAAAAGTGGGTGCAGTAGCCGTGGTGGAGTGGCAGAGCTGGGACTGTGGCGCTGGAGACCGGCGCGGCGCGAGCGGAATCCCATGTGCGTAACTTGCACTGCCCCTATGAGATTCCATTTCAAGCTGTGAGTGCAGCGCACCACGGAGACTGATTTATTGCGATGTGCAGAAGAGCAGGAGGCGGCAGCATGCGCAAAATACAGCATATGGAAGCTGGTGAGTAACGCATGCGCATTGCGGAGAAGGGAAATAAATCCGAATGAGCAGCGCGAAGCATGCGCATGCGGGCCCCGCCTGGCCCTGCGCTAAGGAGAGTTCAATTAGTTATTTACGGTAACAGAAGTCGAATGAATTTAGACCCTCTGCACTGCCCGTAGTGCGGACTGTACCAAAGCCGGCCGGGGGAGAGGTGCATCGCGGCCAGGCCCGGCCGTTCGCCTAGCGCCTTTGGGCAGACGCACGCAGTGGCCGGCTGGGTGACTTGAGGCGCACGCAGCGAGGCGGGTGAGTACCAGGCAGGCCCGGGGCGCGATGGGGCCGGAGTGTGCGGAGGCTTCCCCCCCCACCCCGCGGTCTGCAGTGCAGTGGCGGCGCCGGCGGAGGGACGGGGCTGGGGGCCGCCGCTGGGTAATGGCAGCGCTGTGAGGAGGGGGAGCGGGGCAGGGACTGCAGCCTCAGGACAAGGAGGAGGGAGGCCGGCCGGCTCCGCTGACTCAGGCCTCTGCCGCCAGGTAACCCCGCGCTGGAGGCGCCTCTGGCTTCCCAGCGAAGGCCGGGGGGGAAGCGGAGCCAGGGGGTATGACCTCCTGGCGCACGGCCTGGAGCCGCTGGGCCCGTCGCGGGGGGGGGGTGTTATCGCCGAGCGCATTCGCTGGCCCTGCGCCTCCCGAGAGGGCTGACTCCTTCCTCTCCCGCTCCCCCGGGGAGCTGTTGGCAGCTCCCCAAAACCTCTCGCCCTCGTGACGGGTTTTGTTCTCCTCCCCGCGCTAAGCCCCGCCGGGTTGAGGTCCCGGCCATGTTGGACTCCTTGCACCCGTTCTGAGTTGTTCCTCGCAGGCCCCGAAATCCGCCCTCCTCCCCCCGCGGGAATGCTACACCCCCGTCCCCGCCACTTTCACTTTTGGTTTGGGAGTGAATGATGTGGACGGGCCGGGAGGTGGGGACCCACTCACCCTACTGATTCCGCTCCTGGGCGATTTCCAGGACTCTGGTTGCTGGACTTGGCCAAGTTAGATCTTTTCGATGTTCCAACTTAAGTAGCCAATATCTCTTCCCCTGGCTGGCCCCCACACTCCACCCTTGTGTCTCTCTTACTTTCACAACATGTGTATATAGCTGAGAACTATTGGGACCTGCATGTGGTCACACAACCGGCATTTATCATATTTAATGGCCCCACTCATAAATAGCACATATGAGGATGGGAACCAAAGGATAAGAAAACCAAAGGCTGTCTGCCGTTTCTAATGTACGATGGGGTTAAAGTGTATCTACCTGGTTTTTCACTAGTGCAAACCCTTGGTGTAGAGTAGGCCTGCACGGATGCATCTTGCTCTGAAGTAAGCTGCGCTAGTTTGTTACTTTTTATATTAGTGCTGTGTGTCCACATTGTAGCTACACTTACACAGGAGTGTTTGTGTAACACCCCCTTATAAACAACCTGTACTGAATTTTCTGAGGATTAATTAGTTCATCTAAAAATGTTTTGAAATGATTAAAAAAAATTATGTAAATACTTCGCTGGAGTAAAAACTGCAATAATATATCCATCTCCAATAAGCACTCTATCGTAAACCAGTTAATATTTTACATTTGTGTTTTTTTGTTTGTTTTTTGTCATGAAGGATCCAAAACTGCTATACAGACTACATATATGCAGCACCACTGAAATACAGCTTCATTGGTTCCATATACATTATGATGGGGTGGGGGCGGGGGTGGAGAGGAGAGAAGAAACTTTCTTCAATCAAGTTAGTTTCTCATTATTTGAAGAAAACTCTTCTTTGTGTAGAAATACTCAGAGAGAATTGGGGCAGCAACAAACTGGTGCACAGCATGCTACACAAATCTTTTGAGGGGATGTTGTTGACATATGGGGACATGGCAATTAAACCCTGCTCATACAAAAAGTGCCATGGGTTCCTTCATACTCTTAAAGAGCAGAGATAACTTCTGCTTAGGTCTCATCAAAAAGTGTTCACACACATTTTAATATAATTGAGTGAATAATCCTTTTAGATAAAGACCAGTTCCTGATTTTTGTTGGTTGCCAAAGACTTGCTTTACTGTGGTTTATGTTTCTTAGTTTCTTTTACTGGAGTTCATCTTCCTTTTGGAAGACATACCCCTCAAATCTCTTCCTTTCCTGGGATTTATTATAACTTGTTGCCATTTTTGTCAATTCATGGTAATAGTAGCAATATATTATCTCTAGATTCTGGAAAATAACTTTTCTTTAAACATAGTAGTGTCCATTTTACCAATGTTTTGAATGTTTCTACTAAACTGAAAATACTAATACATCATTTGGTGTGTGTTAATAGTAGTAAGTTTATTTTTTAGCAGGAAAAAGGTTCCTGTTTTAGAACCTAAGTCAGTATCTTGATGTAACTTGATATTCTCATCTGTCCAAAACTACTCAGAATCTTACTAAGCTTTCTGCCTTCATGTTATTCTAGTGATGACTTCCACAGGCCAATTTTTTAGAAGTATTTCCTTTTATCAGTTCAAAACTTGCTGCCTTTAAATTTTTATTAAATGTCCCTTTTGTTGTTGTGGAAGAAGGTAAATAGAAGTGCCTGATCTACCATCTTTTAAATCATGCATTATTTTGTATGCTTTTCCCATCTTCCCACTTTGTGTCCTCTTCATACTACACAGACCTAATTTTTGCAGTCTTTATATGCAAGTTTTTCCCATGCTTCAGATCGCTTTTGTCAGAGATCTCTGAACACCCTCTATTTCTACTATATCCATTTTAGAGAAAGTGGCCAATATTGAATACAGTATACTAAATGAAGGTGTGCCATTCTTCTGTATAATATTTGTATTATATATTCTAACAGTTGTTTTTTTTGTCTTTTTGGCTTCCATTGCATATTGAAGAGGTTGACTTATTTTTTTAATTTTATGCATTTGACAGCACTTTGTCAATTTCAACTATTTTGTTCATGGCCAGTTGCTCTTTTGTCTCATACGCAAGCATGCACTTCTGTAGGGGGAATTCATGTGTACAGTCTTTCCTGTGCCCTGCAAAGGAGTATACCAGTAGCGTAAAAAGCTGCTCCTGTTCCTGAGTTTGGGACCCAGAGGGATCTAAAGATATCTGGATCTTTGCTTCCTTGTATAGGACAGGCTTTACCTTACCTACTTCTCAGAATTTTGACCCTTTGAAGCACTGATATTCTACCTTCATTCTAAGGCCAACTGTCAATGGCCTTGTTTCTATTGCTTTCAAGCAATCCCTGCTGATCTCAGATTCTGTTTGGACGTTGTATAGAAGCCATACACAGCAACTATGTAATCCACGGGCTAGGAACCGTTCAGTAAGGAGGCAAGATTATTGCCTAAGTACAAAATGCTACTTAATTAGGATAGTTTTCAGCCAGTAGTGAAGACTCCAGAAAATACCAACAGCAGTTAATATGTAGTAGTAGTATGTAGTGAGTGTGCTGACACATGCAGTGAATTCCTAAATGTTACCAGGCTAGTACCCTTTAAGTTGACCAGCTTTGTCAGAAATAGTCATTATTCAAGAAAGGAGACGATTTTTCTCTCCGAACAAGACAGTTAAGGTCATTGAACAATAATCCTGTCAAGGCTTCAGTGTAAAACACAAATAATTTTCCAACAGATCAAGATACATAAGAAAGGATGGGCTTTCTGGATGATTATGATCTTTCACGGTTGTTCAAGGTGGCTGAATTAAACCTGTTATTGAGTGCCTAAGGATTGTCACTTCAGTATTGTAGGAGATCACATTTTAATACACCCAAAATTTTACACTGCACACCTGACTTTAAGGATGGGCTGCCTCCTTCTGTCCCTCCTTCTCATACAAAAGTTCGTAAGTACTAGAGAACCTTGTGTATTCAAGCAGTGGCAATATGAAGGATTGTGAGGAGGCATCTGTAATTAAGAATGTACAAATACAGGTCTTTCTGCTTCTCATGGGCCAAGCACTGCAAGTAGCTGAGCTACGGAATGCTGTACTCTTCAGTGTCCATTGACTATTTGTCAGGTCCTTGAAGGTACTAAATCACGAAGATATGAAAGTGCAGGGATTCAAATAGAATAGAGTAATTACCTGATATGTATATGAGATGATCATGCTTGTGAGCTCTAAAGTCTCACGGGTGGAGTCTGTCCAATTCACCATCAGTGTTAGGAACTATGTAACAGCATGTGACGAGCATAAGCCTAACTCTTAACTGAAAGGGATAAGGAAGAAACTTGTATCTTACGGGAATAACCTACCCTGCCCCTAGACCCATTGTCTATCCAGGGTTTCTTAATTTTTGTTTCTTGTTGCTGCCAGACACAGGGTGCTGTACTAGCTGGACCACTGGTCTGATCTAGTATGGTAATTCCTGTGTTTTAAATTGACGGTCATCCCTTAACCCATGGCTCACTAGTTTGATCACAACATGTGGAGTCAACTTTACCTGGTTTTAGGATTGCCAAGTATTCACATAACATAACAATAAAACCATTTGGAAAGAAAGTGTTGCCTAAGTGACTAACACTTGCTTGTTCTGTTAGCAGCGTTTGGACGAGTTCAAATGCCATTTTTTGAAATACGTTTCTTCAGTGGGTTACAGTGTTAACCCTCTGCTTATTTTGTGTGTGCATGTGAAAATAAGTATGGTCAGTATAGCAAATGTATACCTGTGTATTCTCCTGGAAAACACAACTTTTTGACAAGCAAAAATGTAGAACTACTTTTTCATTGTTAATCAGAGTAAAAGGTGGATGGCTAGAGTTTTGTGTCTGGTCTGACAAATATTGGTTGTCTGAGATAGATGTAGGACACACAATACTAACTTGTTTATACTTTTGTTTTCAGCATGTTGTACATCATCTGAGAAACTGTAAGCTCCTTAGGGCAGGGACAATCTTACTTTGTTCAGAAGCAACCAAACCACAGTTCATAACGTTATGTGAGAGTGTTAAATTGTACACATTCAATGTTCCTGTTAAATGTACATTATAAAACACAGACTGTTCAGTTTTGCAGATTTGATGTTACTTTTTAGAGACCTTAACTTAAGTCTTCATAGACATTGACTTTGTGTGACCTTAATGTTAGAATAAGAGGTGCATTTAATTTTTACATAGGGTTGTTGATGCACAATATTACACCCGTGTACATAGTTATAATATAAAGAGAAAGTTTAAAGGTGATGCTTTTAAGGAAACTACTATTTGCTTTCAAGGAAGAAGAGTTTCAGGGCTTTACCAGTTACTTTCTAAAAACTCTTGAAATGTGTTTGACTGCTTCTTAATGTTTAGGAGGTTGAGACTAATACTTTTTTTTTTCCCCCCCTACAGATTAACACTAAATCCCCACAATGTCCCTGAAACCACGAGTAGTTGATTTTGATGAAACATGGAACAAACTTCTAACAACAATTAAAGCAGTTGTAATGTTGGATTATGTTGAAAGAGCGACATGGAATGACCGCTTCTCGTATCCTTTAAACAGAATTTCCACTTCATTTTTCTACATATGAATATACTTAGCACAGAGTGACCCTCGCACTTTGTAATCCAAAACACATCAGAACGAATGAGATTATTTCACTGACTTCAATGAGTTTTGGATGAGGCGCTGAGAGGAAGACCTGGGGTTTTGTACAAACTTTACTTGTTTTTCCCTGTTGTTTTTGTATAGAAGTGGAAATAATCAAGTCTGAGTTTTTCACATTGCTTTCAGCAGGATAAATCTTAGTAGGTGAAACGAGCTGTTTTAACTGTTTACTTTCCCTTCCAAAGAGGTATTTGTTTTTGTTGTTAAACTCCTTTATATCAATCTTCCACTGCCCTGGCACTGTTCTACGTTCAAAACATCTATTGGTTGAGACTCCCCATCCTTATAAGCAAGCTATTTTAATTGTACACTGAAGTAAAACCACTTATTGGTTCTAAGTATTCTTGATAGCATGTAAAGACATAATTGTTAAACTTAAATCACTTCCTTAATTAACAGTGACTAGGGCAAAAACTTCTGCCATATTAGAAACTCACATCCTCCTTCAATGCCATTTACCATTTTTTTTTTCTTCTCCAGCAGCCAAGGATAAATAATTTTTCTTAAATGTAGTTTGTGGTGATACTCACCCTTCCCTCTTTCACGTATAGTCTTGTGATATGAAGGATCTTCTTTTTTGAGAGAGAAGCATTGTTGTCGCAACCAAAATAGGCTTGTAGCATAATGAAGAGGCATAACCTACTGACCTATATGTTTTTCCTTCAGAGGAAAAAACTGCCTTGTAATGGGGAATAATGGGTGAATTCTAAGTGACTTCTCAGAGACTCGCCTGCAATCTGAATCCTTTTGACAAGCAGTAATTTTGAGATCTAAGAGTCCAGATTCTACGGGACAGATTTTGATACATAGATTTCCACCACGTAAATTTACAAAAAGGGAAGAAGAGCCTTTTGAGTCTACGTCCTGTTTAACAAGTTGTGTTTGCATTTCAGAGTAGATGGCTTTCTATTGTGTCCCTAAAGAACAACATAAAATTGAGTTGGTTGCAAGTCCACTTACCACCTCGCTTTCAA
This sequence comes from Macrochelys suwanniensis, assembly GCA_033296515.1. Lineage (NCBI taxonomy): Eukaryota > Metazoa > Chordata > Testudines > Chelydridae > Macrochelys > Macrochelys suwanniensis. The sequence goes on from CM065776.1 coordinate 27,255,937, forward strand.
GGACAATAAGTTCTCTGGTGGCTCTTGCATTAGGAGCCCTTTTATAATTGCACTTCTAGAGTCATGACTTCTCACCCTGTCTTTAGGACAACCAGACTTAAAAAGCACCTGTTACTTCTATAATTTAAAAAGTCACTACTGTTTTGGTTTAAGAGGATTTGCATTTTGTCAAATTGTTCTGTTACTTTTTAACCGTAAGTGCAACTCCTGAAAACCAAACATAAGCTGTTTGTAACATGCAGTTCTTAATCTCAAAAGGAAGCATAAATCAAGGCTGTAGTTATAAGCTGTAGAAGTTAGTCAGAATCTCTGTAAAAAATAAAAATCGTAAATGTAAATTTGCAAGTATAGTATTTTGAATTTACGATTTACACTCTTCAAGAGCTTGCAAAGGAATAAAATAAGTGTTCCTGCCCTGATAAATCACCCACCACAGCAATTTTTTTTATTTTATTTTTTTTAAAATTGTACATGGGAGCCATTTTTTAAAAAATTCAAGCTGGCAGCATTTCTCATGTTTCAGAAGACTTTGAAATTATTACTTCATAAATCACTGGAGCTGAATTTTTTTTTTTAAATCTGTTAGAAAATACTGCCTTTTTCCTATATAACCCCAATTTGTAACGAACATGGAGATTATTTTTGAACCATGTGTGACCAATTTTGTACTGATCTCCCTTCAGAACTTACTCTGCAGCTGACTAAACATCAGTCAACTAGAGAGTGCACGCTAGCAGACTCCTAAAATATGCTTAGTGGAGGCCCTTGGTGTAATTCCTAGGACCCCAGTGGTCTTAAACTCTTAACTCCATGTCTGGGAAGGTGGCAGCATAGTGACTATTTTGGCATCTTGCAGCTATAGGGGAGGAGGAGAGCTTCTTGGAATGCTCTCTGCAACTGCATAGCATGATGAGCTTCTGTCAGCTTGTAGTTTCCAAGCAAAGATTGGCTCTTTTTGGAGCTTCTACTAGCTTAAGTAAATTTATATACATCAACGCAAGTCTCATTGGTGGGTATTCAAAACTTAATGAAATTACCAATTTTTTTCTGTAAAGTTAGTGTTACAGTTTATTTCAGATTTGAAACGATCATTTAGTAATTCAGATGCTCTTACAGTGACACTTAAAAAAATAAAAAGCTAGTTTTAAAAAGCAGGCTTGTTAAAAAAAAATAAAAAATTGGATCCCCTCCCCCCCACACATGCTACAACAGCTTCAGATGTCTTGCTTAAATGAACATACAGTGAAACCCCGCTATAACGCGATAATTGGGGTCCAAAAAATTCCATCACAATAAATGCGGGGTCGCATTATAGCAGTGTTACGAAAATTTATCGTTTCAAGCCAGTCTCTTCTCTTCTCCTCCCCAAAGCGGAGATGTTTCAAGCTGGTGAGTTTCAAGCTGGTCTCTTCTCTTCTGGCCAAAGCAGAGAAGTTTGACCAGCTTGAAATTTCTCTGCTTTGGGGAGAAGAGAGAAGAGACTAGCTTGAAACTCAAGCTAGTCATTCTCTTCTTGCCAAAAGTGGAAGCGGGGGCAGGGGAAAGAGGCACACGGGGAAGGAACGGGGAAGATGGGGGGGAGATTGAGCCAGGGTCGGCTCCAGGTGAGGAAGCACGCTCTGGATGTGTTTTTTGTTTGTTTTTGTTTTTTTTGCTTGGGGCTGCGGGAGCCGCCATATGATCGCGTTATAGCTGAATTCGTGTTATTGCGGGGCACGCTATAGGCAGGTTTCACTGTAGTTTAGTTTGGAACAACCTGTCTCAAGATAGTTCAGATTTTAGATATTTGCAGGGGCTTTAACCTTTTACTAATATGTCTTAAATGTGTGTTAAGGAAATGTTACACCATTTGCCTTTTATTTTTCTTGTCTTTTATTAGACTCAATAACCTAGAGAAGTAATGTGGCTAAGGAATTTTGAACTGTGTAGTATTAAAACTCTCTCGCTATTTAGCACACTTACTCATTATAGCACTATTGATCATTCTGATCTGTTTATACTATCAACATTTTAAATAAACTGATATAACCAGAAGATGGGTATGAAGATTTGGGAGGAGGAGGAAGTATTTCATTTTTAAATGTGGTATGGTATTAGAAACTTCATATTTACTGTGAATAACTTAATATTTATATTGCTACAGAAAAAGGAATCCAGTTGATTCTAGACCACGTTTTGTAGCAGTGTACTGTTGTATACGCTGCAAAAATGGAGACCTACTTACAGTAGTTGAGGTGGACTTGGGTGGTCAAAGTGATTCCTGGTATTTCAATGAGCGCTGGTGCTCTTAGTGGATGAACCTCACTTCTGGAATTTGCTTCTCCCCTCTATTCCAACAGAGCCTGAAGTTGGTTAGTTCTTTTTATAGGGTTGTCTTTTTATTTAGAACAGTTCTATTTAAAATGATAAAAACAGGATAAATGTGTCTGGGATATCAACTGAATAGTGTTACCTGCCTCTGATAAGGAGCAGCTCATAGACGGTCGCTTTATTTAAAGCATGACTCATTTTTAGCTACCTTTGACCTTCAGATTTCCTGTCTGTACCTCTGCAGAAATACAATCATTCTGGCGTTATTTCATTCTGCAGAGTTATCACAGTACAGATGCCAGTTTGGTTTTGTTTAAAACTTGTTACGGTAAGTATCTTGGCTATTGAGAATAACTTTTTTTAATTTAGAAAGTTAATGTATTAAACAATTTGGTGTGGCAAAACTTCTAAGCAGTAATTTGCAGTACACCTGTATGTTTATCAGATTTTATTGGGCTAAGGTAGCTAACTGCCTTTTTTTTTATTTTGCACACTGTTTAACAGTAAAAGTAAATCTTTAGAAAGATGTTCAACAGTGCGGAATAGTGTGGTGTTTTGTTTTTCCTTCCTTCTGTTCCACAATATCAAGATCCACATTTAATTGCAGAATTCCAGGTGCCTTGGCTTTTCATGCCTGCATTGTCACTTTTTCAGCCAACCTGAGGGACACCCGAAATAAAGTATCCTGTCTATAGAATATTTCAGTTGGGTATAAAATTCTAGTAGCATTTCGTGCTCTGTTCCCCCTAACATTTCACAAAGGTTTCTTTAAGAGACTAGAAATCTGTGAGTCTGGATTTACATTTTGTATTTTTTTGACACTCCCATCTTAATTACACTCTTAAATAGGATGCCAGCATAATTCAGGCTCTCTTCACATTGGCAGCTATGCCCATGCAACAGACTCCAATCTTCAGAATGGGATCTGTCCTTTCCTTGTCAGCTGGTTCCAGATGACTTGCCTGTACAAGAGTTCTGTTTCTGTCTGATAATGCGCATCAGTTCAGAGACTTCTGCTACTATATGATTCTAATCTGGGTGGATTTTTTTTGAACCTTGGGATGTGAGTATTCAGGAGGATTTGGGGACCTCAGAGGTTAGGTTGGTAATATTTATCCACCCTTTCTAGACCCTCTCCTTAGCCTGAAGCGAACCTAGTTTTGCATTGCTGGCTCAGGCACAGTGTAAGTGACAGCTGCCATTCACAGTGTCATGCACATGCTCTTGCAACCTCTTCTCTCTACTTGGGGTCATGTTCCAGTTGTGCCTCAACTTATTTGGCCTTGGCCAGCTGTCAGGTTTAGGGGCTGAAATGAAAGGACAGCTGGCTTCCATTGTTCATAGTAGAAGCAGGATTCCATTCCATCTTCCAAAAGGACAGGAGAGACCCCAGGACAGAAATGACTAGGCATGTCTTGGTTTGGGAATGGCTGTTTTTGGGACATATTGGCAGGGATTTTTAATCACCCTTTTCTTTCTTAGGGGCACTTCCTTTGTGAGGGAAGAGGTATTTCTTTTAGCCAACTGTGAGGACACGTTTGACTGAGGAATCACCTCCAATGTCTCTAAGTTAGCTATGTATGTGAACTGACCTTTTGGGGGGGAGGGGGGCGCTGTTTTGGGAGCCGACAGTTTAGGGAAAAAATCTGTGAAATTCTCAAAATGTAAACTTAATTCTATTGAAGGCAAAAAAATTATTTGTTTTTTCATGTTCCACTGCTACTCATAAGGCTCTTCCACTTCAACCAAGAAAGAAAGTGAGCTTACTCTTGTGCCAGGATGGAGAAGGAAAAACCACAAAAATAAACTTTACTCCTTATTCCTGATACTGTATTCAAGAGAATGTCTGTCTGATTCAGTTGCTGTTTGACTCCATTGGCCAGAAAAGGCTAGAGAAGCTGCAGATCCGACCTGAGTTAAATACTTTTCTGAAGGGTCAAACAGGAGTTGGTGATACTAGTGCACAAATCAATAAAGAAAATTATTTGTGTACAGTGGAAAGCCCCTGTGAAATCCAAACAGTATAGATAGTTGCTTATATTCAACATGCTTAAAGAAGTCATGTAGTTGTGCAGATACTTCAAGTAGCTGTGGCTTCAGCTGTAGTTTCTTAGCTAAGTATAAAGTTTATTCCAGCTAAGGGATACTTCTTCCCTGAAGACCAAATAGATCATCATTTTCTGGGGAAGAATTCTGATGCTTTGGCAGGTATTATTCAGGCTTCTGTCAAAACAACTTACTTTAACAGGATAGCCTTGAGTGACGGGTTAGATCTGTCAGGGCAAGAAAATTTAAGTTTAGTACTGAGAGAGAATTCTGCCATCTGCATTTCTGACCGATTTCACATTTGACACTCTCTTAAATTCTCTACTTTTGCTATCGCTTCTAACCTAGGCAGGTGTGCCTGCTTACCTGGAAGGCAGATGGATAGGTGAAGTAGCTTCATGTGTGTTTTATTTTTTAAAAAAGCTTTTGTTGAGTCATTTGGCCAAAGCAATTATGGCACCTAGTGAAAGGGACAATTCCTTAACTGGCTACAAGGATGGAAGATTTTCTGAGCCTGGAGGTATAAGAAAAGAGAAAATTCTCCATATGTTGGAAAGGCTTAGAATGATGATGGGAAGGGAAACTAGGGTTAATCTCCAGAGCCTCTTTAGATCCAGCAAAAGCCATTTTGATGCCTCTATAGCACTAAAGTAAGGGCAAGACTTTCTGTATATTAAAAATAAACTATCATACACAGGATTTAGAGGATATGAAGGTAGGATATGCTCTCAAGCTCCTTTAATCCTGCTCTTCACAACAAACTATCCCCAGCTTTCTCCAGTCTGGTAGTGACATATAGTGTCAATAGCCATCTCTAATTTTTGAAAACTGAGGCACTTAAGTTGTCCCACTGAGAGAGCAGCATTTAGGGGAGTTTACTCTGTATTCTTTGTGATCCCCAGGAAGAATGGCACAGTGAGCGATTCTGGCACTTGAAGGGCACATCTTGCTCATGAAAATCTGCAAGCTCAGGATGGAAACTGATTTCTGTCACTTTCTCTATCCAGAGTCATTGGTACCCTCATGAGATTGCTGTGTACTGTGGTGTTCTTTATAAACATCTTGCCTTGGGCCTGTGAGGACTCTGCAAGTTTGATTCTCAGAAGCTGGCCCCACTGCTCCCTGAAGGAAAAGAAGCTAAAGATTCCACCAAGAGATATGCATGTGAGTCTACTCAGTTTGAGTGCAAAGGGGAACCACGAGTCAAAATTTGTCTCTTGTTACCCCGAGTTTGGAATTATCAGACTATAAAAGACCTACAGTCTCACCTGGATTAAGCACATTTCTTCATCCATGTCAAAATCTTGACTATAGAATAGTAAATAAACAGCAGAATCCTGGGGGCTTTTTTTTTTTTTTTTTTTAATTTTAGAGACACCACAGTCCTACTCCAGTGGATTCAGTTGCTTGCTTTTACTCAAGAAAGTTCACACTTGACTCTGCAATAGAGTGGCTAAGCAGGCTGTAGCTTCACCTGGGAATAAGTGTCTCAATGAGAGTTTTTCACTTCAGTTTTAGACCTCCGTGTGTCAAATCTCAATGCAAAGATGTACTTTTCAAGGACAAGAATGCCACTGATCTCCACCCAGGAAGATGTGGTGGTATTCTGTAATGGAGAACTTGAGAGACCACCCCTACCATCGTGCTGGTGCACCTTCTGTGTTTGGGTTCCACCCCTGCAGCCAAACCCAGCCTGTCTGCTGACAAGAAAAAAATAGAGATTACTTTGTCTCCACTATTGTTTTCTGTGCTACAGTATTGTGGAAAGTGGGCTACATTTGCATGTTGTTTCCCTGAAAAATCAGGCAGCCTGCTGAAAGCTAAGATGTCATATAATCCATTTTCTTCAGGAAGGAATTTCTATGGGTATGAGTTTAACATAATGACATAGTGACTGTCCTCAATTCCCCAGAGAAGACCTACTGTATCCATTCATCCCATGTATCAAGATTTTTCAAACTGTCTAATCCTCACTCTAAGTGATCAACATGGAAATTTAGCTAGGTCCTGCTGTTTCTAATGTGTCAGCCCTATGAATCATTGGCATGGTGCCAACCACACTGTTAAATGATTGATTTGTTTTACCAGGGTTTCCACCCAATATTTCCTTCCCTCTTTGCACGCTGAGGAGAACCCTTCTTCTAAAGTTTTATATTAATATAATACTCCCCGCACAGTCAGGTTACAATTCTTGGCTTCTAAGATGCCAGCTGCCACCTAAACCCCTTTCTGACTTGTTTGTTTTTGTACTTCAGTATTTTCATATTATCACTTGCATTTAAAAGGAAGAATTAGGTTTGGAAATTTTCTTTCAACTTCTTGTGTATTTCTTTTATTGGTGTTGAATGAGAAAATGGCTTGCCTGCTGTCCATCTCCTTTTAAACTTTTAGCAGGTATGAAAACATGCCATCCTAAAACAATGTAGTACATGATTCAAGGAAGATGGGTCACATGTGCTATCTTGCAGTTCAGATAATCTTTTGTATACAAAGGTTTATTTCTAAGATACTTTACTTCTAGTGTTGATGATTACATAAACTTACCTAAATGGATCAGCATGAATGGGTTTTTCCATTTTTTTCTTTTGCCTTTCTACTTTTAAAAGGTTATTAAGCAATACCTAACTACAAAAATTACCTAGTGTTCCTAATACCATCTGTAAGGGAATCATACTTATTCTAAAATATATATTGTTTTCTTGACTAAGTGATAAATTGTTGAAAAATAACTTTTTCTAGTAAACTTTCCCAACTACATGTTTTGTGCTTGCTTTACAGTCACACTTAACTAAGCAAGTTTTAAGAGCAAAAGTGGATCCATTCTTCAGTGTCAGTTTCTCTCTATACCCCAAAAATAGCAAGCATAAAAATTCCAATATCATACTCATAATTGTATATAGGATGAGGGGTGATTTTTGGCAAATAAAAAGAAAAGTAATTATTCAGTTTTCGAGATTACCTAATGTTAATGTATGGTGGGGAGGTTGTGGGCTTTGTTTAATTGTTAGTGTCCTTGTCTAAATAAGAACCTCCTAGGGATTTCTATTTTTTTTTTTTTTTTTAAAGAGATAGCTAGATTAAAGATGAAGTACTGTAAAGGAGAACCTCCTAGGGATTTAGACAGGGACACTAATAATTTTATTTAAAAAGTCACAGCTTCAGAAACCAGGGAAGTTTTATTTCTTACAGAGCAATGTAAATACTTCTCAAAAATCCATCTACTTCATTGTTTAGTCTCCACTATAAGAGCCTTCTTTTACTAATACAGTTGTTAAATACTAGGATTCCAAAACATGTATAAACTGATTTCCTTCTTAGTACGTGCGATGGTAATTCACTGAGTTTTTACAACTCTAAAAATGCAATGAAGTGGTAACTTGTCTTAAGACCATTTGCTTTTAGTAAAGCTAATTATGCAAGACTTTAAAAAGTGCACCTAAATTTAGACTTCTAAATTCATCTTTAGACAATAAGGAACCACATTTTCAACAGTGCTGAGCACTGAATTGTTGGGTGCCCAGCACTTTGAAAATTAGGCTATTTGTTTAGGTGTCTAAATGTGTACTTTGGCCAAGGTGTTTTAAAAATGTGTCTTACTGTTCCAAGAAATGGTATCTAAAGAAGTATTGTGCATACACCTGTGTGACACATTATAACTGTTTGTTCTGTCCAAAATGTGAAAAACATAAGTATAACCTTAAATTTACAGAACCTGTTTAAAGAACCTTTTAAACCTTGACTTCAGACTCAGGGACATTTATGCTTTATGTGTAGCCTATCCAGAACCTCTTGGAGAGAGACTTTATACCGAGACTAAATTTTTTTTGGAAAATCATGTACGCCATTTGCACAAGGTAACTATTATATGACTAAAAGTATGCATGTTTTGTCACTGTATGTAACAAAGAAATTTCTGCAAGTCCTACGTGGATAGATGTAGCTGACAAGGTTCAGAGTACATATTCTTGCTGCTTTCACTATTCTTGAAAGTGAGTATAAAACATGGTCTCATAACCCTAAATATATTGTAGTTTTTAAAAAGTGGTACAATTTGTTACATTTTGCTGGCTTGAGGGGGATTGTAAATGCGTTTAGTGTGACTGGATAATTTCAACTAAAATTATTTGAATAGTTTTCCAAAAGCGTCGTCTACTTTGTTTTAATGGGGAAAAAAGTTGAAAATAGGAGGGAAAGGAGAGATGGGGAAGCACAGAAAACTAGATTACCAAAGTATTGTCTAATTGAGTATTTGCATTATAAACATGTACTAATGAGGATATTTCAGCAATTCTATTTTTGTCATTCATGTACCCATTGAGTCAATCAAACTATATTTCTTCCAGCATGCAGTATAAATTAAGTTTCCCTGAAATAGGGACGGTCTCAGTTTTTGTGGCTTGAAGTACACTATTGAAATGCATAGTAATCAATTCACTCTATTATGCTGTCAAAATTGTAATATACTGCACATGCATATATACACAATATTTTGCCATTACATTTGGAAGTAAATATTTATAATATGGCATGGTTTTTTCCTTCATAGCGTGTTCTGGAATCTGAAGAACAAGTACTGGTTATGTATCATAGATACTGGGAAGAATACAGTAAAGGGGCAGACTACATGGACTGTTTATACAGGTAAATTTTGCCAAGAAGTTTTTCAGCGATGTAACTGGAGATCACTGGAGTTAGAAAGTTTGAGAATAATTTGTACAGAGTTGACTAAAGGATGCTGTAGAAGATGAGTGCTCACGTAATATGATGGTAGCTTTAGCTATGGGTAGAATATGGCCCAGATCATTAATGACTACAGTGTTATTTGATAATAAATGGTCTATATGAAATTGGATTGTGGTCTCAATTAGTGTTTAGTGCAGTGGTTCCCAAACTGTGGGGATGATCTGTGGAACATATGCTAATGGTCCACAGAAAGTTGGCTGGCCAAGTTGTGCCAACTCCCTTCTCTGTTTCTATATGCTATATTGCATTAAAGATAGGAGGGAGCTCTGTGTAGCTCGAAAGCTTATCTCTGTTACCCACAGAAGTTGGTCCAATAAAAGATATTGCCTCACCTACCTTATCTCTCTGTAGTTCACTAATGTTGTATATAAGAATTGTTTGAGTGATTGTCCACCCAATTTCCATCCTTGGTGCAAATAGAATCTGATCTTGCATGCAAGGCCTTTTTTGAATAGCAGTGTCCTTTCTTTGGGGTGGCACCTGCACCCTGAATGGTCTCTTGATTCCTGTAGCGAAAGGCATACAGGACAGTGAGGCCTCAACCATCACTCAGTTCCTTCTTACTGCCTGTGACTGCAAGATGGAACATTGGCAGCATCTATATCCCTTGCTTCTAGGGATTAGGTTATTACTTTAGTACCTTTTTAGGTAGGTTAAAGTTAGGTTAGATTTGTTAGGTTTCATTTTTGCCCACTGACATTTAAAATAAAACCCCTTTATGCATAGCTGTTTTCTTTCCATGCATGCAAAGCAGCACGAGTGAATGAGACCCCGTAGGAGAAGTGGGTGAAAAGGACAGGAAAAGCCAAGATAATAAAACTATTGTTAATACTGATGTTCTTAGTCTATGTTATGTAAAACTTTAAATTTGACACTTTATTGTTTTTGTGGGTTTTTTTAAGTGTAGAGGCTTCACAAGTTTGTTTAGGTGAGAACTAGATCATCATGTCTCACCTTGAGAAAAGCAGGATTTTTTTAAAGAGATATTGTTTTTTCTAAATTACTTATCTATAAAGAACTCCATATGAGAACAAACATTTTCTTTGGTCTCTGGTATAGTTTCCTAAGAACATGTTGAATGAAGATTCTAGGCTTGCGATACAGCATTCAGTTTTCATATACATAAAAGTTAGTTTCTAAAATTATTAAATTTACTTACTTTTGCATTTCCTGTTCTTTCTACTCAAAGGGTTTATTTGAACTGATGGACTTGGTGCCAGTTGATTCAGCTAAGGAAGTGGCTCCTTTCCAAACATGCCTAGAAAGAAGTTAGTTTATGCAGTAAGAGGAAGAAAAGGATTCTGGTCTTCTCTCCTTTGAACTTGTTTGATTCCTAGTCTTTGCTTTCTTGTTTTTTGTCTTGCGGTAGTGCCTAGAGGCCCCAGTTGAGGATCAGACCCATTGTGGTATGCACTATTCAACGTATCAAAAAAATTATCCATGCCCAAGACCTTATAATTTAAATATAAGACAAGACACCAGGTGGATATGACAGTTAGTTGGCTTAAGCACACGATAACACACTGATCATAATCATCAACTAATAAGAAGCAATTGCATCACTCCAGCTGCCTAATTGTCAAATGTTTTATAGGCATCGTGGCAGAAGTGTGGTAAAGAGAAATTTGAAGGACAGTGCAGTGGCTTTACAGGAAGCATGCATGAACGAGTGAAGAGCTGATTTCAAAAGTTTGATAAAGGGAACAGTGTTGGGGGAGGAATGAGGCTAGAGGTGGAGCAGGGCAGGAAGTTTTGGTGCTTGCTCCCTGTGTGGGCTGGCCCAGGTCCCACTGCGTGCCTCCCCGAATATTCCCTGGGGATGAGGAGGCCACAGTTTGGGGACCACTTCTCTACTCACTGTTGTAACCTAAGTATTTAAACTGTGACTCAGCATCTGTCTCATTCCCTAGACCTTTAATCTTTCCTATATTGATTTCAAGCTCAGGCTTTGCCAAAACTGGCGTTCACCCCTATGACTAGAAGATATAGCTGCTAGCCACTGAAATTTTACATTTGATAGATACATGCAGTTTCAGAGGCCCGCAGGGGCATGATAAATAGTGGGTAAACTTAGCATATGAGGGGCATTAGTCTTACTGCATTACTAAATGATGTATTCTTAAGGGCATTTTCAAAGCCGCAGGTATTGTTGTGCAGCAAGGGCCGGTGTCTGCAGAGAGTTACAAGTGTGCATATAGTTACTCCTGTGTGAACTCTAGACAGGAGTATCTAGATGCATAGTCCAACTATTGGCAGAGTTACGCCCTATGTGAATTTTGGTGCATGTTAATGTATTGCTAGTCACACAAATACCAATCCATTACACATTGAACCTAATCATGATTCAAAAATTCAATGAATAAAAATCCACTTATTGTGTAATATATCAATTGGATTTCACTAGCACTGTTTTGTGTAATTTTTCTGGGAGTGTTCCATTTTTGAGTAAGTGTGGAGTTAAACTAAGAAGACTACAGACGTTAGAGCCATTCCAGCCACTTGGGTAAAGTGCCTTTCTGATATATTTATGATTAGTCACTTGTGATGACTGTGTACTTTACACATGTTGGATCATGGGTTTTTGTAAGAGACATTTTATTATATAACTGTGGTACATATTACTTATAGGGTTAAAAATGTACAGGCTTATCTGAATTACAATATCCGAGTAGTCCACCTGCCAAAAATGAGAGCCAGTTTTTAATCAGATGAAGCTATATTTTATCCTTTAAAATTCAAAGCCAGCAATACTGGTCCTAATTTTTATTCCTGTTTTGCAGACAATATTGCGGGGCTGAAAAATTTTCAGCTAAGAAGCAATTTTTATATCCATATTCTATGTGTTTAAGCGTTTGAAAAGAAAATGTTGCTGCTACTTTCACTGTGGTATTGGGGATGCTACTGCTCTTAGAGTATGAGGGCTGGTCTACAGTAACCCCCCGTGTCGAACTAAGATACGCAACTTCAGCTACGTTAATAACGTAGCTGAAGTCGAAGTATCTTAGTTCGATCTTCAAAGCACTTACCGCGGGTCCACACGCGGCGGGCAGGCTCCCCCGTCAACAGCGCTTACTCCTCGCAGCGAGCAGGAGTACCGTTGTCGACGTCGTGCGCTTCCGGGATCGATTTATAGCATCTAGACAAGACGCAATAAATCGATCTCAGAAGATCGATTACTCGCCGCCGAAGCAGCAGGTAAGTATAGACGTACCCTTAGATACGTAAAAACAATTCAGAGAGCCAAATGGCAGCTTATGTTATACTTCACTGGCTAATTCAAAAAAATTCCCATCAGCTACAAGAAAACTAGCAGATCAGTGGACATTATGGACATAAGTATTGCGTGAATATGGAAGCTATGGGGCATGAATCACATTGCATTTAGTACAATCTTGTCTAAAGCTTCCTGATAAAGGCACTTTGAAGGCCTGAATAATGTAAAATAAATACTAAAGATAAGTAATTTTCTTACCACTATAACAATACAAAAATGTTCTCTACATAATGCTTCATGAAAGTAAAATCAGCTGAACACTATCATTCTTTTCTTTTAATCTTTGAGTCAGATATATTCTAGTAGTGACATGAGTGTCTTTAATCTAGGTTGTGAATCTTAAATTGTTTGGCTGTTAACTAAACTCAAAGATTTTTAAGATCCTAGAGGTACCTGTGCTAAAATAATACTAATTTCTCATCTCCATTTGTTGGTCCTCTTCAAATTAACACAGAACACTCTTTTTAAATGTCATTAAAATTTGATACGTTAAAGTATTGTACAAAGCACTTCTCCAAAATGCGTTGGGGGGTGGTGCAGGAGGAATTGGTAACCTAATTGTCAATGAGTAGATGAGTAGGGAGTTACTCATAATTTTTTTAATTTCAAGGTTGAACACATTTCGATTTCCCCATTTAAAAACAAGTCTGAACTTCATTTCAAAATAAGATTCTATTATCAAGATTAAATTTGATACATAACCACCTTTATAGTTGTCATCTTTCCCATAGATCTTTCTTTATGTTGTGGTAGTACCCAAGGAACAAGCCTGGCCCATTATGCTCTTCACTATACAAACATTATAAATGACACTCCCTTTCCCAAGCTATAAAATTCATTTGCTAAAACTGGCACAAAGGAATATTTGCCCTTGAATAAACTTCTGTTTTAGAGTTCTGATGTGCTAAAATCTCCTAGTTGAAGTCCATGATTACAATTCTGGTAGTTCAGCTGACCAACATAAAAGCTACAATGTTTAACATTGTTCCTCATTTCTGTTGTGGTTCTCGTACACACTTTCCCCAGTGGCTTTAATGGTGTGAGTTTCTGCTATGTAATGTGTTTTTGGTTCCAAAACTGCCCACTTTCCATCTGACAAAACATCCTCTTACCCTTGAAATTTCTTAAAATCACTCTCCATTGTAGGCAAAGCGAATGGTGTGTATGAATGCTTACTGTGTTAATACATAATCTTTTTATTTCTCTAGTCTTACTTGCTCTACTCTAATCTCTTTAGGGAATAACTTTCTATACATGAGGCATCTTGTCGCCACTTCAGAAGTTAATTCCTTGAATGTCTATATATAATATGATTAAAATAATTCATGCATAGAATTGAATTAATGCTGTCTGTGTGGCTATAGTTAGATTTGAAAACTTGGTTTTCTGAGTTTTGAATTGCATCTACTTATCAGGAGTGAAAGGTGAACAAGTTGAATTGATATTTGTATCTACTGAATATGAGCAGAGTTCTATTTTATTTAAAATGTCACTAGCATTATAGACTTGATATTCATGATGCACTCTAGCTGTAAGCTCTTCAAAAGAGTCTACTTCTATGTATAGCATGTAGTCCAGAGGGGTCTAGTATTCTTCCATTTTAAATGTATGCTGACTCTGGAGTACTTAGTACTTAGCACTTTTGGCTCTTTTGATAATAAGTGAACTCTGATTAATGAATATTCATAAAGCTCTGACATGTAGTTATCCCTATTTTACAGATCTGTAAACTTAAACAGAAGTTGTGAATTGACCAAGGCTACAGAGTGAATTAGTGACAGAGGCATGATTAGAACGTAGGACATTGTTTTCTACTGTTGCTTGTACAAAGCGAACATGCACGGTACCAGATAGTACTGGACATTAGATTCTCTCTTCTCCTCCCCCCCCGCCCTTCCTCTCTTAACACTCAACACTTAACATCTGGTATGATTTTTCCAGTTTGAAACTTTGGTATTAATGGATACTGTCAGTTGAGTTAAGCTTGCATGCTTCTGTTAACTGAGCGTAGTTTTGAATGTCAGAGACTGGAGACACCATTCTCAGTGAAGAATCTTTTACTCCAGGATAGTCTTCCCGTAAGCCATGTCTACACTAGCACGCTTACAGTGGCGCAGCTGTACCGATACAGCTGTGCCACTATAAGATCGCTCGTGTAGCCGTGTAATGCTGATGGGCGAGAGCATCGCACACGAGCACTTATGCCAGCAAAATTTGTCACTTGGGTGTTTTTTCACACCCCTGTGCGACAAATTTTTCTGACTTAAGTGGAAGTGTAGACATAGCCTTTGACTTACTGGGCCTCATTCAAGGTTGTTCCTGTATTTATAGGTAAACCCTATTTTATTACCTTCAGTGTTAAATTGTTTCCTTTAAATCTAAAATGTCTTTTTTGTGCTCTAGCCCAATAGGCTATTTCCCCATTCTTTTTTCGAAATCTCAGTTTTTAGGAAAGTTTTTAAAATTGAGGATTTCCTACATCAGGATGTCTGTTGGATGGATAGCGGGGAGAGATTTTTGGTTTGACTTCTAATTTGTGGTGTTTTCACCCTAAGGCTTATATGGATGCACTTTTAAAAAATTTATTTTTTTACAAAGGCAAAAAAAAGCACTGGGGTTTGTGAACCCCCATGTTACAGGGGGTTCTTAGGGAAAAAAATTCCCTAATGGCAGACAGCTGTCCATAGGGACTCCGGGCAGCACAGGGCCAGCAGCTCAGAGCCTTGGGGACTTCCAAGAGCTAAGCAGATCAAAACAAACATCTGTCACACTGAGGAGATTTAAACTTCAAGACTCCTTTTACGAAATGGAAAGGGAGGTGGATATTTTTTTGCTGTTTTTAAAATTAAATAGGCTGCTAGTGTGTTTAAATTATTATGAAGAACAAGGTTAAGCTTTGTCGTAATGTGCATTGTTTGCCTGTACTGCTCAAGACCTGAATGTTTGTGTAGGAGGAACTCGTTGAGTTGGCTTCTTAAATACCTTCATGCTGTTTCACATCTGATACTTTTTGATGAAGCATAAGAGCCAGAGGCGCCAGTATGTGGGGGTGACAAGGGTCATATGTTTCCCCCGTGGGTCCCTCCCCTTTTTTCCAGTGGCCCCTGTGGGTCCCCCCACTTTTCTGGCAGTGCCCCCCTGAGGTGTGCGGGGGCTTCACCCCTGCACCCTTTTTTTCCTCTGGCGCCTCTGATAGGAGCCTTGTCTTATAACAGGCTTAATCAAAAGTGATACAAGCTACAAAAGTGAGATCTTGGAAGAGTGTTGCCGTTTTCATAATGTAATAAAAATACTGTAATGATGAGTAGTAATAAATGTGTAATAAAATTTGTTTTTAGGACATGCTTATATTTCCAAGATCGCTGCTTTTTATAATTTATGCTGAGGTAAGGGAGAAAATCCATGGGAATATTTGTTTTTAGGAGGGGGTTCACAAGACTTGACATTTTAGTGAAAGGGGTTCGCAGGTGGTTAAAGTTTGGGAACCACTGAAATAGCATGAAATCCTTTTAACTTATGGTAATGCTGTTATCTGAAATAAGTGACTGTGCTTGGAATTTTGTATTGGAGGGTTCATGGTAGTGGTTCTCAAACTCTTTACCATCAGATTATACTTCTGTCAGAGCAGACAAGATCAGGTCATGGATTCATATGAGTTTAATGTAAACTACAATGAAAACCTACATAAAAGAATAAAAATAAAATAAAAATGTGTTGTATACCATTATAATAGCCTTCACATTGATATATTTCCTTGAGGTAGATGAGCTTGTTTTTGTGTGCACAATTTCTTTGGGGGTGGAAATGTTGGCCGAAATTGAATAGTGATCAAGCCAACAGGCTAAAAAGAAAGTGTTTGCAGGGGAGCCCTTGTCCA
Organism: Macrochelys suwanniensis; assembly: GCA_033296515.1. Classification (NCBI taxonomy): domain Eukaryota; kingdom Metazoa; phylum Chordata; order Testudines; family Chelydridae; genus Macrochelys; species Macrochelys suwanniensis. The sequence continues at coordinate 27,272,187 of CM065776.1, forward strand.
TCTAGAACATAAGAACATTGCCAGAGGATGTTGTGAAGGCCAAGACTATAATGGGTTCAAAAAAGAACTAGATACATTCATCGAGGGTAGGTCCATCAATGGCCATTAGCCAGGATTGGCAGGGATGGTGGCCCTAGCCCACTGGTTCTCCACCTATGAGCCACATGCAACCCAGTTAGCACACAACTGTAGCCCAGCTCAGCTGTATGCTAAAGGCTGGCCCACATGGCAGGGTCTGGGTTTCTGGCTGCGCAGTGGGGTCTGGGCTGCCCAGTGCAGCAGGGTCTGGGGCGGGGGCCACCTGACGCCTGCAGCCCAGGTAACGCATATGTGGTCCAAAATGATAAATATGTTGAGAACCAGTGCCCTAGCCTCCATTTGCCAGAAGCAGGGAATGGGTTGCAAGGGATGGATCACTTGATGAATACCTGCTCTGTTCATTCCCTGTGGGGTGCCTGGCATTGGCCACTGTTGGAGGACAAGCTGCTGGGCTAGATGGACTTTTGGTCTGACCTAGTATGCCCTGTTCTTATGTTCAGTGGTTGAAAGTTGAAGCTAGACCATTTCAGACTGGAAATGAGGTGTACATTTTTACTAGTGAGAAGAATTAACGTTGGAACAAGTTACCAAGGGTTGTGAAGGATTCTCCATCACTGGCCATTTTAAATCAAGAGTGTATGGTTTTTCTACAAGGTATGCCCTAGGAATTACTTTGCGGAAGTTCTATGACCTTGTAATATAAGAGGTTAGACTAGATGATCACAGTGGTCTCTTCTGGCCTTGGACTCCATGAAAATGTTCCTGCCCCAACAGGACCAGCGTCACTGTGCTGCCAGAGCACCCACAGTAGTGATTTTGAGTGGAGAAGGAGGAGAGTATCCATGTTTATAGTGTCGAAACTACAGTTGCCACCAGCAGCCTGGTGCATCACTGGACAGGAAACCTTGCTCAGATCTTGCTGCCCTGCTTAAATGAATGAGACACGCCAATTGGAGCTGGAACAGGCATACAGGAAATATAAAAGAATGTCATACAGCATTTTACTTTTTCTTAATTTCAAGAATGTAAATTAAAGAGGCAAGTTTCAAGTCCTACAGAACCCGTGTACCTATTTTGAACTACAGTTTCCCCTCTCCTTGAGTGGCGGATTATTACAGAAGGGAACCTGCTAAAGGATCTCTCCAACACACTACTTGCTCTTTTTCCCTCTACAGCACTGTAAAGACCTTAACTGCACAGTGGACACAATAAGCCACTTTTTTTTTTTTTAACTTACCCTCCACTTTGAGGAGCACATGATTCATGTGTTGTTACTGATGATGATATTGCATTTATTTGAAGTGAAGAAAAGTAGAAAATGAAAAGTCATGAAATGAAAGTGTGGCTATGCTGTTTCAGTACTGGTCTCTCTAATACCATGTACAATGGTAATTTATGTATTTACTTTTGATATTCCCATTTATTCAACCAAGACTTGTATTTGCCCCTTTATCATATTCCCATTTATTCAACCAAGACTTGTATTTGCCCCTTTATCATAGCGTTACATGTGCTAGCTTATATTCTGTTGGTTATCTATGATTCCTAAATCCTTTTTGAAAGCTACTGCTTTCTAGAGTACAATTCCCCTATCCTCCTTCCTCAATTTTTCTATTAAATATGATTCCCCTTTAATTACAGATAAAAATATTGGCCACGATTTTTCGAGTGAGACAAGTAATTTTTGGGTGTCCAACTTAGATGTTTTAAAACAGCCTGCTTTTCAGAAAATGTTAAGTAGCCACCATCCAAAAAAAATCCCCTGAAGGTGTCTGAAGCTGAACATCCCAAATGACTAAATACAGCTTAAAGTGCTGGCTAGCGTGTTTATACTCCTCAACTTCTTCATTGAAGCAACAGCGTCACTAATGTTAGAAGCACACGTCTAAGAGCGGGGATTGTTAATTTGTTTGTTTTCAGCTGGCTCTGCAAAAGAAGGGAAAATATCTTGTAAATCTAAAGATTCTATTTAATTTAAAAATGAAATTTAAAAAATACATATTAATAAAGCTCACATAGCAAAAAGTTCTGGCTACAGCATTGCACTACTCCGTAATTCAGTTACAAGCAAAACCTATTAAAGTATTACAGAACTATAGTGTAGAGCAGCACCATTTGTATAAAATGGTACACTAATGTGGCACGCTTAAGGTCAGGGCCAGAGAAGTATTGTGCCATCCTATTCCACTTGATGTATACCATTGACTTTAAGCCTAAGGATCCTTCAAAATGTGAAACACATTTTTTGTTGATCACTGGTAGTTTCACTTAGAAAGGAGCTGTATCTTTAAGAAATCTGAAGAGTGTGCTGTGTTTTGCCTTCAATGAAGTGCTCACTCATTTGAATGAGAATACGTAATAAAAGTTGCACAGCAAAATTTGCCCTGTAGTTTGTGGAGAAGAAAACTGGTTATTACCCCCATCTATATGTACCAAATGATAGTAAATGCCTTTTACAATTATAGTACTTGTGAATAATCACCCATGCAATTTGCACAGCAGAAAAGAAGACTGCTGGAGTGACTATTCATACATGAGCTGAATGGGTCATACATATTGTCTAATAATGCATGTGTAACTCCAAAGATCAGTACAGAGCCTTTAAATTGTGAACCTACGTTTAAAAATGATACCCTCTGCTCTCTTTAATGAGCTTGGACTGCCTTTTATTCCTGTTAATACTGAAGAGCAAATACAGCTTACACTGAGTGATCTAGATTCTGTTCCTCCTTATCTGTCATCAGAGTTGTTTGCTAGATTCCAGTTAGTTGCATACTGAGAGTACAATTTCAAGACCGTGGAATTAAACAGATATAACTTGGCTAATGTAGCTTGCAGAACTTTCATTGTACGAGAAGGAGATCACCTAATTTGACTCTGAGTCCAGGCTTAATTTACAGGGCTAGCACTTGGGAAGTGTGAGGATTTTTTTTAACATGCAAACTGGAATACATGGGACCCCATAATATGATTTTTTTTAGAGTTGCTGTTCAGAGTAGAACTACAATTTAGGAGTATGCAACATTTTTGTAACCTTTAGTAAATAAAGAATTTCACATTTTTCAGATGCACAAAAAGATACTAAGCACATCACAGAAACAAGTAAGGACTCATATCTACCCTGTAGAATTTACATCGGCCACACCATCAGGGGCTCGTTCACCTGCACATCTACCAATGTGATATATGCCATCATGTGCCAGCAATGCCCCTCTGCCATGTACGTTGGCCAAACTGGACAGTCTCTACGCAAAAGAATAAACGGACACAAATCTGACATCAAGAATCATCACATTCAAAAGCCAGTGGGTGAACACTTCAACCTCCCTAATCACTCAATGACAGATATAAAAGTTGCAATTTTGCAACAAAATAACTTCAAAAATGGGATCCAAAGAGAAACTGCGGAATTGAAATTAATATGCAAACTAGATACCATTACCTTAGGCTTGAATATTGACCGTGGATGGCTCGGTCATTATGTTAATTGAATTTATTTCCCCCTTAACATCTTTGTGTCAACTGTGTGGAATAGCCCCTGTTGATTATCACTTCAAAAGTTTCTACTGATAACAGTTCCTTTCAATTAATTAGCCTCTTAACATTGGTATAGACACCTCCACCTTCTCATGTATCTTTGAATGTATAAATATCTGTTCACTATATGTTCCATTCCATGCATCCGATGAAGTGGGTTCTTAACCCACGAAAGCTTATGCTGAAATAAATTTGTTAGTCTCTAAGGTGCCACAGGTATTTTTCTTGTTTTCTTTTTGCTGACACAGACTAACACGGCTACTACACTGAAACACAACAGGTGATGTGACATTGAGGCTCATTGATGGATAGAAAGAGGGGAAGCAAGGGCTAGGGATTGAGACAGTAAAACATGTTCCTATCCTGGCAGTTCTGTTATGTCAAGCTTTTTTTATTACCATTTTACTTCTCACAGGCAGTAAGGCAGGAATGAGCGGATAAAACAAAATTCAGATAATGAATTGGATAAGTCAGTCCAGATAGCAATACTTAAAAAGAATGTTAAAACATATTTATTAGCAATGGACACAGCATTTAGATATGTAGATTTCCAAATCAATCAAATAATTTGAATATGTATAGTTCTGCATATCCAATTGCATGTAATTACAAATTGGCAAGATCATGTACTATTGTTTGTCAAGTGATCATTAAGCAAGCAACAATTAGCATCATAAAGCAAAATTATGAGTCTCAGGTGTTAAAGTGACATCCACTTGGTAACATCTTCCCACTTTTCTCCTTCTCTCCATCTTCCCACTTCTCTCCTTTGTGATTCCCCCGACTTCCTAAAAAGAATGGTGCTAATTTATGTCTGCGCGTATTGGAGCTAAATTTATATACAATTTTAGGTTTGAAGAGTAGTAGATTTAAATTCTGACAACTTGGATCTACATTAGTAATGATCAAATATAACAGTAAAGCATAATTAATCCCTCACAGAGGTCTTGCTTCTGTTTAAAGGGATAGTGTCAGGTCAACCGTGGCCTATACATTTCACTAAACAGATTATATAATCTGAGGCTAACAGAACTATTTATATATTTTTAAAAAATCAATAGCAAGTTTTTTAACTAACCCCGCCACCCACATGCTAGTTCTGTGCTGTGTTTACAACACAAACTTTGCAGCACTGAGAAGCTGTAAGTGAAATGACTCCATTTAAACTTTTTTTTTTAACTATGTATTTGTATGTGATATAAGTGGTGGTCAGACTTGCCCCATGTCCTCTAAAGCTTTGGTTGTATCTGGTTTGAGGTGGGTGTGCATGTGGGTTTTTTTTGTTTGTTTGGTATTTTTTTGGTCAATGAAGTGTGTGGTTATTTTCCACTGGGACTCCTTTTGTAGTGGTGCGAAAGTGGTTGTGTTGGTATTTTTAAGGAATCCTTTTCTGTGGTACCTCGAAACTCTACTTCCCCTTTTTATTTCTTGTGTTGCAACTTATTGATCTCAGTATCAGTCCAACTTTGCAATTAATCCTTTTATCAACACAGATTCAAAGATGTTGGCTGCTTAATTTCTTCTCAATCTGGTTTGGATCTGAGGTAGTGGTATAACTGGAATAATTCATAGAAATCTGATTTTTGAAGTTTGTATTATCTCAATTTCTCAAATGTCAGGTCTGCTTTGTAAGAATTGATCTAAGTAAAATATTTAACTATGAAAAAAATTTCTGTGGGACAAGGAGCAGATTTTTAAGACAAGACTATCATAATCATTTCTTCTGGTCTGACCTCTTACACAACACAGGCCAGAGATTTTCGTTGAATAATTTCTACATTAAGACCATGACTCCTGGTTGAGGTAGAGCATATATCTTAGATCGCCAATCTTCATTTAAAGACTTCAAGTGATGGATTCTCCATCAGACCTTGAATCATCCTTGTAGCTCTTTCTTTCCAGTTTAAGATCCTTTTTGAATTGTGAATTCCAGAACTGGGTAGTGTATTTCGGTAAGTCTCGCTAATGCTATAAATCAGGAGTAGGCAACCTATGGCACGGATGCCGAAGGCGGCACACGAGGTGATTTTCAGTGGCGCACACACTACCTGGGTCCTGGCCACTGGTCTGGGGGGCTTTCTATTTTAATTTAATTTTAAGTGAAGCTTCTTAAACATTTAAAAAACCTTGTTTACTTTACATACAACAATAGTTTAATTATATATTAAATATTTGTAGAAAGAGACCTTCTAAAAACATTGAAATGTATTAGTGACACGCAAAACCTTAAATTAGAGTGAATAAATGAAGATTCGGCACACCACTTCTGAAAGGTTGCCGACCCCTGCTATAAATAGAGGTAATGCCAGCTCCCTATTCCTACTCTGTGTCCCCCATCTGCTACATTCAATGACCATGTTAGCCCTTTTAGCCCCTTCATTGCACTATGAGCTCATGCTCTGTTGATTGTCTACCATGACTAAGGTAAAGATTTTGTCATGGTTATTTTTAGTAAAAGTCACGGACAGGTCATGGACAATAAACAAAAATTCACAGAAGCCATGACCTGTCTGTGACTTTTGCTGCTGCAGCTCCATGGCTTCCCCTGCCACTGTGGTGGCTGGGAGATGTGGGGTTCCCCCTCTGCTCGTGGCAGCTGGAAGCTGCAGGGGGACCCCCCTCCACCCATGGCGGCTGGGAGCTGCAGAGTGACCATATTTCCTAAATTGAAAAATGGGACATCTCTGATCGCTCGCCTGAGGCATCTCCGAGGCTGTCTCCCATCACTGGAACCCTGAGGAGGGCCCCTTCAGGAGTCTGGCACCTGTTGCTGGAATCTTGCAGGGGGCCCCTTGTATCTGCTGTCATCCGTTGCTGGAACCCTGCCAGGGCCCTGCTGGCTACCAGCTGCAGACTCCCACAGCCCCTGTGGTTGAAGCAGAGAATGTCACGAAGTCTCTGGAAGTCACGGATTCCGTGACACAAATGTAGTCTTAACCATGACCTCCAAATGCTTTTTACAGTCACTACTTTCTAGGATACAGTCATCCATTGTGCTAGTCTTACCTACATTCAAGTTTGGGATATCCAAAATATACCATATATTAGTTGGGTCAGGAAGCCTTTGAGTACAGGTTTAAGTGTTTCTAAAGAGGAAGGGTATTTTTAGTTGCGGTGTTCTGAGTGCAGTGTTTTCCTTTATAGAGTTTTTGATAAATGCTGATTTTCTGTGTAAATGTAAGACAAAAAATGACTGTTACACACATCATTACACTTGTACACCTGAGGAATCTGAAATCAAGCAAAGTAAATGTTACCAGGCAGAGATAAATGAAAAAAGTAATCAAAAGAGCACAAGTATTGAGAAGTAAACTTAGATTTTTTTTAAAAAGAAGTTCTGTTGTCTAAGAAACAGGATAGGACTTTTGTTTACAATCTGTAATTTTAAAGTTGATGCTCTTTATTTGTCCATCACTTGGAAGTTATAAAACTGTATACAGTATGTGCTCAAAATTATAGCCATAAATGTCAAAACATAGTGTCTTTTGGAACAGGTCAGATCCAATTAATAATGGTATCTTGTAATTACTGACAATTTTAGGTGCAAGTACTCCAAGATAAATACTGACTAAAATAATAAATCAATCAGTTGTTTCATATACTGTATAGAAGTCATTAATATCTAGCAGCTAATGTGATAAGATCATGTGATACTAAAATAAATACTAAGTTCATTCTCAATTGTGGTTTCAGAATTCCTTATGGAATTCCAGTGTGATGCTGTGGCCGAAAGGACTAATGCAAGCCTTATGCGTGTTGAGAGTTGAATCTGGAATAAGAGTAGGGAGGTTATCATCTCTGTATTTGGTACTGGTCTGACTGCTACTGGAATACTGTCTCCAGGTCTGGTGTTGTAAAATCAAGAGAGATGTTGATAAATTGAAGAGGGTTCAGAGAAGAGCCACAAGAACGATTAAAAGATAGGAAAACATACCTTATAGTGAAAGAATCCAGAAGCTCAGTCTGTTTAGCTCAGGGGTGGGCAAACTTATTGGCCCACGGTCCATATCTGGGTGGAGAAATTGCATGTAGGGCCATGAATGTAGGACTGCGCTAGGGGGTTGGGGTACAGGAGGGAGTGTGGGAGGGGATGCGGTGTGCGGGAAGGGGCTCAGGCGCAGGAGAGGTGTGGGGTTTACAGGGGAGCTCAGGGGGTTGGGGTGCAGGAGAGGGCTCGGAAGGGGATTGGGGGCTCGCAGGGGGTTGTGGTGCGGAGTGCGGGAGGGGGCTCAGGATAGGGGGTGTGGCGGTGGGCTCAAGGCAGGGGGTTTGGGGGCTCAGGGTTGGGGTGCAGGAGTTGTTTAGGGTGCGGGCTCTGGCCCAGCACCACTTACCTTGAGTGGCTCCAGGGTGGCAGCAGCGCACAGTGGGGCTAAGGAAGATTCCCTGCCTGCCCTGGCCCTGCACCGCTCCCGAAAGCAGCCGGCACCATAGGTATTAACTTTTCCCGGTGCTGGTGGGTGCTCGACCCCCGCCCCCATTCCAACCCCTTCCCCAAAGTCTCCGCCCGCTCCCATTGGCCGCGGTTCCCCGTTCCCTGCCAATGGGAGCTGCGGGGGGCGGTGCCTGCAGTGGCCGCAGGGAGATGGTGCCAGCCACTTCCGGGAGCGGCGGAGGGCCAGGGTAGGCAGGGAATCTGCCTTAGTCCTGCAGTGCCACGGGGGTGGCAATCCCGTGGGCCAGATCCAAAGCCCTGATGGGCCAGATCTGGGCTGTAGTTTGCCCACCCCTAGTTTAGCTTAACCAAGATAAGCACCTAAATGGTGAAGAAAACTTTGGTAATGAGCTCTTCGATCTAGCAGACAAAAGTATAACAAGCTCCAAAGGCTGGAAGTTGGAAGTTTGACAAATTCAGGCTAGAAATAAGGCATACATTTTTAACTGCAAAGGTTATTAACCATATGCAAATGAAATTGTTAGTTAGTAGCAAGGATTTTTAATACAACTATTCGGGAGTAGTACGCTATGATTGGAAAATAGCTAACGTCAGATCTGTGTTTTAAGAAATGGGGGAGTTATCTGGGTAATTAGAGTTCTGTTAGTCTAACCTCAACAGTATGGAAGACTGTGGAACACATGATGAAAGAAAGAAAAAGAAAAAACTAATGGAGATCAACGGCGAAGGGAATGTAGTGCACCATGGGAACATGGGTTTACCAAGGGTAGACTGTGCCAGACTAACCTGATTTCCTTCTTTGAGAATAACTTTTGGGTTTTTTGTTTTTTTTGTTTTTTTTTTAGATAAGGAAAATGCAATAATATACTTGGACTTTATTAAATCATTTGACACAGTACCAAATAGCAAATTATAAATTAGAGAAGATGGGGATTAGCACAAGAACTGTAGGTACATAGGGAACTGGCTAATGGAGAGAAGCTAAGGGGTGGTTCTGAAAAGTGGAGGGAGGTTATGAGTGGAGGGTTTCAGATTGGAGGGATGTTACTAGTGGAGTTCCTCAAGATCTTTCTTGGGATTAGTTTTACTCAATATTTTATTATTATTGACCTTGGCACAAAAAGTAGGAGTGTGCCAATGAAATTTGCTGATGATACAAAGTTGGGAGTTATCAATATGGAGGAGGATCAAAATATTATACAGAAATACCTTGCAGACCTTGAAGACTGGAATGACGGGATTAAAGTCAATGGTAAAAAGTGCAAGGTCGTGCACTAGAGTCTAATAAGTTCTGTTACAAGCTGGGGTCTTCTCAGTTGGAAATGATAGAGGAAGAGAGACCCTAGGGTATGTGGGTTGATCACTAGATGATGATCATGAGCTACCAATGTGATGGAGCGGTGAAAAAGACAAATGCAATCCTAGGATGTATTAGGTGAGGCATTTCCAGTAGAGATAAAGAAGTATTAATGCCATTATACAGGGCACTGGTAAGATCTAATGTGGAATACTATGTACAATTCTGGTCACTCATCATCTAAGAAAAATTAATTCAAACTGGAACAGGTGCAGAGAATAGCTACGAGAATGATCAGGAGAATGTAGGTCCTGTTTTATGAGAGGAGACTGGAAGAGGTTGGCTTGTTTAGCTCAGTGATTCTCAACCTTTATAGACTACTGTACCCCTTTCAGGAGTCTGATTTGTCTTGCATACCCCAAGTTTCACCTCATTTAAAAACTACTTGCTTACAAAATCAGATATAAAAATATAGAAATGTAGCAGCACACTATTACTGAAAAACTGCTTATTTTTCTCATTTTTACCATATAATTATAAAATAAATCAATTGGAATATAAATATTGTACTTACATTTTAGTGTATATATAGAGCAGTATAAACAAGTAATTGTGTGTATGAATTTTGATTTTTACTGACTTTGCTAATACTTTTTATGTAGCCTGTTGTAAAAGCAGGCAAATATCTAAACGAGTTGATGTACCCCCAGGGGTACGGGCGCCCCTGGTTGAGAACCACTGGCTTAGCTTGTCAGATAGAAGGCAGAGAGAAGATATGATTGCTTTTTATAAATACATTAGGGCAGTAAACAGCAAGGAGGGTGAAGAGCTATTTAAGCTAAAGGAAAATGTTGGCACAAGAACAAATGAGAATAAACTGGCCTTGAACAAATTCAGGTTGGAAATTAGAAAAAAGGTTTCTAACGGTCAGAGGAATCAGGTTCTGGAACAGCCTCTCAATAGGAGTTGTGGGGGCATACAACTTAATTAGTTTTAAGAGTGAGTTGGGATCAATTGTATGATGGGATTCCTTGGGATGCTGGGGAGCAGGGCTCAGCAGTGCAGGGGGGCACTTCTGGTTTATGTATTGTTCCTAAAGCTCATGCTTCAGGGTTTCAGTTGGTCACCTGCAGGGGTTAGGAAGGAATTCCTTCCTTTGTCCCCCTCCAGCATGTTCTGGGGTGTGGTTTTTGCTGGTCTTCCTCTGAAGCAAAAGACTGGAAATGGGACACTGGATGGGGTGGACCAGTGCTCTGAGGGGGTACTGAGCATGCTTAGCTGGCTGGTTCTTGCTCACATGATCAGGGCCTAACTGATCACCATATGTGGGGTCAGGAAGGAATGCTTCCCTCAATAAGATTGGCAGTGACCTTGGAGGTTTTTCACCTTTCTCTGTAGCATGAAGTGCAGGTCACTTGCCAGGATTATCTGGGTATCTCTCTCAATGAATTCCCTGATACTGATGTCGGATATTGATGCATCGTGATCCCTCCCTGTTTTCTGCTTGTGATGCATAATAGTTTAGTCTCTTGTCGGCTATAACCCTTTGGTCTGATTTTGGTGGTTGGGTTTAGGTGCTGGGTGATGTTGGTGGCCTGTAATATACAAAAGGTCGGATTAGATGATCTGATGGTCCCTTCTGGCCTTAAACTTTCACTCTGTGACATTGGAACGATTTGCCAAGGGTTGTGGTAATTTTCCGTCACTGGCAATTTTTTTAAAAAGTTGGCTTTTTTTTTTTTTTTTTTTTTTTTTTAAATGATGTATTTCAAATGAATTAATTCAGGGAAGTCCCTACAGCCCTTTGTTTTTATACAAGAGGTCTTATCTTTGTAATAGTCATTTTCAAAGTCACCTGCTTTTTCTTCTTCTACTAAACTAAAGACATAGTGTTGTTACAAAGGTTATTGAAGTATTTAGCATCTCACTCAGTTTTGTGCTCTGGGGGTTGATTTAGAATGCTTTTGTTTCCTTAGGTACCTCAACACGCAGTTTATTAAGAAGAACAAATTAACTGAAGCTGATCTTCAGTATGGCTATGGAGGTGTGGATATAAGTGAACCACTGATGGAAATAGGAGAGGTAAGTACCTCTGAAAGTAGCTCTAAGAGGTAAACATAAGCTGTACCTAAAAACACCTTATAATTGAACTGTGTTCTTTTAAATGTTGATTTTTAAAATTTAAAAATGTGTACAATCTAAAAATATATAGATTAACTTTCAGTGGGAATATTGAGCACCTTGGAAAATGAGGTTTAAAAAGTTTTATAGAGGCCTTGTCAGTTCCTTATCTGAAAAACAAAATTAAATAAGGTACAACCTGGGAGTGGGAGGAAACACATGTAGGTGTGGATCTGGGTAAAATATTGTTGATAAAGCAGACCTGGGATTTGTCAAACAAAAGAATTGAGAATGGAAACAAATATTGGGAAGGATGCTAATTCCTGTCCAGATCTTGCTTCAGTTTATGGATTTTTAAATTGCATTTACTATGGGATAAGTTTTCTGTGATGTTTGTATCTTTATAGCTGGCACTTGATATGTGGAGGAAATTAATGATTGAGCCACTGCAGGCCATCCTCATTCGAATGCTCCTCCGAGAAATCAAAAAGTGAGTGCTTGCTTGTTTTCTATTAGTTACAGTGTTTCTAACCTGGTCTAAAAATTTTTTGTAATTGTTTGCCTGGAGAGGCCTGTGAATTCATTGGACTTCAGCTAAGCTGCTTTCTTATTTTAGTATAAGCCATCTCTGAACATGCTGATATTACCTCATTAATGTGCCAAAAGCTTTCGCTGTCGAGAATATAAACGCTTTTGTTGCGATTTACTTGTGCAGAAAGAGAACCTGAATTGAACAATTTAATTATAGTTAGGCCTGGAAGAATTTGATGATGATGATTTATTAATTATTATTTTTATTTTTTGAAATTCAGTTAATACTGATTTTTATTAATAAAAAATAAATTTCCAGTTTCACACTGGGGCTACAGGGGGCTACCTGTGTGGCTACAGGACTGATGACACTGGATCCCTGCAGCTGTGAGGTGTGCAGAAAGCTGTCGTCTTGGCAGTGCAGAGCAGAAGCTCCTGGTGGAGGCTCACCCCTTGCTGCATAGCTCCTGCCTGAGGATGGCCCCCACGCTCCCAGCTGGTGTGTGAGTGAATGGGACCATGACAGTGGGGCTGCAGAGAGTTCCCTGCGCCACTATGGGGCTGGATTCCTGTAGGCGCAAAGTATGTGGGAGATTGTGCTTGCCGACTGTTACCGATGGATTTTTTTTTTCATCTGTTTCAATGTGTCAGGTGAAATAGATGTTTACTAAGGACTAACAGTTCAAATCAAATCCTGCCAAGCCTAACTATAATCCAGAGGGAATGTTCTTTAGTACCAAAGACTTGAGACTAGAACTCTGGTTTCTCTTCCTACTTCTAATGCTGAGTTGAAGAGAAACCTTGAGCTAGACACAGTGTTTGTGCCTCCTTTTATATATCTGTGTAATGGGGATTTTTACTTACTGCACATAAGGAAGTATGTTGCGAAGGTTAATATTTCTATTCTGGTTGAGTATAGTCAAATGAAGCACTTTGTAATTGCTTTATAGCATACTAGTAACCATATTTCATTTCTACTCCTTTCAACTGGATTTTATGAAAATGTGTTAAGGACTGATATTACATCCTTCTGAAACATCATTTCTGAAGCCTGTAATATACCTAATAATGTTTAGAGCTGCCTAAGACCACTTCTTCTGGAGCCAACATGGACACTGATTCAAGGATAAATTGGGTGTTAAGTAACAATCAGATCTTAACTCTTTTGAGTCTGGTGACTGAGGGTCATAAGCATATACCACTTAGCAATGCAGAAGTTTCTGTTTAGTTACACTAAGGACAAGCAGCATGGATTCTCATCCTGACTATTTATTAACTGACCTAAATGTGAATGACACTACTGAGACAGAGGGCCTGATCAATGAAAATTGGGTATTTCGTAGGAGAAGGATGCTGACATGCTTATTAGAGAGGGCTATTTATTGTCAACCGTGAAGCAACACTTTGAGTAACTATGAAAATAATCACATTCCTTCACTGTGGAGAAATAGCTGATTATGGGCCTGATCCAAAGACTGTTGCAGTCAATGGAATGACTCCAATTGATTTCAGTGGGCTTTTGATCAGGGTCTATAAGAGAGTGGGGCTGATTATTATTATTATTTTTGTTTTTTAAAGAAACTTTGAAAGTGGTAAAAACTGTGTGCCTGTAGGGCTCCAAGCAGCCATTATCATCTAATGGCTAGACCTGATTTCTCTTTTCTGCTCTGCCACAGGCACTGTTGTATGACTTGCAGCAAGTAATTTCACATCTGTTCCCTAGTTTCCCCATCTGTAAAATAAGGCAAATGACATTCCTTTCTAAACAATTTATATTCTATGCATAATGAAATGCACTATACAAGCTAGAACTGATTATTATTGTTACAAAAAATTATTTCTTTCAAGTACCGGACAGTTATAGTGCTTGCTGTCAAACCTTTACAATTTTGCCTTTGCTGAACTAACATTACAGTAGTATTTGTGCTATCTTCCATAATTAGTACAAGCAATATTGCCAGCAATTATTATGGCAAAGAACAATTGTGAAGATTTTAGTGGCAACTGCAGTAGCTGTCTTTTAGAATCAAGTTTAGCAGTGCAGGGATTGCACAATATCTTCATAGGAAGAAAAAGTATTAAATCACATCTTGTACGGAAATAGCTGAAGCAACAAATATTGCATGAAGTGGATGGAACATTAAACTATATAAAAAACGAAATTATATGCACACTTCTCATATATAGTACTCAGTATGCAAGCCTGTACATAGAAGTAAATTCTGCTTCATGCAATTGTTTCTACATGTTTTGTGTTTTTTAAAAAGTATATTGGTAAATAGAAGGGGAATTATAACTCTTATAACTGGAACTTTTAATGCATAACACAATATAAAATTAGTAAATAGCTATGTCCCTGTGATTGTAGCCTTATTGGTTCCAGGATATTAGAGAGACAAGGTGGGTGAGGTATAATCTTTTATTGGACCTACTTCTGTTGGTGAGAGAGAGAGAGAAGCTTTTGAGCTACACAGAGCTCTTCTTCAGATCTAGGAAAGATATTCAGTGTTGCAGCTAAATACAAGGTCAAACAGATAGTGTAGCATAAGTAGTTAGCACTTATTCTAAGGCAGGCCTGCACAACATGTGGCCCGGGGGCCGCATGCGGCCTGCATGGGGTCACTGTGCGGCCCGCGGGGGAGGAGTAGGTGGGCTCACTGTGCGACCCACGGTGCGGGGGGGGGGGGGGTGAGTAGGTGGGCTCACTGTGCGGCCCACAAGGGGGGGGGGGGGGTGAGTAGGCAAGTGGTGAGGTGGGGTAATTATAATAAATTAGGGGCCCGCTACAACATATTACCAAGGTTCAATACAAATTCATATAAAAGTTATACAAAAATGCGTAATGCAGAGGTTTATCTACAACTGCATTGATTGACTGTTGTGTACAGTAATATAGTGACCCCTGGGGGGGGTGAAGAGGGGTGTGATGGTGGGGCCGAGCGGGGAGGGTGCGGGTCCTATTTTACTGCTGTGATCTGGTCACCCTATGCGTGCTGTTTCTTTCCCCCTCTACAGGCTTCCGCACCCCAGCGCTGGTGAAGGAGAGGTTGTTTCCGCGGGGCGGGCGGCGCTGGGGGGCGGGGGGTATTTCCGCGGGGCTAGGGGTTTCGGCCCTCAGCTGTTTTCTTTGGAGTAATATGGCCCTCGCTGCTTTACGAGTTGTGCAGGCCTGTTCTAAGGGATCTTTCAAGGTGAAGTGGCCTGTTAACACCGGAGTCATTGGGGCAATGCTCTGGAACTATTCCATACGAAGCCAGTCAGGACTCTGAGGGAACGTGCCTCCTCTCTGAGCATACAGTCTCCAGGGCAAGAAGCTTACACAGCTTCCACTTTCCAGGGTCTGACCTCGGAGCATTCAGCATCCACTTCCACACCATGCGTTTCCCACAGCGAGTCCACCTGGGCGGGGTTCCTGGGGAAGCCAGAGGGCCCTGCACCCCGACTCCACAGTCAGATGTATGTGACTCTCAGCCAGCCAGTAAAACAGAAGGTGTATTCATCGACAGGAACACAGCGTAGGACAGAACTTGTTAGCACAGAAATCAGTGACTTTCAGCCAAGTCCATCTTGGGGGGAGGGGAGCCCAAAGCCAGGGCTCTGGCCCTCCCCCTGTGCCCCAAGCCAGCCGAGACTGACTCGCTTCCAGCTGCCTGGCCCCTGCCCTGCCTGTTGCGCCTCCTTGGGCCTTTGTCTTGCTTCTTGGGCCAAGAGTCACCTGGTCGCATCCCCCTCCTGGGTCTCAGTTGCGAAGGGGCGGCCATAGCATTCATGCAGGTAGCTGGAGCAGCCTCCACAAAAGTCACACACCCTTATTCCCACCACTTAGACATTGGTGCAATACACAGGGAAACTGAGGCACACACATTCATGCAAAACAGTAAGAGTCACATGAGCTCACATAGAACATAACAAGGGAAAATCCCCACTACATCAGAACACCCCCGGAGTCCTAAGACAAACGGGGGTTAGTGGGTTGCAGATCGTTGTCATAAGTCATAAATCTAGTGACTTTATTAAGACTGTGGTTGTTAGTGTCGAGCAAAGTTACGAATTTAAGTGCCGAGGCTCATGTTTTGAAAGTGTTGTGCAGGTTTCCTTTGTGGATGAGGACTGATAGGTCAGATATAGAGAGATGGCTTTGTGAAAAGTGTTCAGCCACAGGTGATACGATGTTTTTCTCTCATCATTTTACTGTGTGAGTTCATTCAAGACTCTCCTGATTGCCTTTCTGGTTTTACCCACACAGTAGTTATTGGAACATATAGTGCACTGGACGAGGTACACCACATGTGTAGTGTAGGAACCATAGATCTTGAAAGGTGCGATATGTGGAGTGTTGATCATAGTAGCAGTGGAGATACGTCTGCAGGTTTTGTATCTGTTGTTTTGGCAGGGTGTCGTGACACTTTGACTTAGTGTGTCCCTCAGAATACCATTTTGGCTACCATGGACATCATTTCCCTAAATACCAGAATCCCTAACAATGATGGCATGGGTGCCGGTTTCAAATATTACAAGACAATGGACAACCCTCAGATACCCACCCCAAAACACATGCCAAACTCATCGATTTTACATTCAACAACAAATACTGAGTCAAACTGCCATACGTATTAGGATGACTCCCAAATATGCCAACCTCTTCATGGGCCCCCTTGAAGAAGAATTACTGCACAAATGCACCAGAAAAACAATGATACACTTGAGATTCAATATTTTCATCCTTTGCACAGATGATTTAAGCTCCCTCATAGATTTCCTCCACAACTTTAATAACCACTGCCCATCCAAACTCTCTCTGGAACACTCCCGCACTAGTATCAACTTGCTGGACACCATGATCAGCTTCAACTATAGAACCCTACAGACAACTACATACAAGAAACCCACAGATCATGAAACTTACCTTCATATATCCATTAACCACCCTAAACAAACCAATAAATCTGTTATCTACAGCCAGCCACTCAAATACCACAGGATATACTCTGAGGAGAGTCTGGGATATACATTTTAACATACTCAAAATTGCCTTCACCCAACAAGGACGATCCACCAGAAAAGTAGATCACATCATGTAATGGGCCACCCAAATACCCCAAGAGAACCTACTTCAGTACAGAAATAAATTCCCCTCCAACCGCACACCCGTAGTTGTCACCTACCACCCGAAACTGGAAGCCATACAGGGGGGTATCGAACAACTCCAGCCCATACTCCGTCGGGACCCCATCCTGAACCATTTTTTTTTCCCTGAATCCCCTCTTCTGGCCTTCAAACAACCTGCCAACCTCTCCAAACTCATCAGAAGCAAGCTCCCCACAGACCAGGACACACCAACTCAAAGTGGCACCAGATCCTGCCAGAATAACAGATGCAAAACCTGCAGACATATCTCCACTGCAACAATGATCCAACCCTCCCCCCACCTCCACCACATCACACCTTTCAAGATCCTTGGGTCCTACACATGCCTATCACAGCATGTGGAGTACCTCATCCAGTGCACTAAATGCCCCAATAGCAACTATACGGTTGAAACCAGACAATCACTGTGCTTTCAAATAAACGTACACAGGAAAATGATAAGAGGAAAAATACTGTATCACCTGTGGGTGAACACTTTTCCCAATGCGATCTCTGTATCTGACCTATCAATCCTTATCTGCAAAGGAAACCTGCACAACAACTTGAAAAGATGAGCCTAAGAGCTTAAATTCATAACTTTGCTAGGCACTAAAAATCATGGTCTTAATAAAGACACTGGATTTATGGTTTATTACAACAATCTGTAACCCACTAAATCCCTTCTCCCCTCCCATAACTACAGGGATGTTAATGGACCACTTCAGCTTGAATTGTCCCTTAGAATATGGGTTTTCTACTTACGATAAGCTATTTGTTTGACCTTGTATTTAGCTCTGACACTCTGAGTACCTTTCCTAGACCTGAGGAAGAGTTCTTTGTAGCTTGAAAGATGGTAATAAAAGAGAATATCTCACCCATGTTATCTTTCCTATATTCCACTGAAACTGTTGATATGTTGGAAATGGTTTTTATTGCTAGATTGTCAAGTATGTTATGAAAAAATAACTATAAATGTTGTGAAAGTTTTTAGTGCAATACAAACTGAACAATTGAATCGGATTTTTTTTAATAAAGGCCTCTGACTAAAATCTTAAACACATTTACAGTTATACTTTTAACTCTGTGTTAAAAAATAAGCTTGTAAATGGGTATTAGTTTTAAAGCAAGAAAGACAGCAAAATAGAAGTAGGAGACTTAAAAAATAATCCTGAATATAACACACTTTGTTCCCCCCCTCTAGCCCAAGCTATACTTCTACAAGGCAAGCTGAATGTCAACTTTTGCATTTGTGTTTGAATACAGCAGGAAGCAGACAAGATCATGAATTGTGAGGAAAATTCAAGTATGAAATACCTAAACACAGAAATAATTTGAAAAGGATTGAAGTGCTAGTTCAAATGACAGTAATTAGTTGAAAGTGGCTGAAACTAGGTGACAGATTTTTCTATTAAACACATATAGTTAACTGGTTTCTTTACTAGCTATGAAATTACTAATAGTTGTTGAGGTTTTCATATTATCCACTGTAAAAAGAAAACCTATTAAATTCAGTAACACTCATAGAAAAATAAATGTAAAAATGGCATTTTAGTTTTACATATTCTCAATGACTTTCATATCAAATTTAACTAGTTAACAAGTCTTAAAGGTTTTCTTAAACCACAGCTTGTTCAAAAATCAAACTGCGTTCTTCCTGATGGTATACTTTCATAATCATTACAAACCAGTAATGTATTTTGTAGTTTTGTTCACAAAATTTGCAACATAATTTGTTCTTCAGTAGTAGGTTTGTTTTGCATTGTTGAATATTGGCATTAGTGCCACACAAAAATTCCTAGAAAACAAGCAGATATGAATCAGAATACGTACTTAAGAATAAGATACTGTGTGCGAAGTATCCTAGATCCATTTTTTAAAAAACAACTTTTTAACCACATTTATTAACAGAACTTTGGATCTGAAGTAGTAATTGGAAATTTGTACCTGCAGTCTTTCTGGTTATTTAAAGAATTAACACTACAGTACGTTTATTTTGAAGGCCATCTGATGTAAACATACAAGCTGTCCTTGCAGGGATATCCTGTTTTTACTGTTGTATCCCGAACCTTAAATGTGCCTATTGGTCACAGTTGTGCAGTGTGCAATATACTGTTGCCTTGTCATTTCATTAGTTCTTAAAATGACATAACAGTGTGGTTGACATGAGTTTCATTGTGTTCTACTTTAAAAGTTGTGCAGTTTTCTTATTTCATTTTAAACAATTAAAACGTGGAGGTGTTGGCAAGTTCAGATGTATTATAGTCCTGTGGTATCTATAGGTTGATTATTTGACTGACAGGCCATCTGATGTATCAGATAAATGCATGGTGATGAAGTTTTCCACATAGTTCTATCAATAAATATATTAACAAAATAATCTATAGCAAGATTATACTGCTCAGAAATAAGTTGTATATGTGCTCATCTTAAAATGAGGAATTTATAAAATGCCTGTTAGAAAATTACTGTTCTAAAGTACCGTAGTGGGCATTGTCATTTCTGAAGAATCATTTTTTAATATCTATATATAAAGATGTTTGTTTTTAACATAATCTTTTTTTTTTTTTTAAATAAAAATTTAAAACTCTGAAGTGGCTTGAAATATGAGACCACCCCAATAGTGTTCATTTACCTATTAGAATATTTCCTTCTTAGTTTTTGTGAGCCAAAACATATTATCTTTGCAACACAGTCCTTTGGTCATGTTTGAAATTCTTACATAATAGCATACCTGTAGTGAAAGAGTGAGTACGCTGGAAAATGTTTGGCAATATGGCTATACCAGCAAACCCTCCTGCTGTAGACGTAACTTCTATCAGCAAATATGGGCTTTGGCTTTTATAGCTTATACCAGTTTCCCAAATGAAATAGGTTATACTGACAACAGTTTTTTGCTGGTATATCTATCTCTGCACTAGAGCTTTTGCCAATATAAAAAAATTATTTAAAAAATCACACTGCAAACCCACATTATTACGCTGACAAAAGTTTCTAGTGCATACTAGGCCTGTGCTGCTTCAGTGGGCCAATTCTGTCGCTAATTTTAACAACTCACTTTTTCTTTTACTTTATATATAGTTCACTGTTTTGTGTGATGGTTGGGTCTGGACTGTTTTTTTTCCTCTTGTCTGTTCTAGATTTCTTGGTTTGAGTTTCATTATTGTAGGTACATAGAAAGCTTGATGGTACTGGTTGCTCCAAAACATTACTAACACAAACAAGAAGATTGTAGATGTGATGTGTCTGTAACAAACACACCTGCTGCTTTTTTGTCTTGGCGTAGGTCACTTTTTCCTTTTATGTTCTTTCTGTGCGAGTTTCACATTTAGGAGGAGACAGTTTGAATAATCCTCTTTGGACTCTCCAGAGGAACTCTCATCAAAGTGACAGAAAAATTGCCATGGATATAAGGGCAAAACACTAGATATAGCTTGCTCCTTAGGTTCAAAGGGATCTCAGAAAACTTCAAATCTTGGAATTACTTAAATGGTGCTTAAAGAGCCAGTGCCTGTGGATCCAGTGTGTAGTGGATCCAGGAAGTATTTCAGAACAGATGTTGGTGCTGGAGCTTCATTTGGTATGATATAGTGTTTGGTCCTTGACAGAGTAGCTTCTCTTCTGACATCATCTTTTCCTCCTCTGGCTAGGACCCAGGAGGTATCTGAGTCAGTCTCAGTTATGGCAGAAATAAGCCTCTTCCAGGTCATTCTGGCATCCTGCCTGATTCACAGGGAACTATTTCTAATTTTAGATGGGTTTAGAGGGGTGCTCAAAGTAATGAACTGTGTGTGTGTCCTAATCCCTATACATGCTAGCCTTTGGCTGCTCTGGACCATTTTTGCTGTTGAATCAGGTGGTTTTTTTAATAGCAACCTTTTGTTTCTTACTAACATACTTGTTCTAGAGGACCACAAGAAAATCCTGTGCCTGTTTGTTTGTTTGCTACTCTTCACATAAAAGGGACAGAAATACTTGATCAGTTCTATGTGGACCTCCTCTGGTTTGGAGAGCATCTGTCTATGATGACCTTTCAGGTACAGATGGTAGGGGATGAACACAGTGTGCTGTCTGAGTCAATGCTTAGCAAAAATGACCATTGTTTGACTCAGAGAGGAGCTAATGATGGCTGTAAGTTATTAAAGATTAAAGTATTTGTAAGATGGAATTTATAACAATTTTTGGTAGCAGTTTTGTTCTTTACTATTATCCTTGAAGCTGCTAAAGCACACCTTCTGAGAAGTTCGTGTCAGACTACATCATGGTTAATGGAGGAGGAGTTTGAGTTTGTGGAAAAAAATGACACATCATGAGAGAAAGTGGCTTGGAGACTGAAGAACGCAGTAGAGAATACAACAAATTGAGCAGACAGATTCAAAGGCAGACTTGATGAGATAAGAACAAATACATCAGAGCAAAATGAAAGGAACTTGAGAATTATAACGAGAGTAAGAATATAAAAAATATATTCACAGTGGTAAGACTTTCTACCAAATGATTTTCCCTGAAACAGAGTGTAATAGAAGATCATGATGGCAGAGTTCTTACTGAAGGTGATGATATCAAACGCAGGTGGATGGATTATTGTGCCAGTCTTGTCAGAGCCACTTACAATGCAGGACGACAGAAAAGAGAATACAGAGACCAAGCTATCAGTTTTGCAGGAGGAAGGGGTGCGTGCTATTCTGAAAATGAAGCCTGTGATAGCACCTAAATAGATAACGTAACTAGTATTGCTAAAAGTGATTCGTGACAACTATATTGATCTTGTGGAAAATTTGCAACAATGCATGGATGACTAGAAATTGACCAGACAACTGAATGAAGGCAATCTTTCTGCCCTCACCAAAGAGAGAGGCTATTAGAGTGCAGTAACTATCATACTATCTCCCTGCTATTACGTGCAGTTAAAATGCTGATGTACTTAATTCAGGATTGCATGAAGTGAATGATAGAAGCAGAGCTATCACCACAAGCTAGTTTCAGTTAGGGACGAGGCACGTGATCAAATTGCGAATATATGTCATGTCATATATTGAAAAATGCAGACTGTATAATCACTCATAGATTGTGTTTCATTGACTTCTCCAAATGTGTGTTGTCATCTGACATGATCGTCTCTGGAGGATACTGGCAAACATGGGGATTCCAAAGCATCTCATTGAAATTCTCATTAGTATCTAATATCAGTAACAGACCATGATGTGAATAGCAGTGGGCAATAGTGAGTGGTTAAACTTTTTCATTGGGCAGTGTGAGAGACGAGAAGGAACATGTACCGAGAATTTATTATGTGAGAAGCCCTGAACGTTTTTGATTAAGAGGAAGGAGCTGGGATTTCTGGTAGTGGACACTTCTTAACTAACTTCAGGTATGATGCTCTTTGCTGCAGCCATTGATGCAATGACTGTAGAAGTCTGTAAAAACTCGTAGTGAGGAATATGGATTATTTCTGAATGTGGTGAAAACTAAATGAATGTATGTTCAAACAACAGGATGCAAGTGGACATGACAATTCAATGGTCAAGTGGTAGAGGCAGCAGATAGATCTGATCCCAGATAATTAGATTTATCTAACTAAGGAGTCTACACCAAAAAAAATAGAAAATCACCAGGGATGGCTTGCTTAGCCATGGCCTTCCTTACGAAAGTGTGGAAAGACCATGGCATCTTGGAATATACAAAGGTTCAATGGGTGAAAAGCTTAAGCTTTCTCCATCACCACTTATGAGTGGAATCCTGGGGAACAAATGCTGCTGACAAGAAGAAAATTGAAGCCTTTGAGATGTGGTGCTGGTGAAGACACTTGTATCTCCTGGATGGGAAAAATGAAAAACGCTTATGTTAGAAATATTATGGGAGAGAAGCAGACACCGCTCTCAGAAATCGGCAAGTAAAAGCTTACATACTTGGGTCACAGCCAGTATAGAGATAAGAATAACCTGGAGACAGTTATCATGGAAGGAGTGGTGGTGGGTCATTTGTAATAAGGAACGACCAGCATAGAGATGAATAAATTGTGTGCGGCCTATCATTGGGAGGTCAGTTGCTGAGTGTGCAAGTGAGTGATGGATCAAAAAGGCTTCCAAAATTTCTAAGATGTCACCAGTATTCAGACAGGAATAAATTGATTTTACTTTACTTACCTACTTCTTAACAAGCTGGAGTTCACTGACTCGAGTAGGATGCTGATGTAACTTATAGTATTGTTAATGTACTCAGTACTTAGTAATTGTTCTGTGGAGGCTGGCAAAAACTTATGCATCACCATTTCTGTAGTCTTCATGGAATGAGGGGGAGAGAAATTGAATCAGTGTTCATTGGTATATCATATAAGATTCATCTTTATGAATGTTTATCTTTTAAATTAACCAAACAAAAACAGGAAAATCTTCCATCCAATGTCAAGGGGTTCCATGTCTCATGTCTTTCTTACTAGTCATACAGTTTCTTAGGAATGCATATTTGTTTTTGCCTATTTCAGTGATCGCTGTGGAGAAGACCCAAACCAGAAAGTAATCCATGGGGTTATTAACTCCTTTGTTCATGTTGAACAGTATAAGAAAAAATTCCCCCTAAAGGTAAAGATGCATGATTGCTTGGTGTGTTTTTAATTGTGAATGTTAATACTTTAATACCTTGTATTATTTGTCCTTGATTAGACTTTCTTGATTTAGTTTTATCAGGAAATTTTTGAGTGTCCTTTTCTGAATGAAACAGGGGAGTATTATAAACAAGAAGCTTCAAACTTATTGCAAGAGTCAAACTGCTCACAGTATATGGAAAAGGTAAGAAGCCCTACTTTGACTTGCATCTATTGTGTATATATAAAATATGTAAAGGCAGAGTACAGAACAAGTTAATTACTTTTTATACAATAGAATGTTAAAATGTCAATTATTTTAGAAGGGAAAGATTTTTGTACTAATTTTCCTCCTGGTGGTACAACTACATGCACTCAAAATTAAAAATAAGTGGTTTTTATTTTAAAGACATATTAGTTTCTACAGTTCTGTCTCATTACCTTGGCCAATGAGAACACACA
The DNA here is from genome assembly GCA_033296515.1 of Macrochelys suwanniensis. Classification (NCBI taxonomy): domain Eukaryota; kingdom Metazoa; phylum Chordata; order Testudines; family Chelydridae; genus Macrochelys; species Macrochelys suwanniensis. Next base: position 27,296,277 of record CM065776.1, read on the forward strand.
CATGGTGTCCTTTGACAGAGTGAACATAGATATCATAAGGATAGGAGATAGGCTTTCCAGAAACCTTGTTAAACAGCTTATGAAATAAGTTGTATTTAAAGAACGTAAACTGGCTGACAAGATCAAAAATGAGAAATTTACTAGCTGTCTGCACTGCAGAAAGTTGTTCCATAATTATTTCTCCTTTTTAATTGTCTTCTACCTCTATCCTGTTTATTTTATTATCGGTTTTGCTGTATACATTTTTGTGCTTTCTTGTTGCTCTGGAGTAATTGTGAATTTTTTTTGTTATGGTTAATCTAAGTAAATATTACTACCCAAACCCTTCATATTGCTTTTTGGTTTCAAACTTTACAGACATTAAACTCTGATTAACTGATACATGTATATCATGTGTAATCCTAGATTTTAAAAATAACTTCAATTAAGCGTTCGCAATCCTAGTGTAGTAATTTTCAAGAATGTAATAATTCCCAGGTTATGGGCCTGAGTTACAGGCAGGAAAGGTAGTGTTGTCCAGAGAGAATGAGGAAGGAGGTGACTGTGGGGGAGGAGAGGAGCAGATTAATAGCTCAATTTTAGCCATGTTAACCTTCAGCTGATGGCTACACATCCATGAGGAGATGTCAGAGAGCGTCTTAGATGGTAGTCGAATATATTTTGTGTATGAAATTACCCAGATATAAGAGAGAGAGGGAGAAGAGAAGGGGACCAAGGACAGAGTTCTGTGGAACTCACGCAGAAAGTTGGAGAGGGGATGTGGAGGATCCTCTGCAGGAAATACTGAAAGAGCAATAAGAGAGAGTGGACGAAAACCAGGAGAGGACAGGGACACAGAAGCCAGGACAGAATAAAATTGCAAGAGGAAAAGCATGGTCAGCAGCGTTAGCTCTTACAAACTATAAGGAGGTTTGGGCCTAGTCAGTAGTTGAATCACCAATGCAAACAGGAATTAATGCAAGAAATAAAGTGAATGATTCAGTAGATAGGACTCTTCTCTCTGAATTAGCCTCAGTGTCATGCACAAATTCAAGCTTGCCTTCTTCCTACTTAATTTCTCAAATCATATGCAATTCTCCTTTCCTCTCCTAAACTGTTCTGTAGTATTTATCTGTTCTATAGCTTGAAAATTTGCCTATAGGTTTTAGGTAGATTAAAAGATGAAGAAATGCGATGTCGGAAGTACTTACACCCCAGCTCATATGGCAAAGTAATTCATGAATGCCAGCAGCGAATGGTAGCTGATCACTTGCAGTTTCTGCATGCAGAATGCCATAATATCATCAGACAAGAGAAAAGAAGTGGTAAGTCTCACAAAATATTAAATATTCTGTAGGTGTTGTGTATGATGTTTTACTTAGCAATTGATGATTTCAACAGATAGAACTCTTCCCTCTGCATTAGCATTGAACCTAGTGCCTCAGTGTCCTGGACAAATTCCAATATTCTCCTTCCCTTTTTACCTACCCAGTTTCCGCTTAAAATATCGTAACTTGTAAGATTTAGTTCCTATATTACTTATATTTATGCATTTCCAAACAGTACTAGTTTCTCATGATTCCAGCTTTCTTTGGAAGTCAGGAAGAACAAGTGTCAGATAAGCCTACTGCTCCAAAGTGTTGGTACATCTGCCTTTTTACATGTGGCCGAGGAAATTCCCCTGATCTCAAACTTTCCTAGACTGCAATCCACAGGTGCTTTCTACCCCGACCTTGGTCTTCTTGCTAAGGGGCTAGCTACTGAAAGGACCCAGTGTGTTTCAAAGTAGTAAGCACCTTCCAAGGCATGGGGAAAATCCAAACCGCTATTTTTCTTGTAGCAGCCCATTAATAAAGTGTATCCCACCTCTTACTATATGCTCTTCAGATTATTTCTTCTTTGAGTGGCCTCTGCACATTTCCCACCATTGGGAGCAACCTGTGTTGCTAGAATCGTGTAGAAGCAGTGTTTACTGCTAGTCAGATTCTTGTTCATCCAATGAAATATCTATTTCCTTGACACCTGATGGTGGTGTTAATTTAGGCTTCTAATTCTGTAAAGATGGGCTGGGAACTTAAGATGGCCTCACTAGGTCCTGTGTGGATGCTGATGGATATTTACAAATAATTCTTCAGGAGATTTCCTCTATCATACCAGTTCAGGACTTGTGTTGGTTATATTCCTTGCTTGTTTATAGGAATTGTAAGAAAGTAGGAATTGCTGGACAGATTCATTCTACTATAAATCTGTCTGGGAAGCAAAAATATTAATTTCTATCTATTAATTTGTTTTGTATTCCTTGACACTGGCTTGTAATAACTCACCAAGAGGAGAGAGTGATAAAGCAGTGTTCCTATCACAAATATTCCTAGCTACACATTTTTCAGGATTAAAGTTTGATATTTTGTTTCACATGTTTTCTTTCATCAAGTTTTTCTATTGGATGGTAGACTCCTTTTGCTGTCTCCTCTGAAACAATCACCTAGATATTTTAAGTTTTCTAAGTTGATGTGGAGCAAAGTGGGAAAAGTGTAGCAGAGGATGTCAGAGCTCTCCTGATTTGCCACCTGTTACCTGTTGACATGGAGGTCTAGGAAGATGGAAGATAGTAAATAAGTTAGCCCAGTAGTGTTCTACCTTTTTCATACTGGGCCACTGCCTCTTGTCATTCCACTCCTATCTGGAACTCTTTCAATTTAGCAATATGTGAAGTGCAGGTTGGTTGTAACTCCACCAATTACCAGGTGAAAATTGGTGTATTTCAACCTTCATCCTTCCTTTTCCTGTTTTTTGCTTTATCTTTATGTTCAATGTTTAGATTATTTATTTCATAAGATTTTTCAAGGAAAGGGGCAGTTTTATTTTAATTTTGGTAAAGATCCATGCGGATTTATGGTGCTGTGTAAATGTTAATTTAGAGTAGTGGATTTTTGAAGTATATTACATAAGAAGTATGTTTTTATTGCAGACATGGCAAATATGTACACTCTGCTTCGTGCTGTGTCAAGTGGTTTACCTCACATGATTCAGGAACTACAAAACCATATCCATGATGAGGGCCTTAGAGCAACCAGCAATCTTTCTCAGGAAAATGTAAGTTTCCTGTGACAGCTGAGTTAACCCATCTTATTACGTCCCTGATTAAATCTTTGCTTTCTTCCTTAGGCTGATTTAGTTTATTGTCTACAAACGAGTGGTGGCAGTGAACAGAAACCACCAGTATCCTGTTGTAGCTTATAAAACACCCTATTAACCAATGGTTTTTTTTTTAAATCTTGTTTATATTAAATAGATTTGGAATTTTGTGCACAAATTGCAGTTTTGATCAGCTCTCAGTTGTGTAATGCATTGATTCGGGTTTTTTAATCTTGCTCGATCAACTTGATCAGTTTTTTTTTTTAATAATTGTGTGAAGTCATCATGGCAAATGGCCTTCTTCTGTTAAAAGGTGCTCTTGTTCTGCTAAATTTTGGTCCCAGATGGTTGTCAATGGGCTGTTTTGGTTCATTAGGAAACAAAAATATCACTTGGTTTGATTAAATGTTGTTTGTAAATATAGGCATCCTGTGCTAGTACCAGAAAAGTCTGTTTCACTTAGTTGCTGTATAGTAGCACCTGTACAGCTGCATAGTCCCACGCTTGCATCAGAATTTCTGAAAGTACTTTGACTATTCAGTTGTTCTGCTAAAATGTTTTTGTTAAACCTGATTTTATTGGTTCTTTTTGTTTAAAGTACCCGCTTCTTATAACCACTTATGGAATGTGCCTGTGGCACTGCTGTTGTAGAAAAGCAGGACTTCCACCTGCAGTTCTGTTCACGTGTTTATACAGCACTACTTTGAACTTGGCATCTAGATCTGATGCTTGCTTTAGGAGGGCAGTTCCTGTCATCCTTTTTTTAAATTAGAACTCTCAGCCCACTTTTCTAGAAGATGATACTGTTCTTTAGATTCTCTCACATGTCAATATGCAGATGCTACCTTGAAGAAGAAAGTTGACTTATTTTAATAACTGTGGTTTTAGAAGAGAGGCTTGGGTTTGACATCCACTTATAATCTTAATTCTGAAAGTTTGGTGCCACGTTTCATGCCATGTTTTGGTGCTTATGTCTTAAGGGCACATCTTCTCCAGGCCATTCCCGAAACCCAGCAGTGCCATGGCAGCATCCTACTAGTGTGAATATGTAGGAGAAACTGTCTTAAAGATTCAGTTACTTGTTAGTGACCTTGATTTTTGGTGATTATCTTCCTCCAGAATAACCATGACAATCTATTTATATTAATTTTTTACAATTTTGTATAGCTATTGAATTTTTCAATAAACCTGTTTTCTGTATTGTGTATTTTTAGATGCCAACTCAGTTTGTGGAGTCAGTTTTGGAAGTACATAGTAAATTTGTTCAACTTATCAACACCGTTTTGAATGGTGACCAGCACTTTATGAGTGCCCTTGACAAGGTAATTTTTCACAGTATAATAAACAACACTGCACTCCAGAATACATAATCCTCTTTTTTTTTTTCCACCAGAGTGTAGTAGAGTTCGTTGTTCAGCAATAAAACAATACCCTTAAGAGAACTCTCATGGATGTCTCTTATTTTAAAGCAAAGGGGGGTGGGGGGGGAATGAAGTAATCTAGTACTCACCAAAACAGATCCTGTGTACAAAGGAAACAGTCACATTTTTTCCAACCATTGGTACTCAAATTCAACCTAAAAGGATGGACCGCTTTCTCATCAAAAGAGCTATTAAGGGATCCATTTTCATTTCAGGATCTTAATCTCCAACTAATGTGAAAATAATATATGTATATTTATAATATACTGTGTCTGCTAAGCAACTTTTAAACAACATCAAAACTGCCTTTTCTCTTGGCAATAATGAATTAGACTCTGATCTAGGGGGAGGGATCGCTCAGTGATTTGAGCATTGGCCTGCTAAACCCAGGGTTGTGAGTTCAGTCCTTGAGGGGGCCATTTAGGGATCTGGGGCAAAAATCTGTCAGGGGACAGTACTTGGTCCTGCTAGTGAAGGGCAGGGGACTGGACTTGATGACCTTTGAAGGTCCTTCCGGTTTTAAAAAAATGTATTATTATTTTTTAATTTTTATTTTTTTATCACTGAAATTGCCAGGTGTGTTAAATAAACATTAATTTTTAATTTTTTCGTTGCAAATTTCTTGATCATACAGAGTTGTGTCGAAACTGTTTAATTGCTCAACACAGGTAATTGCCCTGTTCTGATTACTTACCATTTTCAGGACCTAACTCTATTTAAAATCAAATAAATGTTTTAGGAGATGAGGTTTATATAAGTATTTTGTAAAATGCATAGCCAGTTAAGGCATTTGTTCCTAGGTACTACAATTGGCACCCTATAAATATAATGTAAATTAGATTATAATAGTAGTAGTTGTAGTAGTTTATTTTCAAATAGCATGACGAGGCTCTCTCAAGATCAGGTATCTGGTTTCCTCAAGAAAAGATACATGGTATCTAATGCCTTCCACCACTTGTTAATTTATTGGACCAGGATTATTATTTTCACATGTACAATATTTTAACTATTAAAAAAAATTTCTTCTCCTCGTCACCAAACTCTGGACAGTTTGTCTTAGATTTTTGTTAGGGATAAAGATATAGATTAGGATAAATATTGTATATTTGCAATATCACTTTGTTTTTCTATTTTGGGGGTGTATTTTGAGCTTCTAGGAGTTTTGTCCATTTTTGTCACATTCTGTATATTCTTAATATAAGGCTTTTCAGCGGCTTGTAGCCATGTATCAGGATGTTGCTGAACCACATGATGCACTATGCAGAAGAGTTATAGGTTTGGCCATATTCCTGCAGGACACCTTATCTGTAGAGATGAGTTTTGGCTTTAAGCTTCATAATGTAATGTAGAAAGTTAATGGCTATCTGTGGTGATAAATATTGCCTATATCATATGTCAATTAAGTGTTTGTTGAATTTTGAAGCTTAAAATCCCATACCGTCTATACTCTGTATATGTAAAGGTTCCTCTCCTCCAAGGACATCATGTGATTCAGCAATGTGCTGGTGTTCAGGACTATGTCCCTGTGGAACCTATAAGACAAACAAACACTTCAAACTCCTGGAAAACACTAAAAACACGGGAGTAGAGAGCTTCAGTGAAGCCCTTCAGCTTGATTTCTTTGGAAAAGAACTTGTGACCCAAAAATCCTTGAATGTATATGTAGTTCACAGGAACTGGTGTATGGTATTTTTTGGTTTTGTATATTCTCAAGTTGTGTTGCAATTATTTCAGTAAGACTTAAATATGAACCACTCTTCAGAATACTAATGTTGACAACTCCGTTACTCTTCTCATCACTTATGCCCTGATCCTGAGTTATCATTAATTCCCTTTTCTTCTCCCTCACATTCAGACTCTCTCCAGATCTCATCTTTATTATGTTTCAAAGATCTGCCTCTTCCGCGTCTCCCCATAGTCCTTTAGATGCTGATACTTTTACAGTCAACAGTCTCCTCCTGAAGTTCAAATATATGCTCCTGACTTAAGGCTTTGCTGCTGCTTATATTTAATTTGCTCTCTCTCTTCACTTCCCACTGTGTACTACAAATTATACACTGTTCTGATTTCTCATCTTATTGCTCCCTTTGTGTTCTCCCACTCTCATGTTTGTTCATCCTGCTCCCTACTTTTGGAACATCTTTCTTCCTCTTCACCTTGCATCTTCTCTCCTCCTTTGCATTCCTAATCAAAACAATTCTGTGACCTTGCTTTCCATAGCTGACTTGCTCACCTGTGCTAGTTACTCCTCCCCTTTGGCCCTTCCACAGTCTCGCTTAATAAATATCACTGCTTACGATTTGCTCATCGTATACTGTTTCATATTATTTGTGTCAATCATCTCCCTCTTTTTGTCCATTTTTCTGTTCTATGTTTCTTTTTTAGGATAGTCTTTGCCCTGAAGAACTTGCAATGTCTTCATACCGCTCTGTAAATCACCAAAGCAAAAGTTAAAGTATTTCTTAAACTCCTTTATTGTGTATTTCTACATAGGCTCTAACATCAGTAGTAAACTATAGGGAACCCAAGTCGATCTGCAAAGCGCCTGAGTTGGTAAGTAACAAATATTGTGCTGTAATAATCGTGGTAGTTTAAAACAAAAACCCAAGTCCTCAAACCAGTCATTATTAGCACCTGGTGATCACCACATTAAAATAATTTTTACTTATTGAGTCATCTTCAAAAATCTTTTTTAAAAATAGGCATTTAACCTATTTAACCCACACAAAATGTGAATGTTCTGGGCACACAATTTGACATGCCTTTTGTTTCAAAATGTGGCTGTTTGTGTCATTTGTAATCTGAGCTCTGTCATGTTTTAACCCGTATTTAATAGTAGTTGCAAATACTTTCAAACACTGTTGTTCTCTAGCTTGACAAGTAGATTTTGTTTTGCTTTTTGTTTTTTTACTTGAGCTGGCCAAGTATTGTGACAACTTACTGAAGAAATCAGCCAAAGGAATGACAGAGAACGAAGTAGAAGATAAACTTACAAGTTTCATTACTGTTTTCAAATACATTGATGACAAAGATGTTTTCCAGAAGGTAACCTCCAATTTTTAGTGAATGTTAAGCCAAAAATGTAATTTATCTAAGCTGCTTTACATTGGATGTTTGTGTTCACATTCTTTTTAAAAAAAAAAAAAATCCTCACAGCTGAGAAAATATTTTTCTTACTTTGTTTTGTTTCATACAGTTCTATGCCAGAATGTTGGCAAAACGATTAATTCATGGTTTATCTATGTCTATGGACTCTGAAGAAGCCATGATTAATAAACTAAAGGTAATATGAACTATTCTTTCAAAATAATATAAATAGCAGTAGTAACTATTGAAGCATGTCTTGTTTAGGAGGGGTCAGCAGAGGGTGCCAAAATTAATTTAGCAATTGATAGCTGCTGTTGCAAGTAGTGATTTGAAAAATCGCAATGTCATCTGTTCTGAATTCTTGTATTGATTCACACAAAATCCATTACCTGGAAAACCCCAAATATTATAAGTAGTTCCTTATTTTGGGTAGTTGTATAAAATGTGCCACTTGAACCATATTTCCATTATAGTAGTACCAGTCAGTGAGCAAAACTAAGGCAGTTCACTCGAAACTTTCAGTTTTGTAAGTTAGTATTGGGCATGGACAAATTTTAGAAATAAGTTGTATAGAAAAGCGACCCTCTTAAGACAGGTTATGTAATTTTACATATGAAGGCATTATTGACTATACTATAGATGACCGGGCATTAGCAATATAGAAATCTGTATATCAGTACTGTTTTGTGGATGTGTATAATATATTAAAGAAATATATATAAAGAAATATGTGTATAATACATTACCTATTAAATGTATTTAAATGTTTCATTACAGCAAGCCTGTGGCTATGAGTTTACCAGCAAGCTCCATCGAATGTATACAGACATGAGTGTTAGCGCTGATCTCAACAATAAATTCAACAACTTTATCAAAAACCAGGATGCCATTATAGATTTGGGAATTAGTTTTCAGATATATGTTCTACAGGTACTAATGAATAACTTATTGCTATTCAGTTGTTTATATTGGTTTCTTGTATTTCTATAACAAATAAACAATTTTCTAAAATCTAAGTAATATGAATATTTCTCAGACTGAAATTGACAACTTATAAATTTGATATCACTATTTAACAATCCTGATGATATAAAACAGCCTATTCCTAGCTTTTTTGAAAGATAGTCTACCTCTACACTGCATAATGGTAAGATAGAAACAAAGGCCTTAACAATTTTCTTACCTAGAGCAAAGGCCTCACAACAGTATGCATTTTAGTGAGACATACAACTCTTTTTCTAACTCGTATGTCTTATAACTTGACTTGAACTATAGGACCAGTTCTTAAGAGGAAGATTTTGTTTAGTGTATATGCTCCTTAGAGCTCATTTTAACATGTTTGAATGCTAATTTTTTTTCCTCTTCCCCCTCCCGCCTCCCCTTCCCACAGGCTGGCGCATGGCCTCTAACTCAGGCTCCTTCATCAACATTTGCAATTCCTCAGGAACTGGAAAAAAGTGTTCAAATGGTATGTTAGTAGTTTCTTGCAAATTTGTAGCAAATTTAATACTTTATTAGAATCTCAAACAAAAAGCTGCTGATTGTTATTGTGAGGCCACTGTGTCTGTCAGGTGTATACGTAAACCACAATTATCCAAGCTCCAGTTATCTGAAATTTGAATGGGTTCTCCAAATGAAAGTCTGATCTTATGAAATTCCAGGTTTTCAAATTTTAGCTATGCCCCTCTAGCTCTTCAAATAATTGAAATTTATAGGAACATGCCTCTGAGCTCAAATGCTGATTCCTAATATTCATGGGGATAAGATGATCTTTTCTAATGTCAAATCTTAACATCACACATAAGTATCTTGTCCTGTGATTCAGAGGAGCCCTTGAAAACCAAGATTCTGACTGTTCTGCACTGAAAGCTCTTGCACTTTTCAGAACAATATGGGTTTGCCCCTGTGCTCCTTGCCTTTGTCCAAAAATCTCCATCTACCCCTATTGGCATTCAGAATGCTGTATGATTGCTTTTTGTCCTCCATCCTAGGAGTGGCATCATTTTAGAGGCCCTGAAATTTTATTATGTTCTTGTATTCTAAATTCTAGTTACATGTATCTTGTATATATTTAAAATATACAAAATATCTGTTGACCTCTGTCAACATGTATGTAGGTTGTGAAGTGCATTGGAAAGAAAGCATATAGAAATGAAAAATATTTTTACATTATCAGATGTACTGAAGTCTATAGAAGTGTACACATACACTTTCAGGATATAATCTTAAATTGATGTCGAATGGAAAACATCTATATTTGCTGTAAAGTGTCTTTTTTGTTACTCAATAAAAGTGTTTTAAAGTTTTTTAATTAAATATTCCAATTTCAACTTTAGTGTATTAAGCAATACAAAACAAGAAAGTATTCTCATACTGTGCTCATTCCACCAATCCTGGCACTGCTGGGAAGTCCCCCCCATGGCTGTTATCACTGATGCAGTTTTCTAGAAGATTCCTGGAGGTGAATATACAGCCTTTATTAGAAGGTGGCTCCTCAACACGCTCCTAGTACGCAGCTTCTGCAGCAGCTTTCTCCCTCAGACCTATTAGGAGACGCCCTTTACTACTCCTATTAGATGGGAACATTTTTATGCTCTTCCTTTTGTGTCTTTCTTCCCTTTCTGGCCTTAAGATCCACCAACAGATATACCCACCCAGAAAAGGTCTCCACTGTTAGCCAATGAAAGCAGCTTTGCCAGTCCACTCCTTCACCATTTGCACACGCATTCTGCTCCTTTTTCCTATGCTGTCAACAGCGATGCCTCAGCTTGCTAAACTAGCAACGCCCCCACTCAGCAATGATTGCAAAGATGTCCAGTGAGGGCAAGACTGAGGAGGAGTCATGTAGTCCCTACTCCACTACTGGAATTCCTTCCTTTTTGATTCTCTTTAAATAATGGTCTGATCCCTTCTTCATTGCCTTGGGCTTCTGTCTACTCCCTTTTAGCATTGCCTTTCTTTTCCTCTTTCCAAGAATTTTTATTGTGCTCCAGGTTCTTGAGCCCCCATGTTCCTCAGATAGTACAGTGATAGGAATTGGATATAGGAATTAATAGCTACCTTAGTTATGTTTTTGGGCAAAGGCAATGTTTCGCCCTACTTCCCAGGACTCTCTAGTGTAAGGTCCTGCCAGGATTCTTTTTAATTTCTGGCCACTGTTCCTCTGGGTTTTCAAGGGCCTTCTCCTTTAGTATGCACCATACTTCTCCAGAGATTCAAAGGCAAAAACGTCCGGGGGGGGAAGACTAAAACCTCAGAGGGTTGTAAGCTTTTGTGAGTTTGATTCAGATATGGACAGTAGGTTAGTCTGAACTGAGCACCTTACCTTAGTTGGTGTCTTGTCATTAAAGGCTTGAAAATTGAAGCTCTCCAGATTTTCTTTTCTCCCTATTTCCTCAGGCCCCTGAAAATAAAAAAGCCAATAGGGAGGCTACCTGAAGCATGTTTCCCACCCTTCGATAGCTTTGATATAGAAAGCTTGAATCCCTTTTCAAGGAATTAGGATTCCTGTTCTACAGCCCTTCTTGTGGCTTTGATCTGTCTGGTTACTTCTAGAGCTTCACTGTCTTACCTAAAAGTCTTCAGTAAAATATAGAAACCATCCTGGGAAGGTAAAACATTTGTTAAAGGTCCCTATGATGATATATGCTATTTGAGTTCTGTGTTGTGCTCCACATATAAACAATATTTCAATTGACCATGATGCAGGCTCACTTCACAGGTGGTATGTTCTTTGGAGGAGATCCTAGACATCACTATTGAGGAATCCTCAGATCTTAATGAGCTTGTGTTTCCTTGATTGAACAAGGAAAAACATCCAAAAACCAGATTTAGGCAGTACTGATACTCTGCCTTTCACTCAAAGTATCTTATCTCTCTTTTCAGAGCAGACCCAGAGGTTACTATTCTAGATTTTCTTTCCAGCAGTGCAGGCTTTCAAACCCCATACTTCTGTCAAGCAACAATGAAGAGTGGTTGGGCCACACCCCACTTCTTCCCATCAAGGAGAGACTAAATCTATGTTCTTCGAGTGCTTGCCCGTGCCCATTCCAATGTAGGGGGGTGTGTGTGCACTGAGCACAGTTGCGGAAATATTTTCCCTTAATGGCATACGCCAGGTTGGCTCTAGCACCCCCGGTACTGTGCGCTAATAGCGCCAGGTATAAGGGGCCCTGCTGAGCTCGTGCCCTTCAGTTCCTTCCTACCGCCCGTAATGGTTGCTGGAACTTCCCTCGTTGCTTCAGCAGTCTTTTCCAGTGGTTTCTTTCATTTGGTTGCGTGTATATATAGTTATAGTAGCTAGTTAGTTTGAAAGTAGTTTTAGTAATCTTTCTTAGCCAGACACCTCTATGCTTGTTGAAGAGGCTTGTCCACTCCCCGGTGACAAGGTATGCCTCCCTCAGTCACTAGGCTTTAAGCCCTGCTTTTCCTGTAGCAAGTCGATGCCATTGAACGACCTGCACTCGAGTTGCCTAAAGTATTTAGGGGAAGCTCACGGGAAGGACCACTGTCAGATCTGCAGGGATTTCAAGCCCCGTGTCCAGAAAGACCAGGCAGCGAGACTGAAGGTCCTCCTGACGAAGGCAGCCCTGAGACCAGCATCGGAGCCACAATCAGATTCTGCACTGAGCACCTCTGCTTCGGTGTGGAGTGCGCTTCCCGCCAATAGAGACTCTCGGCACCGCTCCTCCTTGCCCAAGAAGAGGCACCACAAGTACTGAGACAAATGTTGCTCCCTGATACCAAAAGGGAGCAGGCAAGGGGACAGGAATAGTGTGAGATTCAGGTCATGCCGATCTCCCTCTCTGGCACTGCTGCAGCCCCCATCATCAGCACCGGCACCAACTCTGGTTCCACATACCCCGTCGAGGGATGCACCGTCCTCCAGCAGGCAGCGTACCAGACAGTTTGCTGTACTGTCCACTCTGGAGGCATATACGGCAGCTAGGGACTTGCTCATGCTGCTGGTACCAGGATCCCCTGACATCCAGGACTCGGCGTCATCACGTGGCAAAGAACCCTTCCCCAGCCTCCAAATGGCACTGAGACCACTCTCCAAGGGTAAACCCCCTCTAATTGCCTCACCCCAGGTGTCCCCACAGAACTGCTCACTGGCACCGGGAGAATTGGCACCTCCATGGTCCCCTCACCTTAGCTCATCTTCCTCATCGGGGTTGGAGGTGAAGTCCTATTTTTCCCACCGGTGGGACTGCCCACGCTACTCCCTGTGCCTGTCCTACATTTACTGGGATATCTAGTGCAGTGGTGCCTCTAAACACGTGGACCATGGGGATAGGCACCAATGCAGTGGCCTTTTTGGAACCTATGGGGGTTTCCACCAGGCCAGGGCACCATCTCAAGGCATTCTTATTTGGTAGCCTCAGAGGGTAGGGTACCTCTGATTCTGTGCTGCAAGACACCAGACCTGGACTCTGCTGTTGAGCCCAGTACTGAGCCTGGTACCAAGCTACTGGAGCATGTCCCTCAGGTCACTGCTGACACAGAGGAAAGAGCAGAATCCTTACCTGCCTCCTCCTCATCTTCCCCAGATGAGACTCTGGTAGCCACGAGCTCATCCCCAACCTAGGATGACCACAAGGCCCACCAGGACTTATTAAAGCAGGTGGCCTTGAATTTGGGCATCCAGGCGGAGGTGGTGGAAGAGACCGCAGATGGCCTTCTGGACATTTTGGCAGTAGCTCTTCCCCTTAATAAGGCGATCATGGAGCCTGTTAAAGCTCTCTGGCAGATCCCTGCTTCTCTCCCGCCTGCAACTAAACAGGTGGAACGAAAATATTTTGTGCCTGCTAAGGGCTGCAAATTCCTATTCTCTCCCCCTTTCCCTGGGTCCTTAGTGGTGGTAGCCTCTAATGATGGGGACCATCAAGGTCAAGCGGGGCACACACCTAAGGCGAAGGATCCCAAAAAGCTGGACTGGTTTGGCTAGAAAGCCTGCTCCACAGGGAGAGTGCAGCTCTTCATAGCGAACCAGCAAGCCTTGCTAGGTCGCTATGATTTTAACATGTGGGAAGCAATGCAAAAATTTGAGGACATGGTTCCCCAGGGTGCCAGGCAGGAGTTCTCTTCCCTTATAGAAGAAGAGAAGACAGTGGCCCAGGCCTCCCTGCAGGCAGCCTTGGACACTGCCGATTCCGCGGCCAAATCGATGGCCACGGCTGCCACCATGTGCAGGAGTTCGTGGTTACAATCCTCTGGGTTTCCTCAGGAAGTGCAGCAGACACTCCAGGACCTTCCATTTGAAGCAATCAGATGCTAAGAGGCAGAAGCTTTATAGCCCTAAAGACTATAAGGCAATTTTGAAATCCCTGGGCTTGTATTCACCTGCAGCATCTAAAAAGCATTATAGGCCCCAGCAGTCTGGGCATTTCTACTCTCAACTGCCCAGACACCTCCAGAGGAGGAGAAAGAACAAGGCATTCATGCCGTTGCAATCTGTCCCTTCGAAGGACCCTTCACTTCAGGATTCAGTTACTCCTATTTTTCCCAACTGTCTGTCCCATTTTCTCAGTGCCTGGAACCACATTACCTCAAACCTCTGGGTCCTAAACACAGAAGAATTTGGGTATACCCTCCAATTTTTGTCAACCCCACCTTAACACCCACCCTCCCCGCTCCTCTCCAGGGACCCTTCTCACACGCAACTATTGGAGCAAGAAGTCCAATCCCTTCTTCGGATGGGGGCCATGGAAGAGGTTCTGCATCAGCTAAGAGGAAAGGGGGTCTATTCCTGCTACTTCCTGATCCCAAAAGCTGGGGTGGGGGTAGGGGGGTCTCAGACCAATCCTAGATCTGTGACAGCTCAACTACTATCTCAAGAAGTTGAAGTTCTGCATGATCTCCTTGGCCTTCAACATCCCTTCACTGGATCCAGGGGACTGTTATACCACCCTCAACTTGAAAGACACATAATTCCACATATCAATTTCCAAGGACACAGGCAGTTTTTAGGATTTGTTGTAAACCAGACCCATTACCAATTCATGGTTCTGCCATTTGGCCTATCAGCTCCCCTGTGGGTCTTCAACAAGTGTAGGCAGTGGTAGTGGCTTTTCTCAGAAAAAAGGGAGCTCACGTTTTCCCTATCTCGATGATTGACTGATCAAGGGTCGGGTCAGAACTTGGGGGGAGCCCGACATCGATCTCATACAATTGACCTTCCCGGCTTTGGGGCTATTAATAAATTACCAAAAGTCTGTTTTTTATCCCCAACGAAAGAATAGAGTTCATCGGGGCAGTTCTTGACTCTTTGCAAGCAAAGGCCTTGCTTCAGGAGGACCCCTTCTCAACTTTGATAAGCTGCCTTCTAGCACATCCAGTCATCTCATCTACCAGGTGCACAGAACCAGCTCTCAGATCGCCTCAGCAGGTCCTTCTCCCCTCATCATAAGTGGTCCTTTCTCCCCGATATCACAATGGACATCTTCCAAAAGTGGGGTAGTTCCCATATACACCTGTTTGCAACCAGTGACAACAGGAAATGCCAGCAGTTTGTTCCCTGAGGGGACCCAGCCCTGGGTCTCTTACGGACGCCTTCCTGTTAGCATAGATGACTTGCCTGTTTTATGCTTTCCCTTTCCCCTCCCTTCCTCCCTCCCGTTAATTCACAAGGTTCTGTCGAAGATCAAGAACGACCAAACACGCATCACCTTTATGGCCCAGACAGTACTGAGGTTCACCACCCTCGTAAACCTTTCAGTGAAGGTCCCAATCCAGCTCCCACTGCACCCAGACTTAATCACACAGGACCATGGCCAGCTGCTCCACCTGAATCTCAGCTCTCTTCATTGATGGCCTGGAACCTTCATGTCTGAACCCTGAAGAGCAGGCTTGCTCAGAGCAGGTTCATAAAGTCCTACTAGGCAGCAGAAAACCTTCCACTAGGGCAACATGCCTGGCAAAGTGGAAATGATTCTCCATCTGATCTTCCAAGCCTGGTGTTCTACCTATGTAGTCCTCATTGCAGCTTGTTCTGGAATATCTTCCATTTTTGATGCAGCAAGCCCTAGCTTTTTCTTCAATCAAAGTCCACATGGCAGCTAATTCAGCCTTTCTTCTGAAGGTCGACAGTAGGTCAGTTTTCTCTCGCAAAATGGTAATTCATTTTTTCAAAAGGATGGAGAGGGTGTTCCTTCAGATAAAGGAGCTGATATCCTCCCCCTGGGACCTAGACCTTGTCTTAGCAAAACTGACGAGCCCATCCTTTGAACCACTAGCAACGTGCACACTGTTGCACCTCGCTTGGAAGGTGGTTTTTTGGTGGCCATTATGTCAGTCAGGAGAGTTTGAGATCCGAGCCCTCACCTTGGACCCCTGTATACAATTTTTTTCAAATATAAAGTGAAGCTACACCTGCATCCAAAGTTCCTCCCGAAAGTGTTTTAATTCCACTGCAACCAACCAATTTTCCTACCAGTATTCTATCCTAAGCTGCACGCAGATAGGGAGGAACGTCTCCATTCCTTGGATGTCAAACGAGCTCTGGCATTTTATATTCATAGGACCAAACTGTTCCTCAGATCACCGCAGCTCTTCATAGCTGTAGCAGAGAGAATGAAAGGGCTTCTCTCTCTGCTCAGAGGATTTTGTCTCAGATCACATCATGTATCCGGGCATGTTATGACCTCACGGGGGCTACCCCTCTGCCGAACCTGACTGCTCATTCCACAAGATCTCAGGCCTTTTCAGCACCTTTCCTGGATCAAGTTTCTATTCAGCATATCTGCAGGGCTGGGACCTGGTCCTCGGTGCACACGTTCTCAGCACACTATGCCATCACTCAAGAAGCCAGAGATGAGACCTACTTTGGTCACGCAGTGTTCCAGTCTGCTTGTCCTTAAGCTCCGAGCTCACCTCCAGTGCACCTGCCTGTGAGTCATTTACACTGGAATGGACATGTGCAAGCACTCGGGGGGGGGAGGATGGTTACTGACTTTTTGTAACTGTTCTTCGAGATGTGTTGCACATGTTCATTCCAAGGCCCACCCACCATCTCCTGTCTTAGAGTGGTTGGTAAAAAGCAACTGAAGGGCGCAGGCTCATCAGGGCCTGTTATACTGGCACTATGAGTGCACGGCTCCAGGGGGCGCTAGAGCTGACCCAACATATACCACCAAGGAAAAAAATTCTGGCAACTGTTGGGGTGTGCACACACCTACATTGGAATGGACATGTGCAACACATCTCGAAGAACAACAGTTCCAAAAGGTCAGTAACTGTTTCATTTTTTACTGGCCCAGATGAAAATCAGGACCAATGCTTTGTGATTGTCAAAGGGCTACATCATTGAACTTGTCTCCTTCTGACTAGATTCATTTCAGCCTTTCAAGGGATACGTTAAAGTTTACCTCCTTATTCCAGTCTATATGGCTCATTCCACATTCATTTGTTTTACTGTTGAGAGACTTGTATTATTAGTACATTGTTCTGTCCTTTGATCTTTTCTTTTCTTAGCTCTAAAAGTCTTCTAAAAATCCTGTTGATAATGGTGCCAGCTTCAGTGGGAAAACCTTTGTTTTCCATAGCTTGAACAACCTGCTTATGAGATCTTTCTTCCAGCATACTTATAGACAAGTGCTCTCTCTTCTTCTAGACCATGGGTTTATGGTGCACTGTAAGAGCTCTCTTACTTTTCTGGGAAATGGTCCTCCTAGGCACTCAACCTCACATTCACCTCAGCAAGGTGGTTCTCATAGGTCAGAGGTCCCACAAACTAAAGGGTTCAGTCCAACCTGGTCATAACCATTTTGTTAGATTCTATATCTTCTATGCCTTCTGGTATCCTATCAACCCATCCTTAATTCTCCCCTCTCCAGGCTTTGTTTTGGTATGGGACTGCTAAGGAGAGACCATATACCTGCATACCACCATTCCAACACAAGTAATTCATTTCCTCAGATGGTGGACTCTTCTCCCAAGAGCTTGCACTAAGGGAAGCCTGTTTCTGACGTGATCATGATCTTCATGAATGTAAGCTAAGAGGGGCTGGGTTAGTCACCTGGGCTTCCTCGTGTACCAGGTGCAAGAGGGAGTCTCCGTACAGGATCAGATGACTGGAGTTCTGGGCCACTAGGTTTATCCTGAAGAAATTTGTTTTTCGCTGGGAATCAGAATGGTCCTTGTGGAGTGCTGTAACTAGACAGCCATTATCTTCACTGTCAGACAAAGGCATTCAGCTTCTGAAGAAAGGTGCTTCATGAGGGTTCTGACGTAGGCCTAAAGGAAGATGATAAAAGATCAACTGTGTATGGGAGTTTCTCTGGACTAATTGATAAGCAGGCAGGCAGGTTTCTTCAAGATCTTGGAGCTCTGGAACTTCCCAAAAATATACTTTATTTGCATCTTATAACAGCAGTTTTAATGTGTACTGCTTCAGGCACTGGGAGAAGGCAACCTGGAAAATAGACATCTTTCTCCTTAAAGTGATCAAGCGTGCTGTCCTATACATTCCTCCTCTGTCATTATTAAACATCATTGCCAAGAGAAGTCGGATTGGGCCAAACTGACCCAAGGCAAAACTGTCTTTTGTTGGCCTGTCTCAGGAGAAATCCCTGGAACTTGCTTAAATTCTTCCCATAGCCAAAGAACATCCTAGCCATGGGGTCCAACCAAACTCCCGAACCTGAGCTTCGTGTCCCTTTCAGCTGGGAAACGAGAGACTGAGACTTCTGGATTTTTGCTGGGCAGTATCCTGAAAGTAGATAAAATATTAGAACTAAGACTTACCAATGGATCTGATCCATATTTGAAGCCTGGCATCAGCTGTAACAAAGGCTCAGTCAAGGGACTGCCTTTGTTTATCTGTTTTTGAGAAAAGATTCCAGCAAAATTTCAGGTTTAGATGGTGGCACTAGGAGCTTGGAGGATCTCTAAGGGAAACTCTACTGAAGTCTCGCCCCTGTATTTCTAGATTTCTTCATGCAATTTAAAGGATCGGACTACCTTTGTGCTTTCCCATACATTAGTTGGAAATTCAGACTAGTTTTGTTAATCTTGTTGCAACTTTTATTTGAGCTTTGGGGGATCTGCTAACTTTATCCACAGCATCAAACTAACTTTTCTTGTTACAATTACCTTTAGCCCACAGAGAAATGAACTTGAAGCTATATCTGTTAAGGAACCTCTCTTGCAGTCCATTCCTTACAAAGGGGTCCTGTGAACCACTCTGGAATGTGTACTCCCTGTGAATTTAGTTTTTCATATCAGTCAAGATATTTCATTTCCTTCCTAGATCCCTCCCTCATTCTCTTCTTTACAATTTACTAATTCCCAGCAGTGCCAGGATTGGTGGATTGCATATGGTGTGAGAATGGGACAATTGGTTCCTTACCTGTAAATTGGTTTTCTCATATATAACAATCCACCAATCCTTTATTCCCTTCTTAAAGTTACTGTTTGTTGTTGATAGGAAATTACTGTTAGATGTGGATGCTTAAGCTTTAGAAGAATCTACTGGTAATAAGAAGTACCCACTGCCTATTTAGACTGGGAACTGGATTCCAAGAATCTTCTAGAGAGCCACCTCAGTTAGAAGAGCCATGCTCAAGACTTCCCAGCAATGCCAGGATTGGCAAATTGTATATATAAGTGAAGACCAATTTACAGGTGAGGAACAAAATTGTCCCATACTACTGGGAAGATACTATTAAGGACTTTTTTAAAAAAAGGAAAATAGGAGACCTTCATTTTGTTCATTTCTAAGTGAACATCTTTGTACCCTTGGGCCTCTTGTCTTATTGTGCATATTTTCTGTGTGTGGCTTTGTAATATGAGCATGATAAATCTATATTGACATGTCTTAAAATAGTTGCACCAAAAATTAGTTTCCAGAGCTCTCAATGTGACACCTTTCACAAGCACTAATACTTATGTAGAAAAGTAAAGGAGGAAGAAATGAACAAGATTATTAGTATGTTGAAGAATATTGTCTAAGATTTTTCAAGAGACCAATGATTTTAAGTGCTTCAGTTTTTGGGTGTCTAGTTTGATGTGCCTTAAAAAGGAGACTACTTTTCAAGTGGAGGGTGTTCAGCACATCATGAAAATCAGAAACCTTCAGAGTTCAGGGAGGACATCTAGAAATTGAGGCACCCGCAGTCACTACTCATTTTTAATAATCTTGGCAATTAGATCTTGATAACTCAGTTGTAGCAGGCCTGAGGTCATATTACTCTCTACAAACATCAAAATTGTAGTGAAATGTGCTTGCGCTTTAACCTTGCTTCCACAGAGACGCATCTGAAAACGGGTGGAATGGGTGTGGTTGCATGATCTGCACTTGGTGATGGTTAGTCCTGCTCAATTGGTTAGCCTATTAGAAAGAAATTAGGCCCTTACTTTTGTGGGTTTGATAAGAGCTAATCTGCTTACATAGTGCCTTTGTTAGCTCATCAACAGTAAGCACATGTCTAGTAAAACATGATAGCAGCAGATGTAATGATACACAATGTAAGTAGTGAAGGAGAGAGGAAACTGGATTGCAAAGTGTTTTCTGCTTTCCAGGGAAAAAAACCCCTAAAAAGTAACATTTAAAAAGAGTTAGAACCAATTCTTTTTTATAACATGTTTTTAAAACATTTGACAGGGTACTCTAAATAACTTAAACATGTTAGTCATATTTAGTCCAAATGGCCTAATAGGCACTTTTAAGAGTATTTCTACTTCAGGAGGATGTAGGTTTCAGTTATGTTAGGGAATTATTCAGAAATACAGACTGTGCTCATATCTTGCTCTTCCTTTTTAATGCCTCTTATGGAAAATTGTAGTGTTCCTGTGCTTTGAAAATTAATATTTGGACTTAGTTTAACTCTGACTGTGATGTTGAAATTTTAATTTTTAACTGCAAAGTGAAACAATACTAATATAATACACACAGTCTGGCCAATGCAACAGTAAAGGGGAGTTCGATCTACCTTTGATGCTTTTGAAGGACACTGTTTGCTTTTTAAGAGTAGTATATCTCTGTGGCTTACTGGGCCCCTGTTGTGAATAATAATGAGGGGATTATCTGATGGCCATGTTGCTACTAGACTTCATCCTCTTTTTTTTTTTTTCTTGCAGATGTACAGAATTAAATGTTAGCTACAGCTTTTACTTGTATTTCTGATTTTATTGTGCCAATTAGAGTTGTGTTAATCAAAATATGGTGCATTCTGCTTTTGACTTTATTTAGTCAGTAGAATCTTACAACTAATTGAGCTTACTTCAGGAAGATACAAAATCTCTATAGATCTAGCTCAAAACAGCTTCAAAGAAATCATTAAGAGAAAATAATTGTTCTGAGTTTTTATTCTTTTGTAATTTCTAGCTGTCAGTGGGCTATGCTCTGAGAAGTCGTCACCCCTGTGGTTGGGGAATTAAATAAAAGCTGCTTTTTTAGGTCTTTTTAATAATAACTCTTCTTTAAGCACCCACTTCCTTTAATTTATTGAAATAAATATGTATGGAGGAAATAGGTAACATAAAAATGGGTACATATTTATAGTGTACAATAAATTTCTGAAATTAGAATAAATTTACCATAAAATAAATTAATTGTATGGAACTTTCTTGATTATCTGAATTTCCAGACCTCTTAATTTGTGTTGAAAATCCCTTGTTTGTTCAAATTTTCATTACCTGAGAAATTTAAAACATTAATGTAGTTTATTACATCATGTGTATTATGAGTAAGCAGTCAGGTTAGTACTTAATTCAGGAAATGGATCCTAACATCATCTTTTACATTTCTTTATTGATGCAAATTATTCTGAGAGATGTTAATCTAGATTGTTTCCATATTTTTGCAGCACCACAGATAATGTGTATATATCATAATATGTAATAATCTATATGATTCACTTTAATAGCAACATCCATCTAAACATCTAGATATAGCTAAATTATATCAAAACACAAATGAAGTGAGTTTTCTAATTTGATTGAAACAGTGAATCAAAATTAGTGTATAAAGGATTATGATTACATCAAAGGAAAGGTTACAAATATAATTGTACTGTGCATATGATGATAGAAGCGACGATGTAACAACAGTAATAGTAGTAATGCACTTTTAATACCCTAATTAATACTATAATAGTAGTACAATATTATGAAAATTGTTATGCAAATTTTATCAATTATTATTTTGGGATCAATATTGACAACACTTGTATTTGAACAATACTGAGCTACAGCATTGATTGTTAATTCATATGATTTCTCGATGTCATCTCTGTCATTCAGTCTCTAGAGTCTTAGGTTTCAAATTGTAATATGTAGATTTAAACATGTTTGTCTAAGACATTTTGGTTAAAACTAAAAGCTCAAATGTTTCAACTTACACCTTGTAAAATATATGAAGAAATACTGTGTAGTATTTTTAAATGTGTAGGTACAAAATGTTGA
This sequence comes from Macrochelys suwanniensis, assembly GCA_033296515.1. Taxonomy (NCBI): domain Eukaryota; kingdom Metazoa; phylum Chordata; order Testudines; family Chelydridae; genus Macrochelys; species Macrochelys suwanniensis. The sequence goes on from CM065776.1 coordinate 27,318,302, forward strand.
ATATTAAATTAGAATTTCTTCTCTACGAACTATGATAGTAGTGTGACAGTGAATTATTAAGGCTATAAATAGTTATAAGTGATTTAACTGAAGATGACTTTTGTTTTACAGTTTGAATTATTTTACAGTCAGCACTTCAGTGGGAGGAAGCTTACTTGGTTACATTATCTTTGTACAGGTAAAATAAATGCATATTTCTGGTGTATTGAAAACTTACAAAATAGCACATGCTTCACATAACAGGGAATAAATAATTTTCTGTTCTACATCTACCTAAACTCCTTTCCAATTTGGAACAAAGTTTTTTATAAAGCTATTTGTCGTTTTTTACATTCATAGGTATATTAACATGGTTTTGCCCTTATCTCAAGCAGCATTTCTTAATTAATCTTTTATAATGTACATTTTATGTATATAATTTAATTACATCCAATTAGTTAAAAAAACCCAAAACATTGATGTACATTGTAGGCTTTAAAAGATCATGGCAGAACTTCTGGGTTATTAACCAATGAGCTGACCTTCAACCAGTTAAGTGCTCTATACTACTTGACCTCTTGGGTGGCCTTTTAGCTTAACATGAGTACACAGTAGTTTTAAGTGAGACCAGCTTAAGTTAAATTGCCAACTACCATTTAAAAAAACTTATTACTAAGTTGGCTTCCCTTGCCTATTGTATGAGGTTCAGCTCTGTGATTCACAACTAAGAGGAAGCCGTAAAAAAAAATGTTCTATTATCCGTTTTCTATCTGATTTTTTACGTTCATGTGCTGAATGAATTTTGTTATGTGCACCAATATGGAGGTGATGTGTCGCGGTGGTGGGGCTGAGGGGTTCAGAGTGTGGGAGAGGCTCAGGGCAGGGATGGGGCCGGGGATGAGGGGATTGGGGTACGGGAGGGGGCTCAGGGTTGGGGTTGAGGTGCAGGGGTGAGGGCTCTGGGGTAGGGCTGGAGATGAGGGGATTGGGGTATGGGAGGGGGCTCAGAGCTAGGGCAGAGGGTTGGGGTATGGTGGGGTGCGGGCTCTGAGGTGGGGCCGGGGATGAGGGATTCGGGAGGGGGCTCAGGGTTGAGGTGCAGGGGGTGAGGGCTCTGGGGTAGGGCTGGAGATGAGGGGGTTGGGCTACAGGCTGCCCTGGGGTTGCAGCGGGAAGAGAGGACTCCCCCAAGCCCTCTCTCACCGCAGCAGCTCGGGGCCAGGTGAGAGACGCCTCTCCCCGGCCACGGCAGCTCTGGCTGGGCTGGGCCGGGGGAGGGGCGCCTCTCCCCAACTGCGGCAGCTCCAGTGAGGGGGCGAGGGGAGGGGTGCCTCTCCCTTCCTGCATGGCCCTTGATAACCTGCTGCGTGACCACGCAACATAAAGGGAACTTAGCTTATTATCCATTAGTTCTGTGAGCCATAAAATTTATGATCTACTTTTTTCCCTGCTCATTCTAAATTACATATATTATACTACTTTGATTTGTAGTATTTATTAAGCCATGATTTTATTATCAATCATTCGCATTATATTTGCAATAGTTCAGTAAACTGAGTCCTTAATAATTGAACACCATAGCTTATTTTGTAAAGGTAAATGATAAACTCAGAGTAGCACACAGCAGTGCATTGCATATTCAGATACGTGCACTGGCATGACAACTGAGGATCCCCATTAGTCTACTTCTACCACCACCACCACCCCCCAAACAAGTTCTCAGGTAGTTCTCTCCAGTGCTTATTTTTTTCAAGGGAAATGTAAAGGAACTTATAATATTCAGAAAACTCCCATTGTAGAAAATTCTTTTTCCATTGAGCATCTTTACTGTAAGACAATGTTAACTGCAATTTTAACATTGTAATGCACTGAAACTATTTGGGATTTACTTTCTTCATTACTATAAATGAAATTCTGCCATGTCCAAGTGCAATATTAGCAGGCTTCACTTCATCTCTAAAACATGTTGCATGCTTATAGCATACATTGTTGACCTGGATTTTTAGTTTAAATGTCCATTAATCTGTTTGCATACACACATACAAAAATGACTACACAAACAGGATGTGCACCCACACACAGCTAGATTAACACCCATATAGCCATGTGTACAAGTGCAAATCCCTGATCTGTATGCACATCTGTAGTAGTGTGTGTCCAGGACTGCACATACAGCTTTTAATAATCAAGTCTTATATGACTTTACAACAGAATTGCGAACTTCTTGTACCAGTTTATGAAACTATTATTATTATTATTACTACTACAGGTGAAGTAAAAATGAACTATTTGTGTAAACCTTATGTAGCCATGGTCACAACATACCAAATGGCAGTACTGCTTGCCTTCAACAACAGTGAAACTGTCAGTTATAAAGAGCTTCAGGATAGCACACAGATGAATGAGAAGGAACTGACAAAAACCATCAAATCATTACTTGATGTCAAAATGATCAACCATGACTTAGACAAGGTATGTTGTAATGTCACAAAGAGAATGTGTAACATTTCTAGTCGTGGTTTGTTTCTGTCTTCTCATGTTTGTTTGTTTTGTTTTTTTTTTAAAAGTGCCCTTCACTTAGATCCATGTTATTGTCCCCTATGCCTGTTCTCAAATCCCTGTGGGGAAGGCATGAGCAGCCACCTCTGGATGGAATAGCGAGTGGGAGGGATAGACGTACAGACGTGCTATCCAAATTCCTTATACTGGCTGTATGCCAGCAGGGTCTGCTGAAAAGGTAATACAGCTGAGGCAGTATTATCTTTCTGCTGAGCCCCTTTTGTGTGCAAAACCTTCCCTTTATGGCTTCAGAGGCAATAACTATCAGTGAAAACTCTAAGCATAGCTCCACTAGAGCCAGGCTGATTTTCGAGTAAAGAAGAGTTGTAGTGGCCTGGGATGGAGGCAGTGCAAAGGCACTGACCAGATGCTGGGACCAAATCACTTGTTCAGTATTGTCTCTTAAAGTTTTAGAATAAAATGATCCATGAAATAAAAAGTGTTTTTTGTTGAAGGTACCAAAGGCTTGCAAAAAAAATAGGTAGCCTTTATGAGAGAAATGCTATATTTACTATCTGATATGTCTTCTGTCAGGGGATTGTGTTCTACCCTTGTAGGGGCAGGATGAGATCATCTAATGCAGCGGTTCTCAACCTGAGGTCCAAGGACCCCTGGGGGGAGCCGCGAGCAGGTTTCAGGGGGTTCGCTAAGCAGGGCCAGTGTTAGACTCGCTGGGGCACAGGACAGAAAGCTGAAGTCCCACTGCAAGGGGCTGAAGCATGGGGCTCTGAGCCCTTCCACTTGGGACTGAAGCCAAAGCCTGAGCATCCTAGCTTCCTGGGGGCCCCTGTGGCATGGGGCCCCAGGCAGTTGCACTGCTTGCTACCCCGTAATTCCAGTCCTGGCTTTTATATGCAGAAAACTAGTTTTTGTGGCACAGGTGGGCCGTGGAGTTTTTATGGCATGTTGGGGGAACCTCAGAAAGAAAAAGGTTGAGAACCCCTGATCTAATGGGTCTTTAATATCTCTACTTTTCATAATTTCCTGTTTCTGGAACCTCAAATTGATACTTTATGCCCACTAACTAAAAATATATCTTTTTTTAACATCACTTCTGACTGGAAGGGGAATCCAATAGCTTTGTAATTTTTCATTCTGGATATGTTTACTTTTGTATGCATCTGTCCTTTAGCTAGAGCAGGGGTGGCCAACTTTTGTCTCCGGAGCCGCATGTGACTCTTTAGAGGTTAATATGCGGCTCCTTGCGTAGGCGCTGAATCTGGGGCTGGAGCTACAGACATTAACTTTCCAGTGTGCGGGGGGTGGGGTTCACTGCTCAACCCCCTGCCCTGCCCCCACTCCACCCAAGGCCCCTGCCCCTTCCCCCGAGCCTACCATGCGCTCACTGCCTCAAGCCTCCTGCATACTTGAAACAGCTGATTGCGGCAGGTGGGAGGCACTGACTGGCAGGGCTGCTAATGGGCAGGAGATGCTGGGGGCTGGAGCAGGGGGGAGTTGATGGAGGGGCTGCTAATGTATTACTGCGGCTCTTTGGCAATGTACATTGGTAAATTCTGGCTCCTTCTCAGGCTCAGGTTGGCCACCCCGAGCTAGAGGGTTCATGTACCAAAATACCTGTACTAATTATGTCTTCCTTTCACACCACCAAACAATGAGAGAGCTGAGCTGTGCACATTCTATCAGCTTACATATTATTACATAAGTCGGTGAACTCCAGGGTGCTGAAACAGTGAAATGCACTTCTGTTTTGCAAGTGGTTTACCAATATCTGAACCACACAGCAGCTAGGAAAGAAAATGCAAAGCACAACGTATGTTACGTACCATACTTCCTTTCTGTTCAAGTTCAGAAAGCTGGGAAATTAACTTTTTCCCCCCTTGGTGATAAATTCACTGGTTCATTCTAATAATTTTCTTCCTAGTGGCTGTTTGGCCTAGATTGTATTTTTGTTCTGATTTATATTTAACAGTTTAAGAACAGTAATGCTAAGTTTTTGATATGCTATATTGCTTGTAACTGCTGATCCTTAACCCTTAGATATTATCTACACTGTGCCTCAGTGGCAAAAAATATTAATTTAATAAACTAGATTTCTTGTAGAATGTGAAATTAAAGTTGCTACCTAAGCATGTCATTCGATAAATATTTACTTCCTGTGTTCTAAATACTGGCATGTGAACCAGCCAGTGGCTAGGCAGTATTCCAAAGTACTAGTAACTTGCCATTTTCCTTTGGTTGGAGAATTGGTAGTACTTGTACAGATTACTTGATTGGAAACTGGTAAAGAAGATAGATGCTCATGCTACATGTCATCCTGCTGGCCATTTTACAGACGCATTGTCTTCAGAGCACAGTGAACAGCTAGCATGGCTATCTGGCATGGAGGGGATAAAAACAGACACGTTTTTGGAAAGAGCTAGGGTTAGAATGATGGGAGAACCCATAGTTGGATCACCATGTACACTCCAACTATATACATTTTGTAGGTGTTAATTTCTTTGATATGCAAGCAAACCATGCAATATATAGAATGACTGTGGAAAATGCAGCTATCTCCCCAAAACTCTTCTGTAGATAAATGGAAATCCTAGTCTCCTCTCTTGGTTTAAATGCACTGTGTGTTCTCAAAAAAATCTCTCCAGATTGTGTGTTAGAAATACTAAAACAAGTAGTTTCAGTAATACAAAAAAATTACTTGCATTGTTTGAACTGATTAACACTGTTTATATATGGCAGTGTTCTTTCTGTTTATTTTGGTTCTAAAATAAGATGACTTTGTAGCCCAAATAAGCTGTAGGATGAGAAAAGTTGAACTCCGTTCAAATGGATCTTTAGAATTCCAAAACTTTAACAAGTTGCAATAGACTTCTGACCATGCATATGAGAGTCCTATTTAGGTGTGTTAATTTTCCCCATAAATTGTTAGCCATCTTAAAAAATGTGCATGCTGCTTATGCTTTTTGGAAACATGTATGAATGTTAAAATACACAAATGCTTTTTTTTTTTATTATTGCAGGAAGATATAGAAGCAGAGTCTACTTTTTCATTAAATATGAACTTCAGCAGTAAACGAACAAAATTTAAAATTACCACATCAATGCAGAAAGACACACCACAGGCAAGTATTTTTCAACATCTATAAAAATCAACAGTTTAATAAAAGCGTTATTTAAAACTGACTTCATCTAAATTAATGTAAGTCTGGTGTAAACAGATGCAAGTGTATCTACAACGGGGTTTAAACACAATCCATTAAAAATATTTTAGTTAAACCAGTGCAAGGTTTGTATGGACATAAGGCTTTACAGTGGGAAAGAAGGATGATGGGGGCTGGCAGAAGAGCGTGGGGCAGAAAATGTGAAGGGCGGGAAAACTGTCTCCTCTTGTCCCGTGTGGAACTGACTGCCCTTTCTTCAGCAGTTTGTGGCCAGAGGACCAATTACTATGGGGGAAAAAACTAATTTGGAATCCCAATTTACTATTTTCAGTACAAACTGAAAATCTAACATGGTTATTGGAACACAAATTGCAGCCGGAAAAGGCAGCTGGGTTCATGGGTGATGGGGGAAGGAAGGTGAGGTTCTGAGTCCCCATACTGAAGAAGGAAAGAGATTTTTTTTCAAAATTAAAGTATCAATAAAACATTTTGAAGAAAATGTTTTTTTTTTTTAAAAAAAAAAGTATAAACTTTCCCTGTTGTTTTTTCTTTACCAGGGACTGTGTTTTCCACTGGAAAAAATTACCCCAGAAGTTGAATTTAGAATCCTGAGCCATGTTCTGATATGAATAAGCTCCCATAAAATGTGCATTAGTAAACTATAGGTGCACTTCTCAGGTGGTTGGTTGAAAGTGTTCATGCCTCACAGTCCACCGAAAGCAAGCACCATTAGCCCATTAATGCACTTCTTGTTGTGTTTTATTGCTATAACAATGTTCAGAGGATTGGTTAATTCAGATACTGCTAATAAAAATATCCTAGCCTTATGCAAGAGCCATCTTATTCCCCAGACTCAGATATTGTATATACCCAGATAGTGTTGACAAACCAAAAAGGCTGCACCTCTTTGCTCCTTCTGAGAAAACTTGCTAGTTAACATTCTCCAAAGTCCATCAGTTGCCACAATTATTGTCCTTATTTACAGATGGAAAGGGAGATAGCTTTGTCTAGAATATATCAGTAGGTCTTTGTGATCTTCAGTCAATCCATAACTTGAGTAGAGCTAAATTTTAAATTCACCAGTCATAGATAGACAAGAGGTACTTAATGAAACCTATCCTTATTATCTAGTCTTGAATTATGACATGTATTGTGCAAGGTTTTTGTCTTTTGAAAAACTTAGAACTAAAGTATGAATTTTATGCTAATGTTTTTCAGTTTCTCACCTATTGAAGTATATCTATGTTATATTAATGAAAGAAATCTATAGTTATACAGACTACTACGGTAACATGTTTGTTGTTGTTTAATACCCTTAACTTGTTTGTCTTCATTAAAGGTAGTAACCACTCTTTGGAATACAGTATATTATAATAAATGGTAGGATATGTAGCTTTGTTAGAAAGAACAAACCCAAGAAATTATGAAATCTTTCCTATTTTGAGTGCTGTATATAATCAAATTTGAAATTATGAGCAGGAGGGTACACTTAGCTCTGATCTTAACATTCCATGTCCACTAAGGCAGAGCTTTTTTGTTAGTGCTTTTTAAACAAAAGCATCTTAAAACCTAATCACAGCCCTGAAAGGATTACTCAGTTTGACCCTTTTTAAAACATCAGAACTCAGAAACCTGTATCAGAATGTCTTTCCTTACATTTACTACTGCTAGAAAAGGGAGATAAATATGGACTTGCATCAAAGATTTCAAAAGTACCTATTTTAATCAGACTGAATGTTTTATGTTTCAAAACCATTCTTGAAAGTATCTAAAACTACAGAACTATGAAGAATGAGTTTCACTAACTTAAATTGAAGCACCAAGTATTCAGTGGCTCTGTGGATGCAGAATCTACTCCCCTTGCTCCTTGTCACAGAATTGTACTCCAGAATGTAAACTCTGATTTTTTTAAAAATTGCTTCTGACCCTCATGGCTCTGAAGATTAGGTTTGAAATTGTGATCTAGGTGTGAACAAGTATATTATGGGATGTTGTCTTGAGTGACCAGCGTGGAACAATAGTTCTGAGAGGTGTGAACTATTCTATTCGGTTCAATATGTTTCAACTCTCAAGATAAAAATGTTGTTTTATAGTGTCTGCTACTTGACTGCTGATCACTCTTGTAGAAATGTGTAACTAATGTGTTTATCCCACAATTTCAGTTTGATTTCCACACCTCCTAAAATGTCCAAAGATCTAACACCTTCCAGCATATCTTTTTCCCTTGCAACTTCTGTAGGATTATTGCATTGTTAATACAGAAATCTAAGACACACTGGAAATAGATAATGCAGAAACAACATGCAATTACTACATGTGGTCCAGTATTTATTTTTATATTATTCATATTCCTATTTATTAAAATACATTTTTAAATTGAAATGAAACTGTTACAGAAATCCCAGTCTGCCAGTATCAGAGAATCCACAGACCTTGTTACAGATCCTGTTCAGTTGCCATTTGCTTCAGAGTATATGAAGCTTTGCATATAGAGCCTTTAGAAAAGCCCATTCAAAATCAACACCTCTAAACCTTTCAGAAATAACTTTTTGGGTGCCTAGTTTTGTTTAAATTTTTGCAGTATTTTTGGTGTGTGTGTGTGTGTGTGCGTGCGCGCTTGCTTGCTTATCAAGGTGAATATAACATAAGAACATCCATACTGGGTCAAACCAATGGTTCATCTAGCCATGTATCTGTCTCCTGAAGGGTGGATGTTGAATTAAAAGAATCCCATCAAAGCCTGAACTGATTGTTTCCTTTTCTGTTTAAAGTATACTCAGCTAATGCAATAGCAACTTTTTGAGGTAGAAGTTTTCTCCCAGGGCCTCCATGTGGTTCATATTTGGGCTTCACTTGCCACCTTTCAGAGTTTCTATGAAAAATCTTTTTTATAGAACCATTCTTTAGTAAGACTGCTAGATTCTTCATTTTTCGTCATCTCAAGGTTGTTGTTATTAAAACTTAGCCAGCTGCAGGCACCTCTGTATAAAAATGGAAATAGGATTACATGTCATTCCTTGTTTCCTTTACTGAGCATAACCTCCTGAAACCATAGCTTATTCCTTTTCCCTCTTCCAGGATCTTTACCTTTATTCATCTCTAGCTCCCTTGCCTTTTGCATTAAGTCCAGGCCCCATGGCCTCACTTTCAAGATCCATTTCAGCTGTTGGGCTCCTTTATATGTGCTCTTTTTCTTCTCCTTTATCCTTCCGCTTTAAGACTTTCTGAAGCTACTCATGCACTCTTATCCCATTCTTAGATTTTCACCTTCTTCCATGGCACCTCTTGTGCTTTGAATTTCCTCATTTCAGACACCAAGCAACTTTCCTTTCATCTTTCAAGAACATCTTCCTCCCAAAAACACGCCTCTTTTATGGAGCCTTTTTGCACTGATCTCTTCAGACATCTTCACCACTTCATGAACTGTCTTGTCTGACTGAACTAATTAAGGTCCTCCAGGCAGGAGCGCATCTCTTTATTATATAAAACACTGTTCACATGAATCATAATTTATACATTCTAATCTGACTGAAACAGTAAGCATTTCTGCCTCTGTATGTGGGGGAATAATTGGCCGTTAGTACAGATTGGGACAGTTTTAAACAATTTCTCATTAGAGACTGCTAATTCATAAGGATTTACATTTAAGAAAGGGATTTGTAGAATTTTAGGAGAACTTTACAGTTCAAAAAGTGAGCGAACACTGCAAATATGCAGAGTTATAATTGTTTTTATATTATGCTTTATGTAGCTCAGGCTGAAAACCTGTACAATCTGTTTTTAAAGCTAAAATATCTAGCTCCAGAGGGATCTGTTAGTGGCAGTTATGGGCTACAAAGGCTCTAACACTGCTCTCATTCCCTGCTGTTCACCTATCAGGGAAAGGGGGTTTGGACAGGACACTCTTGATACTGATCTTTAGCTGTGGTTTTGGCTGCTTAGGGTTGTTAGCAGTGTGACGGGGTCCCCAAGGTGCAACCTGGACTGTGGGACTGCTGAGCCCTCTGTTCTAGCAACCTGGGCTCCCTCTCGCTCTGTGATGCTATCAAGCCACAAACCTCTGGCAGGTACTGCACTTACACGGACGTCCACAGGTAGGGACACACCCAGCTCAGTTACATGAATGCTTCTCCCAGCCACTCATGAACCAACAATAGAGAGGTTCCAGCCAATTCCCCCCAGCTCCCCTGTCTTGCACCCCAGAACTACATGCTCTTAACTGGTCAGAAGCCTGAACAGTGCAAGTTCATTATCTGGTTCGCCACTTCTGCAAGGGAAAATGGATGTGCACCAACCTTTGTAACCTCAGCAGATTTCCCAAGCAGTTCAACCGAAACACACTGTTTTAGGTAAAATATAAAACAGGTTTATTAACTACAGAAAGATAGATTTTAAGTGATTATAAGTAGCAGGCATATAGATTAGAGTGGGTTACTTAAGAAACAAAACTAAATTCGCAGTCTAAGTTCTACAAACTAAACAGGATTTGAATCAAACAGTGTCTCATCCTGACAGATGGTACAAGCAGGTTACAGATCCTCAATACACAGGCTGGGACCACCCGCCCCCAGTTCAAAATCTTTGTCCTCCAGATGTGTTTCCAGGTGTTGAGTTGTGGAGGGAGTGAAGCCAAGTTATGATGTCACTTCCCCTCTTCTATAGTTTCTTCCAGCTTGCTGGAAAGATCTTTTGCTATGACGTGGGTAACAGGCAGTGCCCATTGGTCAAGCAGTCTCCATTTTATACATGCTCCCTCTTAGATGTCTACATTGTGTATAGTTTCTGGGATTCTTTCCTTCATGGGTGTTGATGAGCCATTAACCACTGTTTGGCTACTCTATTGTTGTACCTGAGAGGTTGGTTGTGGGTGTTCCGAACCTCACAACATATTTCAGTAACACACACACAACAAAACTTCATAACTTCACATACAATAATAGCACATACAATCCAACAGGATATTAATGTTCAATAGATCAAGACTTTTAAAATTATACCTCACAAGGCATGCCTTTTACAAAACATATGATAGTTATATGACATGGGTGAATATGGGGGTTCCAGGGTGTTGCTTTGAGGTACAGACTGTCACAAGCAGTCATTGTAAATTACAGCAATCTTGAGGCTGCCCTAACTGCACAGAGAGACTGGTGTTGCACATTAATTTCACCAGGATCAAGCCAGTGCAAAAAGTAAGCTTTTATGCTACTTTAGAACTCCCCCTAACCTCCCCATCCCCACCCCAACTTGCATTTTGTATGCTATAGTCATAGTCAAGAATCCTGCCCTGAAGCTCTAAAATTGAGATTTAACTAGCTTTCATTGTTAAAATTTGACTTTTTTTCCTTTAGCAAAGTCAGAAGCATTATAGATGTTTTCTGAATGTTTATTGATCTTAGTGTGTTTGCAGCATCACCATTTTCCCCATATTTCAGGAGATGGAGCAGACCAGAAGTGCTGTGGATGAAGACAGGAAAATGTACCTTCAAGCTGCTATAGTGCGTATCATGAAAGCACGTAAAGTGCTGCGACATAATGCTCTTATTCAGGAGGTAAGAGGAAATGCTGTCCATTATCATGATCTAAATGAAAAGCTGTATGATGACTGAATGCTGTGTTTAATCTCAAAACTGAGGCAGTGTATACCTCAGAACTAATATTTTAATGACTAGCAAGAATTTTTCTAGAATTGCTTTAGTTCAGAATGTAGGAGTTTTACTTAAGTGGGAATGTTTAGTTGTGGTCATCTGGTCCTACAGTTATCCCTGTCACAGGCATTAATAAATGTATAATTTTCACAGTGGTACCCAACAAACCCAGAGCTCCTATGATAAGGCTGGATTTCATTTTGCTTTATAGCTCAGATTTTAAAAGTGTGTTGAAATTTTAGACTACATCTCAATTTAAAGGGGAGACAGTGTCTTAAATTCTCTAGACTGCATTGATTCCCCCCCCCCCCCCCAGAATGGGCATCTATCAAAAGTTGCTAGTGATCTGGTATATTCAGCTTGAGATCTGAACACGCACCTTCTGAAAATCAGCTCTTTAACGTGTCTTAGTTTGAACTCTCCAAAATTGAGAAACCCTCAGTCCTAGCCACTTTTGAAAACCCTGGCTTAGGTGATCTTCCATCACTTAAAATCAAATAATTATACCGTACGATAAGCCACCTACATCCTATAACAAAATCCAATCATAACCAGGTAATATAGTTAGTAAATCAATAACCCATTCCATCTTGGTATCTAACCTTATTCCCTCTGCACTCCCACGTTGCCTAAAAGACAGGTGAGCCTTGTAGCATGCCTAGGTGGTTGTAGATTTAGGCTATTTTGCATCAAGAGAAGGAATGAATTACCAAGTCAAGGAGCCTACAGAAATCATCACTATCAATACAAAACCTTACCTTTTAATCTGTGTACCCCAAGGTGCTTATGAAGGTATTGTTAGTAGCCAGTTTGAGTAGTTCAGGGCTTCATTTTGTTCTAGTGTTTTTAGAGCATAATCCACGATGCCTTGCAGAAAGATTAGAAGGATCTTTTCCATGCTTTTGGCATACAGATATGTGATGATTTAATACCTAGCGCTTTTCATCAGTAGATCTTGAAGTGCTTTGCAAAGGGAGGTAACCATCGTTATCTCCATTTTACTGATAAAAGGAGTTTTTAAATCCCTTTTTAAAGGATCATTTGTGTAAGAGTTGAGAGATACAGAACATCAAATGACCCAGAGGTCCCTGAACCAAAAAGTACTCCACTATGATGTCCACAGAGACTTCTCACTACAGGGAGGGTACAGTAAGATCCAGATACTGATCTCCATACAACTGTCATCCATCTGTCTTCAGTTGCAATTCCTGGGTGTTCTGATTTCATGCTTAGCGGTTACTCCACGTACAAGACTGCATGTGGCAGAGTTTCAGGAATTCCTGTTGTGAGCCTGGAATCATTCCCCAAAAAAGACATGAAGAGTAAAAACACCATCAATAGTGATCTAGTCCCTCAGTTGGAGAAAACATGAAGCCCTTATGGTGGTAGAATCCTCCCTCAGATTCCTGACCTTGAATGCCAGTCTTTAAGAATGAGGGCTCACTTAGGACTCCACAATACACAAGATCAGAAAAAGTCTTTAGAGCAACCTCCTAAAGATGAGTGGCCAGCTGGGCCTCTAGGATTGCTAGGATCACCAGAGGAAGGAGCATGCCTCAGTGGGATACCGTGACAACCATATCATAAATAAATCAACAGTGGAGCATACAGGAAGTTCAAGTCAAAGGCAGAAGTGATGCAGAGCCTCGTCTAGGCAAAAGAGGCATTCCACCCGAAAAGGGACCATGAATACAAGCAAACTGACTTAGCTATCAGTGAATAACAGAGGTCCCTGAACCAAACTCCACCTGATGTCCATTGAGCTAGGACAGGGGTGGGCAACTATGGGCCACGTCCGGCCCTTGAGCTCCCACCGGGGAGCAGGGTCGGGGGCTTGCCCCGCTCTGCATGTTCTGTGGCTCTGTGCAGCTCCTGGAAGCAGCGGCATGTCCCCCCTCCAGCTCCTATGCATAAGGGCATCCAGGGGGCTCCACAAGCTGCCCCCACCCCAAGCGCCAGCACTGCAGCTCCCATTGACCTCCTCCCGTGCCCCAACCCCTTGCCCCAGCCCTGATCCCCCTCCCGCCCTCCAAATCCCTTAGCCCCAGCCGGGAGCACCCTCCTGCACCCCAAACCCCCTCACCCTAGCCCAGAGCCCCCTCCTGCACCTTGAACCCTTCATTTCAGGCCCTAACCTGGAACCCACACCGAGCCCATATCCCCTCCCACACCTTAATCCCCTGCCTCAGCCCAGAGCCCCTTCCCATACTCCGAATCCCTCTGCTCAACCCCCAGCCTCCTCCTGCACCCCAAACCCCTCATCCCTGGCCCCACCCCAGAGCCCACATCTCTAGCCAGAGCTCTCATCCCCTCTGGTATCCCAACTCCAGGCCGGAGCCACCTCCCACACCCTGAACTCCTCGTTTCTGCCCCCACTCCAGAACCTGCATCCCCAGCCCATCCCCTCACCTCATCCTGCACCTCAACCCCCAATTTCATGGGCGTTCATGGCCCGCCATACAATTTCCATACCCAGATGTGGCCCTCAGGCCAAAAAGTTTGCCCATCCCTGAGCTAGGATGTCCCCTGCTGTATCCAGTTGCAATGTAAAATCGTTTTCACCGGGGAAGCAAATGAGAGAGTGCTGGCAAAAGCTACTGTTGCTCTCAGATAGCCAGGTCTGCTTATATTTGCTTTTTCCTCTTCTTCCATTGCTAGGAAGATTGTTGCTTTCTCCTTTCTAATCATTTTCATCATCTCAGATTGCCTACTGGGGTAAATTTTCAAAAGCACCTAAATGACCTAGAAGTATATATCCCATTTTCAGAAGTGACTTAAGCACTTAGACTCTCACTGAACTTCAGTGGTAGTCATAGAGCTTAGTTACTGAGCAGCAAAAAAAAAGTACACTCTAGTAATAGACTCACCTAGACTCTCTCAGACCTTCTGCTCTCTCGGGCTGCGCAAGAGTATGGACAATACTCTTACCAGTGTTGAGAGAGACCCAAGATGATTTCTTCAGCTATGTCTGTGATGATGTCTTCCACAATCATTGTTTATATAGTTATCATGGGTGAATAGGTTTTTTTTAGTTTATCTACTAATTCAGTGTTTCAACACATCAGATGTGTGAATGGAAAGGACATGGCCAAGCTCCAGAATCTTATGAACAAGTCTTAACTGCCTCGAGTAGTTGTAAGAAGAGAGGCACTGCCCAAATGTCTCACTGTGGGGGAAGTTAGTCCCAGAAAAAGATTACATTTCTGCAGGCCAAATTAGGCATTTAAATGCATCTATTCAATTCCTTCAAAGTCTGGGGCTGAAGCAGCACAGGTATAATTGATTAGAACTTAGCAGACAATTTTGGTTTTGATGCATAAAGAGGTACAGAATCTAGCTCGTTCCGTCTTAGCTTTGCAGGAATGAAAAAAGTGAAGTACAGTTATGGGAAATCTGTTATCCAATGATTACTGAAGATAATTATGTCAGGCCATGACATCTGTTACAGAAAGTGCCTTTTAGTTTTTTTTCATTCAAAATACGGGCTCTATCAACCCCAGCCAACCTGCTACTGAAAGGTTCCATTTTTTCTAATTTGTCTTTATTTGCCCTACATAGTGGAGTATGGGAGAGTGAGCTGAGGTTTTTTTTAATGATTTTAAAACATGTATTTGATGAATGAATAACGTTTTGTCCAAACAAACATGCTACCAAGTATTTCATAAAATGCTTATCATTTGGTGTATTTTTGTATTTTTCTGTCTTCACATATATGTCTTTAAACTGTTAGTGATGGCTATTCAAAAGGAAAATGAACTTGTTTGCTATTAGCCTTCCTTTTAAAAAAACTAGAATTACTTTCATCTTTTTAGCCTTGGCAAACAACCAGCCTTAGTTGTTATGATGCTTGAAGAGAAAACTGTGCTTAGCTCTGAGATCCCATGCTAGATTTAACCTCTTTACTTATCTCTTTACTTGTCATCTTGAGCACAATTCATTTGGCAATCAGACTATTAAACCCATGTTAAAGGAATACTGTCAATCAATTCAAATTTTCCTCAACATTTTTTATAAAAACAGTTATAAAACCTACAGCTAATAATTGTTTTAGTTTTTAAATTCTACTTGAAACTATTCTTTTACAAATAACAAACTATAATGTTCGCAAATGAAACACTGCAGTACTGATAACTTGGAAGTGAAACTGACCTAACTGATTTCTACTGTATTTGCCAAGCTGACAAATTCAAAAAGTAAACAACATAAATAGCGAAAAGCACATTGGATTTTTAAAATGATTTTCCTTTTTTATTATCTAAGACAGTGATTTTGAACCTTTTCATTTGTGGGCCCCTAAAAAATTCAAATGGAGGTGCAGAGCCCTTTCGAAATCTTAGATGCAGTCTGTGGACCGCCTGGGGTCTATGAACCACAGTTTGAAAATCACTGATATAAGAAGTTAATAATATAGGTGAAGAAATTTACACTATATGAATTTTAAATTGATGTTTCCTTTTATCTGTTCTGTGACAAGTTAACCAAGGGGTGCAACTGCAAGTTACAATTTTCCATTGATGGTAAAAGTAAACGTAACCAATAAAAGAAATAGATATAGTCAGGAAAGAAACAATCTGTATCTTTTGACCTTCGTACATGATGGAGGCTTTCTGTCTCTCAGAAATATAGCATGTAATAAATCATTTTTGTGGTCTTTTTTCTTTAGAGAAAATTATATTGCATTTGCGTTGAAGCGATGTTAATGAATAAGTGATCCATTCAATGTTTTTCTTCCACAGGTAATTAGCCAGTCGAGAGCTAGGTTTAACCCAAGTATCAGCATGATTAAGAAGTGTATTGAAGTTCTGATAGATAAACAATACATCGAGCGAAGCCAAGCCTCAGCAGATGAATACAGTTATGTAGCATGATGTTGCTCTCCAGCAGGTGTGGGTTGTAAGGAGATCATTGCTGTCACTGTTTGGTGTGTTCCTGTGGGAAGAAGCAGGCCTGTGCCTCCATAACTGGTCACTTGGCAGCCCCTGTTTTTCTGCTGTTTACAACATCACCAGTGCCACGTCATGAGCGTCAATGAAAATGCCTATAGATATTTCAAGCTCATGTCATTATGACATTTCTTAAAACTTTACTAAAAGAATGAGTGAAGTATTGCTGAAATGTGGAAATTTGGTTGGGTACCATGCTTTTTTTTTTTTTTCTTCCCCTCCTTCACGTTTGCAGTTGATGTTTTTTAATGTATCTTAAAAGAAAAAGTTAAACTAAATATTGTAATATGACAGATATCCTAATAATTGTATCTACATTAAAATGTAAAATAAAAAAGATGAACATGATACTGCTGCTTGTCAAATAAAAAAAATAAAGAAATGGAATGTCTCCAGGTTAATGATTCTAAAAGTAGCTATGAAATCATGCCTGTTAATATTTTGTGGCTGTAGAAGCTCTGAAAACAGTATCGGTTATAGCAACGAGGAGTCCTTGTGGCACCTTAGAGACTAACCAATTTATTTGGGCATAAGCTTTCATGGGCTAGAACCCACTTCATCAGATGCATGGAGTGGAAAATACAGTAGCAGGTATATGTATATATGTATATGTATATACATATACACAGTACATGAAAAGACATGAGTTGCTTTGCCAAGTGGGGAGACGAGACAATTCAATAAACACGGTTACCACTCTGAAAAGTATCAGTTATGTTCATTTTTTGAATTCCCTCCGATTTAGCTCTTTCATGGGGATTTGTTTATAAGAGCTGAATACTAAACATGGTAAGTAAAACAGTAATTTTAAAAGAATATATTTATGTTAAAGTCCATGTTTTGATTATCTGGGATCAGGCTAATTTTGATACATTTTGTCAATGTCTAAAGGCCGTATGTGGGTATATATGTGTCTGTGTCTCTGTCTTTCAGTATACAGTAAGAGAATAGCCAAGCAACTGAGAGAATTAAAGTCTCATAATTCATTAAGTCAGGGTGATTATCATAAATTTCCAACTGGTTAATGTAGTAGTTATGCTCCTGAGGAGGAATATAATTGACCAGTAATTAAAATTTGCTTGTTATTTCACTTTATATACTGTATATGTGGATCCAAGCCCTACATACAGAAGGCACCTGCTGCTGCTACTCTCCAGTTCCTGAAGAGGATTTCTGTCCTTTCTCCTAAGGCACATTTCATTCACTCCTTTCTCCCACTGTTTCCTCTCCTTTGCTAGCTCCCTACTGAGGGAGTGGCCTTCCTCTGTTCACTCAGGCTGTTGCTCAGTCTCTCGATGTGAATTACCTGGTTAGGTACATTAGATTGGCTTGTTGTGTGTTAATACCGGAATCCATTCAGAATGTGCTAAAACATTTTGTTTATTTGGGTCTTGCTGAGTAAATAACAGTAATGGACACTACACATTTCTGCATATACACGGTGCATGCTTTTAGTAGCGTTGTTAGGATGATCTAGATTCACACCACCAGGCTCACTTCCCAGAATAACATCCAGTACTGAGCTGAGTGATAGAATACAGTAGGTCCCCGTTATGTAGAGTGGGAGCTCAGTTACTGTACTTTCAAACACATGCATTCCAAAGATGGTACTACAGCTTCTTAAGGCAAGTCTATACTTTATTTTCTCTTGTGACTTCTCTATACTAGACAGCTCCTTACTGTCCAATTTTCTTAATCCCATGTCTATAGTCACACTAGAATTTTTAGTATAAACGTGTTTACGTATGGGTCTTGCTAGTAGAATGCAAACATTTCATCTGGTCAGAGACAAACTTTTACAAACGATCTTTTACAGAACCACGCTATAGACTAAACCAGGGATCTCAAACTCAAATCACCATGAGGGCCACATGAGAACTAGTAAATTGGCCTGAGGGCCGCATCACTGAAACCTTTTCATACAATGATACAAAAGTATAGTCAAAAATGAAAAAAAGGAACAGTAATATAGTATTCTATTAAAAGTCAATGTATTAACTTTTTAAAAACTGTAATGGAAAGAGGGGTTTTAATAAAATATAAACACTCAGTAATGTTTGGAGCTTGGCTGCCAGTGGAGTTGGCACCTATGGCAGGCCGCAGGAAATAACATGCTGCCTGCTGGCTGCGTGTTTGAGACCCCTGGACTAAACAGAATTTTTGCTGATTGCGCTCCAGAACGAACATCTGGGGTTTCAATGCCTTATCTCTGGGGTTTTTTTTAGACAAGTGCACTTCTTAGTCAAGACATGTCTAGTCATTTTAAAAGATCCATATATTCCAGTATAGTTGGCATCCCCATAGAATATCTTTCATAATTATACACAAACTGAGTCAGTGCTCTTCTCTTGAAATGTAGATGTAGCTATGCAATGCTTTGAATTTTACTTTAGAATTTATTCCTATCCACACCCTCCCCCCAGGGAAAAAGTAGGGAAAAGAGTCAGCCTTCTCAAGTTGGGTTAGTTCGCTGAAGTCATTCTTGGCATAGGGTGATATCACTTACAGCATTTTGCTACAGCCTGGCAACTAAACAACCTGGCAAGTATCATCTGAAAAACACCAGCAAATGCTAATAGGCAACAAGAGAAGGTGCAAGCTACAAAAAGAGAGGAAGGAAAAGGCAGATTTTAAAAAATGCTAAAGTCTTCGTATGTTCCATTATGGAACAAAATTAAATCTGAGGTTTTCATCTGCAATAAGCCTGTAAATATATGTGATTGCTGGTATATTTGCAGCCATACTGCTGGACCTGAAAAATGTGATTATTTTTTTTTTTTTTTTTTTTGTCCAGCATCTGAGAGCAAAACTTTTTTCCTGATATTACTGTAGCTCTTAATTGGCATTATTGATCATTCCTACATTGAGAATATCTATTTAACTCTAAATCTACATTTATTTTTAAAAATTAAAGTGTGTCCTGTGTTTTTCTTTCCCAGGTCAAACTGCATTGTTTGTAATGTTGAACTTTGTCTTGAAACTCTCAAAAGTATCTATGTAATGCCGTGCAACGTATAAGCGGAAACTTTCAAAATAGCTTGAGAGAGCATCTCTCTCTTAATCTGTTCATAGCTCCCCACTTTCAGCAAGTGTACCCATATTCTGAAGAGTGTGTCTATTGACTATGTAATAGACAGAACTATTTTAGGAGAAAATAATTTTTTATAAACTGGTATCTTTCAATTGTATCTTTAGGACAATAAGTGGCAGAATGTATCCTGTAACATACAGGCTGATGACTAGGGGATAAAGAAGGAATGTGGGGGAGTATCCACACTGATTTTCACAAATGTGTTGAGTACCTTCCATTAACTGATGATTAATATGAGGTACTAAAGTCTGATGAAAACACCTTTCAGGAGTAATTGTTCCTGATCTGATTAGTATTTAGCTTCACTGTGATACATCTGAAGACATCCAGAGTGGCATGAGCTGAGACAAGTTTCGCCCAACTCCAGGGAGCTAATGAGACAACGTAGTTTTTGTACAAGATACAGCAGGAGCAGGAATCAATAAGAATTTCCAATCCAATCATGGGAATTTTGAAACAATGCAAGATTGATCTTTGCTTTCCTTGACTGAGAGCAAGTTTGGACTCTGTAGTAAGTACTAAAGACTGTGTTACATGATGTCTGGAAGCTAGACAACTATAAACTGGTATACAAAAGAGGAAAACAAGTGACTTGTAGGACTTGTGAACCTTCATGGATGTGCATGTTGCTTTGTGAGGAAATAAAGACAAGCTTCCTGCCCTGTGAATCAAATCAAAAATACAATGACAGACCACAGGTGTTAGAGGTAGGGAAGCAGGCTGTTGTTTTGGGGAAATCTAGTTTCTTCAAGTATATATCCCTGGGAGTGCTCCATGGTATGATGTGCATGTATGATGCCCGTGCGCTATCGACCCAGGGATTTGAGTTAGTCCGTGCCTGCTTTCAGCATGACCTCATGCCTCAGAACAGAAGCTGGAAATGCGTGACGGGATGGATTACCTGTTCTGTTCATTCCCTCTGAAGCACCTGATGTTGGCCGCTGTTGGAAGACCGGATACTGGGCTAGATAGACCTTTGATCTGACCCAGTATGGTCGTTCTTACATTCCTAAGGGCATATAGGGAGGAGCAGATCGCTGTCATTCCAATTCCTTTTCAACAGCCTGTCGCTTGAGACGGAGCAATTCTGTGTCCACTGCTTCCTAGTGGCTATTAAGTTACTATATCCTTCCTTTATTGATATTTCTTTATGCTTATTTCCTTATTGGCATAAATTGTTGCCTTTGGGGGGGTCCCCCCCTCTTTTACTTCCCCCCCAGTTTCCAGGACTGAATCCTTTGCTCTCTTGGCCTCTTATCTGGGGTACACCAAAGGCCCCGGGATTCAAAGTCTGCCAGACCTGCAATAGGTTTTTCCCCTGGAGCAACAGGCATCTCTCATGTTCCGTCCAAGTGCAAAGTTTTTATGGGGTGTAAAAACAGAAGGAAGTGAGACTGAAGCTCTTCATGAAACAGTCACTAATGCTTGTGTGGGGTCTGAATCCCCCAGTACTTGAGTACCTATTAGCAGCTGAAAAACACTATTATTATTATTTATTATTTTATTTTATTGGAAAGTCTCAGTCTTCTGAGAGAAGAAGAGGTAGTCACTTCAGAGTTGTTCCTGTGGAGACTTTGTCCTGGAATGGTATCTCCAAGGCTCCATCAGACATCAGCACCAGAACCTCGGTATTGTCGAAACACATCCCAGGATAAGCCTGCCAGCTAAAATTGCAGAGATCCATCTTCCCCGACGTTCTTCAGGAATCAAGACTCATCAAAATCTAATGACAAGAGAGAGTCCAAGGCATCAGTACCATCTTCATACTGGTGTCATACAAAGCCCTCTCTTATCTCTACTTCTTCTCTGACACCATCTTCCTCAGGCTGTATGCGCCCAGAGATTAGAGATCCCACTTCAACAGTTCCATTGGCACTATCTTCAACCACAACCCGCTTCCTATTCCTGACTAGCGTTCCAGTACTGCCCCCAGTCTTCACTATGCATTATCATAGCTCTCTGGCACCCTCTAGATTTCTTTCACATAAGATCTCTTCATTTCTGAGGAACTGGAGTCATCCCCCCCCCCCCCCGCCCTCTTACGGAACACCAAGATGAGTTTCCCACTGGTGGTGCTATGCCCACCAACCACCTCTTTTCATCAGGGTCCAGCAAAATTTGAAGCTCTAGTAGCTACCCATCTACCAGTCCTCACAGTATGGCAGCAGCCTCCAGTGCTGTCCATGGCACCGATGACTACAGCCCCTCCTTTGGACTCAGAAGACAATGCCTCATACTTGGAGATCTCAGTGCAGGGCTCTTGTGGAGTTTTAACTATTCAGTGCTCAGGAAGTATACCTCGATGAGGACACGCCAGACTCAAGAAGGTGCCCCAGGCCTCCCAACTAAACTACATAACTTCTGACAAGGAGTCAAAACAGCTGGAGCTCCTTGGCAGGAAAACTTATTCTTCCAGTAGTGCTATGGGTGCTCTACTTCAAGTTTGCATTTGACAGGAGATTTTCCATTAGCAGTGTCCAGTCACTTCCCCTTTCTGGATGAATGGCTTCTGAAAGGGTGCTCCTGTGAGGGTAGCCCTGGGGTGCAGCCTGGGACCACTGTGCTCCCGAACTCTCCAGCCTGAGCTCTCTCTCACAATGTCTTGCTAGTGACCAGCAGCAAACCTCGCCAAGTGCTGTTACCACTCAGCACAACCGCATGGGGAGCCCCACACCCAGCTAGATTGCATGAATGTTCCCAGAGCCACTCATGCATTACACAGAGAAAGGCACCAGAGCCAAATCCCCCGCAGCTCTCAGCATGGTACCTCAGGAATATACCGTCTTGCAATTTATTAATTGGTTCACCATTTCATCAATGGAAAAAGGTTTTGCAAAGGCTGGTGTATATCCAGAGCAGATTTGCCACCCACTTCATACAAACTCACTGGTAAAGATAGACAGTAAAACAAATGGATTGACTACAAACGATTAGATTTTAAGTGACTATAAGTGTTGGGCAAAAAAGTCAGTTAGTTACCAAAAGAAAAGAAAATATAACCACACAATCTAAACTCTCAACCCTACTAGACTGGGCAACATCTAGATTAAGCAGTTTTTCTCACCCCACTGGATATTGCAGTGCATAGTACACATTTCACCCTTGAAATCTGGGCCAGTCCCCTCAGTTGGAGTCTTCAGTGTGTCCTTGTTGCTTGCAGCATAAGTGGGTGAAGGAGAAAGGTCCAGCCTGTGGCTACTGTGTCTGTTTTATATTCTCAGTTCCATGTGCTTGGGGAGCACAAGTCCAGGCATGTCTTGGGGCATTGCTTCTTTGAAATTTTATCCCTAGGGATACTGTATGATGTGCACACACCCCTGTGCCTTCAACTGGGTTTCTGCCTTTTCTCTCCCACACACTGACACAAACAGTTCCTACACACACACACCCTCAGCCACACACTGGTGAACCCTCCCCACCCCCAAACTCCCCTATTCCCCACCGGGGCATGTGTAGTAGTGAGGTGTTTGGATACAACAGTGATAGGAGCTATATTAGTACCCATGTATGGCAGTAGGGTCAAGATAATCTGGAGAAAGGGTCCATTTTTTAAGAATTTATCTGATGCTAGATGGTGGCTACAGGTTATCTTGACTGTGAATTAATTGTTCTGGACTCCTGAAAAGAACCTACACATAAACCAGAACTACTGGCAATCAGGAATGTTCACCTCCATTTCTGTCCCCTCCTTCCAGACAAATCAGTACTGGGGTTAGACAATGCTTCAGAACGCTTACCTGAAAAAAACCGAATCAAGAGCTGCGTCCTGCTCCTGAAAATCACATCCCTGTGGGGATAACAAATGTGGACCATTTATTAGGCCTCAGAACTGAAAAGTGAGCTAATCTAGAGTTACTTCCCTACTCCAAATGAAATGAGGAGAAGTGGAAGAATACCCTGCCTTAAAATCAGCCAGTTCTTTTAAGAAAGGCAGATGGTTGTCGTCTGGAGCAGATATTGACTGAGAGAGCCCAGCCTGCATACTTAGAGGCTTTTTCAATCCCCTGGATGACCTGTGTTTTCTACAACTCTTCCATTTTTTCAGAAAATACTTGGAGATTTGTCCTCTATCTTGACACCTTCCACATTTTTCTCTGCTTTTAAGACTAGTCTTGGCAAAGCACTAAAAAGCAGACTACAGGAATAATTCAGCACTGGCAGGACTGTGAATGGCAGGGACCACAGAAGCTAGATTGATTTCATCTAACTTCCAGGGCTGAGTTTATTCTAGCTTTTATTTCCTCAAATTTCCCACTATTGCTACCAGTGATGCAGCTATGCCAGCCATAGCAATGACAGAACCACTAGCATTTGCTGACTGCCAGCATCAAGCATGATGTCATCAAAAAGAAAAGGAATGTCACCAAACATCAAGCAGGGCTACATGGCACAGTGCTTTAAAACCATTGGTGCCTTGTCTGTACTCGAAGTACAGACAGCTGCTTCTTTTACTGTTAAGCCTGAAAGTGCAAGGTCATACTATAGTGATTGTTGCTATAAAAAAGCCCAAGAGCCACGGCAAGTGTCTTGTAATTTTATCTGAAATACTAGCTTTTCTCCAACTAATAGTACTTTGTTTTGATACAAGAGAAGTGTTAACTCAGCTGAAATGATAAGGATTTTCTAGTCCCATTTTTTCCACTCATGGCCCAGGACCCCATTGGGCTAGGCACTGTACAAACGCAACAAAAAGCTAGTCCCTGCTCCAAACGGCCGGTTCCAGGCACCAGCCAACCAAGCACGTGCTTGGGGCAGCACCTTCTAAGGGGCGGCCAATTTTGAGGCGGTGTGGTGGCATTCGGGGTTTGTTTTTTTTGCTTGGGGCAGCAAAAAAGTTAGAGCCGGCCCTGGCTCGAAAGAGCTTATACCTAAGTTATAAGACAGACAACAGCTGGAGCTAGGCAGATAAATGGAGGAATGGAGTACAGGAAACAATCAGGTAATAGCGGTCAGCATGACAGGCAGTGGTCTCAGGCTACTGCTGTGTGGAGTGTTGTCAAGTTTTTTGTAGGCATCACAGCAAAGGAGCATGTAAGGAGGAGTTTGAAGGAAGGTAATAAGATAGCTGTGCGGCTATTTACTTTTCCAAACACTGTGGCTTCATAAACCAATTTTCTTGTACTTTCTGTTGCAATAGAATCCATCTCCTTGTCATCATGCTTGCGAGGAGATGTCTGGGTAGCTTTATTTCTGCTTACATTTCCTATTCACAGCCTGGTAGGTAAAAACAAATACAAGTATGCAAGTTTTTGCTTGGTATTGGAGTAGAAAGGGGATAAATTACCTTTGTCTGTTTCAGTAAAGTGTGTTGTATGTACTAGCTTCAGGAAGTGCAACATTTCATTTACAGGACCAGCCTGCAAGTGCAGTACTCAATTTAATTTATAATGAATGTATTAAAATTTATTATGCAGCCACTTGCATCTTCCCATGAGGGGATTTATCAGTAGCAAATGAAGAGAGACGGTAAAGTTACACGTTCTCAACTGAACCAGAAACTTTTAGTGCAAAATTCTGCCAGGTCTTGCATGAATAATTTGAACTGGAGCTGGGATGCTTTCTCCACCTGTCAAGAGAAAAGTTATAAATCCTAGAACTCTTGAATATGAGAGTAAGAGTCTAACATCCTTGTGAGAGAGTGGTGTACTGGTACCATGTAGTCTGTAAGGAAGAATGCCATCTGGCTACGTTCACCGGGAGCATCAGGTTTTTTCTGCATGAACTATTTCTGGACTCTGAGTACTCCGATGATAACATTTCTTTACCTTCCTTCAAGCAAAACTGGGCTGTGTATAAATGTGTGATCCTGCTTTCTGCCAGGGAAGAGCCCGAGTGTGAGAAGTTCAAGCATACAATTATTTGAATTAAAAGAAAATTGTACACACATACTGTAGCATTCAACCTGCAGCCATGGATTGCTCCCACTACCTTTTTTACTTGGCTTACTAAATCAATCAAGGTATTCTCTTCATTAACATCTTTGCCCCATGCTCCTGCTCTTTGGGTAGAATAATGCAGCCTGCAGCTCAGCCAGCAACTGCCCAGTTTTCCCCAAGGCAACCAAGATCATCACTTCCAGTCCTCACTGGTGCCAGCAAGAAC
Source organism: Macrochelys suwanniensis (assembly GCA_033296515.1). Lineage (NCBI taxonomy): Eukaryota > Metazoa > Chordata > Testudines > Chelydridae > Macrochelys > Macrochelys suwanniensis. The sequence goes on from CM065776.1 coordinate 27,343,743, forward strand.
CATAATGGTCATCTCATACTTTATCTTCCTCAACAGTAGATAAACTGCCCCACGGTGCCTTCAGACTGCATAGAAATGCCTTCTAGTATGCAAGGCAATAGTCTAGGTTGGTTAAATAAGCTTGAGGCAACAGTGTTTACTGTTATCAATGATTGCTATCATGCAATGCAATAATCAGCTGAATGAAAAGTGAAAATCCAGACCCTTGTGTGCTGTATGCAGTTCAAGTGTGTTATACTCCTTGACATTTCTACACGAGTGAGGAAATATCCAAGACCTGCATTGGCCCCATTTACAACAAAAGGAACTCAAGAGTAGTGAAAGAACTCTGTAAAGTAATACTGGCCTTGGCTGTTAATAGAAGCCAGCCATCGTACATATGTTGAGATTTTCCCATGAGTGTCATGTAAAATGTTGAGGCTTTAGTATACCATCAGGGAAAACTGACAAGTGTTGAGCTTGACTTCCTTTGTTAAAATGCATATAGCTGGAGACAGTGCAACACCATTTTTACCTTGCATTGTACAACAAACTGGCACGTATAAAGAGGCTTGAGGATAAGCTGAGGCTTTAGAAGCTAGTCTATATTTGAACCTGGTCCTAAAGCTCATCCCAGATCATGGGAAAGATGTAGTTATAGGGTAAGGAATAGAATATTAACCTTCTACACCCTTCTCCTTTTCCCCTTGCCATTCCAATAAATAAAATGCACGTAAGAGAGGAAAATCTGCAGACGCATCAATCTTCAGCTAAATTAGTAACACCACCACAATCATGTAGCTTAACCAGGAGTTCTTCTTCGAGTGCTTGCTCATATGTATTCCAATTAGGTGTGCGCGCGCGGCGTGCACGATCGTCGGAAGATTTTACCCTAGCAACACTCGGTGGGCCGGCTGGCGCCCCCTGGAGTGGCGCCGTTATGGTGCCTGATATATACCCCAGCCGGCCCAGCGCCCTCTCAGTTCCTTCTTACCGCCCGTGACGGTCGTTGGAACTGTGGAGAGCAGCTCGCTGATCTCCACCTCCCTAGCATACTTAGCACGCGTTTATTTTGTAGATAGTTTTTAAGTACTTCTTAAGTAGTTGTTAATAGTTTACTGATAGTTCTTTTGTTGTAGTTAGTGTAAATAGTAGCAGGAGATATGGGGCTTCTCCCCTGTCTCCTTCCCGGTACCGGGCCAATGCCTGGCTCTCCGGGATTCAAGCCTTGCTCGGCCTGTCAGAAGCCGATGCCCACGGGGGATCCCCATGACTCCTGTTTAAAGTGCCTCGGGGAGTCCCATCTTCTGGACAGGTGCCGAATTTGCAAGGCTTTTAAGCCGTGGACCAAGAAGGAGCGGGACTTTTGTTTAAAGCAGCTCCTCTTGGAGGCCTCGCTCAGCCCGATGTCGGCCCCGCACCGGAACCAGGTGCCGACCCCGGCGGGCTCGTCATCGACAGCACCGGAACGCCCGAGCTCCGGGAAAGAGCCCCGGCACCGTACACCTCAGGCCGGGACTTCTCAGAGGCGTCGCTCTCTGTCACCGAGAGCGAGGAAGTCGGGTCCTGGACCAGCACCGACTCCGGCGCCGCTGCCCCCGCAGCCTGTTCAGGACCGCGCCAAGTCCGGTGTGGCGCCAGCACCATTGACTCCGGTACCGCAAGGACCGTCGAGCTCGGTGCCTGTGGCTCAGATATCTATGCCACCTACTCCGGCTCCGCAAAGGCCGTCGAGTCCGGCACCGCTACCAATACCGGCACCGACCCTGCCGACTCCGGCACCCCAGAGGCCGTTGAGCACAGGACAGCCTTCTAAGGCTCCGGTACCGACGACTCTGGCCTCTCAAGGCCCTTGAGCTCGGTGACCGTCAGCTCCCCGGTGCACACCGTGGTAGAGCTTCCACTGCCGTCCACTCCGGACACCTTCTCAGCAGCACGGGACCTGATTGCTATGACTGATCCAGCACCGACCTCATCCTCGGTACCGCCGTTGCGGATCGTCACATCCCGCATGCCGCATGCGGAGACCAGCCAACAGCAGTCGGGTTCTCCTCGGCACCGCTCGCAGTCCCGGCGCCAGTCATCATCCCGGCACCGGTCGTACTCGCGGTACCGTTCCAGGTCGCCCTCCAGGCGGCAGTATGACGACTCCCGGTACCGCTCCCGGTCCCGCGGCCGCTCACCGCGTAGATCTCCGGACGATCGACATCATTATCGTTCGCCGAGACGTTCCCGATCCAGGTCGGGTTCCCGGTACCGCAGCAACCGCCAGTACCGTTCCAGGTCTCGGTACCGATCGAGATCCCGGTACTGATCCCCGGCACCTCGACATACCATGGCCACGCAGACCGCTCTTCAAGGTTACTCTGCACCACCTTGGCCTTCTCGCTCCATCTCCCACTCTTCTAGAGCCGGTAGCGACCTTTATGCTGAGGATCACACGGTTGGTGAACAGGGCCACTGGCCGGATGTTGGACAGGAGCCATCTCAAGTCCAGGGGCAATGGCCCTTCTGGACCCCTATGGCATACCATCAAGCCCAAGGGGTCCCATCTAGAGCCTCCCACTCGGCCCAATCCGAGCCCAGAGCACCAGAGGCGACAGTATCCCGCCCTCCCCCGGAAGTCTCTGACCCGCCACAGTCATTGGTTGTGGTCCCAGACCTGGAGGTCCCGACCTTGGACTCCTCAGCGGTTCCCCACCACGACCCCTCCCAGGATCCCCTGGCTCAAGGTCTATCGTCCTCCTCCTCTCCCGACGAGGCAGTGGCGGGAGCGTCATCTTCCGGCCCTCCTCCTATCGATCTCCGGGACCATCAAGACCTGCTACGCAGATTGGCCCTTAACATGAATCTGCAGATCGAGGAGGAACCAGAACTTGAGGACCCGGTGGTGGACATTCTGACAACTGACGCCCCCACCAGGGTAGCCCTCCCGTTCGTCCGTACGATATTGGCCAACGCCACATCTATCTGGCAGTCCCCAGCCTCGATACCCCCCACTGCCAGGGGTGTAGAGAGGAAGTATATGGCGCCTCCAAGAGGTTTCCAGTATCTCTATACTCATTCCCCTCCGTGCTCCTTAGTGGTTCAGTCGGTCAACGAGAGGGAGAGGAATGGCCAACAGGCCCCCGCCCCAAAGTCCAAGGACGCCAAGCGCCTAGACTTATTTGGGAGAAAGATCTACTCAGGGGGCGGCCTACAGCTCAGAGCTGCGAACCAGCAGGCGCTCCTGAGCCGTTACGGCTATAACACCTGGGTCTCCATGGAGAAATTCAAAGAACTTATACCTCCGGAGTCCAGGCAGGAGTATAAAGCGTTTGTCGAGGAAGGTAAGATGGTGGCCAGGACGTCGTTGCGGGCTTCTCTTGATATCGCCGACTCGGCTGCCAGAGCTATCGCCTCAGGAGTCGCCATGCAGCGTATCTCCTGGCTCCAATCCTCCACCCTCCCCACGGAGGTCCAACACACTATTCAGGACCTACCGTTTGAAGGTCGGGGTCTGTTCTCCGAAAAAACTGACCCAAGGCTGCAGACGCTTAAAGATGGTCGAACCATCATCCGCACGCTGGGGATGCATACCCCTGCGACGCAGCGCAGACCCTTCCGGCCCTTCGGGCAACGTCCCTACTTTACACCCACACCACGGCAGGACTTCTCTAGGAGACCGCGTGGTTGAGGGGGCAGGAGGCAACAGTCCAGTCGGCAGACTGGTCAGAGGCAGGGCCCCCACAAACCATCGTCGGGGCCCAAACAAAATTTTTGAAGGGACGCTCGAGGCCGGAGTACCAGTTTCAGTCGATCCTCTCCCCCTGTTCTGAGACCGCCTTTCCCATTTCTCCCGTGCGTGGTCGAATATCACCACAAACCGCTGGGTCCTACGCATGGTGGAAAGCGGATACCACTTGCAGTTTGTCTCCCCCCCTCCCTCCCATCCCCCCTCCCTGTCCCTCTTCAGGGACCCTTCTCACGAGCAACTCCTAATTCAGGAGATACAATCGCTCCTCTCCGCTGGAGCGGTAGAGGAGGTTCCGAGGGAGCTCAGGGGCAGGGGTTTCTACTCTCGTTATTTCCTAATCCCCAAGTCGAAAGGGGGGCTGCGTCCTATCTTGGACTTGCGGGGGCTCAACAAATTTATGGTAAAGTTGAAGTTCCGCATGCTCTCCCTGGGCACCATTATCCCCTCTATGGATCATGGAGACTGGTATGCCGCCCTCGACATGAAGGACGCGTATTTTCATATTGCAATTTACCCACCTCACAGACGCTTCCTCCGCTTCATGGTGGGCCAGAGACACTTTCAATTTACGGTTCTGCCCTTCGGCCTCTCAACGGCACCGGGGGTTTTTACAAAATGTGTGGTAGTGGTGGCAGCCGCCCTTCGTCGTCAAAGAGTTCAGGTGTTCCCCTACCTAGACGACTGGCTTATCCGCGGCAACTCCAGCAGCCAAGTCCAGTCGCACATTCGGACGGCCATGAGCATGTTCAAGCAGCTCGGCCTCCTCCTGAACGTAGAAAAGTCCACTTTGGAACCAACCCAGAGGTTAGACTTTATAGGGGCAGTACTGGACTCCACTCTCGCCCGGGCGTTTCTTCCAGAGGCTCGCTTTCAGGCCCTTATAACCATCATACGCAGCCTTCAGAGCTTCCCAACGTCGACGGCCCGCTGCTGCCTCAGCCTCCTCGGTCACATGGCGTCCTGCACTTTCGTGACAGCTCACGCCAGGTTGCGCCTCCGACCCCTCCAGGCATGGCTCTCCTCAGTATACCAGCCGCGCACAGACAGCTTGGACCTGATTTTGATGGTGCCATCACAGGTCCTGGCCTCCCTCAACTGGTGGCTAGACCCCAGGAAGGTGCTGGAAGGTGTTCCATTCCATCCACCTCAGCCATCCCTAGCCTTAACCACGGATGCATCATCGCTCGGCTGGGGACCCCATTTACAGAACCTCCAAACACAGGGCCTGTGGTCGGAGCAAGAATTGACCCTGCACATCAATGTCAGGGAACTGCGAGCGGTACGCCTTGCCTGCCAAGCCTTCGCCCAGCATTTACAAGGTCGTTGTGTCACCATCCTTACAGACAACACAACGGCCATGCATTACATCAACAGACAAGGAGGGGCACGCTCCTCCTTACTCTGCCGAGAAGCGATTCATCTGTGGGACTTTTGCATAGCCCACTCCATTCACCTGGTAGCCTCTTTTCTCCCAGGGGTCCAGAACACCTTGGCAGACCGACTGAGCAGGTCCTTCCAGACTCACGAGTGGTCCATTCGACCGGACGTTATCCACTCTGTCTTCCGGAAGTGGGGATTTCCCCACATAGACCTATTCGCGACTCACGAGAACCGGAAATGCCACGCGTTCTGCTCACTCCAGGGTCGCTCCCCAGGCTCCCTGACAGACGCTTTTCTCCTGCCTTGGACGGACCACCTGTCCTATGCCTTCCCGCCAGTTCCACTGGTCCACAGAGTCCTGCTCAAATTACGCAGGGACAGGGGCCGCTTAATCCTGATCGCTCCGGCGTGGCCCAGGCAGCACTGGTACACCACTCTCCTGGAGCTCTCGGTGTCAGCCCCAATCACTCTTCCATTGTGGCCGGACCTGATTACGCAACAGCACGGCAGGCTCCATCATCCCGACCTGCACTCTCTCCATCTAACAGCGTGGCTGCTGCATGGCTGAACCCGTCTGAGCTATGTTGTTCCAGCCCGGTCCAACAGGTTTTACTGAGCAGCAGGAAGCCGTCTACCAGGTCCACCTACTCAGCTAAGTGGAAACGGTTTTCCTTTTGGTGCGGCCCTCGGGGTCTTAACCCCTTGCAGGTGCCGATACATACCATTCTAGACTACCTCCTGTCCCTAAAGGAGCAGGGTCTGGCCCTTTCGTCGCTAAAAGTCCACCTCGCGGCAATTTCGGCTTTTCACCCTGGCGACAGTGGGCTTTCGATCTTTTCCAACCCCATGGTTAGCAGATTCCTCAAAGGGTTAGAGCGGCTACACCCATTGGTTCGCCGCCCGGTCCCCACCTGGGACCTCAACCTCATCATCACTAGGCTCATGGGAGCCCCATTCGAGCCTATGGCCACGTGCTTGCTTCTGTACCTCTCCTGGAAGACGGCCTTCCTTGTAGCCATCACCTCGGTGAGGCGCGTCTCTGAGCTCAGAGCGCTTACTTCGGAACCCCCTTACACGGTGTTCCACAAGGACAAGCCCCATGCCTCTCAAAGGGAGCAGCAACTCCATTCCTTGGACGTCCGTAGGGCCCTCGCCTTCTACATCGAGCGAACGAAGCCCTTTCGGAAAACGACTCAGCTGTTCGTCGCCGTGGCGGACCGGATGAAAGGTCTCCCGGTTTCTTCCCAACGCATCTCCTCCTGGATCACATCATGCATACGGACATGCTATGACTTGGCAGGTGTTCCCACCATGCACCCTACTGCCCACTCCACCCGAGCTCAAGCCTCGTCCTCTGCCTTCTTGGCACACATACCAATTCAAGAGATATGTAGGGCAGCAACTTGGTCATCGGTACACACCTTTGCCTCTCATTATGCCATAGTACAACATTCCAGGGAGGACGCCGCTTTTGGTTCGGCGGTCCTACGCTCTGCAGTATCACAATCCGACCCCACCTCCTAGGAAAGGCTTGGGAGTCACCTAATTGGAATACATATGAGCAAGCACTCGAAGAAGAAGAGACGGTTACTCACCGTAGTAACTGTTGTTCTTCGAGATGTGTTGCTCATATCTATTCCAAACCCGCCCTCCATCCCCACTGTCGGAATAGCCGGCAAGAAGGAACTGAGAGGGCGCTGGGCCGGCTGGGGTATATATCAGGCACCGTAACGGCGCCACTCCAGGGGGCGCCAGCCGGCCCACCGAGTGTTGCTAGGGTAAAATCTTCCAACGATCGTGCACGCCGCGCGCGCACACCTAATTGGAATAGATATGAGCAACACATCTCGAAGAACAACAGTTACTACGGTGAGTAACCGTCTCATCTTCAATCATCTAACAATCAAAAAACAGTCCTACAAAAAGTGGAAAATAGGTGAAATTACAAAGGATGAATATAAACAACACAATAGGTAGGAACAACATTAGAAAGGCCAAGGCACAAAATGAGATCAAACTAGCTAGATACATAAATGGTAAACAAGAAAACATTCTACAAATACATAAGAAGCAAGAGGAAGACCAAGAACAGAGGAGGCCCATTACTCAATGAGAGGGGGGAAATAACTGAAAATGTGGAAATGGCTGAAATTACTTCTTTGTTTTGGTTTTCGCCAAGAAGGTTGGTGGTGATTGGACACCCAATGTAGTGAATGCCAGTGAAAATGAGGTAGGATCAGAAGGGGCTAAAATAGGGAAAGAACAAGTTAAAAATTACTTAGACAAATTAGATGTCCTCACGTCACCAGGGCCTGATGGAATGCATCCTAGAATACTCAAGGAGCTGACTGAGGAGATATCTGAGCCATTAGCAATTACCTTTGAGAAGTCATGGAAGACAGGAGAGATTCCAGAAGACTGGAAAAGGGCAAATATAGTGCCCATCTATAAAAATGTAAATAAGGACAATCCAAGGAATTACTGACCAGTCAGCTTAACTTCTGTACCCGGAAAGATAATGGAGCAAATAATTAAGCAATCAATTTGCAAACATCTAGAAGATAATATAAGTAACAGTTAGCATGGATTTGTCAAAAGCAAATAGTGTCAAACAACCTGATAGTTTTCTTTGACTGGGTAACAGCTTTCTTTGACTGGGTTTCTTTGACTGTTACTTGTGGATGGGGGGGGAGCGGTAGACATGGTATATCTTGATTTTAGTAAAGCTTTTGATACTGTCTCACATGACGTTCTCATAAATAAACTAGGGAAATGCAACCTAGATGGAGTTACTATAAGGTTGGTGCAAAACTGGTTTGAAAACCGTTCCCAGAGAGTAGTTATCAGTGGTTCACAATCGGACTGGAAGAGCATAACGAGTGGGGTCCCACAGGGATCAGTTCTAGGTCTGGTTCTGTTCAATAATGATTGATGATCTTCATCAATGATTTAGATAATGGCATAGAGAGTACACATAAAGTTTGTGGATGATACCAAGCTGGGAGGTGTTTCAAGTGCTTTGGAGGATAGGATTAAAATTCAAAATGATTTGGGGAAACTGGAGAAATGGTCTGAAGTAAGTAAGATGAAATTCAATAAGGACAAATGTAAAGTACTCCACTTAGGAAGGAAAAATCAGTTCCGCACATACAAAATGGGAAATGACTGCCTAGGAAAGAGTACTGCAGAAAAGGATTTGGGGGTGATAGTGGACCACAAGCTAAATATAAGTCAACGGTGTAACAATGTTGCCAAAAAAGCAAACATCCTTCTGGGATGTATAAGCAGGAGTGTTGTAAGCAAGACACAAGAAGTAATTCTTCCGCTCTACTCCGCTCTTATTAGGCCTCGACGGGAGTATTGTGTCCAGTTCTGGTCGCCACATTTCAGGAAGGATGTGGACAAATTGGAGAGAGGCCAGAGAAGAGCAACAAAAATGATATAAGGTCTAGAAAACATGACCTATGAGGGAAGATTGAAAAAATTGGGTTTGTTTAGTCTGGAAAGGAGAAGACTGAGAGGGGGAATTATAACAGTTTTCAAGTATGTAAAAGGTTGTTAAAAGGAGGAGGAAGAAAAATTGTTTTTCTTAACCTCTGAGGATAAGACAAGAAGCAATGGGCTTAAATTGCAGCAAGGGAGGTTTAGGTTGGACATTAGGAAAAACTTCCTAACTGTCAGGGTGGTTATGCACTGGAGTAAATTGCCAAGGGAGGTTGTGGAATCTCCATCATTGTAGATTTTTAAGAGCAGGTTAGATGAACACCTGTCAGGGATGGTCTAGATAATTACTCCTGCCACGAGTGCAGGGGAGTGGACTAGATGACCTCTCAAGGTCCCTTCCAGTCCTATGATTCTATGTACTATAAGATGACACAACAAAAAGCAAATCCTCCTAGAATGCCTCCTCCTCTCAATATAGCCAGAGTGTCTATTCTTTTCACTCTTACTCTGTCCAGCCTCTTCATATATTATTGCTTACAGGGGGAATGGATGCATAAAAAGAGAAGGTTAGGAGGATTTCCAGCTGACAAGGTCCTGTTTTCAGCATATTTAGTGAATGGTAAATACTATGATTATCCCCCTCCTGATGGAAGCTAGTTACTCTAATATGCATAAAACCACTTGCCTCCACAGCTGTGAACTAGGGCCCAAGCTTGCAGGAACTGGGCAGAGGTATGGTGGGGGTTGGGTGTGTTTTTTAAGGCAGCCTTGGAACTGGCTGAGAGCTTCTAGTATATCTTTTGATTTTATTTCCACAATGGCCTGTAACTTATTAGAAGCATATGGTAACAATGCATATGCTTCATATAATATAGATTCATATTATTTCTCTGAGAAAACTGGTTGATATACCAGCACCTTGCTAATTAAATAATATTAATTTTTAACTCTCTATCTACACTATTCCAAAAGACACACGCCTCACTCTTCCTCCATAAACTCTGTGCTCAAGTCCATCTCCCCTGCTTTTCTTCAGCCTGGCAGTTTATCAGATCTTGCTACTAAAATCTGTGATCAGCACAGGGAAGAAAGAGGGAGATTGGGGAAGAGACTCAAGTGTGCCCAAGAAATTCACAGGGTGGTAAATTGTGAGGTTGCAATATGTGAATTAGAAAAGAGGCTCCTGAGGCAGCAGATCTGAAAATTACAGGGTCATTTATAGTATGTAGTCATCTGTACACTAGAGTGATCTCAAGGATGCTAGGTAAAGGGATTAGTGTCCATTTTTGTCCAAAGGCAATCTTTCCTAACCTTTTAATATATTGGTGATATATGTCTAAACACTGCAGTAGCCACAAAGTGAAAAGACTAGACACCTCTCCATGTACAAAATTCAGTACAATCACGTGCATGAATTCCATAAGTGCTGGAAGAAATCTGAGTCACCTGCTGTGATTCACAGACATGCCCCTTGAAGCTGTTGAAAGATGCCTGAAAACATAACAGCCTGGAGAACAGAGATTGCCACTCCAGATTAGCTGAAGGAAACCTCCCACCCACCTGAAAAAACATCATACTCTTAAGAAATGTTCTGTTGACTGGGTGGACCTCACAAACTACTGCCCGCTGCCCATGCGTGAGCAAGGTCATTGAGAAATTAGCTGACTCACTCCCAAATGCACCTATCGTCAGCTAATAGCCTGGATCCCTTGTACTTGGCTTCCAGACCTGGTTGTGGGTGCCCTTAGGGACAGAAGGAGGTCATTGAGCAGCACCACAAGGCATGATGATGAGTCTTCCTCTGTTTGTGCATTTCAGTTTTAAAGGGGAAAAAGCATACACATGATTTGACAGTGGGGGAAGGAATAGAGATAGGACTCTGGGCACAGAAGAGGGAGGGAAATTAAGGGGATGGGGGTCTTGGGTCTGAATGGAGCAGCATTTGGCAATAAGGGGAAGAGCTTTTGTGGACTCGCTGACAGGCTGCCTCTGTTCTTTCCCACACCCAGGCATGAGCTCTGGAGTTCAGACTTGTCAGGGCTGGAAAATCTGCAACCTTTCCTGGTGCAGCTCCTGTGAGTGTGGGGCTACATGTCCGAACATGCCGTGCTTTGTCAATGGCTTTGCAGAGAGAATCAATGTCCGTATCCTACAAAGCAAGACAGTTTGGATTACGGAGTTCCACACTCAGGTGAGGTGCCAAAGGAAGCTGTGGGCTCCATGCACTGCACTTAATTCTAAAATAAACAGCGACACCGGTGATAAAATGTGTAGTCATGGTCCACTGGACATAGAAACTCTTATGTGACAGATATGACATCCGTGACATCTGAAAAGTCTCTCTACATAGGCTTGAGGGGCAGTTCTACTGTACAAGTCTGAGCAGATTGGACTTAGCTAGGACTTGTCCTAACAGTTCATTAAAAGGTTCCCAGTATAAAAAGAAAGTCCTTAACAGAGTTCATTATTTGGGGCAGCACTGCAAAAGTCTTTCTCTAGGCCATAAATATTATTTCAGTATGATCGGTACAATAGCTACCAGTTCACTTATTCATTTCTTTTTAGGGCTGGTGTCTTGCTACAGTAATATAAAATTCAGACACTTCAAGGAAACAGTTTCAAAACTTTTTGTGGGTTTTAGTTACATGCATTCTCTTAAAATCAATGGAAATAATGAGACTGAAATGCTACCAGACCCTTTCAAAATTTTCTCCTTATTGTTTAAAATGGCTACTCTGTTATTCCACACCCATAATAACGTTTGCTTTGCTGAATTCTAATAGTAAAATCATGTTCCTTTCAGAAGTGACTCATCTTGGCTCTCCCCTAGCCCTTATCTAGTTTGCTATCTCTGCATAAGGAACAATTTGGGTCAGTAGGGAAATTTTCTAACTTTATAGAATGTAATTTATTTATTTCAATACTGTCGTCTGTGTCCTCTGGGAAAAACTTAACTGGCCCTTCTCCCAAACCACTCTTTTGGCATCACTAACTTCTTTTATGATGGTGTCTTAATATAAAGCCATAAAAATCATATTAAAACCTGCCTGAGTTTTTATCCAGGCAGTGTGGGGCTCTGGTTTCACTCCTAAGGGATATTGTAGGCTATCAATCAATGTTTCACGTGTTTGAAAGTACAATTTTCATAACATCTGGTAATATTGGGGGGTTTTCATTACACTCCAGCAATCCCATGGCTTGGCTAATGTGCGTCTTTATTTTTATTAAGTGCATCTTAATGCTTGTGAAGTTCTCCATTTAGCTACAGAACTGGTGCAATATGTACAACAGCATAGTACCCTATCCATGTGCCTCAGCCTCACTTTGGCACATTACGCTGGAGAGGCCAGGTCCTGGATCTCTCTGCTGAGGCTGCCTCTAAAGAGAATTATAGATTCATGTCCAATGGGAACTGAACTAAGATCACCAAACACAGGTGAAATTATAGTGTGGATTGGGACATGCTCCCACTCCCCATTTTTCAGCTTCCAGGGCCCAGTTCTTTTCTTTTCTTTGCATTGTTGGCTGGCTGGCTAGGAAGAGCGGAGGAAGGGGGCTGACAGCAGTCAAACTTGCTTTGGTCGGCAAACCTAAGGCCCAGACCAACAAAGGTTTTTAGGTTGGTTTTAAGTTAGGAGGCTAAATATGTTTATGGATCTGAGCACAAGTTTTTAGCTCTCATGGCTGCAGAGAGAAACTTGAAAGCATGTCCCCTTAAGGGTTCAAACACCAGAGGCAAATAAGAGGAAACAAAAAATTACTACTCTAAAAAAATCTCATGAATTTTAAAACAATCTCCTACCACACAGGGGCCTGACTCATGGTTTTTTAATGGTGCAGATGGGCAGAACTACAGCAGATGCCTCCCTGCAGGCTCCAGCCAGCAACAATTTGTGTGTTCTCCTATGGGGCATGCAGGAGGCTGCCCTGAGACTTCTCTGTACAGCTGACTCAGCTCCCTCCCAGTCCTGATTGGGTCCCTTTCCTCCATTTCCCCTCCCCTCCCTCAGCTGGGTTCAGAGGGTCTCCACAGGTGAGTGAGGAGTTTTGATACTGGCCTTCCCACCAGAAGCAGCAGCCACCACCTCTCCTTCTAGGTAAAAGGTACGAAGAGGGGCAAGACCTTTGGGGGTATCTTGGGGAGACAGGGCTCAGCACAGTGAGCAGGGAAACTTGGGGAGAAGGGGAAGGTTTGAGAGCTGGAAGAAAAGTAAGGGTCTCTTGGGGAGTGGGCACCTCTTAGCATTGCCAACCGTCATGGTTTCTTTGGGAGCCTCATGATTTCGGCCCTGCTAGAGCTAATCTCATACTGACAAGAGAAGCTCCAGCTCCGCCTGAGGAAGCTCTGCCTTCTCTGACTGCCTGTTTTCCCAGTGGGGGCTGCTGCAGGGCACAGGCAGAACTCTCTCTCTCTCTCCCTCTCTCCCACCCCCACAGGAGCAGAGTTTTTAGGTGAGAAAGGGAGCAGCTGACACCATTCTCATGGGCGGGGGGGAGCAGAAGTTGCCCAGCAGCTCAGGATGGCTTCACTCCTTCCTCCTCTCCAATGAAAAATGGGTCAGTCTGCTGCTCCTCCCTAAGTCTTCTCCATCCATACAACAGGAGGACCAAGGAGGAAGTCAGAGCCTCTGAAGCTACCACTGTCCCCACTCCCAGAGGTCTGCAGAGCAACTGAGGTGGGGCTGGGGCACAGAATGAATTATCATGTGGGGGGGTCTGGGGAGAAGCTGGGCTCTCTGCACCTTCAGGCAGCCCGAGAGCACCTGCAGCAGGGGCCAGAATCACCTTACTCGGTACATTTGGGAAAGCAGCAGCCCCGTAAGTATCCCATGCAATGGGGGTGGGCGGGGGGAAGGCAAAAATCAAAAGGCAACAAAACCTCCACAATAGAATCTTTTTTAAAAAGCCAAGGTGTTGGGCCGGTTTTGTGATTTTTTTTTTTTTGTGGGGCCTGACAGGGTATTGAACCTTGGGGGCTGGCAATATGGCCTTTGTGTACAGACATGGGTGAGGTGGGGCAAGAAAGCAACTTAAAGAGGGAGAGCTGGCAAGTGCTGGGTGCTGGAACCTTGGTGGGGAGAGCTGGCAGAGACCGTGGGGACCTGAGAGGGGGGTGGAGCTGGAGACTATGGGGTTTCGGGCAGGGAAACACAAGAGGTAGGGGAGGTGTTGTAGGGTTTTGAGGAAGGAGCTTGTGCTGGGAGGGATGAGAGTTTTTGCACAGGGAGAGGAGGATGAAGGGGATGGCAGGAGGAGCAATGGAGGGGAAGCATGTGGGATTGAGGGAAGAAGGAGGGAGAATGTGGTGTTTGTGAGGAGGTAAAGGGGAAAAGTTGGGGGTTGTGCAGATGGAGGGAACATTCATGAGGTTCCCTTCAATGTAAGTGGGGCCGTATGCTCTGACGGGAGGGCAATTTTCCTTCCCAACTTCATCGGCTACATACTCCAGTGTCACCAACTCATTCATAGAGGCCTACAGCCCTTACCTTATTACCCTATCAACATGGCTAATTCAAGCCAAGTTCCCTAGCTGTGAAAGCCGCTGTGCTCTTATCAGTCCCTTGTCACCCAGTGCTAAGATTTCCGTGGCTTTCTAGATGATTTTTTGATAGCAGATCAGATTTTTCTGGCGCTGTCATTATATCTAGTGTTGTCACAAGCTCCTCCTCTTTGTCACTTGACTGCAACTTAGCCTTTCTTTGCCTTAGATTCATAGTTTGTGTATTCTGCAAAAATGAAGGCAGGGTCGGCATCAGGTATCCAACATTTGGGGCCCATGAAAGTTTGTTTGAGGCCTGTGCTGCTCGTTAATAGAAAAAATTGATGGAGGTGTTATTGCCACTTGTGAATTCTCTCTCTGCTCTCCTTGCAGGCACCACGCTGTGAGGAGCTTTTAGGCACAGATTTATAAACTTGGGATATCAGACATTTTTTTTCTAATGCATCTTACTGCTAAGTAGGGTTCTAATCAATATGGTTCATACCCTCCATCAGAGGGTTAAATCATTTGGAAAGGCCTGGCCTGAAAGTTCAGATGTCCCAGAAGTTTGTCTCCTCCAACTCTTGTTTCAGCAATTGCTTGGCTTCTAATCCTTCTAAACCTTTGAGGTCAGTGGGAGGTATGGGTTCTTTGCAGCACCCCACAGGACTGAGTCCATCTACTATAGATTTTTCATTTAGACAGTTTGTACGTGGAGGGTAAATGGAGCAGATTTTGTTACACATTTAACATCGTGGAGAGGGAAAGAAATTGATTTCAGGCTCCACGTTTCATATGTGAATCTCCACGTTTCATATGTGAACCACCACGTCTCATAAAGGCCAAGGCCTGGGGCAGTAGACTCTGAATTTTTAAAGAAACATCCAATCATCATAGAAAGCTGTGAGCAATGGCAACTCCAGAGTAGTAATTAATGTTATGGATGGACACTGATATACCCATAATTAACTGACCACAGGCATCCCAGAGACTTCGCAGCAATGTCTGAATTGCATGCCAGTTGGACTGTGCTGTGGAATATTGAAGAGAAACTCAGAAGAGGCTACAGTTTTTGTTGAATCTGCAGAGTAAGCAACTTGGCTAACTTTTTTTTTTTTTCCCCAAGCGGTTTCATATTTAATTAATTCTGAAAGTCGTAACTCTTCCTTTCTTCTTCAGATCTGAATGATGAGTGTGCTGTGAATTCAGGTATATCACAAAGTAATATTTTTCCCTTATCAAGGTGTTCTTTCCCCTAATGGCTGAATAAATTATTAGGCCTCAATTTCTCATAGGAACAGCCCACAATGCCACCAAGCAGGCACTTTGCCTAACCCCTCTTAATTCTGTATGTACTGCACACAAATAGAAACCTTGCAGCTAGTTTGATCCACTGTAGATATTATCAAGTAAATGTGCTTCATTGAGCCAACTTTCAGATGCTGAAAACTATTTCAACGCCACCTCCTTTCCAGACACATTGCTGCAGTTTATAAAATCTGTTTTTTAAAGTGTTCTGTACTGTAACAGGTTAAACTTTATCTCTTCTGAATACAACCTGTCCTGCCTATTCCATTCAGCTGATGAAAACTATATTACTCTTTCCTGAAGACTCAGTTCTGCTGCAAAAACTACGAGAAACCAGCCAACCAACTGCGGCTGTGAGGCAGCCAACGATAACTGAAAAACATTCAGACAATTTGAAACAGTCAGGAAGCATTAGGGCTAACCTCTTTCACCACAGAATCTTATCTTTGTTACCCTCATCCTTCCTCTCCATTTTTATTGGTTACACTGACTTGTATCTTGTTTCAAATTAGAGACGGGATTTAGGTTCAGTTATTGGCTTTGCCACAGACATTCCTGTGTGATCTTGGGCAAGTTACTTGATCTCTCTTTGCCTGAGTTCTCCATATGTGACATTGGGATAATAACACTTCCTTTCTCTCAACCGTTTGTCTATCTTGTCTATTTAGACTATAGGTTGGTAAGGGCAGGGACTGTGTGACTAGCACAATGGGGCTGTGATCTCAGTTGGGATCTTTAGGGGTGTCAGGGTTCCCTCCCCACTCTAAACTCTAGGGTAAAGACGTGGGGACCCGCATTCAGAGCCCCTAAGCTTATTTTTACCAGCTTAGGTTAAACCCCCCAAGGTACAAAATTCCCTGCACCCCAAGAAACGCTTCTCGCTGCCACCATCAAATGTCTAACAGGAATCCAGGAAAGGAATCACTTGAACTTCCCTCCCCCCCAAAATACCCCCTCAAGCCGTACACCCCCTTTCCTGGGGAAGCTTGAGAACAATCTCCCAACCAATTGGTTACACAGTGATCTAAAAACCCACCCCCTGGGTTTTAACACCATAGAAAACAGTCAGCTTCTTAAAAGAAGGATTTTATTAAAAATAAAGAAGGTAAAATCATCTCTGTAAAATCAGGATGGTAACTATTTTATAGGACACTATATTTCCAAACTCAGAGAGATTTCCCCCTCTGGACAAAACCTTAAAGTTCCAGAAAACCATGAATAACACCCCCCCCCCCTTTGCCCTTTCTAACACAGGGGATACACCAAGCAAAAATAAACAGAAATCTATACGCTATGCTATCTAAACTTACTTCAGAAAAGGGAGGTTTGATTTTCTGTAGGTTCCTTCTGTCTTCCACGATCACCCTCTCTCAGACCAAGACACACACTAAAACCTTCCCCCCTCCCAAAGTTTGAAAGTATCTTGTCCCCTTATTGGTCAGATGCCAGCCAGGTCAGGTGTCAGTCTGGCTACCTGCATTTCTTAACCCTTTACTGGAAAGAGGATTTTATAGCACTGCATCAGACCCTCTCCCCCTTCCCTTCATATTTATGACAAGGGGCTTCCATAATACAAATATCTTATTTCATAATAGATCATAAGCTATTCAGGGCAAGGGCTGTGCCTATTGTGTGCTTTTCCAGCATCTACCAAATGGGGCCGTGCTTCTGACTGGAGCTTTTGTGTACTGCTAAGTACATGTTACGTTCGTGGGAGGCTGCGGGCCTACCCAGGGTGCTCTGCAAGAATGAGGCCCACACACTCTGTGAGTTATTGGCTTTATTGAAGGCAAAGTGACACATCCGCAACGGGGACTCCTGGCGTTGCTGTCACGGAGACGGGGAACCCAGCGCACCATAACCTGGGCCTGGTACGGAGTGCCAAAAACGGGGCGGACTCATACAGCTATATACAGACATCTCATACAGAAGCAAGCAGGGGCCGCCTCCTGGCTCACGGCCATGCAAAGCAATTCTAACTAATTCATAACAAACTGCAGCTGACAGGCCTTGAGCTGCGATAACCGCTGAAACAATGTGAGAAAGCGAACACCCTTGCTATGCCGTAACACAATCTTCCGTGGTACCCTACAGTACATATAATGATGTTAGTAATGTTAAGTCTGCTAACAAGTGGGATGACTGAAAAGCTGTCCTCTCAGGAGCGTGTTTCCCAGTGGGTTCCGAGAAGGTGGAAGATGGGTCATGGTCCCGGTGCAGAGGGGAGGCACCAGGGGTGGTGGTGCTGGAGAGCAAGCCTGCCCCTCACTCACCCTGCAGTGGCTCCTGTCCCACGGGGCTGGCCTAGCTTCCCACTTTGGTCATTGTGACCTAGCACACAGGGTGGCAGCACCACTCAGGTTTGGACAGGCCATCCTCATGATGGAGGGGAAGCTGGGCCAAACCTCAGTGGCGCTGTGACCCTGTTCACCCGGTCGCAACGATCAAAGCGGGAAGCCAGGCCTTGCCCCCCAGAGTGCGTGCTGGGCAGGTGACAGTTGCTATCCAATTCCTCAGCTCAAAGTCTCCTCTTTGCACCAGGCCAGTATTAGGGTTGTGGTACCAGGGCAGAAGGGGTCTGGCTGCTGCGGGTGGTCAGTGCCCCATTGGTGGGTGAGGAGTGGCTGTGGCCACTGGCCTATGACTTTAGCACACACCCCCTCCCCTGAATTTGGGCCCTGGGTGAGTCACAGAAAAGACAACCTGCAGTTGGTGGGTCACCTTCCTAAACAGTCTGACAAGACAAGAACTTGTCCCTCCATGTCCTCACCAGCATATGGACACTCAAAGTTAGTGTCTAGACTCAACTTTCTGGAGTTCGGGTTATTGATGACCTAACAACAATCCCCAGCTTAAGCTTTCTCCCCAAGCTAGACTATTTCTAGAGTTTTCCTTTTCTCTTATCATTCCTTCTTGGTTAAGAAGAGAGCCCTCCCTTTCCTCCTTTCTATCCTAGTTGGAGCAAATTTGACCCAACTCACAGCATGATTCAGCAGTAATGAACCTTAATAAAGCAGTGTTTCAGCACCTGAGCTCCGAGTGACTTGACAGAAGAGGTCCATGCTCCTAGACAGATTTTTAGAATGTGTTACAAGGTGCGCACTATAGTCTATAAATATTCAGAGTGTAAACATCAAGGAGGAAGAGAAATTATTTAGGGTACTACTAGGGATATAATCAGGAGTGATTGGAAGGAAGGAAAGAAAGAAAGGGAAAACTCAGGCTGAATAGCAGAAAAAGCTTCTTTTCCACGAGATCTGTACAATAGTCTCCCATGGGTAGTGATGAAAGCCCCAATATTTAAGATATTTAAAACTAGAGTGGAAATATACTGCAGGGAAGCATTTTGCAGTGATAGGGAGCTGGACTTAGTGACCTCTACTAGGTATTTTCTATTTCTGTTTTATTGTAATTGAGACTAGGGCGGGGGATCAGGGATTTCTAGCTGTGAGGAATATAAATTAGGACCCACAAAGCTCTGAGGAATAAGAGCTTTGTCCTTTAGGAAAATTGAATACCCTAAGATTGCATTTAAAAAAGACTAACAAGATTAGTATTTAAAATAAAAAGTTACATCTCTCCAAATGGGCTGTACCAAGGGACAAAACTGAATTATTTGCTTCATTGTGCTCAGTTTTTTATTACATGGCTGTAATCCATAATAGAAGCAAGGGTCATCTAGTTTAGAGGGGGTTTTGTTTTGTTTTGTTTTTTGTGAAGCTTCTGCTTTCCAGAATGAGCTCCACAAACAATTGTCTCCTTTTAAATTATTTAAAGTGATCTCATTACTTTCCTCTATATAATAATAATAATAAATTAGATCCCTGATCCTGGATGGGGCTGAGGACGCTCAGCTCCACTGAAATCATGCCAGCATGACAGGATCAGGTCCTAGATTAACGAAGCAGTGCTCCTAAAGCACTCTAATACTACGCAATTTTCATTATAGTGGCAGTTGTAAAAACTGATGACACAGTTAATGAGATATTTGATTGAAGGAGCAACTACTATATGTTGTTTGAAAACAATGGAAAACAACTGAAAGTAGATTGAATGCTGGGTCACACTGGGATTTGCTGGGGGTGCAGAACAGCTGTTCCATGGTGTGCAGGAGATGCTGGGAAGGAGGGGGAGAAACAGGGATGGGGTGCACTCAGGGGAATGGGTGGGAAGAGGCAGGGTGGGGGTGGGGGCTTGGAGGAAGGGGTGGAATGGGGTGGGGCTGGGGGCGGAGCGAGGGCAGGAAGAGGCTGGGCTGGGATGGGGGCTTGGAGAAAGGGGTGGAATGGGGTGGGCCTGAGCACCCCTGGGTAGAGAGGAAGTTGGTGCCTATGTTTGTTTGTTTGAAAGCTTCAGCTACAATGGTTGAGCCATTTCCGAGAATGAGATTGCGGGGAAATATGTTGGTGTTCCCAGGTTAAACGATTCTTACAGCTGTTTCATTGAGAAGTTCTAGTACCTCTAAGCTTGAAATTTGACCAGGAGGTTGCCCTAGAGGCAGGGGCACGCCTTTTGCCATATCTCTGAAAATCAGCCAAAATTTGGCCAAGATACAAGCCTCTGGAAATTGCAGTCTGTACATGCTCAGTAGAGATGTCAGAGTTTGGCAGCTAATTTTTCTGATTCAGTCTGTCCAAGGCATGCTGTGTCCCAAGGCTGCAGGTGTTGAGCAGGACTTTCCTGGCAATTGCTTCTCCTGGCTTCTGGGGGCCACTGTGGTGCCAAGGACAGGAAATGAGAATAGAGAGACAATGTGTCCTTTGCTGTCAGTGCTCCCCTGCCAGTGCCCAAGCTGTATGGAGGAGAAGAAGAAAACAGCCTGACTGGAATGCAGAGGGTTCAGGAGCTGGTGGTGAAGATAGATGGAGAGGGGAATGACCACATACTATTTTTTTTTCTACAGGACCTTCCCTCATTCAGTGCAGAGGATGCAGCATTTCCAACTCTCATGGTTTTTTTAGTGTATGACAGGATTTTGGCTGAGTCAGAAATCACAAGACACAATAAATTCCAGCCCTGTAGCAAATATGAGCCCTTGGGCTGACAGCCGAGCTTGCCCACCTCCTGGGGCAAAATGTTGCAGGCAGTGCTCTCTTCCTCTCCCTTTTCCCTTCCATCTCACAACCTGAAGCCATTCTCACAGGAGGGAAGGAGGAAGCTAAAGAGCCCAGCAGCTGAGAACTCTTCTGCTCCCTCCTCCCCCGCCAATACCCTCCCCTCTTGTGAGCAATGGGGACAGGATGATGTGGGGCAAAGAACACAAGAATGGCCAAACAGGGTCAGACCAAGGGTCCATCTAGCCCCATATCCTGTCTTCTGATGGGAGCCAGGCAGGGCTGGCTCTAACATTTTTGCAGCTCCAAGCAAAAAAAACCAAAACCTAGCGCCACCCCGCTGAAACAACACACCCACCCCCGCCCGAGCACGACCCTGCCGAAACAAACAAAAATAAACCCGAGCGCCGCCCCGCCCTGCCGAAACAACCCTGCCAAAACAACCTCCCCACCCCCGAGCACCGCCCCCCAAAAACAACCCCTCCGAGTACTGAACCGCCAAAACAAAACAAAAAAAACCCAAGCGCCACCCCGCCCTGCTGAAACAACCGCCCCCCGGGCGTCACCCCGCAAAACAAAAACAAAAAAAACAACCCCTCCCCCACCCAAGCACTGCCCCGCCAAAGTAAAAAAAACACACAAACCCAAGCGTTGCCCCAAGAATGGCCACCCCTTAGGCGGTGCAGCCCCAAGCATGTGCTTGGTTGGCTGGTGCCTGGAGCCGGCCCTGGGGCCAGGGCCACATGCTTCGGCGGGAATGAACAGAACAGGACAATTATCAAGTGATCCTTCCCCTGTCATCCAGTCCCAGCATCTGGCAGTCAGAGGTTTAGCAACACTTAGAGCATGGTGTTGCCTCCCTGACCATCTTGGCTAATTACGACTGATGGACCTATCCTCCAGGAACTTACCTAATTCTTTCTTGAACCCCATTATACTTTTGACCCTCACAACATCCCCTGGCAATAAGTTCCACAGGTTGACTGTGCATTGTGTGAAGTATTTCCTTTCATTTGTTTTAAACCTGCTGCCTGTTAATTTCCTTGGGTGACCCCTGGTTCTTGTGTTATAAGGGGAGTGAAGAGCCCCTATAGCTCCCCCCAATCTGGAAAGGGGAGAGCTGACCCTGCTGCAGAGCCCCCAGACCTAGGAGTTGGGGTTGAAATGTCCTAGGAGGAGCAGAGGTGAGGTGGGGAAACTGAACTGATGGGGACTGAACTCGGACATTGAGGGCTGGAGAGTGAACTGAGGAGGGGTGAACTGATGGAGGCTGGGGGTTGTGGGGGAGCAGGGGATGGGCAGATGTGGGAATGAAAACTCCTTCAGCAGGGACCAAAATCACACTCTCTCTCTCTCTCTCTCTCTCTCTCACACACACACACACACACACACACACACACACGCGGACAGGGGTGTTCAAAAATAAAAAGACAGAACAAAAAATAAAATATATTTTTAAAAAAAATCTCATGATTTTGCGAGGTCTGACTTGTTTATCTCTTAAGGGGGTTTGAGTCAGGATTTTTGATCTCTTGTGGTTGACAATACTGAGGATGAATCTGGGTTGTATAGTGAATAACCCGTACCACATTTGTTGCAGAAGTTGGCAGGTGTTTAGTGAATTATGTTACCACAGTTTATGAGGAACTCCTGTTAGTGTCAGTGGAGTGGTATGTGTGCAGGAGTAGCATAATTGGGCTCCAAATTAAAAACAAAAGCAAAAAAACCCCAACTCCACCGATTACAAGTTGAATGCTATAATTGTAGAGCTAGCTTCGGTTAAAGTGCTATATACAGATGGCTGGTCACTCATTCAGCAGTGAGATTATCCCCCAACGCTGAAAAGGCTAGGACTTTAGACTGTGCATCACTGACCATGCACAGCCACTGACAAAGCAAAAGCATGACAGATCCACTCTACCACTTCCTAGTGCGATCAGCATGTGTGTCTTTTGATAACTGATGGCTCTGGGAATTAACCACCATTTAAGGGTTCAGTAGACTGTGCAAGCTAAAGCTCTATTACGTTATTAAGTGCCAGAATAATACCAAATTACAGGGGTTTTACTCCACTGCGTAATGTTGTATTACTAATTTAAAACCCATGGAAAGAAAAATTAAACTTGCTTGCAGAAACCACTATGCTGGAAAAAGAAATATTTATCTCCCTTTTTCCCATCTGACAGCAATTTCTCTCTGGTCAGCCGTAGATACTAAAAATAGCAGTGAATGTACAGGGTTAGCTGTGTCAGAAAAGGAGATTAATCTTCAAAGCAAGTGTCTTCTCTGTGATAGCAGAAAACAGAGGTGCAAATTCAGAATAGCCTTTGTGATGCTCTGCTGGCATGTGTCACTGGAATAGCAAATAGCATTGACAGGACCCTGCAGTCAGGAATGTCCAACTGCTTCCCAGCACTGACTCTCCTGCGAGAGAGGTCTCCACAGACCAGGGTATAGAGGACACAGACCCTAGGAATGTGGAGTGTGAGAGATTTGTACGCTTTGTAGATTCAGTCCCGCAACACCTTCATGTGCATAGCTCCCATTGATGTCAGTGGGCATTGCAGACATGCCCAGCGGGTTCAAGTACGGGGACCAGGGTGCTATTAATTTTTTGAGGAAGTGATCTAATGTGGTTTTTGTGGTAGAAATAGACCAGTGATAACCAAGAGCTGCTGCTCTTAACTTCAGTTGGTAATTTAACCAAGGGATTGATTCTGAAGGAGAAACATAAAGAAAATTTGCTGCATGTCCAATAGGCATGGATGAAGTAGCTCAGGCCCAACAAAAAATAACCCAAGCCTCTAGCTAAATCTCAGTGTGACCCTTCTTTCCCAAGCAGACTCCCAGCCACAGGAGTTTGAACCAAGGTGATGGAAAATTTCCCTTCATACCCATTATTCTTGGGATGCTGTTCCTCCCTGTTTAAAAGCCTATTCCTGTGCCATTGAGGTGAAGGGGCCCTTGCTATTGACTTCAGGGTGATGAGCTCTGCTATTCGGGAGAGCCTCAGAATAGAGCCGTTATTCCTCCAGATCAAGAGGAGCCAGCTGAGGTGGTTTGGGCCCTTGATAAGGATGTGCCCTGGGATGTGTCCTTTGGATCTCTACTGGGCACACCCCACTGGGAGGAAGCCCGGCGGCTGACCCAGGACACACTAGAGGGATTATATCTCCCGGCTGGCCTGGGGACGCTGGGGAATTCTGCAGGAAGAGCTGGAACTTGTTGCAGAGGAAAGGGAGGTCTGGTCCTCCCTACTCTCCAGGCTGCCGCCATGACCCTCACCAGGAAAAGCAGCATAAAGGAAAAAGAAGAAGCTATGGACTTCAGTGGGCGCAGGATTAGACCCTAAATCCTCATCTGACTTGCACGTTATCAAGCAACACTTTATACATTCTCCTCTGCTAGGAGGCACTGCTGGAGCAGCACATGCTGACTCTCACCTTAGAGACTGAGAAGTGGACATCATCTCTCACCTGCCCCTCCTGAGAGACTCGCACCTGCCTTCATCCTG
Organism: Macrochelys suwanniensis; assembly: GCA_033296515.1. Lineage (NCBI taxonomy): Eukaryota > Metazoa > Chordata > Testudines > Chelydridae > Macrochelys > Macrochelys suwanniensis. Next base: position 27,367,637 of record CM065776.1, read on the forward strand.
CACAGAGCTGCTACCATCTCACTTTCTTGTGTTCATTTAATAGCATCAGAAATGCTGCCTCTCCAAACTAAGTTAATGTCAGTTGTTTTAGCCAAATAAATAGGACTCCTCCCCCCGTTGTTTTCAGTACCGGGCATACTTGTTCTGTTCTCCTCCCCGTACTTTTGTGCCTTTATCCTTTATTTTTACCTCAGTAGGCTGAGATTTGAGATGGGTCTGAACAAAAACCTGAGATCCAAAAAGCCCTGAGAGTTAGGGTCCCAAACTGAAAATTGTGCCTCAATTCGGGGCAGCAACCCAGCAAAGCATTTAAGCAGGTGCTTAATTTGAAGTACTGTATGTCAGTCAGAACTAATTAATCATGTAAAATGATGGGGTAAGTTTCACACCTGCACAGTAGCTTGGGGTGAGTGGGAATGTGGGTGAGCGTGAGTGGGGTGAGTATGGGAGTATATGGAGGATCGAAAGGGTGGGGCTGTAGCAGGAAGAGTGAGCGAGAGAAAACATAAGAGCATCAGGGCTACCATTATTTATCATGTAATTAATCATGTGCTTAACACCACAGTGCCTGGTGGTGCTCTAATATTCTGATCAGGGGCAACAGATTCTTCCTAAAAGTTGGGGACCATGAGGCCCTAATCCCTCTGTAGGCCTGCCCCTGCCCTCCTCCTCCCCATGAGGTCCTGCCCCCCAGCCAAGCCGAAGCTGGACCAGGGAGTCCAGGCCCCTCTACCTGCCCAGGGTGTGGAGGCCTGAGAGCAGCCCCTGGCCTATGTCCCTGCCCCCTAGGATTGTTATACCAATAAAATAAAAACCAGCAGGATCTTTTTAAAGGGGATAAGGCAAAATGTCACATTTATTGTGAACACAAAAAGAATCATAGTAAGCAGTCAGTTATAGCTATAACATTTCATTCAGTTTCTCTCTCTCTCTCTCTCTCACACACACACACACACACACACACACACACACACACACACACACACACACACACACACACACACACACACACACACACACACATATATATATATATATATATATATATATATATATATATATATATATTCTGCATAGATGTCATAGTTACCAGCCTAGAAGTTGCTCATGCCAAGTTACTGGCCAGGTAACCTGGGCATGAGGGTGGAGCCGAGTCCTTGTCAGATTCATCTAATGCTCCTGGAGGGTGGTTGCAGAACCAGACTCAAAGTCCTCAGTGTGTAGAAGCCATTCTTATAGGAATTATTTCCTATGTTAGTCTATGGGAACTGTTTCATCTTGCTGTTGCTGACTCAATCAGCAGATGGCACATTTCTGATGTTTGTGCTGTCAGATGTTATCTTGTTTTTCCCATCCTTTGAGATGGTCGGGTGGATCCCAGTTTATCCTCCGGGGGATGTTGTCTGGTCGTTCCCACTTGATGCCGCCTTCAGCCGATGGTCACTGAATTCCTAGGCTGGCACCTCCCTGCTCATTCATTCATGTACACCAAGCATTCATCAGCAGACATACTGTCTCCACCACTTTTGGGGTGTGTACTAATTTATTTGAGACTCCCTGCCCTTTGAGGGTGGGGGTCTTTCTATGCTGTTTCTAGGTACAAAGCATGCATAAAGAACAAAGTCAAATAACTTGTTTGCAAGTTTCTCATAGCAATACAGTATCTTTCTGAGAACAGATACAATCAATGGTTTACACAGACAGTAGCTTATAAGTTTTAACAGGAGACCCAAGAGATCTTTTTACTTGGTAATGCTATGAGGTTTAAATTGTGGGGGACAAATTATGGGGAGTTACTTTCACTTGGGGAATCACTGCCAGTACCTTCTTTAATATCCCTACAGGATCCCCCACCCAAGGGAGGAGGAAGGTCTGAGGCTCCCCACAGCTGCCTATGTGGCTCTTACCCAGACCTGGCTCTGGCTTCCAGTCTGACCTGGGGGCAGGGCCTTGGAGCCAAAGAGCCACAGCCAGGCCATGGTAAGAACTGCCCGAGCAGCTGTGGGGAGCTGTGGACCCTCCATCTGCCCTGGGTGGGGAGTCTGGGGGGGCAGGGACACATTCTGGTGACTGCTCTCAGCCTCCCGACCCCAGGCAGATGGAGGGTCTGCAGCTCCCCACAGCTGCCTGAGCTCCCCGGGCGGCTCTTACAAAGGCCAGGCTCTAGCTTCTGGCCTGGCCAGGGGGTGGGGCTTTGGGGGGAAGAGGAGGAGCAGGGTGCTGGGCCTGTGGTGAAAAGTGGACAGGCCACGGCCCCTTAGCCCCCCTGTTCCAGCGCCCCTGTTCCGATCCATATCTTTCATCTGGAGCATTCTGCTCACCAGCCTGTGAAACAGACATCCCACCAGACAACATCTAGGGCCAGCCCTTGCAGGCAGCTTTGATTAAAAGTGCCTGACATTTGGTTCTGTGAGAAATTTGGAAAAGTGTTAAATGTTGGCTGACATTGAACTAGTGAAGATGTAAGAGGGATGAAAGAGGAAGGAAAATCAAGCTTTTCTCTGTGTGAAATGATGAAAGGCTGTAGTAAACAAACCAGCAGAGCCTTCAGCAGATAAGAGTAACATTCTGATCTTCACCAAGGAGCAGGTCTTGTCATTTGTTCCAATAAAAGGTACAATTAAGGATTTAGTGGCTCAGTAGTTAGTTACATGTAATTATTGTTTGAATTCTCCTAGCCAGGATCATGTAAAGCCATGCTGATTATAGAGCATTACAAAGCCTCATAAGTCAGAACATGATTCAATCCTAAACATACAGTGGAACACACGGACCCTGATTATACACCCAGAGGAAGATTCCACCAGCCACACCCCAGAAGAATCAAATGTTCTCTTCTCACAAATAATATTGGAATCCTTATTAATCTTACGGGCTAATCTCAGGGGTGGCAAGAACAGTGGTGTAAGTTTCACACCTTTACAGTAGTTTGGGGTGAGTGGGAATGTGGGTGAGTGTGGGAGTATACTAAGGATCAAAAGGGTGGGGTTGTAGAAGGAAGAGTGAGTGAGAGGAGAGCATCAGGGCTGCTATTTATCATATACTATCTGACATCCTTGTCTTGGTTACTTTGTCTGCTACAGCTCAGCTTTTTTTAAACTTACTCCTATGGATGACAATATGAAAGTTACTCCTATCTCCATGATGCACACTGAATCCAGCCCAGCATGTCATTCCTTGTCCATATAGACCATTCCCTCAACGAATTATTCACTTCCAAGCTTTTTAAAAATATTAATTGCCCACAAAAGCCACTTGCCGGCTGGTATATTTCTCCTCCATGAACATTATCATTTAAATATACTTCCCCACCTTAAAGTTGAGAAACAAATAATATAAAAAATCAAAAATATCCGTAAAGACATTATTGCAGATTCCTGTAACATCATACATAGTCTCCCACCTATTGTTATCCAAGGCCTTGCTACCATTCTCAGTCCCATCTGCTAATTCACTTAATTCCCTCCACTCCACCCTCTCCTCCCCTCTTGACGCCTTTGTTTCTCTTTCCCTCTGCAAAGTCCATCCCTCAATTTCTAACCTAGGTTCATTCGTAACATTCTCTTTCTTGTCTCCTACTCCTATATTGTTGACTGCCTCTCTGAAAAAGCCCTGCAGGCTTTCTCTATCCCTTGTTCTCTGCTCCTTTGGTTTTTGGGTCACCTGCAGTCTGGCTCTCTCCACTTCAGAAAAACTGCTCTCCCCAAAATTTCTAAGTTTTAGCCTGCCCAAATCCAAGAGCTGTATTTTTTGACGCTGTTGATCACACACCCCTTGTTCAAATTTTGTCCTCCCTTGAATTCATGATTCTGTCCTTTCCTGCTTCTTCTAATTTTCTGATTGCTCCTTTAGCATCTTGTTCAGTTGGTCCACTTCCTTCCTCTTGTTCTTCAGCAGGGATCCCAGCGGGCTCCTTCTTCTCTTTTTACACCTTTTGTGAGTGATCTCAGATGCCTACATGGCTTTAACTACTGCATCACCTTACACCAATGACTTTCAGATCTACCTCAACATGGCTCCCTCCATCTTTCTGACATCTCTTCTTTAATGTCTCACTGCAGCTTCAATATAAATGGCCAAAACTGTTGACAGCATCACCACTTCTGTCTGTCACCTAAGTCCAGTAACTAGGAGTCATCTCTGACTCTTCCTTCTCTCTTGCCTGGTGTCTTAATCTTTCCACTTCGTTCACCATAACGTTTCTTTGATCACCCTTTTCCTTTCTGCCCAGATAGACAAAAGTCTCATCCAGGCTCTCAGCATCTCCTGTCTGGAATAGTGTAACCTCCTCCTCTCTGGTCTTGGTAGCCCCAATGAAAGTCCCCTGCACAGGTGCTAAGATTGTCTGTCTTCCTAACCGGTCACTTTGACCACCTCACATTCCTTTCTGATGGCTCCTTCTTGTTTCATCACATCAAGCGTAAGCTTCTTATGGGCACTTTGAAGGATCTTCACAGATCTGTGCCTCTCTACTTACCCACTCTTCTGTTTTGTTCTATCACTCCACCTCCTCCGCTTCTTCAGCAATTCCTCATTTGCTCATACACAGCCTCTGAACCTTCTTCTATGCTGGCCCTTATGCACAAAACACCCTCCCTCAATTGATTGACAAGGCTAGTGCCCTCTCCTCAACACACAGCTGTTTCACGATGTCTGTAAAAAAACCAGACAATGAGTTTGAGATGCAAATTGAAATAGCTAATATTTATAGTTTTATGGGGAGAAAATAGCAAGGGCCCATATTTGATTGTATCCCTCCACTCCCTCTCTTTGTGTCTTTTATCTTATATTTGTACAGCACAAAGCACAATGGGACTCTGATCATGACTGGCATAATACAACGTGATTATTTAATAATAAGTCCATGAAGGTACGTAGAATGAGTTCAATCCTTAGTGTGTGGAAATAGGAAACGGTTAAGAGAAGATAGCTTATGCTGCTGTACCTTTCTGCAGTTATTTTTCATTTTCCTAACTTCATGTCTGATCCATTCAACAATAGCATGTGTCAGCAGCAACGGAGGCTTTGCCATCAGATGGATTTTCAAAATAGAACTCTTACAAGAATTCCAGCTGGCGTGCTTCTCATTGTTTAACCTTTGCTGACGGTGCCCCTTGAGGGTATCCTTGTTTCCATTTCCAAGAAGGTGGTGGTTGTCAATCAAAGGAACCTTAAATTAAAGATTCCATTACATTGCTTGTGGCATCATATATATTTTTCAATTTGTATAACAGGTACAAGCGCGGATAGCTGTCAGGAAATAGAAGATGGACACACATATTCCAATATGTGGTTCCAAAGTTGTAATCGTTGTGTCAAGAAAGACTGGCAGGAGCGATGTTTATTTAGAGCCAGATTCTGCCTGGCTCTCGGGCAGGTGCACAGGGATAGCGGTATCATGCAAGAACGCCATTCACGTGCTGTAAACTACTCAGGATAGGGACCATGTCTTCTTCATTGTACTGCTGCAATATGCACACCTGTCACTCCACGTAACTTCTACAAACCTTGTTACCTCTTTTGACCTGAGCAGTTAGCCAAAATTCAGGTATTGTGGATTATTTCCTTTTGGAGTAGAAATTGATGCTGGGGTCAGTTGTTTTCTTGATGCACTCCTGGTTATTTACACAGAATATACAAAGTCCTGTTTCCCTGACTTCGGAATCAAACTGCAGGAGACAGTTTCTTTGCTCACAGTTCCAAACACCGTTCCAGCCACCACTTAGCCCAAATGCTCTCTCTCTAGACTTTTTTTCAGGGTTGTGCTACCAGTGCTTCTGTTTTCTGGTGCTTCCTTGCTCCTCTCTTGCTATGTCTACACTGCAAAAATGCTATGTTCTTAACTTGGGGTAGCTAATATGCATTAGCTAATTGAGGTTAAAATAGCAGTGAAGACACAGCAACTCGGCCTTTAACTCAGGTTAGCAGTTTATCCCTAGCTTCCCCTATAGACTTTAACTCAAGCAGCCAGCGGAAGTTAAAAGATAAGCTGCCCTATCTTTGCTGCTATTTTAACCCAAATTAGCTAATGCAGGTTAACTAACCTGAGTTGAGGACACACTTTGTTGTTGTTTTTGCTGCTGCTGCAATAGAGACACAATACCCAGCAAAACCCCTGCACTCATATAGCTCAGTTTCTGAGGAGCCCTTCACAACCTGTATTTGGGTGGTAGTTGAAACAATAGGAATCATCTATTCCACAGAGGAGTTTGATTTTCTTACATTTATCCTGAATGACCAGTTTCAGCCATACTTAACCCAACCCCAGTATAACCATATAGTAGACATTGACATCTGTGTTTGCAGTCACTTGGTTGTTGAAAAATTCCCTCCCTCCTCCATTTTAATTTGCATTGTAATCAGAGGCCAAGTGTCTGAAATGTTTCTCCCCATTTACAGACCTGCACAGCTGTGCAAATGGAAGACAGTCAACCTGCTAAAAGAGCCAGAAAGGGAAAACACTTCAGGATTGGGGCTATTTTCAGATTAGAAGGATTGTAGTTAAAATTAACGAGGAGGCCGGTGGCACTTTAAAGAGTAACAGATTTATTTGGGCATAAGCTTTCGTGGGTAAAAAGCTTCCTCATTGTTTTTTGTGGATACAGACTAACACAGCTACCCGTCTCATACTTGTAGTTAAAATGGTTTTGACTTTTGCATATGTGAAAGTGTATTTCCAGCACATAAGTGAAGATTGTCATAATGGTCTTTTAGAGAGACTGTATTGGAATGCTGTGTAACTTTGTCCTTCCCTCTTTATCCTCCCTGGTTGGGCTTCATATCACCCTTTGCCCCATCCACCAGCATTTCCACCTTCATTCTTCCATTTGGGCTTCTTGCACAATTACCTCCATGTCATCGTCTCACCACCAGGGTTGGCTCTAGCTTTTTTGCCGCCCCAAGCACCAAGCCGCTGAAGCAAAAATAAATAAATAAATAATATTTTTTTAAAAAGCCGCAGCCGGAGCTGCCAAAGCAAAAAAAAAAAAAAAAGCCACAGCCGGAGCTGTGCCCTTCAAATGTGATGCCCCAGGAATGGCCGGAATGCCGCCCCTTCAGCTGTGCCGCCCCAAGCACCTGCTTCCTTTGCTGGTGCCTGGAGCCGGCTCTGCTCACCACCCCTATGCATGATACAGACACAAAGCCCCTTCCCTGTCCACATCTTACAGACCTACTTTTGCCATGCTGCTTGCTGTGCCCCTAGTTGACTTGTATATAAAATTCCTATTACGTTGTCTCTCTTTCCCTAACCACTAGGTACCTTTCTGTCTGGCCAGAGACTGAGCGCTCCTCAAGGCTGGGACCATCCCTCCTTGGAATAGAAAGTACCTAGCACATCTTGGGTGCTACCAAACATAAACAAATACAAATCGTAATAATAAGTGGACTATGAATCATTGCATGTAGAAACCCATTTCAGTGTATACTTAGCACATACTTCCTTTCAGAGAAGATTTTTAGTGTTTATACTTATTAAGCGTTATTTATTAATACAGGAACATGTTGCCAGTAGAAGTTAAGTAGGTCTTGAGTTACAGAAGAAAGACTTTGCAGTGTGAAATGATTATAAAATAGCTACATGGCTTATTGTGAGCAAGTATATAAAGACAAACCAGTAAAATACACTCCCAGTGCAGATTTATATCCTCAGGCCCTTGGGAATCAAATCCTCATGTAACAAGGGCAACAATGTCATAATATATATAACGAGGAGTCCTTGTGGCACCTTAGAGACGAACAAATTTATTTGGGCATAAGCTTTCGTGGGCTAGAACCCACTTCAAATATATACTCCTCAGTTTCCAGCTAATATGAGCATGCAAAAAACACTGAGAATTACATAAGGGGGAAAGATTAAAAGGAAAATAAACACATGGGAAGGAATGAGGGGGGTTGTTCCAAATTGCATGTTTAATTACAAAGGTCCAGATCATGGCTGCAGCTGTGTGGTCATGCAGGGGCTTAAGCGGCAGTGGGTGTCTAAATTTTCCCCCCAACCCACACACAAGCCCCTGTGGCCTGCATAGCTTTACTGAGCCCTGGGTCTGGGCACATTGGGACGGGTGCTGCACTTTTCCCATTATCAGACTCGATGCAGGTGAGTAGGGAGTAGTGGAGAATTGGCATTGGCTTTTTTCCCTCTGCCATGTACCAGTCAACAAAGCTGAGCCAATATGGGGGGAGGGGAAGGGTGTTAAGTAATCTGCAATTGCTAAGGGCCAGTAGCAGATTACTACCTGTAGTGAGGCATGAACATGAAAGGAATTGGGTTTGAGCCTTTCAGAGGAATGATTCCTCCCCTGTGCTGCTCCTGGGGTGGTGTATGTACATGCCACCCCTTACACACAGAGCATTGTAAACCAGATTCTCTAGCCCAAATATTTTTCCTATCACGGTTTACAAATAACAGACTAAACTCAAATCAAATTACAATACAGTAACTATGCACATTAAAGGGGTGCTGTTGGGTACAAGATCGTCCCCAGCTCTTTTGCTGCCCTAGGCGGCGCCTCCGGGAGACACCCCGGGTGGCCGAAGATCCTGCCGCCGAAATGCCCCATAGGACCCGGGCGGCTGCCGAGGGACCTGAAATGCCGCCCCCCCCCCCCCCCCCCAAATCCTGGCGCAGGGTCGCCTAGTGGTAGTGCCGGCCCTGGTTAGGTAGTTTATACTCATTGTAGTTTGCTTCCTGATGTAGTGCAATTAACTTCATTGGGTTTACACTGGGAATGAATTTGACTCACTATTAATAAATTTGCTTCGATGTAAACATTCCCTTCAGTGTCGGGTGCCTAAACATTGCAGCATGGTGCTTATGAACCAGACAGTAAAATTGACTAGAAACCAAATGGCAATAAAAGTAAAACTGACTAGTCTATTTTCATTGCCAGGCTGAAAAAAGTGCAAAAAGAAAAGAAACCAGTTACATTGTGGAACAGTAATTTAGAGCTTAAAAACTTATTTCAGTTCGGTTAATTTAAGTTATTAGTAACACAAGTGGAACATTTGCTTTTAAACAATACATAGGCCAAGATTTTTAAAATTACCTAGATTTTGGTGCCCATCTTGATACACCTTAAAAAGGCCAAAATCACTAGGCATTTTTAAAAAAACTTTGTAATGATTTTTTGTCACACAGTGTCTGTTTAAAATCAGTATTTTTAAATTATACCATATTATCAAAATTTATTTTCCTTTTGTTGATTATTAAGGGTCTGATTCTTCAATCCTTACTAAGGCAAACCTCCCACTGACTTCAAATGAAATTCCATTTGAGTCAGTGGGGTTTTTAGCCTGAGTAAGGGCTTGCAGTATGGGAACATTGATTCATTCTGCCCTACCTTCCCCCCTCCCCCCCCCAGTGAACTGTTATGCTCCACTTCATCTGTAACTCATTGTGAAGTGATTACTGGAGCCAATGACCAGAAGAGCAGTGGTGGGTCAAAAGAACTCAGTGGCAGCACCCATCTCCGAATGGTTAAACACATTTGACCATTCTTTGGTTAACCAAAGTCCTTTTGATATATTTCACAGGATCATAGTCATAAGAGATAGGAAAGCCCTTTTGATGAAGTCTGCTAGTCTTATCATTTTTAATCACACACCAGAAGAAAAGTCTATCTAGCTCTCAATACATCATTACATCACAGCAAACCAATCAGCATTCTTGATTCACCTCCCTGCCTTTCCCAAATCCACATGATTCAGGGCTCTTGTTTGCTGCTCCCAGAACACAGAGGAGTCCAGCTCTCTGACTGGCTGGAGGAAAGGACCTGTAAGTGATTTTTCTGCTGATGCAATGTTCATTAGCATCTTTCCAAAAGGATCTGTTTCTAGGCGTTAGGAATGTGGAAAAAGAAGATGCTTATCTGCAACTCAATAGTAAATTCTTAACACACCCCAAAGGAGCCAGTGTTTCTATAGGTCTTTGTTTAAGTCCTTGACAAGTGGGTGGTAATGAAAACTGAAGAAAATCTTCCTCACAAAGTAGGTGGCAGGTCTGCTGAACTTTTGTTTACAAAAATGTTTTAATCCATTTAAGTTCATAAAAAGTTGTCTTGATATCAAGTTGTTTAAAAAGTTTTCCTTGTTTCTTTCAGCCAAGCTGTGTATTTAGCCTGCTATACCTTCTTCAGGATAAAACAGAAAGGGCTGTATTCACACATACAGAAACCACTGCTGACTTACCCTCACATTTAACAATACAAAATGTAGGGCCTGATTTTCATAGGTGCTGAGCACCTTGGCTTGTCCTTGGCTTCACTTAGGCTATGTCTTCATTGCAAGTGAGATGTGTTTTTACCTTGGGCTTGCTAACTTGAGATATCTATCTCGACGTAAATCCTAGTGGAGACAAGGCTCAAGTAGTTTTGACCTCAATATAGCTTTTTGAGGTCAACCCTGCACCCCCCACCTGGGGTTCACCTCAACGAGCTGCATTGAGGTAACCCTACACTGCCTCATCTCCCCTATGATTTTACCTTGAGAGCTATCTTGGTGTAAAAATACACCTTAATTTTTGCAGTGAAGACAAAGCCATAGAGCTGTGGCTGCTCTGCGTCTCTGACAATCTGCCCTATAATAATTTGATTTCAATGCGAGTCGGTGCCTAACTTGCTTTAAGTATCAGAGGGGTAGCCGTGTTAGTCTGGATCTGTAGAAGCAACAAAGGGTCCTGTGGCACCTTATAGACTAACAGAGGTATTGAAGCATAAGCTTTCGTGGGTGAATACCCACTTCTTCGGATGCATCCGAAGAAGTGGGTATTCACCCACGAAAGCTTATGCTTCAATACCTCTGTTAGTCTATAAGGTGCCACAGGACCCTTTGTTGCTTCTAACTTGCTTTAGGCACTTTTGGAAATCCGACCTGGCACCTATATGCATTTTTAGCCACTGAAATACCTTTGAAACTCTGGCTTTTTTGTACCATTTAAGTAGGCTACAGCATTTACCTTTCAGAGCAACTGTTTCAAAGGCATTTTGGGTAACATATTACTGAACTATAAAACTGGGTGTAGGTGAAATTATGTGTCTGTGCCTGTGACTTGTTTCTAATACACACTAATAATAGCCCTGTCAATACTAATAGCCTTATGGGGCCAGATCATGAAACTCTTACTCATGTGAGCAATCCTTACTCACACAGTTAGTGCCATTGACTTCAGACTGGTCTGTAAGTGTTAATAAAGTAATTAGTATTTGCACAGTACTTAGAGGAAAAAGAA